>JAVUPR010000462.1:2792500-5192500 GCA_036785695.1 Gentiana straminea | reverse complement strand
TGGTCGTCATGCTACCAAGAAATAATGTATTCATATTACTATGGAACTAACTGAGCATTCAAAGGCAAGATGATGCATGAATGAGCATGAAATGATAGAGGCAAGAGCAACTGGTGCAAGGGTTATTTTAGTACCTTTAGCAAGGTACAGCAATAGCAATCACTTAATCTCCAACTTTATCATATTCTGTTCATGGAAATAGAATCATTGAAAGCCAAAGTGAAAGAAAAGCTTAAATGCTACATGCTCATGCTTTTTACCCCTGCTCTTGAAGTAATTTAACCATTGCAAACGTGTCAGCATTTTCTTTTTAATCATTACTTCTAAGAAATCCATACAAATCCTAGCTAACTTCTCATCTTTAACAAGTGAAAAAACAGGGGCACCTAAAACAGAAAAACCACAAACAAGGGAGATACACTCCTTACAGAACTAACTCTCATTTTGTCCTTTGAGTTTCTTTAATCAGTGAACCATAACATCTACGTCAACCTCAGTGGACTTTTTTTTGAATAAAACACAAAATTTACCATATTTCTGACAAACAAATCACAAGGAAACTTAATTGCTAGCATTGAATGTTACATCAAGTTTCGAGATGACTAAAGAATGAATAAAAAACATCCCAATTAACAAACGCAAAAAAAAAAACAATTACGGGAAAGTGCAAGTAAAAATGTTACTTGAAGGTAAGGCTAGAGAACAATTGAGTCCTCCAAACATTGAGAAGGTGATAATCGTTGGAATTTACCTTTTTTTTCAAAACAAATTAGATTGCGAAATCTATGAAGGACTCTGGCCTCTCCATTCCCAAGCACGATGAATTTGAACCAGCTCCATACACCCTAGATCTAACTAGATCACTCATGACAATGGTTATAAATTTACCGATTTGATGATCGATTCCGACAAATATCGGTCATTCTCAGGAAACCAAAAGAAATTAGCACTTAACATAACAGAAGAAATCTCAACCGCTATACTGAAGGTTAACATGAGAAACGCCGAATCATCGCTCCATTGATGCACTCTGTCGGACTTTCCATGGAACACGAACAGAAAAGCTTCGAATCAGGCTACAAATCTATGGATCTACTGGGGAAGGTATGGAAGGTGAATGAGGGAGAATTTCCATCGAGTGTTTTGGGAATTTCAAATTAGGGCTTATTTACGGGACATCTTGGGAAATGAGATCGTTGATGGATGCGTAATGGGTTTTGAGTCTTTTGACCGAAAGCCGATGGAAACAAGCATTACGATATTCTTTGACGTGCTTCCGTGACAAAAACAAGAATTAAATAAGTACTACGATTATATTTTACGAGCTTCGGTGACAAAAGTAATATATATATATATATATATATATATATATATATATATATATATATATATATATATATATATATTATTTATGGGTGTCATGACACAATATGTTTCGTGTACGATATATTATGGTGGTTGCGATTAAGATTTAAAGAGCGTGAAATGTTCGCTCAAATATAATTTAACCGAATTTATTCGAGTCAATCTTGAGCAAATTTTTTTGAACGAATTCGAACCGTGTTAAAAAATTATTGGTTTGAGTGTTTGTTTGACTCGATAAGTAAATATTTTGATTTGACTCGGATCGTTTATGAAGTAGGTGGTGGGGTCCACCAAACCTTTTGTGACAATGTACTTGTATTGTCACAATTAATAAAAATTTCGTGACAAACAAAGATTTTGTCACTAGAGGCTACCGTTTGGAGACAATTTTACTGTTTGTCACCAAAAGTTTGTCACCAAATAATCTTTTTTTTGTAGTGAAATTTGAATTTTAATAGATGTGGTATCATTGGTAGATTAATCATTTAAAAATTTAATGTGTGGTGCCTTGAGTAATCACATAATTTTTATATTGCTGTGGTGCCTTAAATAAAAATTGTATGGTGCTCTTAAAGACACCCTTTACGAAAACATACAATCTTTGATTGAGTTCATCATGATAAAAGATATAATTTGAAGAGATGTGGATGAATGCCAAAAGATAGATTAGACTGCTATAAATAGATTTTGATTTAAATAAAAGATTGAAATTCTGCTTCATTATGATATCAAAGCCAAGGACGGGGTTCGAACACCTTAACACTGGTGAATCCTCGCCCGATCCATTTTTATGTTTTAAACATTTTATTTACAGAGCCGTCCACCCCTTTCTAGGGATGGCAATGGGTACGGGTGGGTACGGGTTTGGCTATATCCATACCCTACCCATCAAAAAATTTCCTTACCCATACCCTACCCATTACCCATGCGGGTAGAGAATTTCGAATCCATACCATCCCCATATGGATATCCACGGGTTTGCGGATATTCATGGATATCTAATTTTATTCACAACTAAGTACACAACTCTATATATACGATCAATTTCGCTGGAGCAACGACACACGAGATGCAAGATTAACAATGACCGGGTAAAGCTTAACAAATAAAATATTAAAATACATAGTAACCAGAGCGACAAATGTAATATTTTTTAAGAATAAATATAAGCAATCAAAAATAAAAGTAAAAAAAATATAAATAAAAATCTCGCATTTCTGTAGTTCGGTAGGGTTGGCCGGCAATAGGAATTAGGAAGATAAGAGTATACAACAATAACTTTGATTATTGATATGTTTGTAAAATACTAAAAATTGGGGCACGTCTCTTAAATCATAATTGCATTAATATTTATTTAGTCTTTTTTTTAAGTGACATGTTTTTTTTTTCCTTGTAAAAAAAAGTGACATTTCAATTTTCCGTCAGATTATTATTTTTTATAAATTATACAATATAAAAAATATATTGTATAGTGGGTCGGGTGGGTATTATGACGGGTAGAGAATACATATCCATACCCTACCCTACCCACGACGAGTTTTGAAATTTTTTTATCCCTACCCTTAAAAATACCCTACCCTAACGGGTAGGGTCGGGTGGATATCCACCGGGTTGGATCAAAATTGCCATCCCTACCCCTTTCTAAGCAAACTTTTGCAATGCATACCCACTTCACCCAATCCCGATCAAATCTTCCATAAGACCCAAAAAAAAAAAAAAAAAAAAAAATCAGTCTCCTCCATGTATTCATATATATCGTGAGTCTATTTTGTTTCTATCACCAACAAATTCATTCAGATGTTCAACCCAACCTGTTTTTTCCATCGTCGTTGTTTGCCTTCATACACCATGCATCTACCAAAAAAAAAAAAAAAAAAATTATCTTGCATAGTCCATATATTTTTTTAAATATTGTTATTATCAGTGAATAAATATCTTATCTATAGCATCTATTTGTTTTTTTGGCATCTATTCTATGATAATTTTTCAGGTGAGATCGAAAAAAAAAGGAAGATCCCATGCAGTAAAAGCCATCGGAGGCCGTGGTGCAAAAAAAAATCCAAAAATTAGATTCAATGGACTCCGGAAGAGCCGAAAAAGACGTGCGCCGGAGTGGAGATGCCCTCCACAAATATCTCAACTATGGACTCCGGAAGACCCGCCGGAGTAGAGATGCCCTCCAAAACAACAATACTATGGATTTCGGAAGAAAAACCGGAGTGGAGATGCTCTCCAAAACAACACAACTATGGATTTCGGAAGAACAACCGGAGTGGAGATCAGGGGCGGACCCAGCCTTATAGAGGTGGGGTTCATGGACCCCACTCGAATTTCCGGCCGAAGTTACTAATATACCCCTCTAGTAATATTAAAATTGTGTATGTATATTATTTCAGACAATATCTAATCTAATTATCAATTTAGCTCAATTGGTTAGAAGCTTTGTTATTCATCCATATGTCATAGATTTGAATCTTGGCTAATGAGTTTTTTTTCCACCTTTGTTTTTAATTTGGCCCGGCCCAATGGAAAATTTTCCTGGGTCCGCCACTGGTGGAGATGCCCTCCAAAACAACACAACTATGGATTTCGGAAGATCAGCCGGGGTGGAGATGTCCTCCAAAGACAAACTCGACCTCCAAACCCGGCCTCGTTTGAGGGAGGGTATTAGAAGAAAAAATTCAAAGAGATGAATAAATATCAAAATAATAGATATGATTACTATTGATAATGTTTAGTTTAAAATTAAGTTTGATAGTTTGATTTAAATTTAGGATTAGTGTATATGAGATTTTATCATTATTTTTATTTAGTTTGAATTTACTTTTTATCTCATTTTCTCACCTATATAAATGAGGTAGTAGTGTAAAAAATCAATGAAACAATACAACACCACTTCACACTTTTACGTTTCCGCTATGTATTCTGTTTTTTTACATCATATAATTGAATGTCTTTGGACGAAGTCAGAAATTTATATTTAGGTATGTTAGGAAGCAATGGCATGTCTATGATTTTTATCTAGAGGAGCACTGGCTTTATACAAATCCTAGTAGTGTTTTTCTAATAACAAAACTATATTATTTTAATATAAAAAAAATTATCATATTTCTGTAGGGTTAAACGGTATTTTTAGTTTTATTTTTAACCATAAACTACATTATTTTAATAAAAAAAAAACTAAAAAAAAATTGGAACTCATGGGGGCATAAATGATATTTCTATTATAAAATTACTACTGGCATAAATAAGAGAATAATGACAGTCATGTTTACATAAACTCTAATTCACCAGAATATGAAAAAGACATCGAGTTTTCCTTCGTACTATTGTATATTCTTTATGCATACACGTAAAAGGACATTGAGAACTACTGGAATTTGAAAACGACTAGTGATATTTCCATAACAAAATAATCATAATAAAATGGACAAGACACTTTTGGATCATTGATTTTAATGTGAGATATATTGATTCTTATGAGTCTCATAAAAATCGATGATATAAAAGTATGTTGTGACACTTGTGTGTATTTTGTCGTGGTACAAACATTTTTCTTTAAGGATATAGAGCAACAGAAGTAGACGCGGTATTTTCGTTACTTTCGTATTAAAAACGTCACAACAAAATACAACATATTATTTTTAACTATTGATCACAATTAAACATATATTAATCAATTAATACATGTCACATCATTATCAACCGTGTGTAAATATATGTTGCGTGATTTTTGTTGTGAAATTGACGTTTCTAGAGGCAAACTTTCAAACGAACAATATTGGTGCAACCAAATCTGTTCCTTCTCTTTTTGCGCCCATTGCGGCCGTTCTTGCGCCTGCCACCATTGCCGTTCTTGCGGCGGTTCTTACGGCCATTGTTTCGTATCTTGGGCCACTTGAGGCCGGGCCTCCTCCGGTTGCCCCCGTAGCCACTGTCATCATCCCAGTTGTTATTGTAGCTGTCCGCTTTGCCCCCGCCGTTACTAGCGTCATATGTTGTACCATCGTACACGTTGCTAGCGTCACTTGTATCACCGTCCACGTTGCTAGTATCGTCATTTGTCGCATCGTCCAAGTTGCTAGTATCGCCATTTGTTGTATCGTCCACGTTGCTAGTATCGTCATCGACAATGCCTCTGCCTGAAGTTTCATCTTCTGTCTTGTAGCCCTCGTCGTCAGTTCCATCCGTCAAGTCGACTCCGTTATCGTCATTTGTCACACCGTCCACGTTGCTAGTATCGCCATTTGTCACACCGTCCACGTTGTTAGTATCGCCATTTGTCACACCGTCCACGTTGCTAGTATCGCCATTTGTCACACCGTCCACGTTGCTAGTATCGCCATCGACAATGCCACTGTCTAAATTTTCATCTTCTGTCTTGTAGCCCTCGTCGTCAGTTCCATCCTTCAGGTCGACTCCGTTATCGTCATTTGTCATACCGTCCACGTTGCTAGTATCGCCATTTGTCACACCGTCCACGTTGCTAGTATCGCCATTGACAATGCCCCTGTCTAAATTTTCATCTTCTGTCTTGTAGCCCTCGTCGTCAGTTCCATCCTTCAGGTCGACTCCGTTATCGTCATTTGTCACACCGTCCACGTTGCTAGTATCCTTGACGACATTCGATGTGTCCAAAGTTGTCCCATCGCCCGTATTTTCATCCGCCACTGCCCCATTGGTCCCATAGCTAGTATCAGTCGTCACGTCGCCTCCTGTCTCATCAGTACCCACAACGCTAGTGGCACCCGTCACGGTGTCGCCTCCTGTACTCCCATCGTCCACAATGTTATTTCCATCCGTCGCATCGTCTGTCGACCCATAATTGGTCACAACGCTATTTTCATCCGTCAGCTCTTCTGTCCCATCACCCACCATGCTATTTGTATCTGTCACGTCCTCCGTTGACGTGTCGACGTCGTCGTTAGTTTCGAGTTCTCCATCATCTTCATCATCAAGGATCTTGCGTGAAATCGGAAGAGACCTCACACTTTTGAGAAACTCTCTTGACACCTTAATGCCTTTCCTCCGGTCGTAGCTATTTGCCTCAACGCCAACTGCATGATTAGACAATCAAAAAAATAAATAATAAAAACAATACATTCAAAACAAACAATCAACTACGGTTTTTGTTCAATGCTATATATATACAGATCGACATACATACACATATACATATACGAGGCTAGTGTTCGGTGTCATGCATACGTTCATATATATATATATATATATATATATATATATGAATGTCTGTCTGTCCATCCTTCAGTTGCTCATTGAAAGAGCTATTAATTTTTTCACAAAAAGGGAGTTGTCCCTGTAGCATAGCTCAAATGTACGTAATACTGTCACTGCAATAGCATTGCTCTTTAACTATATATTGAGCTATAGTACTATATATATTAACCGGAAGAAAAAGATAAATACTAACCGGAAGCGATGATGAGCACAAGAAAGAGAAAGCAAAATAGCTTCCCCATGTTTTCCTCTTCTTCTTCTTTTTCTTTTGGCGACCAGATAAACTTTGAAATTAAGCTTGATGATGATTCAATTATATTGTATACACATGTGTACATATATATATATATATGAGATCTTTATACGGACATAAATTTGTTTTTTTACAATATTATACTGACCACTGTTTCTTTTTAAACAACAAAGCATTTTACTTGAGGCAGAAGCAATTGGAAGATAAAACATAAAGCTAAATTTTTGACAGCAAAATTAATTAACTTAACAGTTGGAGATTATGTTTTTAATGATAATTTTATTTCTCTTAATTAGGATCTTTGCCCTGTTTGCCCCTTCGGCTGATTATGGCCTTTTACGTAAATGTACAATCTTTGACCGGGTTCATTACTCTATAATTAATCGGGGAGGTCTTTGGAACAAGTCAGAATTTTATATTTGGAGGCAATGACAAGTCTATGATTTTAGCTATATTAGGAGGCAATGACAGAACTATGATTTTTATCTAGCGGAGCACTGACTGTATTGTTAGAAAATATAAATATAAATTATCACATTATTTTGATGGAATTTTACAGAAAATAAAGGATAAAATTACAAATTTGGTTCTGTAACCTGACATAATTTAGGTAATAGGTCATTTTCTTCGTCCAAGATAAATTTTAATGACTTCTTGATGTAATGGATCCCGCCTCAAACACTTCTGAATATTTAATTGCCTAGTTGGGCCTATCTGAGTTATCCAAGCCCAGTTATCTAAATATTTAAGGAGAATTAGAGATAAGGACGGTTTTTAGAATATTTTTAGTAACAGGATAGATAGCCTAACATTTTTTATAGGGAGAATGACAACTTTTATATTTTTTATAGTATGAAAGACAAAATCAAAAAAAAAAATTAAAATTTAAAAAAACATAGAACGCGCCTGCTGCTGCTGGAAGCTTTTTTATTTTTATTTTTTTCTCTTTCCTCCCCGATTTTCAAATGCTAATATCTTTTGATTTAGATCACCAAACGTGATGAAAATTGCATTGATTTTTTTATGCTCTTCGTTTTGAGACTAGATTCGATATAATTACATCGTTTTTTTGTAAAATTCACTATCGAAATTCACTCAGTGAATCCCGAAAATCAGTGAATATCGATAGTGAATTTCGAACAATAGTGAATTTAGACAACGGATTTTATGAAACCACCTCGGAATATGTTGAATATGGTCTCAAATTAAAGAGCATGAAAACATAAAAAATTTGGCGAAAGAATTTTCAAATTTAGAGTTGTAGATTGAAAGATATGATTGTTTAAAAAAGATGGATCAGAGAGAAAGTGTATTGGTTTTTTTTTTTTTTTTTTAGGAATTGGCGCCAGAAAATAGAAAAAAAAATTAAAAAATAGTTTTGTCCTTTATACAAAAGTTTCAAAAAGTTGTATTTCTCGTTAATTGATAAAATGTTTGTGTCGTTTTCCCTCATTCCCCAAATATTTAATTATGATTAAGAATTTATGTTTTTGGGCCTAGTTACTAATCCAGCCTTTTTGTTATTTATTTCTAGCCGTTTACCTAATGGGATGAGTATTTAAAGGGAACAATACCCTAATTTCTAGGCAACTTTTGTAATATGAAACTTGAGCTTTTGGCTGTTAATCGAATTTCACTATTTTCTTTCCTTTCCTTTGAGCTCTTACGTCAAGTGGTACCAGAGCTTCAGGCCCTCCCTGAGTTCTTTTCCGATGACTACCAACGAAATAAAGACAAGCCGAATTGACGTCGAAGAACGTGATTCGAGGTCCATTATGGACGGTATTACCGATCTCAACAACAAAATGCAGGAGTTCATGCTTGTGATGCATAACATACTTAGGGAGATGAAACAAGACCAGCTGGACCTCAAAGAACTCGTTCATTAGTCCCTTGCAGGCCCAAATCGAACCCCGATTGATCGCCCTCAACAGAAAAAAAAAAAAGAAAAAGAAAAAAGACAACTGCTACCACACCGCAACTCAGGAGAAGGAGATCCCAGATAATTCACCCAACTCTATGAGAGCTCCGAAACAGACCCTGATGTTTATGAATGGCAATATTTACATGGGGAACGAACTAGACCACCCCCACAACAGGGCAGACAAATTTACCCAAGGGATTCGGGAAATTTTCGTTCGAAGATGGAGATGCCAACCTTTGATGGTAACCTGCACATTGAAGATTTCCTGGACTGGCTGGAGTCGGTGGAAGACTATTTTGAGGGAATGAATCCTCCTGATCATATCTGGTGCAAGCTTGTGTCATATAAACTCAAAGAAGGAGCCAAATCTTGGTGGAATCAACTCCAGCACGACCGAGTGATGAAAGGGAAAGAGAATGTGACATCCTGGCCCAAAATGAGACAACTACTGACCTCCAGGTTCCTTCCCTCCAACTACAACAAGACCCTCACCCTTCAGCTCATTAACTGCAAACAGAATGGTAGGTCCGTCAGAGAATATACTAATGAATCCTACCGACTAGGCTCTAGAATGAACACTGTATAACGTGAAGAAACCCAGATAGTTAGATTCGTGGGGGGCTCAACGATGATCTACAAGAGAAACTTGAGATGACACCCCTATGGAGCTTAAATGAGGCTGTTAACTTAGCTTGCACTCTAAAACAATAAATTCAGAGGAAACAATCTAAGACCCCCTACAGCAGAAAACTATTCACTAGGACTTCCACCAACACCACCCCTAGCCCAATCCAGAAGGTGATCAACAGAAACCTAAAACACACAAGGCCTCAAAACCCAAGGCCCCTAATCCGTATGCTAAACCTGATGTGCTAAAATGTTACAGATGTGGTCAGTTTGGGCACAAGTTCAATGAGTTCCCATCCAGAAAATAGGTGACCATAGCCGACAAGCAAGAAATTGAGGTTGTTGAGCATGCAGAAAGTGAATGTGGGGCTGTGGAAGAGGTGGGGGAGATGAAGGCTCACCTTTGGTATGTATTATTGAGAGGATTTTGCTGGTAGAATCCACGTTCACACAGAGGAACACACTGTTCAGGACCAGGTGCACTATCAACAAGAATGTCTGTAACTTGATAATTGACAGTGGATCGAGTGACAACCTCATCTCTAAAGCAGCCGTTAAGGCACTTGGACTGGGAACTAATTAACACCCTCATCCTTACAATGTGGGGTGGATTAGGAAGGGCATGGAGAGCAAGGTGACTGAGACCTGCCTAGTCAAATTTTCCATAGGCACACATGCTCTATGCAGATGAGGCAGTATGCGGTGTAGTAAATATGGATGCCTGCCACCTCCTACTGGGCAGGCCTTGGCAATTTGATAGAGAAGTACTCCATAAGGGCAAGGACAACACTTACAGTTTTGATTGGCATGGTAAAAGGATAGTCCTTATTCCAAGCTTCTACAAGGCGGACAAACATGTCCCTAAGAACACCGACCACAAACTCCTCCTTACTCACCCAAAACAATTCCAGCAGGATATTCAGGATGAGCCCCGTGTCTATGCTCTGCTACTCAAAGAATCAACTGAACCTACTACCCCACAACACATACCCACTATAATCCAGGCCATTCTGTCTAAATTTAAGGAGCTTTATCCCCCCGAATTACCACCGGGATTACCTTCCATGAGGCAAATACAACATTGCATTAACCTCACCCCTAGAGCATCTCTCCCTAATCTACCGCATTACAGGCTTAACCCAACGGAGCACACCATTCTCTAGCGAATTATGGATGACTTATTATAGAAACAAGTTATCCGGCCCAACACTAGCCCTTGTGCTGTACCTGCACTTCTAGTACCCAAAAACAGGGGGCCAATGGAGAATGTGTACGGATAGTCGAGCTATTAACAAGATTACCATTAAATACAGGTTCCCCATACCCATATTCGAGGACACGATGGATCATTTATCAGGTTCTAAGGTATTCACCAAGATAGATCTCACTATTGGATACCACCATATTCGGATTAGACCTGGAGACGAGTGGAAACCCAGTTTTAAAACCAAAGAGGGTCTGTACGAATGGTTAGTTATGCCCTTTGGACTGTGCAACGCCCCTAGGACGTTTATGAGGTTGATGAATGAGGTGCTCAAACCTTTCATCAATAGGTTTGTGGTGGTATATTTTGATGACATCCTTATTCATAGCAATGATGAAGAATCACATGTGAATCATGTGAGGGCAGTCTTGGAGGTACTTAGAGACAACAAATTATACATGAACCTCAAGAAATACACATTTGCCACTGATGAGACTGTATTTTATGGGATTTTATGTGCTTATTTTATATCTATTATGTCGGGAGAATGCTCTGTTTCGGGTATGTTTTGGTTGATTTTCGGGTTTTAGGAGCCCGGAAGAGATGTTGGAAGATTTCGGGACTTAAGAGCATTTTTTGGAAGTTTTGTGGAAGACTGGAAGAAAAGAGGTTTTTCAAGAGTTTAGAGTTTCAGTTTTCGCCTATGTCGTGATCCCGACTAAGGAAGAGATGACAAAGTCTGTCGAAGCCAATCGTGGATTTTCTCTAGTCACATTGGGCTTTTAATATTAAAAGGACCTTTATCCTTATTTATATGAAAGCTGTGCATTTTGCAACAGCTGTGTACACGTCGCCCGCTTCTTCCATTTTTTTTTTTTCCGTCTGGGCTTTTGCATTATTTAGCCCAATATAATCAAAGAAAAGGTCCAGGCCTGTTAACTCATCAATTATAGTGGAGGTTCGAGCAAGGGTTTCATTTCAGTTGATATTTTCCTCCAGATGAGAGAAACGGCGGCTGCTTCTTGTTCCTTCTCCACCACAAAATCAGATGTCTTTTGGCGTTACCGGCGAATGGTCCGACTTCAGATGACGTCTTTCCGTTGTTGTCTACATCCATCTGTGATGGTTCCAATTTGACAAGAAATGGATGGCCTTTGCAGCTTCTCGTCGGTGATGTTGTGGTTGTCCCGATGCCGGCCATCCATTTGACAAGAAACTAGAATTGGATGGCCTTTGCAGGTTATCATCAAATGGATGGCCTTTGCAGCTCCTCTTAGTTCCAATTTGACAAGAAATGGATGGCCTTTGCAGCTCTAAAATAATCAGGTATTATCAGTTTTCTGTCTATTCCGTGTTTTACATCTAAGAGACTCGATCTTTATCTGACGTTTTGCTAATCTAAACTTGTATTTTGTTGATTGAAGACTGAAAATGAGTTAAAGCTGCATATCTAATTTATTTTACGTAATCAGGTATTATCTTTCATGCTTTGTGTCTATTTTGTGTTTTAAAGGTAAAATACTCAATCTTTATCTTATGTTTTGCTAATATGAACCTCTGTTTGGTTGAGTGAAGACTGAAAATGAGTTAAAGTTGCACATATAATTTATTTTAGGTAATCAGGTATTATCTTCCATGTATTGTGTCTATTTCGTGTTTTAAAGGTTAAAGACTCAATCTTTATCTCATGTTTTGCTAACCTCAATCTTTGTTTTGTATATGGATTATTAGGCATAGAAAATGTGGATTATACTAAAATAAAGTCAAAGATGAAGACAAGCGTAGCTACAATAAAGTCCAAATCCACATTTTCTATGCTTAATAGAAAATTGGTAATATGCATCATCATCCATTGATGATGTGATGGCTATGCGTATAAGTTCTATTGAGCTGGCCCAGATTTTGGTGTTATTTAGAAAAGTACTTCTACTATATCTATCTGTATAACAGAGTATTATTAGTTTTTGTGTTTATTCCCTCTTTTCCTGTAGACATTCCACTGTTCGTGAAATTGCTCTCATGGCTTTAATTGGCTTATCTCTCTTACATGGCGGCAGAGGTAAAATCTTTGCAAACTATACATGACCAGCAAGTTCATGCTACAGATATTGAGTCTTTTAGTTGTGATCATGTTTTGAAATCATCAGCCAAGCGTACAATTTCAATCAGAATAAGTATGAGTACATTAGCTTCTTGACATTATCTCACACCTTGTTTATTTGTGTATTGTAGGACTTTCATTGAGCTCAAGAATGTAGTCATACTTCTTGATAGATCCTCCGCTAAGTGACAGTCCTTCACTCAAGGAATCGTAAAAGAATAAACTGTAATTCTATTTTCTTACTCCTTCATAAAATACATTATCTAATATCGTACACCCGGTATTGATCTGTGAACGCTTCCCAGCTAAATTTCTCTCCGGTGGTAAGTGTTCTTCAAATTGGCAAAAAAAAATTGAGATCAATTTCTTTAAGTCGAAAATTACTCCCTGAATCAGTAGAAGCTATTTTGGTATTCGATTTGTGTGTCTTTGTTTCTTCCATTTGTAATCATGTCATGTTCGATCTATGCTATTTTTGTGAATTTTCTGTTTTGGAGTTCTTATTGATGCATGCAGGATCAATTGAGTGGTCACTTTTTTTCAAAGTTACTTTCCTTTTACCTTTATTATTTATTCTTGTTTGTTTGTTTGTTTTTAACTAGGAAAGGTACTTGTTATTTTTACTGGTAATAATTTGAAAGCGTTTCATCTCTTGTTTGAATGATCTTGTGTATTTTTTGCTTGATTTTTATTTTGCTGTTTTTTTGGCTCCTTAGTTTCATGTCTTATTAACTCAAGAATCTTACCTTTCCATTTCATTTTCATCTTCTTTGTAAATTTTAATGCTAGATTTTCCGCTGGTTAGCTTCAAATTTAATCCCAGTTTCTTAATTGATTTCTACTTGAAAAACGAAGTCTAGGAGGTACTTGTAAGGCAGTAGTACGTTTTTTTTTCCAAACTAGCTTGCTTGATGTCAATTGTAAGGCAGCGGAAAATGTTCTTGGGTTGTCATCAAGTTGGAGTCAAGTTGAAAGGTTCTTGGGTTGTCATCAAGTTGGAGTCACCTGGATATGCTTTTGTGGAGGTGATTTTTTTTTCTTGTTTCTTGAAATAAGTTCTTTAACACCATATGCCTTCGGATAGAAGGTTATAGTAATTTTTTTTCCTCCTTATCAATTCACAATTCGTTCATTGTGCATATTTCAGTTTGAAGATCCTCGTGATGCTGATGATGCCAAAATGGACGAGACGGCTATAATTTTGATGGGAATCGATTACGTGTTCGGTTATTTCTCCTGATTCAGTGTTTAGATTTAAGCATTTAATACCGAATAATGTGTGGCGTTGCATTACTTGGGGTCATATGTTTAACAATCTGTTTTTCTTTCTACTGTTTACGTGGTGGGATGTGAATTTTCATGCAGGACAAGCTGTAAACCTGAAGGCATGCCCTCTTGCAGATGCCTAGATGACTATAACAATCCTCGACCTCGTCCAACAAGCTGCCAATGACAAACAACTCGAAAAAGACGCTAACGAAGGTTTCTCATTTATTTCTTCTGCCCCATTCACAAACTCAAAAAAAAAGGATTTTTATTGAGAAAAAGATTAATGTCAATTTAAGTTTATATTTGTTCAGTTTAATTAATAACTTTGGCTCGTTGATTTTCAGCAACAACGACTCTCAATAGTGGAATATCTGAGTTTGTGGTTTTAGCCATTCGAGATCCTTCTCCATCTTCCGCTTCTTGTTGAAGATAAGGTATACCCTGCTCATGTATTTTGGTTTTAAAAGCTTATATAGATATGATGATTCAATAAAATAGAATGACTACATGAATATTTCATAATAGAGATATGGCTGGATAGTTGAAATTTAGAAATTTAGACTCTCTGGGACCAACGCGATGCAACACAAGGTGGTTTATTTGCTTCAATTGGTATTATAGACCCATTCACGTTGTCATCGGAACTTGAATAATGAGAGCTTCTGCGATGTTATTGTGTAATACTTGAAAAGATAACCTCCAACAGTCTGAGGTAGAGCTCAAAATGATTAAAAAAATAGAGATTATTATAATGGTGATGAGAATAATAATTCCAATTTGTTTGGTTTAATCAATAATATTGAACAAGAAGAAGAAGTTTGTGATGATGCTGAAGATCTCATACGTTTTGTTGATTTTTGGCTTCTTTATTATGCCCAGTTCTTGGGATCTGGATAACAACTTCTTCTCAAGGGTTGATACATATAGATGAAGTTATACTAATGTTTGCATTACCAGAAGTTACTTGCTCTGCGTCGTTGTGTTGATACCGTAATATTTCAGATGATGAGTATATAGAGCAAGGGGAGACATGGGAAGAGTTACTAGAGGATGCATATTTCTTGTTTGGTATTTTGATACTTTTGGTGATTTTGTAGTTGGATTGTGGAATGTTATGGATATGTTTCTGGTAACTTTGGAGTAAGTTGTTAGTCCGAAAAGATTATTCTAACGTTGATTCTTATCTTTAAAAGATTACATTATATATTACGAGGCACGATCCATATCCCAGAATGCAATATTTTGTTGTTTTGTAACAATACACTATTCTACTTCCTTGACCCTTTTTTTTATTTATGTAATCTACTAAAAACTGATGCTTTTCGATTGTATTCCATACGCCATTCTACCTTTTGTAGGTGTTGTTTGACACATAACTTTGATTTATTTGTAATGATCTATTTCATCAACCCAAATTCAAGACTATCATCACAGGGCCGTTATTCGCCGTGCATTGCACGGCAAGCCCTCCTAGTTATTATTATTATTGAAGACTTTTTGATAGATTAAGAAAAATAATAGGTGGGCTTGGCCCAATTAGCATGGCGTGAATTGCCTGAGGTTATACATTAGATATAATAATAGATATTTTTAGGTTGAGAAGATAGAAAAAAAAGACGGGAACAGAACAAAATTGAGAACGGATGCTGCGCACCTTCCTTGCGCAAGTTGCCGTCCATTTCCTTGAATAATTTGAAGGTGATTCAATGTTAATATTTTATTTTATTTTATATTTAATGATTAGCTAGCTTTTCTTTCCAGTTGATTGATTATTGATCCCTCGATTTAATGTGATTGTGAGTTCTAAATGTTTTTCTCCCCGTTTGATTGTTAGTATTTATCTATTTTTTGATTTCACGGATATAGGATTAGAATTATTCGTTTAGTTGTTGGCGCGCGATGATTAAACAATTATTTTGATCTAGTACCAAAATCTATCTTAGGCGGTTGCAATAAAAGATTGGTTTTAGTGGTAAACAACACATTGTCTACCGGTTCGTAGCCCGTAAGATTCCCTGTTGTGAAAATAGATAATACTACGGTTAAAATTAAGCCGGTTGGATTAATACCTAGTAATTGGGTCTCTCTAATCTTTAAGGCTGTTATGTCGCCAAACTCCGGGCGGTCGTTGCGGGGTGTGCCATAATTAGGGTGTGGTTAGTGGCGGTTGTCCTAATTAACGAATTTAGTAGAGATTTGTTGATTCACGGTTGTGGTCAACTATAACCAATTTATTAATAATTTAACGAGTCATCTTTGCATCAATGATCGATCGTAGGAATTGAGGGGGAAATAATTAATTGGCTGGAGTTTTCTTGATTTTGTTTTCTCTTATTTTTCTTCTATTTCAGGAATTTAGATATAAAAATCCAAATATCTTTTGTTTTTTACAAAATTTAGAAGAAATAAGTCCACCGTTCCCTGTGGGTTCGACCCCTACTTCCGCTATACTAGTTATAAAGGTAGTAGGTGATTTATCTTTGGTGGTTTGACGACCCACATCCAGGATACACTTCCTTGGGTTCACTATCAGCTCGGAAGGCATTCATACCGATCGTAGGAAGGTGGAATCTATTAAGGACTGTTGGAATAGTGTCCTAAACCCAATCAGGTTGGACCGGATCCGACCGGGTCGGATCATTTCTACTATTTCTTTATGTTTATTATGTATATATTAAATGGCTTTTATGTTGTCATATATATGTTCTTTTAGTGAACCAATTATATATGATAACATCCTTAGTATTAAACTGTGATAGAGAAACCATGATAGGCGATTATGGTTGATGAGACCTCTAATCACTTTAATAAGTTTGATACTTAAATGTCTCTAGGCTGATATACTATTAAACAGGGCATTGATAGTACGAATAGGCTAGCACGTATTAGATGTCTTCTGTCTTTAAGGACAGGGATAGATCTCGTCTATCAAAGTGTAGAGACACTTGGATTGTACGTGGACGTGTATTAGAGAATGCGTACGTTAGACTGACCCACTTGCACTGTTAAGTGTCACACTATGTGGCGGTTGTGTAATTATCGTTAGGACCGGAGTCTTCATGGCATCACGGTGTGGATTGACATGCTTTGACACTATTGAGGTTTCCCCTAGCCACGGGGCGATCATGCGGTAGTGATTGGGTGTGATACTGAAGCATGCAGAGTATACATGTTTGGTCGTCCGGGAATCGCGTACCCTATCGGTAGGGTGAATATCCGAAAGGGCCTTCTTATAAGGAATGTCTTACTCTCGTGAATCTTTGCAAAGTGGGAGTAAATGAGTTACTTCGAGAGAGCATGATATCCAGTTTATAAGATACGGTCGTTAATGTTTGACACTCGACGTACGACCGTATGGATATTATTACAGCGATGGGATTGTAAGTTACACGGTAACTGTTTCACATGAAATGTAGTAGTCATTGCATTTGACTCTTCCGATGATTGGGGGTCACGGTGTGTTGCTAGACGGTATCCCGTGATCGTTAGGTATGAAGAGCTTTTTCGTAATTTGCACTTTGTGCCTACGGCCAACATATTCGGAAGCCTATCGGTCACACATATGAACATCAAGTCGGATTAAAATGTGGTTATAGTTGATAACCAAATAAGGAAAGTTTTATCTCACGACTATAAAGGTTATAGTGGTAAATTAATATGGTGGCATTTATTTATTATGAATAAATATAATACAAGATATTAATTATGTTGATTAATTAAATATATTTATATATGGGGCGAAATATATGTGTATATGATACACATGGATTTTTGCAAATTAATTAATCATAGTATTATATTAATATTAGATATTAATATATATGTATAAATATATATGTGTTGGCGTGAATTGTAATGTGTGTATATTCACGTGTCCAAGGGATGCACATTTAAGTAGTACATATTTATATATGTAATAATATATGTATATGATATATACACATATGTAAATTGATTTATGGTAACAAGATAAATATAGTCAATATTAGATATTGACAATATCTTGGAAATATTTAATATAGAATATTAAATTAAATGAGAAAAATCAATCAAATATATTTTCCTTATTTTATTAGGAAAAAATTTTCTTTCTCCCGAATCTACTAGCAAGCTAATCCCAATCAGATTGGGAATCACAAGGGGCGCACCACACTCTATTTAAAGGAGGGGTTGGCTAGCTCTTTTGTACATCACAATTCCAAGAAATTTAATAGTTCTTGTGAAAAATAGAGAGTTTTTAGGAGAGATTTTGAGAGAGATAAAAAGTCGGTCTAGCAACCGAATTTTTCTGGTAGCAATCCATGATGGGATTCCGGCGGGCTGTTCGTGTGGATCACCGGTAGAGGCCGAACACTTGGGCGGCTCTATGCAGAACTACTCTCCTTAGACGGTCAAAGCGTCGATCTTTTAGATCAAGCAAGGTAACCACCGTCTTTAGCTTATTTGTTTATTGCTTAAACAATTGGGTCGATAGGAAATAAATTTTTGAATTCTGCTGTGTTCCCGCGTAGATTTCCTAACAAGGACTGGCCTGCACCTTCTACTGTGACGGAGTTAAAGAGCTTCCTGGGACTTGCTTCTTCTTACAGAAAGTTCATATAGGGTTTCAGTGTGGTGGTAGCCCCTTTGACCGGTTGTCTTAAGAAAGGTGCCTTCAGGTGGGGTCCAGACCAAGAACAAAGTTTCACACACATCAAGGACCTATTGACCACAGCGCCCGTTCTTGCATTACTAGACTTTGAAAAGCTATTTTAGGTGGACACAGATGCCTCTATGACAAGGATATGAGCAGTTTTGAGTCAAGAGGGCCGGACCATAGCATATTTCAGTTAAAAACTTTCTTCTGCAAAAACTAAGTGGAGTACGTATGAACATTAGTTTTATGCCCTATTCCGAGCCTTACAGACTTGGGAACACTACCCACTACACAAAGAGTTTATCATTCAGTCTGACCACAAAACACTTCAACACATACAAACCCAAAGACATATCAACATGATGCACATCCGGTGGTTCACCTACTTACAGAGGTTTACCTTTGTCCTACAACACAAACCGGGGGCACATAACCAAGTGGCTGATGCACTTAGTAGGAAAGCCTGCCTCTTCTCACTCTTACAGGTGGAGCTAATCATTTTTGACTCCCTCAAAGACTGCTATGCTGAAGATCCATATTTTGTTGACATTTGGGACAACTGTCGGACACATCATTTCCATGAAGACTACAATCTTCAAGATGGATTTTTGTTCAAGGGAGACATGTTATGTATCCCCAGGACCTCCCTTAGAGATCATCTTATACAGGAGTTACATGAAGGTGGCCTATCTGCCCACACTGGACAAGAAAATACTCTACGGCTATTAGAGGACAGGTTTTACTGGCCTTAGTTGAAGAAAGAGGCAAAGAGATATGTGGAGAGATGCGGGGTCTGCCAAATTGCTAAAGGTACCTCTCAAAACATTGGCTTATACACTTCCCTACCAGTTCCAGATTCCATTTGGGAGAATATTTCGATGGACTTCATTTTGGGTTTACCCAAGACACAAAGGCACTTTGATTCAGTCCTTATGGTGGTGGATAGATTTAGTAAGATGAGTCATTTTGTAGCCTGCAAAAAGGTAGCTAACGCAAGCTATGTAGCTCAACTATTCTTCAAGGAAGTGGTCAAGCTCCATGGACTACCGAAATCCATCACCTTAGACAGGGATGTCAAGTTTATGTCCCATTTTTTGAGGGAACTTTGGAAGAGGTTTCTAACCAAACTTCAGTTCAGTAGTACTTGTCACCCTCAGACCGATGGGCAAACTGAGGTTGTGAATAGGACTTTGGGAAACATGATCCGGGCCCTAGCTGGAGATAAACCTAAACAATGGGATCTAGCACTAGCACAAGCTGAGTTTGCCTACAACGCTATGATAAACAGATCTACTGGAAAGGATCCTTTTGAGATCGTTACACTAAAGCCCCGAACTTTAGCGTTGACTTATCCACCATCACCTTCCCCAAGTCCAAAGCTGCTGGAAATTTGGCTTCCTTTATTACTAATAGGGCTGTAAATGAACGTCAGTATTCGATTCGATTCGCTGTATTCGGCTCGAAAAAAGCTCGATTCGAGTTCGATTCGAACCTTCGAACGTCGAGCCGAACGTTAGGTATTTGATATTCGTCTATCGAGCCGAACCGTATCGAACACGTTCGGCTCGAACTATTGTATATTTAAAAAAAAAAAACTATATATATAAGGTTCGAACATGTTCGAACCGTTCGAACATGTTCGAACATGTCGAACATGTTCGAACTTTCGAACCCGAGCCGAACCTTGCTAAACTAAGGTTCGACCGATTCGAGCCGAGCCGAACCTTAGGTTCGAACCTTTCGAGCCGAACTCGAACCCCCGCACATGTTCGGTAGGGTTCGGCTCGTTTACAGCCCTAATTACTAAGCTCCACCAGACAGTTAAAGAGAACCTGCAAAGGGCAAACGACCGTTACAAATCAAATGTAGATAGTCATCGAAGAGCCAGAGAGTTCAAAGCCGGGGATTTGGTAATGGTTCACCTCCGGAAAGAGAGATTCCCCACCGGAACTTATAACAAATTGAAGCTAAAGAAGGTTGGACCCTTTCACATTCTGCGCAAGATCAGTCCCAACGCCTATGTTGTTGACCTGCCCACCGATTTACAAATTTCACCCACATTCAATGTCTTAGATGAACAAGCTCGAGTTGATGCAATGGATCCTGCCTCAAACACTTCTGAATATTCAATTGCCTAGTTGGGCCTGTTTGAGTTATCCAAGCCCAGTTATCTAAATATTTAATTATGATTATGAATTTATGTTTTTGGGCCTAGTTACTAATCCAGCCTTTTTGTTATTTATTTCTAGCCGTTTACTTAATGGGATGAGTATTTAAATGGAACAATACCCTAATTTCTAGGCTACTTTTGTAATATGAAACTTGAGCTTTTGGCTGTTAATCGAATTTCACTATTTTCTTTCCTTTCCTTTGAGCTCTTACGTCACTTGTTTTTGAAATTTTACTGCAAAAATACTACATAAGCCAAGTTATAGAACTAAATTTGTAATTTTACCTCACAAAATGCATTGTGAACTATGCCAAAAAAGAATGATGTTGAGTCATAGAATGCAAAACAATCTACCACAGACCAATTTTAATTAAGCCAAACTAAAAAAAGACCACAGCAAACAAAGTATGAAAAACATAACAACCAACTATACGGAAGTCATTAAATTTTCCTTCGTATTATTGTATTTTTCTTAAGCGTACACATAACAGAACATCGAAAATTACTGGAATTTGAAAACATAGAGCAACACAAGTAACAGAACACTGAGAATTACTGGAATTTAAAAACATAAAACGACACAAGTAGACGTCGTGCTGAAATTGTCACAGCAAAATATAACAACTACATTTTCTTAAACAATTGATTACAATGAGATCCATATTAAACATTATGTTTCAAATCATTATCGTTAGTGTAAAAATATGATGTGTAATTTTGGAGTGAAATTAACATTAGTGAAGCAATGACAGATCTATGATTTTTATCTAATGGAGCAATATTGGCTGTATACAAATCGTAGTTGTATTTTTTTGTTGTAAAAAACTAAATTGTTTTAATGGATATTTGTTTAAAAGAACTGGTTTTGATACTTAATTGGACACTTAAGACATCTAAAAAAAGGGAATATTAGCTTTTAGTCCACTTTCCGTCCTGTATATAAATTTTAATCCACATTCATTTTTGTTGTTGCAATAAGGACAAAATAATTTGATTCGAACTAAAATACCCTCAATTTAGTTCAACGCAATTTCAGTCAAATAGCAGGTCTACGACTCCCAGAGCCTCCATTTTCGATAAGAAGAGAAGAAATTCGAGCCGGTAGCACCTCCTGCTCGCATCGGCCGGAAACAGCGAAAGCAAAAGGGTCCTGAATCGGCAGCTCGAATCCCGTCACGCCTTTAAGGGCACACACTGAGCATTGGGCTATTTTGCCCTTTCTGGTGGTAAAGGGAAGAAACCTGTTACTATTGGGGAGCTAACGCGAGTTCAGATGAGGATTTCTGATAGTTCTGATTCCAGGATCCGGAGAGCTTTGCTTCAGATTTCCGCTGGCCAGGTCTGCTTTAGTCAACGATCCAGCTCCTTTTTTTTTGCTGTTCAATGATTAATTTTCTTTTTACTGGGTTTTGGCGTTTTCTTTTTCTATTTATATATGCTTTCTTCACAAGGTGTATGGGTGTGTTTTTTTAAAGAACAACGAGACTTATTTTAGCGTGATCTGGATGATTGTGAATAAATTTTGGATTTTTGCAGTGTTGTCAGATCGTTGAAGGAATACAGTGAAAGAAATGGTATACTTTTTTGATTCATGAAAGGGGAAAATGCTACAAGACTGATTATTTTGTCTAATATTTTTGAGTTCTTTTTTTTTCTAGTGAATATTTAATTTAGATTTTTGTCCAGAAGGACAAAATTACCAAAAAAATCAGGATAGAAGGAAACTGTAATTTAATCAGGACAAAAGTAACAATTATGAAGAATAAATACGAAAGAACAAACGCCAATGTGGAATAGAGTAAATACGTGAAGTAACAATTGTGAACACAAAAGTAACATTAACACGCCAAGAACAATTTTAAAGAATAATTGTGATTTTTGTCTTTATAATCATGAAAATGTTACTTTTGTCCTTCCAGACCCATTTATCAATTTTTTTGTCCTTGTGGCCCTTTCCCCCTATTTAATTATTTTGTCACTGTTTTGTACCAAGGTTTAGCTTTTTAGGAAGCCGGTCTCAATGTTGTCATGATGGATTTTTTGAGCTGTTCTATTTGATCATGAAATATTTACCACTACTAAGATTTCCATAAGATTATGTGACAACATCTAAGTTCTGAATAGCCTTCATTTGTTTTGTTTCTGAAAAGAAAAGATTGAAGTAGCTATATGGTAAAATGACTATTCTTTTGAACACGATGATTCATAAATTTTCAGAATTGTTGAATGCTTCCTTGTCCAAAGAAAAGGAAACCCCAAACTGGGTTATAGAGAGTATGCATAATTTTTTGTCAAGCTCATCTCCTTGATTTTCGTTTTTTGGTGTGTTACTTTGTTGGTGTTAATAGTTCAGTTGCGAACAAAAATAATGGTAGGTTTGTTGTGGTTGATCATATTGGTGATCCCACAGTTTAAGGTTTCGTTTAAGGATGCATCTATGATGTTTTAAAGAAGATTGGTTGTGGAATTACTTGGTTCATATCATTAAGCTTTCTAATAGACTAGTGTTACTTTGTTGGCGTGTTACTTTGTTCGTGTTAATAGTTCTGTTGAGAACAAAAATAATGGTAGGTCTGTTGTGGTTGATCATATTGGTGATCCCACGGTTTAATGTTTCGTTTAAGGATGCATCTATGATGTTTTAAAAAGATTGATTGTGTTTTTTACTTGGTTCATATCATTAAGCTTTCTAATAGACTAGTGTTACTTTGTTAGTGTGTTACTTTGTTGGTGTGTTACTTTGTTGAGAATAAAAATAGACTAGTGTGTTACTTTGTTGGTGTGTTACTTTGTTGAGAACAAAAATAGACTAGTGTGTTACTTTGTTGGTATGTTACTTTGTTGAGAACAAAAATAGACTAGTGTGTTACATTGTTGGTTTGTTACTTTGTTGGTGTGTTATCGTGTTACTTTGTTGAGAACAAAAATAGACTAGTGTGTTACTTTGTTAGTGTGTTACTTTGTTGAGAACAAAAATATACTAGTGTGTTACTTTGTTGGTGTGTTACTTTGTTGAGAACAAAAATAGACTAGTGTGTTACTTTGTTGAGAACAAAAATAGACTAGTGTGTTACTTTGTTGGTGTGTTACTGTGTTACTGTGTTGAGAACAAAAATAGACTAGTGTGTTACTTTGTTGGTGTGTTACTTTGTTGTCGTGTTACTTTGTTGAGAACAAAAATAGACTAGTGTGTTACTTTGTTGGTGTTACTTTGTTGGTGTGTTACTTTGTTGAGAACAAAAATAGACTAGTGTGTTACTTTGTTGGTGTGTTACTTTGTTGAGAACAAAATAGACTGGTGTGTTACTTTGTTGATTCAAATGGTTATGTTTGTGTTTTTTTGTCTTTAAAAATTGGAGGAGCTGATTCTCTATTGATGAAGCCGAGCCGATGCTATTTGATGTATTTTCTCGCTTTCATACATCTTTCATGGAGTTTGATGTGGTGCGGGTTTGAAGGATGAAGGTCCATAGATGGTAAAACAAACTGCTTTTGTCTTCAAGAACTTGAAGAATGTTTTAGTTTCATTAATATGCTTTTTAATTACATCCAATAGTATTAGGTTTTTATTCTCTTGATTCCCCCGGAGTTGCATCTCCAAAATGTTTTCATATGTTTCATTAGGATATGAAGCATTTTTTGATAGATTGTTGTATTATGCAATGCTAATGGTGATATTTTGGATGTTAATAAAACGTGTCACTGTTGCTGTGTCACATCATTATTGTGTCATCATCATTCTTTGTTATCAATATCGTAAAAGTTCGCGATAAAATTCGGCTTTCAAATACTACGTAAAAAAGGTATCAAACGTGGTCTCAAAATGAAGATAAAAAAATATGAATTTTGGAGAAACAATTTTTATGATCGGTGTTCTAAATCAAAAGTTACGGTCGTTTATAAGAAAAACACGCTCCGGTTAATACAAATATTTTTTGGCTTTCAAAATATACATCGGAAGGGTATCGTGTTTGGGCTCAAATTAAAGACAAAAAAAAAAAAATGAATTTTGGTGAAAAAATTTCGATAATCGGAGTTATAAATCAAAAGTTACGACTTTTTGAAAAAAAAAAAAAAAAGAAAAAACCAAACCTGAAGCAGGTTAGCAGCGACGATGAAGCTGAAACAACAAGCGTATGCATATGCGCGTCCCTTTTATTAAAAGGGGTATTTTTGTCCGTCTGATTTTTTATTTTTTTTGTTCTTTTTGCAACTAAAGAAATTAATGTGTCCTATTTATTCATTTTGTAAATATTTTTGTCCTTTTCCCTCAATCCCCTAAAAAAAATCTATGAGCTGTTTTAACCCAATTACCCAATTGACCCGCTCCATACCCACAAAAAAAAAAAAAAATTGCGGATGTTGTTTTGTTGGTTTTTATTTTTTTTTTTTTTTTTTTGAGCTAAACCTAAATAATTCCAATAAAACACACCAGTTTTCTCCTGTAATCCATCGCCGCTCTGGAGATTCCTCCTCCTATGCTGGTATGAGGAAAACTAAAGTTTGTGGTGTCAGATGAAATGCAAAAGTTTACGATCCCTATTTCTAATTATTACTCGCACACAATCTCTATCAATAATAGCAAAGCAGCTCTATACCTCATCTTTTTGATTTTTGACAAATAAAGATTCTGTGATTGAATTTCAAAAAGGGAAAGCAATTAAGGTTTCTTTGTCTATTCTAATTAAATCATTTTAATCATTTGCAGATTAAGAATGACAACAAAGTCAATTACGACGAAGGCGTCTCAACGACGAGATTGATGATGATTATAAATGGATGATGATTTGAACGTAGCAAGGTTTTGATTAAGAGGAAAAGCAAGGTATCTTCATCAATTCCAGTGGCTATAAGTCAGTATTTTAGTTATTTCAATTTAATCATTTGCAGATTAAGGATGACAATTCAAAGTTTCAAACAAAGTACGAGATTGCATGGATGGGACATTGTTTTGGTGTGCCATTTTTTTTTTCTCATTTTTGTTTCAAATCAAAACGGTGTCGATTTGATCTTTTAACCTATTCACAACAGAGAACACAACAGAGGATCCATCCTCCATCCGAAATATGATCAATTTACATTTTACAGGTTTATAGGTGTGGTTTTTATTTTTCATTTTTGGAGCATTACCATGAGTTTATTATAGTCGATCACACATGATGAAGGATCACGGAGGAGTGATTAAGATATTTCTATTTTAATATTGAGATTTTTTTTAAAAAAAAAAACATTGACACGAGTTCATTTTAGTCTCCAGATGCTGTGAGTAGCCGAAGCATTGCCAACATGAGGAAAGCTAAATCATATTATTTTGTACATAAGCCAAGGGGTTTCTATAGTAGAGGATAATTGAAAAGTATGGTGTGGTTGAAGTATTATGTGTGTTAAATGTCACCGAGATGGATGTTATTCTTTGCTGGAGATCGATGCGTAATGATGCTTCTTTCTTTTTTGATTTTCTGTTCCTTGATAGCTCATATAATTTTGTTTTGCTGACTTCTTTTAAAAGTGTTTGTTTGAATATGCATCAATCTGGATAATTGTTCATATGGTTTACTATCAGGTATTTATGAAATAAGTGTTCCGTTCAATCACATATCCATCTCTCTTAATTAGACCATTGCGCAATAGATTTATTTGAATATGTTGATTTAATACCACTTTTCTCTTTATAATTATTATATAATTAATCATGGATTTGACATTTTATTGACGAATCATCCTTCATTTGAATTTATTTGCCAATATTTGTTTTAATGGGTTACTTAATTTGAATTAAGACCGCTGATTTTGTATCTTTGGTAATCTTTTCTCTTCTTACTCCTCCTTAATTGCTTTTTCACAAGCCTATTGTCATTTTGTCACACGACTCGACTCACACATATATGTGAAAGTGACACCTACATCTTTATCCTCATTTGAAATCGGATAATGTTGTACACGAGTCATGTTTGGCGACATTTCATCGATCCATATATCCCTCTACTCTTAAACACATATGATTGAGGTATGTATTGTATTAGTTACAATTTGTGGAAATATTACTCGGCGGACTCATCTGTGAGGCTTCACGGGTGCTCGCGAGATTGCGAGCCTTAGGATTTCGTGCATAATATTTTGTACACCTTATTTAATTGTAAAATTAATTGTAAAAGACATATTAATTGTGAGTCATATAAACAATCAATATGTCAAACTCTAGTTTACTTTATGTCATAGACATAACTTTTACTTTTTACTTTTGCATGCTTGCCGCCCACATCTACATACTCAAGTGGCCGCCCAAGCTAGCTAGCTAGTCTCTCTATCTCAATTGTATCTATTTATACATCTTTTTACTCAATGAATAAACTAAGTTGAAGTTTACTCTTGTGTTTATCACATTCTCAAACTCTCTTCATGGTATCGGAGCCTTACTGAGTTCTAAAAATCCGCCGCAAAACTCGCTTCTTTTTCGAAAAATGTCAACATTATCTCGATGTTTCATCCTCTTCGCACTCACACGTGCCTCGGCGACCGGGATAACCGAACACTCTTCTTTTACAAATCATAAACTTGATGGTAACAATTACTTGCTATGGTCAAGGTCTATGAAAATGTATATCTCCGGCCGGGGCAAGATGGGATATCCGTCCGGTTCCAAACCTCGCCCTCGCTCGAAACCGACCCCAAGTTTGAAGCATGGGACACGAGAAAATAACCAAGTCATGACCATCCTCACGAGGTCTATGACAAAAGAGATCGATGAGAACTTCATGATGTATGACAACGCTAAGGAAATGCGGGACAATGCCGGAGACCTTTACTCAAAAAAGGACAATACATCCGAAGTCTATGAACTCGAAGCTCGTATTCAAAATTGCGTACAAGGGGATATGTACGTAACTCAATACTTTAATAAACCGTCTAAGGCATGGCAACACCTAGATATGTTGGAGACTCACCCCCGGAATGATGTTAAAGATGCCGCACTCTTTAAAGACATTATCGAGAAAAAGAGAGTATTCAAATTCCTTACCGGATCGAATCCTACTCTTGATGATGTCGAGGTAGAATTCTTGCTACTAAACCTCTTCCAAATCTCAAATCCATGTTTGCCGAGGTCAAACATGAGGAAAGCAGGAGGAAAGTGATGCTGCTGAACCCCCCTGCTGACAACCCTACTGAAAGTGCCACCCTGCTGACTGTCAGGAACCCTGCTGAGGCTACTGAGGCTTACAGGAAGCCTGCTGATAAAACTGGGAAGCTGTTCTGTGACCACTGCAAACGCACTAATCACACCAAGGACACTTGCTGGAAGCTACATGGCAAGCCTAACTCCTCCAAGACCTCCAGACCTGCCAAGGAAAGTCGTGCGTACACATAAGTGAGGAAGAAGATGACAACAGGTTGAATGCTCAGCTTGCTGCATTCAAAGCCTTCCTAACTCAACAAAAGGGAGGTAGTCACTCTACTGACATAGCCTCTCATGCCAGTACAGGTAAATTCTACTCATCTATTAGTAATGAAACCTGGATTGTTGACTCTGGGGCCTCATCCCATATGACTGGTAATAAAAATCTCATTACTCAACTTAAGCCATGTCCCCAAATTCACAATATTAAGACTGCTGATGGATCTATCTCTAGTGCAAAAGGTTTTGGTCAGGTGCAGCTTACTAATAAGATATGCCTCGCGAATGTCCTATTTGTTCCAAAATTAGATTGCAATCTCATATCCGTCGCAAACTTACTAAAGATTTGAACTCGGACTCGTTGTTTTTAATGAGAATCGGTGCACATTCCAGGGATCATTCCTCAAAGGCGTGATTGGGACTGCTAAACCTTGCTCGTGTCTCGTTTGTGGTCAACCCCGCCGAAGACAAGACCGAAGACCGAATCCGCCTCGGCCAGCTCGCACTCAAAACCTAGACAATATCATGTTATGGCATTATAGACTAGGACATCCCGCTTTTAGTTATTTAAAGTCTATAGATCCCGAATTGTTTAAAGGTTGTAATTTGAATGATCTTCAATGTGATATTTGTCGGTTGCTAAACTCACCAAATCCGTGTATGCAAAATTACCTTACTTACCATCCACACCATTCACCTTAATTCACAAAGTGACGTATTGGGACCCTCAAGAGTAAAAAGCATAACAGAAAGAGGTGGTTTGTTACCTTCATAGATGACCACACCGAACCACTTGGTTATTTTTAATGAAGGATAAGTCCGAAGTTGGACCCATCTTTCAAGAATTTTACAACATGGTCTCCACTCGCTTGACACTAAGATCAAAATCTTGAAGACCGACAATGCTCTTGAATATTATGAGTCTCATCTCGCAATTTCTTGATGGATAAAGGGATTGTCCATATCGGTAGTTGTGTTGAAACCCCTCAAAGAAATGGGGTTGCCGAGAGAAAGAACAGCATCCGCTTGAAATGGCTAGGTCTATTATGTTTACCACAAATGTTCCAAAATATATGTGGGGTGAAGCCATATTGACTTCCACATACTTAATCAACAGACTTCCCAAACAGGTACTAGGCTTCAAAACTCCTATCAAAACCCTATCGGACACACACTCCTCGCCCCCATCTTATTTCCCGCTTACCTCCAAAAATCTTTGGTTGTACCGTGTTTGTCTATATCCATGCCCAACACGAAGCAAACTTGATCCCAAAGCTCACAAGTGCATATTCCCGGGATATGCAAAGGACAGAAAGGTTACAAGTGTTACTCTCCTTCGAAAAAAAGATTTTACAATTCTATGGATGTAAATTTTTTTGAAAGGACTCCCTACTACAACAAGTCCACCGAGGCAACCGATGGAAACCCGATAGAAATTGACCTAAACCCTTCCTTCAAACTCTTAACCCTCAAAGAACTGCGATCCTCGGACGGGCGAACCCCGCACCCTACCGACTCACAACGGCTGCTACCGATCCCCAAAGAACCAACCGACTCGAGCCCGCCGACCCCGAGCCCACCGACACTCGCAATGCGGATCCTCGGCGGTCACGACATTGATGACGGACCTATTGCTCTAAGGAAAGGGAAAAGATCATGCACCGATCATTCTATTCATACTTATTTATCTTATGATCGCTGTCTCCTCGTCTTTGCCATGTTTACACAGACCCGGACTCTCACTCTATCCCTAGAAATATTCGGGAGGCCCTTCAAAATGATAAGTGGAAGGCTACCGTTAAAACCGAGATGACTCGCTCTCCGGATAATCATACTTGGGACCTCACAACTCTTCCCAAAGGCAAGAAGACAAGTTAGTCGCGATGGTTATTCACTATCAAATACACTTCCGATGGTACAATTGACAAGTACAAAGCCGATTGGTAGCAAGGGGATTCACTCAAACTTATGGTATTGACTATAAGGAAACTTTTGCACCAAAGGGCAAAACTCAACACTCGTCGTGTTCGATCTCTCTACCGTCCAACCGGACCGGCCTCTACACCAATTGGATATCAAAAATGCTTTTCTCAATGGTGATCTCACCGAGGAAGTCTATATGAATGTACCTCCCGGTTTTGTCAATCCCCACACTCGGGGCAAGGTATGCAAACTCGTAAAAATCTCTATATGGCCCGAAGCAATCCCCAAGAGCCTGGTTTGGAAAACTCACTACTGTGGTTAAAGCTGCTGGATATCATCAATGCAACTCTGATCACACCATGTTTGTCAAGACAACCAACCAGAGGAGGTCCATTCTAATTGTTTATGTGGATGATATCATCCTTACTGGGGAAGACTCTACTGAGATCCAAAACTTGAAGACTCTACTGGCAAAGGTGTTCCAAGTTAAAGATCTGGGCTACCTCAAGTACTTTCTTGGTATGGAAGTGGCTAGAAACACCAATGGCATTTCGCCTCCCAAAGGAAGTATGTCCCGGACCTACCGAAGGAAACGGCATGCTTTGGGATGCAAACCCGTCGTATGTATCCAGGTAGACCCCGGTCATACCCTACTTGCATGGTGACATTGTCTTTGTCCGGAAAGAACAATATCAAAGGCTTGTAGGCAAACTCATATACCTTTCTCACACAAGACCCGATATTGCATATGGGGTCGGTCGGTCGGTCAATTCATGCATTGCCCTACCGAGCAACATTGGGATGCGATGAATAGGATACCGAGGTATTTAAAATCCACTCCCCGGCCAAGGCCTCGCACTTCACCAAGTCTACCGATAGATCAATCAAGGTCTACACCGATGCGATTGGCCGGATGTCACATTGACAGGAGGTCTACCACAGGCTATTGCTCATATATATGGGGGAACCTAGTTACTTGGAGGAGCAAGAAACAACCTACTGTGTCAAGAAGCAGTCCTGAAGCTGAACTAAGGGCACTTGTACTTGGCATTTGTGAAGCTCTATGGCTAAAAAGTGGTACCGACCGAACTTCAAAACCGTATCGAACCTATCACACTCTGTTGTGATAATAATTCACCTTATGCATGGCGAAGATCCATCCATCATGATAAAACCAAGCATGTGGACATTGACGGACACTTTCTCGAAGGAGCGATTGATGCCAAGATTATTCAACTCCGATGTTCCCTCGACGGATCGAATGCGATATTCTTACCAAGGCTATTCCACCTCTTATGTTCAACAGACTAAGTAGCAAACTTGGCCGCATCAACATATACAAATTCGGTTGAGGGGGTGTGGAAATATTACTCGCCACGGACTCGGTCGCCGAGGCTTCACAGGTGCTCGCGATTGCCGAGCCTTAGGATTTCGTGCATAATATTTTGTACACCTTATTTAATTGTAAAATTAATTGTAAAAGACATATTAATTGTGAGTCATATAAACAATTAATATGTCAAACTCTAGTTTACTTTATGTCATAGACATAACTTTTACTTTTTACTTTTGCATGCTTGCCGCCCACATCTACATACTCAAGTGGCCGCCCACATCTACATACTCAAGTGGCCGCCCAAGCTAGCTAGCTAGTCTCTCTATCTCAATTGTATCTATTTATACATCTTTTTACTCAATGAATAAACTAAGTTGAAGTTTACTCTTGTGTTTATCACATTCTCAAACTCTCTTCACAATTTGTATGCATCTACCATGACATGCAGTTAGTTGCAAGAAAAATGTTTTCCCAAAAGTATGCAAGGTGCGCGTGATCGAGATTAAATCCGATCTATGGTCTGAGCATGAGATGAGATTGGCATTATGCTGAGTTTGATATTCATAAACAGGTAGCTTTCATATCTCATCATCTCAATTTCACACTCACTAATATTTTATGTTCTCTAAATTGAGTTTTTATTGTATAGGTTTGTTTTTTGTGATGTGCAACATATATACATTTGAGCTTATGGAACTTGGAAATGCAGTTGTGCATATAATATAACTTAATTCTAAGGCATATAGTGGTGAACAATTAATATGGTTTTCAGTTGCTTTTGTGTTTCAAGATAATAAGGCACACTGGTTCCAATAGATCTCAACCGGCCTACAAGAAATATATATATCTACCCTTCACATTTTTTTTAAATGTTTTTTTCCAACATCTTTTTAATGCCTTTATATAAGAAGCATTATTCTGCATTTTCGTTTTTTATTTTTATATACTATTTTATACTAAATGAAAGACTCACAGGAATCATAATTTCTTCTGTCAATGTCATGTTTTCAACTATGAAGTCCCGGAAGCATGTGGTGGATTGAGAAATTTGTCTTAGTGGAGACACCTGAACAGAAATGATGATCCGGTGCGAACATAATCCTCTCACGTTCGTTCGCGTTCCTAGCGCCCTCTCCTCTAATGAGCATTATACTATCCTTAAGAGCTAAACTATATATATCATTTCAATACCAAAAAAAATAAAAAATAAAAAAAAATCACAGATCTCAGAGACACGTGACCCCTTGATGGCTTTGGATCTACCCAGTGCCCCGCCGGCTGCAGTCAAGTTAGGACTAAGATGTTACACTGTGAGGAGACTTGCATTGTTAAAGATAGTGTACATGTACAACCTTGCTGGAATAGTAAGATCGAGGAGTCTACTGCATTGTTTTAAGTATATTTTTTTTTATATGTTTCACAAGGAGTGGTGGTGTAATTTGGAAGCAATTTATCCAATTTTGCTCATTCATCAAATGGATAGATACATGATAGCATTTTTTTTTCTTTCCTTTCCGCGATACGAAAGACCTAATTCTAGGGGGAGGGGAATCGAACCCAGGTCTCCCTCCACTGGAGCCTGGGTAGACCCTAGTTTATTGTATATTTTTTAGCATACACGTAACAGAACATTGAGAATTACTGGAATTTGAAAACGAGTAATGATATTGCCACAACAAAATAGTCTTAATAAAGTGGACAAAACACTTTTGGATCATTGACTATGATGTGAGACATATTGATTAATCTTATGAGTCTCATAAAAATCAACGATATAAAAATATGTTGTGACACTAGTGTATATTTTGTTGTGATACAAACATTTTTCTTTAGAGATATAGAGCAACAAAAGTAGACGCGGTATTTTTGTTCCTTACGTATTAAAAACGTCACGACAAAATGCAACAACATATTATTTTTAAATATTGATCACGATTAAACATATATTAATCAATTAATACATGTCATATCATTATCAACTGTAAATATATGTTGCGTGATTTTTGTTGTGAAATTGACGTTTCTAGAGGCAAATGCTCAAACGAATAATATTGGTGCAACCAATTCTGGGTTGATCACTCCCACCGTTGTTGTTATAGTCGTCGTCATCATTTCCACCTCCATTATTCCTTCTCTTTTTGCGCCCCTTGCTGCCGTTCTTGCGCCCCTTGCTGCTGTTGCTGTTCTTGTGGCGGTTGTTACGGCTCTTCTGGCCTTTCTTGGGCCTCTTGCCGATTCTCCTCGTGTTCCCGTAGCCACTGCTATCCTTATTCCAGCTGTCCCAGTTGTTATAGTAGCTGTCCGCTTCGCCCCCATCGTCGCTATCGTCATTTGTTGTACCGTCGACGTTGTTATCGTCATTTGTCGCACTGTCTACGTTGTTGCTATCGTCATTTGTCGCACCGTCCAAGTTGCTATCGTCATTTGTCGCACTGTCTACGTTGTTAGTATCGTCATTTGTCGCACCGTCCAAGTTGCTAGTAGCGTCATTTGTCGAACCGTGTATGTTGCTTATAGTATCGTCATTGACAATGCCCCTGTCTAGAGTTTCATCTTCTGTCTCGTAGCCCTCGTCGCCAGTTCCATCCTTCGAGTCGACTCCGTTGCCAGTTTCGTCCACCACCGTGTTGCCTGTCGTGTCGCCGTTGCTATTGACGGTATCATCCGTCGTGTCATCCATCGCGTCATCCTCGACGACATTCGATGTGTCCACCGTCGTCCCATCGTCCGTAACGCTAGTTTCATCCACCACTGCCCCATCGGTCCCATCGCTAGTATCACCCGTCACGCCGCGTGTCCCATCGCTAGTATCACCCGTAACATCGCTAGTATCACCCGTCACCCCCCCTCCTGTCCCATCAGTCGTCACAACGCTTGGGTCATCCATCACCACGCCGCCTCCTGTCCCATCAGCCGTCTGAATGCTAGTGTCACCCGTCCCGACGTCGCCTCCTGTACTCCCATCGCCCACAATGCTATTTCCATATGTCGCATCGTCTATCCCATCGGTCCCAACGTTATTAGTTTCATCCGTCACCTCGTCTGTCTCATCACCCACCATGCTTTCTGTATCTATCACGTCCTCCATTGACGTGTCGTCGTCCTCATTTTCGAGTCCTCCATCTTCATCATCAAGGATCTTGCGTGAATTTGGAAGAGACCTCTCACTTTTGAGAAACTCTTTTGACACCTTAATGCCTTTCCTCCAGTCGTAGCTATTTGCCTCAATGCCAACTGCATGAATAGAAAATAAAATAAAAATTAATAATACAAAAACCAAAAACGTACAAACAATCATCTGGAGTTAGTGTTATCTATATATATATATATATGTAAACATTAGATTGCGTATTTTTTAGAAGGGAAGAAACTGACTGAAGGAGATGAGCACAAGAATGAAAAAGCAAAATAGCTTTGCCATGTTTAGTTTCTTCTTTCTTTTTTGCTGAGAGAAAAGTTTAGAAGTTTGATTCAATTAACTGTGTTCTTGTTTATGAATTTTGAACGCAATTTATGGATATGAATTTTGTTGTTACTTGGTACACCACTCAATATAATATTACCTGCCTGTTAAGAATTAGAGAAATTTTATGTTATATACTAACCCTTCAAAAAAAAGCTGTATTTATTATTTTAATTTTTTTTCCGTCGTATTTTTTTGACAGGGAAGATAATTAAAACGTTTTTAAAAAAGGGGTGGTGGTCCTAAAGGACAACTTTACATCTTAAATGAAGAATAGGACAAAAATAATAATATTTGGTTGAGAAGGACAAAAAAAAAGAGATGTACAAAAATACCCTTAATGATAATATTTTTTTTTTTCTTTTCACATTAAAGTCGTGCTGGTGTTACTACGTGTTGGTGTTACTACGAGTTACTACATTATGTGTTACTATGTTTGAGGGTGTTTCCATTGCTTTCTATACCCTACCTGGGGAAGGGGCACCCCAATAAAGTGATTTGTGTACGCTTAAGATCGTGCACATTCATAGAAAAAATGCCAAAACGTTACTCTTTCTATACCCTACTTGGAAAGTTTTTAACCCCAATAGTGGGATTTGTATACCTTAAGATCGTGCACATTCATACAAAAATGTAGTAACATTACAAAAATGTAGTAACATTACAAAAAATGCATTGATAATTCCTCAAAAACAAACAATTGATAATTCTTCAACAACAATTCTTCAAGAACAAAAATAAAGACAAGAGGATTCATACAACAACAATTGATCAAAACCGAAATGCGAAAAAAACCTAACAATCCATTACAGGTTTAACAATCCATTCATAAGTAGTAACAATTCACAAAGGTTTAACATTCATAAGTAGTAAGAATTCATTCATAAAACAAAGTCGGCCCCCCCCCCCCCCCCCCCCCAGGTACAATAGTAGGGGGAATCAGATCAACAATGTTTAAGATTGTTCTAACTAGCAGTCTTTTTACTACACGGCCCAAACAGGAAAGGAAAGGAAAAAATAGCAGCAGCATATCATTCAACAAGAGGTTTAGGACAACCGAAGAGAAGAATCACCGCCCCCACCCGTGCCGCCGCCGCCACACCATCCGCCGTTGTTCTTTTTGGCGGTACCGCCCCACAAAGAAGCATCAATCGATTGCAACCCACACAAAGAAGCGGATCCGCAATCGTAGGAGCCCAATCGCCGTAAAAGCGACCAAAGAAGAAAAGCTTACACTAACCGAATCCATGGAGATCGGCGGCGATAAAAAATTTTGGCTCTAACAACGGCGATAAAAAGCAAATAAGACGGAGACGGAGACTCTACTTTATCGGAAACGGAGCAAGAAGCCGAGAGGTTGCATCGGCGGCGAGAGGTTGCGGCGAAGACGGAGACGAGACAAGACGGAGACGGAGACGAGACTCTACTTTATCGGAAAGACGGAGACGGCGACTCAACGGCTTCGTCGTGGGAGAAGAGGTTGCGGCCGCGAAGATTTTTGAGGATGGTGGGGAGAAGATGGCGGCACATTTTTAACCTGAGGATTTTTGAGAAAAGAAGGTTTACACGATATAAGCACTTTTTTGTTGAATCTTTTTTAGAAGGGTATTTTAGGATATACATTATTTTTTGTCCTTTACAACCAGTGTATTTCTTTCTTGTCCTTTTTTTACAAATAAGATGTAAATCCGTCCTTTACAACCTTATCCTATTTAAAAGAAGATAACTAAAATGATGCAATACATACTTTTTTTTATATTTTTATTGAGGGGTACGATCCATACTTTTAATATAAAACATGTTTTTTTTCCTAGGAAACCAATATATTTTATTAAGCCAAATCCACCAACGAGTCAGGGATTACATCAAATAGCCCTAAGAAATAGTCTCCACAATGCGACACCATGTCGAGCAAGTAGGTATGCCAGTACATAACCAGTACATTTAACAAAAGTAATGCGACAAAAAACAAAAGAACCGGAAGCTAGGAGACAATCACTAGCAAGACAACCCAAAACCGAGAGATCTTCCGATGACAAGATAAAGTCTGAAACTATTACAAAAGCTCGATCTATAAATTGTTTCTTGAACGACACACCCATTTTTACTATCGACACACCCGGCATTTTTTTTACTTCGGAATATCGGTGGCGGTGACATTACTCCCGTCGTACAAAAAAAGTTACTCCGGCACCACGATTATTTTTTATGAACGGAATATCAACGTCACTGTGACCGACATTGGTTTTCAATAGCAACGTCACTGCCACTGACATTTTTTTCATCAGAAAAAATAATCAAATAATGAATGTCAAATACTAAAAAGGGTGTGTCGATAGAACCCACCAACTTAAAACTATTAGATTTATCTTTCCTTCTTTTCCTCATACAGTAGTCCTATTATGTACTACCTCCGTCCCAAAATGTAAGTGCATTTAGCTTTTTAGTTTTGTCTCAAAATGTAATTCCATTTAAAAAACCAATAAAGCATTTATTACATTTTTCTCTTTCTACCCCTCATTTATTATATACTCAATCACTTTTTGCTAATTTGCATTAATACCAATGAAAGATTATTTTAGTCTGTTTAATCAAAATTAATGACAAATAATAAATTTAACTAACTTTCTTAATATGTGTGAAAAAACTCAAATGAATTTACATTTTGAGACGGGGGTAGTATTAATTATCGTCGTTGAAAGTCATAGTTCGGGTTTCGGTCACAAAAATTGATGAGGAAGACAACAATAACAATTGAAAATTTAATCCCAAAATATAATTCCGTTTATATTTTTAATTTGTCTCATAATATAAGTTCATTTAAAATATCAATGAAGCATTTATTTTATCCTTAATTTATTATACATTTACATACCTTACAACAATTATATATTTAGGATTCAAAATATATATATATATTTATAAGAGTCGAAGGGTATTCTAGGTCTTTATCATTGAAATTAATGACATTTTACCATTTTTTTCATGTGTATGAAAAGGTCTAAAGAGATTTATATTTTGAGACACCATTAGAACAAGAATGTCACTAATTAATATGTGCAAGTGATATCACAAAGTCAAATTTGGGATGCCTAAATAACTAAACATAACAGTTGGATCTAATGCTGTTAAACATTGTCTTATTTGTCTTTGATTTGGCATTTTAAATTACAAAAATGACATTAACTCCGTCCTAAAATATAAATCATCATATATATTAAAAAAGTGGGCTTACCAATAGATATATATGTTATAATACAAAGTGGATTGTGCTATTTTGTTATAACATTTTTGTTATTTTGGTCATTTACGACACTTAGCTAGACACGTGATATATACATATATGGTCGATGAGTTTATATCAGGGCGGCCTTGTAAAATTTGGGCTCTAGAGTTAATACGAATGACATATTCAAAAAATAAAAATAAATAATAAACCATTAATACAAATGAACAATTAAACTCCATACGAAATTATTACAATAGCACATTTCCTTTTATTAAGAGCACTTGCATTAGTTACTTTAAAAAAAAATCTATATTTTACAATATTAATACCATTTATCTTAATTTTAATAAATCTATATTTAGAGTAAATACATCATAATCTCCTGAAGATATATTTTATGTAAATAATCTATATTTAATTCACTACATGTAATACATAATTTACAGATTCTGTATTTTAAAGATCGAGAACCATTTTTTTTTTCATAAATAAACTATATTTAATTCATTACATGTAATACATAATTTACAGATTATGTATTTTAAAGATCGAGAACCAATTTTTTTTTCTTTCCCGGGATCGAGAACCATTTATTTAAGACATTATTATATTAAAACTTGCATTCCTTCAAAACAAAAGATTTTTGAGGAATATGTTGATTTTACAAATAATTAAGTCAAATATGGAATATATTGTTTATTCATTTATAGCTCAATGATTGTTTTCTTTCTCTTTGGATCGTTTTGCCTTGTTGCATGCCCCCCTATTTTCGTGTCAACTCCGTGTGTAAAATTATCTATCATGAACTAAGTCTTTCTTAAAATTTGATTTAAATTTTGATTTGGCAAAAATTGACAACACTTTTAGAAAATATATTTGTTTATATAGACAATTGCGAAATACAGCATTTCTCATGGATTCGGTGAGGGATATTTTATTTTAGTCATTGATTATCAAACTCGATTTTGATGGTGAAGGGAGAAGATGTTAATAAATATAGACACCATTAGTCTCATTAAAATCAAAGACTTAAAAAGTGTGTTGTGTATATTTTGTTATGACAAGAACATTTGTTTTATGACAAATGCCCATTGAGAATAAAATTTCACATTCTATCCTCACCTATTTTTAAATGAGTATTACGGATAATGACACCTTTTGAATATTTTTTACTAACATGATAGCCACACTTTTTTTATAGGAGGAATGACAACTTTTATATTTTTTTATAATCCGAAGAACAAAAACAAAAAAACAGAATCCGCGCCTGGGACTTTGGACTTTTCCTGGGAATTTTTTTTTTCTTTTTTTCAATTTTAAAACGCTCATATCTTTTGATATATATATCCAAACGCGATAAAAGTTTCACTGAACTTTTTATTTTTTTGATTCTCTTCGTTTTAAGACTTGGTTCGATATAATTACATCATTTTTCGTGAGATTCATTGTCGAAATTCACTCAGTGAATATCCCAATGAATCCCAAAAAGTGAATATCGACAGTGAATTTTGAACAATAGTGAATTTCGACAGCGAATTTTCTGAAATCACGTCGAAATATCTTGAAAGTGGTCTCAAAATAAAGAGAATGAAAAATTTTAAAAAAAAATGGTAAAAGAATTTTCAAATTTAAAGTTCTAGATTGGGAGATATGAGTGTTTAAAAAAGATGGATGAGAGAAATTGTGTTGTTGGCAAAAAATTGCGACTGAATATAAAAAAAAAAGTTTTGTTTTTACATGCAAAAATTTCAAAAAATAGTCATTTTCCTTAATTGATAAAATGTATTTGTCCTTCTCCCTCATTCCCCCATTAAAAATTTTGTGTCACAACAAATTAAATGGTCACAACAAAGCGACACAACATATTTTTAAACCATTGATCTTTATGGGTTTAATAGAAATTAATAGAGCCCACATCATAATTAATGATGTAAATTTTTGTTGTTCAATTTATTATGGCTATTTTGTTGTAACGTTATCGGTACTCTTTTTTAAAACAATAGAATGCACATCTTAATGGTGCAACTAATTCAAAAGGTTTAAGGCTTTATTTATAGGTAGGTTCTATTGGCATCTTTTTTTGATTTTTTTTACTACTTCCGACACCACACATATATTTTTTTTTTACTTCCAGCACAACACTAGGGACGTCAGTGTCAGTGTCAGTGTCAGTGACGTTCCTTTTCGATATCAACGTCAGTGGACTGACGTTTCTAAGTTGTGACACTTTTATAACATAAACGTCGGTGTCACTAACTTTCGTTTTTAAACAGCAACGTCAATGACACTGTTGTTTCTATTGAAAACATTGGCGTTGCGTTCATTAAAAAAATTCGTGGTGTTGAAGTAATTTTTATGGCGCCGGGAGTAATAGGATATCAGTAGTAAAAATGTGATACCAGTAAAACCCCCTTAATTATATTGTGAACTAAAATGCGGATATCAATATGGACTCCGTGATCAGGGACATCTTTATGTAGAAGACATAGGGTCACCTGCCCCCTAACAAAAAAAAAAATCTATGTATTTTTTAAATTATTTAAAATTTTCATGCACTTATTACTACTAACTGACCCTCAAATTTTTTTTTTTTTAAATATTGACCCCTGACTTGTGACTATCTTTAGATTTTTAAATTTAATACTTATAAATTTGTAATACCGTGTACCGAATTCTAGTTTTTACACTTTCTTTATGGATGTTTTTAGTTTTCTTATAATACTCCTGCTTGCCTTCCGTTTAACACAAATTTTAGAATGATTTTGGATTAAGTATTAGTTTTTGTTACGTCACCAATAGATTTTAGGGGAAGTTAGCAAAACTCCACACTAATTGAGTTTTAATCAACACTCTTTCTTTTACTTGCAATAAGGACAAAATAATTTCGCTTTGACTAAATTATCCTGCGTGCATTTAGCAGTAGATCTATTAACCTCGTGTATTGAAATGTGCAATACAAACATAGACCACCGTGATCAGGTGGCATAACATTAAAACAACAGCTTCGGTCATTCATGGATGGTAACTCAACCTTTGTTGAGTCACTATGTGGATGGATCTAGAGTATACATGCACTTTCAGTCTAGGGTTGAAACATGCGATCAATATTCATCCACATAGTAGCACATACCACAGATGCAGAGTTACTACCTAAGAACTTTCCCATTAAACTCTTTATGAGAGATGGTGACTGAGTGTGTAGTGTGATGGCCGTTTTACAGCATAGCCAACTTTAACCGACGGGGTATCGAGTTAGTTGTACTATAAATGGCGAGCAAGTTGTATCCATGAGGAATCTGGTTAAGTATCAAAGTCGGTATCGTTCTTAATTAGTTAAGGCCAACACAACTACTGAAGACGGTGATTTGTCTGATCACCGGCCAGTTCCAACAACTACTACGCACAAACGATAGTTAAAACTGTATAAATGAGATAGCTGAGCTATGATCCAATCTAATACTCACAAACTCTTGCTAAGTCCGGAGGTGTTTTCGAACTACCTAAACGTTCTCAAAGTCATTCGTTGGGTGTTGTTTCCTAATTCCGAGAATAGACACCATACAATAATCCACACTCCTATGTCAGGTTCAACAGTATGCTGAACGGATTAAACTAACCTAACACGCTCTACTTAATAAAACGCTCAACAAATTATGTCGATACAAACCTCACACACGAAACCGAATCTAAATAACTTAGTCGGGTTTACAGATTGATCCTAGAACCCCGGTTCCCGTATCCTCTTGCAAAATACATTTATAAAGACGATACTTGTAATACGATTATCAAGTGATTAATTCAATAAAAGTGATAAAGTATAAGTTCTAGAACTACTACAACATCGAGAATCAACAACAAACACATCAAGAACACCATATGAATTAACAAGCTAGGGTTCGATTTCAAGATTATCGCATAAATCGGCTATATGACGATTAGCTCTCTAACTATTCAAAGTGCAAGAATTCAACAAGAAATCAAACATTCAACAAGATACAAAGCAAGAACAAGAAGTAAATTGAAATACCGAATAGATATAGGCCATAAAAATTGATTCTCCAAACGAAATCCCGTCAATAACGTGTCAAGCTATCTTCGAGAATCTCTGGATTACAACAATATAAGCCTAATTTAAGGTAAAAGTATTTAAAATCTAAGAAGCTAAGAAAAAGGGTTGAAAAGTGCAGAAAAACGTAGAAATTGAGCTATATCTCGACCTAATTGAAGGTGGGGGTATTTATAATGTTTGGGGGGTGTTAGTGGACCAAAAAGGTGCATTTTACAGTAGGCGCGTGCCTATAAATCCTCAGGCGTGCGCCTACAAAGTATTGGGAGTTAAGGAAGCTCTGTTTCACAGTAGGCGTGCACCTATATATTTTTGGGCGCGCGCCTGCTATCACATCTTAAGTAATTCAACCATTTATTTCTATGTAGACCTTCAAATCATGTGATTCAAAATGAATTTGAAATACAATGAAATTGTCTACAACTTTTATGAAGATGACAGCCCAGAAAATGCCTCTAATCTGGACCAAAATGTAGATGCAGTGAAGCTAGGGTTGTAATTGTTAGGTGTAGTGCCGATAGACAATTATCTAATTGTTTTAGGACATAATTAATAATTCATCTTATTATATGAATGTATGCTTATAATTAAGACACTACTGAAAACCCTAAGTACCTCGTTTATGTAATCACATAACTCAGTGTATGGCTATACACAAGAGGATTGAGTTAGTGAGATGTACTTAAAATCAACTTAGTCCATAGCGTTGATTAATCTGAGTACGGGTCTCATGATTAATATGCTAATAATGCGCCCAGAACACTTTACGGTGTGATAGTCTTATCCGGACTGTCGGTAATAGGGTACCTAATGGGGCATTTATGTATGATAATAATCATATAGGGCTGGACCGATTTGATTTGAGTTCTCGATATAATTCCGTAATCGAGAAGTCTTATCGAATCACAAGATGATCATATATGGATTAATCTCAATCCTGAGGTGATCACAGACGACTGCTCAGACTAGGGTAGGGTTTGATGTGTTAGTAAGTATCACTTCACAATATGTGGTCCAACACTTCTCATTGGCTCTATTATAGGATGAGTGAGTAGTCTGTGCTATCACGGATATGGAATCCATTCCTTCCCTCGGGAAGTAGACGACGCGCTTCCTTATTTGTTGACCCTAAAACTGATCGATGGGCCCAGTTCATACTATATTAGTTATGAACTAATTGATCACTAGGGGGTTAATGGTAAATAAGGATAATATGTTTCGAGAAGGGTTTACGGAGATATCCCGAATCGAAGTGAACAATCTATGGAGGATTTATCCGTATGTATTAATTATATGAGTGGACACCTTACAACTCATAGTTGAGTATAAGTTATCTATATTCAGCAGAGTTCAGTTTCGGGTTTATGGTGGTGTAATTCCGGAATTAATAGATTGAATATTATTGTTCGGTCTGACGAATAATTTTATTTAATTTATTGTAGCTTTTACTGAATATGGGTCCATGGTACCCGACGTGGCTCCTAATATAGCATATACGATTTCTCGTCTTTTCGCCTCAATTATAATTAAATAGTTGGATTGGACTATTTAATTAATATGTGGATTAATTGTTTAGTTGGACTAGATAATTAAATACATGGAAAAGAAATTATTCGTGGACTCGGCCCAATGTGTAAAAAAATGCGTGTGGACCTTTTATTTAATTAAGGGTGGCTTATTAATTAATTATCAAGGAATTAGTTTTCTTAGATAATTATTTAATGTGTGATTTATCTTTTATTTGTTAAATGATAATTCATGAAATATTAGATAATAATATTATTTATCCTAATTTGTTTGAGATAATTATTTTATTTATCTTTTATTTGGAATAAGGATTAATCTAATAATTATCTGTTAATTATTAAATCCTTGGAGGACAAGGATTACTCTCCTATATAAAGAGAGTTCTCCCAAGCCTTTTGACACACTAATAAACACGCCATATTAGATGCAAAATAGCTTAGATTTTTCGGCTATTTTGCGAAGGTTTTTGAGTTGGGATAATCCTCGGGATTATTCCGGTAGCATATCGAGGAGGTCCGGCGGCTTGAATCACCATCCACCTGGTGGTGCTTGGAGACACACGTTGGAAGACTTTGGCTTCTCAACTAGGCTCTCATATAGCTTGGATTGAAGATTGTTCTTGGCGTTTATACACCATAAAAAGGTAAACAATCTAAAACCCCTTCTAGGTTTAGATCTATTTATTTTTGTATTTTGGTTGACTAGATCTAGATCTATACTATTCCGCTGCGTAATCGGGTGGATCTTGATCCATCCGACGGTATATTACATCTAACAGTAATACCAACGAATTTTGATCTGTTTGAACGTTAAGCTTCGGGCACACACTCCAACCTTTGTAACTCGCCTTTCAGACATTCCGAACACCTAATAACTGTACAATAGGGTGACCGAAAATGCATCAAAACACCGAAAAAAGACGAGATTTCCAAACATTACCTCATAGGTCTCGTAAATACAAACCATGGTGTGAAATACATCAATACACAACCAAATGCCTCCAGAAACATGTAAACGGAGTATAATAACATAGAATATGATAGTCAAGTTGACTCTTATCATAATGGGAATTGTTGGATATAGAGTACTTCATCTCTGTTCCCCATAGTTGATATTGATTTTTAAATCTTCACATTTTCAGGAGCTTAAGGAGGTTAATGAGTTCTTTCGAGATCACAACTTGTGTTGTGTTTTTGAAGGCCAAAATAGTGACGGTTCAACTTTAACCGGCAGTGTACCGAGTCCAATGCACTATAGTATATAGCAAGCAAGGTGTCTCGGATTTTTATTTAAGCAAAATAATCAAGTAATAAATTAAATCCGGTATACCCCAAGTGCAGGGATCGTAGTATAGCAACTAATACCGGGTCGATCTCACAGGGAATCGGGGTTGTTTATTCTAGTTTTTATTAACTAACCTAAATATGTCACGACTACTACTACTAAAAAGATTATAACAAAATAAGACAGTTAACGAGTAACGAAGCTAAAAACGATAATAACGAGGGTAAACTGGACAGAAGATCGAGATCTAAAACTAGGAAAATATGGTTGGGAACAAGATAACTAAACTACGTCTATTCTAAACCTAATATGCAATAAAAACTGTAACTTTACCGGGCAACTCTAACACAAGCGATTTTAGTCAATAATTTAACAAACGAACAAGCTATTGATCCACCAATCCTACAACAATCAATTTCTATCTAGATTATCTCGTGATTTTTAACAAAGTTGTGATTCACCTAACAAAGGTATGAACTCCTAATCTCTTAGAAAAGTTCGCCTATCAATCTTTTATCTTTCGATCCTAAAGATTAATGCATTCAAATCAAAGGTGTAAGATTTCTCAATCTAGCAACCTAGAAATTCAACCTAATCAACTCTCGTTATTTTTAGGTTAAAGATCTAATCTTTATTATGGTGATCTAGGGTTTAATAACGATTCTCATCAAACGTTAAACATCAAATAGCAACCATCTCTCGATTTAAATTGCATAATCAATAAAGCACATAATAAAGATACAAACTTTAAATAAAAACTCACAAAACAATCCAAGATTCGAAATCAAAACGCTGCTGAGAATTGGCTTCACAAAGCTCGTTCTAGGCTTAGCCTTAGCTCATCGTTGGAATGCAAATCATATAAATAAAAAGAAGATAAAAAGATGTTTATGATGGTGGGAAAACGCAGCTAGGGCGCCCCCAAGGGGCCTGGGGCGGCCAAGGATCGAATTGTGTGTTTAGGGTAGGAAAAAACGCGACTATAAATAGGTTTTTAGGTCGGTTTCAGCAAAGGCGGTGGCTGGACGCCCGTCTACAGGGCTGGACGCCCGTCCATAGTGTCAAAAATCTTCGAGTCGGGCCGAGTCTTCTCAAACGCCCGTCCTATACATTTTCAAACGCTCGTTCACTGAAAATCTGAACATCCTGATCCAACTTCTCCTCCTGGACGCCACTCCACTCTTCTGGACGCCCGTCTGGGTAAAAATCATGCTTTCCTGAATTGAGTAGCTCCAGTGGACGCCAGTCCAGGTTGGACGGATGGCAAACGTGCGTTCAGTCTTCAATATGCATCTTCCTCATTCTATTCAATCTACAGTTAAACGTTGTTTTAGCTTCCTCCATAACATGTAAGCGTACCTACAACACGACAAAAACATGCAAAATGTAAAATCACGTAAATAGATAATAAAGTCACGTAAAGAACTCGATTTTGCACTTAAACATCTTTCAAACTTCATTCTTTCAATAAATCCTTTAAACACTTACTTTTCTTTAGAAGTAATAAAACACGAAGGAAATTGCTACGAAATAATATCATATATATCGTAAAAATCACCGTCAACAACTCCCCCACACTTATCTTTTGCTCGTCCCGAGCAAAACAAAACAAGAAGACATAGGCTTACTCATGCAAAAATCCCATATTCCATATCACAACCGGTCGACTAGCATCAAAAACATACATCCAATGTAATAAACGATTACTCAAATGTGTAGTGTGTGCAAAGCCTTCTTCAACTTCCACTGGTTCCACACTTGACAATTAAAATCAAGCTAACCAACTAATACCCATTAAAGACAGATAATGAATCACCCTGACTATACATACACCCTACAAAACTACTCACGTCATGACTAGAGTAATACATGTGTTTTCGAAATCTTTTCAGTCGTATCCAGAGGATACTCCCTACAACATATACCTTGGCCTATACTGGGGATAAGGTAGGCGATAACTAAGTCTTTCACTTGTTCATACCACTTTCTTTCGTAAGTTGATTCAATTAATTCACATTTATACGCACATCAGAATGAGCTTTTGCCCGTCATAGTAGAATAGGACATTCGAGATATACCCTACCTTACTCAAATCATAAGGCAGCTTCTTCTGACTGTCGTGAGCTTTTGGTCATCATAGTGGTATAGGACATTCGTGATATGACCTACCGCACTCAAATCATCGACCAGCTTTCGACACACACAATTAATTCACTTTAAATTCAACTTTCCAAGCACAATAGTTACGTTTCACTTATCACATTCAGGCTTCGGTATATTCACGATACTTCCTACTTCAATTCCAACTACACACATATTACAATTTCCATGACATCAGCACTAAGCGAACGGTCTGATAACCAGAATCAAACATTATCAGCTTAAATGAGTATAGTTTCCTAAGTTCAGCTCATCATCGAAGAGGCTTACGTGAAAAGAATTCGAGTAAAAGCTTATTTATCAAAGGTCTATGCAAAAATACTAGTCAACCAGCACAAGTATGAGAATATAACAAGTAAGTAAACCAAAATAAAATCATGCTCGGGACAATTTTTAATTTTTTTTTAAAATTTGTTGAATTTTTGAAGAATGGTGGTAAGCATAATAAATTAAGCACATTGTAGGTACAACCAATCCCTCCCCCACACTTAAATAACAACATGTCCTCATGTTGTGCAGAATAAGAAAAACTTAGCTGATTGTAGTTCGAATTTGGCAATTCTGGAAGTGGTCGCGAGTCAGATCCAGAAACGCTTGAAGAAATCAGTAGACTGTGGACCATCCACCGGAAAACTGGCTTCATCTGAAAGCTCACAAGTGCTATCGCGAATATCCTGCACACTTGAAAAACAAAACAAAACGTACCTCGGGGGATAGGGGCACAAAAGGGGAATATAACATGTCGCAACAGAAAAATTTGATAACAAGATATATAGCACATGATATAATCGCTTCAGACGGAAAAAATCACCCACACAGTTAAAACACAGAACATCTAAGCGTCAATTATAAAGCCACAGAGGCTTGACATCCGTATAGGTTCCAACATGAGCATACAGAAATACCAAACTCCAACTGAAAGTGCAAATGCGCGTTAAGGCTTACAAGATTCATCAGAAAGTAATAGCAACGGAAAACCGACAGTAGCTTCAACTAAATTCCAGATGAATCAAAAAACGACAGTAGCTTCCGCTCATGCAAGTTACCTGGCCACAGAAACCGGCTCCAAAAACCTAGACGACACGAGACAAAACTAGCTTCCCTTATTCAACAAAAAACAAAATAATCCAAAATAAAAAATAAAAAAAACTATTCTTATTATTGGGTTGCCTCCCAACAAGCGCCTTTCTTTAGTGTCTTTGGCTAGACACACTTACGTCACTGTCCATTATCAAGGAGGACTAAGCCAAAGAAGGGCCTCCCTCTACTTTTTCCTCCACATATCAGGGATATTCGCACGGATTGTAAGATATAGCATTGGAATCCTACAACCATGTCTTCTTAGAAAGTGATTAAACATTTCAACGCTCAGGAAAGAAGTGTCATTCAACAACTTGTTGATTTCTTTATCAATTCTCATGACAAATCTAAGAGAATTATGGACTATTAGAGGTGCAACATCTATGTACTCGGTATGATCAACATCAACATTGCTATTCAAGGACGGATAACTAACGATCGATGACTTATGATCAAGAACAATAGCGTTACCTTCCTTTTCATCTTTTTCATGGCTCATTAATGTTGAATCTGGAATTATGGCACCATTATCCTGTGAAGATGGTTCAGATTTCCATGTGGCTTCACTCTTGTGGATCTGGAGGTTTGAACCCTCAGTGGTCTTGGATAAATCATCACCAGCAACGTTCAGATCAAGACAATATGGGTTCTCAAAAGGATCACAGTTTACATCCCTACGACTCTCAACGTCGGCCTTCTCGCTCAGACTCGCCATCATCTCGGGTTCCCTTTCATATTCAATAACTTGGCGATCATGTGCAACTAATTCTCCCGAAGCCGCTCCCTTGCTTCTGTAGAGCCGGATGCACCAGGTGTGCCATTTCTCCGAAACTTCATTTCTCGCTCTCTATATATTTCTCTAACAAAGTCGCCATGTAAGACTCGGGCTCGAGTGAGGGAACACTTGTTGATAATTGCTTTCTTCTTGATCCCACGGAGAATAAGGATAGTTACTCCTCCCACCATTGTATGTGGATGCATAGTTAGATTGAAGTGGATTCTCATAACTTGCATCATAATTGCTATTAGTATTCCATTGGTGGGGTGAATTACCTCCACTGCACTGAGCCTCATAATGGTTTCCACCACAATACGAACATCTCACTTGAACGTTATTAAATCCATGTCCATAAGAATTCTCATCAGTTGATGGTATACGAGCATCGGATCCAAAGACAGATGAATCCATTAAACTTGACACTTCTACTTTTGGGGGCCACCGAATTGAATGCCGGATCCTAAGTTCATGGCATTGTCCTCTTCTCTATCATAAGGAAGTGTGGGAGCTAGGTCAATGCCTTGGTCTTGAGCCATTTGCTCGAGCCGTCTCTCAAGATTCTTGAGTGTCCCGTTTTGCTCCTCCAATTTAGCTTCAAGATCGTCCGATTGAGAGGGGCCTTGATAGTTCTGAAAGTTCTGTGGGAAAGATAGGATCGGGACTGTTCTGATTGAACCATTGATTTTGATTGGAAAAATTGATATGTTGGTTCTGACTGAAGTTCGGGTTTTGATAGAAATTCGATTCTGAAAATTGAAACCCTGATTCTGAAAACTGCTTTGGCCAGAGAACCGATTATTAAATCTCCGATACTGCTGGCCACAAGAAGCATTTACTTCGCCGTTCGTCCACTCATAGGACGAAACGAGCGATGTGTCCCACATTGTCACAATTTTGACATGTGACTAGATTAAAATTTCCCGATTATGGACGGTGTTAACTTGATACGCGGCAGGGGAAAGAAATCGACACGGCCAACGGATGGCCAGTCGACAACATCTTCCACGAACAGAACTTGTGAGTTCTGTGGAAAAGACGGGGTCTGATTCATAGGATTAAGCGACATTTGAAGAGTTGCCATCTGCTGTTTCAGCATGGCGATCTGATCTTGCATAATCCTAGTTGATGACATTTTTTTGTTTTTTTTTTATAGAAAAGATAAAGAAACAGAAAAAGAAACGGAAACAGAAACAGAAACCTACCTACGAAAAATTTAAAACAGAAAACAATAAAAGGGAGAAAAACGTGTTGAAAGCTTCTGAGCCCAAAATGGAAGGGAAAACATCAGATTTTGACCTCGAAAACGGTGCCAAACGGCCAGACCACGTCGTCGGCGTCGGAACGAGCTTTCCGAATTGGGGTCCTGCGCGCCAAACCGACACCGGAGCCGAAAGTTACGGCCAAAATACTACCATGTGCCCTAACGATCCCTTTTATCCAAACTTATAACAGAAAATCAGAAAAATTAATAAACTAGACAACCGTACCGATTCCCCGGCAACGGCGCCAAAAACTTGTCTCGGATTTTTATCTAAGCAAAATAAACAAGTAATAAATTAAATCCGGTATACCCCAAGTGCAGGGATCGTAGTATAGCAACTAATACCGGGTCGATCTCATAGGGAATCGGGGTTGTTTATTCTAGTTTTTATTAACTAACCTAAATATGTCACGACTACTACTACTAAAAAGATTATAACAAAATAAGACAGTTAACGAGTAACGAAGCTAAAAACGATAATAACGAGGGTAAACTGGACAGAAGATCGAGATCTAAAGCCAGGAAAATATGGTTGCGAACAAGATAACTAAACTACGTCTATTCTAAACCTAATATGCAATAAAAACTGTAACTTTACCGGGCAACTCTAACACAAGCGATTTTAGTCAATAATTTAACAAACGAACAAGCTATTGATCCACCAATCCTACAACAATCAATTTCTATCTAGATTATCTCGTGATTTTTAACAAAGTTGTGATTCACCTAACAAATGTATGAACTCCTAATCTCTTAGAAAAGTTCGCCTATCAATCTTTTATCTTTCGATCCTAAAGATTAATGCATTCAAATCAAAGGTGTAAGATTTCTCAATCTAGCAACCTAGAAATTCAACCTAATCAACTCGTTATTTTTAGGTTAAAGATCTAATCTTTATTATGGTGATCTAGGGTTTAATAACGATTCTCATCAAACGTTAAACATCAAATAGCAACCATCTCTCGATTTAAATTGCATAATCAATAAAGCACATAATAAAGATACAAACTTTAAATAAAAACTCACAAAACAATCCAAGATTCGAAATCAAAACGCTGCTGAGAATTGGCTTCACAAAGCTCGTTCTAGGCTTAGCCTTAGCTCATCGTTGGAATACAAATCATATAAATAAAAAGAAGATAAAAAGATGTTTATGATGGTGGGAAAACGCAGCTAGGGCGCCCCCAAGGGGCCTGGGGCGGCCAGGGATCGAATTGTGTGTTTAGGGTTGGAAAAAGCGCGACTATAAATAGGTTTTTAGGTCGGTTTCAGCAAAGGCGGTGGCCGGACGCCCGTCTGCTGAAGGCCGGACGCCCGTCCATAGTGTCAAAAATCTTCGAGTCGGGCCGAGTCTTCTCAAACGCCCGTCCTATACATTTTCAAACGCTCGTTCACTAAAAATCGAACATCCCGATCCAACTTCTCCTCCCGGACGCCGGTCCACTCTTACGGACGCCCGTCCGGGTAAAAATCATGCTTTCCCGAATTGAGTAGCTCCGTGGACGCCGGTCCATGCTTCGGACGCCACCCGGTTGGACGGATGGCAAACGTGCGTTCGGTCTTCAATATGCATCTTCCTCATTCTATTCAATCTTCAGTTAAACGTCGTTTTAGCTTCCTCCATAACATGTAAGCGTACCTACAACACGACAAAAACATGCAAAATGTAAAATCACGTAAATAGATAATAAAGTCATGTAAAGAACTCGATTTTGCACTTAAACATCTTTCAAACTTCATTCTTTCAATAAATCCTTTAAACACTTACTTTTCTATAAAAAGTAATAAAACACGAAGGAATTTACTACGAAATAATATCATATATATCGTAAAAATCACCGTCAACACAAGGTCGATCCCACACGGAATCAATCTAGTACCGAAGTCATTTTCATACTTAGTTTAGGTCAACCAAGAGTGGAACATGTGATAATTAACACTAAAACGTAATATAAACTAAAGATAACAAGGAAGAAGGCATAGCCAAACCATGATTCAATTGATTAGTTTCGCCTATCTAATCGATTACTCGGGAATGAGCATTACCAACCAACCAATCTAATGACTATATCGACTCATTCGTGGGTGCAAACTCTTAAAGTGGTGCTAGACGCCATGCAACAACCTAACACCCTTTGCCCGGTTCAATAGTTTTCCTTTAAGAATTTAATTGGCAGAAACAAGATAAAGAACTAGAGCCGCATGATTCACACCGACAAACCTCGTTACCCATTAATCGAATCTAAACAACCCAGTTAGTTGAAAACAACAATCTTAGAACCCCCTTTCCCACACCCCTTTGCAACATACATTTATAAAAGTGGTGTGTGATATCATGAACTAGGTGTACAAGCTAATTCAAGCAATAAACACAAGTAGACACGAATTCGTCAATATAACACCAATCAAGAATTTCCAATTTCATCAATTAGAGGTTTGATTTCATCAATTTTCACATAATTTGGATATGAAGTAGTTTAGCTACTCATTATAATGAAAGAATCAAACATGAAATTAAAGCCATAAAACAGAAAACTAGCTTCAATTAACTACCAAAATGCAGAAAACTTGAAGTTACATCAATCTTCATCCAAACCAATTGTCACTTGGGGAAGAAAACTTCAATACACCATCAAGAAAGAAAAAATATATGCTAAATTGTGTTTAATTTAAGAGAAAGAGTGAAAGATGAGCTAATCTTAGGTGGAAAATAGATGAAAATCGGCCTAAGTGTGTCTAATTATGTCTATCTATGAGTGTACCAAATGGGGTGAAGAAATCATTTTTTTTAAATCAAAACCGCAGCTAAAATATGTCAGAATTGACTTTGGCGCACACCTGAAAGCTTCGGGCACGCGCTAAAAGTGTAAAAAAACAGACAGGATGCTAAAAAAGTCTCGGGCGAGCGCCAAAAGTCCTGGAACTTGACAATACTGATACAACTTCAGAAATTTGGAAATATCTTTGCGTGTAGAGCTCCTATTTTAAGTGATTCAAGTTGCGTTAGAAAGATCATTACATTATCTAAAACTTTGATGAAGACAAAAACTCCAGAAAATTCCTCCAACATGGATAAAATTGCAGATAAATTGAACGTAAGGCAAAAACACCAATTATATTTTATCCGTTTTCATTCTTGGGTTTCGATTGTGCCTCTCTATGCTCCATGATTCACGTTACGGCTCATAAGTCACCTAGATCATGCGTCACAACATCCAAGCACATATCGAGCATGACTCCGCAAGATAACGAGGGCTAAAACAAGGTGATAATCACTTAAAGTGACAAGGTTTTCCGTCTATTTGACGGAATGCCTCGTAGTGCTCGTCTCGAGTGAAACACCCTAAAATAGATATGAATTCACCCAAAACATACCAAATACGTGATAAACGGAGTTTAAACTAGCACCGTAACATAGTATAGTTGACTCTCCTCAGTTTCTAGTTGTTACACTTTCTTTAGGGATGTGGTTAGTTTTCTTGTTTGGGAATCAGGTTGTAACCGGTCCGTGGACAATATTAGTGTGACACATGCATTGTGACGGTAGCAATTTTCCAACTTTAAAATGGCACCAACAAGCCAATGACCCATACCATGGTTGTAGACTTGTAGTGTTGAAACCAAACAGTTCTGGTTTCGAGTCACACTACCTTCATGTGTGGGTTAATTGACCCACTTCTATATCATTTCTACCCCCACCCTCCGTAAACCCCACTCTCCCATTTCTGAGAAAATTTTACCCCCAGACTCCCATATGAGGAGCCATCCATGTGGCTAATTCTGGATCACACAGTTAATGAGACATAAACTTAGCCCCCCTCTCGGTAAACCTCATATCATTCCCATTTCTCCCAGTCGAGTTAAAATTGTCATCACTACTCTTCTGCTTATTCAATCCAAATTTTCTAATAAATATGTTTCCTTAGGTTGTTCAGCAATTTGAAGGGCACTTTTCCAATAAATCGAGACAATTCAATTTGCGGAACTTTAAGTCAAAAAGGTTGGGTTTTTTTTTTCAAATAGCACTTCAATTTCATGGTGGTTTGTTCCCTTGTACATTTCATATCGTAATTATTTTGGTCTAATGATTCAAAAATGTTTCTGCTTCTCCTCCTTTTTTTTATTTCTTTCACATTCATTAATTACTTAAACATTACTGTTAATTTTTTTTTTTCAGGAAATGAAGAGGAATTGATATTGTCCGAAATAGTACCGTTTACACAATTCAAGCATTAAAAGGTAAAAATTTATTAATCCTGACATATTTTTCTTGCTGAAAAATGGTTGCTTTCATGAAATAGGGGCTGTTTGGATTTATCGATATAAGTTGTTCTTTATGTTGGAGATATCCCATGAAATGGGGGTAAAACGGTCAACTTTAGTGCGAATTTCAGATACGCTCCCGGTGTAATTCATCGGGAATTTATTACGTCTAAAAATTCTACTCACGGAGTAGATAATGTTTGGCTTTGGAATCACTCGATTCGGATATCGGGTGAATGAGAAATTAATGCCTAAAGTTGGTTGAAAATGTGTTGGAGATAAGAGTTGAAAGGAGAATCTCAACTCAATCTCCCACATTGGAAGTTTGAGAGACTTGAGCTCAATACATAAGAGCTAGGGTATGCTCTTATAGATGTGCACCAAGGGACAAGACACTTTTGTGCAGGAGGGAGGACCTAGATAATTCCACACGCACGCCGCCGCCGTCCGGCTAGCTCGGCTCGGTGTTACTATTAATTTTTTGGACAAAATTTCTTTTGAAATTAACCAGAAATTAATTATCTAATTGTGAGGCGGTTGGAAGGTTCTAGAATTGTGTGGAATCGAATTCTGATTAATTAAGTATGTCCGGAATTAAATTAATTAAATTATTTTCAGCCAGAAATTGCTTTTCTTGAGGGATAAGTCAAGCGATTAACATCCGACCAATCAGAATTCAGCGACGCGTCATCTGACCAATCACGTTCAAGACTGAAGTCAGCCAAGGCAAAGTCGGCCGACTTTAATGACGTCTTTTAGCCAATCAGATTCAAGCATTGACACCTCCTCTCCACTATATAATGAACCCCAAGGATGAAGGTTTAGGCATTCAGTTTTTCTCTTGTGTCTTCCACTACATACTATCAAGAATATAGTTTTAGTTTTTGATTCGAAGAGAAGTCGGAGCACTCTGTAAGTTTGTCGGAGCTTGGATTGTTGAAGTACCTCTCAATCCAAGACGTAAGCCGTTGTATCTTGGGATGCAGTTGCTACTACCGTGGGCACCATACCGGAGCAATCTGTCTTAAGGAAAAAGTACACTCGCCTCGGTTTGTCATTTATGTATGCATCGTACTTTACTTTCCTTTAGTTTCAAGTCAGATCTGCACTGTGATAGTTGTAATGTTTAGATCTACGTTGTAATAACTTTGTTTCATTAGATCTATACTATACTTGTGTTAATAGTTAGATCTACATAATAAAATAAATTTATTTTCGAGTTTTTCTTTTCCTGCATTTAATTATCCGTAATTACATCCGTGAATTACGGATCTGTTCCGTAAATCACTCCACACCCGACACCTATAACCAACACTTTATTATGCTTTGTTTATGATCTTTATTACGGTTTCATTATGAATATTCACAGAAAATAGAGCCTCTGAATAATACATGGGTCCACATCAGTGGTAGGACATATGTTCCAATGGTTGTCGCAATCTTTGTGGATCCAACCATCTTATGTTAGGTGTAGTGCCCGAAAGACAATTTCTGTAATTGTTTTTGACAGGATTTATAATTCATCTTAATATTTGTATTTATGCTAATATTAATACACTGCTGAAAACCCTAAGTATATCGGTATGTAATCACATAACTCAGTGTATGGCATACACACGAGGATTGAGTTAGTGATGACATGCTTAAAACTAGTTAGTCCGTGGTGCATTGAATCAGAGTATGAGTCTCATGATTAATATACTAATAATGCGCCCAGAACACTTAATGGTGTGACTTTCTTATCCGGACCGTAGGTATAGGGTACCTAGTGGGGCATTTATGTATGATGTCTATCATATAGGACTGGACCGATTTGATTTGAATTCTCGTTATAATTCCGTGATCGATAAATCTTATCGAATCACAAGATGATCATATATGGATTAATCTCAATCCTGATGTGATCACAGTTTACTGCTTGGTTCAAAGTAGGGTTTGATGTGTTAGTTAAGGATCACTTGGATACATGTGATCTGAACACTTCTCGTTGGCTCTATTCTGGAATGAGTGAGTAGTCTGTGACTTCACAGATATGAAATCCATTCCTTCCTGCGGGAAGTAGACAGGCAGTTCCCTTATTTGTTAATCCTAGAAACTGATCGATGGTCCCAGTTCATATTATATTAGTTATGAACTAATTGATCACTAGGGGTTAATGGTAAATAAGGATAAGATGTTTTGAGAAGGGTTTACGGAGATATCCCGAATCAAAACGAACAGTATATGGAGGATTTATCCGTATGTAATGATTATATCAATGGACGCTTTTACTCAATGATTAGAGTGTAAGTATATATCTATAATCGATAGAGTTCAGTTTCGGGTTTATGGTGGCGTAATCCCGGAATTAATAGATTGAATAAGAATTGTTCTGTTCGATGAATAATTTTATTTAATTTATTGTAGCTACTGGTTATAGGTCCATGGTCCCCGATGTGGCTCCTAACATGCATATGTTTCTCGACGTTGGGCCTCAATGATAATTAAGTAGTTGGACTATATAATTGATGTGCGAATAATTATTTAGTGGGCTAAATAATTAAATACATGGAAAAGACATTTTTTGTGGACTCGGCCCATTATGTGAAATTTCGTGTGCTAGCCTTATTTGACTAGGGTATGGCGTGTTGTGACATGTTGTAATTAGAGAGAAATTACTTTTCTTGGATAATTGCATGTTATGTGATTAATTGTTTATTTGTTAAATAATTAATTAAGGAAAATATATTAGATTGGTCCTTAAAATATTCTAGATTTACTCTAGATTATTCTAGGAGTATCTTTTATGGAAAATGATTATTATAATTGATTTTGTATTAATTATTAAATCCTTGGAGGAGAATGATTTCTCTCCTATATAAAGAGAGTTCTCCTAAGCCTTTTATCCCGATCCATAACACACGCATATACACACAAAATAAGCTTGGAATTTTCGGCCAAGCTTAGGGTTTAGAGTTGATGAAAATCTTCGGGATTTTCCGGGTAGCATATCAATGAGGTCAAGCATCAAGGATCAACATCCACCGGTTGTTGCTTGGAGATACACATCGGAAGACTGTGGCATCTAAACTATTTGGATCTCGGCTTCTCAATCTTCAGATCTAATCTTTTGATCGGTAAGTAGATCTAACCTTCTTGTAGTTTAGATCTATTTATTTATATGTTTTAATTTATATTGATCGCGATCCTTGTTATTCCGCTGCGTAATCGGGCGGATCTAGATCCGTCCGGAGATATTACATCCAACATCTTAGACATGGAAATGAGTCAACGATATTCGGATGACCGGGCCATTCCATGAGGTTGACCATCGCCGTGAATAATTCCATCCCATCTTCTGATTCCGGCTTAACCGAATCCCACGAGAATATCATGTTTCCAAGCATGTTGAATAACGCAAGGAACACGAATCATGATACTTCTATCCCTTTGGTGTCCTCCCCTACATTCATTTTCATGGAGCGAATTTCAAATTACACCATCAATTATAATAAATCAAATTATGTTAAGAGATTTCACGTAACGATTAATTATGTAAAATTGTGTTTTATCGTTTATTGTTTATTGTGATAGTAGCACTTCTCAACTAAAAAATGGATATATATAGTACTTAAACGTAATAGAGTGTGTGTATATATATATATATTCGTTCTTGCCTGCATTTGTGGCTTTACCCTTATTGTTCTTTTTCCTTTCCGTATGTTACCTTGTCAGTTTTAGGTATGTTTATTGGGCACTACGTTGATTAGTGATAATAGGCTGTTTGATATGCTTCACCAGTTAAGTAAATCGCAATCCGCTACATTTGTACATTTATCTTCTATGGGTTCTACTACTTTGCTTGCTAACAACTGGTTGTTTGAAGGGTATGACTGATTTAATTATAGACCAACTTTCCTTTTACCTTTGATTCTGTTGTTACTTGTTAGCCAATTAGAGTTTTTGTTGAATGAGGAAACTTTTATGGTTTGGGAAAAGGTTTTTTTTTTTTTTTTTTTTTTTTGTGTATTCTTTATTTGTTTGACTGTATATTTTCTTAACAATTTTGTTGGGTGTTTCTCTGTTGGTAGTGATGTATCCAGTATTATGCGATCTTCAGAATGTTCATCGAAATATTTCATACTGGAAAACTCAGTATGACTACACTTTTTTTTTTTCGAATGACCTTATTTTATTTTAATGCATACTTTCCCCTCTTGCTTGCTTTATTTTATTTTGTTGGGTGTGATTTGATCAGAGTTGTTTTACTTTGTGTCTGTATAGAGACATCGGATTGAGAAACTATAATCATCGTCTCCGAATGTACTACCTTTCATACTTTTCTTTATTTATCATACTGTTGTTTGCATGATTCGTTGGTATATCAGTTTTCTACATATGTGCGGCGTACGTGATGGTGTAGATGAACGACGATAAGATTCGATATCCTTCATCTTTTTGTTCAGGCACCTATCAAGATTTTCGGATGTCCCATGGCCCCGGTAAAAGTGTTCATATTATGTGTTCATCTTCTATACAGATGAAAGCATAGAGTGGTTAAGCGTCGATCTTCTTTGCAGATTGAAGCCGAGCACAACCGGGCGTTGTGAAAGAGGTGGTTTTGTGGTTGGGAAGTGTTATTATGCTAACATGATGTGGGGATTCAAATTCGTTAATTGATGTTGTGACTTGCATAAAGTTCATAGATGTTGTAGACGGTAGAAAGACAAGTTGCGACATTCTTACTTGACTTTTTTTTTCTTACATGATTTATAAATTTAATTTGTTAGTTAATATTAGTGTGTTATGAGGCTAAGGTTGCATATTTTTTTTTGTAGCACAAGGCCTTTTATAGGTTGATGAAAAAGAAAAAAAAAGAAGAGATGTTTCCGTTGATTTGTGTGGTGATATAGACTAAATCGTATGCTATGATTTTGTATGAAAAAAATCTTATGCTATTATATATAGATTGGTTTATCTTTCTTTTTTTTGACACGTGAAGAGCTTCATTAATCACAATCTGCGGCACTAGCCAAAGTTACATGGGAGGGAGGAGAGGAACCCCAAACCTTACACCCAACTAGGTCTAAACCTTCCTTAACTAAATAATGAGCAGGGACATTTCCCTGTCTTTTAACCAAGGAGAAAGAAACCGAAACAAAAGCTGGCAATAAACGGCGACAGTCTTCAATAATACTACCCACAGGAGAAAGGTCTTCAGATTGAGCTAAAAGATTCTGACAGATGGTAAAAGAGTCTCCTTCAACAATCATCTGAAGGTAACCCCATGTGAGTGCGTAAAACAATGCGTGATATATGACGAGTGCTTCCCCAACCAAAACGTCGTGTCCACCATCGAGCCGAGAAGAGAAGCTATTTAGGATATGCCCTTAGGAGTTATGGATTAGCCCCCCAGCAGCCGCTTTATCCATCCCAAATGCTGCGTCGACATTGAACTTTAAGAGATCGGGTTCCGGAGGTATCCAAGTGGAAGAGAGGTGAGGTGCATTAGTTGAGTGTTGTTTCATCATGCTTTGATAGTACTCGTCTGCTTCACAAGTGGATTGCACCAGAATACTGTTGACATGGACGTCTTTTTTGTCATATAACCAAGCGCACCTCATCTTCCAGATATTCCACATTAAGCAAATTATTCGACAAATTTGTTTGTCATCCTCTTTTGATACTAGATAGTCAAAAAATCTAGCAAAGACACTGTACCCGGATCGTTTGCCAGTGGGCGCCATTAGGGAATTTTTGCTAGATTGCACATGGGATTTCACATTCGAAACAAACAATGCCAGATCAATTCTTCCGTTCTGTTACAGATCCCACATATACCGTTACCCACACCTCTAGTTCGAAGGCCTTGAGCTATTGACAAACAGTTATTCAGCACCTTTCATAAAAAATGTGAAATTCTTGGCTTAACTTTAACACCCCATAAAGAGTTCCAAATGCGCGAAATAGGACGCGAACTGGATGCGGAGTCATGTGATGGGTTATGGCTTTTAAGATCTTGTGCTAAATGATAACCAGATTTCACCGTATAAATTATAACCAAATTTCACCGTTTATCTTTATTCCCCGTGTATATATATATATATATATATATATATATATATATATATATATATATATATTTTATTTTTTTTTTTTTTTTTTGTATCAAATGTTCTAATATTTTTTTTTTGGAACATGTTTTTGTTTTAATTTTGTGATACATTACGTTCTTTTGATGCTAAATGTGATTTTGGAATATGTTGATAAAAATGATTTCTTTAGTGACTTTTTGTTGGTATACCTTTTAACATGAAAGTTTATTACTCATTTTCATATTGAGAAATGCTTGTGCCCTAACAAATGTGCACAGAACAACAAAGTGTCACAACATTTTTTTTCACCATTGATTTTTTTGGGACTCATTTGAATCAATATGTCTCATGTCATAATCAATGATCTAAATGTATGTTGTGGCACGTTATTGTGCACGTTTGTTGTGGCATTATATATAACTACTCTTTCATAATTTACACAATGCATTGCACGAGTTTTTCACTAGTATATATATATATATATATATATATATATATAATCATTAATAGTTCCCGTAATTTTCTCTGTTGCATATAGAAATTCACAAAGTTCAATCAATTTTTTCCTAATAATATCCGAGAAATTATATAAGGGAGACTCATAACCATAAGTTCCACCTATATAATATGGCTATATACCTTTACAAAAAAAAATAAAAAATTATGGCTATATACGATCAAACCAGACATCTTTTATTTATTATTTAGTTATAGTGTTTATGTAATCCGTGCTTAATTTAATCAATAAATAAAACGGTGTCAAAAAAAATCAATAAATAAAACACTTTTTCCCTCAAAAGAAATTATAGTGTTTAATGCGATATGTCGTGTTTTAATTGCAATTGCATGCAACTAAAACTTCTCATTAAAATGTCTGTAAAATAGAATCTTCCAATAATATGCCCCTTTGCAATAATTATGTGTACGTAATTAGTGTAAATCACTTTAAATGTTCGGCTTAGTCTTCTTGTAGCTAGGGTTTATACTCCATTATACAGTATATATATAACTAACCTCCTCTCTTCTTCTTTTACTGTGATTAATTAATTTATTATTTACCTCTACCAAAGATTTTCTTCTGGCTTTGTTTTTTTTACTATGAAGCCGAAAAATTACTGTGAGGAGTGTGGTAGAAGCTTTCCTAGTGGTAAATCCCTAGGCGGCCATAGGAGCAGTTATCATGTTCAAGCTTCAAAAAATAACTTGGGCAAGAAGAAATTGTCGGAACCCGAGAATCCGGGTTCGGATAATCTTGACTTGTGTTCCAAGAAATATGCTTGTCCAGTCTCGGTCTGTGAGAGAGAATTCAAATCTAAGAGATCACTTTATGGGCATATGAGGTGCCATCCTGAACGGGATTGGAGAGGTGTTAAGTCACCGGCTATGAAGTCTCGTAGCCATGACGATTCTTCCTTTAGCGGATCCAGAAACAATGTTGAATGGTTACGAAACATTATTCGTCAAGGTAAATTTTTTTCAACAATTACATTTTTTTTATTCTTTTCAATATCATATTTGTGAAATTTTTCGATCTGAGGGGGTCATACTCGGGAAATTCTACTCCATGGAGTACTTATTCACGTTTTTACGTGTGTTTTGGAATATTACATACTTAAGATCACGGACGATTTTAAGTGTATTCAGTGTATAACAATATAACGTATTAGATATTATGCCTCTTTCAATTGTTTTCAAAGAGACCGTAATAAGTACTCCCCACGGTAGAATTTCCCGACATACACCCCCTATGTTGCACTTAGGTTCGCCTCTGGAGGACAGTATCAGTGATGATTCATCCGAAGAAGACGGTGATCGGATCAATTCTGAATCTGCTGGAGAGGTGAGTAATTTAAGCAAGATTTTAAGTGGATGTAAATGGGGAATAACCGGAAGGCGAGGACAACCCGGTTCGATTCCTCCTCATGTTTCTTCTTCTTCCTCATGTAAACCGGTTTTTTCAAGCCCGGTTGATGACGATGTGATGAATGCATCATACTTGCTCATGTGTTTGAAAAACTCTTGGGTACCGAGTGGGAAGCACCCCATGATCGAGTACAACTCTATGTGCAACCATTCAAAAACGAAAAATCCAACACCGGATGCAGATGACTCTACTTCATATATTGAAAACCTAGTCGCGGAAGCCCTTTTGGATCTTCGATCTCAATCTTTCAAGAACCCCTCTAACAGGGACGAAGACGAGGTCATGAAACCGAAGTTTTTCAAGCGCCCACAATGTGATAATGTGTATTCATGTCACCAAGCTTTAGGGGGTCATATGTCAACTCACACACAGCTTCAGAAATATGGGATTAATCAAAGTGAAAAGAAACATCAATGCAAAACATGCAACCAAGTTTTTCTCTCAGGTCAAGCTCTTGGAGGTCACCAAAGTAGGCATAGGAATGAATCTTCTTCTTCTTCAAGTAAAGCTCCGTTTTCGGAAGAAGATAAAACAAACCCTAATTTAAAGACTCTCAAATTTGATCTCAATGAGTCTCCCCTTATGGAAGATAAGGGTTATACTTCCCTTTGAATTCTTTATAGTTAACAATATATGTTTCTTTTTGGACATTGCTTTAGTTGTCCTTCAAATTTATAGGTGGTTTTTAGATTAATCACATAGTTCTTATAAGTTAGGCATATGGTTGTTATTTTATGTTACATAATTTTTTTTTATCAAAAATCTAGGTGGACTTATGTTTTTTTTTTTTTTGCCCACCAATTTTAGGGTTGTAATGAACCACCAACTCATACGGTTAAGTGGGTAGGTTTTATTTACAAATAAATAGAGATTTACCGTTTTATCTTTTAAATCCTATTGTTAATGAAAGAGTTATACAATTTTTTGTTTGAAATTTGTGTTTGTTGTGCTTAGTGTCAAGCACAACAAAGAGTAGTTAGTGCTCTTGTTTTTGTTTTATTGGATAACTGTATGTACAACAAACATATATAAATTGCATATTTTAGTACACAAAAATTGCATATACTTTGTAAGAGCACTCGCATTAGAATCGTAAAAAGTGGTAAATACGTATATACAAACTCCGGATCCAACTAAAATGTCTTTGCGTCGAATCTGTATACGATCTCTATTCAACGTATTCTGGATAAAATTGGACATCATACTCTATATCTACCGCAATCCGAATTTTTTTACGATTCAAGAGCTTTTGCTATTTCTAACATCAAATATATATATATATATATATATATATATATATATATATATATATATATATATATATATATATATATATATATTATTTCGAATACAAAAAAAATGCTTTCTAGAAATATTTCATTAATAAGATCTTCTATACATATTTTGAATATCCATACAAGGTAATATTTATCACTATAATAATAGAAAATAAATTATTTATATGTGTATTTGTTTTTGTAAATATGTCATAATTATTTTGGTTTACGATTCTTTATTATTGTAGTACGGTAGAGATTCTCGTACGGTGACTATGTGTAGAGATTCTGTAAATGATGTTAGAATCTGTAAGGTAGAGACTCTATTCAGAGACACTGATGCAAGTGCTCTAATAATATGATTCACAAATTTACATATAATACAAAATTTAGTACACATAATGAAGAAAATCAGAATATACAGACAACTCTGAACTGATTGATTTATTGATTGAATCAAATATTACACTTCATCCTCCTTTATATAGGAGATAAATGTGATAGCAATCAAATTCAAAATAACTAAACCTAAAGATAAATATTTATTGAAATAAAAAATAAAGATAAATTCTATTGATTTATTCCAACTAAATCCATTCTAATTTTATCTATATTTCATCTTGAATAGCCTTTATCTTTTTCTTTATTACCCACCCTCAATCGTTGTCGGGGTTGTAGGCAACGTTTCCTTGACAACACAGAAGATGAAACGGTTTTTCTGACACCCACGGCTTTTAGCTCCTGGCTCTCGGCTCTTTTGGCTCATGGCTCTTGGCTTTCAGCTCGTGGCTCTTTCTTTTTGTTGTCGAAAAATCTTTTCAATTTTCTCTGATGATTGTAACTTTGCTTTACCATTTGTAGCGTCCGGCGAAAGGATCTGACTTCATTGTTGAATCTAAATAAACCGATAAAATAGATGCCAAAAAAAGGTAGACGTTATGTATAAGAATATTTATTTATTTAATGATAAAAAAAGAATAATAAAAAAAATGATGATGGATGAAATCATGAACATTAATCCATGTTTATTTGAAAACTTGACATAGAGGTTTTTTTTTTTTTTTTTTTTTTTTTTTGGTATAAAAGTAATCTGGACTCAAAGGAAAATTATTGTTTGGTGTGCAGGATAGTTTTGTGACTGGAACGGATGATTGTGGATTATGTGGCAAGGAAAAGATATATTAAAAAGCGAAAGAGGACCGGGCAAGGGTTCACCAATGTTAAGACACCCGAACCTCCGTCTCTTGCTACGATACCATGAAGAAAATTAGAATATACAATGATTCATATTGTTATTATCATTGCCTCATCATCTAGCAAATAATACTGATGCCCAACAAAAAAAATTGATAAAAATCGGAAAAAAAAAGAAGAAGAAGAAGAAGTGCAGGTCATCTGAGAAGCTTCGACAGACAGGAGACAACAAAAATCACAAGCCTAAAAACCAAGAGCCAAAAGAGCCAAGAGCTAACGGGTGTGAGCCGAAAAGTCAAAAGCTGAGTCATCTTCTCCGTTGATCAGACAAACATTGCCTCCAACCCCGGCAATGTTTGCGGGAGGGTATTAGAGGAGATAAATCTCAAGATAATAATGATATCAAATTGAAGATAGGATATAGTTGAGATAAATCATTTTAAATGATATTTATCTTTAGTTTTATTTTTAAATAAATATATTTTGAATTCAGTTTTGATTTCATTTATCTCCTATATAAAGAAGATCAATTGTATCATTTTGATCAATAAAAAATAAGGTTAAAGGTTGTAAAGGACTGTTTTTTATCCTTCTGGCCTCTGACCCCTAAAAAATAAAACATCAATTTCGATTTTACTTTTCTGTTACGTATTCTGATTTTCTTTATATAAAATGTACATACAAATCTTATGGTTCAGATCGTTCTAAGTATGTTTATGTTGATGAAATGGAGTAGATGTATATTCTCGTGGGAAATTTTATTATGGTCCTGGACCAATGATGACTTGGTGATCCAGGATCAATAGAAAAATGATAAATAACACAAGGGCCCACCGTGTAAAATATAAATCTCATGTATTGACATTTTTACCCTTCTTATAAGACATTTTATTGGTGGATAAATATGACATGGTGGTCGTGGACCACCATAAAACCACCGTATTCTCGTTTGTTTTTCCAATCTTTTTTGTAATTAAAAGCTTTCGAATTATATTAAAAGAAATCCCACATATATTGAAATTTTCCAAATCATCGATCCCCTAAGAAAAAATAAAAAGATTCCAAATCATAGTTAAACGAGAATGATTATTGATCAATACTCTGCATTAATTGCCTTACTTTCTAATTAATCGGCAGACAATTAACACAAACCTTAAACGAAAGAGAAATGATAGAGACACAACGAATCGCCACAACGGTGATCCACACCGTTGATTTTTCTGGCAAGTATATATATTGACTGATCTAGGTCTCAAAATAATCAATGGTGTGAATATATTGACTGATCTAGCTCCCAAAATAATCAATGGTGTGAATCATCGTTGTGTATAATTTCGTTGTGTCTCTATCATTCCTCATCTAAACGAGAACAGAAAAATAGGAAGGGAAAAAAAAAAAAAAAAAAACAGACTGAAGGGACTTTTCTTCATTATTAAGTTGAAAAAACACAAAGAGAAGTTCATGAAGCATATTGAAACACACTTTGACTTTTCATTGTAGGATGGGATTAATGCCTTGATCGGTGGTGTTAATTTAATCATTCACTCGTACACTTACATAATCACGTACGGAATTTGCTCATTAATTAAAAAGATGATCTTATTTCTTGTCTCTAGATGCAAATAAAAAGGAATTTTAGTAATGGGCATGATCCCTGCCCTGGAGGAGGACTTGGGAGGCTCCCTTCAAGGCTGTCTAGACCTTCCAAATCTTGAAGTATTTTACGCGATACCACCGGAATAATCTTTTCATGAATTTCCAGTTGCTGCTCTGATGATTTTTTCTTGGCGTTTGGTACCTCACTGCTTGCATCACTTTCAACTGCATCACCCAAAAAAAAATAATAAAAAAAAATTTGTGAAGGCAACACAAATGTGTGCGTGTGCGCGTGTGTGTGCGTGTGTGTCCACTAAATAAATTCCATTAATTATTTTAAAACTAATTTATTCATTTGTAAGAGACTGTGTTGAAAAAAGAGACTGTGTTATAAAAGAAATACTAACTTGAAGCAATGAGCAAGATGATCAAAACTATGGAAGCAAGCTTTGCCATTCTCTTCGTTTTGGAAGAAATTAATAGAAAGTAAAAAAAAATAAAATTCAAGGTTGATAATTAAGATAGAAATTTTGATTTAGTTTGAGGTTTTTACAAATAAATCATGAGGCTGTCTTATACAAATGATTTTGTTTGTACCTTTTATGTGCTTGTTTGAAGAATCCATGAGCTCAAGCCAATGTAAATGTTATTTAAACAAATTCATTTCGATAATATATAAGCCAATATTATATGTATTAATTAATTAAAAATTACATAGCGTGTGAGTATCGCGTAATTGTTTTCTTTAATTCTTTTTAGACCTTAGAGTCTCGTCGTGTATAAAAAAATATGTATCGCATAAATCAAACATACAGAGCTTTTGTAGTCATTGTTTTCATCACATAATCTATCTTATTATAGGAATGTTTTATTCAAAAACTCTGTTTCACAAAGTGTTGGATATGGTGAGTATATTTATTGAGAAATGTTTGTGCCACAACAATCTTTTCACTATTGATATTTTTAGATCCATTTGAATCTCATAAACAATTGTTCATAAGTGTGTTGTGGGTTTTATTTTGACCATTTTGCTGTGGCACTGTCATTACACGTACTCATTTGGCATCTTAGATTTCGTTATATATAAAAAATTGACCTAGTCTTCCGAAAAAAAAAAATGAATATGCTCTATGTGGCTTGGCATAATATATGCCAACCAAAAGTTTCTGGGGCGGTGGGAGTGTGACGTTTTGGGGTTTTCGTAATATGAGTATTGCTATGCTTGCGAAGGTGGTGTGGCATTTCGATAAACATATACAAAAAACGGATAAAATTGACCTAAAAGTTTTTCATTCTCAAAAGAAAATAAAATGAATTATAAGATGATATTTCTTACTTTGAAGAATAAGAAACCACTTTAGCCTAAAAGGCCCATGAAAGACGAAACATTCTAAAATTATAAAAGCCCAAAGTTAGGCCCACATGGCTATCCAACACACAAAGCAAAGGTAAATACTTTAAGACTAACTCATATTTCCTACATCAGATAGTCTCTATGTACAAGTTTTCAAAGCCGAATGCGGAAGCCCATTTGATAAACCAAAGCCAGGTTATGTTTTTTATGTGGCGCAATATTTGTTTGGCGGCGTATTGAGTTCGTGATGCTTTAAAGATCAATGAGGAGGGAACAGTGGAATGGTTGGCCCCATGCAACTTCGTGAAAGTTTGATGTGACAAGTGCGTATCATGTTCAGCACACAAACTCATGTACGGAAGGCGATGAAAAAGAGGTGAAAAACTATGTGGGCCTATTAAGGGCCCACAAAGAGGTATATTATTAGTTTAAAAAAAAGGAAATAATTAACTATATCAGTAACTTACCTAAAATAAAAATTAAAAATTAAAAATCTCATCAAAATATTGTTTCAGTAATTATTCTCCTAAATAATCTCCTTGTCATTAAATTTGATTTATTCTTTTTCTCCTTTTAAGTTATTTTCTGAAATATTTCATTCTCATCACTGGCCCATCTTGCTTATGTGCGTCCCAATCAGGCCACGTCATCCTTGTGTTTGATATAAATAAAAAAAATTAAATTAAAAAAAAAACTATATCACAAACACATTTTGAGAGAAAAAGTATTTTCTATTTCATTCAATTTGATTTAGAAAAAAAAAAGAGAGAGAGAGGGAAAGAGCATACCAATAAGTACATGTTACTGTCACAATAAAATTATAACAACTTTACACATATTTAAACCCCAACCACGATCAATAAAGTAAAAATTAAGTCGTATCATTTACTTAATTATGACAATAACATTAAGAAGCTTACATTATAGATCGAGTAATGCTATTAATTGTCACAACAACATGTTGTTGCATTTTATTGTATATATATCAGAATGATCGTGGGAGTAACATTACTACTCCTAAAGATCATCTGCAATTGTCAAAACAAGCAGAACCCAAAAATCTGTAATACTGGGCATTTTGCCTGTGGAGGGGTTATATTGGCACCGTCCACCAAGGTTGTCGGTAGGTCGGCCGGAAAATCTTGAAACAGCTTACGCGATGAAGCCGGAACATTTTCATGACTTTGGAGCTGCTTCTGCTCTGAAATTTTCATGGCTTTTGGTGTCTCACTGCCTACTCCTGTTTCAACTGCACCCAAAAAATAGTTATAATTAGTATGAAGACAAAGCAAGTGTGTATCCAATATATATATATATATATAACAATTTGAAAATGTTGTGTGAGTTATAAGAAGAATATGCAAACTTGAGGCAAGGAGCAAGATGATGAAAATGGAAGCAAAGTTAGCCATTCTCTTGTTTTGAAAAGATGAAAAAGAAAGTATAATTGATTTAGTTTGACGTTTTACAAATTAGTGGTCTTGAAGCCTTCTTATATATAATGATGAGTTTTCTCTTTTACGGAATATTTTTGTAATGTCTCCGCACCCATAGTGCGCGGAGACAGTATTTTACACTTATATAAACACATGTGTTTAAGGGTTTTTAATATTTACACTTTAAAATGCAGATTAGTGTAATTTATGTATGTGTGCATAATAGTGACACCATAAAATATTAACCTATTTTTACTGGGACGTTTTTTTATTACTATTGTTTGATCACAAATCTTGCTTCAATAATTGAAAGGAAAACAAATGTTGCTTAGATAGTTTTTCCAATACTTTTTTCCCTTACTTGCCAAATAAACCCCTGAATACGAGTTTGAACTCGTTACACAAAATCGAACTCGATTTTTGAACTCGTTACACGAGTTTGAACTCAAATCACAATCTTAATAAAGGAAAGAGTAATTTTTGGAAGGTTTTGCTCGATGAAAAAATTAATTTGATAAAGGAAAGAGTAATTTTTTTTAATATTTTATTTTTGGTACATTAGCAGGTTCGTATGATTTTGAAAGTCAGAGCAACATGAAGTAAATGCCATACAAAAAAAAAAAAAAAAAAAAACAGTCAAATCATAAGACTGGAGCATTCGCTTTTATGTTTTAATTTTTGGAAGATTAAAACTTGACAATGGTTATGATAATGATTGGTTTGACCATTAATTATTCATCGAGCAAAACCTTTCAATTTCAAATGGGTTGAGTCAAAGCCTCTAAGAAATTACAACCTCATAATGACAAACTAATTGATCGAGTAGAGGCGAAAATACTTTGTATAACTTGTTGTGTCTATTTTGTTATGTTTATTTTGTAGCTAATTCTACCCTTTGATATCTATATCACAACTTGGGAGGGAGAATGGTTACTTACTGACATCCGGAAAAGCAAGATTTTGTGCAAATTATGCACCAAACTTACTTTTTATAAAAACAAGGGAATTTCGAGCCCTCGTACGTAGATGCAACAAATTTTGTTGGGAGAGATCCACATCTTTGGTGTCCGACAGTATTTCGAAGGATTAATCTCATACCATTGTTTGAGGATACCTTGCGAAAAAAAGGGGGGGGGGGGGGGATTGAACTTGGAATAAATCTTAATGTAATTGAAAAGCATTTTACAAAGTTCGGTCGGGTTGTGCCTGCGAGTCAGTCGGCTCTTATTCGGTTGTAAGGTCTGACCAAGGTCTCTTTCAAAACGGCTCCTCATTGGAGGATCGAAATGTTGACCTCCCTATGTATTCTCAAGTCACTTACCACTTGAGCGAAGCTACTTAATTGGTTCATGTATCGTGTATTTTTTTAATAAGCTAATCCTTTTATAAAACTAACTGTAAAAGTTTTGTACAATGTCTTATTATAACTATTCCCTTATACCAAAAGACGTTAACGAAATATAGCTCTACCTCCTTAAAACCTATGAGTGGCAGACCCAGTGTGGAAAATCAATCTCATAGAAAAGAGTACAGCACCTTACGTTTCCATAAAATGTATTCCCCGAATAAAAATTACAAAAGATTACAATGGGAGAATTAAAAGACAAAATTCTTCGCAAATGTATGAAGACGCTTTCTCCAAAAGTATCAACATCCAATCCAATCGAATATAGATGGGGATTTTTTTAGCTAAAGTAGCTTTCGTGCATGCAACTACTCGGCATTATGAGCAGAGCGATGATATACCGCACCCATTTCGAGAACTTTGCGTGATATCAGTACAGAACCAAATACACACCGTCTTTTCTTACAAGTTATACTGGACACAAACAATCCCTTACCAAAAAAAAAAAAAAAAAAAAAAAAAAAAAAGCCATTGAAGAGGGTTATATCAGTATAGAACCAAATACACGTACACCGTCTTTTCTTTATTATATTTGAATTGTAAAGGAAAAACACAGATGAGGGAAGTCCATATATATATATATATATATATATATATATATATTATATATATATATATATATATATATGAAGCTTACGACGATCAGTACTGGTCAGTCATAACATACTTTTACATCTTTAAGGGTGTACGTAGTGGTAGAACATATTGGTTGATATATGTATGATCACCATATAATGTGTAAATTAAAATATGTCGTGGTCATTTGCTATTGTGGAACTAGCTAGCATTTCCACAAATTTGTCAAAAGAGACAAAACTCGAAAATTCGTAGCGCACATGAAGAACCCTGTGAAGCAGTACTTAGGCCTGGGGTGCCCGAAACCAAGTTCTGTAGGTCTTCAAAATCTTGAAGTAACTTGCGCCCTGCCGCCACCGTCGCAAGGTTTACTGGATTTTTCATGGCTTTCGGTGTCTCGCTGCCTGCACCTGTTTCAAGAAGAATATGGTGACTTGAGGCTACGAGCAAGATGATAAAAATGGAGTAAAGCTTCGCCATTCTCTTTAATTTTCTTGAAAGAATGAGAGATAGAAAGTTTGATTTAGTTTGAGATTTTAACCCCTCAAAAACAGAAGTATGAGGTTTTACAAGTCTTGTGGCCTCCTTTTTATATATCTATCTATAAGGTGTTTCCTCCACACAAAAAAAAAAAAAAAATTTTTGTTTTCTACCTCGGTGTTTTCTCATTTTTAATTTATTATATATTGTATATTATATTATTAATTTATTATATTTAATCTTATTCTTAAATTTATATTCCCCGTACAAATCAAATTGTCATTCTTGTCAAAAAAAAAAAAAAAAAAATCAAATTATCATTATCCTTTGATTAGATGGTTTTTTTTTTTTTTTTTTTTTTTTTTGAAATTTAATTAGACAAGTTAACTAATATTGACATCTTGGGGCTCCTTGCCCCCGGATGACGTTTTGAACGCTTGTTTGGTGGATCTCGATTAATAAAAATTTTTACTCTTCAAAAAAAAACTAAACTAATATTGATTTGGTTTTAAAAAAAAAAACCTAATATTGATTGATTTCCGTAGAAGAAGAAAAAAAAAATGATTCCCAATAAATACATATGCCTCATTATTTCAATAAAATAATAATTATTACTATTATAACCAATTCCAATTCATATCAATACATCATGAATATCCGCTTACTATCAATATTTCTCATATCATCAAACTTCATCAATCAACTTTAATGATAATAATTATCGCCATTAGCAGTACCGGAGAGATTAAACAATAACTATACAAAGTTTAAAGTTGCAAGCAAGTATTGAAGTTGAACCCGAAAATAATCTACGAAAATATAAACCTTTATTATTTTGTTTATGAAAAACAAACTAGCGATCATGTAATGAAAAGTACATACATACAACATAACGTGTTTCAAAAGCCGATTGAATTACTCTATATTTCTTCACAAAAAAAAAAAAAAAAGAATTACTCTATGCAAATTGAACCCGAAAATAACCGACGAAAACTTATTATTTTGGTTTTGAAAAACTAAACGTTGATCATGATATCAAAGGTACGTGTTTAAAAACAAACTATTTCAATTGCTCTATGCTAATCCTTGAAAAATATGCCCATGAAATTACCTTTGATGTGCCCCATTTCACAAATAGATGAATTTAAGTGTACATTGAAAATCAACTATAGAATTGATCTATAGCCCGAATCGGAATATATAACATAATATAATTAATTGATCAATTATGCGACCATTACATAGATTAAAGTTACTAAATTCATCGATATCAATATATATATACAAGATAATAATTTACTAAATTTAATCATACAACAACCTGAAAAGTCACCACAATTCATCAAGCATGTGAACATTAACGTTGAGTAAAGTTTGAAAAAATAAAATATAATGAGAACGGGTAACAATTCATCGATATCTATATATATACAAGATAATGATTCAGTAAATACAATCATACAACAACATAAAGAGTCACCGTTTTTTTTTAAGTCTTACTTCCATCGCTTAAAATAAGTTAAATGACTTCAGATGCACTTAATAAATTAATGATTGTCTGAACTGGTTATTAAACACCTCTGAATGTTAATACCACTTAATCTATTTCCCCTTGTTTCATGGATAACCACCTAAGTAATGTGTATGGCGTACGTAGTGAAACATACTTCTAGATGCATGATGTTTCGGATGATCAGAGAGTGGGCTTAGCAGAAATGCATTTTTGAGGAAAATCATATTTGTGGTTTGGCACTGAGAGAAGAAGTTATGAAACCAATTAGGAGGTAGACCATTAGAACTAACAGTAGATTAATTCCATCAACCCAGACAAAAGACCACAGTTGGAATATCTACCGGAGTTTGGGGAATTTAGAAGCTTGGTGCAGTTACAGAAGTGCAGTAAAGTAAATGCTGAAAGTAAATAGATAGAGTTTATAGTGGTAAAAAAAATTATTTCTAAAGTTGCAAAATCTTAACTCAGTTTGATACATGAACATGCTCTGAATCATGTTCTCAGTGAACCGACTCATGTCCTAGAAGTGTGTCATGAATTGTTTGCAAATTCCCAAGGATTGCCACCAATGAGGGGCTATGAGCATACCATAACTTTAAATGGAGGTGTTGAACCTGTGAAACTAAAACCTTTTAAGTATGCTCACTATCAAAATGATGAAATAGAGCAATCGGTGGATCAAATGCTACAACGGGGATTCTAAAACACGGTAATAGTCCATTTTCATCACCCTTGCTCCTCATGAAAAAGAAAGATGGAACCTGGAGATGTTGTGTGGATTACATAAGGTGGAATGACTTGATAGTCAAGTATATCTACCAAATTCCCCTAATTGATGAATTGTTGGGTGATTTAGGGATACTAGGGTATTCTGTAAAATAGACTTAAGGTTTGGATTGCATCATATTTTGATGAATGAGGATGATGTCCATAAGACAATCGTTGTAACTCATCATGACCAATTTGAATTCCAGGTTATGCCATGGAAGTATGAGTGAGATGTTGAGGCCTTACTTGATGAAGTTTGTGCTGGTATTTTTTGATGACATCGTAATTTTCATCCCTAACATTGATTCCCACATACAATATCTTAAAGTGGTTCTAGAAGTTTTGAAGAAAATTTAATACAATGATAATTGTCCAAAATCTCTTTTGGACAAACCAAGATGGAAAGCCATGTTAGATTGGCCCTAACCTCATAATGTGATTGAACCGAGAGGGTTTTTGGACCTAACATGTTTTTACAAGAGATTCTTGCCTAATTATGGGATTGTTGCTAAACACTTGAATGACCTACTCAAGAAAGATGGGTTTTGCTGGTCAGTGAGTGCCTCAGAAACATTCTAGAAACTCAAGGAGGCCATATGTGCAAATCATTAGTACATGTCTTACCAGATTTTGTAATTCCATTTTGTATTGAAACATACGCATGTGGCAAAGGCTTAAGAGCTATTTTACAGCAAAACAAGAAACATGTGCTTATCTAAGCAGGGTCTTCAACTCTAAGAAGATTGGATTGTTCATCAATGAGAAGGAACTCCTAGCAGTCCTCACCACAATAACCAAATGGAAGCCATATATTCAAGGAAGGCCCATTGTCATCGAAATTGATCAATGGAGTATGAAGTTTGTTCTAGATACGAGGGCCACTACTACACTACAACAAAAATGGGTGACCAAGTTACTTGAGTTGGATTTCACTATTGAGTCAAAAAGAGAAGTGAAAATATAGCGGTTGTTGCCTTGTCTAGGAAAAGTCGTGTTGAGGGACAATTGTGTGTTGTGAGCACAATATTTCCTTATTGGATGCAATATTTAACTTTCAACTGCAAGGGTGACCTAGCTGTTGAGGAATTAAAGCACTGATGATTAGTACAGCCCCATATCCACACTACATTGTGCTCCAAGTGATTCTTAAGTACAAAGGGAGGATATATGTAAGGACACATGGATGTCTGAGATCAAAATTGATAAAAATGATTGCACTCAAATTCAATAGGAGCATTCAAGGGTCAAGGCATGCTATAACATGCTTAAGATACCGTTTTATTGGCCGCAACTTAAGAAAGTTGTTCATCCATAACCAATCCCTCACAGGTATGGTCCCAACTCAAAATGGATTTTACATATGGATTCCCTAAGTCCGAAGGGAAGGAAGTCATCATGGTAGTAGTGGACATGTTGACCAAATCCAGCCACTTTATTCCACTTGAAAAGAAGAGGCAAATTGATGTGATCCGTCCCGAGACATTTTATTTGTTTTGTTTATTTTAGTTTTCGGTGTTTTAATGAATAAAACGGCCTTAGGCCCGTGTCAAAAGTTTCCCATATGTTAGTATATTGGGCCAGGTGTTTATTTTTAGCAAATAATAGCCGTTTGGGCTTATTAGGGTTGAGTTAGGATTGTTACAAAATAATGTGGCGAAAATTACATTGTAATTTATCCCATATCGGTTAGGAGATTGTCAGTCTTTATTTTGTAGCCTATATAAAGGCAACCACTTGTAATTTTATAAGACAATCAATGAATGAGTGATGAAATCTTTATAATTAAATTGAGAGTTTTCTCTTCTTCCTTGGTCTGTGATTGATCAAGAACATCGCTTGCGAGCGTGTGATCTCTTTGTCGTAGAGATTGCACCACATTTCGAGAGCTTATCAGCATTCTTGAGCAAAGCGTTAAGTTGTTTTTGGCCCTCTTCCTAGACTGCTGCCCAGCTAGGTTAGGGTTTTTCGGCTCGTATTGATCCTTTCGTCGATCTCCTGGGATCGTATCGCATCAGTTGGTAGCAGAGCTCAGCGAAGAAGGTATCAAATATCCCTAGTTTGTTTTTCTTGTTCGTCGAATTCATCAAAAAAAAAATCAGTTTTTGTTTTCTTTCTTGCGCCGTTCCTCATCAACAAAAAAAAATTCCACATTTGTTCTTATTTGTTCTTGCGTCAGTGCATATTGTCAAAAAAAAAAAAAAAAAAAAAAAAAAAACATATCTTTTTGTTTTGCTTTGTTAGTCCTGCATCCTGCGTGCTTTTACCAAAAACAAAAACAAAAATTTTCCATCTTTTGAATCCTTCTTAGTCATTGTCTTGTTCTACCTGCCGTATAACCACAAAAGCAAAATAAACTTGACCTTGTTTGTTTTATTTTAATTTGTTCTATTTTCTTTTAGTCGGCCAATGTAGACCAAAAAAAATTGACCTAATGTCTTTGTGCTGAAGTTGTTTTATTTTATTTAACAAAAGTTCAGCCCCGGAAAAAAAAAAAAAAGAAGTCAAAACAGTCAAAAAAAAAAACAGCCTATATCACACCCAGGGTGTGACACTTGCTGATTTTTCGACCGAAACAAAAAAAAATTTCCGACTTGTTTCTCTTGCATAGTCAAACTATTCTTGTATTAGTACTCCCTTCTATAACCATTTTCCTTTCTTCCAAACACTCTTTCCCATCCTTATCCTAGTGGTCACATCTAGGTAGTAGGTCTTAGGTTCACTTGTCGGTTGCTCGTATTCTGATTTGCTCAACAAAGGGTGCTCCTACTACTCAGAGAACGAGGGTGAGTGACAAACACAAGTGACTGTGAGACAAGATGGTGAGACATGGGGATGACGAGCCTGTGACGGATGGTCGTTTTAAGATAATGTCAGACAACTTGACACGAGAGATAACCGACCGTGTAGATCAGAGAATGGCTAGAATCGAACATACTGTGAATGGCTTGGCCGCACTACCCCAAGCCATGGCTGAATTGGCAGCTAGGGTGAATGAAATGATGAGAGAGAATGGTGGTAATGGTGGCAATAGGAATGTTGGTAACGGTGTCAATAATAATATGAGGCAAGTTAAGATGAAGTTGCCGTCTTTTTCGGGTTCAGTGGATGCGGATGCTTACTTTAAGTGGGAGTCAAAGATGGAACAGATTTTTGAATGTAATAACTACTCTGACGAGAAGAAGTTCAAGTTAGCTCAACTAGAATTCACCGGGTATGCTATGATATGGTTGAGGCAGTTGAATTTTGCTCGGTATTGTAGCCATGAAGATGAAATTACTACGTGGATAGAGTTGAAGAGGGAGATGAAAGACCGCTTTGTGCCTAAATCTTATTTTCGTGAATATTATCAAGCACTGCAAACTATTCGACAGGGCGAGCGTTCTGTCGCAGCTTATTATCAAGATTTGGTCATGCTTTTGGCCAAGGCTAATATACAGGAGACTGATGCGAAGACTAAGTCGTACTTTTTGGCAGGGTTGCGGTTAGATATTGCGTATCGGGTTAAAGCACAGGTGTGTCCTACCTTGGAGGCCATGTTACATGCGGCTGAGACACATGAGAAGCTTATAAAGGATATGGAAGGAATCTGACCGTCAGTGGAACGAGTGGCAGGAAAAATGGAAAAAGGAATGTGAACGTAGGCAACAAGAGTTTGAACTTAAGCATCAGCGTATACAACAAGAGTTTGCACTTAGGGAGCAGAACGAAGTGATTGTTCGTGATTGCAAAGTGGTGATGTCAAATGAGGTAGGTGATAGTGTGGTGGAGGTGACTGATGTGCCAATTTTTGAGGATCACGTGGACGAGATAGTTGACGTTGAAGAGGCATCCGTTGAAGAACCTGTTGAGAGTAGTGATGAGCATACTGAGGTTCTTGATACACCATCCGAGGTTCCCGGTTTATCTTTGCTGGTAGTTTGTGGTGAGAAACCGGTGCATTGTTTTATTGATCCTTTTGATGTGCGTGTTGACGAAGCCCCTACACCATATTGTTATGATTACATTGCTTCTACGCCGAGTGTTCTTGACATCAATCTCAAGCCGTTGGACTTTTCTTTTGTTGCATTGATGAAGAATGACTCGTTCGTTCCACGCACCATTGTTGTGATGTCATCTGTCCACTTCATATTTAATCCTGGTATATCTTTGCTTCTGCTTGCGGGTTGTTCGGGTATGATTTGTGATGCTGCTCAGTTCTATGACGTCCTATTGATTCGAGGACGAATCCTTTCAAACCGGGAAGGAATGATGTGATCCGTCCCGAGACATTTTATTTGTTTTGTTTATTTTAGTTTTCAGTGTTTTAATGAATAAAACGGCCTTAGGCCCGTGTCAAAAGTTTCTCATATGTTAGTATATTGGGCCAGGTGTTTATTTTTAGCAAATAATAGCCGTTTGGGCTTATTAGGGTTGAGTTAGGATTGTTACAAAATAATGTGGCGAAAATTACATTGTAATTTATCCCACATCGGTTAGGAGATTGTCAGTCTTTATTTTGTAGCCTATATAAAGGCAACCACTTGTAATTTTATAAGACAATCAATGAATGAATGATGAAATCTTTATAATTAAATTGAGAGTTTTCTCTTCTTCCTTGGTCTGTGATTGATCAAGAACATCGCTTGCGAGCGATCTCTTTGTCGTAGAGATTGCACCCCCTTTCGAGAGCTTATCAGCGTTCTTGAGCAAAGCGTTGAGTTGTTCTTGACCCTCTTCCTAGACTGCTGCCCAGCTAGGTTAGGGTTTTTCGGCTCGTACTGATCCTTTCGTCGATCTCCTGGGATCGTATCGCATCACAAATAACATCACAAAAAGCGTGTAATAAAACATGAGTAATACTTGTTTTACATAGCATGAATAATACTTAAACGACCTAAATAAATATCCTTCAAATTGATTTGTACTCCCTCCGTGTTTTATATGTCTCAGAGAGAAAGATTAACACATATTAAGAAAGTAATTAATATGTCTAAAATATAGTATTGAAAATGTATTTTTTGTATTGGATATGTAAATATTTTGTTGGTAAATGAGTTTTTAGTATTGGAAATGTATTTTTTATTGGAGATGTAAATACTTTATTGGTAAAGGAAGAAAAAAATAATAAATGATGCATTAGAATTGTAAAATGACAGATAAATAAAAACAGAGCAAATTCTGAAATGTAACAGATAAAAAAACGGAAGGAGTACGGAATTTTGCTTGTACAATAGGTTTTGTCTATTAATAAATATAACTCATTAATACTCATGTGACACAATTAATGATTCATTTTTTAGGGTACAATAAATGATTCTTTGTCTTTATGATTACTAAACTTGGCTAACATTAAATTATTTCACAAAGAGTATTTGCACTTGTAATAGAATGTTAATTTAAAAATATACGCAATTAAAACATTACACAATTTTTTGGACGCATAATATTTTACGATCCTTTTTAGGTTAGAAGGAACTTAGAGAGTATGTATATATATACTAAATAGTTGAGACAAATCTACGTTTGCAATAAAATGCATGACTTTATAATGAAAAAAGATTATCATATTTAAAGAATGAAAACGAAACATGTCGAGTTTAATTCAATGCGTACGAGTAAGAGAACTAAAATATTTGTATCAAGCATAAAATCATTGTACAACAATTGTCATTATTTAACATGTATTTTTGTTTATTTATTTTTTTGACTGGATAACATATATTTATTTTGTAGATTAAACGTATAGTCAAGAATATAGATATAATATTAAAAATATTTTAAATATAATAAATTAATTAACACGTGCGAGCGCGCGCGTATTTTAAGATATATATATATATATATATATATATATATATATATATATATATATATATATATATATATTATATATATATATATATATATTTGAATATATTTCGTGTATTATACATAATGATCAATAATCCAAAAATATTTCGTGTCACTGTATTGTTGTCAATTTATAGTACTTCTTTCTGTTCGTATATATTTGAATCTTTTGTTAAAAATATATTAATTTGTGCAAAACATTTTTAAGAAACAATATTTATTATCGTTTCTCAAAAAAATAAAACACTATTTATTATCAAATCTCTTACTTTATTATCTATATTATTACTTGACGGGAGATTAAAAGTATCACTGCATTAATAGCATTAATAGTATACAAAAGTTCTTTCGGTCATTTCATTGATATAGTTATATATGTTATTAACTCACATTTTTTAATATGTATATTCGAAAATTGTCTTAAATAATTTGGACTGGACTCTGGAGTAACATTGACACTTCTCTATTTAAATGGTTACGCCATTTGATATACATAACATAATGATTGATCAAGGGACGGGCATTAATCCTATTTAGTTGGAATTTTATTTTTTTTAATGAAATAGTGTAGATATACTATAAAAAAAATTTATAGTGTAGATGTAGAGAAGAGTTATGGTATAACGGTGATTCATGAGTTGTACCAAATGGAGGGTTGTGATGTATCCATATCACCCCTACACACATCTACTGTGTGTGAGAGAGTATATAAGAATCCATCACAATTCTCCACTTGATACAATTCATGAATCACCGTTGTACCATAATTTTTCTCGTAGATGTATCACTTACATATATATGAGTATCTTTGTACTTTGATTATAATAGTGCTAGTTCCACAATAAAAAATGACGGCTTCTATCGGCACCACAAAATACCTACGGCACCACGATTTCTTTCGGCACCCTATAAATCACTCTTGGCACCATATTGAATATTTTTATTATTTTAAACAGCATAACGTCAGTGGAACTGACACCCGTTTGCGGTACGAGCGTCACTAGCACTGATGTTGGTTTTCAATGTCAACGTCAGTGACACTGATTTTACAGTTATAAATGTGTCATTGGTGTAAAACGTCATATCCACTGACGTTTTGAGAGGAAAAAAAAAACGTCAGTGGCTCTGACGCCCGTAACGTTGTGCCAAAAAGTGTATTGGTGGTGCCAAAAGTAAATGAAAAGTAATTTTAAAAAAATGATGTCAATAATAAATTGATGGTGCCAATAGAACTCGCTTTAAAAAATCACAATGAATGATCATAACAATTTTACAAAATTAAGCATATCATACTATATAATCTATTAATTAGTATGTGTCTAACTAGGATCAATAATTTAAACATGTATTTTATTCATTTGATGTTTTACTAGTCGTACAACCTCTCACCTCCTAGTAAGGTATTTTAGTTCTTTCGAAATTAGTTTTTCTTTTCCTTTTCTTTTTGAGTTTTCTTTTCCTACAAGTCTTTAAAAATCAGACCCCCACTCCCTAGAATGCATAATTCGCATTCTGGTTGAAGCTTGGGCCGGGTTCCTTAGTCGTCACCCGGGGAAGCGCCCCAGTTGATGTCCAGGACAAGCTCTGGGCAACCCAGGGTCCAGGACTGGCCGGCACAATTAACCAAGGGTTCAGGAATCGATCGTAATTCTTTTGGCTTTGGTTTCGGCTCGTCTTTAAGGTAATGAGTTCTTCTTATCAAACGGTTCCATTTTTATTTTCAAGTTTATAAATTGGTTTTGATTCTATAACTACGGTTAAGTTGCGTGAAAATCGGACATGCCATGTGTTAAGGTTCTGCCGGGTAAATGTTGGACCAGAAACTGATCTTGGAGCTAAACATTGGGGTGGTTTCCCGTCCCTCCAACCGGGAAACAGCACAGATCGAGTCCCATGATTAGATTATGGGCGTCTAGGTTGTAGAAGCCGTGTCTGAGGCTAAAGCCTGGGCCGTTTTCCCGGCCCTTCGCTTGGGAAACCAAACGGACTAATCCCATACTTAGATTTTGGTTGTCCTGGACACTAAATCTAAGGCTGAAGCCTGGGCCGGTGTCCCTGGCCACCACCCGGGACAGCATCCGGACTGATCCCCAGACTTGGTATTGGGCAGTCCAGGGCTCCAGCAGGGTGTCTCAAAAAATGTCTTTGAGTCCTACCTTGGTTTTGGGTCCTGTTTTTTTATTAATAGTGGGGTTAAGATGGTAATTCGGTGTTGTTAAGGTCTTTGTATGTTGTCATAGTTCATACATGAGTTTATGTGTTTATAGTTAGTGACATCGTGATTTACTGAACGGAGTACCATGGGTTCTAAGTCCCATGTTGGACGTATGACTAGTTGTATTTCCTATGTCGTTCTCAAGACGATGTAGCGAACGGGGTACCGTGACCCAGCCCCACATTGGACGTATGACTAGTCATGTTCCTCGTGTCGCACCATGCCCTCGTGTTAAGTAAGTGACAAGACAGGGCAAGAATATGACACGAGAGTGGGTTTAGTAAGTAATTAATGTAACGAACAAGTACGCGCAAGATAAACTGATTTAGTAAGTAGGCATGTTTTCTATGCATTTTTAAGTAACCGTTTTAGAAAATGCTTCAAGATGTGTTTAAAATGTAGCAATCTAAATGTTCCAAGTTATACTTTCAACTGTTTGTAAAATGGATGAAGTATATTCATGCCGTGTCTCCCGGCTCATGACAACCATGGATCTCCCTTTTGATCTTCTTTCAGCATCCGGCCGGTGCTCACACCTTTTTTTGGAATAAGAGGTTTTCATGTACTTGTTGTTTTGGCGACGAGCTTGGATTGTTAGCTCAGGAGTGGAGCAATGAAATTGTTTATGTTTTAGTTTCATTTTGTAGTCGTTCCTTCTTTTCAGACAGTTGTAATGGATAATAGTTTTGCTTTCAGTTATTTATGATTTAGTTTGACTGCGATTGTATTCTGATTGAGTTGGTTGTATGGAAAACCCTAAGGGTTTAGTTTTCCGAGTCTTCTGCTTGTTTTTCTTCCATGCGAATCTTTAATTACTCTGATATGATACGAGGCTTACGTGGGATTCATGGTTTACTCTAAATGTCACGTGTCGAACATCCGTTTCCGGATAAGAACTCGTTATACCGGGACAAGGGCGTTACACTAGCATTTTCTTTTTAGGACCGGAAATTTTATTATGGTTTTAGACGAATTATGACTTGGTGATCTATGACTAATAGGAAAGTAAAAAAAACACACAAGGCCCACCGTGTAAAATATAAGTGCTATGTTTTTACATTTTTACCCTTCTTATAAGAATTTTTATCGAAAGATCAAGTGTGACATGTTGATCCTGAATCATCATAAAACCACTGTTTTAGGATATACACCAACACCTTTATATATTTTTTTTTGCGACTTTAACGATCAGAGCAACATGAAGCAAATGACAAATAGAAAATGGTAAATCATAATAGTAAATAGAAAATGGAAATGATATAATAGTAAAAATAATGACTGGATTTGACTATTAATATTTTTTTTCTCTGATTATATTTGTCTGGAGAAAGACTGTCACGTTCAAATCAGTTTGAGTCAAAGCCTATACAAAATTACAACTTTATAATGACAAACTAATTAAGAAATTTAAAGACCTCAACAAAAGCAAAAAGACTTCCACACCAAGTCTTTTGAACAAGTGGGAATGGGTAACTTCGGATTTAACAACAATTTAGTCTTATAATTACCATAATTATACAGGAGAGTAAAAAGACAAAAATAGTTTCAAAATTGTGAAATGAGACATTACATTTCTCTCTATAATAATAATAAGGGAATAAGTGTCCTTGAGTGACACTTGTATTTTTTTCATTGGCTCCCCGTTTTTTACTGTTCATGACTCAGAAATCCGGTCCAGTTTTTTTTTATTTTTTTAATACTGTTCATGGCAGGCCCAGCCCATAATATATATATATTTTTTTTAGAAGAAGGGTTTGAGTTAAATTGTTCCATTTTGGAGGACTCAATTGTATCACCTTTTAATGTGTGAATATATGTAGCAAATGTATGACTATTTTCAAAATATAATGCCACGACTTGTTGCCGATACGATCTTTGTATCATGCCAAAACAATTTTGTTGACGTTTACATGAAATATTATAAATTTTTTTAAAATAAATTCATTTCATAAATAAACATATCTTTATACACGGCGATATTACTATTTTCAAGATATAAATCAACGACATGTTACCTACACTATCTTTATATCATGCTTAATAATATTTGGTTTGACGATTACATGAAATATTAAAATTCTTGAAATGAATTTTTTTTTTGTAAAAAAACATATCTTTTCTTTTTTTTTTTCTTTCTTTCCTATCTAAATAAGAAAGGAAAGCGTATGCCACGTGGCACCCTCCCTTTTTTTCTCCCGGCTCCTCACCTGTATAAACCACCAAAAAATCATCTCTTCTACTCCCATTTGTTACTTTTTGTGTTTCGGCCCTTTTTGTTATTTTGGACCATCTGGTTTGTAAGGTCTGACATTGTAGAATTAAATTTTTTTTTCATAAAATGAAAATTGATCAGGATGAAATCGGATGGAAAGAAATGAAAATCGATAAAACACGTGGTGCTGTGTAAGAGGAAAGTGATGTTAGGTAGGTGGTGGGTGGGGTGGGTTGGGTTGGGGTAGTGGGAAGGGTAGGGTATAGTAAGATGGGTGGTGGGCACGGTAGGGTAGGGAGTTGTAGGGTAGAGTAGGATGGGGTGGTGGGTAGGGTAAGGTAGGGTGGGATGAGATAAAATAGGGTGTAATAGTATCGATACTGCTATCTCTATTTTTAGCTAGGATAGTGAATTAATATGTAGGTTGGGAGGTAGGTTAAGGTTTGTAGGTATGTAGAGAGTAAGTAGGGTGCGGTACGGTGTGCTAATGTAGGTGAGGCGAGGTATGAGATGTAATGCGGTGATGTATGGTAGGGTAGGATGGTATGGTTGGATGATGTGGCGTAAGTTAAGTAAAGTTTGGTAGGTTGAATAAAGTACGTAATATAGGGTAAGTTAAGTGTGGTAAATAAAATACGATAATGTGGTGTAGGGCATGGTGAGGTAGGATTGGATAGGTGAGTGTTAAAAAATGTTGGGATATGGTGCGGTTGGGTGATTGATAATGTGTGTAGTAGATAAGAAAGAGTGTGTTGACTAGGGTAGAGTTGTGTGGTAGGTTGTGGTATCCGAAAGGAGATCGACGTAAAATGTTTTATTTTTCATTGTTGCGCTTAAAAATTGCGTTCTGAACGGTTCGTTACATGCTATATTTCTTCGTATTTAATATCGTCAAATAAGTTAAAACTTATAGTGTTTTAGAAAAATGTATATTTTTGTGGTGTCAAGTACAAAAATACTCTTAAGATCAACTTCGAATTTAACAACAATTAAGTCTTATAATTACCATCATTATAAGGAAGAGTCATTTTAAAGAACAAAAATAGCGTCAAAATTGAGAAATATGGCACTATCATCATAATTTCTTTAGAAAAAGGACATTTTTGTGGTCTTAAGCATTCATATGCATGTTTGTTCATAATTTTTAAAATGTATATTTGATGTAAGATTGGTTGATTATGTCGCTTTAATCGTGTGGTTGAAAAAATGTTTTTATTTTTCATAGAAGTTTTAATCGTGTGGTTGAAATAATGTTTTTATTTTTCATAGAAGTTTTATATGAATGTATCGCCATGCTATTAAGTCTTTTTATTTAAATTTTTTTCTTTCTAAGATGTGGAATAGAATAACCCGGTTGAAGCGTAATGATCATACGTCTGTAATGCATTGTATGTCCCATAATAGGTCTCATTCTTCAACTCTTTCCCGGAACTCGATGATTATTCATAGCTATTACATTGACATCAAAAAGAGAGTTCAACCCAATGCTTTATTTCTGTCCTAGTTGATCTCAATTCGACATTAGAAGTACATTGATTTTTCCCCAATAACCGAATACTTATGTCTGTAAATACTGCAAATTTGATTCTATCCATAATCTATTTTTTCCCCTATGAAGACTAGTCTCAATAAGATGCTACTTCTTACTGTTCACATATTATTATATGAATATACCAAATCAATTCGTTATGTATGTATGATGAGATTTCATTTTGGCTTTCTACTTGACCCAAATGGATTTCTTTTCTCCTTGAAGAATTCAGACTTTTTTTATTTTTTTTATTCATCAACTATTGTGAGTATTTAATTTCTTCTTTTTCTCGTTAAAGTATTATGGAGATCTCGATTAATACGATTGTGTGATCCAATTGTTTGTATTCCACGTTCGTTAATTAGTAGTTAATCGTCTTCAAATTTATTGATAAGATTAGATATTATGGTTAGATAATTACCCTATTCAATTAATCGATTAGTAGTTGAAACATCGATTACATAATCATTCGTGATCGAGTTTCATAATAGTAGCACATGATATGATTTGACCGGTTCGCATCCTGCCGGATCTGTCTCGCGTACAGTCTCCTCATCGATAGCAGGTGCGTTGGAGTATCGGCAGGCGATGGCTGTCATTCCACCGATCGACAGACGTTGAGTCTTCTTATCCTGAGAATTGGAGCCCCCCTCCTTTGGCGGACGCTTCAGTTGCAGGAGGAGGATCGGGGGTCGGTCTGATTTTTAGAGATAGTGTGGGGACTATTGTGGCTGTTTTTTCCTTTCATTTTGACCTAGGTGAAGAGCCGGAACTTCTGGAATTGCGGGCGATCTTATTGGCTATGGAGGAAGATGTACAGATGGGTCTCACCTCGATCGGTTATCTTTGAGAGCGGTTGTCTCTCTTGTATTCAGGCTCTATCGCGCCCTTCGGAGGACTTGTCGGTTTTAGGTTGTCTAGTGACGGACTGTTTAGCTTTATTGTCTTCTTTTCACGTGTGTCAGTTCTCTTTTGTCAAGCACACAGGTAATATATTTGTACATCTTCTAGCTAGGCATGGTGTGGCTTTGCTTGGTCGAGTGGTTTAGGGTAATGCTCCGTCAAACAATTAAACTATGCTTCGTTGGCATAGTTGCCTTAACAAAATTGTTTGGTTCTTAAAAAAAATGTTACAAACCAAATCTTAATATAAATATTGTGTATCTTTCCTATTATTATTTTCTCCCTATTATGTTTTATTCGGTTGGCCTGATATGCATTCCAAACTTGTTTGTATCCAATGATGAAGAAAAGAAAGAGAAAAACCCCTATAGACCGCTTCTAAAAACATCTGTTAAAGTATCCCACATTGGGAACTTCTGATTGTGTATCCCACCATATTAAGAGATGGACTTCCCTCACCCCACAACCTAGGTTTTGGGGATGAGACCCCTCATCTTATATGTGTTTGAGTCTAGATTTTCTACATGGTATCAGAGCCACCCTTTATTGTACAAGTGTTGGCCTCTTTGTTGGCCTTGAGAGTGTCCAGGCGCACACTTGAGGGGGCGTGTTAAAGTATTGCTATTGTATCACCCACAATATTAAGAGATGGACTTCATTTACCTCATAACCTAGGTTTTGGGGATGAAGCATCTCCTCTTATATGGGTTTGAGCCTATGTTTTCTACAACATCTCTCTATATAACAACAAGAACAACAAAAAAAAAGGTTAAAAACGGCAGGCCTATGTTTTCTACATCTCTATATAACAACAAGAACAACAAAAAAAGGGTTAAAAACGGCAAATCAAGGTGGAAATATATTTTCACAACGAGTAGAGAAATAAATACATTGTTCCATGTAGGTTACACCACTAATTATAGAGGTCGTAAGTAAATTATCTTTAATGGATCGACGACACACCAGTTCTCAAGAGCCTCGTGCTTTTACGGCGCGTAAATGGTACTAGAGCTTGATGCTTATTTTTATTCAAAAGTTCCAATATATGTTGAATATATATATATATATATATATATATGTATATATATAGTGAAAAGAGTGTGCTAACTTGAGATAACGAGCAAGAAGATCATAAAAATGGAAACAAGCTTAGCCATGAATTTTCTTCTTGTTGTTTTAATTAAGAAGGATGAAAGATATATAGAGAAATTTTGATTTAGTTTAGGGTTCTGTAACAAAGTTTTTTTATTTTATTTTTACGCTAACATGTTTGTATTATTGGCAAATGACAAACAGAAAAAATAACATATCAATTGAACTCATGCAAATAAATATTAATTATATTATATATAATATAACACAGGTCATTACAATAGTATAATACACCAATATTATCCCATAGCGTGAGAGTACTATCGAAAAAATCAAACACAAAACTCCTGGCCGGTCCTTGTTTTCATCGGATAATCTATTTTTAATTGGAAAATTTGATTTTGAAACATTGGCCATATCACAAAGTGCTACAGACCTGCAGATCTCTATGGGTATATGTATAATGTATTTTTCCTCTTAAAATTTTCATCCCTAATATTCCCTCCGATCCACAGGAACCGGGGCCGTTGCCAAAAACACGTTGATTAAAAATATAATTTATTGTTTTGCCTTTAACTAGATAAAGACATATTAGAATACCCTTATGAAAAATGGGTAAATAATGTTGGTGCATTTAGGACGGTGTATGAAAAAAAAAAATATAGAGATACGTAAAAAGGGAAAAGTGCATTAAAATTTGCATTGAAAGATGTTTTGCATCAGTTTTTTGAAACAATTTTTTTCTACAATTGTGTCAGTTATTTTAGAACGAAGGGAGTATATATGTTTTATCTGTGGGGCTGTGTGGAGGAGTTTGGGAACAGGAATCCTCACGCGCCACTTCCTACGAGCACGGAATATTTTTGGATTGCTTCAATCCCTGCGAAAGTTGTGATGCAGAGGAGATATATGTTGTTTTCACGACGTTTTGGTACATCTCGCGTGAAGACTAGATGTGCGTGGGTTTCGCATAAGCCCCGAAAAAAATGTTGGTTTAATTAATCTCGCAGGCGGCTGAGGAGGCGACTGAATTTTTCAAGTCGTTGCAGTCCCAGCTGTCTCATACTCTTTCCTCGTTTTGGCCACACACAACTTCCCCAACGAATGTCGTGAAGATCAATGTTGATGCGGCGAGTGTAATGCCCCGCTCCCGGATACCGAGCCTTTATCCGGAAGAGAACGTTCGGCGCGTATAGCATTAAATAAATCTAATATTATACGCAAGTCTCTACGTCGTCGTATCAAATAAAAACAAACGGAAGCTAAACGGACTCGGGTAAAAATATAAATGCTACTAAGAATAGATACAACCATACTAAAGATGGATAGTTAAAAGGGAAACATGTGTCTGTACCTCTGCTTAACAAAACATTATCAAAAATACACTACCTTTTTTACATATTTGTAAAATGTGTTTTCGGGGTTTTACGGGTACAACGCCCCGCGGCGCCCCGCTTCGCCCCGCAGCGGCCCTCTGTGTACCGCTACACCCCTCCCTGGCCTGCTACACCTTTACCTTTTTCACTTCCACCTAATTTTTTTTTCCCAGCAAATTCATTCCCAATTTTCGATTCTTCCCTCCCAGCCTCACTCTCCCGATATGCACTAACCGGCGATGGTGCCCGGTGGTAATTCTCCTAGCTCCCATCTTCCCCTTCATCTATAGTGAAAGCTTTTAACACTCGATTCGATTCATTTCAAGCATCTTTTGTAGTTCATTTCGGATTTCAGGTGTCAAGATTTTAAGTTTATGCATTTGGATCTGCTTCACTGTGTCTTCTGTTGTACAAGGTCCACATTTTAGCAATTACTTTGTTCAGTTTCATGTTTTTTCTGCATATGTTTATGTATTTTCATGTTTTTCTTTCTACATATATTTGTTCAAGTTCATGTTTTAATGCCGAATGGTAAAATAGGAAGAAAAAAAGAAAAGAAAATTTGAATCTATGTTTGACATTACTGGGAAGCTAATGGTGTGAGCATTATGCCAACGTACTAGTAGAAAAAAAAAAAGATTCTTCATAAAAAGAATTGCTAAGAAAACATATTGCTTGTTTGTGTTTTGTCTGTTCCCAATCTTATGGAGCAGGTGACACATCTTGTTGCTCAACATTAGTGTATTTTGATATGTCAGTTAACGAAAATGTATTTGGATGTGCAGTTAACGAAAATGGTGCAACGACCACCGACATCTTTGCTTTATACAATGGTACGTGGAATCGAGAGGGAAACAATTGGACTTTCGAAGGAGCTCATTCTATGGTAGTTCCCATGGCAAATGTGTTCACTTATAAGGAGCTTCTAAACAAATTGTATGCAGCACTATCGGTGGATACATCTTTGTTTGAACTGAAATTGGAGGTAGCGTATCAGTGTGTTGGACAACCCTTTCCTCCAATTACTATTACAGATGATGTCGCCGTTGCAGTTTACTTACGACAAATGCCTATATATCATCGTACTCCGCTTTGTGTTACTGTAATAGCCAAAAATTCATGACGTTCATACATGTGAATTCGATCTTCGGGGGAAAGACCACCGTCAAGCTAGACCATTCGTTATAGCCGATATAATCAAGGACAAAATTGTGAACGATGGGACCAAGTACTTGCCGAGGCATATAATAGCTGATGTTAATAGTAGACTTGGCTTGGAGTTTTCGTATGAGAAAGCGTGGAGATGTAAGGAGGAAGTATTGAAACTTGTAAGGGGAGCACCTGAAGCATCGTATGGAATGTTACCGTCATATCTATGTATGCTGACCCAAAAAAACTATGGCACACTAACCGATGTTGTTACCAAAGATGGCGGTGAGTTCAGGTACTGTTTTTTTGCTCTTGGAGCTTCAGTCCGGGGTTTCAAATCGTGCATCCGTCCCGTCATTTGTGTTGATGGGACATTTGTGGCCTCTGATTGGCAGAACGATTGGTCAAATCGGCATTGTCTCGCTTCTTTGCTAGCAAGAGCAAAGACATCTATAAAATATAAATAAAAAGATTAAAAAGAAGATAAGTTATTTAGTCTGTATGAGCTCGATCTTTCTTTATTTTATTTTATTTTGTATAGATTGCATCTCATTCTTCCTTAAGGTATTGTGAACATGTCTAACCATTTACCATTAAAGAACCAAAATAAAGGGAGACATCATAATTTTCTTTGTAAATAGGATAATTGACAAACAAACGTACTAATTTAGCTTGCAAAATTAAGCACACAAATCTATAACAACATGGCTTGCAAAATTAAGCACACAAATCTATAAAACCTAATGCTGAATGAATCTTCTAGTAGTTGCATTCTAAACAACGTTTTTTGAGATTGAAAAAAAATGATGAATATACCGTTTCTATCAGCTTTAATTTAACGAAAACGAGCGGCGGTCAAGGAAGAATGGAGATCAAAACACAGCCGATTTGAACACAAGATTCCACTTCAAAGATCGAGATGATTCACCGGCGTCGGAGCGTATCAGCCAACATACAGCTTCATCGTGCAGAGAGAGGCGAGTATGAAGGGTTTTTTTATTTTGGGAGGAGAATCGCCGCCGGCCACCGTCGCCGATCAGTGCTTACACAGAGAGTGAGGGTAGATGAAGGGCGGGATTGGAGAGTGGCGACGGGAGGGAGTAATTTGGTGTAAAAAAAATTTAGGTGAAATTGAATGGGTGAAGAATCACGATGGAAATTGGGAATGAATTTGTTGGGAAAAAAAATAAATTAGGTGGAAGTGAAAAAGGTAAAGGTGTAGCGGGCCAGGGAGGGGTGTAGCGGTATACAGAGGGCCGCTGCGGGGCGAAGCGGGGCGCAGCGGGGCGTTGTACCCGTAAAACCCCGAAAACACATTTTACAAATATGTAAAAAAAGGTAGTGTATTTTTGATAATGTTTTATTAAGCAGAGGTACAGACACATGTTTCCCTTTTTAAATTACAACGACGAAAAACCCAGAGACCTAAACAATACGAGGTCTTAAAAGTAGAATTACAACAAGTCTAAGAAAAGAAATACAACCAGACTAGTACAACCTTTATAAAGAAAATAAACTAGAAGTTTCGTCAAGACTTCAATGTCTTCAAAAGTCGTCATCTACACTTGGTCAACCTGTTCGTCTTCTCACCCCACAATGCATACAAAAGAAAACGCAAAGGAGGTAAGTACAAAGTATTTAGTAAAAGTGAGAAGCTAATGAATAACTAAGTTATACAACGAAAGGTTATTATTATGATTATTAATTATCTTTATGAGACCGACTCAATCTAGGGTTCAATCCATGCCCATCGACATGTCATGACTAAAATTTTCTAGCTTAGCTTATCTTGGTTACATCATTACTCAAGGACACAATGCATGATGAAAATTCCACCACGAGATATACTTGCCAATTTCGGGTGATTAGCACCGGTAGTCCCGGGATCTCCCGGTTTGAAACCAAACCGAAAAATTCGGTTTGTATGCATATACGTTCGATGGATTTCCTCCACTACCCTTCACCTTTTGAGCCGTTCGATGGAGCGTTGTCCACCTTTTATGAACGTATCACATCGTCGATTTGAATCGCGTGCCTAACCAAGAATAAGTGACGTTTTAGCTTTTACTACACTTATGTAATTATTATTGTGAATTAACTAGTCACCTAAGTGTTTTCAAGTAAGTTCCCTCACATCTCCTACTCTCGTACATAGACCACTAGACACGGACAAGGCCTAGCACATACACAGACATTGATGAACTCTAGTTCATCAAAACACAAGCCCTTTCATGCCTTTCCGACGGTCCCGGACTTCAACTCCCTTTAAGAGTACGTCCGGTGCCGGAACCAAACGCATCAGAACTCAATCGAGGCTTGTTTATGTTTAATTAATGTTATTGAATCAAAAAAATAGAAATTTAAAACTCAACAAAAATATACCAAAACATATCACGTCTCATTAATTACAACTTAGCATGAATTCTATCACCAAAACTCAACCTATCATTATAAAACTATAATTACTCATTAGGAAGAGCCTATTACCTTAATTTCCAGTAAAACTCAAAGCAAAATGCCAAGCAACCACAATAACTGTTGATCCTCAAAGCCCAAAACCTATTTGATCAACAAGAAACCCTAAAATCTTATTTTCTTTGCAAAACCGAAACTGAAAAAGTGCATAAAACTACAAATTACCTGGATTAACTGCTGCAAAACTATTTTTATAATGATCTACGCTCCAAGACGATCGTTTCGACTACTCATGGCTGTGAAACAGAGATATGGATTGAAAGATACGAATTTCTGAAGAATCGAACTCGACGAATACCAAAAACTAGGGCTAAACCAAAAACTTACGGAATGAGGATATTTTATTTTCCAAAGTTGCGTCCCTTCACGCTGATCATTTTTCTCTCCTGCGGCATCTTGAACCCATGAACGGATTGGCCGCACGGTTGAAGTTTTCGTTCCAGGCAACTTGCGTTGCCTTCTGCGTTCCTCAACTTTTTTTTCACGTCGTTCCTTCTCTTTTTTTTTCAGAACTGGCGTGACACAATTATAAGGGAATTTTGGAGATTATTTTCCTTAAATAGCCAATAATTAATTCCATTAATTAATTAGCTAAATCTCTTTATTCCATATAATTATTTTCCAAATCCTTTAACTTAACTCCTTTTCAATTAAATAAAAGACAAATAATAATTAGGTTGTAGTAAATACACCAAATTACTATATTACCCTTTTATGAAAAGTCGGGATGTTACAGCGAGTGTGGAGGATGCATCAACTTTTTTTTTTTTGAACAGCAAAAGATTTATATATTAATAAAAACCAGCAAGATGCTGAAGTATTCAGTTACAAAAGCTTAAGCGAGCAAAAGACAATCTAGAAACTACACCAAAGCATGAAGAAATATCAACTATTAGATGTAAAAATAAGAGCTAAAAATGGATTTGATTTCTATTGATTCCAATCCCACATGCCTTTGGTGTAACGCTCCGAGATCCATTCGAAACATCTCGTCTGTATTTCCATCAAAGCATTAGTAACATCAAAATTCTTTTGATTGAACACAAACTCATTGCGTTTCGTCCAAACAAACCAGGCTGTTACCTTTTTGATTGCATCCCATATCAACGACACTTTGCCATTATGAGAAATATTTGGATACAAATGATTTAGTTCTTCCCAACTTCCCGGCATTTGACCATTGATCTTACACCAATCAAAAATTAGTCTTCAAACTCGAACCGTTCACGTACAAGAGAGTAGGATATGAGGACTATCTTCCTCCATCACACCACAAAATGGGCAATCAATGCACAATATATCCACACCACGCTTTAAAAGATTAAGTTTAGTAGGCAACCTATCCATTACCGCTCTCCAAAAAAAGATATTAATCTTTGACGGAAGTGCTTTGTTTCACTTCATGTAGTTGTCCTCCATGTTGTCCTCATAAGAGTCAATGATGATCTGCTTGAGATACGCTACTGAAAATTTCCCTGACGAAGCTAACGTCCATGCGTACTTATCATGAGAACTTGTATCGATAGAGTAATTTAATAATAAACAATACAAATCATCCGCTTCCCCAAGCTCTCTTCCTCTTAACTCCCTCGTCCACCCACATTTCCATCTCCAGACGTCTCCCTCGAAGAAGCCCCAATCTCTCACCCAAGCATCTTTGTTAGTAGATAACCTATACAATCTAGGGAAAATATATCTCAAACGCCCCTGACCGACCCAATTGTCTACCCAAAATTTTGTACTTTCCCCGTTCCTCACTTTTTTCAAAAGAGAAGAGAAAATAGGAATCCCGATCTCCTCAATACGCTCCCCTGCCCTCACAATATTTCTCCACACCTTACCTTTAATAAGACTACTACCTCCCTCACAAAAACCCCCATCTTCCCCATGTATCGCCACAATGATCTTCCTCCACAAAGCCCTTTCTTCCGTTTTAAAACGCCACCACCACTTCCCCAACAAGGCCAAGTTTTGATCCCTGAGTCCCCCAACCCCCAAACCCCCTTTATCTTTGTGTTTAAGAATTTGATTCCAAGCAACCCAAGAAATTTTTCTCTCATCCCCCCTCCCCAAAAGAACCGAGAGTGAATACTCTCAATACACTCAATAACACATCTAGGAGCATGGAAAATAGAGAGAAAAAAAAATGGGTAGGCTACCGAGCACCGATTTAAGAAGAGTCAATCTCCCCCCTATAGACATAACCGGTGCTTTCCATCCCGCTAGTTTGCCCTTAATCCTGTCAAGGATGGGCTGCCACGCATTTACTCTTTTCATATTATGGCCAATAGGCAGACCTAAATAAAAGAACGGTAAGGATCCAGCAATGCAATGTAGATCCCGAGTGCTGGATTCCAACTCCGCTGGAGTGATATTAAGACCAAACAATCTGCTTTTTGTAAAATTTATGTCTAGGCCCGAAACATCCGCAAAGATTTTAAGAATACGCCCCATATTGCTAATGTTTGCACCACTCCACTCCCCATAAAACATGGCATCATCCGCAAATTGTAAATAAGTAATTTCAATCCCACTATTCCAACTTTAATACCTTTCAGCATGTTTTTACTAACTGCAGCTTGGACAAGAATGTTAAGAGCTTCTGCCACCAACAAAAAGAGAAAAGGTGATAGAGGGTCACCTTGTGTGATTCCCCTTTCTAAATGAAATTCTCAGGACGGACTACCATTAATGAGAATTGATGCCCTAGCTGAAGATAGACACTCTCGAATCCAACTCCTCCATTTATCTCCAAAGTGCATTTGCTTCATAATCGAGTCCAAAAAAGTCCAATTAACGGAGTCAAAAGCCTTGGCGAAATCAGCTTTAAAAATAAAGGATTTGATTTTTCTTTTTTTCACAGACTCAAAGACTTCATTCGTGATTAAAACACCATCCAAAATCTGCCTTCCTTTCAAGTAAGCGGATTGACAATCAAGCAATGCAACACACATTTAAGTCTTTCCGCAAGAAGTTTGGAAATAATCTTGTAGATGGACCCAATAAGACTGATGGGCCTATAATCAGAAAACGAAGTCGGACAAGATTTCTTAGGGATGATTGTGATGAATGAGGAGTTACACCCTCTCTCCAACTTGCTAGTATCGCCAAATTCACGTACACACTCAAATAGATCATTTTTTTATCAAATCTCATTTAGCTTTGAAAAAACTGATCGTGAAACCATCCGGACCTGGAGCCTTGTTGCTGCCACACCCCTAAACAGCTTTTTTTATCTCATCATCCGTAAAGGGTCATTCCAAAAACTCCTTCAACTCGGGTGGTAGCCTTTTAAAGATGTTAGACTGAAAATCCGGTCTACACTGCTTAGGTTCACTGAACTGCTTCTGGAAGAAATGAACCGCTTCCTCTTTTATTACATTCGGATCCTCACACCACTTACCATTGAACACCATACCGGATATATTGTTCTTATTCTGCCTTCCTTTAATCAAACAGTGAAAGAACTTCGAGTTCTCATCTCCTTCCTTAATCCACTTAGCTCTAGATTTTTGTCTCAATATGCTTTCCCACAATTTATCTTTCTCCACTGCACATGAGATAGCTTTAACTCTTTCCTCTATTTGACTATTTGTAAGCACATTAAATTCTGCAAGAATGTCAAATTTTTTTACCTCATTTCTAGCATTAACCAAGTCATCCTTGAGATATCCAAAGACCACTTTGCTCTATTTTTTAGGGCCAATTTGACAGCTTTCAATTTTTCTTTGAATTTAAACCCCCTGCCATTGACTTTACAATCAATCCATGCTTGATCAACCACGGAATGAAACCCTTCATGAATCAACCAAGCATCAATAAACTTAAAAGGAGTAGGCCCACTATAAAAAAAATGTTACACTTGAGCATAAGAGGACAATGGTCAGAGGGACCATGATCCAATGCAACGATCTTTCAAGCGCTCTAGCTTCATTGCATCTTCTAGAGATAATCGCCGCATCATTGTGGAAGCAGACTCCTTTTGTTGTATTCAGCGGCTCCAATCCAACGAGGACTGACTTTTCGTCGCTAAGGTGTTTGGTCTCGGATTTTCACCCAGTCCAATGTTTAGCTTGCACAGGTCTGTCAGTCGTGGGTCTAGTTATTTGGGGTACAGCACCCCCTAAAATGTCATGGATGCACGCTTGTTTGACTTGATTTACTAAAAAGGATTGGATTAACTTTAAAAATAAAATAAAAAAGTTTTATTGATCATACTTTATTGAACAAATATTAATGAAAATATGTTGTATTGAAGTGGCCAACAACGTTTCGCACAAAAGTATTAAGCATAAGCACTATTATGACATAATTAATCAAGAAACTGAAAAACATATTATGCACAATTCACTTCCAACAATTACAAGGGCAAAATTTTATTAACCTTCGCATAATCTTTAACTAAAAATGATTTAGCTATTGCCTACTGATGACCGTGTCAAATTCGCAAGCAACAATAATCAAGGATTCCATTGAAATCAAAGAGATGAAAAAGAAGTTATTAAATTTTTTTTTTTTTTTTTTTTTTAGGCTGTTATTAAATGTATTAAGAGCAGGAAAAATTGAATCTTTGGTGTGCTCCGTCAAAATCTTCGTCGTAATATATATATATATACAAGAAGCAAACCTTGCGGAGAAAGAGTCTAGGGGATTGTACTTCAAGAGGTGAAAACAAAGTCGGCAATTGTTGTCGCGCATGAACGTAATGTCCAAAGATTTATTAAATGCCCGACCACCTACATCAGCTTTTAGTATTGTAAGTCACGAGAGCTTTAATATCATCCCTATTTTCAGCCAGAATGGCACATGAAGTTAGTGGTCATATGCATATACCATCACCATTTTACTTTCTTCCTTCCTATAAAGCAAGTATAAAAGGTCAAAGCAAAATTAAAGAAAAAATAATAATTAATGGTAAAGATTACTGATGGCTCTGTGTGTTCGCTCAGATCATCGTGCTCGATCCTGCTGTACATGGTTTTGTAGGAATGTAAAGATCCCTTCTTTCACAAAAAAAAGGGTCTAATTACAGACTTCCATGAGAACTGGCCTTTCTTCTCAGTTCAAGTTACTAACTTGGATTGATGATAAAGAGCAAGAAAAGGGTTAGACTCACATTTAGCTCCTATTGTACTTAATCAAGCTGCTTTACGCTTCCCTATCGAAAGAAGAAATGAAACCGGTAACTTTCATCTCCTATCCTTCACAACGATTTTCACTTCTCCTTATCTACCCGATCGTCTAACCACCGAAGCTAACGCAAAAAGGCGCTATCAGCCTAATGAGAAAGTTGGCTTCATTATTTCTCTTAAGAAATGATGTTAAGTTTATAGCACTCCTTGTGCTAAGGAGAAATCCGTTTGTTTTTTAAAATCGAATGAAATCCATTAAGTCGCCAGAATCAGACCAAGCACATAGTTGTGCTGCTCTTACATGATCAATTGCATACCAAAAGAATCATTCATCTCCACCACGCACACCAAATCAATAGAAACAACAGAAAGAAAAAACCATGAATTCAAGATCATTTTATCATCACAGCTAAAAATGAAAGAACAGAACAGAGCTTTACCTCAACAACGCGAGTGGCATGGCCAAATCCATGGCCGGTAACATAATAAGCAAAAACAAGAGAATTATTTGGCGATTCTTCAACTCCCATTGCTGATTCTTCTGCTATTTCCGCAAGAAAATTGAACAGAAATAAAGAAAGAGAAGTTATAGTGATGATGTAACTGATAATGGGGGAGGTGGCCCCAAAACAACATGCAATCCAAAAACAAAATATAAATCGACAATGGACTAAAAACCGTACCTGAAGAAGACAATACAATAGCCTGAAATCCACATCGCAATGATGATGATGCAACAAACCTGCAAAATTCCAGAGAAGAAGCTTGCAAGATGAAAAAAACAATCTACAGTAACAATTGAACGCATGCAAAGCCAAAGGAAATAGTCGGAGGACAGAGCAGTTGCTCCTTAACAAGAAAAAATCAGTAATCAGCATCAAAACACAACAACCCCTAGAACGCAGCAAATAAATCAAAAAAAGGGGTCTTAATGCAATCAATGAAAAAGTAAAAAAAAAAAAGAGGGAAAATAGTCGGTGCATTCCTTTAACTTTTCTCCCTCGACGGTGGAGTGGACTCAGTCTGAAGTAGCAGCAGTGTATGGATTAAGGAGATGGAGTTCAGAAACCTGCAGAATCAGAATTAACAAATCATCACCATTACAAGAACAATCACAGCGACAATTGAAAGGATGGAAAACCACAGCGAAGAGCCGGAGAAGATGGGTCTCACCAAAGGCTGAAATCAACACCGACCGAACACACACAAGCTCCATCGCCGACAAACATTCAATTTATAAGCACCGAGCTTTTCTTCCTCGACGGTGGAGTGGACTCTCCCCGAACACTGATGAATGAATTCAGAAACGATGCAAACGAAAAAACACCACATGACCGACTGAAAGAGCAGCTATGTATAATGAAGGAGGTGAGTGTTCTCGGTGAATTTTATGATTTATATTGCAATATTTCATGACAATAATCCCCGTGTTTTAGTAATTTTTATAGAAAATTACGTATTAAATGAATAGATTGAAGAAATGGGTTTAAAGTTATAAAAAGTGTAAATCGTGCCAATTACGTGCTTAAAATGATGATATTTATGTTGGTTTGAGTTGTGTTACACTTTGGTGTGCTTTCAATGACTTGCAGGTGTTAAATGCGACTGGAAAAAGATGATTTGAAGTGTTTAATCGTACTTTGAAGAGTGGGAGCTGAAGGATAAAGAGATAAAGAGGGAAGAAATCAATTAAATCAACCCTAGGAGCTTTGGACGAACGTTTGAATCCCTAGACTGGCGTCCAGGATGGACGGGCGTCCACTATGCCAGACGAGCGTCCAGGAACAAGTTTTTGATTCAGAGTTTGATGATTTTTTGCGAACGAGCGTCTGATTTTGTATAGGACGTGCGTCCAACCCCAGCTCGGCCCGACTCAAATATGTTTTGCACTCTGGACGGGGGTCCAAGAGATCAAACGGGCGTCCACCACCGATTCTAACCCTAGCCGCCTCAGAGTTCTATAAATACAGCGCCTATTTCAACCCTAATACAGACATGAGAGCAGCCGCATATTTCACCCAAAAAACAGCCGCACCAAAACCCTAAGCAGCCGCATATTCACAGATGAATTTCTTTCCTTCAACCGTGTCTTGGATCATCACAAGGATGCAAGGCTAAGCATATACCGGTAGAATAGCTGGAGGATACCACATCAACATCACCACAACCACGAATTGTTAGGTTATCTCTATTTATGATTTCGAATATTGTATTTTATTTATCGATTGGTATTTGGATTGATTGTTAAGTGTTTTGTTAGATAGGAATGTCAATGAAACCACATGTTGATTTGAATTTGTATGGAAATATAATTCAACAATAGAACATTTTCGATCGATACAATTAATAATATCTTGAGGAATCATTTGTTGTTAATTGGGTTATGTAATTTGGGAACAAATTAATGATCTTGTTATATACACGGGAGGATTGAGTTAGTGAAGATGTACTTAAAATACAATTAGCCCGTAGTGAAGTTAATCGAGAGTATCGGGTCTCTCCTTTAACGTGCTATTAATGCGCCCGAACACGGTTGGTGTGATTGTCTTATCCGGACTTTCGGTTAAGAGAACCTAATGGGGCATTTATATATGATAGATATATCATATAGGGTTGGACCGATTTGATTAGAGTTCACGATATAATTCCGTAATCGAGAAGTCTTATCGAATCAATGGATGATCATATTTATGGATATATCTTAATCTGAGGTGATCACGATCAACCGCTTGAATCGGTATGAGGTTTGACTTGACGGTTAAGGATTACACCGAGTCCGTGGTCCGAATTACCCCATCTTGGCATTGTCTTGGATTGAGTGAGTAGTCCGTGTTATCACGGATACGGAATCCATTCCTTCCATTTATGGAAGTAGATAGACAGCTTCCCTTATTTGTTAGCCCTAAGAAAATGATCGATCCCGGGAGTTCACATTTGACTAATTAGCTACTAGTCGGTTATGTGCACTAATTGATCACTAGGGGTTAATGGTAAATAAGGATAAGAGGTTCTAAAAAGGGTTAACGGAAATTTCCCGATTTAGAATGAACAGTCTATGGAGGATTAATCCATATGTAATGATTATATCAATGGACGCTTATTATTATTATCGTGACGAGATAAATATAATCTGATAATCGGAGGAGTGCAGTCTCGGGATTATGGTGGCATATTCCCGTAATTGATTTATCGAATATAATTAATCTGTTCGTAAGATAATTATTTATTTGATTTATCGGAGCCGCTGATTATTAGTCCATGGTCCCCGACGTGCCTCCAATATAGCATAGCTATTCTCGGACGTCGAATCCTGATAATAATATTAATTTAATTCTTATTAGAATTTAATTAATCGATATGTGAATTAATTGTTTAGTGACTATTTGATTAGTTGGAACTAAATAATTAAAAATATGGAAAATACATTTTCCATAATCTTGGCAATTAATGTGTATGGAAAATTAATTGACTAGGTCAATTGAATGATGATACACGCCCCTTACATGTTTTATGGAAACAAGAATTAGTTTCTTGTGTATTAATAAGACATGTGCATAAAATATTTATTGGATAAATATTTATGGAAAGAAATAAAGATAAAAATATTTTTGATTGGTTCTTAAATATTTGGAATTATTTTTATTTATAGGATTTATTAATAATTGATTTTGTATTAATTATTAAATCCTTGGGGCTTATGCTTGACTCTCCTATATAAAGAGAGCTCTCCCAAGCTTAAACACTACTACAAATTTCGACCACCATCTCATTAATTGGAGAAGGGGAAATTTTTGCCAAGGGGAGAAAGAGAGAAAAACTTGGAGTTTTTCGGGTAGCATATCGTGAGGGTTCGAGTCGAGGATTTCCTTCCACCGGGAGTTGCTCGGATCACACGTACGGAAGATCGTGGTGCTCTTCACATCAACCTTTGATCTTGCCATTGTGGTTCTTCAACTTGGATTTAGAGATCCAAGAGGTATGTTCTACAACCCCCTTGTAGATGTAGATCTAATTATTTTATTACGTCTAATTTATAGATCTAGATCCATTAAATCGTTTCCGCTGCGGATGGTATTACTAACACTTGTGATGTATGTCAAATCGTTTTGCTTGGAAAAGAAAACACTAGAAATTGAGTTAAAGGAATTTAATTGATTTTGAGATTGATCATACCAATAAAATCGTATTCTGATCATAAAATGGTTGTGTGATTGTTGTGTGGTTGATCCTGGTTGTTCTACTGTTCTTTTAATTCTTTGATAAATCAAATCGTTCGTTATCAACTTTTATTGCTGCGCTTAGTTATTTTAAAGATTCTAGTTTTTACCTGGTGTTTTTTTCTGCATATTTCTGTTCGTAGAACGATATCAGACGCCCGTCCACCTTCAGTGAACGGCCGTCCAGTGTAGAATTTTCTCTGTTTTCTGTTTTGTTTTAGTCATTATTCATCGTTTTTATATTATAGGTAATATATACCCTAGTTTTAGATAATAATTTGTGACATAATCAACATAATAACTGCACCTTAATCCGATAATTATACGATTCCCTTAGAACGACTCGGTAACACCCTATACTACGAACCTTATACTTGGGGTGTTCCGATAAAATAAATTTAAAACTAGTTTTATCGAACAGTGAGGGCGGTGGGAAAATAGGTAGTGGAAGAATCGACGTGGAATGAAGCCGTTGGTTGAGCAGGCGGTTGCTTTTTTGGTCGTTCGTCGCTTTAGCAACTCCAAGGTAGATATATATATATATATATATATATATATATATATATATATATATATATATATATATATATATATATCCCTCATTTTTCTGTTGGATGTTGACATGACTCAGACTTTGGACATCTACCTCTGCTTTCTGCTTCTTAATAAAATACTTACACTTCTGCCTGTTAAATCTGTGATTAATAGCACGGAATTTAGCCAACCTTTGCATTAACAGAAACTGATTCCTCTGATCCATGAACAAAGGGCCTTGACAGAAAAATTTCTCCCCTGTCTCTTGACAGGCCCTTAATTGTGCCAATTGTGACGAAATCCAAAGATCTACGCACATCGCTCTTGATCCTTCCCAACTCGTGGGATATTTGCCCACATCGAATATACGTAAAACCATTTAAAATAGTTATTAAATTTAAAACTGTTGTGAATAAACAGATAATAAGCCACAAATTATAACTTACACAAATTTCTTCCATGCAATGACTGAATGACTAAACAGTCAAAGAAGGTATACTTATTAACAGTGTTTGCTTGCAGTGCACGCAACACCATATTTAATTTTATTTTTTTCAGCTTCCAAAAGATTCTTCTTAACAACTTCCTCTGTAAGTTTGACTGGATCTTCACTGCTGATAAGCCCAACAATGTTGACAGGGCCAACTGTTTCAGATAAAACATTACTAGAGGTTGTGGGCTTATTGGGCCTGTCGCATATACTGGGCCTCTCCAAATGACTAAATGACGATCTGCTATCTGAAAATGCATCTCCAGGTCCACATGTTATAGCCTTGGCCTTTCCAATGTGGTCAGCTCGAGCACTAAGACAACGACTCAAAGTGGGTTTTTTAAATCCACAGTGCCATACATCAACATTATCCCTGCTGAAAATTTTAGACTTTATGTCAATTACTGGACCTCTAAATGCTAATTCATTAAGCCTCTTCACTGTTACAGCTTTAGAAAAGCTTTCATCTTGCGGTAATTAACATCGGCCTTAATATTAGCATTTTCCAAAACATAAGTAATTGACCAAGGACATTCCTTGTCATTCAAACTGGCATAAGCATTACCAAAATAGGTCATATTCAAACAACATGATACTAGGAAAACGAACTCTGCCTGTTTGCAATCAGGTTCACATAATCTGTTATCAAAAACTCTAACCCTAACACAACCTTCAGAATTCATTGGGCATTGAGGTCTGTACATCAACAGACAACTATCTATCATCACTGACAGATTCTTCATCTTGTTGAATGCCCTGTCAATAAAATTAGGGTATTTTAACTTAACAGATACGACAGATGATCCTGACTTGATATCAGTACAATCAGTCTCGTAATCACCAGAAACGGTTTCGGCTATTGGGATTTCCATTCTTTTGTGGATGCTTTTCCCAGAAGATCAACAGATAACCAATAAATCGGAGAAAAACTCAGAAAATTCTTCGTTCCGATCAATTGCTACAGTAAAAAGTCGCTTTATGAATAGTACTAGGGCAAAAGATTTCAAAAAGAGGAATGATTGTCTGAGAGACAATAGTTGCTAAAGCAGAAAAGTTAAAAATAAAACGCGTTTTCACTATTGCGCGCTCAGCAGTGAAAAGTACCGACAAGTACTATTGTACAACAGTAAAAAGAGAATGTTGACGACTATAAGAAACAATAACCACGTGGGTGGGGACAGCTGTCTTCCACCAAAAACAAATCATATGCTGACGCGTGGCAAAACCAGTAATATTATTTGGTTTTGCCACGTGAACGGCCAGGATTAAAATTCAGAATCAGAGGGCACTATAAATGTCCCTCTGTCCCTCCGCAAAACCATTGTAAGAAATAAGTTCCAAAACACTATTACTCATTCTCTTTCTCTATCTATTATTCTAACTCTAAGAAAACTAAATATGCCTCGCAGACCTCCCCAATACAGTCTTCAAGGAAAATCATTATTTTTAACATACCCACATTGTCCCAGCATTCCTCTTTTCTGCCTAGATTTTTTATTTAATTTACTGAAAGACCTAGACATTTTTTATGCTAGAGTCTATACTGAAAATCATGCTGATGGGGAGCCTCATTTGCATTGCCTAGTACAACTAAATAAAAAGTTGGATACTAGGGACAATAGGTTGTTTGACATCAAAGACCCTAATGGGATAAGATCGTATCACCCCAACACTCAAATAGCAAAGAATGATGCAGACGTTGCAGAATACATAGCTAAAGGGGGGACATATGAGGAAAGGGGTGTATGCCAAGAAAATAGAAGTTCAGTAAAGAAGACTAGGGATGACATATGGACATCAATAATAAACGAGTCCACATCCAAAACTGACTTCTTTTCTAGGGTCCAGGTAGAGCAGCCGTTCATCTGGGCTACCCAGCTAAGAAATCTGGAATATGCAGCCAATTCCAGATGGCCTCAAATACAACCTCAATACGAGCCCAGATGGACAAGCTTTATTAACATCCCCCAAGAATTAACACACTGGGTTCACCAAAATTTATTTTTGGTAAGCATAGAAAACCTACAAACCTCTGTAGGACAACATGCAACCCAAGAAAATGTTGAGTGGGCACATGAAGTAACTAATATAGAACTTAATGAACGTTTTTATAATATGCTAGACGTATTACAAACTAATCGATCATCTCCTCCACCTACATGACCCATCGAACAAACCGGACCGCCCCCTTTCGATGATAATTGAAGGCCCAACAAGAACTGGAAAGACTGCATGTGCTAGAAGTTTGGGCCGCCATAATTACTTTTGTGGTAGTATAGATTTTTCTTCTTATGATGTACAAGCCCTGTATAATATTGTGGATGATATCCCCTTAAATTATTTTTCTTACAAGAAAGAATTGTTAGGTGCTCAAAAAGACTTTACGGTAAACGATAAGTATTGTAAAAAAAAAAAAAAAGTACCGGGGGGATACCATGTATTGTATTATGTAACCCAGATCAGAGTTATAAAATAGCTATAGAAAGGGATAATACAAGGTTCTCTGAATGGGCACAAGGAAATGTAATACATTTGGAAATAAAAGAACCATTTTATTAAAACCACTGGGCCAGCGGCTGCAGTTATATATTGTATAATACTTCTTAGATTCACGATCTTTCTTTGTCGTTGGGGGTGATAAACAAATTTAATACATCAACTATAAAAATACATTCTGACAGATAATGTCATTACTGCTAATGTGCTTTTCACTGAACTTGCTGCACATAAATACACTGCATTTTCATGAATGTTATCAATAGTGCCTGTGGTTGCACCTCCATATTTAACTAGAATTTTTTTGTTGCAATATTCTTTTACTACTTGCTCCTTCTGACCAGCTGAAGTGGATCCTGCCTTTGAAAGCCAATACACTCCCTGCCTTAATACCCTGAATCAGTCAGTCATCTCCTCCTTAATCGTTCATCAGCATAAATGTCGAAAACATCCTGCATCTTCAAAGTTTCTGATGAAGTAGCTTTTGGTTTTTTATCAACAATTAAAAACCATATCACATGGAGACCTGTTAAATCCTCACAAACTTGAAGATGAACCTTTCCTTTAATATTAATTCCATATAAATTAATATCATGTCCAAGTCTTTGGTCAGAACTATTCCCTTGATTTATATTGTTCAACAACTTACATTCACCTACGTTTTCAATTGTAAGTTTGTCATGAATTGTTAACAATCTCCTCTCTGAAAGTTTCTTTTGCCTAAAATATATATATATATATATATATATATATATATATATATATATATATATATATATATATATATATATATATATCAAGAAGGATCAACCACGCGAAGATATTGTGCCATTATGTCCAACCACGCCAAGATAATTATTATATACTTATAAACGCATCAATAATGTAGGTATATTCATTGAATATTATCATTTATACAGATTTAAAAGCTTTTTTTTTTTTTTTTGAGAACTAATATTTTTAAGTTTATGGGGAGTAGGTGAAAAGTAAGAGAGGACTTTTAGGAATGGAATCTATAACTCACATGTTTCTCCAGCCATTATTTGTTTCTTTTAATGGATAAAAGAGAGGACCTTTTTTTTTATATAAATAAAAGAAAAGAAAATAAAATGATATCGGGAGCTAATATTTGCATTCTGAAAATCCAATTGTTTCATGCACTCAAAAAATATTTCATTCAAATCATATATTTGAGATTATTTTTTGTGTGGAAAGAAAGATAGTGGCAATAACGTTTCTCATGTAGATAGAGAGACAATGGCAATAAAAGGTTTTTTTTTTTTTTTTTGCGGGAGAAAAGTCACAGGTGAGAAACGTCATTAAAAATAACTATGGTGTCTTTTCTCCCGCGACCGGTAAGAAACGTAGTGACTTTTACTGCATGTCGACCGGTGACGTTTATTGTAAAAAAAAATCAAATAAACTAAATGAAAGGGTTGACATTATTTTTCTTTTTTTTTTTTTTACATTAAAACCATAGAATGGTTTAAATCATTTAAGTGCATACTTTTTGTGAACAATTTATGTGTATAATACTATGTTTTTCATATTTAAAACAAGTTTGTGGGGTCAATAATATCCGACACCATAAACGATGAAAGTTCTCCTTAAGACAATGGAGGGAGACGGGTTGGGCCCCAATTATACTAGACGAAATAAATAAGCCCATACTGAGCAACAAAATGGGCCGGGTAAGGTTATTGCTTTTCTTCTAACTTTATGGAACACTCATTTCGCCCATTATGATAAACACTAGCAGATTGCAAAAGTTCTACAATAAAGAAGGAAGTTGGTTCCTCTCAAAAAATAAAAAAAATAAAAATTTAAAAAAAAAAAAAAAGAGTTGGTATGATGCCAATTAATGAGAAACTAAAATACTCCGCATATTTAATTCTTCTCTTAAACGTTTTGTTTTGTTAAAGAATTTTGAGTTAAATAAGAATCAAACTCTACGGATATCAGCCAAACCGTACCACAGATTAATCGAACCCGTTTACAGCTAAATCATTTTATTATATTAATTTAACAGACTAGCCAAAAGTACATTAGTTTACTGAATTATTGATCATAATTTAATAATACACTAATTATACAATAATTTCACATATCACCAAAAGTTTGTCAACAAAATGGCCAACAATCTTATAGAATCAAAAACAGTACATGTCTGCTTCACAGCTCCCAACATGTTAACCTCTTCAGTTTTCTGTTAATTAGTTTACTTAATTATGGCTTTCTTAGAGGCACATATAATCAGTTTAGTTAATGAATTATGATAATCAGATTATTTAATCTTTAGATCCTGATACAGTCTTTGATAATGGGCAGATGCATGAATATAAAGATACACAAAATCACCTTAAATTATGGTTAGCATGTTCTTTTGTGTAAGAAAAAGATGAATAAATATATCGCATATTCTTCTCCCATAATAATAAATAAATAAATAAAACTAATTTTAGAAGACATAAATAAACTAATTAGTTGCTTCAAAATCCAAATGTTTGGCCCGTGGTACCTTAATTATGTAAAATCAAAATAAGAAATGTCGTTTTTAACGTAATGTATTTCACAGTATAGAAGTGGAAGAAACATCATCAAGATATAGGCTTGATACATAATGGAGGATATAGTGATCAATTGGATTAATGACTATTTTAGATCAAGGAAAAACGGTGGATTCACTATAATACAAGTAGCGTCGTCAAACTCGAGTTATGAAACGTTACATGTGACCATATGGTATTAGAGCGTGTTACCAGATGAATTAATTAAAGATGGGGTGGGGCCACCACAAGTTACTGACTTATCATATGGAACTAAATAAAGATGGTGGAGGTCGCCTTTAGGATCTCAAGTACGGTCTGAAAAATCCTACATTGAAAAAGTAACTTGGCAACTTAGATCCCAAACAAGAACGATTACCTAATTAGTTATTTGATTCATCATAACACAAGTAGCGCCATTAGACCCAAGTTCTGGAACATTATATGCGGTCTCAGAACAAGTTACCAGATGAACCAAGTAGAGATGGTAGGGTCACCTGATCAGGTTACCAAATGGCACTAACCAGAGAAGGTGGGGTCACCTCGGGTTACCAGATGAAACTAAGATGGTGGGGGCTACCTTTAAAATCTCATGTAGGTATTAGAGATAACGACAAGATTGAGTCAATAGTTTGTTTAGATAATGTTGTTTGAATTTGAATTATGATAGAGTCAAGGACGGAGCCAGGATTTTAATTTGGATGAGCTAATGAACTATATCGAGTTCTTCGGGTAGGCTGAGATTAAGAATATTTTATAGATCAAACTGGACTACATACATTTTAATTTCTAGTGTAATATATTTTTGTCCGGGTGGGCCTTACCCCCCCCCCCCCCCTTTGCCCATAAACCACCTCCGTCATTGGATAAACTTGTTAGGATAAATTGTTTGGTTTAAATAGAATTCTATTTGAATAGATCTCTATCATCCATTAGACTTTAAATATTGTAATCCAATTCAATATTAATAACAATGAAATGCAATCGATTTCATTTCTCTATTAGTAGGGTCTTGGAAAATCACACATTGTGTCATAACGAGTGACGCAAGACACATTTTTTACTTTGTGTGTCTTTTGAGTACTTATTGATTGTGATATAGCTAGGTTCACTATAATCAATTGTGTAAAAGTGTGTTGTGTTAATCGTTGTGGAACAACTGTTGTGCATGTATCATCTCTCAACGACTTGGTAATATAGATTCCAAACAAGAGCGATGACATAAGTAGTTATTGGATTTATTATGTCTCAAAGGAGTGCCATTAAACCTGAGTTTTAGGGCATTACATTAACAAATTGGATAGATCCTAAACGAAACAATAATTAATAAATACAATTCAAAGAATTAATAAATACGAATAAAGTTGAATTATATATCGGTCTTTAATTTATATTGTTGGTTGTTGGAAGACAAACAACTTACATGTCAATTACCTATAACTTTAAAACTATATGAATATTTGACAATTTGATGAAAATATTAATATATAGTAACAAATAATAATAATAAAATGGCATAGTCAACTGCAGGATTTTTTTTTTTTCACTAACGAAATTTTAGGAAGAAAACTATAGGTAGATGAGTTGAACACAACGATTAAGTTTAAGTCAAAACTATATTTTACTAACTCTCTTTGCTCCCAAATACTAATAAGTTATAACTATATATATCTCAAAGCGAAAACGAGTTCAACAATAATATTCATGTATCATCTATATATCAGAGATTTTATTTATGCATATACATACTCATCATTACTCATGCATATACATATTTGTATACTAAAATATCTTTCCCAAATAGATATTTACGGGTTCCTGCATATATGATATACATTGAAATCTAATTTTATTCATAATAAATATCATAATTTCGTATAAGAAGATCGAAAAACGAAGTCATAAACCGGAGAATAGACATAGAAACACAACTTTTAAGTCTTAAAACAATGAATAATAAATTAAAACATTTGCCCATTAATGATTCATGTAAAAAAAAAAATGAAATGTCAAAAACCAAAGGAAATGTGATGTCAATTGTCAAAGGACAAACATAGAGGGAAAAAGAGATGGGGGTAATAATTAGGGGTGACATCAAACTATATAGGGGGAGTTACTGTGTTGCATCAAATTCACATACAATGATTAGCCTAATAGCCTAGCATAACTTATATTGATTGTCAACCAATAGAAGAATAAATAACAAAATTAAAGATATCAGTTTGCCCAATTAAATGAAAATGAAAATTAATTCAGAATAATAATTTCTTAAATATACAATTAATGCTAAACAAGGAGATGTTTTACACTCAATTGATTTAAACTTTGTGTGATTAGAAGGATATATATATATATGGTCAAATCAAAACTTTTGAAACGACTAATACCTTCTTCTTTGTCATACATCTCTCCTAGCCTTTTCCAATATATCATTAAGGAGAAAGTGCTCAAATGCACAACTTTAATTTTAGACAAAAGAAGATTAGACTAAGACCTTATGGCCGGTAGGGGTGAACCAAAAAACCAGAAACCAAACCGACCGGTCGAACCAAATCAAACCAAATCGAAAAGCGTATAAACCGCGTTCGGTTTTTGCCAGATTGTAAAAAACCAAACCGTAAAAAACAATTTGGTTCCAATTTTAAAAAATGAAAACCGTTTAAAACCAGACCAAACCGGATTTTATATGTATACATACATACATATATACATACATATATATATATATATATATATATATATATATATATATATATATATATATACACACACACACACATACCTACATCTATTAATACTTTAAAACATCAATGTGCTTTTTTCGGTCCAACTCAACTTGTTTAAACTTTGTAATTGTAATGCATTAATGATCAATTACTAATCTCATATCCTAAAGAATCATATTTTGTTGATCATTTAAGAGATTCTCGAGTACGTATCGCCACAACTCACCACCGCTAACTCTTTCTTCTCTTTCTACTTCCTCAGCACCAATATTTGAATTATGAATACTTATCTGTATGACTTACTTCTTCTAATGATGTTGATGAACTTAATCATGGACATTTTCCGATTTGTTCATTTGTTAGGTTTGACATCTTATATAAATAAATGCATTTATATACATTAGTTTTATATAAGTTTGTCTTTTATTTGCTTATAATTAGATTATGTTGGACAATAACATTGTTGAGATAATCGAAATACGAGTTGGTGTTTTGGAGAAAATAAAATGACAAATATGTTCTAACTAAATAAAGTCCAAAACTATATCACATGTTTTTTTCCGTTTGAAATGTGTGAAAGATAGCTATCTTTAATTTATCTCTCGCCTACTTATGGAACAAACGCATTCCTCTTTCTTCCTTGACCATACTCAAAATATTATTTTGTCAAATGGATTTTGAGATTTAAAAATGATATTCAATAATGTAGCGATTAGTTCATTATTAGTATTTTTTGAAAACGATGATTCATTGATGAATTGAAATGAGTAAGAGATAACTCTTTCATTATCTTGTTCGTCTCAAACTTCGGAATTCAATTGTAGGTGTCGATTTCGTTGTGTTGGATGGTGTTGAAATATGATTGGTTTTTGGATATTTAAGATTCACATGGGTATATGTTAGTTAAATATAAAATATTTGTTAAATCATCTCATTCGATTTACTAGCATAATAGTACTAATGTTTTACATATATTATCATTTGTTGTTACGAGGCAATTTGTGATTTCCTATCAATAATATTAACTGTTAAAGAAAAACCGTAAAAAACCGAAACCAAACTGAACCAAACCGGACCAAACAAATGGTTTACGTCTGAAAAACGTTCTAGTTTGGTTTCGAAAATTAAAAACCGTATAAAATGGTTTGGTTTTAGAAAACCGAAAAAACCGGCCGAACCGGATCATGTTCACCCCTAATGGCCGGCATGTTTGTTTCACATAAATGAAATTATTTTTATTTCATTTTAATGTTTGGTGTGATTATAAAGTAAATGTAATATAGTAAAATTTCATTCTAATGAAATAAAATAAAAAAACCATTTTTATTACTACAAAAATTGAATGGAATTTAATAAAAATCGACAAAACACATAGATAATGAATAAAAGTGGTGTTGGATAGTGTGAGGTGAAGTGGGATGGGGCGGGATAAGTGGGATGGGCCTGTAGGTGAGGTGGGTGGGGTAGGTCGGGTAAAGTCAGGTTAGGCATGGTAAGATGGGTGGAGTTGGGTAGGGTGAGTGCTAGAGTAAGATGGGTATAGTAAGGTGGATGGGTAGGGTAAGGTGGGGTTGGATAAGGTTGTGCAATAAGGTAGGATAGGGTAGGTGGTAAGATAAGGTGATAGGGTAAGACTGCCTTACCCCTTTTCCACCATGTTCTACTTTACGCACCTTACTCCATACCTCATCATCCCGCCCTACCTATTACTCAGTGTGACATATATTATAGAATGTGTTTCATTCCACTCTTTTATGTTTCAAACGCAAGATTCGAATGAAGTCACTCCATTTCATTCCAATGATTTCATTACACTCTGTTTCATTTCTGTGACACAAACGTGTCATCTGAGTTTTTGCGCGTATTTATGGCTCCACAAAGGGTCGTTTATTTGTAATCGATGGCTCTAGACCAAAATATTATTTTATGGCCCTTGACTCTATAAAAAGTTGTTGTGTAACAGATATTTATATGGTATATTACATTAAGACTAAGGATGTATGAAGAATGGGTGCATAAGTAATGTCCGACGAATCAACTTTCGAAATGTCGATTCTAATGTACTACACATAATATGATTTATGATAAATTCGATACGGTGAAAATAAAAAAGGTATTTTCAAGAAAGTTACTAACAGGTTAAAAAAAATCAAGAAAATTGAAGTACAACTACACCCAATTAAACCTAATTGAAAAGCACAAAACAAAGTAGTACTTTGAAGTCGTACTTATCTTTAAACTCCAATAAATGTGGTGTATAGTAACAAAGGGCCCACTTCCAGATAAACATTTGCATCAAAAGGCCAATATATAGCATCAAACTAGACCCCCACATACCACTTGCCTAACATATGTTCTTCATCTTTTGTCCATTTTTGGCTATCCTTAGCCACCACGCCACAATTTCAATCAAACTTTGGAATATGGCTGAGTAAAGGGTGGTGGGGGTTTGGTGGGTTGGTTCATATGGAAATGGGATCCCTCCGTGTAAAATCATGTTATGATTGTCTTCCTTCTAAACCTAGTTTCCGAGCGTTTTTAGTGGCATTTGAACTCTGAAAATGTGATTTCAAGGTCTGAGATTCGATTTTTCAAATGTCGATTTTGAGGTTTGAGGTTTAACTTTTCAGTGATCGAAGATGACCTCTAGAAAGTAAGTCGAACATTACACCCCAGTGTTGTGCCCACTAAAAGCGCTCTATTTCTGGAGAGGAAAAAAAAGTTAAAACATAGGAGTCTTTACCACATCAAACTTACTAGTACATCAAACTGAATTGACATTTAAAAAATCCATTCTTTGAATCAAGAACCAAGTCAATCGACTATCTAAGAATCGAATGTGAGAATCAAACATTCAAAAAAAACCGATTCTTGACCTATGATCTTCGTCACTTTAAAAGTCGAATCTTGAATCGACTTTCTAGGGTCGAATGTGAAACCGACCACCAAAAAGTCGATTCTTGACTCACGATCGACTCTTAAAAAGGCCTATTTAGCAATGATGCATAGAAAGTCTGGTCACCGGTAAAATCACAGTGCTACAAATAAAAGGTCCCTAAAACATTCATGTTTTAACACTGAAATAGGATCACGAACCGAAACACAGAACCATTTTTACAGCAAGGATCCCCCATCAAGTCACATGGCCACATATAAATAAGAAATCAATCAAAATTTCTTTTTTTTTTTTTTTTTTTTGAGAGAAAATCAATCAAAATTTAAAAAACACAATTTCACAAAGAAGAAATAAATCAAATCAATTGCAGACCAAAAAATTACTTTATTCAAACAAACAAAATAAAGCAGAAATCTGAGGGTTTTACATGACCACATTCATAAAGCAGTGCCATTGGCATATCCCTCATTTAACAACATATATAATAATACAAAGTACTACTAGAGTTTTCAGCATATCACAAAATGATGGTTTCACCAACATAATGCGGTAGACAAAAACACACCTACTTATACATATCATCTTATACATAGATTGGGATCCAGAGCTTAGGAATTCAGCACCACATTCGCGCATTATTCGAAAAACGACAGTAACTAGCCCTTGCAACATCCACAATTACAATGCAAAGAAAACACCATGGTACTTGTTTATATATATATATATATATATATATATATATATATAGAGAGAGAGAGAGAGAGAGAGAGATTTATAATACTACATGGACTAAAGATTGATAAAGTCTAAACCTTTGGTGATGGGTCGTCAAGCTTTTGTTGCTTTGGACTCTCCATTATTGATACCAGATTGAAATGTCTTGCTGCTTTGGTAAGGTACCAGACAGGCCATCAACGGTGAAATCCATAGACGATACATTGAACGGTGATCCTCCATAAACGAACTGGAAATTGTCATTGCCACCGTTGTTGGTGTTGAAAGGAGTGTTGTTCAGAACCCTGCATTGCTGATCGAACTGATTGGTGTGTGTGTTAGGGCCTTCGTAATGATCACCTAAGGGAAACATAGAATGATTAACAGCAAGATTAGTATTATCTTGAAAGATATTATTGCTTTCCATCTGTACCCCCTGACCGAGATGGTAGCTTTCACGCGGACACATAGGTGGTGGTGGTGGTGGTTGTTTTGCAACTGGAGTGGTGTTAATGGTGTCTGGAGCCGTTTTGTTGATTTGAACGTTTGATTCGTAAAAGGACATGAGATCGTCGATCAATCTTTGCCCGTCATCTGGAACTCCAAGACCTGTTAGATCAAACGGTGGAGGTGGATTCGGGTTGATTGGATGGCTAGGAATAGCTGGCTTTGATTGGATAAACGGAGGGGGGTTTGGGGTAATGTGGACTTTTGGGACACTGAATTGTGGACATGTTCGGAAAGGGCACGACAATTGATGGTTGTCTCGAGAAGACCGGTCACTGAAACCATTGCAGAGTTCACTATGAGGACATTGAAGAAACTCGCACGTATACACCTGATTATCCATCATAACGTTCAGTTCATTGCTCGGTTTCCTCTTTTTCGCGAAGTCAAAGTTTGAGATCATCTCATCCTTAATCACAGGGGGATGTTGTTGCTGGATTGGGACACGATATTTATTAAACATCTCAGAACCCATGTTCAAAAGATGGAGATTGGCTGGTTTCTGTTCTTGAACGTCAAAGCTCGGTTCGATCTCAACGCCTTCAACATCATACTCATTGCAATCATTAATAACATAAGAGCCACTACCTCCAGAAGAAGGTAAAGGTGGACACTGATCTGGAAAAAGTTCACGAGCCAACGATTCCTCCTGGTTGATGATCGCGAGCCAAGTTGCACTTTCCTTTGCTGTCATCTTGTCCTGCAAACACTTAGACTGCTGTACGAGCTTTCTGATCTTCGCGATATCAGGAGACATGTGTTTGATAACGGCTGTTAGAACACCGACCTTCCACGCTTTCTTAAGATCGTGGGGCTTCTTGTAAGGAGGAGGGCCTTGATCTTTCTGTAATCCCAATTGAGGCCACCAATCCTCATTCCCATTAGGCCACCATGGCGGTGCAATACCTTTCTCTAACGGAAACCGCCTCTGAGGAGGATCACAGTGCTGCATCAGAGCAGATAGAAGCGAACCGAGGGTTGTATCTTGAAGCTCTTGCAAGGTATGAGGGGTAGGTCCAACCGGTGTAGTAGCCTCGTTTTTGCCAGGGATTGCGTTATCTGCTTGGTACTTTGATATAGCAGCTGGACCGTTACGATCGAATCTCACCTTGTCCTTCCACCACTCCCTGAGATTGTCTGATGCGCCACTCACCGGCTTCCCTTTCTCGGGGATTATCCCGTAAACAAAGCCTTGAGCTTTACAAACTTCCATCATTTTCAACATGTATTTCAATATTCCATCTTGTGCCCTAGACATCTTCTTTCTCCTTGCTTGTTCTTGAGACTGACGCTTTTTAACGGCATCAACGTCGCCACCGTCTTTCCCTTTAGTCATCTCTTTCAGCCTTTTCAATCTCAACTTGTCCCTCCACATCCTTCTCTCAAGTTCATCCACATCGATCTCATCATCTGTATAATCATCTTCCACAACAGGATCTGCTTCAGATTGAGGAGCCTCCATTTCTGCTTCTTTTAGAGGAGCAGAAAAGAAGTCAATGTCACCACAAAAGCCCATGTCCTCAAACATCATCATCGTCCTTGGATTCAATAACAAAATCTCAAAGTTCCAATTTTTCAGAATTTCCTCGAATCAAAAGCACAATTTGTAGAATAAGAAACTGAATTAGTCTTTCCCACCTGCAACCAAAGATCAAGAAAAGAACACAAAATCTCAAAAAAGAGAAAGTAAAAGTCACACAGATTATATCAATTAATTCATTTAAAGCGAAAAAAAAAAAAAAAGAGACAACAAATTCAATCAAGGTAGTGACGTAATTAGAAGCTAAAAGGAAACTTCCAAATTACAACATGTGAAATACAAAAGAAGCACATGAAATCCACCTTAAAAAGGCCATTAAAAACAAAATGATTCAGATCACTTTCTATACTTGACTAGGAAAAAAATTATCAAAAAGAACCACAGATCTATGGATAATAACACAAATCCCACAAAACTTCCACACACAAGAATTACAAAGGCAAAAAAAACCCCTCCCAGAAATTTCATGTCCAGCCATCAGATAGAAATTTCATTATTTCACAACTGCCTTAGATCTCTGTCATTCCAAAAGCTAACAGCACTATTTTCTTCTCCTCCCTTTAACCAATTTCAACCCTTTTAGGAAATATATCAAACAGCTTCAATACACAGGTCCAAGAAAATAGCAAAACCATCAAGTTACAGCCTTTGGTGATGAACCCGAGTTGACAACACAAATATACTAGAAAATTACACCATGGCATCCATTTTCAGCACAAAAATTAAAAAACAACTTCTTTAATACCTCAACTAGCTGATAGAATATAACTTGTTCAGAGCACAACACCAAAAACAAAGCAAAAAAGAAACAGAAACTCACACAAATGAAGAAGAAAGATAGTTTATTTACCCTCAGAAATTGTCTTCCAGCCTTTTTAATATCAAAACTCTGAACTCTCACTCTCTTCTTGCAAAATAATTGACCATTTTGGACCGAGGAAAAAATAAAACAGCAGAGCAAAGAAAAAGGGAAGGAGAGGGAGAGAGAAATGGAAGGAAATTTGTGGGGTGGCGCTATTATGTACAGGGATTGTAGTAATTTATATATCAAGATAATAAATTAGATTATTTTCATGAAGGCGTGTTTGCATTTATGTGGTGGTGAAAAGGGAGGTGGGAAGTGTCGGCTACTGTTTATAAAGGAAGAAAAAAAAAAAAAAAGATTTGAGAAGAAAACAAACAAACAAAAAACAATTAAAATAAAAGTTTCTTTAATATTTAAGTGATTATTAATCAGTATATGAATATGAGCTTTTATCCAGAAAAGGAATGGAGTGAAAGAGAAATCTGTACATTAATGTTATCCAAAACTACAAGAAAATAAATCTACATGGCTTCATTTTTTGGAATATGTCAATATAATGATAAATATATTATATTATTACCTCAAATATATTGAATAATAGTATGTTGCGTATAAAAAACGTTTAAATCACAATAAATAACCAAACTTCTACCATAAATAACCAAGATTCTATATGCAATCGCAATAGGCGGTAATATATATTAATATCATATATTAATATAATATAATATATATATATATATATTATATTAATATATAATATGTCTTATATATAATATATATATTTTATAAATATTATATAATAATATATATATAATATATTTTATTAGGCGGAAATGCCTTTCTCACCGTAAACAATCATAGCATAACAAACGTATACCGAAGAAAAAAGAAAAACCTACCTCCGTCCCATAATAAACAATCATTTTAGCATAAAAAGTGTCGGCTTTATATTACCAATACAAACGTATATTTTCCGAAGAAAAAATATTTATTAATCGCACTTTCATTTCACATCCCAAAACAAACATTTATTATTTGTTAGGGGTAAGTATGAAAAAACTTAATTATATTTCTTAATATGTGTGTAAACTAAAAAGAGGACAATTAATTTGGGACGGAGGTAGTACTATTAGTGATAAAACTTATTCTGTATTATTTTTCTTGTTAAAAATGTTTTCAAAATGAGTCATCGCTATTTTATCAATACTTACAAGGGAGAAACGAAATTTGAATGCATTTGAGTTTCATAAAAGACCTAATGTAGTTTTTATTTTATTTTTTCATAGTATACATAAAACTACGAAATACTTGTCAGTTATAAGTTTCCACAACAATTTTGAGGTGAAATTATACTCATAATGATAATGATGGTATTATTGTCATATGCGTGCTCCAACCGGAATTATTCATATATATACTCCTATTAATCTAAGAGAGTAAGTGTGAACGTTTTAATAAGTGTATAATTATTAGAGGATTTATTACACTTATTCTATAAATATTTAGTGGCCATTTTTTTTTTGAAAAATTATTTAGTGTGAAAAATTACTACTACTAAACATCAGGTTTCACAAAAACAAAAAAAAACATCAGGTTTCACAAAAAAATACATTTGATAAGAATAATGTAGTAAAACAATAGTATTAATTTTTTATGTTAAAATTCTAATTATGAGAAGAAAAAAATACAAAACACTGGGGAGTATTAATTATTATAAAATAGACGTGTGTCAAAAAAAAATTATAAAATAGACTTATAATTTGGGACATAAACAAGGATGTATTTTTAGGACAAAAGAATAAGGATAAGATGTTAATAAGTTCTAACAACTATTATCGTTCAGATTATGCACATTCATATTGAACTTAATTTAGTGAAAAGTTACCAATATGAACACAAATACTTGATTTATTGCAAGATAAAAAAATGTTACTTGTATTAATTCATTAGTAAAACAACTCCTCAATGTTCAATGCGATTCACACTAAAAAAACTAAGGTCGCAAATATTTATTAGGGTTTCATCAAACGATTATAATCCTCCACACGTCCTTTTGGTTTTCTAGATTTAATACTTCGAGATGTATATTTCTTTTCATGATTTTATATATATATATATATTGGTATATCTTAAAAAAACCATTCATAATTTGACATCCTGCCAATATTTTGCTATTATACAACGATGATTGATAAGTAATATTAAGTGGAGGGTGAGATGTGTCTGATTCACCCCTACACACTCCTACTATGTGAGAGACTGTAAAAACACATCTCACCTATCTATTTAATATCACCCATAAAATAATTATCGTTATATAATAACTTTTCTCAAGTGCGATATTGTAAATGCCTAAAAATATGTATTTTAGATATTCAAACTTTTCAGATTGATAAAAAAGGATATGTGCATCAGATTCTCTATGTTTACCATTAAAATACATATTATAAATTTTACTCTATATTTAATATTGTAGATATTGTAACAGTGATTCTAATATATGTGATTCCCCTTAAGAATAAAAAATATATGATGTTTGAAGCGTAAAATGAAGAATTTTCTGACAATAATTGATGCGTGTATTATAAATATTGCAATCATATTGTAGGATGTATTTTGTTCGGTGGTAATTATTATGGTTCTTAACACGAAGATTTCGTGTTCGAGTTTTAGTGTGGGCAAAAAGTACGTGATTGTTCGAGTTTCATTGGGACAAAAAATACGCATGCATGTGTATATTTCGTAATCCGTCATAAGCATAACCTAATAAAGAAATTACGTTTTCTTCGTAAAAACTAAACAAAGTTACAAGACTAATTTCACGGTTTAATCCATCAAAAACTACATCATGCATTTTGACGCGTTTTCTTCACCCACCCAACCCAACGTACACTTTTGTCCTGTGTACCCTTTGCCTTTTCTTCAAACTAATTATATATGCATGAACAGCCATGTCCGCCGCCTGCCCGCCGGTGGTGGCTGGCTGTTTTTTTCTTGCTGCTAAAAAAATATATAAGGCAAGTGCCTTATGTCACGACATGTTCATGTCAAATTACAGCAATTAACTTTATTTTATCGTGCTCTGTTTCAATATCTCATATGGGCAGTATTGTACGGGAAGTTATCGTGTGTTGAAGAAATTTGAGGTCAAGTAACGGATGAAACGATCAGAAACACACAGTTTAAATACATAATAAAACTGTGTGGTTTGTGTGGTGTCACACGGTGTCTCCACACCGTGCGACACCACACAATAACTTCCCGTACTGTACGTCCACACAAATTGCTTCTGCGTTTACAGAAAGCTCCCATACCAAACACAGGAACCCTTCAAAAAAAAAAAAAACAGGAGAAAATGGTGGCAAATATATCTTTTGGGAGTGTGAAGAGTCAAAAACAGAAATCCCAAGATTTTCTGCGCGTTAATTTGGACATTATCTCATTTGTTTAATTCCATTTCATCTTTCACGGGTAATTTTTGGATGGTGTGTATCAGAGGTGATCTGAAGCATACAGTTTCATCTCGTGATTATAACTACATGGTCCAAATGTCTTCATGATCGAGTCTTGTCTCTACGTATGGAGACATATATAGGTAAAAATCTATCATCTTTCACTGCAAATTTTTATCATAATTTGATTAAGTCGAGACTCGTATATAAGGACGTAGCGAGGAATTGAATCTCGGGTGGCTTAGTCGTTTATATTCCGAAATTGCGTGGGCTTAATTAAGGTGTTTTGATAAGTTAAGTTGGATTATATAAATTTTTTTGTGTAAAATTTTTTTCGCCGGGTGGGCTTAGCCCCGCATGTGGCTTTCTGTTCGTAAATATATACTACACATAATTGATTATGTCGAAACTCGTGTCAATTAATGAGTATATTTTTTAACGGCAAAAGTATATTGTTTCAATACAAAGAAACTCATATCTCAGTGAGGTATTGCCCCCGGCCCCCGAAAGGATAGTGTATATAGTGTTTTCCTACCATTTCATAAGCTTTATTTATTGAAATTGAAAATGTTAGTTTTATAACAAAATAGTCACAATAAAAAAAACACAACACACTTTCACATCTTTGATCACGATGTGACTTTTTGACGGATACGCAATACAGACATTCACACTTTTCATGTCAATTAAAAAAATTCCACAATTATTATCATATAAAAGTGTGTCAATAATGCTAGTTACACAATAAAATTGTCACAACAGATGATCAAAAGACAACACTGCATCATTGATCAATATCAATCCATTCCAATCAATATATAGGTCATACACCATAATTAATTGTAACATCTCGAATTCCAGAAAATGGTAAATTAGTAATTGGGTATGCGGGCTACGACCTAATTATTATTTAGCCTATTTTTTATTTAATTAAAAATATTTAATTAATGTCTTGAAAATTTATTTTAGGAATAAAGGATTTAGTTATTTAATTAAAATGATTTTAATTAGTAACTATTTAAATGAAATAATCCCCAAAATCCTTCTTTATGGTTCACGCCAATTTTGGAAGGAAAAAAAAAGGCAGTGAACGACGCAAGAAGAAGAACAACGCATGAGATAACTAGAACGTAATCTTCAACCGTGCGGCCAATCCGTTCATCGTTTCAAGATGCCGCAGGAGAGAAAAGTGATCACCGCGACGAGACGCAACTTTGGAAAATAAAATATCCTGATTCCGTAAGTTTTCAGTTTAGCCCTAGTTTTTCGTAATCGTCGAGTTCGTTTCTTCAAAAATTCATATCTTTTAATCCGTAGCTCTGTTTCGCAGCCATGAGTAGTCAAAACGATCGTATTGGTGTGTAGATTAATCTAAAAATAGTTTCACAGCAGTTAATCCAGGTAATCTTCAGTTTTATACACTTTTTCAGTTCGGGTTTTAAAAAAAGGATTTTAGGGCTTACTTGTTGATCAAGTAGGTTTTGGGTTTGAGGATCAAGAGTTGTAGCAGTCACTTGGCGTTTTGCTTTGAAGATTGTTTAGGTTGAGTGTTAGTTGTAGCAAGGAATCATGTTTTATGTTGTAGTTAAAAATGTTGGATACTACATGATGTTTAGTTATGTTTAAATCTGGTTTTTACTGTTGTTTCTTTGTGATATTTGATGTTAAACATGTTTAATTTGGGTTAGAAATCGTTAAGTTGCAGAAAATCATGTTTAGGCTTTTCAGGTGCAATGCGCATGCATTCAGACCAGTTTTGGGTAAATGTTGTTTTAAGTTACGAGCCCAGTTTAAATGTTATTTTTGATCTAATAATACTAAATGAAAATGAACAAGCCTCGATTGAGTTTCTGATGCGTTTGGTTCCGGCACCGGACGTACTCTTAAAGGGAGTTGAAGTTCGGGACCGTCGAAAGAGCATGAAAGGGCTTGTGCTTTGATGAACTAGAGTTCATCAATGTCTGTGTATTTGTTAGGCCTTGCCCGTGTCTAGTGGTCTAGGAAAGAGAGTAGTGTATGTGAGGGAGCTTACCTGAAAACACTTAGGTGGCTAGATAACATCAGTAAATAATTACATATGTGTAGTAAAAGTTAAAACGTCATTTATTCTCGGTTAGGCACTATTTCATATCGGCGATGTGATACATTCATAAAAGGTGAACAACGTTGCTGGCCGATAAACGGTTGAATGGCAGTGGAGGAAATTCATCGAACGCATACGCATACCGGGGAGACCCCGGAGCTAATTGGTGCTAAACACCGTTAGTTAGCAAGTATATCTTCAGGCTGATGAACGCCATGCGTAGTGTCCTTGAGTAATGACGTAACCAAGATAAGTTAAGCTAGAAACGTATAGTCATAACATGTCGATGGGCATGAAGTGAACCCTAGATTGAGTCGATCTCTCATAAAGATAACATAATAATAATAATAAAATGACCTTTTGTTATAGAACTTAGTTATTCGTTAGCTTCTCACTTTTACTAGGTACCTTGTACTTACCTCCTTAGCATTTTCTTTTGTATGCATTGTGGGGTGAGAAGACGAACAGGCTGACCACGAGTTTGTTGAGGACTACGAGGAAGTCTTTCGACGATGCTTTTTTACTTTTAATTCTAGACTTTGTAGACAATTTGTACTTTCAAAACATCGTACTTTGTAATCTTTGGAGAATCGTTGTTGTAAGTTAATTCTTTCCATCTTTAGAATGGTAACTTTCTATTCATAGTAGCATTTATGATTTTATCCGAGTCTTTTGGGCTTCCGTTTGCTTTTATTTGATACGACGACATAGAGGCTTGCGTATAATATTAGATTTATTTAATTTTATACGCGCTGAACGTTCTCTTCCGGATAAGGGCTCGGTATCCGGGAGCGGGGCGTTACATTAATGGTGTAAGAATATATTGCGGTCATCTTACTGTAACCTTATATTGTCTCGTAGGCTCTGGAGCAAGAACCGATTTTCTCAAAGTCGATTCTCACAATGCACTTACCGAAAGTCGGTTTTTGACTTCAAAACCGACTTTCACCGACTTTCACAAGACCGGTTCTACTATATATGTGCACAGATAGAATGTTGCACGAGTAGAATATGTATGGTGAAAAAAAAAATAGTCCCAAAAAAATTATACATACATGCAAACAATAACATTGTTGTCAATGTAGTTTGGGCCGGTACTTATCTTTTTGGGGAGAATTGCAATTTACCCCCTCAAACTATACATAATGCAAAATTACACCCTTAAAGTATTATTTATTTGATTTACAACCTTAAACTATATATTTTGATCAATTCACAACCTTACACTTTTAATTGATCAAAGTTCAACCTTGAACTATCTTATTTTTATTTACCACCCCTTATTCATAATTAACTTTTTAAAAATCTTTAATGAAGGGTAAAGTTGTCATTTTCAATTCATCTCCATCAACCTAATTTCTTCCCCTACCGCCAAACGGCCCAAACCCACACAACACGTACAAATACGCGCACATTTTCACAGTGAAACTAAGAGTATATATTTGTACAACTAAAGCAAAATCAACCTTTAATATGATTGGTCATTCACGCATTAATTGTCCATTTTTATATTTCCTTATTTGGAGTAGATTATGTAAAGCTTCTTTTTTTTTTTTTAAGAAATGGGGCATATTGTACATAAAGCTCCAATTAAAATAATAAAAGACATGGTTATCATTGATTTGCTTGTGCAAAATGGGGTTGTAGGTGTTATAGTGGGTTTGGTGGAGGTGGAGGTGGAGGTGGATGAGAAGAAATGGATGGAGATGAATGTGAGGAAGTTGAAATGAAAATGACAACTTTATCCTTCATTAAAGAATTTTAAAAGGTTAATTATGAATAAAGAGTGGTAAAAAAAATATGATAGTTTGGGGTTGAAATTTGATCAATTAAAAATTTAAGGTTGTAAATTGATCAAAATGTATAGTTTAAGATTGTAAATCGATCAAATAATAGTTTAAGGGTATAAATTTTGCAATAAATATAGTTCGAAGGAGTAAATTGCAATTCTCCCTATCTTTCTGCAATATTCAACTTCTTTAAAATAAAATCAAAAAAGTAATTTACAATATGAATATTATTCATAATAAATTTCATTCAAGAACCTAAACATTGCCGCATTTAAAATTATAGATCCACCACATGTGGGAAGTCAATTTATCATTTAGTAAGAAAATAGACAACTCTATTAGTATTTGCTTTCGGAAGATATCCCCTTGACAATTGTCTGAGGCTAATTCTTCGACGTATTGTCGGACAATAAATGTGGGACCTCTCCCAACAAGATTTGCTGCATTTTAAACATTTGAACCCGAGACATTTTGTTTAAGCGACTGGAGTCTTTTCCACTCCGACCGACCTTTATTGGTCTATTAGTACTTTATTTACCTGCAGTTAATTACATCATATTCTAGTCAAAAGGGAAAACCATTATTTGTAGAATAAGTAACAGGTTTCTTGTAATTCAGATTTGGTGTAACAGAACAATAAATTATTATGCATCATCTTGAAGTTATATATATATTAAAAAAATGTTCATATTCTGTTCTCCATTAAACAAATGGTACTTTGACGTGGCTAAATAAAAACCAAGAATTATGTCAAATTAGAAAATAATTATTTGCCTAATTATGTTGATGAATAGCCTAATAATTAACATTAGCTTAAAAGCTGGATGTATATATATTGTAGCATTTACATGATAATAGTAAATCTTTTCACACGAGACATGTCGACATTATATAAACCTATCTATATTTGGCTACCATAATTAATGCAGTATCCTAATGTTACTATCAATATACCTTGCAGACGTTTAAGACAAAATAATCACAAGTGTACAAATTATATACCAAAAATGTATGCATCATAAAATAAATCCATATTCATAAAGAAGAGATCGATATATTCTATTAATATGTTTGTGTATGTTTAAAGATTTTAGCATATAAACAAAAAACAAATGCCAATGATAAACATGATCTGTCATTAATGTCATGATTTTTAAAATCTGAAAGAATATAATAACATTTAAAGTAATTAATACTCTCTTGTATTTATTATTATATTATATAATAATCTAAGGGTAAACATAAAATATATTTTGCAATGACAAAGACAAGGATAAATAGGAACAAGTTTTATATAAAACATGAGACATGTTTGGATTACATGAATGTAATAATAGAATGATAAAGAGGAACGCGTTGATTACCTCCCTAAAGTTAATTAATTTTTTTTATTACATTCCATAATGTTAGTGGCGCGTTTAGAATGAAAAATTCAACGTGTTGGTGGTCGATCTTCGGGCTCCCATACAATGGACTTATTGGTTTAACACAATCACAATAATAATAATAATAATAATAATAATAATAATAATAATAATAATAATAATAATAATAATAATAATAATAATAATAATAATAACAACAACAACAACAACGCATACGTACACATATAATTACAACAAGATCTAAACCAACGAAAGAAAATTTAACACACTATTAGGTACTCAATGCCCGCAATCATCACCTCCTAGTTTTACGTAACGCCTATGCGTTACGAAAGAAAATAGTTTAGTTACTCAATTCCTCATCATCTCTTACTTTATAAATTTTGTTTAAGACATTCATCCAACCATGCAGTCACATTCGGCATAAATTTTGAAAACCTTGAATTTAGAACAAAACTAGGTTTCACTTTGCATTTAATATAATTATATCTCCTCTTTTAATAAGAAAAAACTCTCAATCTTCTTAAAATTTTATTACCATAATCTGATTTTTCGTTATCATAATTGAGTCAATGAAAGTTAACCTTATGCCACATTTTCTTTTCTTTTTGTGTTATTATTATTTAAGTGAAGGCTTTTAGACAAATTCCATCACCTTTATAGTCCCAAAATGAAGATTAAAAAAAAAAAGTAATAGTAATTAATTAGGCATAGCCACCAAATTATAAAAATGTAATGGTATATTGTTATTGCACGTGATGCATTGACTTGATATGTCCCACTTTATGTAAAAATTGAAAATGACAAAAAAAATAATAATAATGTACAGCTTGCTTTTTTTTTTTTCTTTTTTTTTTAAATTTAATTTTCCATCCTTATCCTAGTCTCAAGTGGTTTGTTTTGTAGCTTTTTGGGCCATAGTGAAATAAAAATTAGTTCAAAGTAGGCCCATAAATACTGGGGTTCCCATGCTTTGACGATGAATATCTGTCCACATAGGTTTTGAAATAATAGGTATTAACTTATCGATACATCACATTATATTTACACCAAACAAGAACGACTTTCAAGAAATCGATTCTTAACTCAATAATCGACTTTCGGAATATCGTTTTGGTATGATGTAAATATAATGTGATGTATCAATAGAATCGTTGTGGTGCAAATAAATATCCGTTTTGAAATCCACACAAATATCATTGTAACTATAAAAATCAAACCTATCGGTGAAGGAGCTTTTGGAATCACTAGAAAAACAATTATCGTAATACATAGGGATGTTTATTAGAAGAAACACGCACATACCTCGTCGGTATAGGTTTTGAATTGCACATCTGAAACAAGATTTTTCTTTACTCTTGTCACAAAGTCTATAAATATAATGTCTCTTTTATACTTTTATTTTAGACTAATTAATGGAACATTATTTCACTAATTTCATAACAAAGAAAAACTTTGGTGGAGATTAGATATGGTACAATAATAAATGTTGTTTGTACATGAATTTACTTAGGTTTATTGTTATTCATTGAATAAATTTTAGTTTGAATGTTCTTTCAAGTTTCAATTAAATTAAGTTTCGTATCGATGGAACAAAAAGGATGTAACGTATTGTGAAGTGAAAAACAATTGAAAAGAAAATTACATTATTCAGATTAATAAAGTTGTTATATCATTATTTTTTTAAGGAAAAAGTTTTTTAATTAAATCGAGTGGAATACATAATAAATACTCCTTGGTGGAAACGTAGTATTGGTTTGCTTATTCTAAAAAATCACACAACATTACATAATTGCAAAACAAATTACAAGGCAAGTGAACACATAACATAAACACTTTTATTCATATGTTCATAGAACACATATAGAATTAGAAATGTAGAAAACAAGAGTAAAACGAAAACTTATTCAGACTGATGCGAGTTTAGAACTAGGTCTTTAAGATATTATTGCATCGACTATATGCACACGGATATGTCAATACGTCAGTCTACCTTGTTTTAGTCTTGCACTTAGATGTGAACAAACAACGAACTGATCCGGCTTTGATATCTCTTGACTTATATTTATGCAGGAAATGTTTGTCTATGTTCTTAGAATTCAAAAATGCAAAAAAAAATTCTCTGTTGTTTTCGTTCAAGGCAATGATATTATATAGGCAGAGTAAAAGAGGCAATGAACAAATATTTCTAATCAAATTTTCGCTGGCAGAAGGGTTACTTATGTTCAGAATTGTTGGTTTGAGGAAGTTAATTTTGTTGCATACACATTTCTGGTGCATTTTTTAATCTGATGCTTCCTGAACCGTTGCTTCAGTTCGATTTGCTTTGATTCAGAAAATGCAATGTTGAGCTGGCCCAAAAATATTAATACCGATTTGCTTTGATTCAGAAAATGCAATGTTGAGCTAGCCCAAAAATATAAATTACCGAGCCCAAGTAGAGACAGACAGTGGCGGCGTGCGCGTATCTACGTGTTCCCTCCTTCATAAAATTCTCTTGCCGTTACCTCTCAATATAACTCTCCCACTTAAATAGTGAGTATTCTTGAGTTACATTATCTATGTGGGAGAAATGAAACACATTTCCTTTACAACACCCATATAAACCACTCTACATTTAGACATTAATTTCTCATTCACCCGATATTTGAATCGGGTTATTCAAAAGTCTATCATCAACTACTATCTTAGTAGTTTCCAAAACTGTTTTTAGATCCAATAATTCATTCCGTAACTCATTCAAATCCAAGTCTGAAGTTGATTGTTCATCACTTACATTTAAACTCATTTAGGAGCTAAAACATCATAAAGTTCCAACACTCCTTGTCCAAGCGTTTGACATTATAGGAATTGATTGATTTGTATGTTGCCTAGTAATGATATATGATTTTGACCGCTGAAAATAATTAGTGATTTGTAATTAAGCTACTTGAAATATTTAAAATTTTGTTTTGCCCACATGGCATATTATATGAAGGAGCAAATGAAGTGTCATAAACTTTAAATTAAAATTATCACGTGTTTAATGTTAAAATAATGACTAATTTTCTTCAACAAAAGCTTCTTGGCACTCAACAAAGAGTGTAGTGGTAATAAAAATAATCTAAATGATGTAGGGGATAAATTAATTTACTTGATATGTCAATTGTAGCATGAATATACATTTGTCTTTTTTAAATATCCATGTTGAAGTATTACGTGTGGTTAGCAGCATCTTTGCTTGTGTTTTTCGTTGTAGTTTGGGCACTTTCTTTTTATTGATTAATAATCTGTCAATTTTATGTTTATAGCTATCTGATAACTAATAAGATAAAGATAAACAACAGTTGAATTTAATGTTTAGAACATTCAACAACTTTTCAATTCTTCCTAAAGGCGATTTTGACTTAAGATATGTATTTAAAATATGGAATGGACAACATTCCGTTATCGTCCGACGGTTAGGATATCTGGCCGGGTTTGATTTTCGGTAACGGAGGGTATTTTGTTTTTTACATTCCAACGGTTACGATACGATTATGATATCTAGTTTTAGACGGTTTTTTTGTTTTTTACATTGCAACGTACAGTTACGATATCTGACTTTCTCCATGGAGACCAGGGCATACTACTATTTATTATTGTACATAGTAATTCACGTTTTGATCTTCGAATCTTTCATCCAGGAGACCGTTTTTTTTTTTTTTTAACTTTTTACATTCCAACAGTTACGATATCATGCTTACGATATCTGGCTTTTGTTAGCATTCATACAACCAAACATGAATCGAAAAGGGGAAGATGAATGCTGGAAGCTTGTGATATTACAATGAAAAGCATACCTAGTAAAATACAAGAGAGAGGCTTATATAGCCAGGCACAAAGCAAAATAAAAGGAAAAAAACTAAAAAAGCCCTTAAGGCTAAAATACTAATAGCTAATATAAATATATATGCTAACACACCCCCCCCCCCCCCCCAAACTCACGATGGTACAACAAGAAGCATCGAGAGTTTGTCAACGAAAAATCTATGACGCTCGACAGTGTGAGACTTCGTGAAGAAGTCAGCCAACTGCAAGGATGACGGAGTAAACGGTAGAGAAATGGTGCCGTGATCCAAATGATGCCGAGTGAAATGACAGTCAATCTCAATGTGTTTGGTGCGCTCATGAAACACCGTATTGTGACCAATCTGAATGGCACTCTTATTATCACAATACATAGGAGTGGGGTCAGAAAGAGTAACTCCCATGTCAGCCAGTGACCAACGCAACCATATAATCTCAGCCGTAGTGGAAGCCATAGCACGATACTCTGCCTCGGTGGAAGAACGGGAAACTACATCTTGTTTCTTTCTTTTCCACGAAATAAGAGAATCACCAAGAAAAATACAAAACTCAGTCGTGGACTTCCGAAAAGTCGGATCACCAGCCCAATCTGCATCAGAAAAAGCACGAAGCTCCAAGGAAGAAGTGGATGGAAACAAAAGACTCGGTAAAGAGATCCCCGTAGGTAACGCAAAATACGCACAACAAGACGGCCCAATGTACGGCGGTAGGTGCTTTGAAATAAACCGACTAACAATGTGAACAAGATAGGCAATATCGGGCGAGTGATCGTCAAATAAACAAGACGCCAACAATGGACCTATACGAGTGGGATCTAGAGAGAGTGCCATCTTCTCGGAGTATACTTTGCGTTCGGCTCGAGAGAAGTGTCGAGGTGCGAGTGTCGGTGAGCCCCGCATAGGTGAATAATATCGGCGAAAGATACTTGGACCGAGAGAGAGGTAACCTCGTGGTGAGGAGGCAACTTCAATTCCCAAAAAATATTGTAAAGGGCCCAAATCTTTCATCTCAAAGCAACGGGACAAAGTTGCTTTCAAATCCACAATACCATCAACATCATCACCCGTAATAATCATATCATCAACATATAACAAAAGGAGAACACGACCAGCAAAAGTCGATCGAACAAATAAAGCAGATTCATAAGGGCTAGAGACAAATCCAAGGGAGATCACAACCCGAGAAAAACTATCATACCAAGCCCGAGGGGCATGTTTAAGGCCATACAACGCCTTCTTAAGGCGACAAACCTGTCCTGGAGCATGAGAAACACCTGGTGGGGGAACCAAATACACTTCTTCCTTCAAGTCGCCATTCAAAAAGGCATTTTTAACATCCATCTGAGATATATGCCACGCGACGAACGGATGCAACGACAACGAGGACACGGACCGAAGTCATCTTGGCAACGGGAGCAAAAGTCTCCTCATAATCAAAACCATACTCTTGAGCAAACCCCTTAGCAACTAAGCGGGCCTTGTATCGCTCAATAGAACCATCGGATTTCGTCTTAACTTTGTACACCCATCTAGAACCAATAGTCTTTTTACCTGGGAAGATAAACAAGGTCCCAAGTACCAGTCTTGTCTAAGGCAGACAGTTCCTCAGCCATAGCATTTTGCCAATCACGGGAACGAACAGCCTCCTTATAAGAGGAAGGCTCAGAGATAGGATCAATGGAAACAAGAAAGGAAGCAAAATACTTAGAATAACAAGAATAGGCAAAATCAGGTAACTGAGTAGACTTACGTATGCGTACTGGATAGCGGGGCTCAGCAAGATCCGTCGTCACAAGCGGTGATTGGGTAGCCGTATCAGGGGTTGGAAAATCATCAATAATAGGTGCAGTAGGAGGTGAAGAGTCAGACGAGAAAGGATCAATGTGAATAAGATCAGATTTAGTCAAGTTGTGGGTGCTGGCGGGAATGGTAAAGAAAGGGATATGCTCAAGGAAGGAGACATGGCGAGACACGTATAGTTTTCGAGAGGAGGGGTCATAACAACGATAACCTTTTTGACCTATACCATACCCAAGGAAAACACATATAGCAACACGAGAAGAAAGTTTGGACAGTTTTACATATGGACGAAGAACAAAGCAAGTGGAACCGAAGACTCTTAAGAGAGAATAATTAGGTGTTTGACCAAATAATTGTTCATAAGGAGAAAGGCCAGAGTTATGAGCAGTCGGGATACGATTAATAATGTAAGCGGAGGTGAGGACAGCTTCTCCCCAAAACTCATTTGGAACACTAGCGGATAGCAACATAGACTAGCAGCTTTCAACAATATGTCGGTGTTTTCTCTCGGCAACACCATTCGCCGAGGGGTATCGGTGCATGAAGATGCGATGCACGGTACCTTCAGAAAGAAAAAGATCAGAAAGGGTTCCACTAGTGTATTCCCCACCCAAATCAGAACGGAAACACTTAACAACAGTGGAATGTTGGGTTTTGACATAGGCTTGAAAATCAGTATAAATCTTAGTGAACTCAGAACGATGTTTCATCAAAAACACCCAAACATAACGAGTATAGTCATCAATAAAGGACACATAATATCTAGACCCCCCTTTGGTAGGAATAGGAGCAGGTCCCCAAACATCAGAGTGGACTAAATCAAAAGGCGCACAAGATTTTGATGAACTATTATGAAAAGGCAAAGCAGAAAATTTCCCAAGTTTACATCCACTACAATCAGAAATATCATGAGATTTCAAATCACCCAAAACACCAGTGTTACACAAAAATTTCAAACGAGAGTGTGAAACATGACCAAGTCTAGAATGCCATAAAAATACTTAAAGGATGAACTGGTTAAATGAAAAGAAGATAAATCAACAGAGGTGGCGGTACATAGCCGTGAGTACGCCGCTCATCCAAAACATATAGACCCCTCATGCCTATGGCTCCGTCCCAATCGGCCTCTTGGAATCGGGATCCCGCACGGAACAAGAAGTGGAAGAAAAATGAACGAATATCCGAAATCACATAATTGACCAACAGATGCAAGACTGAGAGGAAGTTTAGGGATACAATAGACATTTGAGAGAGACACGTGGGGAGTGTGAATAGTGCCAATGCCATCTAATGGCAAATGTGAGCCATCAGCATTAACAATAGTAGGGGAACAGGAGTCAGAAGACAAAGATATAAACTTAGATGAATCAGGAGACATATGAAAAGAAGCCCCGGAGTCTAAAACCCATAGGGATGACGGTTTACCTGAGGGATTTGATGAAGGCAAACCTGTTGGAGAACGAGTAGTCATGGCAAAATGCTGAGGCGGCGGGACTGTCTGACCTGAGGACGGAGACTGAGTAGCAAGGAATCTCTGAAACTGTTCTGCAAGGGCATTCATAGAAGGATTCTGAGAAGAAGCCACATCCAAATCACCTGTAGGTGCAGCCGCAGCCATATAAGATGACCCACTACGGGTCTGTCCCTGTCCGGTACCTTGTGTGCGTGGCTGTCCACCACGGTTCTGTTGCTGAGACTTATCACCAGACGTCGAATTCTTCAAGGCTAATACAGGGCACTGACTTTTCCAATGTCCAGGCTTCTTACAATAACGACACTCATCCTTTTTAGCGGTATTTGTCCGAAACTGTTGAGATGGTGCTGCTAAAACGGATGCAGAAGGGGCGGTTGGTACCTTTTCAGTTTGTGTTTTCAGACGAGTTTCTTCAGCTAACAACTCGTGAACCACTGAATCGACAAAGGGCAAGGGATTACGATGCATAATCGAAGCACGACAGTGCTCATATTCTGGACGAAGCGAGTGTAAGAGCTGAACAAAACGCGATTCCTCCCGATGAACAATATAAGGTTCAAAGGCCTTCAATTCGACGGACTCGTCATAGCCAACCGATCCCAAAGAGCGGTGATTTCGATAAAATTCCCGAATGCCGCGATCATTCTCGTGACAAAGCACGGATTTCCCCTTCTAACGAAAACGAACGGATATATTGGTTCGCATAAACGATCTTCCCAAGTAGTCCCAAACCTCCTTAGCGCTTTCATACTTAGCAAATTGCACACCAATCTTAACATCGACAGAATTATTAATCCAAGTAATAATTTTTGAATTGGCACAATCCCACTTATCAAGCAAATCAGCATAATTATCAGTACCTGCCGTGGGAGCTTTAGCAACCCTAGAAACATATTTCCACATTTCTTTCCCCCGAAGAAAATTTTTCATCACATAGCTCCAATATGAGTAATTTTACCATCCAAACGAACACCAATTGACTGCAATGAGTCATCACTAGGGGCCATTGGTGAATCGAAAAAGACCCACACAAAAAAAAGGCACAAGTTGAACCTCAAGCAAATCGGACAATACTACACGATGGCCGGAACCCCAAACAAAACGAAACAAAATCGAGACAAAAATCGATGCAAAACTGAATAAAAAACTCACCAAAGGGACGGCGGCAACGACCATATAGTTCGATCCGCGACAGTTGGGCTTTAGATGATTATAGGCTCTGATACCATGTTAGCATTCATACAACCAAACAAGAATTGAAAAGGAGAAGATGAATGCTAGAAGCTTGTGACATTACAATGAAAAGCATACCTAGTAGAATACAAGAGAGAGGCTTATATAGCCAGGCACAAAGAAAAACTAAAAGGAAAAAGACTAAAAAAACCCTTAAGGCTAAAATACTAATAGATAATATAAATATATATGCTAAAAGCTTTCACCTAGGAGAGCAGGTTTTTTGTTTTTTACATTCGAACGGTTACGATATCTGGCTTACGATATCACTACGTACAAGAAAATTATTATTTTGCTACACAAAAAAGGTGTGGCTAATATATACATAGTTAGACTCATTTGCCATTAAAATAAGTATACATCAACAATTTTTTTTTTTTGTGACAAAAACTAGTGTATGATACGGTTACGATATCTGGCTTACAATATCACTACAAGAAAAATATTATTTTGCTACACCAAAAAGGCGTGGCTAATATATATTAGTTAGACTCATTTGCCACTAAAGTAAGTATACATCAACACTTTTTTTTGGTGTGTCAGTGTCAAGTACAACATGCTTCTTTGCACATATTCGTTTCACTGTAAAAAAAAAAAAAAAAAAAAAAAAAAAAAAAAACATGTACTGCAAAAAAAAGCAGTAAAAATTCCACTAAAAGAAGCATCTCAATCTCAAAACATTTTGCAAGCCCCTTTTGCTCTTTTCTTCCTCAAATTTCCCTTTGGATCCCTCAAAAGATCATACATTAGAGAGTAATTTTGTATTAATTAGAAGAGGAAGAAGAAAAAAATGTATAAGGCAAAGTTGCAAGAATTGTGTGACAAGAAAAAATGGGGTATGCCAAAATATTCATACATGAGAAATGGACCAGATCACAACACTCAATACAAAGCTTCTGTGGTTGTAAATGGGACAAATTTTGATGCTGTAACCATTTGTAAGTCCATGAAAGATGCTTACAATGAGGCTGCTAAGGTGGCTGTTCTTCATTTCACTTCTGGTAAGAATTTTTTTTTATTTTTTTTATTTTTAGTTGAGAATTTTTTTACTGTTTTTGGTGGTGTAAAATGCATTCTGGGCTTATTTTTTCGAGTGCATGATTGTTGATGCCTATTGCATTTAATGTATGAATTAAACGGATTAATTTTCTTTAGAGAGATGATAATTCAATATAGTATCAGAGTGTCTAGAGGTGTTTTAGCCTCGAGGGCTGTGAGATTGACTTTTGAAAGTCACTCGTATTTCGTGTGCATGGTTTTGTGTCTACAAAGTCGAACCTAAGCTCAAAGTGTGGTGCCGGCCTTTAACACGTGCCCTTTTTTTGTTATTGCACTTTGGTCTTAGATTTAGAACAAAATTACAAGATGAAGCTGAAGATATATGCAGAAAGAAACAATCTTGGATTGCCAATATACTGTACTAATGAAGAGGGGTCATCTCCTAATGACTTCTGCTACAAGACAAGTGTTACTGTTTCTGGTGATTTATTTGAAGGACAAGGTTACTTTAAAACCATTGATCTTGCAGAGGAATCAGCTGCTCAAACTGCTTTAATGTCTCTTTCAACTGAAGATTTTCAAGAGGTATAAATTTTACTGAAGTATATATATATATAATCATCTTTTTATCTGTGTCTGAGGTTCTAGATTTGTGTTGATTAAACAAAAGCGAAAATGCAGAAATTCGGTGTTGTTGTTCGAGTGCAGGATGATATTCGTATGTACAAGAATCTGCTGCAAGAATTTTGCAGGAAGGAAGGGTTATTAATGTCTAGTTATGTAACTACAAGATATGGTGAAGCTCATGAACCGGTTTTCATCTCAGCCGTTGAAATCGAAGGAGAAAGTTTTAAAGGAAACCATGGGAAATCCAAGAAACAAGCTGAGCATAATGCTGCTAAAGTTGCATACAAATCTGTCTTGCTGCGTAAGTTAATGATTCATTTAATTTCCCACCTTTTTTGCATATATATATTTGCAGGTTTTAGGACACATAAAATGCAAGATCGAACTCGATTCGTTCACTACTCAAAATAGTTCGACATGTGAGCTCAATTAAGCATAAATCGATCTCTTATAGCTTGATTAGCTCGCAAGCTACTCAATTTTTAGATTCTGAATTACTCGAGATCAGCTTGATTATATAACATTAAATTAAATCCCGCACTTTATTATTGCTGTGAATGTGAGTGATTGCATATAATTTTCTTGAAAACAGGAAAATCGGGACAGATGCATGGATTTTCATCTTCTGCTGCAGATGACGATGATGTTGTGAAACTTGCTCTTGAAGTAAAAAAGGTCAAACTTGTTGTTAAAGTAAATGAAGGTAATGTTCTGCCCTGAATTGTGTCCTTTAATTTACTCCATAATCGATCATGTGCTTTTCTTAACTTAACTTAACTTTCTGTTCGTGAAAATATTGCAGATTCTTCTACGATGAATGCGAGAAGCACTCGAGTTACAGAAAGCTACCTACTAAACAACCGAATCAAAGTTTACAAGTATATTCCCGATCTTGATGCAGCAACGTCATCGTCGTCTTCTTGCAATGGAAACGGCAATGTGGTGCTGCCCATTGATGAGGATAAATGGGTTATCGCGGATTTGGAATTCCCTAATAATTAACCAAAGATGCAGAGAAAAACAATGTTTGCTTTCATTATAATATATTTACCCTGTCTTAAGTAAAACTTCAACATGCTTAACTTGTCTGCAACATATTATATGTTTTTCATGCAGTGTCTTGTTCCTTTTGCTTCTAATTCTATGCTGTTACTGAATCCATTACGGCTCAAAATAATACTTCTAAGTTAGTTAGTTAATTCATTATAGCTCATAAAAACATATATATAACTCTATATACATACAAATATACAATACTTCAAATTACATTTTTCCAGAATACAATAATAAAAACTCAATCTTGAGAGCATCTTTTATTCACTTCTTCAATGAATTGAATTCAATAAACACATGTATAGTATAGTTCCTGCAGCAATATAATTAACATTGCCACATACTATTAATTAATTAAGTGCAAATTACATCAACCTTACAAGAACCGATAACCTTTGAAATGTATATCCCAATTGACACAACCACTATAGCAACAAGAACAGCATTTGTTAATCTTCTTGGTGTCTTAAGCTTTGTTGCAACATTGCTCGCGGTTTCCTTGTACTTTGCGATTCTTCTCGTTTTAGCTTCGTCTTCTTTCTCTTTCTTCTCCTCTGAAGATTTCTCTTTATCATCATCATCATCATTATCGCGGGCAATGCTCGTTTTTTGTTTGCTGACAATGCCACTGTTATTAGCATTAGCAGCAGTGGCATTGTCTTGGCCAAAAGCCGGCTCTTTTGAAGCCGCATGTGGTGGCTCATGAACTGCTGGCTTTTGTGTAGGAGTAGCCAAAACGGGCTCTGGTTTTTTATCTTCTTCGACGATTAATTTTGGTAGTCTGATGTATAATTTGCCATTTTCGAATTTAGCTGAGATTTTTTGCATGTTGCAATTACTTGAAACAGGGACTTCTTTCAGAAAACGTCTGTATTTGGTGTCTGAAATTTGATTGTTTCCTGTGACTCTCAAAGTGTTTGATGTTGTAAGTTGGACCCTTAATTGCTCCTTCTTGAAATCTGCATTTTATTTCGGTGCACCAAATTCACAGAAAATATGTTAGGTTTTTAGATTTTGAAGATAAGATATATGTACATATACTTTTGTCCTGTATCTGTATCGTATCTGACACGTATCCAATACAAATATGTACCGGATACGTAGGCACTGATCGAGGCGAATATGCAATTTCAAAAGTTAGATACAAGATTCGGATATATATATATATGTGAAATGAAACATCATGTTGAAATTAAATCGAGAAATATAACCGCCATATACCAAATTAAGAATTGAACAAAATGATGTAAAACTACAACAACAACAACAATGTACTAGTTTATTTTATGTATCTTTTTCGTATCTCGAATTTCATAGATGAATCAACCTTTAAATTTAGCTGGATTTTGCTATTAAAAAAAATGTATGAACAAACCTGGAAGATTGAAGACAATGGTTTCACAATCTTTTTCTTGAATTACTTCAGTTGAAGGCTCAAACTCATCATATACAACCCTTGAAGCCATTTGATCAGAGTTTTTCTTTGTTTTATTGATATGCAAACAAATAGTTTTTTTTCTTCCCTTGGCTTTGTACTGATGATGCAAATTGAATTGAATCAAATTATATCATCTCTCTTAGGGGTCACAAGTATATATATAGTAGTACATAATAATCGTAATAAAATAATACCAAAAGTTTATTCCTAAGATTTTCTTTAACATGAAATATACCTTTGATTTCTTTGTGGCTTTCTTTCTTCTTGGCCTTTCTTGTTGTCACTTAAACACTTTTCTTTTGTTGGAAGCAAAAGAGATTTAAGTACTAATTGTTTTTTAATTTGGCAAAGTGGCATAAGCCAATTGACTCCATATAATAATATGATTACTATTACAAATAAATAAATAAATAAAAGCCCCTCCCCGGGGCATAGCTCAGTAGCATAAAAGCATAAGTGTTGTACTGACAATATTATCTTTGAGTTCAAATGTGGTAGTTCGATACCACGGTATAATTAATGTATTCAAATTCTCAACAAAACAAAACAAAAAACTTGTACAAACAGCCTCTGTAAACTGAACTATTGAGACATAACCCTCGATTTACATCATCAACGAAAACCTTAAGGGCGGGGCACTAATATCCTTCGGGTCGGGCTCAACCATATCTCCACAAATATAAATTAAAGGGATTGTTAACGTATTAGACACAATCAATCGTGCCATCATATTATATTGACCTTATATATTCGTTCTTTTAAAGTTAATTATAGCCTATATACTTGACTTTTAGAAAGTCGGTTGTGTCGATTATACAATATAATCAACTATCGATATATCAACCATAGGTGTGTGATAAGATAGCATATTAATGTGGTACTGGAATAAGTTTGATATGATTCTTTATAAGGTCATAAATAAATAAATAAATAAAATGATGGGTTTACATCCAAAATTCTGTCTGAAGTCTGCATTCTTGTCATTTCATCACACAATATATATTTGTAAAAAAACAAAACAATATTCACAACTACAAGGTGATGTTCTATGTAGATATTATGTAGCATTTTAAAAATACACCTATTATTTTTCTAAATAAAATTTATGAAATATCTAATAAAAGGAAGAGAGATTCTTAATAATAATAATAATAATAATAATAATAAAAGAAAAGATCCTTTTGTTATCTTTATGGTCCATGGTATAAAAAATGAGGTTTCACTTTTGTTTTTGTCACAAAAAGTTTTTACATCATTTTCCTCCTTTCTATAATTGTCCCTAAAGCACAAGATGTGCATGGGATATATTCTTTTCATACACATTTTCCATGAAAAATGAACTACAGCATGTCTGTAATGGATTCTTTGCTTTTCATTTATTAAACTTTTATCCCTTATTTTTATTCTGAATTTTGAAAGATGTTCTACACCAAGGTGTAATAAACCAAGTAGAGTCGATGATCTCTAGAGTTCGAGCTTGATTCAATTAAAAAAATCAGGCTTGAAACTCAGTTCGAGCTCGATCGAGCCATAAAAAGGCAAGATCAAACTTGACTTGCTAAGTACTACACAATCCACATAGCTCGACTTGGTTCGAAAGCTCGATAATTTGTTCTCAAAATTCATATATTTTTTACAAAATATGGAGATCGAGCTCGACTCGTCTAAAACTCGACTCAAATAATAATAAATAATTTTTTAAATATTGTTTAATAATAAATTCAATACATATAGTTAAATAAATAAATATTTAATCTAGCAAGATTAACTCGCGAGCTACCTGATTGCTACAATTTATATCTCGCGATTAGTTATTCGAGTAGTTTGACTCGAGCTCGAACTTGAAAGAAAACCAAATCGAGTCAAAAAAAAATTACGAATTAGTTCACCAGTAAGCTGGTTCACTTACGGCCTAATTCTACAAGCACAAAAACAGTAGCAAGCATAATAAATGGGAGAAATATAATTTAAATGGCAAAAGTGAAAAGAAAAATAGTGTGTATTAATAAAATTTATAACGTGAAAAGACATACAAATTCTAAAAACTGGTATTAGTAGATAAACTACTTATTACATGGACGGTTCAATGGGTGATCGAGATAAACTAAATGGGCCGTTTGGAATCATAAACCTAAGTTTATGGGCTAACAAGACAGAGTAGGCCTTAACCCTTTCTTCTTTATCCCTCAAAAAAAAAAACCCCTTCCTTCTTTAGGTAGATAAAACGGACGGCTTGGCACCTCAAAATTGATTAGAGCCTCACGATTTTTTAGACATCCAAGATATTATTTCTGACATCACAATAATTTTTTTTTCATACCGACGTTCATACATTTATAAAACGTCACCACACATGGGACGATGGTGGGTAACGTCACAGAAAATGACTTTTCTTGTATATAAATATTAGTGACAGTGATGTTGGTAGAAACATCGGTGACCACAGTCATGTTGGTAGAAACATCGGTGACAGTAACGTTTGAACGTGTGATGTGTTGAACTAACTTTGTGATGTCATGCAAAAAAAATCTAGTAATGTGATGCTCGAGTCAATCATGTGGTGTCATTTAGAGATGAGTAAATTGATCAGTAACCCAAAACAATTATGCGGTGCCATACTTTTTTTTTTTTTTTGAGGAATCAAGAACTTTTATCAATCAAACATCCGCCAAGCAAACGGCCAAAACTTCACCAGGGGGCGATGCGTCCCAAGATGTTCGAGATGAAACTAACAAAGCATGTCTAGCTAAAAGTTGTGTTGGGACATTCCCCCACAAGCCGAATAAAAGTAAAAGAAACATATACAAAACTAGATAAAAAGGCCAAACAGTCCTGCACCAAACAATCTTTCGCCGTAAGATCCTCTACTGATCTACGAAGATGTGAAACACACGTCAGACAATCACTCTCTACATCTAGTCGTTGAATCCCCAAACGTCTCGCCTCTTCCAGTGCCAATGAAATGTCCTTAAACTCCATGTATTCATCAGGTCTCTGGATCAAAATGATACGCGAAGGATTGAAGAACTGCCCCGTACGAGTCGCGGAAGATGACTTCAACACCCGCTCCTACCTGAGTAACCAACACATCTATATTTCCCTTTATCACCCCTCTAGAGGCTTCACCTGTAGGATGTAATATCGTCGGATGGATCAAAATCCACCCGATTACGCAGCGGAAAGTATAAGATCTAGATCTAGTCAACCAAAATACATAAAATAAATAGATCTAACCTACGAGGGGGTTAGATTGCTTACCAGTTTATGGTGAATAAACTCCAAAAACAATCTTCAATCCAAGATCCAAGCTAGATGAGAAGCCACAGTCTTCCAACGTGTGTCTCCAAGCACCACCAGGTGGATGGTGTTTCAAGCCGCCGGACCTCCTCGATATGCTACCTAGAAAACCCGAAGTTTTCTAAACTCGAACCCAAAGTACAATGGCCGAAAATTCTAAGCCAAGTACTTACACAAAATGGCGTGTTTTTCATGTGTCAAAAGGCTTTGGAGAACTCTCTTTATATAGGAGAGTAATCATTGTCCTCCAAAGATTTAATAATTAAGAGATAATTATTAGATTAATCATTATTCCAAATAAAAGATAAATAAAATGATTATCCCAAACAAATTAGGATAAATCATATTATTATCTAATATTCCATGAATTATCAATTAACAAATAAAAGATAAATTACACGTTAAATAATTATCCAAAAAAACTAATTTCTCTCTAATTATTTAATGATAAAATGCGCCCCACCTTAATAAATAAAAGTCCATGCGCATTTTTTGACACATTGGGCCGAGTCCACGAAAAAACTCTTTTCCGTGTATTTAATTATCTAGTCCAACTAAACAATTAATCTATATATCAATTAAATAGTCAAATCCAACTATTTAATTATAATTGAGGTGAAACGACGAGAAAACATATATGTTATATTAGGAGCGCGTCGGGGACCACGGAACCCATATTCGGGAGTTACAATAAATTAAATAAAATTATTCGTCGGACCGAACAATTATATTCAATTAATTAATTCCGGGATTACACCACCATAAACCCGAAACTGAACTCTGCCGAATATAGATAACTTATACTCAACTATGAGTTGATAAGCGTCCACTGATATAATCATTACATACGGATAAATCCTCCATAGACTGTTCGTTTCGATTCGGGATATTTCCGTAAACCCTTCTCGAAACATATTATCCTTATTTACCATTAACCCCCTAGTGATCAATTAGTTCATAAATAATATGATATGAACTGGGCCCATCGATCGGTTTAGGGTTAACAAATCGAGAACGTCACGTCTACTTCCCGAGGGAAGGAATGGATTCCATATCGTGATAGCACGGACTACTCACTCATCCCGAGAATAGAGCCAACGAGAAGTGTTGGACAACATACTTGCGAAGTGATCCTTACTAACACATCAAACCCTACCCTAGTTTAAGCAGTCGTCTGTGATCACCTCAGGATTGAGATTAATCCATATATGATCATCTTGTGATTCGATAAGACTTCTCGATTACGGAATTATATCGAGAACTCAAATCAAATCGGTTCAATACTATATGATCATCATCATATATAAATGCCCCACTATGTACCCTATTATTGACGGTCGATAAGATCGTCACACCGTAAAGTGTTCTGGGCGCATTAATAACAAATTAATCATGAGACCCGTACTCAGATTAATAAACGCCACGGACTAAGTTAATTTTAAGTACATCTCACTAACTCAATCCTCTTGTGTATAGCCATATAGATTGAATATTATTGTTCGGTCTGACGAGTAATGTTATTTAATTTATTGTAGCTACTGAATATGGGTCCATGGTCCCCGACGTGGCTCCTAATATAGTGTTAATGGTGATTTTATATGATTTATATCGTTATATTTTGTAACAATTCTCTCCATATTCGTATAATTCGCATAGAAATTAAGTGTTTAATTGATTTATTGAGCAAATGAGTTTTTAAACAGTTTATTCGCAAAATTGGTTAATTTATGTGTTTTATTGATGATTTTATGTTTTTTGAATATTATTACACTTTGCGATGTTTTTAATGTCATGTAGATGCAAAATTGCGGCTCAAAAGATGATGGAAAGAAGATAAATGTCGGATTTATTTGATGAAAAAGAGATAAAGGAAGGAAAATCGATTTTTGATCAAGTGAACGTGCGTTCAATTCTCCGTCCACTGGACGGGCGTCTGGTTATTCGGACGGGCGTCCAGGTTGGCAAATTCAGATCAGAGTTTTGTTTAAATTGCTGAACGAGTGTCCAAATTAAAGAAGGACGGACGTCTGACCATGACTCGGCCCGATTCAAAATTTGCATTGAAGGTTGGACGGGCGTTTGATTCTTTGGACGGGCGTCCTTAAACCGCCTTTGCAGAACCACCTCAGAAATCTATAAAAAGGCTGCGTTTTCTCCACATAATAACATCATTATTCGAACCCTAAACCCTAGGGGCGGCCTAGCTGCGATTTTTATTAGTTTTTACTCAAAGTTTATGCTTTTAAATCTCTAGTTTAGATCAAACACTTTTATGTACTTTATTCAAGTAATTCGAGCTCAAAGGTGATGTTAAGAGGCTAGACCTCTATTGAACAAGCGTTGTGAAGCCATCCGATCAGCAATTCAGTTCCGTTTCTCGATTGTCTTGTGAGTTTTTAATTCAAGTTGTTTCTTTATTATGTTTATCATGTTTTTATGCAATTTATATCGAAAGATCTTTGCATGTTGATTGTTTATATTGATGAGAATCATGTTAAACCCTAGATCCCCATGATAAAGAATAGATCTTTGATCTAAATAACGAGAGTTATTAGGTTAGATTTCTAGGTTAGAAACTTATAAATTTCACACCTTGGGTTAGAAAGCGTTAATCTTTAGGATCGAAAGATAGAAGATTAATAGGCGAACTTGTCTAAGAAATTAGGAGTTCATACCTTGGCTAGGTGAATCACAACTTGGTTAGAAATCACGAGATAATCGAGATGGAAATTGATTGTTGTAGGATAGGTGGATCAATAGCTTGTTCGTTCGTAAATTATTGATTAAATCACTTGAACTTGAATTGCTTAGTAAATTTACAATCTTTATTTCATAATAGATTTAGTTTAGATAATTTTGTTCGCAACCATATTTTCCTGGCTTTAGATCTCGATCTTTTGTCCCGTTATTCTTATTGTTAGTTTCGTTTTTTTCGTTTTAGTTCTTCATTGTTTTATTTTCGTATCTTTTTAATAGTAATCGTGACATAGTTAGGTTAGATAATAAAAACTAGATTAAGCAACCCCGATTCCCTGTGAGATCGACCCGGTATTAGTTGCTATACTACGATCCCTTCACTTGGGGTATACCGGATTTATAATTTATTACTTGTTGTTTTTCCATTGATAAAATCCGAGACATATAGCATATACGATTTCTCGTCGTTTCACCTCAATTGTAATATTAATTGGTTGGATTGGACTATTTAATTGCTATGTGGATTAATTGTTTAGTTGGACTAGATAATTAAATATATGGAAAAGAAATTTTTCGTGGACTCGGCCCAATGTATGTCAAAAATGCGTGTGGACATTTATTTAATTAAGGGGGGCGCATTTTATGATTGAATAATTAGAGAGAAATTAGTTTTCTTGGATAATTATTTAATGTATGATTTAATCATTTATTTGTTAAGTGATAAATCATGGAATATTATATAATATATTTATTTATCCTAATTTGTTTGGGATATATTATATATTTATCTTTTATTTGGAATAAGGATTAATCTAATAATTATCTCTTAATTATTAAATCCTTGGAAGACAAGGATTACTCTTTTATATTAAGAGAGTTCTCCCAAGCCTTAGACGGTATTTAGAACCGATAAACTAGTGGGAGCTTTGATCTTATGATTTGTCGATTAGAAAAATCGAAAAGTCCAAGCTAGTAACACTATCATTAGGCGTCCCACAGTTCAAGAGTAGTGTCTACTCAAACGAACTGCTAGTTCAAGACTGTTTCAATTTAAGGAAAGTCGAGAATGGGAAAGAATGTTTATACGTGTTAGTCATCTAAACTAAGTAGTTTTAATGCTAAACCGGAAAATTAATTGGAAATTAGAGGATAAGGAAAGTGATTTCGGATCATTGACCAATGCATCCTTAGCAATTTTCTCAAAAAGCTAAAGTTCTTTGGAAGAACTAGGTAGCTTTGCATTAAAAGATAAATAAAATAGACAACGGACAGTTATTTCAGATAGACTAGTGGGAGTGATATAAGAAAATGAATCTCGGATTCAATTCTTGAGTATCATAGAAAATTTATTTTTTCTATTTTTCGGATTCATTGGAACAAACGTATTCATTTTCAATAGGATAATTTGTTTATCTTATTGACGATAAATATAACATTCGTAGCACGAACCTAAGACTCAGACTTTTGTTTGATAAAGTCAGAACCACTAAGCATTACTGAAAAGTATTAGTAACGCATCTTAAAATATATAAACGCAAATGGTTTCCGTATTTCGATAAACGCTTCTTTCTATTCTATTAATTAGTGCATATTCCCTAAAGACAAGATCTGAAGACTGGCTTAGGGTGATTCATATCTCCCGTCAAAGGAACAACGTCTCAAAGGAACAATGCCTAAGTTTCCTTTCAATCAGGGAAAGGGTAATAGATTTAAAGAAGTAACATAGCTTGTTCATAACAACCTTCGGGGTCATATGAAAGGTACAAACTAGTGGGAGTTTTTTGAAGTAGTGACATCTTGTCTGACAACTATTCAAGACTCCGGTAAGTTTATCCAAAATATTTGGAGGAAATCTCTGATTTCACCAGAGATAGAGTATTCCATACTCAAAAATAGGTTATTGCGTAGTCTTCGGGACTGATGCTCGGCCTGCCTCCCAGTGAAATGTTTTCACTAAGGGATACACCATAAATTTGCCTTATATAGTTATTGATGTGCTACGATACGTTGCTGAACTCATTTAAGATATTGGTTGCAAAATAACGGTTGTAATGAAAAACCGAGAAGTCCACCAAAAAGATGCCTACTCATTTGTGGATAAGGAGTGAATTCGGTTCACCCACTTCCGTAAATATAGACATTTAGCATTTAGTGCTTGAAGGTAAGACTGGAAATTTTGCGTACACATTCAGGTCGTGAAATATCTTAATGCATTGAGTAAAGGTTGACTATAAAACACATAAAATCAGAGAATGACTGTGATACTGTCAAACTCGGTCTGATAGAGTCTATAAATAACAATAGATCTTGAAGTATTTGTACTCAAGATGTTACTAACTGATTTGTTCAGTCCACATCCAACACCGAAAGTTGGTGACAAAACTAATAAAAACTACTAAACTAGATCAATATATCAATCCACCTTGAACGCAGTGGGAGTATGGTTTGTCCATTACCCATTCCAGGACCTTACGGTCTATAAGGTAGATTGTTGACCTATAGTCCTTCGTGGATTGTGTAGGATCCTGATCATAGAGGTTGGTTTAAAAGCCATAACCATGTGAATGGAGTTTGATACTCCAGTTCTGTTGAAACTCTTGTAGAACCATCTGAGTATCTCAGGCCCAGTGGGAGTAATTGGAACTACACGGAGAAGAGTCGAATGAATAAGAAAGTTTAACTTTCAACGCAAAGCTGAGTAATTTAGGGGTGATTCCCTTAAAGGTAGAGAGTTAACCAGACCGTGACCTCTCTTACCACTCAGACTTGCTTGATTTTCGTCAGAAAGCAGGAAATAGGGGGTGATTCCCTAAGACTTCCTTGCCGAACAACGGAATCTGAATTCATTCAGAACATAAGGGTTTTAGCTTAAAACAAATAACGGATTCGTTACAAAGCATAAAATAAGGTTGATTCCCTAAGACCTTTTTGCGAGACTAACAGTATCTTAATTTATTCAAAAAGAACCTTTGGCAGGATGCCTGTAATACCCTACTCCCGACCCCTAGGTCCACTGGGGTCATTCTAGGAGGGGTTGCGAAGCTCTCGCCGCGACTTCAATAACAAAACTAGACTCCTCAAAAAAAAAATTCAATAAATCCACAGATGATTGATAATACCTCGAACTTTATTACAATATTACCACAAATCAATCGTACATAAAACACTAACTATTTCCATTAAAAGATTACAACAAATAAAATCACAAGATTCATGACTAACTAACTCAATATGCGCAGTCTAATCCACAACATCAATTTCTTTTCTTCCTCGGATCTCGATCAAAAACCTGTACATATATTTATAAAAGGAAAAAAAAACAAAACTCAAAGAAAAACGAGGCGTCGAGCAAAGGGCTTGGTATGAGCGCACGTGTGCAAGTGTTATACTATATTATATATATATATATATATATATATATATATATATATATATATATATATATATAAATGTAAAAACAACTTTTATAAAATTTGCAGCGGAAACCTTTATTAATCTTGCAAAACGAGTTAGTAAATAATTCTTGAAAATAAAAATAAAAGACAGAGCAACAATAATAAGTCAATTTTAAAAGTTATATAGTGCACGAGCATTAAGGAAAAACATGTCGAGTTAATTTTACAAGCACCAGCTTTAGTCGAGCCGATGAGTCAAGTACCGCCCAAACGCCAATTTTACCATGGATTTCAACCGCACTTCACGAGACTAGCCATGCCTGACAACTCCGGCCGATTGTCAGGGAAAAGAATCAACCTTCACCGTGCAAAACTCCTACACGGCTCCGGCCAACCCTATCCATGCCCTAGGACCCACGCACCAACCGTCGCCCTTTGCTTTCCCGGGCCGTAGCATGAATCTTCGGGGAAAAGGTACCGTCCCCACTCTTACGAGTGAGCACTCTAGCTACTTGTCGGATAGACTTCGAGTCAAGAGGCCCCGAGACCGGTGACTAGCCGTTCTCCTGAGCGATGAACTCTAATCCCCCTAGCCACCGTAGCTTTGACACTTTCGTGTCACGAGCGAGCGAGCGAGTAAGTATTATCCGTCAATTCCAAGTATCGGTTTATTTATTTATAAAAATGTGCGCACTACCAAATCGAGTCGTTTAATTTTAAAGAAATCGTTTGAAAATGACTTCCGAGTTTAAAAGTTCATTCGATATATACACACAAAATATTTGAAAATAATATAAAACACACTTTTGGCTTTATATCAAAATAAAAGACTCACCTATAATCCAAGCATCCGATTAATGTTATGCTATATACCTCGATCAAAACTCTAAAATTCTTGATCCGTACGTAAAGAAAACCACGTTTTCATTTAGCTCCTCTTAAAACCTGCTTGTTACATATTTCTTTTCTTAAAATGCAAACAATTGCCCAAGTCTCTTTTACCCCAAATGATTCATCACTCTCCTGTGCGTAAACACCTCCTTCTCCACCTCTTTAATATCCGACAAATATTTAACGCCTTTCATACAACCAACACTTTACTCACATTCTAATTTCTTAGCCTCATGTATGAAAATCTTAATTCCTCCTCGTCATGATCATTCTGTTCCTCAAACAGTTACCAATTAAAAGATGGTGGTTGATCGAATGCAGTGATCGTGTATCGCATCATTGGTTTGTGAAACGGAAGTCGTGGGCTGCGTATGAGAGGCACCAGCAGCTCAAAGCTATTGCGGTGGATTAAGTACGTATAATTTGATGGGTGGTGGCGTCACCGAAATGACGGAATCTTTGTATGCGAAAAGGTTTTTTAAAAGAAGAACTCGACGGTAGATACTACTACTCCTATGGCTTGATGATAGTGGTGGCAACCAACTGCCGTGAGGAATGAGATGGTGATTATGTGAAGGGCTGTCTTTAAGTAATTTCCGGCAATGATCGAGTGTCTAGTGGTGGTATATAGGTGTGGTTCTTAAACGAAAAAGAGTCATCGGTACTATAGTCTATATGTACAATAATCTGATCACTATATATTAATTAGATCCATTTAATACCTATTTTCCCTAACCGCAGAATTGATGCTAATTAAGGAAGTGTTAAAATTCTCCTCGGTTGCCTTAAAACTAATAACACTGTCCGTTTCTAATTCTTTTCTAACTTAAGAGTGTTCTTGATATTTAATGTTCTATAAATGAGTTCCATTACAAATATATATATATAGCATTGTTTTTACTATCTTCTAAGAATATATATATATATATAGTTATAATCCCAGTAATAATAACGTGGACTTAAATTTTTTTGATCTATGCATATCTATAAAAATAATTCTAACAAAATAAAGTATTATGTAATTTTAATTATAAGATTGGTCACAAATACGATAATAAGAAAGATAGTACTAATAATAATTATTATTCATATTTTGACAAGTATACCCTTTTCGTTTTATGATAAAATTTGGGGCGTTACAATGCCTGCCATAGCTTATATCCTTTGGGGATTAAAGCAAACATCTAGGTCATTTCAAAGTCATATATTTTAATATGTGGGCTTGACCAGAATGTTGATAAGTCTTTCATAGACTGGGAATCAATATTAGTAAAGTAGTATGTAGATTAGTGTTTATAATATGTAGTATAATCAAGTGCAAACTAAAATATAAGTTATAAACACTGATTCTGGCTTTAAGTCAGATTAAGGATGATCGTTAAGTCGATCTAGTCCTCAGTGTTGAATCAAAGGCATATTGAAATCGTACCACCTGATTAGATGGAAAGGCGACGTTTCAATCCCAAAGATCGACTCAAGCCGCCAACCTACCTAATCAGTGTACCAAGTCACATAGTGTTCAGTTTTAAGTACGCGCCGGGTCACTGACCTACCCTACGGCGGCATACTCCGGTCGTACTTGGAAACGTGAATTACTTGGATGCGCTTGGAGGGTATGAATCTTAGGGACATGTCTCACTTGTTTTGAGCAAGTGGGAGAATGTTGTAGATATAGAAATAAAGGGTGTGCTCTAAAACAATTAATCCACTTGCCTTTCGTGCAAGTGGGAGATTGTTAGGTGTAGTGTCCGAAAGACAATTATGTAATTGTTTTAAGACAGAATTAATAATTCATCTTATTATATGCATGTGTGCTTATAATTAAGACACTACTGAAAACCCTAAGTACCTCGTTTATGTAATCACATAACTCAGTGTATGGCTATACACAAAAGGATTGAGTTAGTGAGATATATTTAAAATTAACTTAGTTCGTAGCGTTGATTAATCTGAGTACGGGTCTCATGATTAATATGCTAATAATGCGCCCAGAACACTTTACGGTGTGACAGTCTTATCCGGACGTCGGTAATAGGGTACCTAGTGGGGCATTTATATATGATGATAATCATATAGGGGTGGACCGATTTGATTTGAGTTCTCGATATAATTCGTAATCGAGAAGTCTTATCGAATCACAAGATGATCATATATGGATTAATCTCAATCCCGAGGTGATCACGAGACAACTACTTAGGCCGGGGTAGAGTTTGATGTGTTAGTAATGATCACTTCGTAGTATGTGGTCCAACACTTCTCGTTGGCTCTATTCTAGAATGAGTGAGTAGTCCGTGTTATCACATAATATGGAATCCATTCCTTCCCTCGGGAAGTAGACAAACGATTCCTTATTTGTTAACCCTAGAAACTGATCGACCGGCCGAGTTCATATCATATTGGTTATGAACTAATTGATCACTAGGGGTTAATGGTAAATAAGGATAATATGTTTCGAGAAGGGTTTATGGAAATATCCCGAATCGAAGTGAACAGTCTATGAAGGATTTATCCGTATGTAATGATTATATCAGTGGACGCTTTCGACTCATAAATTGAGTGTAAGTTATCTATATTCGATAGAGTTCAGTTTCGGGTTTATGATGGTGTAATCCCGGAATTAATAAGTTGGATATAATTATTCTGTCTGATGAATAATTTTATTTAATTTATTGTAGCTACTAAATATGGGTCCATGGTCCCCGACGTGGCTCCTAATATAGCATATAGGTTTTCTCGTCGTTTCACCTCAATTATAATTAAATAGTTGGATTGGACTGTTTAATTGATATGTGGATTAATTGTTTAGTTGGACTAGATAATTAAATACATGAAAAATATATTTTTCGTGGACTCGGCCCAATGTGTGTTAAAATGCGTGTGGACCTATTTTAAATCGGGTGGGGCGCATTTTTAATCATTATTTAATTAGAGAGAAATTAGTTTTCTTGGATAATTATTTAATGTGTGATTTATCTTTTATTTGTTAAATGATAATTCATGGAATATTAGATAATAATATGATTTATCCTAATTTGTTTGGGATAATTATTTTATTTATCTTTTATTTGGAAAAGGATTATTATAATTGATTTTGTATTAATTAAATAAATCCTTGGAGGACAAGGATTACTCTCCTATATAAAGAGAGTTCTCCCAAGCCTTTTAGCACACAATAATACACGCCATATTGACTAGTACTTGGGTTGATATTTTGACCAAGTGCTTCGGGTTTCGAGTTGTGATAATCTTCGGGATTATTCCGGTAGCATATCAAGGAGGTCCGGCGGCGGGAAACACCATCCACCTGGTGTTGCTGGGAGACACACGTTGGAAGGCTTGTGGCTTCTCAACTTGCGTGGATACTACTTTTGATCTTGGAGTTAAGCACCATAAAAAGGTAAAATCCAAACCCCCTTGTAGTTTGATCTTTAATTTATGTTCTTTGTTTCGTTTATTCTCCCGAAGAGACTTGAGGATTCACTAAACATCCCATTTAGTATTCACCGCAGGTTAGATAATCATTCCTGAGAGGTAGGGTAGACTACATCGTTGAATACTGCATAAATGCAAAAAAAAATCTTAACCAGGTGAATGGATAGGATTGCCAATGATCGATTCTCGTGAATTTGAGCGAATCAAATCCTTTAGAATGAATCCCGATGGCATGTCAGACTCTGACTTCAGATAACACGCCCATGTTGTTTCCAACTGTTTCAGTGTTACCATTCACAAACACCAATCTACATACTACTTTACTAATATTGATGCCCAGTCTACGAAAGACTTATCAACGTTCTGGTCAAGTCCACATATTAAAATATATGACTTTGAAATGACCTAGAGGTTTGCTTTAATCCCCAAAGGATATAAGCTATGGCAGGCATCCTACCAAAGGTTCTTTCTGAATAAATTAAGATACCGTTAGTCTTGCAAAAAAGGTCTTAGGGAATCACCACTATTTTCTGCTTTGTAACGAATCCGTCATTTGTTCTTAGCTAAAACCCTTCTGTTCTGAATGAATTCAGATTCCGTTGTTCGGCAAGGAAGTCTTAGGGAATCACCCCTATTTCCCTCTTTTTGACGAAATCAAGCAAGACTGAGTAGTAAGAGAGATCACGGTCTGGTTAACTCTCTATATTTTAGGGAATCACCCCTAAATTACTCAGCTTTGTGTTGAAAGTTAAACTTTCTTATTCATTGTACTCTTCTCCGCGTAGTTCCAATTACTCCCACTGAGCCTGAGATACTCAGGTGGTTCTACAAGAGTTTCAACAGAACTGGAGTATCAAACACCATTCACAGGGTTATGGCTTTTAAACCAACCTCTATGATCAGGATCCTACACAGCCCACAAAGGACTATAGGTCATCAAACTACCCTATAGACCGTAAGGTCCTGCAATGGGTAATGGACAAACCATACTCCCACTGCGTTCGGGGTGGATTGATATACTGATCTAGTTTAGTAGTTTTTTATTAGTTTTATCACCAACTGCCGGAGTTGGATGTGGACTGAACAAATCAGTTAGTAACATCTTGAGTACAAATACTTCAAGATCCAAGGTTGTTATTTATAGACTCTATCAGACCGAGTTTGACAGTATAACCGTCATTATCTGATTTTACGAGTTTTATAACCAACCTTTACTCAATGCATTAAGATATTTCACGACATGAACGTGTACGCAAAATTTTCAGTCCTACCTTCAAGCACTAAATGCTAAATGTCTATATTCACAGAAGTGGGGTGAACCGAATTCACTCCTTATCCACAAATGCGTAAGCATCTTTTAGGTAGACTTCTTGGTTTTTCATTACAACCGTTATTTTGCAACCGATATCTTAAATGAGTTCAGCAGCGTATCGTAGCTCATCAATAACTATATAAGGCAAATTTATGGTGTATCCCTTAGTGAAAACATTTCACTGGGAGGCAGGTCGAGTATCAGTCCCAAAGACTACGCAATAGCCTATTTATGAGTATGGAATACTCTATCTTTGGTGAAATCAGAGATTTCCTCCAAATATTTTGGATAAACTTACCGGAGTTTCGAGTAGTTATCAGACAATGTGTCACTACGCAGAAGCTCCCACTAGCTTGTATCTTTCATATGACCCCGAAGGTCGATATGAACAAGCTATGTAACTTCTTTAAATATATTACCCTTTCCCGATTGAAAGGAAACTTAGGCGTTGTTCCTTTGAGACATGGTTCATTTGACTGGGAGATAGGAATCACCCTAAGCCAGTCTGCAAATCTTGTCGTTAGGGAATATGCACTAATTAATAGTATATGAAGAAGTGTTTATCTAAATATAGAAACCATTTACGTTTATATAGTTTAAGATGTGTTACATATACTTATTCAGCATTTCTTAGTGGTTCTGACTTTATCAAACAAAAGTCCGAGTCTTGGATTCGTGCTACGAATGTTATATTTATCGTCAATAAGACAAACAAATTATCCTATTGAAAATGAATACGTTCGTTCCAACGAATCCGAAAACAGAAAATGAATTTTCTGTGATACTCAATAATTGAATCCTAGATTCATTTCCTTATATCACTCCCACTAGTCTATCTGAAATAACTGCCCGTTGTCTATTTTATTTATCATTTAATGCAAAGTGTTGGGAATTTTAAGTTTTAAATTTACAATCCAGTCTAACCCTAAGTGCAAAGTTTAGTAATGCAGTGGCTCGACCGGGTCATCCACAGGGAATCGGACTTTGTCTAGTTCTAATCAATTGTTCTAAATTTGTCACAGTTATTATTATTATCACTAGAATTATAAGGAAAAAAATAAAAATGTCCTACACTTAACAATTGAAAAACTACAATTAAAATGAAACAAAATGAACCTAGTAAAGAAAACAATAGAAAATAAACTGGACAGAGGATCTGAAATCCAAAGCCAGTTAAAATAGTTGCGAACCGGATTAACGAAGATGATTCTAAAAATACAATAAAACTTATAAAATTGTTACGATTACTACGGTGATAACGAAAATCAGCACAAATGATTTTTTTCAATTAATCTAACGATGAACAAGCAATGATCCACCGATCCCGCAACCCTCATTTTCTTCTCTAAGGTTATCTTGTGATGATTTAACGAAAATTGTGATTCACCTATCGTGGGTATGAATTTCTAATGTCTTAGAAAATTCTCCTATTAATCTCTTTCATCTATCGATTCAAAAGATTAACGCTTTGACTAACAAGGTGTGAGATTTGTTCAGTCTCGCAACCTAGATTTCTAACCTAACGACTATCGTTATTAGATTAAAAATCTAATCTTGACTATGGTGATCTTGGTTTAACAATTAATTCTCATCAATTATTAAACAATCAAATAAGCAACACATTCATCAATTGAAATTGCACAACAATAAAAATCATAGAAAAGATACAATTTTATTAAACTCACAAGACAATCCAAAATTCGAAATCAAGACGCTGCTGAGAACGGTTTCACAGAGCTTGTTCCAAACTGCTTCAGCCTTTAACCATCGTTAATTACAGACAAAATAAATAAAATAAAAATAAATAAATAATGCTCGGTCGACCGAGAGGAAGGGTTCGGTCGACCGAACCAAAATTTCTAGGGTTCTGCGCCGAAAATTGTTTCCAGAGAAATTTCTTCGTCCCTTCTGTCACTGACTCCCCATCCTTTTATACTTATTTTTTCGAGAATAGGATAATTATTATTCTTTTCTTTTATTATTTGAAAAAGAAAAATCTAAACCCTAAACAAAATATAAAAATAAAGATAATCCCTATTTTATCCTTCTGTTTAATCTTCAAATAAATGTTGTTTGAAACTCCTTCAGCTCTTTGACTCATTCCATGATATGTTTGTGTACCTACAAAATAATAAGAACATGCAAAGTGTAACATCTCATATATAAATAGATAATTACTAATAAAATCACGTAAATAACCCAACTTTGCATTTCAATAATTCCCACAATCATTCTTTTAATAATTCAATTAAACACTTAATTTTCTATAAAAATCAATAAAATACAAAGGACATTGTTACGAAATAATGTAATATAAATCATAAAAATCACCGTAAACACAAAGCTACCTAGTTCTTCCAAAGAACTTTAGCTTTCGAGAAATTACTAAGGATGCATTGGTCAGTGATCCGAAATCACTTTCCTTATCCTTTAATTTCTAATTTATTAATTTTCCGGTTTAGCCTTAAAACTACTTAGTTTAGATGACTAACACGTATAAATATTCTTTCCCATTCTCGACTTTCCTTAAATGGAAACAGTCTTGAACTAGCAGTTCGTTCGAGTAGACACTACTCTTGAACTGTGGGATGTTCAGTGTTACTTGCTTGGACTATCGATTTTTCTAATCGTCAAATCATAAGACCAAAGCTCCCACTAGTTTATCGGTTCCAAATACCGTCTAACTAGAAACACTTTGTATTTATGATTTTTCAAAGATTAGAACATCACCTAGAACTAAGCTCCCACTAGTTTATCAGTTCCAAATACTGTCTAACTAGAAATGTTGTGTTCATGATGTTTCAAAGATTATAAAATCTCCAGAACTAAGCTCCCGCTAGTTTATCAGTTCCAAATGTCTAACTAGTAACACTTTATTCTTGTTTTTCCAATGAATGGAAAAAATCTTGTGCAGTCCATTACATATTTCTAATGATTCAGAAAAACAACAAATCATAAGGCTAAGGCTCCCACTAGTTTATCGGTTCCAAATACCGTCTAACTAGCAACGCCTTATGTATATGATTTTCCAATTTTTCAATTTAGAAATTTGTTGTGTAATTACACTTTTAAAATTCACTAAATGAATTTTATATGATAGTCCTATGTCATCTTTTGTAAACTAAGTATGGTCGTCTCTCGTTTTACACGAGTGACACCCGTGACATACCTGTACTATGTCACTTAAGTTTTAAAGGCTCAAGTTGCATTCTTTTGATAATTACAACGTACTCGTTACTTTCCACATTTTTAATGAAGTCCTATTACTAACAGTTTAGTAGCCTAGAGATTAAAGTTGTAAATAATATGACAGAAAGTTAAATTCAAAAATAAATTATCACTACTAAATTTTTATTTTAGGAATAATAAACTATAAAAAGTTTATCCTACCATTCCAAGGATTTAACCTCGCACCTCAGTGCCGCCGTAGGGTAGGTCAAAGAGGTGACGGTTAAACTGAGACAATCTCTCTCAATGATTAAGCTTTGAGAATCGAACATCTCACGGGAATCAGGCATCCCGGTCCTTAATCATTGATTACCTTCCTTTTTCTAGCCTAGATATTTCAAAAATATCCATAAAGAGTGTGACCTACTATATCAGATCTCAAAGTACGCCCCGAGTATGCCGCCGTAGGGTCGGCCAGTGACTCAACGAGTACCCAAAATCCTATCCTTTCGAAGACCAAGCCTTGAATTTTGATAGGGGTGAACACCATCCGTAGGGGGCCGAAATCAAAGCGGCTCGAGGCGTCACCCTTCTCTCATGTGCTTGCATCTATAGTAGAGGCCGTGGGGTTGGCTGTCGCCTTCCCCGCTCCCACTCAATAATTTGAAAAAGTGGTGGGTTTACTAATTACGGTTTCGGTCTTGACAATAAGAAACAATAAATCAAAGTACTCCGATCAGGGTCGGTTATGTAGGCAAGCCTACGCCGTCTTATTCGTTGGAACATATGTGACAGTTCAGGCTAATCCGGCAAGAGAAGCCCCGTTTAGCCCGAAGGCTTATCGGCTATGCTAAGTCTTGTCGAACTACTGTAACGTACATCACACGTGGGAGGAGAGTCGATTGAGCCGAAGCTCGGTTGAATTCGCCCAACCATGGTTAGACCATTTTCGAACCCATGTACTAAGATTTTCCGATTTCTAAATTGTCAACCAAAGCGCAATCTCGTTTATGTTTAAGGTGGGTTCACCGAAAACTCAACGATTTATCTAAGTGAGATTCACCGAGAATCCATCACTAAAATCGTAACGATTGACGAAACCGGTTCCTCGGTTTTTATAATTAGTTACTTAATTTTAATTAACTACCACATATTAATTAAAACAAGTATGTTAACTAATTAATCGAGTTATACACGCCTAATTTAATTCGAAATTAAATATCTACGTGTATGCATTGGAGTGGAATCATGAAGATGCATGTCATGGCAATTTCCGGTTATATCATACAATTTTCGATCATACACGAAAAAAAATAACGGAAAAATAAACACCGAGATGATCGTTGGTATCCCCGACTATCCTATTTTCTAAGGAAAAGTAAAACTTAATCCTAAATCTTCAAATCTCGATTTTCGATCTTGATCTTCCGGATCTCGAGATTCGATCTTGACACAACCACGAACGACGAGGAGAGGAGGCCGTAATATACCAATATATTATAAAGTTTAATTTTTATTTTTTTATTTTTTTATTTTTATATATATATCAAATAGGCCTTTCCGCAAACGGTTTGAAAAAAAAAAACATGACAATAGAAAAAATTAAGGCTGCCGCATGAAACAAAACAAGTTGACAAAGTTGCCGCATGCAAATTTCCGATTTGCCGAGACAAAAAAAAAAAAAAAAAAAAAAAAACCAAACAAACAAACCAGCCCCTCTCCTTTTAACTTATGTTCCACCATATTGATGATATTGAACACCATCATTTTCGTCGTCTCGAATCCGGAAATTTAATTTTAAAAAAAATACAACAATTTTCGAGTGCTACAAAATTAAATTACAAGTCCTATACTCAATTGATACTAATCAAAAGCGCTACAAAATAGATCTACGGATAAACAATACCAACCCCAATATATCTCTTCAACCACAACAATCGCAAAGGCATCAATATGATATTTTCGAATTCATCATAAAACGAAAATAAAAACAATCTAACATGCTTATTCCACTCCTTAGATCTAAAATTTACATACTTTGATTGATAGATCAAAGTCTCTGATACCACTTGTAGGATGTAATATCGTCGGATGGATCAAGATCCACCCGATTACGCAGCGGAAAGTATAAGATGTAGATCTAGTCAACCAAAATACATAAAATAAATAGATCTAACCTACGAGGGGTTAGATTGCTTACCAGTTTATGGTGAATAAACTCCAAGAACAATCTTCAATCCAAGATCCAAGCTAGATGAGAAGCCACAGTCTTCCAACGTGTGTCTCCAAGTACCACCAGGTGGATGGTGTTTCAAGCCGCCGGATCCTCGATATGCTACCTAGAAAACCCAAGTTTTCTAAACTCGAACCCAAAGTACAATGGCCGGAAATTCTAAGCCAAGTACTTACACAAAATGGCGTGTTTTTCATGTGACAAAATGCTTGAGAGAACTCTCTTTATATAGGAGAGTAATCATTGTCCTCCAAAGATTTAATAATAAAGAGATAATTATTAGATTAATCCTTATTCCAAATAAAAGATAAATAAAATAATTATCCCAAACAAATTAAGATAAATCATTTTATTATCTAATATTCCATGAATTATCAATTAACAAATAAAAGATAAATCACACGTTAAATAATTATCCAAGAAAACTAATTTCTCTCTAATTATTTAATGATAAAATGTGCCCCACCTTAATAAATAAAAGTCCATGCGCATTTTTTGACACATTGGGCCGAGTCCACGAAAAAACTCTTTTCCGTGTATTTAATTATCTAGTCCAACTAAACAATTAATCCACATATCAATTAAATAGTCAAATCCAACTATTTAATTATAATTGAGGTGAAACGACGAGAAAACATATATGCTATATTAGGAGCGACGTCGGGGACCATGGACCCATATTCAATAGCTACAATAAATAAAATAAAATTATTCGTCGGACCGAACAATTATATTCAATCTATTAATTCCGGGATTACACCACCTTAAACCCGAAACTGAACTCTGCCGAATATAGATAACTTATACTCAACTATGAGTTGATAAGCGTCCACTGATATAATCATTACATACGGATAAATCCTCCATAGACTGTTCATTTCGATTCGGGATATTTCCGTAAACCCTTCTCGAAACATATTATCCTTATTTACCATTAACCCACTAGTGATCAATTAGTTCATAACTAATATGATATGAACTGGGCCCATCGATCAGTTTCTAGGGTTAACAAATAAGGGAACTGTGTGTCTACTTTCCGAGGGAATGAATGGATTCCATATCTGTGATAGCACAGATTATTCAGTCATCCCAGAATAGAGCCAACGAGAAGTGTTGGACCACATACTGGCGAAGTGATCCTTACTAACACATCAAACCTTACCCTAGTATAAGCGGTCGTCTGTGATCACCTCAGGATTGAGATTAATCCATATATGATCATCTTGTGATTCGATAAGACTTCTCGATTACGGGATTATATCGAGAACTCAATTAAATCAAATCGGTCCAGCCCTATATGATCATCATCATATATAAATGCCCCACTATGTACCCTATTACCGAAAGTCCGGATAAGAGTCAAACCGTAAAGTGTTCTGGGCGCATTAATAGCAAATTAATCATGAGACCCGTATTCAGATTAATAAACGCTACGGACTAAGTTAATTTTAAGTACATCTCACTAACTCAATCCTCTTGTGTATAGTCATACACGAGTTATGTGATTACATAAACGAGATACTTAGGGTTTTCAGTAGTGTCTTAATTATAATCATACATGCATATAATAAGATGAATTATTAATTCTATCCTAAAACAATTACATAATTATCTTTCGGACACTACACCTAACATCACCATCTACATACTTTTTTAAAACGACAACTTCAATTTGAAATTGTATTAGCCTCATTATTATTTTGATAAAGAAACATTTTCTTTTTTGCAAACAATAAAATAACATTTTCAATGAATGGGGTAACACTTTTTATATCATAAATCTTGTGACGTGTTTTCTTATATCTATCTTTCATATCAAATAGTCGATAACCCTTTTATAGTCTCATTTTTTTTTCCTACTCTAAACATTATTATTATTATTATTATCTACATTTGAATCGTATATTGTGATGTTTAATATGTAAATTATTGGATGCACTCCGCATATGTGGTAAACTGTAGAACTTTTATTTTTACACTAAATTCAATCTATGTGATCCAAATTTGTTTACGTGTCAATTCGATACATTTGAATATACCATATAAAAACTTTCCGTTTAAAAAATGAATTTTCAGAATTCAAATTTAATATTGCAGTAATAACCCCTTATGTCCTCAACGTAACATAAATGAGGTAAAACAAAGTAATCAAACATGTACGTTGGGGTTTGTATTTTTCCTTTTTGTCAGCTTGTTCGATTTCAAATCTGCTAACGTTAATTTCTTTAGCAACAACCCCCTATTACGGGGTACGTGTAGTTGCCGACCCAAAAAATTTCAAAGTAGAAAGATGAAATAAATTCAAACATTGAATGGGGATGGAAAAAACTCTTAAGGTTGTGTTTGTTTTGGGTAGAGTTTTTTTGGGAGCGGGATAAAGTAATTGAAATTTAGAAAGTTGATGGGGTAAAATAATAGAATAATGATTGGTGTAATGAAATGATTGGTGAAATAAAGTTGAATAAAATAATGGTAAAAAATGTAATAAAGTTGATAAAGTGAAATGATGAGAGATTTTAATATTTTTTTATTTGTAGTTGAAGATTTGATTGTTGAAAGAATTGTAAGAAATGATTGGTGATGTGATGGAAAAAAAAACGCCGAAAAAGCTCCGGAGAAAACAAACGAGAACAAATTAAAACATCGAGTGGGACATTAGGTAGTGTTTTTTTAATAGTAAATTTTTATCATTTGTTATGACGGATCGTCAGGAATTGATGGTGAATATTTAAACAATCAAACAAGCATATGAACAAGAAGAACACAGATTTAATGTGATTTCCGAAAATATGTCGACTACTTCACAGACAAACGTGAATATTTTATTATTCACAGAGAACAAAACTATATCGTTTTATGAATCTCAATGGGACACTAACCCTGTGGACAACATAAGCCCAAACTCATCTAAGATGAGGGATCTCATCCCAAAACTTAGGTTGTGAGGTGAGGGAAGTCCATCTCTTAATATGGTGGGTGAAACAATCACAAGTTTCCAATGTTTGACACTTTAACACGCCCCATCAAGTGTGGACCGGGCACACAAGGCCAACAAATAGGCCCAACACTTGCACAATAAAGGGTGGCTCCGATACCATGTGGAAAACATAGGCCTAAACTCATATAAGAGGAGGAGCCTTCATCCCCAAAACCTAAGTTGTGAGGTGAGGGAAGTCAATATTTTAATATGAAGGGTGAAACAACCACAAAGTTCTAATATGGGAATTTTAACAAACCCCACCTATAACCACATAGATCTGCCTATGATGTCTTGGGTGGCATTCCACAAATATAGAATGACGATGTGTCCAAATATACACCACAAAGTTTAGTCGGATCACACAGTTTCCATCATTAGTTAAATTGTGTGGTTCAGATTTAAATACATCGTCAATCCACATTTATGAAGTGATCACTCAAGACTCACTCATCCTGTATATAAAGCTCAACATTTTCTTTAAGCACCTCTAGCTTGAAAGTGTCAAGATTTTATAGAGTATAATCAAGCTGAATTTGAACATCGTTGAAATTTAATCAAATCAATCTCGAACACATTTTCTCCTGCTCGAACAAACTCGAGTTAAAGGGCATCAAAACAAACCGTGAATACGTCTCGAGTTAGAGTGATCACAATGGACCTTAATTCACTCCCAAAAATATTTTTTCCATTCCCCAAAAACTACAATGGTACCTGTATTTCAACCCCAACCTGTAGAATCCCCCAATGCTGCCTCCACATTTCAGGGGACCATTGGAGACCTTTAAAAGCATTTTATGGAACAACTTTCTCTCTGGCTAAATTATATGGTTAAAAATTAAATATGATGATAAATGTAAAAGAAAAATTGTTTTTGAGTGTTGTATAGAGATTGCTTATGGAGTGAAGTTTTTTTAGGTATTGAAAAAATATAACGAAAACGGAAAACGATGTGATTAGAGTAGGTAATTGGGGATATGATTGGGGTTGCTATAAAGGGGCAAAAGGGACATTTTACCAACTTTTGTTGTACTGTCTTTTCTTCTTTCTATTTTTTCTGTTGTAACCTCGTCTTTTGTACATCATTGTTGATGTTTTTATTCAGAAAAACAAGAAAAAAAAATTGTTGAACAGCTCACGTGCTCAATGTGACTCACTTTTTTCAAGAAAATTGTCTTTTATCGAGCCTTTATTTTTATTCTAAAGAAGAACTAAACTGAGTGGAGGATGTTTGAAAAAGCATGGGGAATTTATTCGGGGCTCCACACATGCATAGACTAGGTCCGGGTCTTTATTTTCACCGTTACGTTTAAATAATCGACTTTTTAAATGTCGTTTTTAATATGATATAAAGATAAGATGGCGTATCGGCAGAAATGATCATACTATGATTAATCAATAATCGACTTTTTAAAAGGTTGCTTATATGTTTGTAGTGTTGTGTATATATATAATCGGTAGAGTGTAAATATTAACTCATTATTTTTGATGATAATTATGAATTACGCAATGAAATTACTTATAATACGATCGTCATAAGAATCACGTATCAAATGTCATGCATCATGTATTTTTATTTTACTCTATTTCATACGGTAGATGTTAATGGCGAAAAAGAGGGGGGGGGGGGGGGGGGGGGGGAAATCATTTGGAGACACATGAATAAATTCAAAGTTACGGAAGATATTTTAAAGATTTTTTTATATTTGTGAACAATAAAATAAGATTGTTTTAATACCTTTTTTTCTAGGATCTTAATGAAAACACCGACCTCTCACTTAATTGGATCCACACATGATGGATGTGTATTATACAAAAATGAGTAAAAAATAAAAGAGAATAATGTATACTATTTGATAGAACTTTATTATAACAGTCATACTGTAAATCTTTTTCACTTAGTTTTTGTCATATTTTATAGTTGTAGTCCCATAAGATTACTTATATAAGAACTTGCCGACAATTAGAAGATTCTATCTGCTTCTCATTGAATAAGACATAAGTATTTGAATTTGAAAATTTTGAGCACACCAATAATTAGAAGAAAAATATATCCGTTAGTATAGCAAAAAATTAAATGGTACAATTTTTTTTTCCTTTTGTGCTTAAAACTCCCGGGTATTCAGGAATAATTTGTCCGTTAAATAAGCATCCACATTAAGGAGAGAAGATCCCCGTATAGCAAAAAATCACATTCTCAAACTCTCTTCATGGTATCGGAGCCTTAAATGGTACAATTTTTTCAAGGCAAACTTGTCGGTGAAGAGGAGAATGACGAGTAAGCTGAATGCTTAAAACGGTATATTTTACTCACCTCTTAGTAATGAGACTTGGATTGTTGATTACGGGGCTTCTTCCCATATATTTGGTAATAAAAACCTTATTACCCAATATATGCCATGCAACCAAATTCACGAAATTAAGGACTAACGATGGTTCTGTTTCTTATGCAAAAGGTGTTGGGAAGGTTAAGCGACTAATCGGATATATCTACGAGAATGTCTGTTTGTTCCAAAGTTAGAGGCCTTTTGTGCTTAAAACTCCCTCACTTGCCCTCTTCCCCTTTCACCCTAATTCACGGTGATGGTATTCAGGAATAATTTGATCAAGATCTTAAACGATAATGCTCGGAATACTATGAGTCTAACCTCAAACTTCTTGACAAACGAGAGGAATTGTTCATATCGGTAGTTGTGTGGAAACACCTCACCGAAATGGGGTTCTTTGAAAGAAAGAACGGGCATCTGCTTGGAAATGGCCGGATCAATCATGTTCACTACACATGTTCCTAAATACATGTGGGGTGAAGCTATATTGATCTTGCTACATATTTAATCAACGGACTTCCCGGCGAGTGGTAGGTTTCAAAACTCCTCTCCAAACCACGCCGACCACACTCTTTGCTCTCATCTTATTACCCAATTGCCTCAAAGATCTTTGGTTGTCTTGTGTTTGTTTATATTCATGCTCAACACGAAGTAAACTTGATCCTAAAGCTCATAAGTGCATTTTCCTTGGATATGCACGGGACGAGAAAGGTTACAAGTGTTACTCTCCTACGAAAAGAAATTTTACAATTCTATGGATGTGAAATTCTTTGAAAGGACTCCATATTACGAAAACCTACGAGCCGATCAACGATGGAAACCCGATTGAGATTGAACTAAGTCCGTTCCCTCGGCAAACCATTTAATACTCACATTACGACATCTCTCTATCATTCTATTCATACTTATTTATCTTATGATCGGTTGTCTCCTGTCTTTGCCATGTTTACACGGGACACGGACTCTCGCTCTATCCCTAGAATCTCTCTGGATAATCATACTTGGGACCTCAAAACTCTTCCCAAAGGCAAGAAAACGGTGGTTATTCACTATCAAATACAATGCTTAGTATTCTCAAACTTATGGCTTGACTATAAGGAAACTTTTGCACTTTAAATACATTTTCTATTTAATAAAAAACGCTTTATATAATGTTAAAATGTCAAATAAGCATCCACATTAAGGAGAGAAGATCCCCGGTCTACTAATAACAAGAGAGTTGGTCTACTACCGGTGCGTTTAATAAATGAAGAATTAAAAGCATTTTAATAGAGAAATAATTTTTAACGAGACATTCAAATCAATACATATCAGACTTCATTGACCGAAGGCATTGAACATAGATGGAGAATCAGTCTCGACCGCAATTAATCAATCTAAGCCCCGCCTCGGGATTTCGTGCATAATATTTTGTACACTTTATTTAATTGTAAAAGACATATTAATTGTGATACATATAAACAATTAATATGTCAAACTCTAGTTTACTTTATGTCAAAACAATTAATATGACACATCTACATACTCGAGTGGCCGCCCAAGTATAAAGGGCTTGAAGGCATTGAACATAGAATAGCAATGAGCTCTTACGTTTGCACGTCTAAAGAACCTTCAATACGCCGTGATAACAGACACGTGCCAGCCATGTCAAAGCAACCGAACTTGATAATGACATGCAAATCGCCTCACTATAATCCTTCATTCACAGCAGATTCAATTAGATATCAATTTACAAGGCCTCTTGCCAATGTATAGCCACGCATAACGAGTTTTTCACATAAAAACATGTTGATTGAAATATACGTGATAGTATATGTTGAACAGGCATGTCAAATGTTTATATTCATCAAAAGGAGGAAATATAATGATTAATTGCATTTATAATGTAATTAATGTTAGGATGACCACAATTACACAAATGTTAAAGAGATGTCAGTCAAATAAAAAAAAATTAGAGAGAGAGAGACAGAGATGAAATATCATTGAATTTTTTAAAAGTTGAAAGACTAATACATATATTAAATCACTCTATCTTTGTGTTTCATGATGCCTGTGTGGACCTCTCTAGCTTTTCCGAGTATCGCATGCAGGGCATACCATCCCCACTAACTGCAAAGTGGCGACTTTGTTGATTCATGGCACGCAACGATGGAATGCCCCGCTCGTGCGTGCAAATTTTCAAAGTTGTGAGAGTGAGGTGATCCTCTGTACCCTGATCACGCAAGACAACCATTTAGACATGCGTATTTGACACTATGCGAGTCGGGGAATATATACGGTTAAATCTGGCTATCGGCTGGCACTATCCTTTTACAGGCCAGGGTTGATGGGGGGAGAGGCTTTTGGGTCGGGCGGTTCTGACGAGTGTGGAGCCAATGCTGGGACGTTGTTGTCCAACCACGTATTCAACACTTCTTGTGGCGGTGCTTGCACGATTGCTTGCCCGTAGCTTGTAACTTGGCTATGCGGAATGTGGGAGTTGACATGTGTTTAGCATACGGGGCTCCGAATGAGACCATGGCGCATGTACTTTTCGAGTGTGAGATGACATTTAGGGTTTGGGCGCAAACGACCTTCGTGACTTTGGCACGACCAGGGAGAGTGGCAGATTTTCAGAGCCTACTTGTGCTGCATCATGATTGCTTATCGCGAGAGGAGGTTGCAAAGTTCGTATGGGTAATGTGGCATATCTGGAAGGTACGCTGTAATGCGGTTTATGATGGGCAGCCGGTTTATATATCCCGAGTGTGCTCCTCGGCACTCAGTGCGGCGAGAGAATTTGTTCAAGCCACTAAGATATCCCACACAGCGACGCGCCAAGAGTTGCAGGATCATTGGGAGCAGCCGTCCGCTGGGATGATAAAATGCAATGTTGATGCCTCGGCCACCCCGTATGCCTCAGGGATAGGGCTCATTTTTCGTGATCATCAAGGCTCTATTCTACCAGCTTATTCTTTCCATCTAGATCCAGGCATAACGGTCGCGGTGTTGGAGTTGCGTGCAATCCTTATGGCATTAATGGAGGGGCAACGTTTAGGCCTGTCACAACTGTTGGTGGATAGCGACAGTCTTATCTGTATACAGCGGCTGCAGCATCGTGAGAATGATTTCTCTTCCTTTGGTTGTTTACTACATGATTATATTGCATAGACAACCCATTTTTCGTCAATTTGTTTTTCTTTTATTAGGTGCGCCGGGAATGCACCGGCTCATATTCTAACGCGTCTAGACACTGATTCTTTGGGCGTGATTGCTTGGGAAACACAGTTCCCGAATTCTATTTAACGGATTTGGCTGATTAATAATATTATTTGTTTCCTCAAAATTAAAATGGGGGGTACTAAAGGCACCCCAAATTACTTCCGGCACCCATTTAATAAATATTTTTTCGGACGAAAAAAATGTCGGTGGCACCGGCGTTCCTTGTTGAACAACAACGTCAGTGACTGACGTTGGTGTTCAACAAGAAACGCCGGTAAAAACCATCGCCGTTGGTGTTCGAAAATCGCGGTAGGAAATCGTGGATTGACGTTTTATGAGTTTTAACACCAATACAAAGGAGATATCGGTGGTACTGATGTTCCTTGTGGAAGCTTGGTGTTTCACAAGAACACCAATACCAGTGGCGTTCCTTATGTAAAAGATCATCAGGTGTTTGAAGTAATTTTTTATGGTGTCGAAATTAAGAGAGGGTCCAGTAATAAATAAAGGAATGCTGATAGAAACACAAAAAAAAAATAATTGCTTTACAGATTTTTATATATTTTACTTTCATTAAAAAAAAAATACACACTCTTTGCAGAGTGCAGATTATCTGATACGACATTAACGGCCACATGGCTATGCATTCTCCTTGTTTTTCTGCCCTCTCCATATTCCCCATATAAACCCCCCCACTCTCTCTGCTTCACTTACATATTATCAACCTCCACCATTTTCTTTCCTCTCATTTCTAAGCTTTTCAGCAAGTTTCTGCATCAAATCCAGCTATTCTTCATTCAGATTCTTGCTCTAGTATGTTTATTTCTCCTTTTTTCTTTAACCAAATACTGAATTCTATGACGAAATGTGTTTTAATGTTGTATTTATTTGTGTTAACAGGGTTTTTCAAGCAAAAGGGTAGCTAAAAAGGCGGATTAAATGGGGAGATTTTTGTTGGGTTTTGTGGTTTTTGTGGTGTGTTTGCTTGCTTGTGGTGGTAATGTAGAAGCAGCAGAGTATGTGAAATATAAGGATCCAAAACAGCCGCTTGGTGTTCGAATAAAGGACTTAATGAAAAGGATGACCCTTGAAGAAAAGATTGGTCAGATGACTCAGATTGAAAGGGCTCTTGCTTCCCCTGATGTTATGAACAAGTACTTTATTGGTATGTTTTCTGTTTTTTTTTAATCCCCAGAAAATTTAATTGAGTAACAAAAAGGAAAAGATAGAACTAGATATATTGTACTTGAGTAGCTTTTGTTTGTTTGTTTGTTTGTTTGTTCATTCGTTTGTTTGTTTAAATTTTGCTCTGGATTGAATGCTTTTGGTTGAAATGTCTGGAAATACAAGGAAAATAGTAGTACCCTTTGGATATGGGGCGTGTCTTTAGTGTCACACACCAAATAGGCAAGTATACTGTGTCTAAAATGTGCTTTCAAAATAAAACACTTGGAATGTATGCTCCGAAACAAATTATTTATTGATTTCGTAGAGTTTGCGTAGCTAAATTCTATGAAAGCTTACTGTCGCGGTGTTTTAACTATTTTTTTCAAGTTTCCATTTGATAATTACTCACCTTTTCATTTCTGTAGTTGCTAATCTTTGGTTATTTTGTTCTTTTGTCAATTGTGAAAGATGAAACATATCAATGGTGGATGTTTGACAGTTTGTAAAAATCAAATCTTTGAATAACGATAGCATTTTTTTTTTTTTAAATTTGTCTGTGCATTAATGCTATTCCTAAATTGTGATATTGTTTTAAGTTTGATTTTTGTGATCTGATTACAGGAAGTGTATTGAGTGGTGGAGGTAGTGTACCAGCCCCTAAAGCCCCTGCTGAAACTTGGGTGAATTTAGTGAATGAACTTCAAAAAGGCGCTCTTTCGACACGGTTAGGGATTCCTATGATTTACGGGATTGATGCCGTTCATGGTAATAACAACGTGTACAATGCTACGATCTTTCCTCATAACATCGGCCTTGGTGTTACTAGGCAAGTTTAAGCATTCAAAAGTAGTATCTGTTCAAAAGGTTGATTTGTTCTTTATTGTTTTTTAATGAAAAAAATATATGATTTTTTCGGTTTCAGGGATCCACAACTTTTGAAGAGAATCGGGGCGGCAACTGCGCTAGAAGTTCGAGCAACTGGGATTCCTTATGCGTTTGCACCTTGCATAGCAGTAAATGAAATTTGGATCTTTATTTTTTTGTTCTCTATGTGTCTTGACTCGGGTTTATATCTCGTTTTCGTTTCCATTTCTTGAAAAGGTTTGTAGAGATCCGAGGTGGGGTAGATGCTATGAGAGTTACAGTGAAGATCATACCATTGTCCAGCAATTAACTGAAATTATTCCTGGACTGCAAGGCGATATTCCACCTAATATGCACAACGGCGTTCCTTTTGTTGCAGGAAAGTAAGAATCTTTTGCTCTATTACTTAACACGTTACTACCTCCGTCCCAAAATATTATAGGTCTTTTTAGATAATATATATTCATTTTGCTTATAGATTTTGTTTGTGATTGTTAAGGACAAAAGTAGCAGCCTGTGCTAAGCACTTTGTAGGGGATGGTGGCACTGTTAAGGGCATCGACGAGAACAACACCGTGATCGATTTTAACGGGCTTCTGAGCATTCACATGCCTGCGTATCTCGATTCGATCCGTAAAGGTGTTGCCACAGTGATGGTTTCTTATTCAAGCTGGAATGGCAAGAAAATGCATGCTAACCGCGACCTTGTTACCGGCTTTTTAAAGGACAAACTTAAATTCAGGGTATCAAAGATTGTTATATTTACCTTTGTTTTTTTGGATTTCATTTCTTTTCATCTGACATTTAGTCCAATTTTTGTGTGTTTTCAGGGCTTTGTTATATCAGATTGGCAGGGTATTGATAAAATTACCAATCCACCCCATGCTAATTATTCTTATTCAGTTCAAGCCGGAGTTCAAGCAGGGATCGACATGGTTAGTATACTCTTCATTAGACCGATAAAATTCTTGTCATGTACTGGAATGAATTACAGTATACTTATTAGTTGCTTATATTGTGCTCGTATGGCGTTGTACACAACAGGTCATGCTTCCTCAAAACTTCAATGAATTCATAGACGATTTAACGTTTCAAGTAAAAAACAACATTATCCCGATGAGCAGGATTGATGACGCCGTAAAACGAATCTTGAGGGTTAAATTCGTCATGGGGATTTTCGAGAATCCTTTGGCTGATCTTAGCCTTGTGCATCATCTTGGAAGCCAGGTAATTAACCTTGTCCTTTCCCGGATTTTTCACCGTACCTCTTTGTCAAGATAAAGGTTCCACTTTTAGGGGTAAAATTGTCATTTCTCTTTTTTTTACAGGAACATAGAGAACTGGCAAGAGAAGCAGTGAGAAAGTCACTTGTGCTTCTGAAAAATGGGGACAATTCTGGAAAACTGCTTCCTCTTCCGAAGAAATCGGGGAAGATATTGGTTGCAGGAAGCCATGCTGATAATTTAGGGTATCAATGTGGAGGTTGGACAATTGAATGGCAAGGTCTTGGTGGCAATGATCTCACTATAGGTATGTCCACTTAACAAAAATACTTCCTCATTTCATACCTTTTTCGTGAACAATGTGATACCAAAAAAAAAACGTCGTTTTATTGCTTTCTCAGGAACCACGATTCTGACTGCAATCAAGAACACGGTTGATCCATCAACCGAAGTAGTCTACATGGAAAACCCTGATCCATCTTTCATCAAGTCCAACAACTTCTCTCACGCCATCGTCGTTGTTGGTGAGAAGCCCTACACTGAATACTTTGGCGACAACACAAATCTCACAATCCCAGAACCCGGCCCCACAACTATAACCAACGTCTGTGAATCAACGAAATGCGCAGTCGTGATTATATCCGGTCGACCAGTAGTAATCGAGCCGTATCTTACGAAAATCGATGCATTAGTAGCTGCTTGGCTACCAGGCACAGAAGGGCAAGGTGTGGCGGATAATTTGTTCGGGGATTACGGGTTTACTGGGAAACTGGCGCGTACGTGGTTTAAGTCGGTTGATCAGCTGCCAATGAATGTTGGTGATAAACATTATGATCCTTTGTTTCCATTTGGGTATGGGATTGTGACTGAAGGTACAAAATGAAGTTCAAAAGGCTGTTGTTTAAAGATTTGTTGGTGGTGGTTATTGACATTCTTGGTGGCAACAGCCTTTTTTTTTATTTCTTGATGAGTTTTGTTCTGGGCATTTGGCTATCTATATCTATGAAAGAAAACATTGGGTTTATGTTATTTAATAACTAGAAGATTTGAGTCCCAATGAGGAAAGATGTTATGTTAGAATATTATTGGGTTTTATGTTATTACTTAGAGGAATTTAAAGTTATATTGTAAGTTGTCTTATCTTGTATCTCTCTATCTAAACACATGAATCTATGAGAAGAGCTATGCTACCACAAGTGATCTACTTCCCTATAGTGGAATCATATCTCGGGTTCGGTTTTACAGAGTTTGAAAATAAATATTCAACATCTGTCAAGTCAAGGATTCGATTTTCTAGAGGTTGGATCTCATAAGTAGATTCATTGTGTTGTTTAATAACGGCTATTGTATTAGACTTTTCGCTGCTAAAGTCGTAACTGAACTTAACCGAACTGCTCGTGACTCGTGAGTTACCCGTACTTAAACTTGATTATAAGGGCACTCTTATCAGAGCCCCCAAATTTTATCCCTAAAATAATATAAAATAATACATATATCTATTTTACAATATCTCAATTCAAAAACCTCCACAACAGCATTCCTATCCTTATCCCTATAACATTTCAAATAATATTAAATAATACATATTCTACCTCACAACCCTATTCATACACATTAAATATTTATTATTTCACTCCAGCATCATCCCTATCCTTATAATTTTTAATAATTAAATATGTTTAGGGACGTGAATAGTGCATCCCTACAAGTAGGGATGCACTGTTCATATCCCTAAAAATAAATAGGGATAGGGACTCTGCTGTGAAAGCCATTTTGGGGTAAATTCTATTTTTTATCTTCATTTTATGGATAAGGCACCATACAGGGCTTCTGCTACTAGTGCCCTAATAAGCTTTCTGTATTTTCGTGAGTACCCGTACTTAAACTTGACTACTTATGAGCTATCCGTATTTGACCACTGGATTTTGGTTTTTTTTATTGAATTCAAACTCAAGTCTAGGTACTCAAATAATAAAATTAAGTTGATAAGCTTTAAAATCTAGTATTTCAAAACTTGTGAGTTGATCAATATTTATTTACTACATCCGTTTCAATATGCAAATCCGTTTGGACTTTTTCATACTAACTCCGTCCCAAAATATAAGTTCTTTTAGTTTTTTAGTTTTGTCTCAAAATGTAAGTCCATTTGCAAAACCAATAAAGCATTTATTATATCTTTCTTTTTCTACCCTTCCTTTATTATATACTCAACCACTTTTTACTACTTTGCATTAATGGGTAATTAGTGATAATGACACAATCTGGAATATTTTTAAGTAACAGTACAACTACATATTTTTTATAGGGAGAAGGACAACGGCATAATTTTTATAGCGAGAAGGACAAACGGTGAATCCCGAAAATCAGTGAATCTCCCAAGTGAATCCCGAAATCAGTGAATTTCAACAGTGAATCCCGAAAATCAGTGACTTTCGACAATGAATTTTGAAAATTAGTGAATTTCAACAGTGAATTTCGGCAGTGAATTTAAACAGTGAATTTACAAAATTGAATTTCGACAGTGGATAAATAGTTTTATCATTTATGCAAAAGTTTCAAAAGAATGTCATTCTACTCAATTGATGAAATATTTCTGTCATTCTCCCTCATTCCCCCCTTAATACCAATGAATGGTCATTTTAGTCTTTTTACTCAAAATTAATGACAAATAACAAATTTAACTAATTTTTCTTAATATGTGTGAAAAAACTTAAAAGGACTTACATTTTGGGACGGAGGTAGTACATATTAAGAAAATTGGTTAAATCAGTTATATATCATTAATTTTGATGAAAAAAATCTAAAATAACCTTTGACGGTTGCTAATGCAAAATAGTGAAAAGTTGATGAGTATATAATAAATGAGAGGTAAAAGAAGAAAAATATGATAAATTCTTCATTGGTTCAAAATTCTAAATGGACTTATTAAAAAAAGGACTTACATTTTGAAACGGAAGTAGTAATAATTATCTAATCCATTCTATATACAAAATTATTACTAAATAATATTATATATATATATATCATTATTATGAGTGGAGTTGTTTTGAGTAGCAAACGAGTTGAATTCGATATCTCAAATTTTTGAGTGGAGTCGAGCTTTATCGAGTATCAAAGAGGTTGAGTTTGATCTAGCTTTTCATAGCTTAGTCGAGTGTGAGAGGAGTTTCAAGCCCAGATATTTCAATCGGCTCGGCTCAATTGGTCGGAAAAAAACAATAGGAACATGCCATTAAACAGTCTCCTTTTGTATACAAATAACAAGAAAACTAAAATGGATTTTGATAAAAGAAAGAGTGAACAACACAGTGCAATTTTCCTACTACTTGTTAGGATTATGGAATTAGAACATACTCATAATAAAAAACAAAGTACAATGCTCCCCCCCCCCCCCCCAACACATATCTAATATAACCCAATCTAATCTTTCTCCTTAAGACCCTTTATTTGCACCACCGTTAACTTACCGTAACACCACACTACTTAGACACCACGCATAATCGACGTTTTAAAATTCAATTATATGGTCTAGAATCGACTTTCCGAAGGTCAATTACGAGGATTAACCTTTTAAAAGTCGATTCTAGACCATATAATCATCTTTCTGAAAATCGATTGTACATAATGCTGTTAGTATGCAGGCAGTATCGCGGTAAGTTGAGAGTGGTGCAAATAAATTCTCCCTTCTCCCTTCTCTCTTCTCCTTTCCTGCTAGATTCTTCAAATGAGAGTTGTTAAAGACACCGCAACGAATCTACTTTTGAGGAACAACATCCGACTTTGAAGATGTCGAATGTCTACTTTCGACTTCTATAAAGTCGAATCTAGCCTGAAGTATGGTGTCCCGAAAGTAGATTCAGTGTGGTGCCTTTAACCGCGCCCTCTCCGAATCCCAATTGAATTTGCCATACCTGGAGATGTGATATGGCATAATCACATGATTAAACATTATCATAGCATTATTATGTTAATCTTCTTCGTCGTAATCTTCTTCCTCCTCGTCTTCCATTGTCTGATTCAACTTAGAAATATGAACAGGATCAATAGCCATAGATTCCATATCAGCAATGGACCAACCAGGGTATTCATCATGCTTCATCTCCAGTGATTGCGGTTGTGGTTGCGGTTTCGGTTTCGGTTTCGTTGCAGAATTAGGTGGAGCTCCTCCACTTCCACTTAAGTCAACATTCAGATCAAAATTCCTTGAAGCTGTTGCTGCTGCTATTTCAGCAGCATTCTTTGCTGCTAAAGAATGACCTTTAGAATCCAATGCGTCTGGTCCGCTGTCTGGTTTTTCGAAATTAATGTATTTCTCTGTGTGGTTCTGTTGTGAAGGAATGTTTGTATCGTTTTCGTATTTCTCGTACTGAGATGGTAAGTCTTTTTCTGCTGTTCGATTGCCACGGCCTCTACCTCGACCTCTTCCTCTTCCTCGACCTCTTCCATTGCTGCCTGTATGCCCACCAGATTCAAGCTGCAAGATACAAAAATCAAAGAAAATCTTAGTCTATTATTGAAAATCTTGTATGAATATGTCAGGAATAGTAACAAAATTTGGGGATTTCATTTTCAAAAAATTCAGCCCACTGTGTCCTTCAATCAGTTCCACATGAAACTTTCCATATTTTACATTCGAAAGATTATATGTCCATGTAACATACCATGTGGCTTTTCTTGTGTTCATCATCACTGTCATGGTCTTCATCTGCATGAACCTTCCTGTACATACATTTAAAAAAACACATTTTTCAGATTAGATGCAAGTAAAGACTGTAACTTTAGTAACCCAGCAGCTTGACTCAGGAGGAAGCATCAGGAGGTCCCATGTTTGGTTCTTCTCAGAAGGCGCCATGTTAAAGAGGTCTTGGTCAAGCCTTTACCCCTGAGTAAGACACCCAAGCCTAACTCCGGATTAGTCAGGCTAGTTGGTACCGGACAATGATAAGCCAAAAAAAAAAAGACTAACTTTAAGGAATAAAATAATATAACGACCTCCTTTTTGTAGTAGATCCTTCAGCAGCTTCAGAACCACCTAGGTCAGGAACCTTACTGACAACATCTTTCAGGAAGTCGAATACGTTATAGCTCTGTACACATTGTTTCCTGTACATGTAAAGTGGATACCAATGAGAAGATAGATTTGCACCGGCATAAGGGCTAACATGAAATAAAGGACAAAAGACATTGGGAGCCCTTTATTTTTGCCCCATAGTCTATGTTTTTACTCCATTTGTTGCGTTGAACTCATGGAAACAAGAGGTTAGTACATACTGGTGTGATAAATAGCATACCGTAGGAGTTGATACATATCATTCTTAATTGACTAGGGGCCAATTTATTATTAATTTATTTGATAAGGGACCAGCTTGTTAAATGAATATTGATAAGGGGCCAAAAGTTTGTAATCATGATAGTTAAAGGGCCCTCAATGTCTTTTTCCTTAAATAATTAAAACATTCGAAAAGGAAAGAATCTCACAAATGCAAAGAGTTCACTGTTTTGGCTCCTCGCTGGAGGGTGATCTCATATGTTCGATCACAAAGATCTTGCAAGAACAGTTCCAAAGCTTTTGCTGCATATCGAAAAAAAGTTCATGTGAAGTCTTAGGAATACGACTAGCAGCAAAAAAATCATTTAAAACTTCAATGAAACAACTTACAAACTAGCAAAGGGACAACCATGGCGATCTTTCCCACGTCCTCATCAGCTTGCATAATCTTTTTTATCCTTGCCTACAAATGGGGTCAAGACGAAGACGATCAGAGGATAAGACTTAACTGATTGTATAGGTTGTGACTTGAAATCCAATAAGGACAAAAAAAGTGTAAAACAGGTTGCCAACCATGATCACCAGATTGAGTAAATTCAAATTTTAATCTATCTAAAAACCAGTGACACTACACAACCATATAGCAGTAAAATGCTGAATCAAGGCAGAAGACTGAACTCAAGAAAAAATCCGTATGCATATTACACTTTGAAAAATGAACATAAGAAAAAGTTTGTATGCCTATTAAACTTCGCCAATTTAGCGGAAGAAGGGTTATATTGTCCACCATCTCAATATGTAAAATATTATATTGAAGACTAAAGCTCTTGGATCAAGAAAGAGGGACTGATATCAAAAAGGCTAAAGATCTCAACCGCTTTAACTCACACACTAATATAATCATGTGCTTATAGATTAACCGATGATTACCAGGTTAGAGACACCGTGTTAATTTGAAGATACTTGACTCAAAAGACCCTACAATCTTACTTCAATTAGGAACTTTTTAAAAAAAATCTTCTTCCAGGTTTGAATATCACTATGCATGTGCTATTACTCTTTCCACGTTTCGAACAAGCTTCAAGAATTTTAATAGAAACGAAATGTTGACCGTCAGAAAAAAATATTACTTTAATTGAAGATACAGGATGCATCATGCTATACAAATCACAAATCAACAGATAAAGCAAAGCTACATGTAGGAGGGAAAAAAAGGCAGCCCAACAAGTATACAACAAACCTCTTCCTCAAGGCTTTACCTAATCAATATTCAACCCCTAAGGTCGTATACACTATATTAGAAGAATACAGAACTGCCCTTGGTGCAGTTCAATATCTTGCATTCTTACCTTCACAAGACCGGATATGGCTTATTCTGTCAATACCTTAAGAAAATCTATGGATTGTCCTACTGATGCACATTGGAAGGCTCTTAAGAGAGTGCTTTAATACATCAAGGGAACCTCTCAGTAAAATTTTCACTTCCCAGTCTCTGGACCACTGCATCTCACTGCCTACTCTGATGCAGATTGGGTTGTGACCCATCTGATCGAAAGTCAATAGCAGGATATTCAGTGTTTTTGGGATCCTCATTGGTATCTCAGAGTTCAAAGAAACAGCACGTTGTAGCAAGATCCATTAATGAATCTGAATATAGAGCTTTAGGCACATGCTGCAGCAGAGGTCGTTTGGCTCCTACTTTCCACTCTCGGTCGAAGCATATTGAAACTGATGTTCACTTCGTAAGGAAACAAGTGTTGGCAGGTCAACTTCAAGTAGCATATGTTCCTTCTTGTGATCAAGTGGGAGATTGCTTTACTAAGCCGTTATTCCAGATCCAAATTTATACCTTTTCAAAGCAAACTCAACATGGAGCTATCCCCCTTTCATTTGCGGGGGTATGTTAGGGAAGCTGCTCAAGAACATGGAAATGAAACGCAACAGAGCACGACATGTGTAATATTTCAAAGATACAATCCTATCTTTGAGAGCCAATGTAGTGTTGACACCTAAATGGTAATAATTGTATTTTTTTATTTTATTTCTAGAGCTTTACGTCGATCTGGTTGTATTTAACATTGGCTGTTTGAGCCTGATAATGTAATGGAGCTTTTGGCATTCTGTACTAAGTTTTCTAAGTATGTCTGTATACTTAATTTTAGTAGCTCCTTAATATACCACTCTTAACACTTTTTTCAGACCCCTCTGCAAAATAACTCAAAGAACATTATAAGATCCTTCTTGTTGTCAATACACCTAGTATGCATGTCTTGCTTCTTATCACAATTTTTTTAACATGTCTTCTTAGGAGGTGTTCAGCTCAAACTTCAGCTCGAATGCATCAGTCACTTTTCTCATCCAATCACCCATTTCTGATGTTACAATGTGTGACTCATCAACTAAAAAGCTTTATAATGTGAACAAATTTTGTACGTCTCTCTTGTTTATAGGTGACAATACTTCTCAACTGAAGAGACACTTCTGTTTTCAGTTATGTTAAAGAAACTTCAAATAACCTTCTTTAAAGCATCTTACATGCCAACCCTAAGGTTCTTCCCTAATCTGCTAATTTTCTATACTCTTTGGGCTTAAATAACAACAAGCACCTCTTAGGTGTCTTTCATATGAAATGCAAAATCTTGATGTATCATAAAATATGTCATTCATGTCACAATGCGAATCTCATGTGCCTTGTTCTAGCATGCTTTCATTTGAGTGACTCCTTTGTTTTCAACTTCCGCCTTCTGACACGGTGTTTACGTGTTTTTTACTTCAACCATCTATATGTAATATACATCCAACACTACATACTTTTGTTGCATTCTTCCACTTTCTCTAGGTAGTATCCTACAATCTTTTCAAGTCTTATGTTCAATCTGACTAACATAAAGTTTGAAACTTAGCTTATTCTACCATAAGATAAGATATTCAAACATCTTATCTGTTATCCTTTAAAGTACATCACTTTGAATTTGGTGCCACAATCTGAATCTTGATGAAAGGGGAATAATATACCAAAATGTAATTATATGAGTACTACATCTTCCAACACAAACAAAACAGAAATCCCAATATGGCAGAGCAAAATGACTTCTCAAATCATACAATATTAGTACAAGCTGCGTCTATTACTAAAAAGTCACTTCACTTCACAGAAAGATGTCATAACGTCATCATCTGATCCACGGTATTGTACTTTTTTGTATCTCCGGTATCTATGCTTAATATACATCCAACACCACAAACTCCTCGCAGTGTGCATTCTTAGTTACACTTTCTCTATATATCATCTTAAAATCCGAACAATTCCTTTTACCCTTTATTCGAGTCATAGAATGATCAATCTTTGACTTACGTAAAGTACTCGTAATTTTAACTTAAAATCTACCAACAAATATTCAAAAAGCACACTCCTTTCTTCTCCCTTGAAGTACAACTCCTCGAATCGAACTTCATCAAAAGAACACTAAATTAACAAAAGCCAGATAAGATAAGTAGTACTTCTTCCAACACAAACAAAACAGAAATCCTGATAAACCAGAGCGAACGCCCCAACTACTACAATCATTCAAACTTACTACAAATGTATGTTACTAACTAAACCATGTTACTCCATTAGAGAGAACTTGTCATAACATCATCTCGCTGCCTAACCCCCGCCAGAAAAAACACTAAAAGAAAAAGTAAGGAAATTCAGAGCAATTTCGAATAGAAAGCTAATCAACCATACCTTCACAGTTCACAAATCCCAAACCTCAAGCTATAAGAATTAACAAGACAACAACTAAATTACCAAACCTCAAGCTATAACCAAATCCCAAAAGTAATAAAATCTAAGAATTACTAAATTCGTTGACCTTTTCCAATTATTTCTCTTTCAGAGAGCTAGTTTGAACTTCAACAAGCTGAAATTCAAATAAACAAACCCTCAAAAACAAAATAAAAAACACACAATTAATCTCAAACACGAAAATAACAATAACTGCACATAAATTATTATTATTATCATGCACAACACAAAATTTAAAATTAAAAATATAAAAAATATAAAAAAAACCATCAAGATCCAGTAGAAACCAAACTGAAACAAAAAAAAAAAAAAAAAAAAAAAAAAAAGGAACAAAAGAAAGAAGAAAAAAAAAACTAAGCGCTCACAGCAGGGAAACGCGTGTCGAGCTTCTTCCTCATGGTGCTAAAAGCAGCCCTAGATTCCTTCTAGCTGAAATTTCATTTAATTATTATTGAGCTTTTTATTTATTTTCTACGTACTCTGCTGGGCTCACACGAGTATATTATTGTAATTTTTTATTTTTTTAAAAGCAGGGAATATTTGACAATTTTGGATAGATCCGATTTTATGTATTTATTTTCACACAGTATCTGTCTGAGATTTTAGGTGTCAGATAGTGTAGTATGAACAATTAAAACCACTAGGATCTATACACGTGGCATTGTTGAAAAGTACTATTGCGTAAGTCCGTTTGAGTTTGTTTTTTTTTTTTTTTTTTTTTTTTTGGTTCAATTGGTTGTGTGTCAGTAATTTAATGAAAAGAAGTAAAATACCTTTGACCGTAATTAATACTACAAAGTAATGAAAAGCGGATGGGTATATAATAAATAAGGGTAAAAAGAGAAAAACGTAATAAATGCTTCATTGTTTATCTAAATAAACTTACATTCTGAAACAAATCCAAAATACTAAACAGACACGGAGGTAGTAAACAAAGAATAGGACGAATTGATCGTGACACCACAGATCGGGTTAGATTCAAGATCGGATATAGATATTTGTCTTTTATAAAATTGAATGTTGAGTTTAGGTTCGATTTTTCTTAAATATCAATATTATTGTGGTGCCCTGAAAGGAGATTCGTTGTGATTACATTAACAAATCCCTAGAATATTCAAGAGAATATTTGACAAGATTTTTGCAAATTTCTGTTCTTCAATATTCAATTCGGTATAATATGCAAGTAGAAAATTTATAAATAAAAAAAAATGGTTTTCTTTTAAGAGTATTTGAAAGGCAACACATTGGATTTTTCAAAAATCAAAAAGTTGTAAAATACACGTCTAACATGGAATATTATGTTGACGAGTGCCGGAATGTCATAAAGATACACGGACACGTGTCTCTGATTAACTTTGAATTTTTTATTTATTGAAATGATATAGTTTTATTATTAACAAACATATACATATCATTCATGTCTTTCCGTTGGCGAGGACGCAGGATCCCGGACGATGGGGGCGATAATTTTAAAGATTTTTTTGCAACAAAAACGATGTATAATAGTGTTTTTGCTTATCCCCTTGGATCCGAGAAAAACAACACTAATATATATCACATAAAAAACACAATTATATATAATTGAAAAGAAAAAAAAGGAAGCATTTGGTGATAGAAACACCAAGTTTTTTCATTCAGTTGTAAATGGTAGAAAAAGGAAGCATTTCATTCCGGGCATTTTCAAAGCGTCTGACCGCACTTGGTGTTGTTCCCAAACGAAATTGTCTCGGAGTTTCAGTCTTTTTATGACAAGCTTTTTTCCTCTGCGGGTATTAATGATTCCTTGTTGCAGGACTTCGAGGATATGGATACGTATATCACCCTAGAAATGAACGCTGGCATCCTGAAAGAAGTTGGCGAACTGGAACTGAAGACGGCAATCTTCCAAATGCACTCGTCCTCAGCTCCTGGTCCAGATGGTATATACCCTAGTTTCTTTAAAAACTGTTTTCATATTGTTAAAAATGACTTGTTGGAGGCAGTCAATAATTTTCTACGTGAGGGCAAGTTCCCAAGGGAATTAAATCACACATGCATCGCCTTAATTCCAAAAAACACGCACCCCTCTGAACCGGCACATTTTAGGCCCATAAGTCTCTGTAATGTTGCTTATAAAATCCTCTCGAAGGTTTCTAGCTAATCGCATCAAGGTTTGCTTGCCCCTATGTATCGGTGAGAGCCAAAATGCCTTCGTCCCGGGGCGCCAAATGTTAGATAGTTACATCATAGCTCATGAGTCTATTCACTATATGATGCACAACAGTGGCGGATCCAGTAAATTCTATTCACTATAAAACTACATATTTTATCCAAAAAAAAATTCCATTGGGGTCACCGGAAAACATCAATTTTTATCGATAAAAGTCACTTTTTAACAATACATGGCCTTAAATTTATTTTTTTTTTTTTTTATATCGAGTGGGGTCACGGCACTTCCCCCCCGGGCATTTCCGCCCCGATGCAGAAAGGTAAAGAGTCCTATATGGCCTTAAAGTTAGATATCTCTAAAGCTTTGATGTCCTTTTCTCTTTCATGTCCTCATGAAACTTGGTTTTAATGAAAAAGTGATTACCCTTATCAAAGAGTGTGTCACAACTGTCTCTTTCTCTTTCACTATCAATGGAGAGCGTGTTGGCTTTGTCAAGCCAAGTAGGGGTATCAGACAAGGGGACCCGCTTTCCCCGTATCTTTTCATTGTTTGTGCACAAGGCCTAAGTCACCTGTTAAAAAAAGCAAATTCTAATGGAGACGTCCCGGGCCTAAGAATAGCTAGGCAAAGCCCTCGCATCAATCACTTATTCTTTGCGGATGACTCATTGATCTTCTCTCGCGCGGATCCTTCCTGTGCGGCGGAGCTAGCCAATATTCTGAATAAATATGAGCAAGTCTCGGGGCAAGCTATTAATATTGGAAAGTCTGCGGTCTTTTTTAGCAAAAACACACCACAGGGCAGCAAACAAGGTATTTTAACTTTCTTTAATGGCCTCTAGGAGGTTAGTCACTCAAAATACTTGGGTCTCCCGTTAGTTGTTGGTAGGGCTAAAAATCAAATTTTTAATTACCTTATCGATCGTTGTAAAAATAAACTTGAATGTTGGAAGTTTAAGTCCCTAAGTCAAGGAGGCAAAGCGGTTTTGCTATCCTCATCGCACTTTGCTATTCCGAATTTAACCATGTCGGTTGTTAAGCTACCCAAAGGAGTTATCAACAAGATCCACTCTCTTATGGCGAATTTCTGGTGGGGTAACTCTAATAAAGACTTCTCGGGGTATCATTGGGTTAAGTGGGAATCGCTTTGTCTCCCAAAAGGTAGGGGTTGCCTTGGCTTTAAAAACCTGGAAATAGCTAACATTGTTGCCTTGGCCCGGACTCTCTGGAGAATTCATAGTAATCCTAACCTCTTGGTAACAAAAGTGTTAAAAGGGAAGTATTTTTCCAAATCCAAAATTTTCAATTGTAAAGTGCCTTATTCTTCTTCGTTCTTCTGGAAGAGTTTGATGTCAGCTCAATGTTTCCTAAAAAATAATACCTGTTTTATTGTTGGTAACGGTAAAACCATAAAAGCTTGGGAGGACCCTTGGCTTATCCAAAATCCCTCTTTTTTGCCCATCTCTCATGCTTCTCCCTTAAGTAGGGATGCTTTAGTGAGTGACTTCATTCGTAATAATGAGTGGGATAAGGCTAAATTATCGGAGTCCTTTTGGCAAGTAGATGTTAATCAAATCACAAAAATACCTATTAGCCTAAGCGACGCTCCGGATAGGAGAGTTTGTGTCTTCTTTAGACATGGAGATTTTGTTACGAAATCCGCTTATGATGCTTGCCTCCAACAGAGTCTGACAGCCCATAGTTGTCGTTCTATGTGTGATGACTGCTTAAATGAAAAATTCTGGAAGAGGCTTTGGGCTTTATCCCTACCTTCAAAAATTAAATTTTTTCTCTGGAAGGTGGTGAGAGGCGTTCCACCTACATCGGAGGCCCTTCATCGGCGATTTGGATTTGATGCTAGGCTTTGCTCGGCTTGTGGAGAGCATTTGGAATCTATTGATCATCTTTTTATTTCTTGTCAATTTGCTAAAATTGTCTGGAAGCTTGCAGGTATCTCATGGAGCGTTTTTTTGGCACCGAACGTTTCTATTACTCATTGGTGGAATAATTTGTCATCTACGCACCCCCTTGGGGTGTTGAAAGACAGAATCACCTTTTCTTGTTTTGTTTTATGGTACATTTGGAAGGCTCGTTGTAACAGGCAGTTTAATTATTTGTGTTGGTCCCTGGAGGATACTGCAAATTTAGCCAATGAGGCTTGGTTAGACTTTGAGCAGGCACACCATGAGGAGAGGGCTATCTCTAATATTTTTTCTTCCTCTTCTCGTCTTGCAGGCGTACGGACCCACCCTCTCGATGTGGTTAGGGCATATGTCGATGCAGCCTGGAAGCCTAATTCCGGTTCCGCTGGCTATGGTGCAGCTCTTCTCCGTGAGGATGGCACGGTTTTGGAGGCTTGGGCGTCCCCGAGGACTAAGGCTAGTTCCGTCTTTGCAGCGGAGGCTCAAGCTTTGCGTTGGTGCTTTAAGAGATGCCTTTCTTTGGGAATTTCAAAGTTAGTTTGTTTCACGGATAACTTGTCTTTAGCTAACTGTATTGAGTCGGGTCAACCCCCTCCTTTTGACTCTGCTACTATTGTACAAGATATTAGAATACTGGTTTCCTTTTTTGAATCATGCCATATTTTGTTTTGTGGAAGAGAAAGCAACAAGTTGGCTCATAATCTTGCTGCTTTCTCTTTTAAATCTGATGTAGGGGTCTTTTGGCATGGTTGTACCCCGGTATGGTTTTGTAACACCTAAACTTTATCATATTAATGTATGCTTTCGTCGTTGGGAAAAAAAAAAAAAAAAAAAAAAAAAAAAAAAACACTAATATGTATTATAGGATCCTAACACGTTAATCTTTAGACTCCTATTAGTAAAGATTTATAATACTACAAACAATATCTTTTTAGAGAAACCAACATTTCAAAAAGTATTAATATTCATTTATATGTATCACTTCGGTAATAACTATGTATTTTTAAGGGCCAATTATTTAAAAGGACTGGTTTCAACTTATTAGGGGTAATAGGACACTCCGAAATCGTATTTAGTTGTAAGGACATTCTAATTTTAAGAACGAAACTTATTTAGTTATAAAGGACATTCTAATTTCAAGTGAAAAAAGAGGAAGAAGGAAAAAAAGGAAGGTGGAAAAAAAAAGCGTTCAAAGTAAAAAAAAAATAAAAAAAAAACTTACTCAACGTGTGTGTGGGTTTTTTTTTTTTTTTTAATTTTTAATTCACCATATTTCTAAAGGTCATATATTTTGATCTAAAACTCGGATCATCATAATTTTTTCACTAAAATTCCTATTTTTTTCGTCTTCTTTATTCTAAAATCAAATTTGATATTTTTCCGAATAAATTTCATAAAATCAATTTTTTTCTTCATAAAAATCGACGTGACGTATTGATCACCGTCATGCATTGACCACCTACCCGGATGCATTGGCCACCGGAATCCATTAACCACCCCGATGCATTCACCGCCGCGATTTATTGGCTACCATGATGTATTGACCGTCGCGATCCATTGACAACCTTGATCAGTGACATCTCATTGTAGCGATTTATGCAATGACGTCTCATTGTAGCGATTTATGCAGTGACTTCTTATTGTAGCAATCTATGCAGTGATGTCTTATTGTATCGAATTATGCACTGACGTGTTATCGTAACGATTTATGCAGTGACGTGTTATTGAAACGATTTATGCATACCTTTGGTTGTAAAAATATGCATTTAACAAAAAAAGAGAAAGAAATACAGTTATTTTACAAAGTTATCGAAAATTTAAACCAACACTAATCAAATAAAACAACATCAATCAAATATTTAAAGATAACAAAGAAATAAAGTTACTTTACAAAGTTATCAAATGTGTGTATCAAGTTGTTTATGCGGTGACCTCAATATCATTGCATCAGTTATCTAATTGTAAATACAGTCATCAATGTCACTGTTTCAGACATCAATGTCCCTGCATAAGTCGTCAATGTCACTGCACAAGTCGTCAATGCCCCTACATCAGATATCAATGTCACTGCATAAAACCTAACAACTGCATCAGTCAGCTCTGCTCTTGTTTTGCGTTTCTCCAAATGTGGAGCTTTTAATATGGATAGAAGTACAAGTTTGGTGAAACTACAAAGACTCTTCACTATGACTCTTGTAATGGCCACACGTTGTTTGTGCCCTCCTGATAATTGGATTCATTGTGGAATCCTCAATTCTTTAACACGATCTCGAATCATTTGACGATCTTGTTTAGCTTAATGTCCTGCATCATTCATCAATGTCACCGGATCGGATGTCAACACCCTACACCAGTCATCAATGTCTTTGCATCAGACATCAATGTCCCTGCATCACACATCAATGTCACTGCATCGAACATCAATGTCACTGCATAAGTCATCAATGTCCTTGTATCAGACATCAATATCACTGCATAAGTCATCAATGTCTCTGCATCCGACATCAATGTCATTGCATCAGACATCAAACCGTATCCTTTAGAATTTTGACGATCCGAGTTTTAGATCAAAATATATAACCTTTAGAAATATGATGAATTTAAATTTAAAAAAAAAAAAAAAACAAACAAACAAACATCAGCTCCATCCAGCGCTTCCTTTTTTTTTTTTTTCTTCTTCCTTCCTTCCTTTTTTTCCTTCTTCTTCTTTATCCACTTGAAATTAGAATGTCCTTATAATTAAATAAGTTTCCTTCTTAAAATTAGAATGTCCTTATAACTAAATAAGATTTCGGAGTGTCCTAAATGATCATTAATTCTCTAACGATGGCCTTATAACTAATATCCACTATTTTTAATTACCTGATAAAAATTTATATCAATTTATCCAATTATTAATAATAATTGGATAAATTGATATAAATTTATTATAGATGATAGAGACGAAAAAAATACAAAACACATATAATTGTGTTATTCTCCGAACTACCCTTAAGGTGTGTCCGCCCCCGTGGCCACTTCAATTTTTTTCAATGCATCATTTGACTCCAATTTTTGGATCCGTCACTGATTACGGCACCACACTTGAAAAATAATATTTGGTTAAGTCTATATTGTCTTTTCATTTACAACACAGAGAATTGACGATTCATAAATCAATTCTAGAATTAATATGTCAAAAGTCAAATCTTCTTACCGTGGATGGAAGGTCGACGTAGAATCGACCACTCAAAAGTTTTGATCCTCACAGTCAGTTTAGGTGGAGCGGATATAATTACTGTACAAAAATATGGTCTCAAAATAGAAATATGGTGCTACTAAATGGCTCTAAAAATATTCTAAAAAAAATTGGAGTCATAATAGATTTGAGATGTCGTGATGTCACTTAATTCGGATGCATGAACACTCTCGGTTGTACCTCCCCTTCTCCCCCCCCCCCCCCCCCCCCCCCCCCCTGTTCTCTCTATCTATGTACATTCGGATGCATTTGTTTTCCTGTGTTATCTTGGTACATGCCTGTTTATTTTCTAATATTCTTAGGCTGTGATGATGAACTCTAAGCAAAAAGGGAAATGAGTTTTGTCCGTATATACGCGTGAACCGTGAAAGGATGTTTTCTTGATATACACTCGAGTCAGCGAAGGAGAAAATCATTCTCCTGCAAATGGGAAAACCCGCTACTCATTGGGCATCGAGGACTGTAAAAAAGTATCATCATACCAAAACTTTAGGCTTGAATTTTCAGACATCGAATTTGAAAATTATTATTGTATAACGACACATACCATTAACCTTTTCTTTCTATAAGATGTAATCAACCTTCTAACAATGGTCGAAAATACAATTATTATTGTATAACGACACATACCATCAAAGGCTCTTTTTTCTTAATATGCACGATTGAATTTGGGTCCTACACTAATCCCAAGTGCTATCCAAGACTACTCTGATTCTCTGAAAGTTATGTCAACTGGACCCACCACAAATTGGAATCCAAGACTAATCCCGGACCCCAAAGAGTGATCCGAGACTAATCTAGAATTCCGGACTCCGGACCCCAAACTGCTATCCTATCCGAGACTAAACCGAACAAATCTGGAGTTTGGTCCTAATGGTGCAAAAAACAGATTAATAAAAATAAAAAATAAAAAACAAAACAATAACACCACCATCACATTCTCAAAAGCTCAATTTAAGTTTTTTTTTTTTTTTTTTTTTTTCTTCTTTCCTTTTTTTCATTTATTATTCATCTTTTTCAGGTACTCCCCTAGATGTTCTACAGAAGGAGAAGAAGCAAAGTTTCTTTGTAAACTAAAAATATCTCTTTCTTCAAAAGGCGAAGCCCACTCACGAGAACCGCCTGTAGACATTTCCGAACCACCACCTACTCCACCATGCAACCCCATTGAAAAACTGCCACCATTTGACAGGCCAGCGGCTGTTCTCATCACTGAATGCGGCGGTGGCGGTCTCACACCCCCCATATTCGATGTATATGTATCGTATGTACGAGTATCATATTGCATAGAGGAGGCGGCATTCATTATGCCAGGCCACAAACCACCACCACCAGGCCTCCTTGGCAAGTAAGAACCATCATCACCACCACCTCGCTCCAAACTCCAGTCAATGTTGGTGTAATCTACCACTGAACCACCCGAGTTCCAGTCCAAGGCAGATGAAAATCCTGACACCCCAAATCCGGAAAAGAGTCCCAATGAAGATGCTGCAGCAATTGTTGGAGAGGCACTATTTCTGGTTAATGAACCGTTCGCGTTCCCCCGGCTCGTCCCCATCGACTCTAGTGTTATGCCGTTGGACACAAACGGCTGTGAAGGTTGATATGAAGGGAACTGATTGTAAAACTGGTTTCGACCGACAGTGCCTGAATTTATAGTCCTTGTTTCAGAAACTGCTGGAATAAAACCGTTGGGCTTCAAGATTTCTGCGTTATTCGTAGCCCAACCACCCATAGCTGTTGCATCAACTGATGACGAACCTACACTTGTAATGGAGGCCATTTTTCCGGCAATGGATGGACCTACATTTGTACCAGAGGCCATCTTGCCGGCAATGGATGGTTCTCTCATGGACCCTGGCAGTTGATGGTTCTTTAGTTCACTTCCAGCAGCCACATAACCCGGCTCTGATTTGGTTGGTTGAGCCGACGTATGTAATGCCGGTGACAATGAAGCAGGACCGGATGCTGCTGCAACCGGCCATCTTTTCTCAGTTTGTACACTAATATGCTGAGGTTTAGCCCACTCCGATTTCGGCAGAATCCTTTCTGAGGACTGCAGGTGTCGATTACCGGGGTCCACCACCGAAGGCCCTGCTGCCGCTGCAAGTTTTGTGTAATTGAAATCTCTTTCATTTCTTTGCTGTTGTTGTAGTGTTGTAGCTCCAGGGGCGGGTTTTTGTTGCATCCTTATCAAGTTCTGATTAGAAGCTACCGGAAACTTACCATTGTTGACTGGAACAGGAGGATCATCAGTTCTATCCGGCTTAGGTGGAACAGAAGGAGGATCTTCTCTCTGTGCCCTTAGAGATTCTTCAGCTTTTTCTAGATCACCCTCGCAAGCTACAACAGCCCTTTCAACTTCCTGTCTAGAACACTTGCACCGGATTTCCATTTCTGCAATACGAGCAAGCTCCTCGGATATGTCTATTTTCTTATTCCCGATATTTTGCTCCTTAGTCTTATTTGCTTCATCTTCACCACTTTCAAAGAGCCATGCTACAGATTCTTCTACTCTGCCTTCATTGAGAATGAGCGCCATGGTAGCTCGTTCCTGAGAAAAACCCATCGACACGAGCTGCTGGGCCAATGCTTTCAATTTTCTTGACGTAAGATAACTACAACATCGCTCATGCAATTCTTGAGCACGCCTCTCCTTCTGACGTTGATGTTTCTTTTCATTCTTTTGGCGGATCTTTTCACGTTTATCATTATCAGCTCCAGGTGGTACTGCCTCTTGACGCGGAGGTTGATGAGATGATTTGTCTTTATGATCCTCTGACTCACCGGACCAACTTCCATTATTGGATATGGAATCACACTCAACACCTGTGCCAAATGAGTTGACACTACGATCATCTGTTTCCTCTATAGTTTGGTATCGGCCATTAACTTGAACCCGGGGGGTTGAGAATGGTGCTGTATCAACTGTATGGAAAGTTCCCAAAAGTGGATTGTATCCATTAGCGGGAACACCGGCTCCTGTATTAACATGAATTGAAGACTTGGAAGAAGTCTTAGAGGCCTCTTTTCCGGTCTTCTTGTCCTTGGACTTAGATTTTGATGACGGAGACATCTCCAAAGTCGCTGGTATAACTCCTGCATAATATAGAGCAACACTATTTAGAAACGAAAAGATGGCTTAACACGATGACTGGCAAATTTCCCAGAACCCTATTTTCTGCAGCCTGCATGTGCATTAGTTCCCAAACTTGTGTCCAATCCTTTGACAGAAGGTGACTGAGTTGTCCATTAATGTTAAATAATGATGAATACATACAGATGCGAATGTAGATGAGAAAGATTCCGATGTTATACAAACTAAATGCATGAAATAAATTTGCATGAAGCAGTCACTTGGTGGGAAAACTAGCGAAATCTCCAGAAACGCCGTTCAGTTACTTTTAACAAAAACTCAAGGGTAAGGGGCAATAAAACATAACATGAAATATCTCGTGAAATTTGACAGAACAAATACAAACATACCAAAGCTCATTCCTGGAAACATGATCCGACTCATTGTATCAATCACAGTAACTACTTTTAAACCGCAGATACACAAGTTATCACTTCTCATTATTATTATCAGCAATTCTGCATCAATGGCATAGGGCCAAACCAAAGCATCATGTCTATCAAAGGGAAAAAGTCAAATTGTACTTTCATCTAAATGAGAAACAAAAGACGAATCAAACAACACAATTTGATAATAGCCGCCTGGACTTAACAATTAACAATGCAGTCTTCCAGGTTTTCAGGTTTCAACCAATCCCCACCACCTTCCCCCACACAAAAGAATACACAATTAGCTGTTTCAGGCTGGACCTCTCAAATCAACACATCACATGGATCATCCTCTAGTCTAACTACTCTTCCATCTCACCACCTTTATTTTCCAAGTGTGTTGACAAAAGCATTAAATACATATTAACTCGCAGACTCCAGATTTTTCTCAATTCCAATCAGAAGGATGAGATATGAATTCTTCAGTAGTCTCTTAATGTTAGAATTAAAAGAGTGCCCCGTCATTAATCTGATATTTACTTGCAAATATCTATTCATTCCTTCTTCAATATCTGAAAAACATCCAAAGTCCTACTCTAGAGCTGACATTCTAATTGAATTTCTGTTTAAATAATGACACAAGTCACCCCGGCAATCAATATTCAATAAGCATCCATACAAGTAGAAAAGTTACTGCCAATACACTTCTTCAATTAACAGTCTGTCAAACCGCATTAGTGCCCACAAGCTTGCAAGAGTCAAGTGTTCATGAAAAACGGATCAACTTCTTCTTATTCAACACGCAAGTGCCAGCGACATAAAACAAGTCCACTTTCTTTGTTAAGAATTGGGAAGTGCCAGTGCCTTACAAATATCTAGCAAGAGAACACTTGCAGTAGTGTACGCCTATTCACCCATTCTGATCAGGATTACATTCCAATTGGAAGTGGAAACAAACAGCATCCATTGTTAACTATAACTATACCATGTAATTTCATGTTTAATAATGTAGTTTTTCTTCAAAACTTCAAGAAAATAAAGATGCAAAAATCCAAGTAAGCAAATAAGTTTCCTGAATACAATAATGTGCCAGAATCACAATTCAAACACAAGCACCACCAAGTTATCTAGCCAAAAAAAAGTTGCTATACATATTTATAACCAAAGCCACAAGTACCAACCCTAAAGTTCCTATTACATAATCTGAATGTATTTGACTGGTTTCTTTTATGTAAATATTTACACATGACTACTGGAAGCACAATATACCTGGCGAAGGTAGAAATAGAACTAACAAAGCTTGCAATTGAAAAGGTGGATTGTGAAAAGTGAAAAGCTATAAAAGATAACTTCTCAAAGGCATCTGCCAACTACTGAAACTCATCAACGCGAAAACCAACATAATGTGACAACTTAGCCACAATCTCCCTTCGAACAGATGCGAAATTATTTCAACTAACTCAAACAATCACCCTTTAAACAGATGCAAATTTAATTCCACCAACTCAGCAACTCGAATCATCTATATGCCACAAGACTCAGCAAAATATGTACCAAAACAAGTCGGCTTATTGCTGACAACATCATCCAAAGAAAAAAAGAATCAATGCCTGAGTATGTAGATAAATCCTTCATAAAAAAATACAAATAATAATAATAACTGAATAATTGAAAAAACAGAATCAAATCAAATTAGTAGCAACAATCACCTCTACGATTAGGGAAAAAGCAGGATAAATCTTGATATCTTAACCATAATACATTTGTCAGTCAATCAGAATAAGAAATAAAAATAAGAAATGGAGACGACTTGTGCAAAAATAGCACATGGAATCAAACGTTTCCATTAATTTTAACATGATAGAATCCAAATTGCATCCCAATGCGGATGCCTCCGCACATCTCTAATTGCGCGGAACCATTACAATCGACAACAGAATTCAAATCGCAGTTCTAGATCGATAAACCGCAAACAACAAAAATAAACACAGAAAACAAGAATCCTAAAACAAATTGACCGCCAAATCCTCAAAATTCATCATGCAATAACACATCCGAATTAATCAAAGACATCATGAAAACTTCAAAGAAACGAATCCGTTTCAAAAAAAAAAGCAAAAGATTAAAAAAATAGGTTACAGATTACTACCTTCAACGCAAAACGAAAGCGAGAGGAGAAAATGACGGATCGATCGAGAAATTAAGTCGGCGGCGACGAAAATGGTGAAGGATTGCGAAAATTATTTTGCGTTTAATTTTTATTTATTTATATTGTGTGTGAGAGAGAGATGTAGAGGAAGATGTAAAATAGAAGAGAGAAGTACATGCGTTTGGACAGACTGCGATGGACTTTGCTAAAAATGGGCCGCCCATAATACGCGGCCTTTGCCGAATTTTTTTATACATTTTTATTAGACGATTTTTTATAACCATCTAATTTTTATTTCCGACACCGTGTAGGAATTACGACACTCAAACAATCACTTCGAAAACCACAATTGACTTTTACGAAAATGAATGTTACTAGTACTTTTACTGAAGTTACTTCTTATAGGAAACGTCAATGACGATGACGTTATTTTTTTTTACGTAATGTGGCAATGGTGGGTGTCATCAACGGCATTGATGTTCCATATATCAACAGCTTTCCCACAGTTATGGTGCCGGAAGTAATTATGCAGTTTCATAAGGGAAAAAATGTGAAGGGTTTGTTTTCTCGTTGTTCTTTTCATGCTTCTCCCTCTAGCACTCACTGAGCACCATTTTTCCTTTTGAACACTTTCTCTCATGATGATGTTATGAGGTTGGTGTATGGATTTTGATGCAGCTTAGGTGGCGTAAAATCATTGATCCACCTGCAAGTTAGTGAAATAAAAGTGGGGAATAAAGAAAACAATTACACCATCAAGTGATTGTCTACGTATCCGAAAACGAAATCAAATTATCGCAGTTCACATGTGAAGTGAGCTTACTTTGATTGTTACAAGAATGTTTGTATAACAGAGGATACGTGAGCATGGCGGAAAACAATGTGAATTGTTGCCACGCTTAAGAAGTTGTCGGGGGACTGTGATGGAAAGCGGATAACCCATGTATGTATATTCTGCTTTGGAGATCGGAGGGACCTTCTATCATAATAATAGGTGTGATTGTGTTATGTGTGATCTAGAGGCCTTAAGGTATAGCTTTCGTTGGGTCGTGACAATAATTAAGGCATTCAATTACTCCATAAGTGTATGGATAAATGTAAGTTACTTGATGTTGATGGCACCTCAGATATGTAACTTAGTTGCATCTTAAGCCACCAGGCCTCCGGTGGATAACGTGAGTAGTGTATTCGTTCCATAATATAAGTTCTTTTGTCTTATGTTTATTTATTTCACAATATAAGATTTTTATTGAATACAATAAAACCCTCCTTTTCTTTTTTCATCTTACCCATAATTTAATTTTTATTCCAACATAACTTTAAATTGAAAAAGGATAGCCTAGATTTATGTTATAGCCGTTGAAGACAAATAATATTGTTTTTAAATTCATTTCTAACCATACCAATGGGTACATTAACATACCGAATAATTTTTATCAACCAACTATACATCGTATCAACCACAAAACAAACATTAAATTCTTCATTATACGACAAAATCTCGAGACCCTTTATCAAACACACCACAATCACGGAAATCTTCAGCAAACACCAGTCACGTAGGGAATTATAAGGCAGTCCTCTACTTCCGTCGTCTTCTCACCATTAATTTATCGACAGTTCCACCCTTACTTTCTTCATATTTCTCTTGGCCTTCATTCATTCTTTGGCACAGTCACAAATTTGTTCACCCTCTACCTTGCAACCATGATCATTAATTCCATTAACAAATGGGTAGATTCAGATATTCCTCAATTCTATCAGAAGCGTCCTGGATTGGAAACAAAGGCTCAAGTTAATCTTATAGTGCCTACCAAACGTTCCAAACATTTTATTGCAAGAGTGCTTACACGCGCCCTTACGCTTGCTTTGGAATACGACTATTGTCTTATACAAACATATTCCTCCATTTACGTTGAACCCATTTCTGAATTAACAAGATTCCGGATTTGCAAAAAAGGGAATGAACGTAACACTAGATTACGAGAAACAAGTCCTAAACGTGATAAGTTTGATATGATCGAATTCACTGAAATCCGTTCAAATTTATAAAGGATCCACAAAGAAATTTTATTTATAGAGAGTGAGACGAACAATTCTACCGATGAACACTTTTGTTGGGTAAACCGGTGACACGGTTCACCGGTTTAAAGACATTGTAATTGTCAATATTTATCCGTATGAATCCAACAGCGTCTAGTTTTACGGAACGAAAGAGAATGTAATACGGCGTCAGAATATTGTAGAATTAAAAGCCCTAATTTGATCAATTGAAATTGTATGGGCCTTGCATTACCTATCTCACCCTTAACTACCCAAGCCCCACTTCTCCGATACTCTTTTTATCCATCTCTCTCTCTCTCGTCTGTGTATTTTTCTCCGCATCGACAGCAAAGTAATTCATTTTCAAACGAAAATTCTCTTCGTTTAAGGTGTTCAATTCGTCGCTGATTCAGTTTCTCGATCGATCCGCCCTTCCCTCTGTGTTTTCCTGCGTTTATTATCGTTACAGGTAACCGTTTTTCTCTGTCGTGTATGTGTATCTTTGTTGTCGCTTACATCATGGATCTTTTGTGGCGGTATCGTGATTCTGTGTGTTTGTGTTTGAATGGATTTTATGTTTTTGTGTGTATGTTTGGATTGGGGATTTTTTTTTTGTTTGATTCGGTTTAGGGTTCCGGGGATTAGAAAATGCGTTTTTGGGGGAATTTTGTGATTCTTAGATCTTTAGCCTGGAGGTGAATTCTGTTTGTGATCTGTATATTGGCGTGGCCTGCCGTTGGAGATGTTGGTGAATTTTTCGGTTTGTACATTTGAATGTTGTAAAGATAAGATTTTGTTTACGACGATTGGAACTATAGCCTTTTTGTGATTTTAAAATTAGCATTTTTTAGCTGATAAGAACAAGTGCAACTTTTACACGGTTGTTTTTTTTCCTCTTCTCTTGTTATCTGGTCAGTCTCTTAGTATCAAATTTAATGCGAATGAGCTCCATATGTGTTCAGCATGTATTTTATCTGTAGGATAGAGTACATCACATTGTAGTTTTCTTGATTATGGGTCCCTCCTCTATCTTTCTTCTTTCAACATTTAAGAGTACTTTGATCTTGTGTCGGTTTCTATTATTATTTAATCTTTGATGCATAACGATAAAACAAGTAGGTGCTGGCTGTATCCACCTCATTTACTCTCTATTTGCATTATTTATTGCCAGTTTGTCGCATTTTGCTGGCTCCCTAGTTAAATACAGTAGCTGGTATAATTTAGCACTTGTTCTTGTGAACCATGTATGATTATTGTTATTAGTACTACAAGGACAATGGCTAGTATTGTTATTGCTGCTGTTATACTTATTGTTATTGATATTATCGCTATTGTTAGTATTCCATTTATTTATTTATTTGTGCTGGAAACCCCATATGCCGCCTATTTAGCAGCCTAAATTTTGCTAGATCTTTAGTCGAAACAGGAGGTGGTTCATGTTATTTTACCCCCATCACATGAGAACTTTAGGAAAAAAGAGAGCGGAGTATTTCTTACATCGTGCACAAGAAAAGTGCGAAAAATGCAAACTGGCCAGACTATGATGCAACACAAATGGCTTTTCAATTCAATCTAAGTAATGCTTCCACGTTTTAACATGGGAACTCTGGTCAGTGAAAAGAGCTTAAAGTTCTATATCCATAGAGAAAGAAGAAATCCCAACAGCAAAGGACTGTGAAACCGTGAAAGTATGAAAACTGAAGAACATGATAGAGCGGAAATGAGACATAGCAAATAGGCCAAATTACACTGAGAAGCTAAGAAACTACGAACTAGAGAAACCAAATTCTTGGGAGTTCTCTTCAAAAAGCGCTTAAAGATGTTATGCTTTACAAAAAGCTTCAGCAAGCGCTATTGTCTCCGGTAAGGGAAAAAGTGTAAAGTTCACCATAGAAATAGAAGCAAGCTCATCAGCTAAGCGATATGGAATCATGAAAAGTATGAGAACTGATGAACATAATAGAGCTGAAACGAGACGGTCAATAGGCCAAATTACGCTGGGAAGCAGAGCAACTACAACCTGAAGAAACCAAAATTTTGGGAGTCCATTTCAACAAGCCATTTAGAGATGTGACACTTCATGCAAAAGCTTCAGCAAGCGCTGTGGCGAAAACTAATATCAATTGATCCAAATGAACCAGCCCAATTATTTTGGAAACCTCACCTCCCAAATCATCGTCTTCTTTCAAACCTCATTCTCATGCAGTGTAAAGAAGCCACGGGGAGGAGAAATGCTTTAAACCGCTGCACATATACTTGAAGTAGCTCTGTTGATTGTGCTTCCACACCATGCCATTAATGCATTCAATGGTTATACTAATTTGTGATTCTGCTGCTTTCTAGTTGTTTCTGTTTTATGTCCGACTTCGATTTCAGGAAAGCCATCTGTATATTTGTGTCAATTGTGTCATATTGACAATCACCAAGTAGTTTGGAAATCTTATTTATCTATGTATGCTGGTATGTGATTAATCAATATTTCGAACCAATGAATATACTGTTTTAAAGAAGATGAACCTATGTAGTAATGGTGACTTGAATGATCTTTGTACTCTTGCAACTCCTATATTTGTTATCATTTCTGTTTTCAAATCAGTCACTGCCTTGTTTTGTTGGCAGAATGTGTGGCATTTCCGCACAGGTGCACTTTAATGTGTCGGTAAATCACTCCCCCCCTTCCCCCCTCCTCCTCTTTTATGCGTGCGCTTGCTAAGGCTGCTACTTTCGTCATTGTCATATGTGGATTATTGCATTTACTTGAAGTCCCTGTCCTTTGCCATAGTTATTTTCCGTTTCAACCCTCTTTTGCTTCATTGTGCAGGAATTACATTCTGAGGATTTGGAGATGTCTTCAGCATCCAAATCTAAGAAGGACAAGAAGGCTACGAAGGAATCCTCTAAGGCTTCTTCGAAGTCTTTACTCCATGTTACAGCAGGAGGTGGGGTTGCTGCTAGTGGATACAATCCACTTTTAGGGACTTTCCATTCAATCGAGACAGCACCCTTGTCATCCCCTCCTCAAGTTAATGGTCGATTCCGAAATATAGATGAGACAGATAATCATAATGGGAACTCCTCGGGCGCAGGCGTTGAGTATGATTCCATCTCCAATAATGGAAGTTGGTCCGGTGAGTCCGAGGATCATAAAGATAAAGTTTCAAATCCACCTGTTGTACGTCAAGAGACGGCAGTGCCTGGTGGTGACAATGATAAACGAGAAAAAATACGACAAAAGAACGAAAAGAAACATCAACGTCAGAAGGAGAAGCGAGCTCAGGAATTGCATGAGCGGTGCAGTGGTTACCTTATGTCGAGAAAATTGGAAGCGTTGGCTCAGCAGCTCGTGGCGATGGGATTTCCTCATGAAAGGGCTACTATGGCTCTCATTCTTAATGAAGGCAGAGTAGAACAATCTGTAGTATGGTTGTTAGAAGGAGCAGAAGAAGAAGCATCGAAACATAGTGAATCGCATTTTGATAATGGGAATATTTTGAAAATTGACATATCCGAGGAGCTTGCTCGTATGGCAGAAATGGAGATTAGATGTCGGTGTTCCAGACAGGACGTTGAAAGGGCTATTGTTGCCCATGAAGGTGATCTTGAAAAGGCAGAAGAGTCTCTTAGGGTGCAAAAGGAAGATACTGTTCCGCCTAAGCAAGAAGAAAGCGTTGGTCCTCTTAATCCGGGCAACGGTAAACAACCTGTAACTTTAACTTCTACCCAGAATCTGATACGGATGCCACAAAAGGCTGCTACGACTATAATCCAGCAACCAAGGAACGACAGAGATTTTAATTACACAAAAGCAGGGGTGGAAAAGGATACTGTGAGCAAAAATGTTCCCACCTCAGAAAAGCTGCAACAAAAAATGGAGTGGGGGTCTAAACCGCAACAAAGTAGCAGCAGCATGCCAGTAGAGAAAAGGTGGCCAGTTACAGCATCTGCTTCTTCAGCTTCCTTTTCATTGTCACCGGCTTTGCAGGCGGCCGCTCCTGTACCTGTCAAGCACGAGGCACGTTTTGTTGCTGCAGTAGATGAACCTAAGAACCACCAACAATCGATGGGGTCTATCAGAGAACCGGTTATGTTGATGCAGCGACCACAATCCACCATTAACGGAAAAATCGTCCCTACTGCAAGTATAAGTTCATCATCACTTGGAACTGCTACGAATTGGTACCCGTATAGTGTTGACACCTTGAAGTCCAACGGGTTTATTCCAGCAGTTACTGGAATAAGGAACATAAACCCGAACGAGCTGTACAATCAATTTTCTTCTCAGCCTGCATCACAACAGCCTTTTATGTCTAGCAATGCATCAATGGAGTCACTTGGGACAAGCCGTATCAGCAGCAACGGTTTCTGGAACAGAACAAACGCATCATCATCTCCAACAATTGCTGCAGCTTCATCTTTGGGACTCTTTTCTGGGTTTGGCGGTAACGTTACATCAGGATTGGATTGGAACTCAGGAAGCTCAATGGCACAGTTAGATTACAACAACATCGACTGGAGTTTGGAACGCGGTGGTGGATTGTCCATGACAAGGCCAAGTGGCGGTATGTGGGCTGCTGGCATGAACGAGACACCAGGAGGAGGAGGAGGGGGAATGCAGTCATTGTCATCTTCTTCAATGAGAAGGGTTCTTTCTTCAAACGGAAGTAATGTTCCAATGATGGGAGGATTTCAGCCGCAGGATGGAGGAGGGGTAGGTTCATCCGAGGCGTCGTCGTCGTCTGCAAGCAATTCGCGTGAATGGACTTCTCCTTTTGAAGAAAGGGATCTTTTCAGTTTACCAAGACAGTTTGTTTCTTCACCTTCTCTGTAGTGTTTGTTGTTATTGGAGATCTTTAAAAAGAAAAAAGAAAAAAGAAAATGAGAATAAACGACTATGAGACACAGTTTGAATTTGATGTTTGATGTTTGGTGATAATGTTGTGCTTTTGCCTGTGTTTTTGTTCGTGGTCAGAAAACGACGTCTTTACTGGCATCACATCGAATATGTTGTTTTTGACATCACATTACGATCGATTCCGAAATTGAGAAACGATTTTTCCTGTTGATTGTTATGCTAAAAACACCAGGATGCCAGTAAAGGTGACAAATTCTACAACTGATAATCGATTTATCGCAATTTTCTCAATTGACACGGTGTGAAAGTCGATTTTTAGTTTTACGACTTTTTGCCAGTTGATCGCTACCAGTGTGGTGTCACGGAAAAAAAACACCGAGATGTCATTAAAGGCGCGTTCTTTTGGGTTGAGGTGACAATTGAATCGAGTCATGAAATAAGAGCTTGTAGTCAAGTTCAACCCACTTAAATGTGCAACAATTACTCAATTCATTGAAAAACTGTCAAAAACGGCTGTAAAAAAAGTCAGTCAAATCCACTATTTATTTAGCTCAACCACATGATCTTTAATGTAGTGTCCATTACACAAAATTAAACATTCGGTTCGGTTTGGCTCAACCCACTCCATAGTTAGAACATGGTACAATGCTCTATCTGTTTTTTCTCTCTCTCTCTCTGCTTGCTATGAAAAAAAAACTTAGATCTACACATCAGATTGGGAGAGGTCTGTAGCTGAGCTGCCTGCATTTGCTAGGACATGTTCTGTATACCATTCACCGCGTTGACGCGTGATAAAATACGCATCTGCAGTTCAAAGTTCCAAGACGTGAGCCGAACCATACACGCTTAAAGATGATGGTTGTGTAAAAGTTATGTGTATGTAGAGTTGTGTATGTATCGTTTTACATAAAAATGGACTTACCGGATATGAAGACATCCTTATAGTCATCATCATCATAGATAAACTGTGGAGGATCTGGAGAGCCAACTCCAACTATAGTGCTTCCACTGCATTTAATCTTTTCTTATTAGTATCGAGTCTGCTTTTTCAACCTCTTGAAAGTCGAATCTAAGCTCATAATTCGACTTTTTAGAGGTCGAAAGGTCCTTTTTTCGAGTCGAACCTAACCCCACCTGAAGCGTGTGGTGCCAATGTAGATTCGATATGGTGTGCCGAAAATTCATCATGTTCAACTGATTAGAAGCATTTTAATTATTTATACCTGCCTGACATGAAAACAGCATCATACTGGCCTTTGCCTGCTGCAGCTACACGTTGCTTCAATCTTTTCAATGATGGAAGGACATCAAAAGCAGGAGGTTCTGAAATAATAATAATAAGCAGGAACATGAATAACGAGCATGACTACAAGAACGAATCTAGGGGCATAAACGTCATTTCAACTGAACAAATTGCGTCAAGCATGTTTGACATATATGTGCGCGTGGAAGGGTAACAATGGTATTTTACATATGTTATACGGCCACACATCTATTGCCATGACAGGGGGGGAAAACCGACTAGTACCCTGAACCCTGATCCCAGAAACGTAAACCCTATATTCACTAGTAAATGTGTACGTATTTGAGGGCGCCTTTGGAGGTACCATACCATACCTACTTTCGGGGAACCACAGTGACATTCGACCTCTGTAAAGTCGATAAGGTTTGGGTCCACGGTAGATGTTGTGCGGTGCCACTAAAGGTGCCCGTATTTTATTTTATCATTTAAAATCCTCAAGGAAAGAAAACTGAAAAGTGTTTGAAATTTTGAAGTTTCCATAAGCTTGAACCAAAACATCAAAAGCCGTATGGCTCCTGAAAACATCACTCGGCGCACTCAAAATCAAAGTCTAGCAAGAGAGAGAAAATGTCATTGAAAAACAAATCGTAGTCCTTAAATCCGGTTTTAGCAACTAAATGAGAAGAAAAACAGCAAGAAAGTGCGATACATTCTGCGACAACTTAGAGACATTCCAAAAATGTTAAGGTTTATGGTTTTCAGAATTCATACCAAGATCATTGACACAAACGTCCTGAGATATTCCGTTCTTTGAGATTTTTTCCAGCAAGGTTGATGGATCGATCTTGCTAGTTTCTTCAAGTCGTAGTCTCTGCATATATTGACTCATGTCTGATCAAACACTTACTCCATACATTACGTATTGGTAATCGAGTGAACCGTACCTTGTAGACTTCAGCAGTGGAACATGCTTCTGGAGGTTTAATAAGAACCATTGGAATATCATAAGGCAACGGCGAGGGAGTATCTTCAACAACCTGGACAAGAGCAAATTTTCAAGTTTCAATGCGAAAATCTCTATTTTTTTCGATAATAGATTCCCCTTTTCTAACCATAACAGAAAACAAATCAGAAAGCAAATCCTCCATGCTTTCTGTCTATTTTTCTATTAAAAAAGTAGCGATTTTCTTCAAAGATAAAAACTTTATGGACTAATAATGCTTCCACCGCAGTATTTAGACAGCCTTATGAACTTATATGTATGCATGTATGTATGTATGTAGACGAAATACAAAAGATGCTAATGAATGACTGTAAGTGAGCTAGTTAAATGTAGAGACATACCTCACCTCTACCAGTACAATAAGCAGCGCCACGAGAGAAAAAGAAGGGAATATCAGAACCGATTTCACCGGACCATTCTTGAAGATCCTTTTCAGTCGCAATGCCGCCAGCAAACTGATTTGCTGCCCACAAAGCAGTTGCTGCATTGCTACTTCCACCGCCTAAACCTGCTCCTGTTGGTACCTTCTTATCCAGATGAATCTAAACATCGAATTTACCAAAGAATTAAGCATCATGAATAAGTGAAAACAGATTGCGTATTGATTTTGTTTAAATCGTACCCAAAAAAAGTTATCCACGCCGGTTTTTTTCCTGTAGAGATTCAAGGCCTTTATAATCTGCAGAACAAGTGCACCTTGTCAACTTAGAAATTTAAAAACAAGGCGAAAAAACAGGGTTGGTTAGAAATATGTTATTCATACCAAATTTCTTTCGTCTACTGGAACTCCAGGGACATTTGTAGATAATCGATCAGTAGACTTTGATGGTGCAAGAGAGAACTTTATCTTGTCACCAAGACTAATTACCTGAAGAATTAACAAGATTGCAGCTTTAAAACAAGGACACTCTTCAAATAGGGCATCTTTAGTGGCACCACAGTATAATTGACTTTTGCACAATCGATTCTAGAGCTAAATATCGACTTTCCGGAAGTCAATTGTGACAATCCACCACCAAAAAGTATTCTCAGCTCTAGAATCAATGTTTTCAATGAGGTACCATGGTAAAAACGGTGCGGTGCAACTAAAGACGCCCTTACAATATATCAATGCTACAAAATTCAAATCAAACTTGCAACGATTCAAGTGAATTAGGTGATAATGCCTAAATTGGATAGCAAAAACACAGAAGATCAAAACTAGATTCATAATGTAATTTGTGACAGTACATTTTAAGCTACTTACATGAAAAAGGGATGCCAAATCATGGAACCCGTCCTCCCTTTTGCCGGTTATTCTCAAGAACACATTTACCTTCATACCCAAACACACAAGAATAAAAAAATTAAGTCAAAAACTCAACAAAAAAAAAGAGTAAGGGCAAAACACCACAATGCATAAAAGAAATCACTTTGATTACCTTACCTTGCAAGGAGAAAAAAGAGTAAGCCTTTGAATACCAGCATTCTTATCCACTTCATCAGCAATCTGGTTGAGTCTACCTTCAGGATCATATGCAATCTGCCCCAAATGAACAGAACAAAGATTATTTATTTATTTAATTATCTATAATTTTGAACATTCAGATTAGCGAAAGACTGAATTTTGGACACTTGAAAGACTAATTCAATACCTCCACTTGTTTTCTTCCAACTTTCGAATCAGAAGCTGTGGCTTTTACCAAAAGGGTACCACTCAAATGAGTTTTTTTGCCCGAAAAGAAAAACCCATTAGGCCTATTAGTAGAAGATAGAGAAACACTTGGATTCTTGAAACAAATGAGCTGGGATTTGCCATTGCTGGGTAAGTAGAATTGACGATTACAGAGGAACTGACAGGAAGCCATTTTAGTGCAGCAGAAGAAATGGATAGGAAGTTATAATTAAGTTATAATAAAGCCTTGCTGTTGGAGATGCTCTTTAGCTATTAGTCTTGGATTCGAACATCTAGTTTCTGTCCTATCTTAAGGTTTTACAGCAATTCAACAATGTGCAGCTCGTGGTGTTTGATTTTATCGTATTTTATTATAATTTTGTGGAACAATTTGAGAGAACAATCGAAGAGCCAACAGTAGTTCGGAATGGTAAGCCCACAAATGAAAATTTCTTTAAAAAAAATAAAAATAATAATAATAATTCTTATGGTAAGTCCACGTTTGTGGGTTGGTTAAATATGTTTTAGAAAATGATAGTACACCATATTCGATAGCCATCGATTAAAATGTATCCAATCAAATAAATATATAAGAAATATGTAGTGGATGTATCACATTCCATATATATTACTACATCTGTCTCATAAAAAATATCTACATTTTACTATTCACGTAGATTAAGAAACTCAATTAATGTGTTGTGTTTTAGTAGTAATAGATATATATACCCCACCTTATAATTAATGATTGTTTTGAAATATGAAATGAAAATACAAAAATAAATATTAGGTTAGGGTATGTTTGGAAAAATAACATTAAATGATGTATTGATTTTTTAAATGAATATTTTTTTTATGAGACAAAACTTTTTTCAAATGTTGACACTTTGCAGATTCCTTCAAGTGATAACTTGAAGAGAGTTTGAGAAAGTAAATAATACTTGAGTAAACTTCAACTTAGTTTATTCATCAAATGGAAGAAGTATAAATAGTTACAATTGATGGGAGATACTAATAGCTTGGGCGGCACTAGATGGGCGGCAAGCATGCATGTAAAAAGTAAAAGTATGTCTACGACATAAAGAATTAGAGTTTGACATATTAATTGTTTATATGTACCACAATTAATATGTCCTTTTACAACTAAAGTGTACAAATAATGTATACACGAAAATAAATAAATATTTGTTCCAAAATTACATACTATTTGATATGTAATATTTCCACACCCCCCCTCAAACTGGGTTGTATATGTTTATACAGCCAAGTTTGCTACTCACCTGTCCGAACATAAGTGGTGGAATGGCCTTGGTGAGAATATCGCATTCGTCCGTCGAGGGAACATACCGGAGTTGAATAATCTTGGCATCAATCTTCTCCTTCGGGAAGTGTCCGTCAATGTCCACATGTTTGGTTTTATCATGATGGACCGGATCCTCTCGCCATGCATAATGCGAATTATTGTCACAAAGCGAGAGTGTGATAGGTGTCGAATAAATTCCGCCGAAGTTCGGTCGGACCCTTTTTATCCATGTAGCTTCACAAATACCCAAAACTAGTGCCCGAGTTCGCCTTCGATCGCTTTCCGAGACGATAGGTTGTTTCTTGCTCCTCCAGGTGACAAGATTTCCCCATACATAAGAACAAGAGCTCCGTAGTGTACCTTCCGTCTACATGTGACGACCCGGCCCCAATCGCATCGGTGTAGACCTTGATAGATCTCTCGGCAGACTTGGTGAAATGTAGGCCTTGGCCAGAGTGGATTTCAAGTACCTCGCATCCTGTTCACGCATCCCAATGTTGCTCGCAGGGCAATGCATGAACCGGCTAACCGATCGACCCCATATGCAATATCGGGTCTTGTATGGGACGGATAAATGAGTTTCCCTACAAGCCTTTGATATTGATCCTTCCCGATAGCAATGTCACCATGCGCAACAGGGTATTACCTGGGTCTACTCTGGGGATACAACGAGTTTGCATCCCAAAGATGCCGCTTTCTTCAAAGTCCAAGACATATTTCCTTTGAGAGATAGAGATACCCTGGTTGTTTCTTGCAATCTCCATACCAAGGAAGTATTTAAGATAGCCCAAATCCTTGACTTGAAAAACCTTTGCCGCAGAGTTTTCAAATTCTCGGATCTCGCAGAGTCATCACCGCAAGGATGATATCATCCACATAGACAATAAGAATGGATCTTTTCGGTTTGTTGTTTTGAGAAACATGGTGTGATCTCGAGTTGCATTGATGATATCCAAAGCTTTAACCACGAGTAAGTTTGCCAAACCAGGCTCTGGGGACCGTTTTAGGCCATATAGAGATTTCCTCAATTTGCAAACTTTCCCTCGAGTGTGAGTGTTGGCAAAACCAGGAGGCACATTCATATAGACTTCCTCGCAAGGTCACCATTTAGAAAGGCATTCTTGATATCCAATTGGTGGAGAGGCCGGTCAAGTTGGACAAAGAAGTGAGATCGCATCCCGACGTTGTTTAGTTTTGCCACGGGTGCAAAGGTCTCCTTGTAGTCAAGACCATATGTTTGAGTGAATCCCCTTGCAACCCGCCTAGCTTTGTATTTGTCAATAGTACCATCGCATTGTACTTGATAGTGAACAGCCATTTACAGCTGACTGTCTTCTTTCCATGTGGGAGAGTGGTGAGATCCCAAGTATGGTTGTCAAGGAGAGCTGTCATTTCAGTTTTAACAGCTGCCTTCCACTTGTCATGTTGGAGAGCTTCCTGTATATTCTTAGGAATAGAGTGAGAATCCAAGTCCTGTGTAAACATGGCAAAGGCAGGTGATAACTGATCATAAGATAGATAATTATGAATAGAATGATCGCAGTGCAAGATCTCTTTCCCTTCCCGATAGCAATAGGTCTATCATCAATGTCGCGAGGCCGCCGAGAGTCCGTAGGTTGTTGAGTGTCGCAGGCTCGGGGTCGGCGGGCTCTAGGTCGCAGAGACTCGGTTCGGGAGGTTGCCGAGGATCGGTGGGGGCCGCCGAGAGTCGCAGGGTGCCGAGGTTCGGTCCGATGAGAAGCGAGGGTTGCCGAGGGTCAAGAGTTTGCCGAGGGAAAGGATTTAGGTCAATTTCAATCAAGTTTCCATCGTGATCGCCTCGGTGGACTTGTCAGTAGTAGGGAGTCCTTTCAAAAAAAATTACATCCATAGAATTGTAAAATCTTTTTTCGAAGGAGAGTAACACTTGTAACCTTTCCCGTCCTTTGCATATCCTAGGAAAATGCACTTGTGAGCTTTGGGATCAAGTTTGCTTCGTGTTGGGCATGGATATAGACAAACACAAGACAACCAAAGATTTTTGGAGGTAACGAGAAATAAGATGAGGACAGGAGTGAGTGGTCGGCGGGGTTTGGATAGGAGTTTTGAAGCCTAACACTCGCCGGGAAGTCTCGTTGATTAAGTATATGGCGCTTAATATAGCTTCACCCCACATATACTTTGGAACACGGGTGGTGAACATGATTGATCTAGCCATCTCCGGTAGGTGCCTGTTCTTTCTCTCGAACCCCATTTTGTTGAGGTGTTTCCACACAACTACGATATGGACAATCCCCTTATTCATCAAGAAATTACCGAGGTTAGACTCATAGTATTCAAGGGCATTATCGCCTTTAAGATCTTGATCTTAGTATCAAATTGAGTAGAGATCATGTTGTAAAATTCTGAAAAACTGTTCCAACTTCGATTTATCCTTCATTAAAAACAAATTTCCATGTGTTCCTTGTATGATCATCAATGAAAGTGACAAACCACCTTTTTCCTGTTATACTTTTTACTCTTGAAGGTCCCCATACATCACTATGAATTAAAGTGAAAGGTGTGGATGGTAAATAAGGAAGTTTGGTATACACAGATTTGGTAAGTTTGGCAAATTGACAAATATCACATTGAATCTCATTGATATTACATCCTTTAAATAATTCAGGAATTACAGACTTTAAATAACCAAAACTTGGATGCCCTAGTCTATAATGCCATAACATGATATTGTCTATGGTTTGAGTGCGAGTCCGCCGAGGCGATTCGCCTTTAGTCTTCTCGTCTTCGGCGGGTTGACCACATACAATCCGGAGCGGGGTTTAGCCCTCCCAATCACTTCCCGTGAAGAAGGGTCCCGGAAGGTGCATTGATTCTTATTAAACACAACAAATTCCAATTTAAATCTTTTGCAAGTCTACCGACGTATATGAGATTGCGATCTAATTTTGGAACAAATAGGACATCCTTTAGGCTTATCTTATTAGTGATTTTAACATTTCCAAAACCTTTTGCATGAGATATAGATCCATCGCCAGCCTTAACTTTGTGAATTTGATGACATGGCATAAGGTGAGTTATGAGGTTTTTATTTCCAGTCATATGAGAGGAGGTCCCAGAATCAACAATCCATGTTTCATTACTAATAGAAGAGTAGAATTTACCTGTACTAGCCTGAGTAGCCGTGTCAGTAGAGGGACTACCTTCTTTTTGTTGAGTGAGGAAAGCTTTGAATGCGAAAAACCGAGCATTCAACTTGTTATCATGCTCCTCTTCATTTACATGCCCGCCCGACTTTCACCGGGTAGGTTTGGAGGATTTTGGCATGCCATGTAGCTTCCAGCAAGTGTCCTTGGTGTGATTTGTGCGTTTGCAGTGCTCACAGAACAACTTTCCAGTTCGATCAGTATGCTTCCCGACGCCTCGCAACCTCGGCGGGCTTCCCGACGGTCGGCGGGGTAGCACTTTCGGCGGGGTTGTCGGCGGGGAGTTCGGCGGCATCACTTTTCTCCTCGCTTTCCTCATGTTTGACTTCAAAAACATGGATTTGAGATTGGGGAGAGGTTTTGTGGCAAGGATTCTTCCCCTAACATCATCAAGAGTAGGATTCGATCCGGTAAGAAACTTGAATACTCTCTTTTTCTCAATAATGTATTTATAAAGGCGACATCCTTGACATCATTCCAAGGGTGAGTTTCTAACATATCTAGGTGTTGCCATGCCCTGACGGTTGGTTGAAGTATTGAGTTACAGACGTATCCCCTTGTCCGTAGTTTTGAATCCGAGCTTCAAGTTCATAAACTTCGATGTATTGTCTTTCTTGGAGTAAAGATCCCCGGCATTATCCCAGATCTCCTTTGCAGTATCATACATCATAAAGTTCTCACTAATCTCTTTTGTCATTGATCTTGTGAGAATGGTCATGACTTGATTATTAGTAGTATCCCATGCTTCAAATCCTGGGTCATCTTCAGCAGGGGCAGGTTTAGAGCCGGACAGGTATCCCATCTTACCTTGTCCAGAGATGTACATTTTCATAGACCTTGACCACAGCAAGTAGTTGTTGCCATCAAGTCTATGATTTGTATATGAGGAAGATTCAGTGACCCAAGTCTGCTGAGGTAGCTGGGAGTCTACTGAAGAAGAAGAAATGTCAGTTACAGTAGACATTTTGGAATAACAACTGAGTTTGCAGTGGATTTCAGAACTCAGTAGGCTCCGATACCATGAAGAGAGTTTGAGAAAGTAAATAATACTTGAGTAAACTTCAACTTAGTTTATTCATCAAATGGAAGAAGTATAAATAGTTACAATTGATGGGAGATACTAGCTAGCTTGGGCGGCCACTAGATGGGCGGCAAGCATGCATGTAAAAAGTAAAAGTATGTCTATGACATAAAGCAACTAGAGTTTGACATATTAATTGTTTATATGTACCACAATTAATATGTCCTTTTACAACTAAAGTGTACAAATAATGTATACACGAAAATAAATAAATATTTGTTCCAAAATTACATACTATTTGATATGTAATATTTCCACACCACTCTATGCAGATTCCTTCAAGTGATAACTCTATAAATTTGAAAGTACCGCCAAGAATAACCCTAGTAGTTCACGATCACGGTTCGGATAAACAAAAATCCGGACCGAATAATCTTGGCATCAATCTTCTCCTTCGAAGTCAATGTCCACGATGCGTATTTTCATGAAATCGCACTTAAGAGCCTTAAAACTTTTAGGTGTATTCACGTAATAAAGGTAAACAGTGTAAGACTTTTAAGTGTTATAGATCTTAGATACACATAGAAGCCTTAAGGCTTATAGGTGTAAAAACGAGGTTTTCGCACTCCATTCGGACCATAACAAAGTTTTATGTGTGTCTTAAACCAAGCGTGAACGACATTTGTTTCTCGGTCCAATGGAAACGGGAACCAATGGAATGGACAGTTGAGATTTGAGTGTTGCTACAATCACAATAGAATGGTTATAACTTATAACAAGCGATGCAACACTCTTTAATATAATTGATTTCCCTACATTTGATATTGATCCTTCCCGATACAATGTCACCATGCATACTTGTTGTAACAATTTTGTTATGCTATTAGCATTTCCGTCGAGTTCAACGAAAGTTCAAGGCTTCCGCAATAATCACTACAATGACACAATACACATTTATATCATTGATTATGGTGCAAACACTATTGATCGACAATTTTTTTATTTTTATGATCAATAGTGTAAAAATGAGTTATGTCGTTTGTTGTGACATAACATTTCCATTAGAAGGAACAAAATCCTGAAAATTGGACTCAAAAGTAATGACACGTGACACCACTTATCATCTACCATGACATCACACTGGTGTGTGATGTTTGAATTTTTACGGGTGGACCCTTATTGTGGTATCGCACAAGTAAGTGCTATGAATCCCCCATTGCTATTGCCACGGCAAATGACAAAACACACGTTTGCATTTTTGAACATTGTATACAATTCATTGAATGATATAACTTTCATTACTATTAATTATGTAAAACTGTATTATGTTAAGATTTTAGACGCCGTTATTACTTATTGGTACCGCAATCAATCTTACAATGCCATTACACTTCAGATATGTTCGACTTTAAGAAAATAAAAAATGAAATTTCCAACGTTATAAAGTCGAATGTTGAGTTTATATTAAAAGGAAAAAAAGAAGAAGAAAGAATGAGTTTATATTTAGGGGGAATGAGGGAGAAGGACAGAAATATTTCATCAATTGAGTAGAAGGACATTTTTTTGAAACTTTTGCATAAAGGACAAAACTATTTATTCACTGTCGAAATTCACTTGTGTTCGAAATTCACCGTTTAAATTCACCGACGAAATTCAATCGTCGAAATTCACTAATATTCAAAATTCATCGTCGAAATTCACTAATTTTCGGGATTCACCGTCAAAATTCACCGTCGAAATTCACCGATTTCGGGATTCACCTTGAGGAGATTCACCGATTTTCGGGATTCACCGTTTGTCCTTCTCGCTATAAAAATTATGCAGTTGTCCTTCTCCCTATAAAAAATATGTAGTTGTTCTGTTACTTAAAAATATTTCAGATTGTGTCCTTATCCCTAATTTTCCATTATATTAATCAAAGATCGAATGAGAGTATGCTTTGCCCATCTTAGATATGGTGCCGTGCAAAGTTGAATGTTGGGTTGACTCGATTTTGTTGTGAGATTGACATTTAGAAACAGAAGTGTTATCCTTTCAAGTGGAAACAGAAGATTTCTGCTTGCCACGTCGCCACTCAGCCATACTGCAGCTAACCGATCCTCTTTCTGTTTCCTCTTCAGCAAGTTCCTCAAAGAACAATCTTTGATGCTCTCTAACACTGATTGATAATGGTGATGACACAGAGTTTGTTTTCCTTATCCACATTTGTAACACTAACACCACCATCAGTTCTCCGATCAAATTCTCCAATTCTTCAGCATGCACCAACATTATTACTGTTTAGAGTCGTAGAGATTCGCCCTTCATTTCTTGTTTTATTTCCCCGAAAACCCGAAAACCATTGTGAATGTAACCACCCATCTGCTCCGTTTAAATGTTTTTCGGTGCCGCAATCAGGTGAAGAAAAGGAAATAATTCAGTCTCGAGAAGATGAGCAAGTAGTATATGAATTTGAGCGGCTGTTTTCTAACCTGAATCGAGCTACTCTCAAAAGAGAGCCTGGTAAGCGTATTACAATGTAATTTATGCAGAATTTCATCTATGCTGGGTTTTTTTGGGGAAAGATTGGGTCTTTTAATGCTTATTATAGTATACCTTAGGCTGTTTTCATGATGGAGCTGAATTTTACTTTTGATGCATTGCTAAACTTGTCATTTTATTTAAATTCTCTCGTATTCAAGTATTCAAGTTTAGTTTTGGTGATTAATCGGTGAAAACGGTTGAATATCAAGTTTATGAAATGCGTGTTTTATACTCTTAGTTTGTTTGATTTTAGTTTCTGCTTGAGTTTATAGCTGGAGACTGAGCTCATTGAAGATCCACATGCATCCAAAATTCCAAATCACGATACATGACATCAAACACATTGTAAAGAAACTTAGAAACAAAGTATAACAACAAAGTAAGTCTCCACAAGCTAGAAAAACTAGCCCAAGAAGCTTATAAACAATGTAACAACAAAGCGAGTCACCGCAAACTCATAAAAATCAAAAAACTTGTGTGGTGCTCGTGCTTTGATTGAATGCAGGTGGATCTCCTTATGGAGGAACTCGTCACTAGAATTTCATGGCCTCGAATGGCCAAAACATCTTTCAAAACGGATGTTGTTATCTACAACAATTTAAAACAATTTGATACTTGTATCTTTCATACAATCAAAATTGTGTAGTTTGTTGATTTTACACATGCCACTCTTCCAACGAATGCTTTAGAGAATGCTCTGTAATTTCTTTTTGAGGAATTGAACCACTATGTAGGGAGGAACGTTACGAGAGGTGTTGTGTTGTGCTTTACTTACTTTCCTTTGTGTAATTTTTTTTTCCCACATGAACTAATTGTTGATCAATGCTATTTTCATTGTTCTTGATCAGGAAGCTTGAGCAGTGCCATTTTTCTTGTTGCTGGTACAACTGTAAGTAGATAGGGTGTGGTGGTACAACTTTGACTAACGTGATTTTGATTCAATTATTCATTGGATGCTGTAAAATAGATAGGCGCTGGCATACTTGCAATTCCTGCAGTGACTCAAGAATCAGGATTTCTAGCCTCAGCCATAACCTGTATCTTTTGTTGGATATTCATGGTAACCAATCTATCCAACTTAACAACTTTTCTGCCTAATAAATTCTTGCATAACGCGGTGAATTTCATCGAAAAATTAATATTATCTGCTGTTATGCCTCATGCCCTCTAAAATTTTAGGTCATTAAAACTTTGCTACATATATGCTTTCCGGGATGCATATAATGTCGTATGTGCAATAAAATCTTGAATGTCGTATGTGCTGATATCTTTTTGAATGATTGCAGGTTGTCACTGGATTACTCATTGCTGAAGTAAATGTGAACACAATGTGTGAGCTAGGTTCGGGCGGCGTGTCATTAGTAATTCTTCTGTGCTTACTTTACTTTAGCATTTAACTTCTGAAGTTGTTATTCCACAAGTTATAACCGGTGCAAGAACGCAGATCCCTGCCAATTTTATCTAATGACCAAGGGGTATGATATTACTGTTAACATTGTGTCACTGCACTGTACCACTATGCATTTGCAGACAACTGGTCATTGAGTGGGATCCATATCAATCAATGGGTCCCACCATGGCACAATGCTGTGGCAGTAGTATTTTCAAAAGATCAATATGACATACAAACCTTCACATTCAAAACTTTCTCGCTTCTGATTGTGCAAAATAAGAGCAAATTGCGAATTAGCGACCTGAATTTGAAAGGACTTGATTTTATTTATCTTTAAAAGATTTGCTGGTTGTCAAATTATTTGTCTGAAAGTCATTCAAATATCTTTTATTTTTCGTCTTCCGAAAAATGTAGGTGTCAATGGCCAGGAGAACACTTGGAACCATTGGTGTGCAAATTGCTTGGTAGGTAGCATGGAATTGTTACTTTTGTTGAAGCTTTGCTAGCTTGTATGTGCTTATACTGTTTTGATTTTGATAAGCATTCAATAACATTGAAGGTACGTACGGTATGATTCAACGAATGAAAACTTGACATGTGACAAAAATCGACTAAAAATGTAAAAAATCATACATGAGGGGGTAAAAGTGCCCAGATGAAACAGTGGGGATAGAAGTGTAAAAATCGTGAAACAAAAGGAACCAAAAGTGTCTTTATCCCTTTTGTTTTGACTGTTTTGTAATCAGAATTATAACTGAATATGACATTGCTTCTCACATATTCAACAATGCAACAAATTTAATACTACTACTTGCTGCAGGACGCAGTATTGTTCATGAATTTTCTACCTTTGTTGCAGCTGGTCGTATATCTTTATTCATTATGCTCTCCTCGTTGCATATGTGGCTCGTTCCTCAGATATCTTGACAAACTTCTTCGGCATTCCTTTGTACGTTTAGCCTTATCTTTGTAATTTCGTAAGTAGTGCCTTTTTGTTTTTCAAGCTCTAACTGAAACACTCTCATGAAGTTTTGTCTATAAATATGTACTTAAAAGTTTCTTGTAAAAATAATGAGTTTATTATCCATATTTTAATTTTGATAAAAAAAAGAATTAGGTGTTGATGGGGGAGGCATTATGATTGCAGATGGGAGGCTGCAGCATTGTTTTCAACGTTTCTTGGAGGACTCTGTGCACTTGGCAGGTATGGCGTACCTTTCCTTAGTGTATACTGAGCAGTTTTTACATTTGAAGTTTCTCTTTTAAATCGACAATCGTCTTTGATATATATAATTAATGCTTTTGCGGAACAAATACCTGATTGTAGGCAATGTAAAACAGCCCTATTATCACATGTTATTCCCCGCATTGTCTGTATGAACTATGAAGCCGTCTAGTACATATTAGTTCCCATGTAGCTTAAGTCATATCTTAAATCTTTTGATAAATTATGAGAGGCCTATACGTTCAATATTGCATGGTTTCTCGATGCTTTTTACATTTGACATTGTCTTGAAATGAAGTTTAGTTGAGCTTTTTATGGTTATGTTTACTTGTCTAGTGGATTCATATTTTAAAACGATATCATTTGATACTGTTTGAAAGACTTGTCCATTAAATAATCATTCCATTTTTATCTTTCTAGCCAGAGATTTATTGGAGCAGTAAATGGTGTTTTTCTGCTTGGTATAGTCATTTCTTTCACAGCTCTTGTGGTAATCTCTCTTTCCCTCAACAGTATCAATCGTTTTTAACCCCCCCACCCCCCTAAACAGTCAAACGGGGGATAGTCAATTCCAGAACTGAGAATCGACTTTCACACAACTACTATCGACTGTCCAAATCTCCCGTGGTGTAAAAAGACACTAGATTTAGTGTGATGCCACTAAAGACGCCTAATTTATGAGTGCCAACCTCCACATCGAATTGTTTATATGTTAGGTCGTTGCGAGTGGGGACTTGCACTGGGAAAATCTTCTAAAAGCCAATTTCGAAGCAGCTCCGCGAAGTATACCCATTATAGCTCTTTCCTTTGTTTATCAGGTATACATTAACATGTGCCAAATGTTAAAGCTTTTTTAGCTTTCTATTTTTGATGATTTATTTTCATGTATATAACTAACTGAGTGTTCGTTTTTTTAAATTTCTTTCTCATTCAGAATGTAGTGCCAGTTCTTTGCACCAATCTTGAAGGAAACCTGTCCAGAGTAAGGTGGTAAAAAAAACTTTGATCTGCAGGTTTATCAAGTTTTCTGTCCTCTTTCCAGTAGTTTCCTCTGCACATATGAACTAAAAAAGAATTGTCTGGCATTTTGATGAATTATTTCAAACTTACAGGACATCCATTGTTCTGGGCACCGCTATTCCACTCGGTTTATTTATTGTATGGAACGCCGTGATTCTTGGGAGTTTACCAACAGTTGAAGCAGGTTCAGGCAACATGTTTGACCCATTGCAACAACTGAGATCTACAAATGGTGTTGTTGGGGTGAGATTTAAATGACTTGGTTCTTCTCCTCCTTATACTCTGTTTTTTGTTTAAATTCAAAAACCATATTTTTTTTTAAACTTGTTTTTTTTACATGAATTTTGCAGCCAATAGTCGATATATTCTCGCTTCTTGCCATTGCTACTTCCTTTATCGGATTCGTTTTGGGTCTCTCAGACTTTCTTGCTGATTGTGAGTTCTTTTTCTCCATTCATTTTCAGTAAATTCAGATAAACATAAACACATTAGGGGTAAACACATTTTTTCTATCATTCTAACATTTCATCTTTGCACTTCAACTCGTCATCTACGCATTTTTAACCTTTTAAAGTCCATTTTTGCCACGTGTCAAGTTTCTATCTATTAGTCGGAGTATGTCGTACCTTCTATGCCAGTTGTTTGGTACGTGTCACTATGGACTGAAAACATTCATTTATGAGGTTTTAAAATGCAAAGATGAAACATCTCGGATAGAAGTGTAAATTTCATTAAAAAAAAAAGACTATAAAAGCATATATTTTGCATCTTCTGGAGTGATATAGGGATAGTTATCACCAGAGGCAGACTGGGTTCCCTAATCCCCAGATCCCGCCGAGAATGAATTTTTTTTTTTGGACATATATTACCTTAAAAAAAATAAAATTTAAGCGCCTGCTGAATTTTAAAATACAGTAAAAAAAAGTGTGCATTCATTGAATTTTTTTTCCTGGTTTTCACAATATAGATTTGTCTTTTGTTGCAACTCTTAACAATGTCCAAGCAGAAGAAACAGAGACTAACAAAAACTGCAAATTTACAGTGCTAAAACTGCCTTCTGGACAAAGCAACCCTTTGACATATGGACTTGTCTTGATTCCGCCTTTTGTCTTATCATTACTTGATCCTGAGATCTTCTTCAAAGCTTTGGATTTTGCCGGAACTTATGGAGGTAAATAAATAAAGCCGGAAACTTTAACTTGATTTTGAACCGAAAATGATATGCCCGCTACATTACGTGAAATCAATCACCATACACGAAACTTAAAAATTCATCAATCTGTCCTACAATGATCAATAGTTTATAATAAGTGTGTTGTGACACGATGTACTGAGCATACATACATGCATTTGTAATTAGGTACTGATTAGCAAAAGTTCAATTCTTTTTTTTTTTTTGTGTGTGCCGTGTGGGATGGTTTTTGTAGTTCTGATATTGTTTGGGATTCTACCGGCGGCGATGTCATGGTCAGATAGATACTCGGAACAATCTGAGAATCTAAAGCTGCCGGAGCTGGTGGCCGGAGGAAAGATTACTCTTGCCCTTGTGATCGGAGGTGCCGGATTTGTCATTCTTTCTCAATTGTTTGAAAACTTCACTACTAGCTAGTCATATTAAGCTGCAAATTTTTTTTAAAAAAATTTGCAGCTTAATATATATACATGTATGTATGTACACACATTTAAAAGATATGTATCATCGTTTGGTGGACTATATACTAGTGAAAACAAGTGTTACACTACTTACATGGTAACAGCTAGTAATGTACAATAGAATGACAACTAATATAAATGTGAAGGTGAATATAGTTTGAAAGTGTTGTTATATACAATAACATAATAGGTGACAATAGATGGTGGTGGGTGGTGGGGTAAAGGTAGAGATAGGGGTTGGATGGTAGGGGATTGGGTGGTAGGGTGGTAAAGATAAGGATATGGTGGTAAGGGTGTGGTTGGAGGTAGGAGGTAGAATGTAAGATGGGGTAGGTGAGAAAAGTTGAATGTGGGTAAGTTGGTGGGGAGTAGGATAGGGAGAGGTTATGGGTGGTAAAAGGTGGGGGTGGGGTGGAAGGGTATGGGTGTTGTGGTAGTGGTGGTATGATGGAGGTAAGATAAGATGGTAGGGTTATAGGGGTATGGGTAGGGCCGTAGGGGTAAGGGTAGGGTGATAGAGGGTACGCGTAGGGATAAGGGGATGCATTGTGCCAGTATATTTCTTCTTTCTTTCACCATTCATATTCCTATCATGTGAAAGACGGTAAAAAAAATATGAATATAACATGATAAATTTTTTTTTATTGCTTTTTGTGGTTTAAAGTATGTTCCATTTGCATTGTGTGATATAACACCACAAGCAATTGACTCAATCCATGGAACATCAATTCAATACCTAATTCATACACTAAATTGGAATCATTTACTTAGTTTACTACCTAAGTAAACATTGTCGGCCATGCAAACCATTTCATACTAGTAGTAGTATTCTATTTGTCCTATCCGTTTGACTATTGACTTTGGAGAATTTTTTACCAATAATAGCACGTTACATTGGCGTTAGACTTAATATGATTCTGAAAATAGTTTCTATTACGACCTAATTTGAGTCAGATGTTGCGAGTTCTTGTAATGCCTTATATTGGAAAAATAAGAGTAGTAGTACTAAGGTGTAAGGTTGGAACATAATGAATTTAATAATTGGGTTAACAATTTTAGGCCACATGAGGATGATAGACCTAATTAGTTACTGAAATAATTATGATTCAAGTTGCGCCGCTAGATCTAAAGTTTTGGGACGTTACATGTGGGATCATAGTTGACTACCAGACAGAACCGTGTCATACCGTGAGAGACAGAAGGGACCATCTCTATAATCCTATGGTAGAGTCTTGGTGAGGACGTCTGTACCTTAAGAACACGAAAATGTATTGTCCCGGAGATTGATTAAGATATAATGTTGAAACTTAATGAATTCGGTAACTTGGGTTACAAATATTAGGTCAAATAAGGACAACGATCCTAAGTAACACACAAACGCATATAGAGACACTATCATGCAAAAAAATAGGCTCATAACTTGAAACAGTATAAATGGAAACAATGTTCAGTGAGAGGTTTGAAACATGATCTTCTACTTAGATATATTGTTGAATTACGGTCTAACCTAAAAGCTTAAGGAGTTGGAGAAGTAAATAATTTGACATATTAAACAGTTCAAATGATGAAAATATAGGCCTAACAACATATAAGAAAACATACATCATCCTCAAAACCTATGTTGTGAGGTGAGATAAGTTCATATCTTAATATAGCGAGAAACAGTAGCAGGTCAACAACGTGGGACAAATAACATTTTTAACAATGTTGATTTACCCTCTTTCTAAAAAATAACTTAAGCTATCGTAGGGATAGATAACAAATATTTTAAATATTTCAACATGTCTTCTCAAGTACAGGCATAAGGATAAGTCAATATGGCGTTCAAAGACATATAAATGATACTTCAAAACCAACTGACGATGCTGGATCTCGTTCAAGATGTACTTCGGGTCGTGATTAACTCCTATGACAATTAACCAAAAACAAAGAACAACGGGGACGGTTATTTTATATATTTTAGACTGAGCCTGAGATTTATTTCTCTCAAGTTGCCTACGTATCCAATGTGTATGATTGCAATCAAATCTCTCGTAGTTCCTTAGGGATTAATTATATAGGAGGCGCTCGCCTATTTCTGTCCTACAAGTATTAGGGTTTATTTCTTAACCTCTAAGGATTATGTCGAACCAATCCCTTTGATTTAAGGATAATTATGACTATGTTTAAATGTAAGGATCACTGTCATTATGTCTCAAGATCCTTTCCATGTTTATCTTATAATATAGGAACATATTCGAAATATTGGATAAGGGGAGCCCTAGTCGTCCTGCGGTGAGCTCCCAAGGTCATCTCGACCTAGGGATGCACTACCCGAACTCCAATATGACCGAGCCGTCCTACGGAAGTCTGATTGGGAAAGCGGGTCAGACCTCCCACCTGGTGTTTAGGTATGCTCTATCAGCTGATGTGGGGCCCCTGGCCCTTATATATATTATCCTTCTCTTTCTTCATTTATTTTGAAGCTATTCTCTGAATGACACGTGGCAAGGACTAATCCGACCCTCGCCACCAACCAATATGATCGGAAATTCGGAATAGAAGTCCAATAACATACAAGGGAATGAATATTAACATCGATATCTTAATATAGTGAAACAAAATGAAGTCTGATGATCCAAAAACTCGTATGTATAATTTTAGGGCGCTTCCTCTTGATGATAACCTAAGGGTGCTCATTGAATACAGAAAATAGTAAAAAGAGGGGGTGTTTTGGGAGTGATTTAGACTGCACTTGATAGTGATCAAGCTACCTACGTATCCAATGCGTGAATTGGAATCAAGTCTCCGTAGTTCCTTAGGGATTGTTTATATAGAGGGGCTTGTGCCCTAGAGTTAGCGTATGGCGTGTCCATGGTGGACACTGATTGGCATGTTCCCTAAGGAAAAGGATTACGTTTAACTAATCTCCTTGATTTTTAGGAGATAATTATAGTATTCAAATATTTGTATTCAGTGATAAAGATTGGAGCCTTTATGGCTCAGGATTCTTTCCATGTTACCCATTTATTATCACATAGGGAATACGATTAGAGATTAACTTTGGCCGATTTGGACGGCCCGAGCTGAACTGGTTGAATCCTTCCGTGTCTCTCCCGACCCGAGAAGGTCGGGAAGAATAGCCGAGCTGGTATCAATTCGGACTCTTAGGCTCGTGGAATGGTAGGCCTGAAAGAGACTTAATCCGACCAGTAAGGTCGGACATGGGTAGGTTAGAGTACAAGTGTTGGCCGAGTATTGATTCTAGAGGGGATGGGGTCATGGCCGCGCTACCCTAGTCTGGCCACTGGGACATCCGGCTCCGTTTCTCTCTATACTTAAGGTTGAGCCACTAGGGAGGTGCCACGTAGGTAAGCTCAATTATTGGCATCGTCATAAGCCCCCCAAATCCAGCCGATCTTTGGTTAGTCGGCTCGGATCTGTCAGTGTAGCGGCTCGACTCAGGTGTTTAACTTATAGGGTTTGAATTTGCATTGCCAGGTGGAAAAGCTAGTTGTGATGTCATTACAGCTGTACCGGGAATCGAGGCGTTGTTGCTCACTAACACTAACCGAGGCCGTTCTTCGAGGTGAGTGGGGGGTTATAACCCCGTCAGATCAATTGTTTCATAACAGCGTTGCTTATTAAACCAGAAGATTTGCTGCCGATTGCCATTCTCCGTCTCTTCTTCTTCAAACTAATTCTTCCAAGTAAGTGTTTCTACCTTTGCATTTTGGCTTTGTAGCTTAAGTTCTCTTTAAGTATAATCCTTATTTTGCCGGAACCCTAAGCCTGATTTCGTGGGGATGGCTATTGCGGATAGTAGAGATGTCGGGTCTATTTTGAGCCAATAGGATCTGGACGAGCTATGCGAGCAGTATAGGATTGATAAAGCAAGATTCGCTCCAAAGCTGCCTTTGGAGCCGCATTTATTTGCCCCGGGCCTGCTGGAGGGTTTCTGCACAGTCCACCGAGAATACTTCGAGGTGGGGTTGAGGCTACCTTCTGCCCTGCACTTCTTGTTGTACTTCGGCACTATAGGCTCGGGATTTCCCAGATAGCCCTCAATGGCATCAGGGCCATTATAGGGTTTGCTATATGGTGCCGGGTGCTAAATCTAAAGTTTAGCGTAAAGAAATTTAGACACTCCTACCACCGTGTGGGGGTAAAGGACCACCCCTACCGGTATTACTTTTCCAGGAGGCAGAGGAAGTCATCCGACATTCCCATACTTCCCCAGGCAAGGGTTCTTTCAAACGATGGAAGGAGAGATTCTTCTACGTGCGTCACGAAGATCACCCCGAGTTGAGCGTGTGGAATATGGCCGATTTGGACAAAGATGATCGTCCGGATTTACCGGATACATTGGTGGAGAAGATCCGGGAGTCCGGATACTTCATTGAGTGGCTGAATCTGTATGACGATCTAATCGCGGCTGCTCGGCTGGAGGATGCGGGGCCTAACCTCTATGTGGAATTTACCAAGGCCGAGTGGAAGTCCTGTAGGACCTTTTCCTTTATAATTTTGCTGTTGTATTTATGCATTTGCCCAACTAATGCTTTGTTTATATTTATGGTGGCCGACTTTACTGACCTACTAGTTGGAGCATAGAGAGAAGTGGTGGTTCGTCAGCCCGTGCCGACACCGGCCATCCGGATCATGCCCGTGGAGGATCCCGTCGTGGATGCGGCGGGTACTTCGTCTGGTCAGGAGCAAGCCGATCCGAAAGATGCCGAGGAGGTGACGGAGAGAAACCTGACCCTGGGGAAAAAGGGACGGCCGAGGCCGATCCCACACGATGGTCGTCCCCCGAAAAGAGCCAAGTCTAAGACTTCCGAGGGAGCTCAGGAGGAAGCTTCTTCCGAGCAGCACCGGGTTGCCAACATGTCCGACGAGGAGTTGGCGATCATAGGTTGTAAGACTGTGGAACTGGTAAGTGACTTTTTCGTGGTTCCTTTTGTTTTCAAGATGAGTTATTGGGGGGTCCTAACTCTCTCTACCAAATTGTTTAGGGAGGCACGATTGGCCAGGAGTTTTTCAAAAGGTTGGGCAAAGCCTCTGCAGATTTAGCTGCCCAAAAGAATAAGACTGCCGAGCTGAGGCAGACAAGAGAAGAGCTCAAGGCGGCTGCCCGGCTCAAGGATACGGAGATGAAGTCCATGCAACACAACTCGTCGCTCAAGAGGGTGAGTTGAAATCCTTGGCAAGTGAGCTCGCTGAGGGGAAGAAGATGAAAGAGAAGGAGGTCGGCGACCTTCAAGCAAGGGTGGCCGACCTGGAAGCCACAATCCCGGCTCGGTGTGCCGAGGCTATCCAAGAGTACAAGGCTTCGGCGGATTTTACCGAGGCTTTGAAGGTGTTGCTGATCCCCATCTTAAACCATGGGTATACCCAGGGAGTGGACGAGGCGAGGATTCAATATCATTCTCTTGTGCTAAATGACCTTCCTAAGAAGGTCTACTATAAGCATGGAATGTGTGCGGTCTATGAAAGATGTAGGAGCTCAGATCTGTACAAAACAGATCTTTGCGCAGCGGATGGATCACGATCTATAAACTACATATCATAAATAAAGGATCTAAACTTCCTACAAGGGGTTTAGATCTACTTACCAATAGTTGGATGAGTAGCCACAATCTTCCAACGTGTTCTCCAAACGGCGGTTGGTGGACACCGATCCTTGGAATTGAAACCTTCTTGATATGCATCAAGAAAAAAAACTAAGTTTTTCTTCAACCAGAAACCCAAGAAAAGAAACAAGTTTTTCTCTCTATTTTATGTGTGTATGTCGAAAATTTCATATCACATATGTCTTGGAAGAACTGTCTTTATATAGGAGAGTAAATTCTTGGCCTCCAAGTTTCTAATTAATTAAATAGTTAATTAAAAAGAAATCACAATAAAAGATAATTCCATTTATAAAATATTGTGATTAATCAATCAATCAATTACAAATCAGTTATCTTTTATTAATTAATTACTTACCAAGTAAATAACTTATCACACAAGAAAATCAATTCTTGCATTTGATCAGAGGGTGGCGCCACACCTTAGGGTTTTAGGCCCACATAAAATGTCTTTTCTGTGTATTATATTATTTAGCCCAACTAAATAATATTTCGCATATCAATTAATTGGCCTAGCCAATTAATTATCACTGAGGCCCAATAACAAGAAAATACTCGTATTATAGGAGCCACGTTGGAGACCATGGACCTATAACCAGTAGCTCCAATAAAGTAAGTAAAATATTCATCGAACAAAATATTTACACTTAAATTATTAATTCCGGGATTACGCCACCATAAACCCGAAACTGAACTCTACCAATTATATAATCATTACATACGGACTAACCCTATGAGTAAATAAGCGTCCATTGATATAATCATTACATACGGACTAACCCTCCATAGGCTGTCAATTCTGAGTGGGAAGTCTCCGTAAACCCGACTCAGAATATCTTATCCTTATTTACCATTAACCCCTAGTGATCAATTAGTTCACATACCGGACTAGTAGCTAATTAGTCTAATATGAACTCCCGGGATCGATCATTTTCTTAGGGCTAACAAATAAGGGGACTGTCTCTCTACTTCCCGCAGGAAGGAATGGATTCCGTGTCTGTGAAACATAGAACTACTCACTCATCGGGGATTAGAGCCAACGAGAAGTGACTCAGATCACATATCAAAGTGATCTTTAACTAACACATCAAACACTACCCCGAGACAAGCAGTACCCTGTGATCACCTCAGGATTAAGGTCAATCCATATATGATCATCTAATGATTTAATAAGTTTTCTCCATTACGGAATTATATCGAGAAACCTAGATTAAATCGGTCCAGTCCTATATGAATGCCATCATATATAAATGCCCCACTCAGGTACCCTCTACTGACAGCCGGGATAAGACTATCACACCCTAAGGTGTTCTGGGCGCATTATTGGGTTTTTAATCATGAGACCCTAAACTCTGATTAAGTTCACCACGGACTAACAGTTTTAAGTATATCACCACTAACTCAATCCTCGCGTGCATGCCATACACTGAGTTAAGCGGTTACATACTGATATACTTAAGGTTTGCGGCAGTGTATTACTTACAAGCACAAAGCAAGTAATAAGGTGAGATAAATTCTGTTATTCATTATCAATAACAATTACACAAATTGTCTTTCGGGCACTACACCTAACAGTCTACACCGAGCGCGTCTAGGATTTTAAGGCCGGGGTGGATATAGTGTCTAAGTATGTTCTCCAACCTGCTGCTACTCCTTCCGGCTCGGCCCTTTTGTCCGAGCCTCAGAAGAGTCCTAACGCTGATTCTTAAAGTTTAGGATTGCTTTTACTTTTAATTGGAAAATTTATGTAAGACTTTTAATTATAAAGGGAAGTTGTTTTGTAAATGTACTTCTGAATTTTGTTAGTTTTTTGTAGAAGTTGTTCTACTTGTTTTGAGTTATCTATTGTTTGTTTATTGTTGATGGGTTTGTTATTATGCCCCCCAATATGCCATGCACTACCTAGGATTGTTGGATGGCATACTTGTTTAGACTACGTATAACGCCGAGCTCAACTCGGGTTAAATTGTATCAGTGTTTAATAAAGTTTTTCCAGGGGTGTGCCGCCCTATCTGAATTTTCAGACTATACACTTATGTTTGTATATAAGGCCGAGCTCTATTCGTGAGCTCGGGTAACATTGAGTTAGGTACTGAATTTTCACAAGCTAGGTTAGCTTTAGTTCTGTGTTAGATTACAACAAACAGGACTAAGTTAGACTGACCGTCTTTAGTATAAGCTGAGTTAGTCTAGAGGAATAACATCATGGCGAGCAGGGCAAGATTGACCTAACATATCACGTGAAGTTTTAAGGACGAGCAGGGTCAGGCTAGTGCTGACTTCTCATTTAAAAGCACGGAGATCAGGTCCAGGTCGGACTGACTTCTCGCGTGAAGTTTTAAGAACGAGCAGGGCCAGGCTAGTGCTGACTTCTCGTTTAAAAGCACGGCGACCAGGGCCAGGTCGGACTGACTTCTCGTGAAGTTTTAAGACGGGGTATACTGTTTATATGACCCTTAGGGACTTACAAAACGAGACAGAATCAAGTAAACGACGAAAAGAAACATTCATTCAATGAAATAGAAAAATCCAAGATAGATAGTAAAGACGGACGAACAGAATTAAAGTGCAGAAATGAGATAGTCTAGAAAAAGCAATAAATGATAAAGACTTGCCGAACCGATCAAGCCAAAACGACTCATTTGTCCTTGATAGTGGCCGCGTAGCAACTTCGAGCGACCTCCAGGTCCCTTTTGATCTCAACCGATCCACGGGCGGTCGGGAACTTTAGACTGATTTGTGCTGGTGAGATCACGGCCCGAAGATCGATCAGAGCAGGCCTTCCCAAGATTATGTTGTATGCTGAGGACGATTTGACCATGACGTAGTTGACCATTAGAGTTCTTCCCATTGACTCTTTCCCGAATGTTGTCGCGAGCCGAACCATCCCTAGGGGATGAACAGGCGGACTAGCAAATCCGAACAAGGGCGCTGAAATAGAAGTCAGCTCGGACTCCTTAAGGTTCATAGCCTGAAAAGCCGCAAAGTATAGGACGTTGACGGCGCTGCCAGTGTCAACGCAAACTCTCTTGACCAGATTATTGTTCACCACGAATTCAATAACCAATCCTTCATTGTTCGGGACCAGGGGAGTGGGTCCCTTGGCCCATAGCTTACCTCCTGAAAAGGGATTTGACTTCCTATGTTCGCCTGTACGCCCCCTGGTCGGGTGCTTAGGTTGCCAACCTCAAATGCACTACTAGGACCTCCCACAATGGTGTTGATGGTGTTAACCGGGCGGTTGTCCATCTGTTGACCTTTGTCCGAAGATTGGTCTCTTCTTCGCTGGGGCTCTCCCTGCCGATTGCAATCTTGGTTGAAATTCTTCTACGGGTACTCTCGTCGTCCTCAACGTTCGCCATACCGAGGTCGTTCCACCACCTCATCTAACTTCCCATCCGCAATTGCTGCCTCCACATCACGTTGGAAATCTCTACAGTTGTCCAGCTCGTGCCCAGTGTCTTGGTGATAGGTGCAAAACTTACTCTGGTCCCTTCTATCCACGGGACTTCGCAGCGGTGTGGGGGTTCTCGCCAAACCCTTTCTTTCCATGATCGATAACACTTGCTCCCGAGGCCTGTTTAACATCGGGAAATCTCACGGCTGCAAGGCATTTCTCTTCTCGGATAGGCCCATGGCCGATCCGCTTGTACGGTCTCCAGACCACTTCCTTTTCTTGTCAGATGTATCTTCAGCCTTATCCTTCTTGGACTCTGAGTTTTCCACTTCTCGCTTCAACTGATTGGCTTCTTCTCCTTGACAGTGTTTGAATGCTATCTTCAAGCACTCTTTCATAGACGCAGGGATCTTGCTGCTCAGCTTGGCATATAGCCTCCCTTCACGTATTTCTGACACAAAGGACGCAATCCGAATCTGTTCATCGGCGTCTCGTACTAGCAACGATTCTTCAGTGAACTGCTTAAGGTATTACAGTGCAGTCTCGTATTTCTTCTGTTTGAGGGAGAACAGATGGGTAGCATTCTTCTGGAACGGCTTCGCTGTGATAAACGCATTGAGGAACATCTTTCCTAAAGTATCAAAATTATAGATTGTCCTGGGCGGTATCTTCTTGAACCATTCTCGAGGTCGACCAGTGAGCAGCGCTGAGAACGCCTTGCACTTAATTTCTTCTAGGGCACGGTCGAGATTCATGTGCGTAAGATATTGGAACAGGTGATCCTGAGGGTCTTTGGTTCCATCGTAGAGCTCCATCTTTGGGATCTTGAACCTCGTTGGTCGGGGGTAGTTGTCAATCTGCTCAGAAAAAAGAGATTCGAGATCCAGGAGTGCTGATTTCCTTTCGGCTATTGCCTCTAGCTCAGCGCGAGCTGCCTCCATCGCTTGGGGTACGACCAGCTGCTTTCTCAAATTTGAGGAGGATGATCGATCATCTTTTCTGTTGCCTCTACGCCTTGGTGGAGAAGGCGTTTGCTGCCATGACCCGTCATTGGGATCATCTTCCTCTCCCAGTTCCTGACCCTGGGAATTTTCTCTAGACGAACCTCCGTTCGGCTGGTCCAGATCTTGTGAATTCTCCCCAAGGGGGTCTTCTTCCTCTAGACCTTCCCAGTCTTCATCTTCTTCATCATCTGCCAAGACGGCATTGAGAACTGCCTGTTTTGTTTCATCATCTAGAGCCGTGAGTTGATCCACCAACGCTTGGTGGGTTGTGTCAAGAGAGTGATGTGATTCCGGATGGAATCAAATCCGATGTTTTGCCCAGGAAGTAACTAGGGGGAATAATGACGAGCTAAAACCCTAGACCTCGATAATCCAATCAAGATCGTAGGTAACAACAAATGCTCACGATGCTGATAAATTCTTAAAGGGTTGAATCCTCTACTACGAAGAGAACTCTCACACGCATGTGATAAATCAAAGTCAAGAAGACTTCAATAAAAGCTAAGAAGCCAAATTTTATATCATCATAGTTGTCTAAATAATCAAAATCTGGTGTTTGCCTTATTTACAAATAAAAGAACTAACAAGGAAGAACAATGTGGGAGAAATTCCCACTAATAAAATGCCCCTACCTCTTATTGACCAGAAACGAAATGTTCATATTGGCTAATAAAAGAATAAATAAATAAAGTGATGAAAATCCAATATAAAATAAAACCAAATCCTAATTAATTAAATAATATTCGGCCATAGGGTCTTCATAATACTCATAAATAGCACGAATGATGGTATCCTCCGAGCATGAACCGAATCACATCATTCCCTCCCGGTTCGAAAGGATTCGTCCTCGAATCCACCTGGATCGAATAGTAAGCGTGGCCGAATATATGTGAGTAGGCCCTCATAGTGAAGTACAACCAGGAAAAGTATAGAGGTGAACACTTTAGTAACCAGCCTCTTGTACAAACGAACAGGGCCAACATAATAATCAGCAACCACAAAATCGAAAGGACGACAATGCACCAAAAATGGGTCATGATAAATATATGCTGCTTGTATATCTTTTAAGTGCGCAAGTGACCCAGCCGACTTGGCAACATTGTCTACGCCTCCAACAAAAGGGGCATGTACCTGCAAAGAAAATGTTGGGGCAACACAATTCAAAAGTGGCTCAATGGTGAGCATGGTTGCCTCCGCATTCTCAACAGCGATCTCAACCTCTGCACCATCATGAACAGCAACTACAACCTCATCACTCGCAACCACGTCGTCCACGTTCTCATTCACCTCGGCAATTGCATCTGCCACAATCAAAGTTTGTACTACCTCTTCTTGAATGTCAACAATCCCTTCGGTTTTCTCTTCAATCAATTCTTTTTCCCTTCTTCTCCACGTTTCAAACGAAATTCTTCATTGATTCTATGCATTTCCTTCCAGAATTTAGGACAATCATGGCTATTATGACCATCTTCTTTACAATAACCGCAAAAAAACAAAATCACAGCCACGTAGAGGTCTCGTTTTAGCCATACGATTACGAGCATCCTACATCTCTTACTTTCTAACCTCATCTTCCGTCCTCCATTTATCACCTCGGTTTGCACCAGCCAACAAAGTAGTAAGTGCCTCACGAATCTCATGTATATCCTTACGTAAAGGTGTCACTGCCGCATGCAATTCATCAGATACCTTATGTTTCACTTCTTCTAACTGTCGTTTCAATTCAGCGTTCTGAACTTCACCCTGCACCCTTAATCTTGCATCCAAAAGTTGATTTACCTCTTCAACATCTAATCCATGTCCAACCATGTTGCCTCGCTATCACTCGTGTTTACACTCCCTTCTTTCTAAGTCGTATAAAGCACCCTTGTCAAACGAACCATAAAAGCAAGCAAGAGTAAACAACAATCAAAACCGACTCTCTAGAAGGACACTTGGTGTTCAGACTGAGAATAGGGTGAAAGGTATGGGAATGAGTTGGCTAATGTGTGAAAAGTTGTTAAATGCGATTATTAAGGACAAGAAAGGAAATGACGCAAAAGAATGAATGAAATTGGATGACTGCAATATTTCACGTGTGTGAAAATTTTTACATCTGGGTGTGATGTCCACGTCAATATGCAGGCCCTTTTTTTTTTTTTTTTTTTTAGACTACAAAAATGTCACATGTGTGAACTTCTCGTCTAAAAAGGGGGCCTTTTTTTTTATATTTTATTTTTACAACTGTGGCCGACTAAAAGAAAATAGAGCAAATTAAAATAAAACAAACTAGGTCAAGGCTATTGTTGCTTTTGTGTGTATAGGGCCAAAAACAAATCAAAGGGAATAATTAGGTCAACCGTCAACTACTTTTGTTTATTTATTTGTTTTATACGGCAAAGCTGCTGGAACAAAACAAATTGGATAGCAAAAATAGAAGGGCAATTTGAGTAATCAAAGATGAATATGGAGCGAAAATATGCAGGAATAGAAACAAGACATGGAACGTTTTTTTTTTTTTTTTTTTTTTTTTTTATATCAAAGATGAGGATTACAAGAAAACGCAGGCACAAACAAGAACAAGGCTGGAATTTTTTTTTTAATTTTTTTTATTTTAACAGATGAACAAAGATTGATGAAAGCGACGATCAAGAACAGATTGGAGCAAGCAAGAACGCAGGAACAAATAAGAACATAAAAAGATTTTTTTTTTTGATTAAGGAGAAATTAGGGTTCTTGGTGGATGAAGATTGCTTGGGTGTGTGTGTGGGGAGGGGGGAGGGGGGCGGGGGGGCACTGTAAAAAAAGAAAGCAAGAACGACGGTTTTTTTTGTTTTGTTTTTGAATTATACGGAATAACGGAAAACAAAAATAAAAGGGATATTTGCTCACCGAAGTTGTTGAGCTCTGCTACCAAGTGATGTGATTCCGGATGGAATCAAATCCGATGTTTTGCCCAGGAAGTAACTAGGGGGAACAATGACGAGCTAAAACCCTAGACCTCGATAATCCAATCAAGATCGTAGGTATGAACGCCCGACAAATGCTCACGATGCTGGTAAATTCTTAAAGGGTTGAATCTTCTACTACGAAGAGAACTCTCACACGCATGTGATAAATCAAAGTCAAGAAGACTTCAATAAAAGCTAAGAAGCCAAATTTTATATCATCATAATTGTCTAAATGATCAAAAACTGGTGTTTGCCTTATATAGGCTTACAAATAAAAGAACTAACAAGGAAAAAGCAATGTGGGAGAAATCTCACCTACACAAAATGTGCCCCTTGCCAAGATAAATGGCTAACCTAGTCGACTTAGGTCCAATGACTTTTATTAGACAATAATTAAATAAAAGCTGAATAATCAAAATAAAATAAGTCCAATACTTAATCAATTTCGAATATAATCTTCTTGGCGTCCAACAGCATTAAGGAGTGTCACTATTGGCGCCTCAGTCTTCTCCACGGTCTCTCCGAACTCCGAATAAGTCTCTATCACCAGGTTGTTCATAGCTTCTCTCAATCTCTTCCTTTGGAGCCTTGTTATTGGCCCATCTCGAACTACCAGATGATCCACGGGCTGCATAGGTGCCAAGGGGTCGGGAATGTCATCATGGATCACATCATTCCCTCCCGGTTGCGAAGGATCTGTCCTCAGATCGTAAGGGTTGTTGATCGGCCTTTTCTAAGTGTCCAATCTCACCGGCAGTGTACCGGGTCAACTGTAGCCTAGAATTGGTGAGTCAAGGTCGTATCCCACAGGGAATCTGGTCGAGTACCAAAGTCGGTCTCGTCCCTAGTTCAGGCCAACACAACTATTGAACGTGGTGACTTGTCAGATCACCGGTTCTACAAACTAAATATACACAAAATGAAAGATTTAAAACTATATAAAAGAGATAGCCGAGCTATGATCCAATCTAATACTCACAAACCCTAGCTAAGTCCCGAGGTATTCTTGATTCACCTAAACGTTCTCGATGTCACAAAGGGTGTCGTTTCCTGGCTCTGAGAATAGACATTATTTCAATAATCTACCCTCCTATGTCAGGTTCAACAGTCCGCTCAACGGATTTAACTGACCTCACACGGTCTACGATGTTAGGAAATCACTAGTTTAACGCAGCGGAATTTAAAATTTGATTTCCTTTTCTAGATCGTTCTTCGTTTAATGCAATAAACACGTTAAGTAGTTTGACGGTTATACCTTGGATGATCTACAAGATCGTCGCTTTGACCGCCAACGGAGAGTAGTTCAATGCGCAAGCCGTCCACGCGTCCGGCCTCTATCGCTAATCCACACGAACCCCTTGCCGGAATCCTCCTTGGATTGCTATCAGAAAAACTCCGGCTGCTAGACCGGACCTTTTCTTCCCTCACAAACTCACTATGGAGAGCTCTCTATTTTACACAAGAATTATGAACTCTTGCAATTGTGATGTACAAAAGAGCTTGACACCCACTTCCTTTATATAGGCAAAGTGGCGCCCCAAGTAGAGTAGAAGAGAAGAAAACCTTTTTCTAATAAAATAAGGAAAATCAACTAGATTGATTTATCTCTTTAATTATAATTTATCATATATTGATTATAATTATCTTATTACCATAAATCTATTTTTCCAAAATCAATTAATATCTTATATTAATATTATGGTAATCCTAATAATTAAAGTGCACAATCCAAGTGTATCTCATACACTTAAAATGGCGCCCCATATCCCAAAAGATTGACTTCCGGAATATTCTTTAATTAATATAATTTATATATAATTAATATCTTGTATTCTATTTATTCATAATAAATAAATACCACCATATTAATTTACCACTAAAACCTTTATAGTCTAGAGATAAACTTTCCTTATTTGGTTATCAACTATAACCGCATTTTAATCCGACTCGATGTTCATATGTGTGTGACCCGATAGGCTTCCGAATATGTTGGCCGTAGACACAAAGTGCAGTTTACTAAAATGCCCTTCATACCTAACGATCACGGGATAGCGTCTAGCAACACACCGTGACCCCCAATTATCGGAAGAGTCAAAAGCAATGACTACTACCTTTCATGTGAAGCGATTACCGTGTAACTTACAATCCTATCGCTATAATAATATCCATACGATCGTATCTCGAGTGTCAATACATTGACGATCGTATCTTATAATCTGGATATCATGCTCTCTCGGAATAACACATTTACTCCCACTTTGCAAAGATTCTCGAGAGCTAGACATTCCTTATAAGAAGGCCATTTCGGATATTCAATCCCAATCACGGATACGCGATTCCCGGACGACCAATCATGTATACTCCGCATGCTTCAATATCATACCCAATCACTACCGCATGATCGCCCCGTGGTTAGGAGAAATCTCAATAGTGTCAAAGCATGACAATCCACACCGTGATGCCATGAAGACTCCGGTCAAAAGGATAATTACACAACCGCCACATAGTGTGACACTTAATGTAAGTGGGTCAGTCTAACGTACGCATTCTCTAATACACGTCCACGTACAGTCCAAGTGTCTCTACACTTCGATAGACGAGATCTATCCCTACCTTCAAAAAGATAGAAGACATCCAATACGTGCTAGTCCAATTATACTATCAATGTCCCATTTGATAATATATAAGACTAGAGACATTTAAGTACCAACCTTGTTATAGTGATTAGAGATCTCATCAACCATAATCACTATCATGGTTTCTCTCACAGATTGATACTAGGGACGTTACTATATATATACAACAAATAATATGAAGACAAACAATATATAATAACATAAGTGCTTTTATTAATCATAATAAAGTTATTACATGAACTAAATAGACTGTAAATGACCCGACCCGGTCGGATCCGGTCCAACCCGATTGGGTTTAGGACACCTTTCCAACAATCTCCCACTTGGCCTAAAGCCAATCACCCATATGCCTAAGCCCGTGCAAGTGAACATGTTTCTCATGCTTAGCTTGAGACAATGCCTTGGTTAACGGATCAGCTATGTTATCATCCGTGTGGATTTTCTCTATCTTTACATCTCCTCTATCAACTATCTCTCTAATCAAGTGATAGCGCCGTAGCACATGTTTGGACTTCTGATGAGACCTTGGTTCCTTTGATCGAGATATCGCTCCATTATTATCACGGTACGGAGGCACTTGGACCTTCATGGAGGGAACCACACCAAGCTCGGTAATGAACTTCTTCATCCAAATCGCTTCCTTTGCCGCCTCCGAGGCTGCTATGTATTCGGCTTCCGTTGTAGAGTCTGCGTAGTCTCTTTGGAACTCTTCCACTCACTGCTCCGCCGTTAAGCGTAAAAACAAATCCGTTGTGACTTAAAGTCATCCTTGTCGGTTGGAACCGCATCCGTGTAACCTCGTAATACTAAATCATCATTCCCGAAAACCGGGAACATATCCCTAGTACGTCTCAAGTACTTAAGGATATTCTTGACGACAATCCGGTGACCATCACCTGGATTGGACCGGTACCTACTAGTCATACTAAGAGGGTACGAGACATCCGGTCTTGTGCATAACATGGCATACATGATAGACCCGATTGCCGAAGCATAAGGGACTTTACTCATTTGTGCCTTTTCCTCCTCTCGTCTTAGGACTCATTCCCTTTGACGAGGTAGACCCCATGTGACATGGGCGGCAATCCTTTCTTGGGCGCTCCATGCTTTGAATCTCTTCGACATCTTGTCTATGTAGGTGGATTGCGACATACCAAGCAACCTCTTAGATCTATCTCTATAGATCTTTATTCCTAGAATATAGGTGCCTCACCCAAGTCCTTCATTGAGAAGTTCTTGGATAACCAAGCTTTGATTGTAACATGGGCACATCATTCCCTATGAGCAATATGTCATCCACATAAAGCACTAGGAACACAATGGCACTCCCACTAACCTTCTTGTAAACACAGGGCTCATCTTCGTTCTTGATGAAATCAAACTGTTTGATTATCTCGTCAAAGCGAAGATTCCAACTCCGAGAAGCTTGCTTTAATCCATAAATGGATCTTTGCAGTTTACACACCATCTTGGCGTCGTTGGTTGTGAAACCCTCAGGCTGTGTCATATACACTTCCTCAGACAGGTTCCCGTTAAGGAAAGCTGTTTTCACATCCATCCGCGATTTCGTAATCATGGTATCTTTGCAATAGCGAGCAAAATTCTAATGGATTTTAACATGGCAACGGGCGAGAAGGTTTCATCATAGTCAACTCCTTGTCTTTGCTTATAACCTTTTGCCACCAACCTAGCCTTGTAGGTGGTCACGTTACCGTCCATGTCGGTCTTTCTCTTAAAGACCCATTTACACCCTATGGGAACTATTCCTCGGGCGGATCAACTAAGTTCCAAACTTGGTTGTCTTTCATGGATTCCATCTCAGAATTCATGGCTTCTAGCCATTTCTCTTTGTCATGCCTTAATAGCACTTCCTCATAAGTTCTAGGGTCCTCATCTTCCATGAGATACACGCCGGTGTACCTTTCGGGTTCACGGCGTTCCCCGGTGGATCTTCGAGGTGCTATTGTGTCTCTGTGTAGAGGTGGCGCCACATTTGTATGTGGTGTCTCCTCTACTTCCATCAACGGACTGTTATCCGTAAGTGGTTCTCGAATTTCTTCAAGATCAATCTTACTCCCACTGACCCTATCCGAATAAACTCTTTCTCCCAGAAAGTGGCCAGTCCTGGCAACAAACACCTTTTGTTCCTCAGGGTGGTAAAATTGGTACCCTTTGGTTTCCCTAGGATAACCCACAAACAGACATTTGTCAGATCTAGGTTCCAGTTTGTCAGGCATGGTTCGTTTCACATAAACTGGACATCCCCAAGGTTTCATGTAACCTAGTGTTGGTTTCTTCCCTTTGAACACTTCATAGGGAGTGGACTCAACCGTCTTTGATGGAACTCGGTTCAGTGTATAGGATGCGGTTTCTAGAGCATACCCCCAAAACGATTTTGGAAGAAGCGCATAGCTCATCATGGAACGTACCATGTCTAACAAAGTACGATTCCTCCTCTCAGATATGCCATTCATTTGAGGCGTCCCTGGAGGGGTCCATTCGGGTAGAATCCCATTCTCCTTTAAATAACTTTGAAACTCTCCATCTAGGTATTCTCCACCTCGATCGGATCGAAGTGTTTTGATTTCTTTACCCGGTTGTTTCTCCACTTCACTTCGAATTCTTTGAACTTTTCGAAGGCTTCGGACTTATACTTCATTAAGTATATATAACCATAGCGAGAATGGTCATCAGTGAAAGTGATAAAATAAGAGTATCCTCCTTTGGCTTGAATCGACATTGGGCCACACACATCAGTATGTATAAGCTCAAGCAATTCATTGGATCTTATCCCTTTGCCACTAAAAGGTGACTTTGTCATCTTGCCAAGTAAACAAGCTTCGCATGTATCAAACGATTCGTAATCGAATTGATCCAACATTCCATCTTTATGGAGTTTGGATATGCGATTCTTATTTATATGGCCAAGTCTACAATGCCATAAGTAGGATTCATTCAAGTCATTTGTTTTGGCTTTCTTGTTATTTATATTAAGTACGTCAACATTCATATCTAATATGTAGAGACCATTGCTAAGTATGCCAGTACCATAAAAGATTCCATCACGTGAAAAAGAACAACATTTATTCTCAAACGTAAAAGAAAATCCATCAACATCTAATGCGAAATAGAAATAATGCTCTTCGTAAGAGCGGGAACAAAATAACGATTATTGAGTTCTAGTACTAGCCCACCGGGCAATGAAAGAAAATAAACTCCTACGGCCGGCGCGGCGACACTTGCTCCATTTCCAACGCGTAGGTCCACCTCTCCTTTCCTCGGATCTCTAGTTCTTCTTAGTGCTGCATATTCGTACAAATATGAGAACCACAACCGATATCTAATACCCGGTGGTTAGACTTAGAAGAAGTAATGTTGATCTCAATCATAAATATACACGAAGTCGAAGCATCGAATGCTTCTTCTTGGTACTCGAAGCCCTTGCGGTTTCTCCTCCAATGTCCGGTCTCACCGCAATGGAAGCAAGCATCCTTGGATTTGTCTTTTGCTATCTTAGGCGTTGGCTTAGGTGCGGCCTTTGCCTTCTTGGACTTTTTCTCGGGCTTTTGCCTTGCCCTTGCTTGAAGTGACCGGCAACACTTGCTTTCCCTTCCTACGGTGCCCTCGGCGAGTTTTCAACATGTTCAATAACTCCGCTAGGGAGCAATCTATCTTGTTCATGTGATAGTTCATCACAAACTGCGAGAATGAGTCGGGTAGAGATTGCGAGAATCAAGTCAATACTCAACTCTCGTTCCAACTTGTGGCCCGGCTTCCCCAAGCCTCTCTATGTACCCGATCATTTTAAGCACGTGTGACCCCACGGCGGTCCCGGATGCCATCTTACAACTAAACGGGGCCTTCGAGACCTCGTACCTCTCGGTGCGAGGCGAGAAGCGTAAAGTTCCTTCGGGTGGACCATGATAGAGTAGGCGTCCATAGACTCGTCTTTGTTTCGCGGTTCGGGTGTCATAGAAGCAAGCATGATACATGTAGCATCGATCTTGTCGAACGGTGCTTGTTGTACTTCTCGACAACATCGCGGCCGAACCCTCGGCGGGCTTTTCCGGTAGGGCCTCGTCCAAGACATAGCCAATCTTCTCGTGCCTCAAAACGATTTTGAGGTTTCTTTCCCAATCGAGAAAATTAGTTTCGTCAAGCTTGTTTTCGATGATAAAACGAAGGTTCAATTTGTTTGACATTTTCTACAACAATAAATAAAGATAGAATAAGTAAAAGCTCATGTATAAAAAACCTAAATTTGCACTAAGAAATTTATAAGGTTTTACTCCCACTAGCCAACTATTCCCTATTGGCTTTCAAGAATTTAATTAATTCTTTGGTGGCTGGGACCCCATCTAGTTGCCTTAATCCCCGACGGTGGTCGATCAATCTCGGCAATTTCGAAAGGTAGGTACTCCTACCAGTCGCATCGCATGCGACTCCCAGTGGGCGACTAGTCAACTCTTTGACGTCTCACATCTCTATGTGATAGTCAACCCTTGTCTCTAAAGTCGGACGGTCACGACGGTGGCCAATCACCGAAAGACTTTAGTCGAGTCATAACCCAATATTCATGAGATCTCGTGACGATCATATCTCAATAATAACGATATACCCGTGGTAGGTCAACTCCCGACGGTGGTCGATCAGTTGGATCCGAACAAAGGCTCTTCACCGTCATTATAATATTGGGAGACAATTTTGGCTCGATTTTTGGCGTGGGAATAATTTTAAATTAATTCACTTAATTAATTTGGTTTAATTATGGTCTCATCTATTATGTGCATATTACTACGATATCATATAAAGTAAAACATACACAACATTCCGCGCATAAAATAACCGGTATGATCATGGACTTTTCTAGGTGCGGTTTCGAATACAAACCGACGAAACCGCGGGTCACAAACTAAGGGTATCGCAACCGCCAATAGGATCTTTATTCTTTGTACGCCAATGGGTTCTTTATTTCTCCTTGGTCTTCAACTTCTTGCTCCATTCTTGTTACATAATAAATAATTACACCCGCCGCACACGGGGGGAGCTAACGGGAATGGGATAATTGCAAAAAGTAAACTAGGTCACGTTCTTCATAACGGCCTAGGACAATTTTTCAAAAACCAACATAAAGAAAACATTCCCATCTATCCTATTGGTCGAGTCGAATGATCAATCGGGGTCCATATAATCACATTATATCTACACATCTAATCCATACAATTTTATCTTATGAAAAAGATTAAATTCCAATTTTAACTACTACTACTCATGCGTCTTTATTTTATCATGTCAAATAATTAAATAACTTTTAATTAATTAAATGACTTAATCGAAAATTAAAATTAACATTTAATTTTAAATCGATTTCAATTTTAATTAAATTTGAACTATTCAAAATATAAAATTAAAATTATAAAGTCTCCTATTTGTTTCCTTTCCAAAATTAAATTTAGCTTAGGCCAGCCTCAGCCACTTTCCAAAATCAAAATTTTGGAAGTGGCGTAAGCTAGCCTTTTACAAATCAAATATTTGAAAAGGGCCTAGGCGCATTCCAAATCAAATATTTGGAAATGCCAAATTATTTTAGTCTAGGCACAGCCACTTTCCAAAATCAAAATTTTGGAAGTGGCACAGCTAGGCTTTTTTATAAATCAAATATTTGAAAAGGGCTGGCCTATTCCAAATCAAAATTTGGAAAGGCCAAATTATTTTGGTTTAGGCGCCACTTTCCAAAATCAAAATTTTGGAAGTGGCTGCAGCTAGGCGCTTTTACAAATCAAATATTTGAAAAGGGCTAGGCCTATTCCAAATCAAAATTTGGAAAGGCCAACATGCCATATGGTTTCCCGATGGTCCAAACTATTTGAACCATTGGTTGGTCGTATACGACACAACTAAACAAACGAGATATCTATGCACAATAAAATATCACAAAACGAAAAAGGGTTGATCTCCTCATTGGAAGAGGAGAGACGACGGACGGCAACCCTAGGGTTACCGCCGCCGCCGCCGCCGCCGCCGCGCGAGGGAGGGGGCCGCCGCCAGTCGGCCGACCCCCCTGAACCCTAATAAATTTTTTTTTTTTTTTGTTTCAACGTTTCGTGATTTAAATCTTGCATCTATTGATTAAATACTACGCAATTAAATTATGCTTATTGCTTAAGCACGAAGTCTGTCTCTGATACCACTGTTAGGAAATCACTAGTTTAACGCAGCGGAATTTAAAATTTGATTTCCTTTTCTAGATCGTTCTTCGTTTAATGCAATAAACACGTTAAGTAGTTTGACGGTTATACCTTGGATGATCTACAAGATCGTCGCTTTGACCGCCAACGGAGAGTAGTTCAATGCGCAAGCCGTCCACGCGTCCGGCCTCTATCGCTAATCCACACGAACCCCTTGCCGGAATCCTCCTTGGATTGCTATCGAAAAAACTCCGGTTTCGCTAGACCGGACCTTTTCTTCCCTCACAAACTCACTATGGAGAGCTCTCTATTTTACACAAGAATTATGAACTCTTGCAATTGTGATGTACAAAAGAGCTTGACACCCACTTCCTTTATATAGGCAAAGTGGCGCCCCAAGTAGAGTAGAAGAGAAAAAACCTTTTTCTAATAAAATAAGGAAAATCAACTAGATTGATTTATCTCTTTAATTATAATTTATCATATATTGATTATAATTATCTTATTACCATAAATCTATTTTTACAAAATCAATTAATATCTTATATTAATATTATGGTAATCTTATTAATTAAAGTGCACAATCCAAGTGTATCTCATACACTTAAAATGGCGCCTCATATCCCAAAAGATTGACTTCCGGAATATTCTTTAATTAATATAATTTATATATAATTAATATCTTGTATTCTATTTATTCATAATAAATAAATACCACCATATTAATTTACCACTATAACCTTTATAGTCTAGAGATAAACTTTCCTTATTTGGTTATCAACTATAACCGCATTTTAATCCGACTCGATGTTCATATGTGTGTGACCCGATAGGCTTCCGAATATGTTGGCCGTAGACACAAAGTGCGGTTTACTAAAATGCCCTTCATACCTAACGATCACGGGATAGCGTCTAGCAACACACCGTGACCCCCAATTATCGGAAGAGTCAAAAGCAATGACTACTACCTTTCATGTGAAGCGATTACCGTGTAACTTACAATCCTATCGCTATAATAATATCCATACGATCGTATCTCGAGTGTCAATACATTGACGATCGTATCTTATAATCTGGATATCATGCTCTCTCGGAATAACACATTTACTCCCACTTTGCAAAGATTCTCGAGAGCTAGACATTCCTTATAAGAAGGCCATTTCGGATATTCAATCCCAATCACGGGATACGCGATTCCCGGACGACCAATCATGTATACTCCGCATGCTTCAATATCATACCCAATCACTACCGCATGATCGCCCCGTGGTTAGGAGAAATCTCAATAGTGTCAAAGCATGACAATCCACACCGTGATGCCATGAAGACTCCGGTCAAAAGGATAATTACACAACCGCCACATAGTGTGACACTTAATGTAAGTGGGTCGATCTAACGTACGCATTCTCTAATACACGTCCACGTACAGTCCAAGTGTCTCTACACTTCGATAGACGAGATCTATCCCTACCTTCTAAAAGATAGAAGACATCCAATACGTGCTTATACTATCAATGTCCCATTTGATAATATATAAGACTAGAGACATTTAAGTACCAACCTTGTTATAGTGATTAGAGATCTCATCAACCATAATCACTATCATGGTTTCTCTATCACAGATTGATACTAGGGACGTTACTATATATATACAACAAATAATATGAAGACAAACAATATATAATAACATAAGTGCTTTTATTAATCATAATAAAGTTATTACATGAACTAAATAGACTGTAAATGACCCGACCCGGTCGGATCCGGTCCAACCCGATTGGGTTTAGGACACCTTTCCAACATACGATTCATGAAACGTTCGACAAGTCGATACAAAACCTCACAACGAAACCGAGTCTGAACAACTCAATCGGTTTTACATAGTGACCCTAGAACCCCGGCTCCCGTATCCTCTCGCAAAATACATATGTAAAGACGATACGTGTGATACGTTTATTAAGTAGCTAATTCAACAAACGTGATAAGAATAAGTTCTAGAACTATGGTAACATCGAGAATCAACAATCAAACATCAAGAACACCACATGAACAAAGCTAAGGTTCGATTTCAAAGACTATCACATAACTCGACTATCGGCTATTAGCTACTCATTATATTAACAAAAACAACAAGAAATCAACAATAAACATAACGAAAATAAAGATTGAAAGCAAGAACAAGAAATGAAAAAGAAATACCAAATATATTATGCCGTAGAAAATCGGTTTACCGAACGAAATCCCGTCAATAACGCGTCAAGCTATCTTCGAGAATCAACGGATTACGACAATCTACAACTAATCTAAGCTAATATACCTATAAACTAATCTAATCTAAGGAAAAATGAAGAAAAAGCTGTAAAAACGAGTTGGGGAAGAGTAAGTGTGGATCTAGATCCAAAATGGGGGTATTTATAGTGTTTTATGAGTTCTGGACGCTAGGCGTGCGCCTAGGAAAGTGTAGGTGCATACCTAGGATGATAAAAACACGTACTGAAACTTCTGGCCAAAATTGACTGCTAGGCGTGCGCCTAGCATTTCTCAGGCGCGTGCCTAGCTGACACACCCTCAGAAAAACAGCCATAACTTTGTATGTAGACCTCCGATTTGAGTGATTCAAGATGCGTTGGAAATCTCATTCAATTGTCTACAACTTTCATGAAGATGTATAGCCCAGAAAATGCATATAAGGTGGATCAAAATTCAGATCAATGGAAGATATGGTTGTAGTACCAACACGTTTTGATCCGTTTGAATGTTTAAGCTTCGGGCACACGTTCCAATCCTCGTATCTCGCCTTCCGGACATCTCAAACACCTAATTCCTGTACAAAATCACAACAAATACCACACATAATCCCTACAGGACACTAGGGTGACCGAGAGTATAGTAAATTACACCGAAAAAAAACCGAGAATCCCGGACTTTACGTCCTAGGTCCCGAAATGATAACCAAGGTGTAAATACATCAAAATACAACTAAATGTCTCATAAAACATATAAAATGAGGTATAAACGGGGTATAATTACATAGAAAATGATAGTCAATTTGACTCTCATCAGTTGTCAAAATGCATCAAATCAGATACGTTTATGGTGTCAGAGACGCCCCATTCAGGTGGAAAATAGCAACCTTCTAGGCATTGTCGTTGACGCGCTCAATCACCTCAAAAGGACCATCACCACGAGGATGTAACTTAGATTTCGGGTGCTTGGGAAAACAATCTTTGCGAAAGTGCAGCCACACCCAATCCCCGGGGGCGAAGACAACCTCCTTGCGGCTCTTGTTTTCTTGCTTCACATATCGAGCTGTTGCATTCTCCACATTCCTCCTAGCGTCTGCGTGCAACTCTTTTACCAATTCAGCCTTCTGCTCACCATTCAAGCTAGCATGCATACCTGCGGGCAAACGAGCCAAAGAAAAAGGTGTTTCTGGGTTGAACTCATAGACGACCTCAAAGGGGGTAAAACGAGTAGCAAAATGTTTACAACGATTATAAGCAAACTCAACATAGGGCAAACAATCTTCCCAATTTTTCAATTTTTTCTGGACCACCACCCGAAGTAATTGACCCAAAACTCGATTGACCATCCGTTTGGGGATGATAAGCAGTAGAAAACAACAATTGAGTACCCAAACGCTGCCAAAGAACTCTCCAAAAGTGACTTATAAATTTCACATCACGATCACTCACAATAGTACGTGATACCCCATGCAAACGAACAATCTCTTTAAAGAATAAATCGGCAATATTAGACGCATCATTCGTTTTATTACATGCAATGAAGTGAGCCATCTTAGAAAAACGATCTACCACAACAAACACCGAATCCTTACCACTCTTTGAACGAGGCAAACCCAACACGAAGTCCATAGACAAATCAGTCCAAGGGGACGTGGGAATAGGGAGCGGTGTGTACAAACCGTGGGGGGCTGATTTAGGCTTAGCCGATTTGCACACAAGACAAGCATCACATATACGTGTAACATCAACTCGCAAAATAGGCCAAAAGAAATGTGACTTAAGCATGTCTAAGGTTTTAGTAATACCAAAATGACCCATAAGGCCACCACCATGTGCCTCCCTAATCAAACCATTTTTTACGGTTTCAAAATTTACAACCCAAAACCGAACCATAGCTAGGTAAAACTATTTTGTTTGGTCCGGTTTGGATCGACTTGGTTACGGTTTTTTCCGGTTTTCGGTCCTCTTTTTTTCCCACTGAAATGGCATTTTCACGGTTTAGCGAATTCATGTCATTATTCATACGACAACCATACAAGATTCTCATTCTCCATCTATCATACATCATAACTAGAATGTCACTCATTAGGTCCTCTCTCTCTCTCTATATATATATATATATATATATATATATATATATATATATATATGTGTGTGTGTGTGTGTGTGTGTGTGTGGGGGGGGGGGGGGGGGGGGTACACACAACATTATATTATCATATTTTTCAATTAAGATGATCATATAAAACCATGTAAACTGTTGTATTTCATTTTGACATAGGTCCTATTAAAATGAGCATCAAACTACATGTGTGAGGTAGTTGACTGAAGTATTAATAGATCATGGACTGAGATATTGAATATTTACATGTAGTGATACTTGAGGGGGCCCGACGGAAAGTCGGTTCACTGTGGTGATCAGTTCTCACAATGTACCGACGAAAAGTCGATTTTAGTGTAGTGCACAGGTAAAATAGTACACGAGTGGATTGATGTGGTGCAAATAAAGGCCCCTTTTATTACTAGTGTTGATATTCATAGACATATACATACACACGGTATACATACATACGTATGTGTATATATATATATATATATATATATATATATATATCCGGTTCCGGTTTGGTCTGGTTTTTATCTTAGAAAACCAAAACTAAATTGTTTTTCATGGTTTGGTTTTATACAATACAAAAACCAACCAAAAAATTGTGGTTTACGTATTTTCGGTTTGAACCAATTTGGTTCGAACGGTTGGTTTGGTTTTCGGTTTTTTTTTTTCACCCCTAATTAAAGGACATATATTTTATATTCCCATTCTCATAAGCTGAATTTGACTGTATAATAGTAGAAAATAACAAAACAAAAATGATCCACAAAAATCTAAGTGTTCAGTGTGAGATAAATAACAACTTTGACGTACATATTAAAATGCATATATATGTTAAAGTGAATATATTTTATATTCCCATTCTCATAAACTGAATTTGACTGTATGATAGTAGAAAAATAACAAAACAAAATGACCACACAAAAAAATCCAAATAGTCAACAATTGAGGCAATAAATTAAATGAAGATATCCAATGGCATCATGAAGAAGCATCATGAAGAAGAATTACATTCATTGGATTTGTGCTCAAAATATTCCAAGCACAAATATATATATATATATATATCATATATATATAAGTGACCGTTTTCAAACCCAAAATTTCTATACTTTTGACTGAAGACCATTGACGAGAAAATCTGGACCTTGTTTTTTTTTATTTAATGTAATGTGTATTTTAACTCATTCATTATCGTTTCATATTAACTGATACAGTTGTTACTATTCAAGTCGAATCGAGTTCAAAATCTTCAACCATATCGAACTAAACTCTTTTAAGAAATAAGTCAGATTAAACTCAAATTGCTCATGATATTCGTTTAGTGAAATATTATTATCACAACAATTATATCACAATATATTGTTCCAATATTGACAATGATGTAGACACAACATAAGGAAATGCTACTACAATAATGTATGCGCTGCAATGAGTGATGCAATATATTGTTATATTATTGATAATGATGTATAATTCACATAATCGAGGAATGCTAAAGCTACAATGTTTGTGTAACGAGTAACACAACAAACTTTTACATAATTGATTATAATTTAGACCGTATTATTATCATATAGGTCCAACATAATCAGAGTATAAATGTTTATTTTGTTATATTTTGTGGCACAACATTTGTGTCCGTAGCATCACTCAACATAATCAATGATGCAAAAGTATATTGTGTCACCCATTATAACATGAGATAGATATAACGTAACGAATGATACAAAAATACATTCATAAAAATATGTTTCATCACTCGTTATAACACGAACGATTGTGAACGCTTTTCGTTTCTCTTATAAGATGACACCTAGCTACTTTGTTCAGTCTTTCATTGAACAAAAGGGCTTTCTCACACAAGTCTTCGAGCTCCACGGTCGTCTTCTTCTTCTTCAATCATTTTCCAATTATTTTTGCATAAAATCTTTGCAAAGAAAAGGATGCACCAACTCTTTGAAATGGGAATTTGCTGGGGCAAACCTGCAAAATTAGCTCATGCTTCTTCCACAAACTTTTATGGTCAATATCTCAACACCCCACAACTTCCTAAACATTTTATTTCATCTGGGCTTTTCAAAAGATTACATCTTTTTTCTGGGTTTTTCATAAAGATGAAATCTTTAATATGTATTTACTGATATTTAAATCTTTTTCTCTACTTTTTCAGACTCAAGAATTGTGGATCATAGTAGCAATGTAGAAAAAGAAGACTCACTAGCAGCTTCTTTCAAAAAGAAAGCTTTTTCTGGGTGTTTAATCAATGCTATTGGAGAAATGAAAATCGATCAATCAATTTCTAGCAACCTTAAATCGTTTACATATAATGATTTGAAGAATGCTACGAGGAATTTTCGGCTTGATACTCTGCTTGGTGAAGGAGGATTTGGGTATGTGTTTAAAGGATGGATTGATGACAACACATTTGGTCCAAGTAGACCTGGTTCTGGGATGCTTGTAGCTGTGAAAAGGCTTAAAAGAGAAAGCTTTCAAGGCCATAGAGAATGGCATGTATGTCTTTTACCCTTCATCTATGCAATTTCTTTTATCTTTTAGTCCATTTGTTGAGTCTTCATTGACTAGATCATGTTGTACACGTTAGATTTTCGACACTTGACCGAAGATGTCAATAAAATGCATAGATGAACGTGTTAAGATGAAACATTGAGGTTATAAATGTAAAAATTGAGGGATCAAAAATGTCTTTATGATCCAATTTTAGGCAGAAGTTTGAAAATCTTACTGACTAAATTTTGGTCAGAGAGTTTCCACTGACCGCTGTACAATTTGAATCGTTCTGACATATATTGGATAGATATATAAACCACACTAACGCCTGACACAAATTGTTTCAGAATAATCATTATTTGATGATTCTTTCTATAGACAAGATAGTGTATAAAAAAAAAAAGGGGGGGGGGGGGGGGGAGGATGGGAATAGATTTGACATTTTAAGGTTCTCTTTCTAAGCACTAAGTTAAAAATTTTGAACTTCAAATATCTGATTTGTCTCAATGTTTTTTGATTTGACAGGCAGAGGTAAATTATTTGAGCCAACTTCATCATAAGAATCTTGTGAAGCTTATTGGCTATTGTTCTGAATCTGAAAATCGACTTTTAGTTTACGAGTACATGCCAAAAGGAAGCTTGGAAAGTCACTTATTTAGAAGTAAGCAACCAATCTTTATTTCCCATTTGGCGTCTTTACGTCGCCACTGAGTGGTGAGTTGTGACCGGACGATAGATTAGCCTAAATTGCAAAACTAGTCCTGTAATTTAGCCTAATTAGCGTTTTAGTCATGTTTCTGTTTCAGTTGCAGTTTTAGTCCTATAACTTGAATATTTCTTTTTCAATTTTAGTCATCCGACACAAGATGATACTGACATGGCAAAATTCTTTCCGGATTTTGCTGACATGTCTTTGAAATTCAGGAAAATTCGATTTTGGCACGAGTTTAACAATACTATATATCAAAAAATGTCTTAAAACTAATGTTGAAGGTTTCTTGGTTTTGTGCAGAAGGTGTTCAAATAATGCCATGGACAACCAGGATGAAAATCGCAGTAGACGTTGCACGCGGTTTATCATTCTTGCATAGTCTAAACACCAACATCATCTATCGCGATTTAAAGCCTTCGAACATCCTTCTTGATTCGGTATGTGAGCTGAACAATTTTGCTGTAAAGATATAACTAAGCTTTTAATCTCAGTGGCGTAAACATGAGTTGTGTAGCTAGCTGATGGTTTTTTTTAATTTTTTATGGTTAAATTCTTGAAGGAATTCAATGCTAAGCTATCGGATTTCGGGCTTGCTAGAGATGGTCCGAGCGGAGATCGAACCCATGTATCGACTCGTATTGTGGGAACTCAAGGATATGCAGCACCTGAGTATATGGCCACAGGTTTGTTTTCTTTTTGTTTTCTTTTTGTTGTCATCTTTTACGATATATATATATATATATATATTTGAACTGAAAGTTGGATACGAGATGTAGATATGCATATTCATAACTCGGATACGTGAATAAAAACAGGACATTTGACACCAAAGAGTGATGTGTACAGCTATGGAGTTGTTTTGCTAGAACTTTTATCAGGAAGAAGAGCATTTGGAGATGAACAAGTTGTAGGTGCTGAAGAAACATTAGTGGATTGGGCCACACCTTTCCTTTCTGATCCAAGAAAACTACTCAGAATAATGGACACAAGATTAGGGGGCCAGTATGTTAGAAGAGAGGCCCAAACAGCAGCTGGGCTGGCCCTAAAGTGTCTTGACAATGACCCAAAATGCAGACCATCTATGCAGCAAGTCTTATCTGTTTTTGAACAGTTTCAGAATACACATGTGAATAGGAGAGTGAGACAGTGATACGCGTATAAAAAAATGTCGTTAAAGGTCTTAATGGCTTAAGAATGTCGTTAAAGGTCTCAAGTTCGGTTCTACTCAGAAGACAAGTTAAAGAGATCTAGACGAAACATTTACCGATGCGTCGAGTCAGACTACAAGCACCATCTAGACTAAACTCTGAATTAATCAGGTCGGGTTATTTGGCTCAAGACGCCCGAGGCTTAACAAAAAATTGAATGTTTTTGTTTTTCTATACATGTCATTGTATTTACTGATACATGTATTAAGCAGCTTTTGTGACAAACTATCATCCAATAGATATGTAGTGTATGCTTGGTATATTACATGTTTGAGTAATCAATGTATGAATGTATAGTTTAAATTCGAATCGATTCAGATAATATAAATACATGCATTATGTTAACATGTGTATCATACAACATTGACAATCGAAATAACTCAACGTCGAAGCAATACAGCAAACATGATATCATGATCATATCATATAAGAGACAGAGAGAAGAACCATAAAGATTAGTACACAATCACACCAAAACAATATGCAAGAAAAAAGAAAAAGAAAAAAAGGTCAACCAAAAAACATTCAATCTGAATTAAGCACCAATACATTATGAAATCCAACATTTCAGCTACAAAATAGTATGATCCAAGTGATCAAAATGGACTTTTCTCGTTAAATAAAAGAAGGGAGGGGTAGGGGGAGAGGGAAGGGAGGAGGAGGGAGGGGCAGAGAAAAAATGTAGTAGCTTGTTTGCAGAAGAACCAAAGTACCTGCATAAAAGAAGAAACAAACACAATGGAGATAATGAGACATTAATCATTGTCGATATGTAAGAAAAGGAAAAGCATGCAGGTAAATACATCACAGGGTAAAAGAACAAAGCAACACGTGAACAGACGATAGCAACATGTTTATATACCCGTGAAGTTAGAGAAGAAGACCCCAAGTGAATCAACTAAAAATAGCATTATCATCTTTAGTTCATTCATTGGCAAGCAATACGGGAACAACCGATGGCAACACGTGTCTACCCCCAAAAGTGAACAAAGAGAAGAAGACCCCAAGTGAATGAACTAAAACTAGCAATGATCTTTAGTTCATTCACTTGTCAATGATCTTTTAGATCAGGGTTTAGGGTAAAGAATGCGTGAATTAACTAAAAACAGCAACACGTGTCTACCCGAATGAACAAAAAAAGACAGGAAGATAAGTGTGTAAAGATACCCAAGCGAGCAAAAATTACAGACAGCACAGACAACAAAGAAGGACGACACAGTAGTAAAGATTCAGGTTTTCACTATTATCCTAGTACTACACAATAGAACTAACTTGTAGGAAAAGAAGTAATGAGTTACAAAAGTCTTTAGTTTACTCGCTTGTTAGCCAGTTCTACTTGACCGAGTGTTCAGATACATGTTACAATATATGTTCAGTATATATTGGAAAAAAACACCTTTTGATGGAGCTTAATCGAAACAATCTTTATACATATACATGTTAGGAACTAGGAAGGATAATGAAACCCATGTTTACTGCATTATAATTGAACCACTCATACTTTTTTGGCTTAGAAGCTGTCTTAAGTACATCCAAGGGAATCAGCATGAGAGAAGAACAGATGGGAGTCTTAATATAAAGCTATTTCGTGTATATTAAGTGATACAAGATACAAGACCAATGTCAAATGGGAGAGAAGCACAAGCATAAACTCAAATAACGGATATATAATTCAACAATCTCCATTCTCACATGAAGAAAATGCACACAAAAAGGGAAAAAGACAAAAGCAGCAACAATGTAAGCAATTCAGATGAGAAAGTACCTTCTTTAAGCAACAACTTCTTCTGCGCTAGTAGCCTCCTTGTCTTCCACATCATTTGCTGCTGTGCCATTAGCCTCTGCCCCCTCAGCATCTTCTGTAGGTGGCTGAACTTGTTCATCTTCAGGCAATTGTTCCTCAACGTAATCATTCTCAAATGCATCAGGTGGGACTTCATAAATCCTAACCTGAGGCTTCGACGGATCTTTAACCAAAACATACTTCCCTTCATTCAACTTCATGCATAAGTCCACAATGCTCTTGACAATACCCCACATATTGGATGTATTCAAATTGATTTGAGCAGCAAACTCCCTCGGCTTATAACCCACCACAGCCAGTATCACATGGTTAAAATGATCTCGAGGATGAACCCTCGAAACATATCCTAACTTCATCATATCTGCACTAGCCAAAAGTGCTTGAGCTGTCCATTTAGCCATCTTATTAGAATTATTCTTTAACTCAGTTGCTAACACTGCACCTCTCTGAGTATCCAGCTTCTGCCTCCAATCTATACCCGAATACTTGGGATCAAACTCATTCAACGCATTCAACGTCAAAAACGATCTCTGGTTGTTTAGCTCAACAACACTCTGCACCTCACACCGCGCAACTAAATACATATCATTATCCAACTTCCACCTCCGGTACCTATACGCAACAGAAGCCACCTCCTCACCTTCAGTAGCAAAAGGGTTAGGCTCCTCAAAAGTGACCTTATTCCCATCCCTTATCAAAACTTGCTGTGAAAAGTTCTGATTGATGTAAGCAGCTTCCACACTTAGGGAATACGCGGAATTAATATCGTCCTTAACATCAGGCAAAGGCTCCTGAGAGGTCTCATGAACTGCTAACAAATCAAGTTGAGAACCATCACGTTTGTCCAAAAACAACTTATTCCCCACACGCTGAACCACTATATCCCACGAATAAACTGATCTAGGAGCACACATAAGGGTAGACAAGATAGTGTCTGTAGCAAAAACAGTAGCTTTATCCTCATTAGCTAAACGGCGAATCACAGGATCATCAGTAGTAGTTACCTTGAAGAAATTGCGATTCTTGAAACGCTCAAGACGGCGTTCGTTCTTCGGTGTGACACGGTCGTAAGCCCGGTCATAAAACTCCAATCCACCGCAGATAAGGAGGTCCTCCGGTTCAGGGACAGTGAACGAAAGCTTGGAGAAAGTGGAGAAAGGAATTTGATCGAGCATATTCCATTCCGGTTGGATATCAACGGAAGACTTAAACACAGAGGATTCACGGCGTTGTCCAGTGGAGGAGCGGTTAATGTAAATCTTATCCCGACGAGCTCGCTCCTTTTCTGCATCACGCTTTCGTGTCTCCACCTCCTCATCACGCCTTTGAGGTAGCTGAGAACGCTGGTTCTGCCAGTGACGAAACCTCTGTGGGAATCTAGGCCGGTTAGCATAATGGCCGTGCAGTGTCTTGGTGGTAGTGTTGTCGACCAACCGGAAAGATGAGTCTTCATCGGCGACTAAGGTAGCAAACGAATCGTCCACAGAGAAATCAAAAGCCGAATCAGAGATGTTCTTCGATCCAGGACGACCAGGGTTAGCTGTTCTAGTCCAATCAGCGATCCGGCCGAGCTTCTCCGACCTCGAAAAAGGAGCAAACGGAACATTGGATTGGTGACCAGACAGAGAAGCATCCGGCGGCCCCCAACCGTCCGGATTGAACGGAACAGCACCAACTTCAAAGCCCACCATTGTTAACGATTGCAAAGAATTGAAAGATAGGCTGATTTGCAGAGATACCTTGAGAATTATGAAGATGACAGATTTCTTACAGCAGAAACCCTAGCCACTTCAAGAGATATTGTATTGGGGTTGGAATAATAAATGGATTGGGCTGATGGTTCAGATCCGAAAGACTTTTGGTTTGGGATAAGAAAACAGAAATTCTTGGACTTTTATAAGCCCAGACCAAAAAATGAAATATTTTCGGAAATATGGATAAACACCTTTCCATAAAATAGCTATAAAACAAAATTTCCTTTTTTATTTTATTTTTTAGTGTCCTTGAAAAGGATTCGAACACTGGTCTCCATACCAGATTATAGTCTAACTCACCACTAAACGGATGCACCTTGTGCATAAAATAATTTTCTTTAAAGAGAAAAATATTATTTTGTTACAACCAAGTAGATCGAGTCAAATGGTAATTGACTTGAGAATGTGTAGGAGGTCACCGGTTCAATTCCACTCTGATGCGCCTGTCGAAAGAGCTTCGGATCGGACCAGTAGGTTCCGGATAAGTCGTCTGCAGGCGATTTGAGACGCTGGATGCAATGCAGCGAGTCCGTTTCCACGATGATAGAGCGGATACCCAAGGATGACGCAGTAAAGAGAGCTTGAAGGATAGCTGACATCTCAAGGGATTCAATGTCAAGGTTGCCATGAAACCTCTCGGAGATAGACTGGATGATCGATCATTGAGCATCACAGATAGAGGAGTAATCGAGCAATACTCCCTAGGGCTCGAGCTCAAATCGACTAAAAAAGTCCGGGCTCGAAACTCGGCTCAGTTAATTATTCGAGTAGCTCGACTCAAGCTCGAATTCGAAAAAAAACCGAATCGAGTCGAAACTCTCTTACGAGTAACTCACGAGTAGTCCAACTCATTTACAGCCCTAAACACGGAGGATGACTCGTGCACATGCATTTAATTTTGCGGTGAGAGAGAGGCGTCAGTGTTAATTTTGCAGGTTCCCTGGGGTGGTGGAGACCAAGTGGCAGGCCAAGAAGTGGGAGGTGAATACGCGAGGGGGGGGGCAAAGCTGAAGTTGATATGTATTCTAAGGCTTCCTTCTCCGCATTGGTAATAGTTCTGCAAGCATTCGGTTCGGTATAGTCAAACACTTTGGCACACCTTGATTTCCAATAGATGCCACAAGGTGGTGGTGGTGATGATGATGGAGGTTTCTGTCTTGTCGCAATTCGCTATGATGAAGTACAAAAAGCCTGGTAAATCATTACAGCTTTGAAGAGCTGAATTAATAAGATCCTTATGAGCCATTTGCCAAACATAAAACGATACTTATCTCATAAAATTAGATCCTTAAAACGATTTATTTTAAGACGGATGGATTATTTGATAACTATCAAAAGTGTCTGGATAAAAATGCAAAAATCATGAAACACGATCAAAAGTGTCGTTTTATCTCTTTGATTGATGATATTTCAATGAACATGTTACCACACCCAGAAAAACTGACAGGGATTCAAAAGCTTAAAGAACCAAAAGCAAAAGCCAAAAAATATTCGAGCAAAAAGCACCCGATTTTTTCTTTTCCCATTAATCCAGAATGTCTGTTTTGGACATGAAATATTTTCTGCCAGGTTCATCGTCATCATCATCATACTTTAGCGATTGAGTTTAAGAACACGAGACACCCTCTCGAAGAAAACCGAACACATCCTGGGGCTAAACATCAAGATATCCTTCATCCAATCTGGTGCTATTCTTTCAAATGTTCCTAAAGACAATACCTTGTATAGAAACTCTGGTTCTCCATTGGACGTTTTCACCCATGTCAGACTGAAACAGTAACCTAAAACCCACCACAAATTAATGCATAAATTTTGTTTAACATTAACCTCTTCTTCCATGATAAAAATAAACCAAAAGCCAAAACAAAGATCCATAAAAGACACCTAGTATAGAAGACAAAACAAATCATCTGCACCAGACACAAGAAGCATTTCCAATGGGATATCTAGAGGACTTTACTCGGTTTTCAGCATCCAAGTTATAGATATGCATATCTGAATCCTGTATCCGACTTTTAAAAATTACAAATTAGCCTCAAGGTATGTATCCGGTGCGTATCTGTGTCGGATACGTATCGGAGATGGGACATGCTACGAGACAAAAGTATCCACGCATCATAGGTGGCACCACACCAGACTTACTGTTGTGGCACTGCACCTACAATCAACCTTTTCGTTGTTGATTCTAGAGCATACAATCGACTTTTAGAAGGTCGATTGAGAGAATCGACCGTTTCGAAGTCGATTGTTTTGCACTATGGTGTCGCAGTAAATGTTGAATGGCGTATTTCTAAATCAGTGATGAATCAATACTGAAACATATGCTTGTTTCCGCATATAGAACCGATAAATCAGAAACAGCTACACCGACAACATAAAACCGAAGAAAACGAAAAAAATATATATATTAAAAATTACCGCTTGACGGATCACTGACTGAGATGCTGAACTCATCATTTTCAGGATTAGTGGACAGTTGCATGCCAACAACACACTCAACAAGATCTTGAAACTTGCAGCTCACTGGAACAGTTTCAGGTGCATCATTACCTAAAACAATGGTAAAAAACTATTCACTATAAACTTCAATGTAATTTTACATGTTTTTATAAGCTATGTTGCACAGGTTTGGGTACAAATACGAGGATACATGATACGGGGTTGTGGGATTTTCGATAATATAGGATACAGGTACAAGAGAGCATGCACGAACCAAATTATACATCAAAATACTTTAGGACAAAATAATAATATATATATATATTTTTTTAAAAAGTAGTTTTTCAACATTTTGGACATCTTTTAATTCATTATTGGCAGTTTTTACTCAATGTTGAACACAGTTCTTCATTTCACATATCCAAGTTATGGGTATGCATATCTGAATCCAGTATCCAAGTTTTAAAAATTACAAGTTTGCCCAGGTGTGTAAATACGTCACAGATACAGACACGCTACCGAACAGAAGTATCCACGCATCATAGTTGATAAGTACCTGAATCACTTGTTTTCCGTCTACAGCATGGGGGCTGCAAAATAAAATTATGGTAACTAATAGTATGCATGGTAAAGATAAAAGTAAAACATCTGATTACTCGTGCCAACTTACCAGACAAGAGTTCAGAAGAGTTTCATCAACTTTAGTTTGCTTATGTGGTCTATTATCTGTGTCACGTAATGGGTCGGGCGTTGTAACTTCCTCGGTTACACGTGTTGTCTTATTCTCGCTGCAAAGATCTAATTCTCTAGTACGTTTCCTCGTCATTCTTACCATGATGGAATTTGAACTAAGTCCAGGTTTTGTTATTGAATTAGGTCCAGGTGTAGAATCAACTTTTTCACCATTACGCAGCATCTCAATTTCTTCTAGAAGCTTTCCGTCTGCCATATTAAGCAACCAAAGGATGAAGAAAATGAAGACAATATGAACAGCCCATATGGGAGCATCAAGCAAGCTCCAATAAAAATCCAAATGGTGGCATCATATACATTAAGTTGAAACATTAGGAGATTATAAACAAGAGCAGCGCCAAAAACCCGATACAGAGCTCATATAAAAAAGGCTTACACAACTTTGGCACACACGAAATCGAATAATACGAGACACTATACATGAAATCCAATCAAAAACAGTAGTTTTTTTTCTGGAAAACTTTATAATATATTGTATTAGTAAATACCTCAATTGTTCTTAACTGGTAAATTATTTCAACGACACATGTCTTCCATAGTATTGAATCAAAGGCCATGTTGCTTGAATAAAATATCTGGTGCCTCGATTATCACACACACACACACAAATTATCTGACCCACAAAAAGGACATTGGAAGACACTTTCAATGATAAATCATTGTCAAGATTGCTAAATACAACTATCCATCACAAGGTGGTCTCTTCTTACTCTTTTGGTTTTCTTCCATTAAAAGCTTCTGGTACTGCATGCACTTCTCATCTTTGGTTGAACTGCAAGAAAATAGTACGTTTATTCACACACAATCGCATAATTTGACAAGAGGAAAGTGTAGGCCTAAGAATTACATGCCTGATTGAAGAAATTTCATTTCTCAGCTCACTGACTTCTCTACTGAGCTTATCATTTTCACTTCTCAAGTACTCTATCATTTCCTCAGCAACTTCGTAAACATACAATTGGTTAGAACCTAAATCTCAGGCTTACATTTCATTGAGCAAGAGAAATAGAGTGACTGTACACGGTACACCATGCCTAGTAATATATAAACAAAACATTTTGGAAATATTTTCTCATTTGAATAAACAGAGAGCCTTAAAAACTGTACAAACTTAACAGGTATAAGGTCAATAACTATTTAAGCACAATGGCCAGTCAAATAAAGAATTGACTGGTATGGAGATACCAAGTCAAGATAATTTCTGAGGAAACCACTAAGCAAGAGACATCAGGTGTGTGTACACACAACCGTATGTACATGTATATGTAAATGTGTAATGTATATGTGTGTGTGTATATCTATATCCATATACATGTATATGCGTGTGTGTAAATCTATATGCATATTAAATGTATATGTGTGTGCGCATCTATATACATACAAACGTAGTTACATACACAAAGACGAACACAGATACAAGACAACCCGCCATATTACCATAAGAATCAGCAAGTTTGTGAATAAGCATAATCATCGACAATTTCTTTTAGAATACAACGGATGTATGAAGGTTCTACCATAAAATCTCTCCTCAATAAAGTGTAGAATTTCACAGATATACAAAACATTGCCAAAGGAAACTGATTTACCCACAATACAGATGGCCAGCAACTTGTGTGCACTAAGAAGAGAAATGAAATGAAAAGAAAACAAAAAGGGCATAATTCACAAATAGAAAGTGTACCATTCACATAATTAACGAACTTCATTTCCTGATCGCGGTTCATTTCATCCATCTCAGCATATTTTTCTGTCTGCAAAATTTAAATAGAAAATAAAAATGTACTAACCTTTTCACTTAAAGAAAGCTAAACTATTTACAAAAAAAAAGAGTTTATCAGCATACCTTCAGCTTAGAATACTTGTTGTACAGCTTTTTGTACAAACCCTCCATCTCTGACTGATCAAAATAGGGAAATTTTGAGCTTGAGTTGAAATTTAGGGCTCGTATTCGAAAAGAAAGAAGCACTACGAGCTTTCAAATGTTGATGCTTTTAACTTTTGAAATGAAAACAAGGCTTGGATTCCTTCAACTAAGACGTATAAGCTGGAATATTTCTGTTACAGCTCCGATTGGAAACAACACTGGGAGCCCGTCACCGGACGTTCGTCGTCCTGTACCGCATCAGAGTGCGGAGGAAGGCGGAGCGGAGGGCCGAATTTCAGATTTGGGAGTAATTGAGCGGGAGATTTTGGCGAAATGTCACTTCTCAAGGTTGAAATCAATTTTCTTCCAAAAAGAGAAAAAGAAATTTGAAATCAATTCATTTATTGCTCCACTAGACTAATAATTAATTATTTATATAAAATATGAAGTGATAATAAAGATTTGAGGTATTTTCACTTTTTTTTGGGTAGCTTTTGCTATTTTTTTATGGGGCAAGGGTCCAAAAGGACACAAAATAGACTTAATTATACAAATAGGACACTAAGGAATCTTATTTGGTTATAAAGACACAAATTATATAGATAGACTCAAATACCCTTAATGAAGTAAATGCTTATTATTTTTTTATTTTTTTAGAGCGAAAGAGACGCTGTTGCTCTTCTCAAAATATTAAAAGGAGACGCTTGTTTTTTAGTTTCCCTGAACGTGAAACCTTTTCCTTTCTTTCTTTTTTTTATGGCATTATTAGTTATAAGGCCGTCGCTAGAGACTTAATGATCATTTAGGACACTCAAAAAACTTATTCGGTTATAAGGACGTTCTAATTTATTTGGATTTTGCGGTAGCCGAGTACACAGGGTCAAATGCAGGCGAAGCAACATCGGCTATTATTATGAAGAATAAGCGAGGGAAGAAGAGAAAAGCCGACCAACCAATTAAAATAAGGTAAGAAGCTAATGATTCCCGACGACAAACCTAGCATCGAGTTTGAATCAATCACGGAGCCACCTTCTTCATCGTCATCCTCCGGCGTGGAAGTGACCGGAAAAGCCAAAGAATACAGCTCTACAAATCCCAATTCTTCCTTTCCTCTAAAAATAAAAATCAATCAAATAAATCCCATACATTCATACACCTTTATTTGATTTTTGCCTTTTGGGGAGGGAAAACATATGATGGTCGTGGATGAGAAAAAAAGTGAAAGAACTTGAAATTTGGGGTTGGAAAAAAACCATTATTTGTAGTATTTATTTTCTTATTTTTGTTCCTGTGTAGTATTTTTGAAGCTTTTAAGGATGCATATTTGTAGTCGGGGTTTGAAAAAATGGACGATGCTGCAATGGAACTTCCTGTGCCTGCTTCTTGGGAGAAATTGGTACTTTTTCCTTCTTTGAATTAAATTATTATCAATTGTTTAGAATATGGAGAATTGGAAAGAGGAGGATTTGAGGGAGCTATGGGAGGATGCTCCACTTGGAATGACGAAACCCGAGTTGGGACCCGAATGATGTGGATGATGAAGAGATTGAGGTTATTAATGAGATGATTGAAAGAGGTGAAGAACCGCCAATTCAGCCGTTTTATGTGCCATATCGGAAGTATTATCCGGCTATTCCGGATGATAATTATGATGTTGCTAGTGCTAAGGCTGCAATTGAGGAGTTGGATAGGATTGAGGAGTTTTTGACTTGGGTTAGCTACATTTTTCGAAGACGGTAGCACGTAAGTATAGTTCATTTGATCATTTATTTATGCTGCATGTTTGTTTTCATTGTTGCTTGAAGCTAAATTACGAGAGAAGTGGGCATGAATGTGAATGAATTTTGTCAAAATTTGATGATATTAACGAGTTTGAAGTAGTTGATTTGAGTATAGAACAATCATATGACTCTGGTTTTAAGTGATACCGAGTACTTGATTTGGTTCTTTCTTTGGAAATTTGATATGTTTGATGTATATTAGTGCTTGTGTACGAGTTCTTGTTTATACATGTGTATATATATGTATGTATTTCTAAAAGAAAAAAAGATGATCCTCGTTTACTTACGGTCTCCCCTGTGTTTATATGCATTTTGACAAACAAGTGTAAGCTCAAGAACTACCGAATTAAGAAATATTTTTCGATTTACATGCTATTTGATGGAGTGACATTGATGACCGATGCGGGGACATTCTTGACTTATGCGGTGACATTGATGTACGATGCGGGGACATTGATGACTTATGCGGTGACATTGATGACTTATGCGGTGACATTGATGTCGGCGGTGACATTGATGACTTATGCGGTGACATTGATGTACGAAGCGGTGACACAATAACACGTCTAGGAGAAACATTCGAGCATTCATAGATTGTGTTTTACTTATTAGTTGACGGTGTATTTGGGTGCTTATAATAGATGATATAGTCCACTTTTGCTTTCGCGGCACAAATACGATCTAGGAGGCTCTTTATTACCTTCTTATGGGTTTCACTCACCATGGTGGCTTACAATTAAGTCTTTTTTGGGTTTAAGTGCTTTACTTATAATAGTTGTGGATACTCATAGTTTGAGGTTGTTTTCCTTTTCTCTTATGGTTGTCTTTGTCCTTGTTTCTTGGGTTGCGGTCGATATAAGTGCTTTGTGGCATTTGGCTAGCGTGGTTTACGTATTGGAGCCGATTTGTGGGCTTGCAACTATGAAAAAGAGCTATCGGTTGTTAAAGGCGGGACCATGATAGCTTCCAACCTTGTTTTTGGGTATATGGCTATTTGTGGACCGATCACACTATATTCTCATCGGTTGTGGTTAATGGTGGGGATAATCATGGTGTGCTTACAACATTATGGTTGGTGGATTCTTGGTTGGGTTCTTGGTGATAGTTAATCGGTGGCCTATTAGTGCGAGTGTGTTTTACTATGTGTGCAAGAGTTGCCATCATCAAGAGATTGACAAGAGTGCCCTCTATGATCATCTTGGTGGTCCGGGCTTATGCGGTGACATTCTTGACTTATGCGGTGACATTGATGTCGATGCGGTGACATTGATGAATTATGCGGTGACATTGATGACTTATGCGGTGACATTGATGTCGATGCGGGGACATTGATGACTTATGCGGTGACATTGATGTCTCGAAGCGGTGACATTGATGATTTGTATTTACAATTAGATAAGCGATGCAATGATATTTTGATGTTACCGCATATACAACTTGATACACACGTTTGATAACTTTGTAAAGTAACTTTATTTCTTTTTTATCTTTAAATATTTGATTGATGTTGGTTTATTTGATTAGTGTTGGTTTAAATATTCGATAACTTTGTAAAATAAGCGTATTTCATTTGTTTTTTTTTTTTGGTTTAAAGGCGATTTTTACAACCAAAAGTATGAATAAATCGTTACGATAACACGCCACTGCATAAATCATTACAATAACACGTCACTGTATAATTCGATACAATAAGACATCACTGCATAGATCGCTACAATAAGAAGTCAACGCATAAAATCGCTACAATGAGACGTCATTGCATAAATCGCTACAATGAGATGTCACTGATCAAGGTTGTCAATGGATCGCGGCGGTCAATACATCATGGTAGCCAATGAATCGTGGCGGTGAATGTATCGGGGTGGTTAATGGATCCCGGTGGCCAATGCATCCGGGTAGGTGGTCAATGCGTGACGGTGATCAATACGTCACGTCGATTTTTATGAAGAAAAAAATTGATTTTATGAAATTTATTCGGAAAAATATCAAATTTGATTTTAGAATAAAAAAGACGAAAAAATATGAATTTTAGTGAAAAAATTATGATGATCCGAGTTTTAGATCGAAATGTATGACGTTTAGAAATATGGTGCGTTTTAAAAAAAAAATAAAATTAAAAAAAAAAAAACCACCACATAGCCTGGGCGCTTCCTCTTTCTTTTTTTTTTTTTTTTTTTTTTTCCTTCCTTCCTTTTTTTTTTTTCCTTCTTCTTATTTATCGCTTGAAATTAGAATGTCCTTATAACTAAATAAGTTTCCTTCTTAAAATTAGAATGTCCTTATAACTAAATAAGATTTCGGAGTGTCCTATTACTTCTAATAAGTTGAAAATCTGTCCTTTTAAATAATTGGCCCTTTTTTTATTTATATATTTTACTGTAAAGGTTTTTTTTTTTTTTTTTTTCTTGAAAGTTTTTTTTTTTCTTTTCTACCACCGCGATACAAATGACCATCGCGATATAATGACCACCACGATGCATTGACCACTGCGATTCAGTGACCACCGAGACGAATTGACCATCCCGATGCATTGACCACCGTGACGCACGACGCATTGACCACCGTGATGCATTGACCACCGCGACGCATTGACCATCCCGATGCATTGACCACCGCGACGTACGACGTATTGACCACCGCGACGCACGACATATTGACCACCGCGATGCAGTGACCACCATGACGCATTGACCACCGTGATGCATTAACCACCCCGATGCATTGATCACCCCGATGCAGTAACCACCGCAATTCATTAACCTCCGCGATGCAGAGACACCACAATGCAGAGACATCACGATGAAGTGACACCGCGATGCAGAGACAACACGATGAAGTGACCGCGATGAAGTGACACCGCGATGCAGAGACACCTCGATGCGGAGACACCGCGATGCACTGACAACCGTGATGCAGAGACATCACGTTGAAGTGACACCGCGATGCAGAGACACCGCAATGAAGTGACACCGCGATTAGAGACATCGTGATGTTATGACATTTGATGATGCAGAGACATCGCGATGAAATGACACCGCGATGCAGAGACACCGCAATGAAGTGACACCACGATTAGATACATCGCAATGTTATGACATTTAACGATGCAGAGACATCGCGTTGAAGTGACACCACGATGCAGAGACACCGTGATGACGTGTCACCGCATTGAAGAGATGCCGCGATGCAGAGACATCGTGATGAAGTGACACCTCGATGCAGATACACCGCGATGAAGTGACACCGCAATGCAGAGACACCACAATGCGGAGACACCGTGATGCAGAGACACTGCGATGCCGTGACCACCCCCGATGCAGTGACCACCCCTGATGCAGAGATGCCACGATGGAGAGACACTGCGATACATTCACCACCGTGATGCAGTGACCACCCCCTGCAGATACATCTCGATGAAGTGACACCGCATTGCAGAGACACCGCGATACAGAGACACCGCGATGTAGAGACATCGCGATGAAGTGACACCTCAATGCAGTGACCACCCTCGATGCAGAGACACCCCCGATGGAGAGACACCGCGATGCAGAGACACCGCGATATAGAGACACCGTGATGAAGAGACACCGCAATGCAGAGACGCCTCGATGAAGTGACACCGCGAAGCATTGACCACCCCAGATCCATTGACCACCACGTTATAGTGGTCACCCCCAATACAGAGACACCACGATGCAATGACCACCCCGATGCAAAGACACCGCGATGAAGTGACCACCCCCGATGTAGAGACACCCTCGCTGTAGAAACACCGCGATGAAGTGACACCGTGATGCAGAGACACCGCGATGCAGAGACACCGCGATTTAGAGACACCGTGATGAAGTGACACCGCGATGCAGTGACCACCCCCGTTGCAGAGACACCGCGATGATGAGACACCGCGATGCAGAGACATCGCAATGTTATGACATTTGACGATGCAGAGACACCGCGATGATGAGACACCGCGATGCAAAGACATCGCGATGTTATGACATTTGACGATGCAGAGACACCGTGATGCAGAGACACCGCGATGAAGTGACACCGTGATGAAGTGACACCGCGATGCAGTGACCACCCCCGATGCAGAGACACCCTCGATGCAGAGACACCGCGATGCAGAGACACCGCGATATAGAGACACCGCGATGCAAAGACGCCTCGATGAAGTGACACCGCGAAGCATTGACCACCCCAGATCCATTGATCACCGAGATGCAGTGGGCACCCCTGATGCAAAGACACCGCGATGCAGTGACCGCCCCCGAGGCAGAGACACCGTGATGCATAGACACCTCGATGAAGTGACCACCCTGATGCAGTGACACCGCGATGAAGTGACACCACGATGCAGTAACCACCCGCGATGCAGAGAAACCGCGATGCAGAGACATCGTGATGTTATAACATTTGACGATGTAGAGACACCGCGATGCAGAGACACCACAATGTTATAACATTTGACAATGGAGAGACACCGTAATGAAAAGACATCGCGATGTTATAACATTTGATGATGCAAAGACATCGTGATTAAGAGACACCGCGATGCAGAGACACCGCGATGAAGTGACACCGCATTGCAGAGACACCGCAATGCATTGACCACCCCCGATGTAGAGACACCGCGATGCAGTGACCACCCTCAATGCAGAGACACCACGATGAAGTGACACCACGATGCAGAGACACCACGATGAAGTGACACCGCGATGCAGTGACGTTTGAATATTTGATTACAATCGCAATGAAGCAACACCGCGATGACAATTGATAATTTTCCGACTTAATTTCAGAAAATCGATTTCTTTTCTTCATAAAATCGACTTCAAACGGCTATATCGCGGTTGAGCCAAAAATTGTACACCCAGCAACCATCAAGATGCATTGACATGTGAAGATGATGTGACATGTGACGATGCGGTGACATTTGACGATGTTATGACATTTGACGATGCAGTGACATTTGACGATGAAGTCACATGTAAATTAGGGTTGTAAGTGAGCCAGGATACTCGTGAGGTACTCGTACTCGACTCGCAAGAGAGTTTGACTCGATTCGGGAAGTTGTGTTAATTACTAATGTATTTTTTTTTGAGGGAAGTATATAACTATATATTAATGAAATGTTTGAAATAGCAGAGCTCAAACTTATAGGGAGAATTCTTTTGTCTGTATTTAATAATAAATTATTGCCAGCTTATATATACTCATAAAATGCTAGTTAATTAAATAGTTGTTGATCATGTTTGATTTGAGCAGTTCCCCCAATAATAGGCTATGTAAAACTTTCACTTGATTTGGTCACTTCCACTGAAAATATAGGAAGTGACACCCCATGTAATGACACCCAATGATACCAACATTTTATGAAGTGACACCTTATGACACCAATACCGTATGCAGTGACACCTAATAACAACATTTTATGCAGTGACATCAGGATTCACGTATACAATAACACCCAATACTTTTTGAATGCCCGAACATATAAATATTGAGTGTGACAAGACCTTCATATTTATGTTCATACTTCAGCAACAACAACAAACATTTACTAATTCATTGAACATAATTACTGGAACTAAAAGCGGAATTGTTTACTGAAAATACAGCAAGCACTCGCAGAAAATTCAGGAAAACACCATAGCTTCATGATTGGAAACTAATACATAATAGTGGCCATTATAAAGTTCTGTATCAATCATTGAATAGCTTCATAAAATGATTTAATTGCTCAGTATCAATCATTGAATAGCCATTGTATGGCAATCTTACCCTCAGTATCAATCAAGAAAAACCTTTGAAAAATATATGATATTCTGATCAAAATGGACAGGAAAGCAGGGGAATTGAAATCCGATAGCTATTCAATGGTTAATTCAGCATTTTCCGATCAGATTCCGGCGCCTTTTAGTTTATTCGATACACAAGCTCCTTCCTTACCAATCATGGACATGTTTGGTTGTCACGATTACTTTTACCATCATCTGAATTTGCGATTTGCTTCAACAATAGCTTCCACCACCACATCCTTCTTTGTTGCCGGACCACCACCAATCAAAACATCATCTGTGGAATCTCCAACATAGCAGGTTTGGGCATAATCTTCATCTTTGCCGTTAAATCAGTAAATCAAAGCAAGAAATGGAAAAATCAAAAAGAGTGATCGAAGGCCATCAACAGCATAGGTTCAGATCGGAAAGAGTTGTCTGAGCCTGATCGGAAATCGTCAGGGAAGGAGGTGACCATGTTCGATCAGCCATGGGATTTTTTTCCGGAAGCCAAGAACGAGAAAGAGATAAATAAGAGATGGGGTAATTTTGTCCAATAAATCTTAATTTGTCCTTATAAACAAATAAGATTTAAAGGTGTCCTAAATGCTTATTAAGTGTTGAAATTAGTTCTTATAAACAAATATCTATTTTTTTTTCTTTCATTTGGATTTTTTATGCTTCTAATGTTTTGGGCATCCCGAAAATTATATCTACTAATCCGATGTTCATCCCGCCTCATATTATAAAATATGAATTGAAAGTAAATATTTGAGGTCTTTTCACTTTTTTTTACTTGAATGATTACTGTTGTATTAATATTGTATCAAATGATATACATTTTAGTTTCTTCTACATCTTAGCCTCTACTTTTTACTCTGTCACAGACCATAGGTTTGTATTATATAAAAATAAAAAAATATTTGAGTGGCTATAATACATGCCCCTGGTGCAATTGTGCTATAAAATCTTTCTTCTTTTTTTTTTTTTCTCCCGAAACGAAATATTTTATTAAAAGCCGGACAAACGTCGGGTTACGAAAAGTACAACGCCGGAAATACCGGACAAGGCCGGAACAAAGTCACTCAATGAAAACAAAGAATACAACACAACAAAGTCAAGTATATAGACCGGATAGAGGGTCTTTGAAACGAGAAGAAAAAAAATTCTCCAAAAGATAAAAGGCGTTCAGAACACATGAATCATCTAATAGCAATCTATACCCCGACACACATAAACGAACTAAACAAACAACACAAAAAGCGAAACAAAAGCAACATAAACAAGCTAAGAAGAAGGACTTTCTTTCAAAATATCATCGCCGGGAAAAGTGCCGCACCACCCACGCGCCGCCGTAAGCCACCACCAAGTCAGAAAGAGCCCGCAAGCCTGACTTACCTTCCCAACCGGAAAAGCAACAGACGGAAGAAGACGCAGGCCAAACGGTTAAGGCAACCCAATTGTGTCACGTGGCACCCTCCTGGGCTGACACGTGACACTTTTTTTTTTTTTTTTTACGGTAAAAACCGAAATTTCGGTTAGCGTTATATAGAACCGAAATTTTTTATTCGACTCTCCGTTACATCTTCTCTATCTTCTATTAGATGTTAAGAGACTATGCCCACATTGTGCCACGTGGCACCCTCCTTAGATGACACGTGACACACGTTAAATATAGATCTATATCTATCTTTATATCTATATCTATATCTTCTATTAAAAGACAAAATAGACTATACCCGCAATGTGCCACGTGGCACCCTCCTGGGCTGACACGTGGAATTTTTTTATTATTATTAAAAGACAAAAGAGGCTATGCCCGTTATATGTCACGCGCACCCCCCCCGACACGTGCGTTTTTTATAAAAAAAATTTTTTTCAAATTCGGTAAAATCGGAATTTCGGTTAGCGTTATATAATGACCAAAATTTTTTGTTCGACTCTCTTGTTACATCTCTATCTCTATCTTCTATTAGATGTTAAGAGACTATGTCCACATTGTGTCACGTGGCACCCTCCTTGGATAACACGTGACACACGTTAAATATAGATCTATATATATTATCTATTAAGAGCTAACAAAGCTCTTACCACAATAGGCTACATTGATGCTTTATATATATATATATATATATATATATATATATATATATATATATTATATATATTTTTTCCTCAATATATATATTTTTTGCCCTTCCCACAATGCTCCACGTCTCAGTGAAGGAGCATCTAACACGTGTTATATTTTACACGTAATTCACACCCGGTAATTCTACTCATATACGCCACATGTATTGTAAAAATAAAAATAAAAACCTTTTGATACACCACAAATATTATATTTTTGTCCCACATTCTATCTATATACAATATATACCTCATGCCTCCTCTTCTATTAAAAGTTAACAATGCCCTTCCCACAATGCTCTACGTCTCTGTGAAAGACCATCTGACACGTGTTATTTTTAATTTTTTTAATTTTTTTTCATTTATAACAAATGTGTATTTTTGGGCCCCTTTATTCACACTCCGGTAATTATACTCATATACACCCCATGTATTATAAAAAAAAAAACATTTTCATACACCACAAATATTATGTTTTCGGGACGGAAGGACTACAATTTTTTTTTGAGGGATTACGATTAATTTTTTATTTAGTAGGAAAAATCAAGCGATTAGAGCTAGCGATATGAATAACACAATACAATTTTGCACTTTGATTATGCTAGACATATATGTTACTCATTAAGACATAATCACAATCAATAATGAAAAAATGTATTCTGGACATATATGTTAATCAATAAGACATAATCACAATTAATAATGAAAAATGTATTCAGTCATTTATTATGACACAACTGTTGTAACCTAAAGCATTTCTCACGGCCTCAACATTGATATATGGGAAAACGAATATTAGAGGAAGAAATATTTTAAAAATGCAGGTCGTTGCACAAATACTATGCCCACATCGTGCCACGTGACACTCTCCTTGGATGACACGTGGCACACGTTAAATATAGATCTATATATATTATCTATTAATCTATATTCTATATTATCTATTGAGAGCTAACAAAGCTCTTACCACAATAGGCCACATCGACGCTTTCTGGTGCTGACACGTGTTTTTTTTGGTTTTTTTTTTGCTCCACGTTATATATATATATATATATATATATATATATATATATATATATATATATATATATATATAATATATATATATATTTCTCAATATGTATATATTTTTTGCCCTTCCCACAATGCTTCACGTCTCTGTGAATGAGCATCTGACACGTGTTATTTTTTACACGTAATTCACATCCGGTAATTCTAATCATTTACACCCCATGTATTGTAAAAATAAAATTAAAAAAACCTTTTGATACTCCACAAATATTATGTATTTGGTCCCACATTCTATCTGTACGCCACATGTCTCATCTTCTATTAAAAGTTAACAATGCCCTTTCCACAATACTCCACGTCTCTGTGAAAGACCATCTGACACGTGTTTTTTTTTTTTTTTATTTTTTTTTCCTTTATAACAAATGTGTATTTTTTTTGGGCCCCTTTATTCACACTCCGGTAATTATACTCATAAACACCCCATGTATTGTAAAAAAAAACCTTTTCATACACCACAAATATTATGTTTTCGGAGCGGAAGGACTACAAATTTTTTTTTGAGGGATTACGATTAATTTTTTATTTATTAGGGAAAAAATCAAGCGATTAGAGGGATAAGAATAACACAATACAATTTTGCAATTTGATTATGCTAGACATATATGTTACTCAATAAGACATAATCACAATCAATAATGAAAAAATGTAATGTGGACATATATGTTAATCAAAAAGACATAATCACAATTAATAATGAAAAAATGTATTGTGTCATTTATTATGACACAACTATTGTGACATAGCATTTCTCACTGCCTCAACATTGATATCTGGGAAGACGAATATTAGAGGAAGAAATATTTAAAAAATGCAGGTCATTGCACAAATTGAAAAGAAAAAAAAAACACGCAGGTCGCCGAATATTATGTTTTCGGGACCACAAATATTATGCTTTTCGGGACGGAAGGACTACAATTTTTTTTTAGGGATTACGATTAATTTTATTTATTTATTAGGGATAATCAAGCGATTAGAGCGATATGAATAACACAACACAATTTTGCACTTTGATTATGCTAGACATATATGTTACTCATAAGACATAATCATAATCAATAATGAAAAAATGTATTGTGGACATATATGTTAATCAAAAAGACATAATCACAATCGATAATGAAAAAATGTATTATGTCATTTATTATGACACAACTGTTGTGACCATAGCATTTCTCACGGCCACAACATTGATATCTGGGAAAACAAATATTAGAGGAAGGAATATTTTAAAAATGCAGGTGGTTGCACAAATTGATAAAAAAAAAAAAAAAAAAAAAAACACGCAGGTCGCCGGAAACTGAAACGGAAAAAAGTTGGCCGGAACATGGGGAAAATAGTTTAGGCCAATTCCCGATTTGGAGATATTTCTAATTAATAGTTGAGATATTTCTTATTCATTTATTTCAAATAAATAGAAAGGTGATGGGTTTAGGTAGAAATGGTCCCGTTTTTTTAAAAAAAAAGGTAGTTTGGGTAGTGCATATTATATTTTAGGGAAATATATGTGAAAATACTATTTAAGCAAACATCTTTCTTTTCTTTTTTTTTTTTTTTTGTCAAAGGATCTCTTTATTGCTTCTCAAAGATTCAGAAAACCATCGCGGTTACAAAGAAAATCAAGTAGTAAAAAAGATTAATGGCTAATCTATACACCAAGCAAGTCTAAGATTTCTTGCTCTTTCCACTATAGTCGAAATAAAAGCATAAGGTGGGGGTCTATCATCATCTTCGCCGTGCTTGAGTTTATTCCTCCACATCCATATTCCATAAACTGCCTCCCTCCAAATATACTTCCAAGGCGTTGTCCCAAATTGATTGTTTTCATCACCCCGCAGGTTCATACGCAACCACTCGATTATATTTGTGGTACCAAAAAACTCTTGCTTATGCTCCACCGGTACACACTGATTCCATACTTCCCTTGCCCAAGAACAGTCCCTTAAGGCATGGAGCATGGACTCCTCTTCCTCATCACAGATATCACAAAAGGGGTCATCCACAATATGTCTATAGCATAACATCTTGTCCACAGGCAGTGCATCATGTGCAATTACCCAAAGCAAATAAGTACCTCTAGTAGGTCCTTTCAACTCCCATAACTTCTTCCAAATATCATCCAGATTATTATGATCATCGGAGGAAGTCAGTAAAGCATAGCCAGAGGCCACCGTATATTTTCCTTCCGAATCTGCACTCCATTTATACCCTTGACAGGTTTCCTCCAATCCGTCTTTAATTAAAGCATATGCCTTGCAGATACCTCTCCAAGTTGAGGAACAACCTACTTTGGCTACAGTAGACAAATATTTGTATTTTTGTGACAATACTTTAACCCACAACATATTCTTCTTCGTAATAAGATCCCATACTAGTTTGTCCAAGAAAGCCATATTCATCTCGTAAAGTTTCTTAAACCCCAAACCTCCCTGATCCTTCGGTCGGCATAAAGTACCCCAAGCTATAGTATGCATCTTGCGCCCATCTTCATCATCTCCCCAAAAGAACTGTCTACAGGTCTTCTCCAAAGTGTTTATCGTTGAGGCGGGGAGCATAGTGGTTTGCATAATATAATATGGTTGTGTAGCAAGGGAAGACTGCACAAGAACTCTCTTACCCGCTCGCGATAGGCTTTTCGATTTCCAACTGGACAATTTAGCCTTCATCTTGTCCTCAAGGTAAGCGAAGTGAGCAATACGCTTTCTTCCATGAAGCAAAGGAACACCCAGATATTTTCCCAAGTCACTCGTATAGCTCATATGCAGACGATTGGATAATGTCATGATCATAGCATGACCTACATTTGTAGACGTATAAAATCGAGACTTTGAAGTACTAATTTTCTGCCCCGAACAATTACAAAAATCAGCAAGTACCTCTTCAATAACCGCTGCCTGGTCCTCCGTTGCTTCACCAAATAATAGTAGGTCATCTGCAAAAAATATATGAGAAATCGGAGGCCCCTGCTTTGAGACTTTTATCGGTTTCCATCTCCTTTGATTGACAGCTTCTTGAATTTTGTTGCTAAGCACCTCCTTGCACAAAACAAATAGATAAGGTGCTATAGGATCCCTATGGCGAAGGCCTCTACTAGGCGTGAACGCTTCCAACTTTTCCCCATTCCAAAGGACCGACAGCTTGGAAGTTGAAATGCAGTGCATCAACAATTTCTGTAGATGATCTGATAATCCAATACATTTGATGATATTTTTAAGAAAATTCCAATTCACTCGATCATACGCCTTCTCTAAATCAACTTTGAGAGCCATGTACCCCTTTTTCCCATGTTTTTTCGTATGCATAGTGTGTACCACTTCTTGGGCTAAAAGAATATTTCCCGAGCTCCCCCTACCTGGTATAAATGCACTTTGAGTGGTATTTACAAGGCTTCCAATGACACTTTGCAATCGATTGGCTAGTACTTTTGTGATCATTTTGATAATCACATTGGCCAATGCTATAGGACGAAATTGGGCAGGCGTTTCTGGTCGGTCCGTCTTCGGGATTAAAGTTATCATCACTTCATTCATGTATGCGGGAAAAGAAGCCGTTTCAAAAGCATTTTTGACAAATCTCACCACCGATTCCCAAATCATTCCCCAGCATTTTTTAAAAAATATGGGTGGGAGCCCATCGGGGCCTGCAACTTTGTATGTGCCCATCTCAAAGCACACGTCTTCGATCTCTTTATCACAAATTGCTCTATTCAGGTGCCTGATATCTAGTTCACTAAGAGTTTGCAGATTCACCTCACATTGACAGAAATGGTGCTCCTCTTCATTTGAGTATAGTTCGATGAAATAGGTGCGCATCATGTCATGAATTTCACTTTCATCAACACTCCAAGTACCATCGTCGTTTCGGTAACGTTTTCTTTTACGAGCGAAATGATAGTAACTCTCCTCCACCGGCCATTGATGTGACCGTTGATGCCGAATTTTTCCTCTTGCATAAAATCATATTATATTCCTCAATAAGTTGTTTTTCCAGTGTTGCCAGGTATGCTGAAGGGTATCTCGATAAAGAATCTTGCACACCCTTGAGTCTTCCAGAGCATTTATCTTTTCTAAAGAAAATATTCCTAAAATGCCTCTTGTTCCATTGGTTTGCTTTAATCAAAAAATTATGCGTAACATTTTTAAAATCCGGATCTGAGGAGTCCCAATTTTTTTCCACAAACTCGGCGAATTCAACGTGGTCGAACCATGCATTTTGAAATTGCAAAGGAGGAGGGCCGAATTTCTTTTTCCTTTGCTGAACAAGTTGGAGTAGAATCGGGCTATGATCAGAGTGCGTTTTTGGCATATGGGTCAATGAGACCTCCGGGAAAAGAGACAGCCATGAAGGAGTACACCACGCTTGATCCAGTCTTTCTAAAATCGGTACCCCTTGTACGAAAGTCCCGTCCAAGTGAATCTGGGTCCATTGAATTGCACCCCCACCAAATCACAAGTTTGAATCATACGACGCATGCTAGTCACATTCGCACCGTTTAGAGGGCGGCCACCCCTTTTTATCCATATGTTCTACTACCTGGTTAAAGTCCCCTATTAAACACCACGGTTGTTTGATAAAAACTGAGAGTCGTTCCAAATATTCCCAACATTCATTACGTATAACCGGTGTCGGAGAAGCATAAACCACCGTTAAAATCCAACTAAGATCCCCATCGTGTAAAACAGCCAAGTTGAGACACTGATTTGTGCTAGGAAGGAGCCACAAATTTATTTTAGTGTCTTGCCAGAAACACCATATACCACCTGTAAATCCTCTCGCCTCAACACAAATAACCTTGGTGAAATGCGAGCACTGAAGAATCCTCCGTGCTTTATGACTTTGAGTTCGTGTTTCCAAGAGACATAAGATGTCTGGTTTTTGTTCAGTTAGGAGGGTCTTTAAATTTGTAAAAAAATGCAGCTGATCCCGACCCACGACAATTCCAAACCAATATCCGCATAAAAAAAATTATTGGTGCTGTGTTTGGACATTCATGTCCGAGTTACTTGTTTCATCTGGAGGTTCATCCCTCAATTTCCATATAGCCACATTCCGTCCATCGTCCAGAACTTGCTGATTACTTCTCCCATGAACGAGATGCTTGATCCGGTGGCTTAGTCTTTGTGTGTTGTATGTGTATTTGGCTTCCTGCTTTAGTTAAATTGCCAGAACTCGTGTTTCCCTCTTTGCTTGCCCTTTCCTGTGCATTAGAAATGTCATACAAGGGTTTAGATGGTGCACCTATGGGTTTGGTAATTCCAACGGCTGAAGTTGATCGTTTGGAGGCTGATGATGTTCTTTCATTAACGCCCATTCCTTTGCGTTTCCATGTCTCAGAAAGAGCTGATCTTTTGTTATTTACCTCTTTCACCGAATTGTTTCCTTTTGTTGTCTCCTTACGGTTATTCTCTTGATCCTTAGAGATCAAAGAAATGGTAGGCTCTTTTGTGTTCCTTTCTACTGTTTCCATTTGCTGATGTAATTCTTGGAGTGGTGCTGGGACATTGTCTTGTTCAGATTGATCATACATATCTTCCGTATCATCATACAGGACATTAAACCGAGAACCCCCAATTGGTGCCTCTTCTTGTTGATCTGAGTGATGTCCATGCGAGGTCCCTGTATCACGAATGGGTCGTTCATCCTGTCTTTCACTCTGTGGTATGTTCCCCTGTTTATCTCCTCTACCCCGCTGCCCCTGATTAGGTCTCCGCCTTCTATTCGTTGCAATCATCCAAGGTCCGAATGGACGGTCTATAGTTGGACCTTCTGGATGTTTGGGGGACCCTGCAGTTGTCGCATTTTGTCCCTGGTCTACACTTACAGGCTGATGAACTTGCGGACATTGTTGTGTTTTATGTCCAATTTTTCCACATTCGAAGCAAATATGTTGGAGACCCTTATATTCCACAGACCTGTTTCCATTCAGCACCACTTTTGATCTCAAGACTTGTTGGAGATTCATCTCAACACAAATTCTCACATATTTGGCTCTTGTTTCCTGGCAGGTTACCACATCAACTTTGCCCGGTTTGCCTACCCTTCGTGCTATACTTAGCAGGAAGTCTTCTTTCTCAAAGAGTTCCAATGGCACGCCCGGGAATCGCACCCACACATGAGTGGAAAGTATTTGTTGCTGCGATGGCACAAAGAACGGACGCCATTTCATCACTATCAAGTAGCTAGTGACCCTGCACAGTCCATGGTCCCATCATCAAAGCCGTTTCATAATCAATTTTATTTGCAAATCGAACCGCGTAATAATCCGATGCCAAATCAACAATGTCAAGTCCTCCCTGTGTGCACCAAAGACTGTGGAGTCTCTGATGAAGTATACGATATGAGGTACTTCGGCCCAGCAATTTCACGATGACCGCTCTCCTCCATGGCCTCCACAAATCTATACATTCTTCCACCGGAATATCTATCGGATCATCATCAATTTCGTTTCCTCTCCACTCCTCTGCAATTCTGATGAAATCAGCGAGATCACCCTCATCTTCTCCTTCTCCGGTGTAGAATTCCGAATGACGCTTCGGTTCCTTCAACAAGGCTGCACCTCCTCGCAATGACCGGGCGATTGGTTGTCGCTACAGTTTGCTTCGATCTCTTTCCACTTGTCTGCACTCTTTCGAAGGATATCGGCTTCCTCAGTGGATTGGCATGTGTCATCAGTATCCATGGCAGCGAGAGGCTCCATGGAAATGGTTATTCGGTCGGAAAAACTAGGGTTGATGCTTCTTGGTAGATCCGTTTTTCTTTTTAATGTAAAATGGTCTAAGCAAACATCTTTCTACAAGTGCTAAATAAACAAAGATCTTTGATGAATACACTAAATAAACAAATACCCCTTTTGGGTCAAACTTGTGGATGAATCTAATAAAATATTTCTATTTAGTATGTTTGACTACATAATCAATCTTATTTCTTCCTATACAGTTATTTCAATGTGAAATATTTGTTCTAAATAATTCTGATTAGTGCTGACAAATAAATACATTCAATCCAAGTTATATTTTCTCATTTGTAATCTTCGTATGTGTTACACGTAGAAAAGCCGGGAGTGCTTGAGCCAAAAAGAAATAAATCTCCGGAAAAAAATTCCGATAAGTTCGGCCACCGACACGGATTCCCCGGGTCCATCCATCAATTGACAACAGAAATAAACTACACAAACAACAAAACTAAAACAAAATATACAAGCAAAACACCGCTAGACTACGCCGCCTCGAGCCGCCAACGTACGGTATAGAGAGCCCGCAAGCCTGACATCTCCTCCCGAATGGAAAGTGGCCAACCAAAGAAGACGCCGGAAGCACCATCAGAATCCGGCATCACTCACCGGACATGGCAGAAAAGTCAAGAAATGGTGGCGAGCTGAACACCGGGACTATGGAGAAGCATCCACCTCGGTCTGAAACGATGAAATCTAGCCGGAGACAAAACGATCTTCATAAGAAAGAGAGAATAGAACCAAGATCCTGCCGGACAATCAACAGCCGGGCCAAGATCCTGCCCAAAACTCGCCGGAGAAGACGAGATCCGTCGGAAACACCCAAGCGAGAGCAGATCGAATTAAAACACACAAGATCCGTCGAAATCCGCCTCCCAAACGACATCTCTCAAACTATGAAGAGCCAACAACAAAAAAACTAACTAAAAGAAGCTAGCTAATAAAACAAAGGAAAACTAACTAGTAGAAGCAAAAGCCACCTCCGGCGAACGCCGGAGGGGCGGTGGAAAGTTCTGGAAGAATCACGCAGAGGAGATGAGTTTGTAGAGAGAGAGAGTTTAGAGAGAGAAAAAGCTTTTTCCCCAATGATAAGGTCATTAGCTGTTTAATATTAGGGGACGGATCTTTGACATTCTTTCATAATTGTTTAATATTAGGGGACCAAGGGAGTAGTTATTTAATAGGGGCTTAAGGTTAAAAAGGGTGTTTGACCACAAATCTTGGGGATATAGTCTTTTTTTTTCGAAATGGTGTAAACGATCTTTTTGAAGCCTTCTAAATCTTCGCGTTTTAGGTGTTTTTTGAACCAAACTAAACCCTAATGGGAAGGGGAACCCTATAGGGGATTTGAGACCTTAAGATCGTGCACATTTGTGAAAAAAAATGGAGAAAATCGCGGTCAAAAAAACGGAAAAAAACGCGGCCAAGAATTTGTTGAAAAAAGGCTATATAGCCAATTCCCCCTATTTAATATATCTCAATTAACTTGCGACTTGATTATTATATTTTAAAACACAAGATCGGTACGGTTAAGTATTTGAATAGCTTGACTCAAACTCAAACTCAAACTAAAAAACAAATCGAGTCAAACTTGCTTGCAAGTCGAATACGAACACCTCACGAGTGACTCGAATCACTTGCAAGCCGAAGGTGGACTAGACGAAAAGAACTCGGCATTTGTTAAAAGGCACCACGGCTTCAATTTAAGTTAAACTTTTTAGAGGTTGAAAATAGACATTCGACATCTGTAAAATACAATCTTAAACTTAGATTCGATTTTTTTAAAGAGCGAATGACACTGTAATGCCTCAAAAAGTATATCAGATGTGATGCCTTCAGATCCATACTAATAAGACCAACCAAAAAACATATACAAACAGGAGCAAAGCCTTGAACCATATATTCATCCATCTGAATAATTTCATGCTTTTCATGATTTAAATCTCTTTGTGCAAACTAGAACAAAAGAAACCAGAAGAAGCATCCACACAGTGCATTTGCAAAATAGCCAACATATCCATCTTGTTTTCCTTTGTCAAGTGTTGTGTAGCTTTAACACTATACATAACTTCCCGCCCGTATAGATACGTCGCGATCGCTGCCTTATATGTCACTAACTCCATGTCATCTGCGGCCGACAAAACAAAATCAAACTATCAACCAACGTAACTTCTTTGCAGTAGAATATGTAAATGATAGTAAATATGTATTTTATAGATTCAAACCCTTCAGAAGTTTAGATCCACATAAAATACAATTGCATTAGAATATGTTAACATAATATGTATTTAACATATTATGTACTACCCTATACTCTAATCCCACCGCATTCTAAAGTAATGTACAGATGAAAGTATTTGCTATTTTCAAATTGGAAGTCGTTAAAGACACCACGACTGATCTACTTTTGGGCACTACAATGATATTCGACTCATATATAAGCTCAAATTCGACTTTGCAAAGGTCGAATGTCCATTTTTGACCCCTGCAAAGTTGAGCCTAGTGTCACGATAGATTCGTTGTGGTGCCTTTAACGAGCACCTTCCAAATTTCTTCATGATTGTCATCGAGATTTTCATTTTTTTCTCAAAAAAAAAAATGTTGGCATATATATATATATATATGTGTGTGTGTGTGTATATAGGATCAGCGCTTACCGTTCTACTAAAACCAATTGGTGTTAGTAAAGGCGCAACTATATTTCCTTATATCACTTTTAACACGCCCTCGAGTGTGGGCCTATAATGCCCGGGCCAACATGGCACACAAAGGCATATAAAGGGCACACAAGGCCAACAAAGAGGCCCAACACTTCGCACAATATAATTGGGGAAACAATGTTGAAAGCAAGGATTGATCCCATGACCTCCCGCTCCGATACCATATTAGGATCAAGCGCTTACCGTTCTACTAAAACCAATTGGTGTTAGTAAAGGCGCAACTATATTTCCTTATATCACTTTTAACAGTGTGTGTTTAGAATATGTCTTCTTTTATTAAGGTTTCCAGTTACTTAAACGTTTTATATATTATAGTAGAGATTCTGATGCTATTGACCTTTTGCAAAGATTCAGTAAAAGGGAAAAAAAAGTGGCATTTCAATCTATTAAATAGAGAATCTATTAAAAGATACTGATACGAATGCTCTTAGTTGATGCTAGGTTTATTGTTAAAAAAAAACGCAACATGAGAGAGAGAGTATTTTTTTGATACCTGAAGCGATATCTAATGCAATTCTTTTATGGCTGAAATGGCGAGTTATCCACCACCTGCAACGTAACTGCCACGTATGTTTGGTTCTGGAATTTGTAAATATAGCCGGAATCCTCTTAATAACAACAACATCATCATGTTTTGCATTACTTTTTGTCGGTCCATCGACCTCATCATCTTGCGTATAACATGTTGATATTTCATCTCTCTCACAATATGATAGCTTGTAAAAGCAACAAGCCATTTCTTTCCATGTGCTGCAATCGCCTACTATTACTGCATCTAAATGCAAGCCTATCATTTCCACCAACTCTTCTGTACTATATACCCCTGATCGCATTTGCAGAACCAAAAATAAATAAAACAAATCAGTGAGTGCACGGATTGCTTTTCAAAGTTTTTTTTTTTTCAGCGGGTGCACAGATTTTTTCCATCAAATATAATTATTATTTTTACATTTCAGGGGGGGGGGGGGGGGGGGGGGGGGGGCATGGTCCTTTTTTGGGGGCCGTGGATCTACCCCTGCCTGACCGCCCCGCCATCAACACAACAACAAATGAAACAATGAGATAATGTAAAGTTTATCAATAAATCTGAATCCAAACTCCATAGGTTGGAGTTAGGGATTGGCGTATATGGGAAAATTACGCTTTTGGTCCCCTGCTTTTATTCAATTTCTCAGTACTAGCCTCTATCTTTCATACTGACATTTTTCATCCCTACCTATAAGTACTATTTTTGTTACACTTTTAGGACACTTAACGGAAGCACAACGTCTAACGTTCAACCTTACTGCATGCGCCATGTGTCATAATACTATTGGCTGAGCAATAATTAAAATACAAAACTTTTGGTCCCTTATATTTCTTATTATTGTCTCAGAAATAACACTTGTCTTATTCATAATGACAATTTCCACCCCTAACTATATATTTTCATTAACACTAATTGGACAACGATGATTGGGTCAAATGTTAAGTGTCCTGGAAGTGTAACAAAAACGTTTACTAAGGTGAAATATATCAATATGAAAGATAAGGGATAGGTTTAAGAAAATGAAGAAAAATAATGGACTAAAGTGTAATTATACCTATATATAGGAAAAGCCAAATGATCTTTGGTATTAAAAACCCTACGCAGTACAAATTTTTTTTTTCTTTTAATGGTTAAGAAAAAGAGCAGTTAGTACTTCGATGGCAAATAAACAAGACGAACAAGAAAAATACAACATACCATCTTGATGCATGCTGATTAGTTTTGCCAATGTGTGGCTACATGTTGGATCCTTCTTAAGAATATCTTCAAAATGTGTACATAACTTGAGGTTGTCGCCATGGTCAAAGTACTCCAGTAGACTAGCTTTTAGCCTGTACCAAAGTAAACACAAATAACCGATAAATACACAAATTTTATTGTTGGTAGATAGAAAATTGCAGAAGTAGGATTCTGTATTTATCTAGAAATCTAATGAATGGTTTTTACTTCCGCTAGAAATACAAAGAGGGAGGGGACACATCAAAAAAAAGAAAGAGGGTGAAAAAAGAAGGTAAACTACTCAACCCATGATTATTACATTCTTTCTCCGCCCTTTGCTCAACCTCTCCATTTAGAAAGGAAAGGATTGCAGTAAAAGTCCTTTTTACTCCCGAAATCATTTCTGGCTAGTTTGGATGGAAGTAACGGAATGGTTTTTGATTGCATTATATTGTTTGGGTACGATTGAAATGTAATGAGATGTAATGAAAAAAAAGTCCATTTTCATTACCTCCGAAAATTGATGACATGGGACGAAATGAAAATTGTCAAAACCCACTGTCGCAACCACTGCCATCCAACCCCACCCTTACCGATCCCATCCTTACCCTCCACCCGACCCCCCACTACCACCTTCGCACAGAATGAAATTAAAGCCTCTTTAAGGAAATTACGTGTTGATAAGAAAATCGTACGATGTTTTTCATAAATCTTTTCTACCCCTTATAAGGATGCGTACCTTATATAAAGTGATGTATCTAATTTATGAGACACACTTTCAAGTTCATTGAGGGCCTCCATCACATGATCTCCCAGCAGTAACATCTAGAAACAAGAGTAGCAATATGTCAAATTTAACAGTATTATTATTTTAGCATGGATATCTCAACTACATACAATTGTTTTTTTCTTTTTCTTTGATAAACTGCATAAAATTGAACCATATAAAGTCCACATGGCACAATTTCATAAAGCAGTCGTCCAAGTTCAATTAAATTGTCGTTTCAATAAAATGGATAAGAACGCGCCAATGGAAATAAATAACAAGGGAACAATATATCAGATGTTTTTTAAACTTGCACAAAACCTAATAATCTAGGTTGCATGGGCTTTGATAAATGAATATGGATACACAGATACGAGATTTTTACAAAATATTGTATAGGATAAGGGAGTGGAGGGCATATGCGTAAATATTATAAACATATGGATCAAATTGTACATAAAAAACTATAAAACCAAATAATAAATATTAATTCAGAAAAAATAAAACATTCTTTTAAAGTTCTCTTCAATTTTTCTTCTTTTCATCAATTTGGACGGCTTTTCTTTCATTACATGGCGGGATTTACTCAATTTTCAACATGATTCTTCATTTCCCACATCCAAGTTAGGGATATGCATATTCGAATCTTGTATCCAACTTTTGAAAATCTCAAATTCGCCCCTAGGTTTGTGGCCCCAAGCATCACTGTCAGATACGCATCGGATAAGAGACACACTACATGACAAAAGTATCAAATCTTGTAACCAACTTTTAAAAATTACAGATTCACCCCTAGGTTTGTATCCTATGATCCGATGCGTATCAGTGTTGGATACGGGACACGTTACCAGACCGAAGTATTTGTTCATCAGTGCTATTAATATAGTTGTAATACCTGTATTAAAGGATGAAGAGCCTCAAACACCGGTGGCTCCAAGTGAAGAGCAGCCCTTAGATGCATGAGTGCATCTTTGTAGAGGCCATTCAGCATGTTCTTATGACTATTGATTACTTCCTCCATATTTTCGGTTGACTGAGGCAGGTGTAAAGGCAATAGCCATGGTGGTAAACCTAGAGGGTAAAAACGTAAAAGTACATTGTATCATATTCGAAAAAAGTAAAGATAATAAAAGGACAAAAGTACATCTTATCATATTCCGAAAGGTAAAGATACTAAAAGGATAAGAACTTATGAGCTACTACCTGGGGCCAAAATATAAGGCCTTTTGGCTTTTTGGTTTTGTCTCATAATATAAGGTCTTTTAGAAAAATAATGGAGATTTATTACATTTTTTCTTACTCTTACCCCTCATTTATATCAATTCAACAAGTTTTCATTACTTTACAACTATTGCATTAATTATAGTAAAAGGGTATTTTATACTTTTGTCCTTAAAATTTATTACATTCTTCAAATTTCTCTTGTGCATATTTGTTGTTGAGAAGAATGGAATACAAGAAGTTATTATGGGAGTTCAATGGCATTGCACTGTGAAGGGTGAGAATTAGGGATGTAAATAATCCGATCCCAATCAAGCATTTACTTATCGAGTTGAGCAACCCCTTAAAACAGCGATCTCGAATTCGGATCGAGATCGTTCGAGCTGGAAAAAAATTGCTCGAGATCGGTTCGATTGAGTTCTAATTATGCTTGAGTTTGGCTCGATTATGCTTGTCAATATTTTGAGCACTTTCAAGGTCAAACTCAGGCTCGAGCAGCTCAAAAGAAATGTTAAGCTTTAAGGTGCTCGAGTTTGGCTCATTAAAAATACAAAGAATATATATTTTTTATATATTATAACAGTGCCCAACAAAGCACGTAAGCATTTCGAGTCAAGCTTTAAAGTGCTAAATTTTGGCTCGTCAACCTTGATTAACCGCTCAAGTTCAGTTAAATCAAATATGAGCGAGCATTTCACGAGCCCAACATCGAGCTGCTCGTGAGCGGGCCGTATTGTTTACACCCCCTAGTGAGAATCTCTCGTAATGATACTTGGGTGTCATGGATCCTTATAGATCCTTGTTTTGTTTTGCAATAAGTTTGGATGAAAAAATGACAATTTATATTATTAAAAAATAATTGAATTCAATAGAAAGAACATAGAAATTATTGAGTTGTGCTGTAAATCAAACAAATTCGCAGGCAACAAAAAGAAAGAACAAGCATACGGCAAATAAAACACATACCACGGGTGTAGAAAATGGAGGCATCAGGTATGTCATCGCTTCTATCAGCATGAAAAGATTTCTCATTGCCACTTCCTTCAGCACAGTCTGTGTCCTGAAAACTGCCATTCTGCGGTTCAACATTCGCTTCCGTACAAACTTTCGGGTCATGCTCAGCATAAACGTTATCTTTCTCGTTTCCCACAGAGGTGCTTGAATGGCATTCTAAGGATAAGTCCCTTCCATCAGGGTTAACAGCATCATGCCCAACAGAATTCTCAGACGACATGTGCGTCCGAGGCCCATCAGAATTCTCAAATGAAGTGCATGTCCGAGACTCGGATAGATATGATTGCACAGGAGTACTAGACCTATTCAAATCTTCCAACTGAAACTCTTCTGGGATAGTGGAGTACCATAGTTGAAAGTATGCCAAACCAACGAGAAAATTTGCAATCGAGTTGCCCTCGAAACCTTGATCCTGTTTGAGACTATTACAAACAAATATCATTAGTACAAAAAAGTTTGGAATATCCAAGATCAGCAACATGACCATCATAATAGAAGACATTACTAGTTCGAAAATCATTAATATCTAATAACTCTTAGCTAGAATGTCATAGCGCAACAAGGCTGTAGAATATAAATGATCCGAGTCGAGTCGTTACCAATGTTCTAAAACTCGCTAGGCGAAGTCGGTACGCTACAGGGGCGCCTAGGCGGTTTTAGGGTTTTAAGGGGGGGTTTTAGGGTTTTAACGGGGGTTTAGGGTTTTTACCGGGGGTTTTAGGGTTTTACGGAGGGGTTTAGGGTTTTATGGGGGTTTTAGGGTTTTATGCCTCTTTCTTGTCTAAACACTTGGGAAAACTTGGATGTTCGCCCAGATGGAACCCTAATTGCCTAGAAGGGCCTAGGAGCGCCTAGAAGGGCCTAAGAGCGCCCAGAAAATCGCCTAGCACACTTGTGTCGCCCAGATAAATCACCTAGAGCCAAGTCGAGACGCCCGGGGGTCGTCCAGGGCCTAGGAGGCGCCTACGCGATCGCCCAGGGCGATTTTTAGAACACTGGTCGTTACGAACTTGAATTCGAGCACGAACTCAACATGAATATTGAATTCAAGCTCAATCATGAGCTCCTACGAAATCAAGCCAAACTCGAGCTGAATTCGACCTTACATTGAGTTATATAAAAAATAAAAATAAAGAACCACAAGAGATATAACATAATCTTGAATTTTTTTAAGCTAATAATCCAAAATAAAAATCATTTCTTCAATGAAAACATTTAAATTATCGATTTAACTCAAATAAGAGCAGTAAAATATGAAATTTAATAAATATATATATAAATTAAAATTATACCTAACTATTTACAAGTTTTTTTAAATTTGAGCGTACTCACGAACTAACGAGTCGAGCATAAGAAATTAAGAATGCTTCAGATTGACTCATATAGTATTCGAACATTATTCGAGTTGAGCGTATTTGATCTCGAACCTTATCTGAGCAAAAAGCTGATCCGAACCCAAACCGATCACAAACCGCTTGACTCATTTACACCCCTATAAGACTGGCTAGGACAACAGAAATATGTTCAGTCTGGAGGTTCTAATGATTTTTCAATTTCACCACACCAAAAATATGGATAAAGAGGACAAAAAAAATAATATCAACTAATCCACCAAATGAATTCAGCATGTTCATCGGGAAAGAAAGGTTTGAAAGATTGAAAAATCAATGCAGGTAGCTTGAAACACATACTTTACAGCATCCATTTCTGTGTCCTTCGTGTTATTATGACGAAGAGAGTAAAGCATAGACTCCAACTGGACAGCAAGTCTACCCTGGTCAAGACATCATGATTCAGATTTTCTCGATTGACGTGTAATGCAACATATGCATCAAAGCAATTAACTGTAGAATACACATATTACGATAAAATTAAAAATAAAATTATTGCAACTACATAATGTGAAGACCAGTGTACTAGATGATTAGCAATTTGAATTCACATTTTTTCTGATGAACCAGAAAGACAAAACTGTAATCTGAAGAAAAAATCTGGAAGGATTGAATCTGACAAAAAAATGATAAATTTCTAAGCTCTGCTTTGAAGTTACAGTACATGATAACAGAGGCCTTTGCCCATTGCACTAAAAGATTAAATGGGCAGCTGGTGAATGAAAGCATCTCGCCTATACGGGGTTTGTGGAAGGGCAAGATTATTTAGGCCAACTGTACGCGGTCTTACCTTATTAACCTGTATGAGGATATTTACAAGACTCGAACCAATGACCATTGCACTGAGAGATTAAGAACCTAAAATTCTTCACATGCCTCCAAAAAATTCCTCTATCAATCATGAAAAAGGTGAAGAACAGGGTTCTGATCATGATTTTGGATCTTGAATAGCTCTATGACCAATTGGGCATCCACCAGGCACCAGCTACAAGTTTTCCATTGTTACAGTGGGGTTCTTTTCAGGCCTTCTATTCTTTCCCGTTGCCCTAGGATAATCGGTTGGAAGCTGTCTTCTTAACTCACCTTTTAGAAGTTTTGTTCGATTCAAGTCTTTATGCCAGTAAACTACATAAAGTAACTCAAGGATTTGGAAATTGACATTAGACTTAATATAGACCTTTTCATTGTAATTCTTACAAAAGAGATTATGATATTTGAACTATACATGAAAGATACGAACAACACCTTTTTTACTTAGAGACTTATATTTTGCAGACATTGTCCACCCATATGATGATTTCGAATTCTTTCTACTCCAAGCAAAACATAGTTTATCTTTTCACAAACTGAAATGAAGGTGCATACTCCATTTGATAAAAAATGAAAAGGGAAATAGGGTGCACAGTCATTTTGATAAAAAAAAAAAAAAAAAAGGGAAATAGGGTGCATAGTCTCACTACATAAACAAATACCTGTGTCGGCCAACCCTTCATAGATCCTGACTTTTTTATCCATAGATCATAGACTCTCTGGACTTTATATGGAGTCAGATTATCACCTTTCATCTTCTTCAAAAGCTCCAAAGTAGCCTGCGACGTCATTAGTTTGCAATAAACGAGATCATTGTGAATCCAAAAAAATTCAAGAACTACCATGATTTGCACTGTTTACAATAAACAAGCTCAAAAATCACAAACATATCGATAATGTGAGGTGATCTTAATACAAAAGGAACCTAGCTGCCCGGCTCTTTTGATGTTCTTGAATTGCATGCTATATTGCACACACAGGCAGCGCCAGATTGAATGAATGTGGGGCAGTTGAGTAGCTGACATGCTGTACACACACACACACACACACACACATATATATATAATCGACCAGCTAATTTTTGTATATTGATCCAATGTTTTCTGTATTACCCATAATAAGTTATAACATACAAGCCTATTTTAAAAGACAGCAAGTTTGATAAATTTCCGACCCGTATCCCGAAATTCGTAGAGCAATAAATGCCGGTCTTAACATGGTTACTAGACCTGGTTGCATAACCTTTAATGCACAGTTTCACAGTATTAGCTAATAATGGAGCTCAAAAACTAAGCAACTACATTGGTCAATAGAGATAATGGTGTACATAAATGCATACTCACAGCTCATTTATGTAAGCAAGTATTCTTGGCATACACAATATACTTCTTTTAGACTATTTAATAGACAAAAACTTTTTATACAATCACAATTCCCTTCCCCAATTACTGGCAGCAGTCAAAATAAAATCGTAAGAACATTAAAAGATCAACATCAACATAGGATTCACAGCAAAAATGTCAAAACAGCAACATGTATAACTGTAGCATACGAACAGACGAGCAGATGTTGCCTTCCACATTCCATTAATCAAAGTTCAACTTGTCAAAAAAATAAAAATAAAAATAAAATTGAAAAATGTGCTGAGCTACATACCCAATATTTATATTGATTCCTTGAAAGAGACTTTTCAAGGATTGTGCCTTTTAGTAAAACACTCAGAACACCGCTGGCGCCAATCCAGTTATGTTGCAGCATAAGCGTCTTCAATAGCCGCCGTAATTTTTGCCTATGTTGGGATCGGAGACTTTCACAGCCTAGTTGAAAGCTTCCAACGGCAGTCACAGCATGTTCTAAGCAATAACTCGGCTTCCAATTCATCATTGTAATACCATTGATTTTGCGAGCTTTTCTCAAGTGATTTGAATCGTTATAATCAGCCGCCTCGCGCTGCGGTATCCGCTTCCTCATCCGGCGGTTCCCGGCCATGGTTTTGTCTTCTTCGTCGGTACCCATTCTCCCCTTTGTAGTAATTTATAACATTGGAAACGTGTAAACGAATTGAGCTGAACCGAATGAATGTGTTTGTGTGTTTAATAAACGAACTAAAATTTATGTTTGACCTATAGCTCGAGCTCAAAATGAGCCCAAATTAGTTCCCCTCTATTTTTAAAACTCATGCCGATATATATGTGTTCAAGAACCTAAACGAACATTTACATGAGCATAATAATATGTTTGATTTTGGTTCGAATAGTTTAACAAACAAACAAACACAAGTTTATACGAATCGTATTTGAATTGATTTTGCTTTTTCTATGGCTCCAGTTGAGCTTCGAGCCTTGAAGAGTATCACTTGACTCAGTTTGATTACGCCCCTAGTCTAAGGGTCGAAGCTCTATAGGGTGACAATTGGGGAGAGGTAAAATGATAATTTCAGTCCGAAACTTAAAAAACGTTCGGTTCTTTACATTTTAGCACGCCTAAACCACCCGAACCACCAGAAGACTATGCAACATCCCAACCACGAATGGCGGTGGTTGGTGGCAGTTGTCGGATAGAAGGAAGAGGATATTGTCGTCTAAAATTGGATGAAAGGGCAATGCACATTCGTCTTCAAGACTCATTGATTGATCAAATGACTCGAAAAAGAAAAAGAAAAACCCATAATTCATCAGTATAAAAATATTCACAACTTTTTTCTGCATTCTATTGTATATCCAAAGATAAACTAAGATCCCAAAAAAAAAAAAAATAATCCTCTGATTGATTCAAAAGGTCCGATAAAGAGCCACACACATACACACACAAATGAAACAAAAGATGAATGAGAAACCAAAAAACAACAACAATTATTGTACACCTTACAATATAGACCCCCGCGCGCACACACACACACACAAAAACAGCCTCAAGGAATAAGGGGTAAAAAAGGCATTGCTTTGGTCTTTTTCAGGGCGACGCCGAAGAAGCTAAACTAGGTTGCCTGCATATCTTCCTCTGTTTTCCAAACTACATCCTCCAAACTGGTTGATAGATTCTTATAAAACTACAAATCAAACAAGGTCAAGGTGGAAAACAAGTCAGAAACAATCATTTTTAACCATTAGATGCATCATGAATGGGCCAGATCGAGAAAGAAGATAAACTGATGGCTTTGAAACAATATATACACATATAATTGACATTTTTAACCTATTTAGGGGGACAAATTTTATAATACAACCGGACATTTTTCATTTCTACCTATAAAGGTTATTATGGAAAGAGAGTAAAAATAAGAGGCTCTAATGTATGCTCCTTACAACCGTTGCACCATCAAGTCTCTCATTTAGGGGACTCTTCCTTGTACTACCTCTGTCCCAAAATAAGTGTTTCACTTTAATATGCCAAGAAAACGTGTATTAGTTTATTTTTTCCTTACCATATCCTTAATTTATTATCAATCCAACAACTTTTTCAAATACTTAAACCATTGCATTGATTGCAGTTAAAGGGTTTTTTAGACTTTATTAACTAAAATTTATGACATTCATCAATTTTCTTAATCTGTGTGGAAACCTCTAAAGCGGCTCTTATTTTAGGATTAGGATGCAGTATGAAGCAAGGTTTGAATATGTAACCTTCGGGACGAACCTCGACTTCTTTACCACTTAGACAAGCCTCATCGGCATTCCAGTAGTTAAATAATAGTATCAATACTTTAACAAAACGCGTAAACAAGAAGCAAAAAAATACAAGGACGAGTACCTTGTGGAACTCCAACGTGTCTCCTTTTGCCTTTCGCACCTCAACCATATGAAGAGATGGTGCAACTTGAAATACCTAAATTTTCGGGTTTTAAACTTTTTAAACTTTACATAAAGCAAATATCAAACCACAAATGAAACGAAAGATTTCAAAATTACAATCGTTATAGGAGGTTGTACCGATTGATATACATCATATCCTTCTGTCTCTACTCTTTCACACAGTGTATGGTGAAAGAGAGTATAAATAGAAGGATACGAAGCATGTCATATGCTACAACCGTACTACAACGGTTGTACCATAAAGTTTCTCGAAACGAAACTAGTGAAAAATTACGGTACTTGTCTTAATACCTCAGTGGCAACATTCAAGTTTCCTTTTCTTCCAGCTTTCACATTCTCCAACTTCATCTGCATAAATATATTGTAGTGAAGATTACTTTAGATTCTTCTTCAATCCAAATTATAGTTGTTGCTGATTTTATTGTATATATGTGTGTGATTTGCTTCACACACGACATCGACGCGTGATTGATATTCACTTTATTCTACAGATTTGCCTGAGAATAGAAGGAAGATTATTATCTCCATCTGTTCATAATTCAATGGCGGATCCAAGAAACGTTTTCACCGGGGGCACTAATCGCATTACATAGCTTATAAATCACCAGTGGTGGCAGGACCGTCCCTGGGGCAGGCCCACCAAGCCACGGGTCACGGGCCACGGCCTAGGGACCCCCATCAAAAATTTTAATTTAAGGGCCCTTATTTTCATATGTTAGTGGTGTGTGTCAGGTCTATTTGTAATTTTTACTTGGGCTTAAGGTCGGGAAGGCTAAATTCATACGCGAATTCAGTCCATAAAAAAGGTCTAATCAAATTCACCGGTCTACAGTGCACATAATGTCTGTTTGTCTCGGTTTATGAACCTATCTTTTAGAACAACCCACAACATAGTATTATGGGTGAGTAAGTAAATTACCTTGTAGTTTTTTGTCTGACATCAAAACCAAGAGGCTTAGCAGCTTCTTCAATCTTATTTATTATCTCATTTGCTGGACATCTTGATGTAAATCTTGTCTCTCTTTTGAATCCCTATAATTAAGAGAGATTATTACAACACTTGTTGTGTGTGTGTGTGTGTGTGTGTGTGTGTGTGTGTGTGCATATATGATAATCCGAATCAAACCTCATCAAACAGATTCCCAAGGTTGAGACCTTTTGACATTGATATCAACTCGAATGCATTCATAGCCGTTGGCTTCTCTTCTTTTCTCTCAGTCACATGATATTCCTGTTACATAATCAAAAACAACCTTAAACATTACTACCTACCCAAAAAAGAAGCAGTCTGTCGAGATTTTACAGTATGTTCGAGAGAGCTCACAGCAGAATCCGTAAATACAGCTTCCACGTCATCCAAATTCGTGTCCTCTTTTTCGTTAAAGACAGCCGGTTTATAATCTTTCTTGAACCATTTATCTTCAAGGATATCCGCAACAGTATACCGCTGCATAATTGGCATAGGCCATAAATGGAAAGCATTTACCGGTAAAAGAAACATAAGTACTGATGATGTAAATATATGGAGAGGAAAAAAAGCCTTCCATACCAGGTTACACGGGTACAGATACGTGGGTATGGATATACATATACGGGATACGCATGTGAGGCTTCTTAAAAAATATATGATACGGGTACAAAAGGCATATGCGTGAATACTAAACATATAAGGACCAAAATGTACATAATAAAACTATAAGGACCATATAATGCATATTATAACACAAATTAGAACAAAATCTTTTGTGGTTCCCTTCATTTTTGATAGTTTTCATCATTTTGGAAGATTTTTCATTCATTATCTAGTGGTATTTACTAAATTTCAACATGGTTCTTCATTTTGCATATCCGAAATATGGATATGCATATACGAATCCCGTATCCAACTTTCAAAAATTACCAATTCATCCTCAAGTGTGTATCCTAGGTATCCGGTGCATATCAATGTCGGATACATGACACGCTACTAGACAAGAGTATCCATGCATCATAACTTTCACTTCATTCTACATATCCGAGTTATGTATATCCATATATGCACAGCCCGTATCCAACTTTTAAATATTACAAATTCCCCCCAAGTATGTATCCTAAAAATCCCTTTTCATTGGTGTTGTTAAAGTCAAAAGGATCAAAAGAGAGTACATACAGTCATCGTGTTTGGATCCAAAATTCGGCAAATAAGCTTTCGAGCCTCGAGTGACATCCAAGGAGGGCAAGTAAATTCAGCTGAAGAAATCTGCACATATAAAAGCACAATCTTAAGCTAAATAACCTGGGGAAAAAGAAGAAAAAAAAACAGACAGAACTGCATGCAGATAATTTACAAAGTGCTCACTTTTTTATATAGGATCATAACATTAGAATCATCGAAAGGCAAGTAACCTGCAAGAAGTACAAAAAGTATGACTCCACACGACCACAAATCTGCGGTTGCCCCGTCGTATCCTCGGTCATTAAGGACCTAAGTAGAGATAATACATTATTAGCGACGTCTAAATCACAAAAATGAGGGGCATTTAAGACAAATTACTTTCTTGAATTCATACCTCAGGAGCTACATAGTTGGGAGTTCCACATGCAGTGTGAAATAATCCATCATCCTATAAAATAAGCCGTGTAATTATGACAATCCTTAAACCAAAAACAGAAAGACCAAGCAAAACTGAGGAGGGGGGGGGGGGGGGGGGGGAGGAAGGGGGGTATACTTACTCTGACTTGTTGGGAGAGAGCACTCAATCCAAAGTCAGAAACTTTAAGATTCCCGGCAGCATCCAAGAGGAGATTTTCCGGCTACACCAACAAGAAGTTCAAGAAACTGAGGCTATTGTTCGGAGAAAGCTTAGTGTTAAAAGATACACATAATACAATACCTTTAGATCCCTATGGTACACTCCCCTACTATGGCAATAATCAACTGCATTGATTAACTGCTGAAAATATTTTCTGGCTTCGTTTTCTCGCATCCTTCCATTATTTACCTTGGAAATCAAGAATGAAAAAAAAAAGGATCTTTAAGGATGCACACCTAATTAATAATGTAATAACTATTATAATATGATGCCAAGTTGCCCCATTGAAGGCAGTGAAAGATGGTTGTAGCCTTACAATTTTGTCAAAGAGCTCTCCACCAGTGACAAACTCCATTGCGATATAGATCTTTGTCTTGCTTCCCATCACCTGCAGGCGTTTATAAAAAAAATCATACTGAAATTAGTAGAACATTCAGGCAAAAAGATTATTTTTTTGCTTCTGAGTTCAATCTACTGTGCTGTCTTTTCTCTTTCTTATTTTTCTCCTCACAATATGCAACACTCACTTTATTCAAGGCGACAATACGATGCAATCCAAACAGCAGCTTAACTTAACAAAAAATAAATCGCTGACTACACATAAAGACAAAATAAAAAAACCCCAAATATCTATCAAGATAGGCAGCAATAAACACAAACTAAAAAATGCTGGTAGAAACACAGTTCTGCACAGAGAGAAAGAGCAAGCGAACCAACCTCAAACAAGCGAACAACATTTGGATGCTTTATGAGCTTCATTGTAGCTATTTCACGCTTTATCTGCGCCAGAAAAGCTATATTAGCACTTCAATACCAATGAAACTCAAAACCCACATCATAAAGCAAGGAAAATCCAAATATCAAAATGAAAACTACATTAAGCTAAAAGGACACCAAATGTGAAATCTCTCCAAAAAAAAAAAAAAACATGCTAGAGTGAAATGTAACTTCTAAGTCTACCCTTTCTTTTCCCTTCTTGTTTACATTTTTCCGGTGAGTGGAAGTAACTAAAAAAGCTAATAATTGTGCTCGAGGGGTCTGAAGATGTGAGGATCAGACAGGACAAGAAAACCGGGACAGAAGACCTACAATGCATGGATACTTTTGTTTAGTAGTGTTTTTCGTATCCGAAATGGATACACACCAAATACTTAGGATACATCCCCGAGGCAAATTGGCGATTTCTTAAGTTGGTTACGTGATCCGAATATACACATCCATAACTCAAATACGTAAATTCAAGAACCTTGTTGGAAATTGAAGATAAATCACCAAGAAATTAATGAAAGGCTACCTAAAATGAAGAAAACATACTAAAAACTGGTTTAATTTATGATTCTAATATTTATAACATTACCATGTTAGTTTTCTTATGTACAGTTTAGTCCCTATACTTTTAATGTTCATGCATATCTCATCCGTATTCGTATCTATATTTTTCAACAGTCCTACACCCATGTATCCCATATCCACATATCCGTAACCATGCAATCTGGCAGAGGACGAGACATGGACGCGTAGAAAAGGGAAGGTAGAGATGAATAACAAACCTGTTCCGCAAGTTTGTGTTTTAGGACTTTATCTTTGTCCAATATCTTGAGAGCTACAGGATCCCCAGTCTCTACATTCCTTGCAAATTTAACTTTTGCAAATGTTCCTTCTCCAATTGTTCTTCCCACCTCGAATTTTCCAATTCTACGTTTGATCTTAGGCTGCTGATTCATAATCGACTCACAAAAAACTTCCCCTCTAACCTTCACCCTTTATATGCTCAAGTTCCTTTTTCCTGCAATAGTGTCACACGAAATTTAATGATCAGTACAATTCAACTTCTCCAAAGAAACAATAACCACACATTTTAAAGCAAATTTTCGAAATCCATCTTCGAGTTTTCTGTTTTAAATTACAGTAGTGGGAAAAATCATCACTACGGTGCATGGAAGCATCTCGTGAAAAGTCAGGTCATTTAGGCCGCCTATAAGAGACCATATTCACGGGTATGACCTCGGTTTGACCTTCAACCCTTCAACCGATGACGGTGAAGCAATATCAGGATAGAAGAAACTAACAAGATCCTTGTTTTGCAGCTCAGTAATAGAAATCAAAAAAATCTAAGACAAGAAGACGAAAACAATAGATTGCCGAGATGATGGTACCAAATGCAAAAGAGGTATATATATTAAACACAAATCAAGGATAATCAGAGCATTTGCCTAAATTGCAAATCCCAAAAAGAGAAAGAACAATTATACTAACAATGATTACCAACAGAGGTTTCAGTGCAGTCTGACTTTCCAAATTTGTAGGAATATTATACAATTTAAATCAGATTTACAGGAAATGCAATAGTAAATCTCTATAGAGCTGACAGGGAACATGAGAAACATGTGGATAATGATTAACTGAGAGAAAAATTACATATCTGCACTCTGCAGCTGTAAAATAATGAAAACTTGAACAAATAAAAGCAAAAACAATTAGACACATAAACAGACAATTAAATAATCAGACATACTGACCCACAAAAACCATGCTTTTGAATAGCAGAAATTGAATATTAGCAACAACAGAAACCAATAAAATGACTAAAGCATCATCAACCAACTTTGACTAAATTCACACCAAGCCACTCTCTTTTTTTCCTTTCTTTTTTTTTTGGGTTTCAGCACCAAACAAGAACTATGATCCCAAGAGCAGAACTTTCTTAGAATCCCACAAGAAATAAAGAATATAAATCCATGAATATCAATAACCCATGAGTGAATTAAAGCAACTGAGCATTAAGAACGTAGAAAGATGCAGAATCATTGAAACAGAAATGAAAAGCCAAGTCTGCCGGCTTTTTTTTCTGCAAGAACAGAACTTTTTCAGAATCCCAGGAGAAATAAAGAAAAAAAGCTCATCAAAATCAATAACCCATGAGTGAATTCCTGCAACAAAACATTAGAAACAGAGAACAATACAGAATTCTTGGGACAAAAAATACATAGACAAGTCTGCCGGCTTTTGTCTGCAATGAAGAAAAGTGGATGATAAACTAACCTGAAGCTTAATTCCTTCAAGAAACTGCCAAACTGAGCTCAAGTTTATTGATTTTTTATGGGGGGGGGGGGGGGGGGGGGGGGGGGGGGGGAGGCAAGGAAGAAGCTGTTACAGATAATGGAAAGTGGGGATGAAAAGATGAGAATTGTGCTGCGTTTTTCTTTTCTGATAACAATGAATTTTATTCGATATATATATATATATATATATATATATATATATATATATATGCGTGGTACATGTAACGTACATGTACTAGAGAGGACAAATAATGCATGCCTGTCATACATATCAGAAGTGATGAAGACGGTTGCAATGAAATTTCTACTGAATGTGTCTACCTTCATAAAATGTTATCCGGGAATTCTCTTAGTATCTCGTAAATACTTCACACTTCACGATTACTACTATATGGCACTACGATTATTTTTTTCGAGAAAGAAGCGTCGTTGATATTGATACTTCCGACTTCCGAGCTTAGAAAAGACGCACGAGCCACAACGGTGAATAACGTTGGTTTTAATGACGTTTTTTTAAACGTGATGAGCATCGGTGGAAATTTATTTCAACCCCAATTCTAATAACGTGTTTAACGAGTAATTTTGTGATGACATGTAAAAAAATAAAAGAACGTCATATCTGAAGAAAGTTTAATATTAGTCTTGACTCTTAATGATATTTCTTGTAAATAACGATCATCAGTGAGTTTCCTAAAACATCAATGACACTGATGTTTTAACATGTGGCTTGCTAAAAGTAATTACGTGCTAAAAAAACAATGAATATGATGTCCGAAACAACTTTGTGATAGCAATATATATCGTCTTGTTAGTTTGCATAAATTAAATTGTTTTGCATTTTTTTTTAAAGAAAGGGACTTTCACATAGTGTGTTTTATATGAGAAGACTTTTGCTAGCCATTTAGATATTTTGAAAGATACAAATTATATAAACTTTAATTAAATAATATATTTTGATGTTACATTCTTCAACAGAGAAAGTTATTTTGGTTTTAATAATATCAGTATTTTATTTATTTAGATAGATTTGTTTTTAGTAATAAATAAAAAAATAAAAAAGAGGCAGGGAAATTAAATTTGGACGTTCATATATTGAATGTGATGTGACAAAAAATAATTCTTACATGAAAATGATGTTTTGATTGAATTTTCAGAGATAGACAAAAAACAAGAAGTTGGTTTAACTTAATAAAATGAAAACTCTATTTTAAGCCTATCATTATTTTGGAAGTAACACATCAATCATCCATCTGAGCAAGAGAAATTTTTATATCAATTAAATGCAGAGATATTATTTACATATAGTGTTTTATTTTTATTATTATTTACAATGTAAACAAATTATATAAGTATTCACAGACACGTATTAAGAAAACCCGACTTTTGTTTATAAAAAACCGTATTTTTTTGTTCTTAAGATATCATTTACAAAAAACCGTAATTTACAAGTATCATTTCTCATTTTGTGTCCATAAAATAAAAACAAAAAATAAACACACACAAACACGTTTCTAGCACAGATATAAAGATAATAAGGAATAATAAAAGCATATTCTGATAGATAGATTTAGATTTGCACCCTTACAATTCACAACATAAAATACATACAAACATGCCTAAAACACCCCCCCACCCATGCATATTCACCCAAAAACCACCACATTTTGCAACCCAAAACCCAAAACAGGAAAATGCATGGGTGGGAGGAGGCATCATCCAAAACATCACAACAAACCATACTACACCACCATAAAATCCTACATTACAGACTGAGTTTCAGAAAAACAGTTGAACTAGAAGTTTTATTCTACAAAGCTGCGGTTTTTGCTTCGTCAACAGAAAAACATGGAGCTACGGACTTTTTCATCCAACCGAGGTAGCTGCGGGACTGAAACTTCCCCGGCATGGCTAACACCTCCTTTGCTCGATGATGTCTCTGATGTGTCCTCAAACTTCATCCATGTCCCCAGCTGTGTGGCCGCCAGATGCGCGTAGGCTATCGGAGCCACTGTTTCGTTTTAATCAATCAAAATGCCAGAAAAACAATCAGCATTCATCAAATTATGAATATTATCATCCTCTTCCTCAATCAAATATCATGATGAAAACTAGTCTATACATCTTGGGATATAGATGCTTTGGTCCCTTTATCTTCGTGATTTTCGCATTTATCTCCCCCAATGTTTCATCTTGATACTTATCTCTCATCTATGGCATTTTTTTAACCTTGTCAGTCCATTTTTGTCATGTGTCAAAGCTTTTTTTTTTGACACACGACACTTTGAATTGAAAATGCTTATAGATAAGGGGGGTAAAAGTGTTGTGATGAAACGTTGGGGGATCAAAATGTAAAAATCGTGGAAACAAAAGGACCAAAAGTGTCTTTCTATGCCTCAAAATCTAGTTTAAACAAAAAATTAAGCAGATCCCATGTGAATTACCTATTGAAATAGCTGTTGTGCTTCTTTGGTAGCTGAAAAAGAAAAAGCCCTTATATTAGTATGAAAATGAAAACTCTTCTTCATAATAGCAACAAATATATACATATATATATATATATATAGAGAGAGAGAGAGAGAGAGAGAGATGCATTATTCTGCTTTAAAGATCATCTTACACATATGAGAGTGCATGCACAAGCTCCTGTAGATCATCAGGGGAGAAACCGATTTCATCAAACAACACGTGATAGTGAGTTGGTCTTGTGGTCCCCTGTAAAATCGTCACAGCAGATCAAATACCACGTATGGTAAAATGACTCGAGCCACGTATACAACATGTTCATAGATACAATCCAGATTAACTTACAATCATGCCAGCATGAGCACAGAGATAAAAGTCGTAGTTCCTTGGGTGGCAGATCTTGTTGTCAATGATGGTACCTGAACCCCAACAACGTTACAAGTTAATCGACTAACTTTTATCGGTTAGCATCTTTTGTATGATTTTCAGACAAGAATATTACCAGGGGGCACATTGTCAGGAGATCCAGCCTGGAAAAACTTGGTATGGTGATTTTTTTGTGCAACGATGAAAACAAACTTGGGATTCCACGTCGCATCCAGAAATTTGCATGCCTGTATAATTATAAGAACATTAAAAATTAGGAGCTACCGAGAAAAAGCTTGAAAAAATATACCGAACAAAAGTTATATCAAAGACCTCAATCATTTGATCCAGTTCAATGTTCAGGACTTGTGTAAACTGTGATTCACTAACACCATCCCTGAGAATAAGGAAAATCAAAATTTTCATCATAAATGTGAGGAATTTGCCACAACGACTCTAAAAAACGAATAGAAGATTCTTCTATTGTACTTCAACGAGCTAGAATTCACCGAAGAGGACTAGAACGTAAATAAGTTAAACATAACACGTAGCACAAACAGAACATTCAAGCTTTGCAGAAGGAATATTAGCAGAAACAAGATAAAGAAGCGGCCCACTTACCGAAATATGATGATCTGTTCAGGCTTTCTTTTCCCAGAACTTACATAAAAGTCTAGCAAAGCCTCCCTGCAGAAAAAACGGAGAATTCTTTAGCCAAACAACATTCAATGTCGGTCTTAGTTTACTTATTTAGCACCATAAGAATCAAAATTCCAAATTTTGCCTGCTTACTCCGCCCTAGGGACTATCACCTTTATTATAAAGAGAGGAAAATCACACTTGTTTTTGTTCATTTTCTCAAAACTAGCCCCCTGTTTTTCATTTTGACATTTTCGGTCCATTAACTATACCTTTTTATTACACTTTTAGGGGGTCCCATTAACTATACCTTTTATTACACTTTCAGGACACTAAACATTTGAACCAATGTCAAATAAGTTAAGTGTCCAAAAAGAGTAACGAAAATACATAGTCAGTGGACCAAAAATGTCATTATGAAAAAGATGAGGGCTATTTTTTAGACAATAAGAAAATACAATAGGGGACGTGTCGTATTTTTATTATTTCTCAACAAATAGTAATGTTGCACATGGCACGTGCATACGTTATACATACGAACAAAAAAGTGAAGTTAGGGGACCAAAAATGTCAATATAAAAGATAGGGGCTAGTTTTGAAAAAATGAAGAAAAATAGGTGACGAAAAGTGTTATTTTCTCTTATAAAGAATAATGGTCAAGAAAAAATCCCTGCAACGGGATACTGCTCCAGCAAAAGTGATCCAGAACAAAAGTACCTAAATATCCCTTCATCTTCTTCGTCTGAAACACGTTTGAAAAGCGAATCAATCATTTCAACCTTGGGAGATTGAGTGCGTACAGATGCTCTGTAACGAGAAATAAGAGGCCATTGCCTTGAACTCACAACCTGCACAATCATTAAACACGAAAAAAAATTTACTATGACCAAATAAGCATAATAATGTACCACTTTCAAAAGTTCATACATGTATTAGCTGCAATAAGTCAGTTATTCCTAAAATAAGACACGAACATACGCAAAATGAGAGGTGCGTATCTTACTGCAGCAATTGACGGGACATCAGACTGTCCTGGAGAACCATGTGAGACATCCATACCAATAATAATGGTAGGAACCTTAGACACAGAAGGTAGTTGAGGACTATGTTCAACGACCAGCAGAGAATTTAGTCCACCGAGCTGCCAGTTGGAAAAAAACAAATCACGGAAATAGCAATGAAAATCAAATGCCCTCGAGAATGAAAAAAATAAAAGACTATGAAATTTGAAAAAAAACAACTAGGATGGCTCACCTTTGCATTCACCTTGAGCAGAAGATTTGACAGATATTGGTCATTAACTTTCATTGGAGCCATGCATTGCGTAACGATTCCATACTCAGCCAAATTCTTCTTTTTCCATGGACCTGAATATTAATGTTAATCAAGAAATAATAAGGTACGAACAATGGCACACACACCTACGTTTCTAGTAGTGTCCCGTATGCGACACAGATACGCACCCATACATAGGATACGCAACCATACATAGGATACGCACCTAAGGGCAAATTTGTAATTTAAAAATGTTGGATACGAGATTCGTATATGCATATACATAACTCGGATATGTGAAAAATGAGGAACTATATAGAAAACTGAGTAAAACCCACAAAAGATAACTCGGATTTGTGAAATGAAGAACTATATAGAAAACTAAGTCAAAACTGCTAGATAATGAAGGAAATACTGCCAAAAATGAAGAACCGGTTCTTATATTTTTAATATTTACACATGCCCTACGTATCCGTAACCTATTTTTTTCAAAAATCTTGGACCCCCATATCCCGTATCCCCATATCCATACCCACACCCACGTATCTGTATCTATGCAACCTAGGCTATATGCATATACACCTACAGACTTTGTTAATAGACCACAAAACTCCTCATGCAACCTAGGCTATATATATATATATATATATGTATGTATATATATATATATATGTATGTATATATATATATATATATATGTATGTATGTATATATGTATGTATAGCTCGAAACAAATGTGTCGACCGTAAACCCACCGTAAATATCGCAGTTTTTCCTCTCCGGAAGGAGACACAAGAGAAATTTCGGTGCGCCAGGCAGCTTAGATTGGACCTCTTCAAACATTTTTTCCACCCTAACAAGAGGCGGTGCACGCCTAAACTGTTGACTCTCTTCAAATACCTCAGTTGGAGGTTCAACAGCCTGAAAAAGTAGCAGATCAAAGTTTACCAGTTCTCTAATTGATGTTTACAGCAAGCAGAGCACAAAATTAGTATACAAAAACATACAATTCCTTTCGTTTCCCCGCATCTGATGAAATCTCTGATAAGGCCGTCTATGTTACAGCGTGCAGAAAAGTTCACTACGGCCCACTTTTCCACCTTTGCAGGCTCTACAAGTCTCTACAAAAACCATATTGAAATCACACGATAAGCATAATGAGATTTATATAACACTACCCGAACGGACAATCGAATAAATAGACAGTAGATGCCGTGTCACCTTATGGAGTAGATTCCATCTTCCATTCCTAGGGAAAAGGTCTTCCCCTCCTAACTTCAACTGCAAAAAGATGAATATGTCAGGCCGATGCAGCTTTATTGCGTAATTTAGAGAAAAAAGTGTTGACTACTACACCACTCCCTTACCTTCGGGGCTGGCAAAACACGACCTTCCACAGCAGTGAAGTTTCTATTGATAGAAACACCACAGGATTGAAGCAGAGGTTCAGCATCATAGTTGTTGATTTTCAAAGCCTACGAATTGACCATTAAATAAAGTTAAGCAAATACAGAAGAAAACCCGACTGACAAAAAGGAGGCACAGCAACCTAATTGTCGATTCTTGGAAGCCTGAATGCGTGAACTATATCATCAGTACTCAAAGAAAAGGACTTACATTGCTCAGTGCATTCATTCTTTCTTGCGGTTTTTGCCTTGACTTCTCCACAAGAGAAGATCTTTGGAAGGTTGATAACGCTTTTGTATAGCGTTGCAAAGACAACAAAGAGCATAGCTACATGAAACATCCCAACAATTAGACCAATGCCACATGAAATGCAGAAAAGTATGAACAGAGAATAGATACTTTACCTCAAGAGGAATGTAAGTAGGCCTTTTCGGCCTTCCAACATTAATACAAGGCAAATCACCAGAATAGCGCAAATCAATGTTACGATGAGTGACGAAGTAATCATAAACTGTCACTTCCGTTGGTTCAGCATCATTATCCTGGCCTCTTTGCTTCAGTGTGAATCTATACAGTAAATAGCACAACAACAATCATCTAATACTTTCTTTGACATCAACTATCAAAAGAGGAAAACGACACACAAAACCTTCCCAAAGAAAGGACCATCAAAACAATAAATTGCTGACAACAAGTTCTCACGTTTGGTCCTTGCACGGTCTTTCACTCAAACCAGTTATTCTATACTCTTGATTGGTGGGGATAGCCTTTATTCTCAAGTTTTTCAGGGTACGTTTCGCCTGTTCAAGGCAGAATATAAATAAATAAATAAACGTTCATATAGCAACACATATAGCATCGCAAGCGTACACAACAGAGTGAGGATACCAAAGGTTTAACAACTTTTACCTTCACCCAGTCAATAGAAAAAGGATCTCTCACGCTTTGATTGGCAATCAAAAAGTCCACAACAGGCCCAGGTTGGATTATCATGGTGGTCGAGACGTCTTAAACACACGTCAACATACAAACCACATAAATAGTGAACCTGAAATTCTTTAATGCATACAGATGAACAGAACTAAAGCCATAAGATACAGAGTGATAGTTTACCAATATTGAGAGATAAGCCACCCTGGGTAGTACGAAAGCTGGAGTGGAATCCCCGACAACCGAGAACACCGCCACCAACATCAGAAAAGTTCTTCGGATCGTTATGGAAGTAAGATTGACGAACAAGTAGGCATCCCCTGCAATATATCATGTAATGAAATCATACTTAGGCCTATAAATCACTTGTTGGATCTTACGAATTCTAAGAGAAATTTCACATACTGTTTTGCTGCATGCTGCCTCAAGATAATATCAAGAACTCGCAAAGCTTCTTGAGAGTTTTCAGACTCCTGACCTCGTAAAGCATTTCCAATTGCCTGCATGGGGATCTTTGCAGCATAGCTTATCTCTACCTTAAAACTTTTCGATCTTGATGGCCGTTTCACCCTTTTACCATCAGGGCTAGCATCGCCTTCTTTCCTGTGGTAAGATTGAGTTTAGCATTATGTTTACATCATCAAGCTAAACTATGGTATGAGCTTAAGTCAATAAGCGAAAAACGCACCTGTTAGGAGTAAAATCCTCAAGCACAACAGTAAACTCATGTTTGTTACGAGGAAGTGAACCAAGAGTAAACAAGCTCTTTTCTCCATCATAAGCAAATTCCTTTCCATCTAACTCGCTGGCATAAGTTTTCTCTACCAATCCCAGCACTTTTCTGCCAATACCCTTGGCATCAACCGGGCTTCCATCTTCGTAAAAAAGAGCAACCTGTTCAAATGCAATATATTGGAAAAAAAGTAAGAGCAAATAATGCTACATAAGAGTTAAAAAACGAAAATCTACAACAAATGTCTAGACGTACACTATAGTGGAAGAATTGTCCGTCAACGTTTTTCACATCCACTTTAAAGTGATTTGTAAGAAGCTGAATCTTTTGCCCTTTGGTTCCCAAACCACGTCTTGCCATCGGGACACGGAGCTTCTTCTTGACTGGTTCAGGTTCAGCTTTAATAGGTGTGACATTTGGTGGCACTGGTGGGGGAGGAGGCAGGTCATCAGAATTCCCATTCTTCTCGATTTCATGAGCACCGTTCTTCTCTTGTTCAGACGAATCCATTACAACACCTGGGGAAAAAGATTTAAACAGAACCCATCAAAGAATCTCTAAATTAAACACCTAAAAAATCCCTAAGAGAATTAGGTGAGAAGCCCATGTACCAAAACTAGACAAAGGTGTAAGCAACATTTCTAAAGAACGAAACTTTACAAACTAAAAGTTGCAGCAACTAAAACCCTGTAGATGCAGCAAGTAACTTTCAAAAATAAGTGACTTTTTTTGCCTCAGACTCAAACATTAAAGGCAGAGAGTGACTATGCTTAGAAGAGCCATGTCAGAAGCAAGGAGGGAAGGGGGGAGAGGGGGAGAAGCATCCCAAAAGCTACTAATTTAGTGTTAAAAAAGCTGAATAAAATCAAACCATCACATGAGTATATCTATATGACTATATCTACCCAAAAAAAAACGAAGATTTTGCTTCTTAAAAGGTGATAGCAACATTTCTGAAGATAAATTTTAAGACCCGGTACATGAAGCAAGTAACTTTCAAAAATAAAAGCCTGACATGAAACTTTTATTTTTACCTCAGACTCAAACATTAAAGACAGAGAGCGACTCTATGCTAAGAAAAGCCAGTGTCAGAACAACCCACAGCATAGGGGGGAGGAGGGAGAAACATCCCAAAATCTACTAATTTAGTGTTAGAAATGCTGATTAAAAGCAAATCATCAAATGAGTATATCCATACCTACCAAAACTAGACAAAGATTTTGCTTCTTAAAAGGTGTTAGCAACAATTAAAAATAGAAAATTTTACAAAAGAAAGTTGCAAAGAAACACTAAGACCCGGGAAATGCAGCAAGTAATTTCAAAAATAAATGCCTGACATGGAACTTTTTTTTACCTCAGACTGAAAAAGATAGATTTATTGCAAAACAAAAGCAGAAACAACTAAGACCCTGCACATGCAGCAAGTAACTTTCAAAAATAAATGCCAGAAATTAGACCTTTTTTTTCATTTTTTACCTCAGACTCAAACATTGAAGGCAGAGAGCGACTCTATGTATGCTAAGAAGAGCCAGTGACAGAAATTACCCACAGATAAAAAAGAGGGGGTTAAAGCAAGAAACACCTCAAAAGATACTATTCTAGTGTTAGATATGCTGAATAAAACCAAATCATCACATGCAAACCTAGCGTTTTATTTAAATTGTCCGCATGCAATCCCAGAATGCCAATTAAAAAATACTCAAAAAACCCAACAACAAAAAAAAGACCTTCTCTTTTTTGTCTCAAAATACATCTGTTGACTTTTTCTTTGCTAAATAAATAAAAAGAAAAAAAAATCAAGAAAAACAGTTTCCTGAAAAGAAAGGAAAAACAAAGAAAACCACAGTTTGAGCTGTTTTTTAACCACATTACAGAAATACATTTGAGAAAAAGGAACTTCCTTTAAGAAATCTGCTTGCTTTTAAGCAAATTTCGAAAATCAGACCCGAAAATTCCCCTTGAAACCCCACTTACACTGTAAACCCTAATTTCTACACCCAAAGCAGCTAAGAAAATTAATTATACTGCATTACGGCAACCGCAGAACAACCAGAGCCTCCATAATGCAACCTTTGCTGCTAAAATCGAAGAACAAGAAGAGAAAAATAAATTGAAATAAAGCAAAATAACCTACACTGAAAAATCTCTTCGACTCTTCGTCTACACCTCAGCTTGCTAACAGAGTAGAGCAACTAATGAGGAACACAAATACAGAGGACACAATGGGGGTATTAAAAGCAGCGGAGAGGAGAGAGAAATTTCTAAAACAATAAGCTTTTAACGTTAAAAATAATCATTTAATAAGGTGGTTCTATTGGCACACGCCAAATTACTTTTAGCACCCATTATTTGAATATTTTTTCTGCTGAACAAAACGTCACCCCCATCGGTGTTCTCCTCAACACCAACGCATCGACGCTGCGTTGGTGTTGAGGAATTAAACGACTGATGGACGACGTCCTTAAGTTGTGCCACTTTTGGTGTTCTCGCAACACCAACGCCGACGTCGATCGATGCGTTGGTGTTCAAGGAGGAGGAACACCAGTGGGATGACGTTCGTCTTTTTGAAAATAGTGTGGTGCCGAAGTAATTTTTTGCGGTGCCGGAAGTAAGTGGGTGTCATAAGTAATTTGACGTGTGCCAATAGAACCCACCTATAATAAATGTAAAATATGGTTTTGAGTTGAAATAACGGGTGAAATTATCATAATTATTTTCCGGCATAAAGGTTAATTTGAATGATAAATCTACATCAACGTATTTACAATGTTGAATATTTTTAACACCGTACCAACCCGACCGGACCGGATCGATACAAACCAATGGTTTAGATGGTTTTTTAAATTATAAAAAGGACCAAATCGATACATAAATATTTTGTTAGATATTTTTTCATAAATGACATAATTTGTAATCGTATGCATTCGAGTTGTCGTATAGATAAATATTGTCGTAACAAAACGGGATTCGACATGTCCGGTCTGGTCGAGGTGGGTCGAGAGAGCAACGTCCCTTCGTGGGGGTCAACGGGGCAGCGTCCGAAAGCTAAACGCCACCAGATGAAGTGGTATACCCGTCAAAGCCGAAGAGATTTATCTCTTGGCCGAAGCGGAGTGTTTGATTGTTTTCGTAATAGGAAACAATCGTTCTTATTAACATATATCTGCCTATAAAAAGGTAGTCGTGCATACATGCAAATCTTAATTCGTAACATCACCTGAAAACTTTTCCCAAGTTTTTCTGATTTGGTTCTGACGAGTCACCGTCCGAATCAAACACCGCAATTATTCTGAATTAGATTTTCGGTTGATCCCCAAATGACTTCGTAAGGGCGAAATATCTTTCAAAGACAACATTCATTGTGTGTCTTAAAGATTCAGTGTAATTATTTGATTCTTGTTTATTAATTTTTCAACATATTTCAAAGAGGTTGGTATGTTTCTTAAACAAACAGGTTCAAACTTGCTTGTGTGCTAATTAAATTAACACAAATTTAAACACTTGTCATTCATGTCAACTTCATCCTTTTTAGTTTTTACGCCTCCAACGGACTCTGGTGGTGCCTATTCCGACACTCACTGTACTCCTCACAGCTTTCGCCTACTGAGTTTGGGCTGGTAAGCTCCGGGGCCAGTTTGTAGAGCTTTGGAGTCGCACAATTGATCATTTTCAATAAAATGTCTAGTTTCAAAAACATTTTTCCAATTGTTTCTTTTGTCAATCTTCCTTGAGATTGGAATAAAGTCTGGCATAAAATTACTCGGATTGCTTCGGAACTACACAATCCATTAGTGGCTTCTTTAAAAAATGCCGAACCCCAACACATAGCGTCTCTCAGGACAATATGTCCTTAGTATTGGTGAATGATGTAATCGAATAATATGCCTCAATGAATCAGCGTATTCAGACTTCCTTACACATTTTTTCTGTCTAATTGTTGTATTCCTGATACGATAACATGAGTTTATACTTCTTATGTTCATGGCTGCAATCCTTAATGAAACTTGTATATATGCTTATATGATAGCTAAAACGCAAGCAACCATACACTGCACAAATATTATTGTTAGTATATTTATCTTATTATCTTGATCTATATAGTTGATATCTTTAAATTAACTTGAGCATTACATTGTCTACAAGTCTTAGAACTCTGTATGCGAGTTTAAGTTGCTTATCTAGTTGAATACTTAGCTCTATATCAGTGGCGGAACCAGAAAAAAAATATCGGGGTGGTCTTGATATATAAACTGCAAAGCTAAAAAAAATCCGGATAAAAAATAAAAAAATGTAGGTAGTGGGATTTGAACTTACAACCTAGAATTATAGAGATTGAAAAGGGTTTGTTTTTAAACCACTAGGATATAAGGTCTTTAATTCAAAAAAAAGACACATAACATACTAATATTAACACTACTATTAATACAATAATAAAAATATGGGGGGGGGGGGCTTGACACCATTTGGGGGGGGCTTGAGACCACCCAGGCATAGGGTGGTTCCGCCCCTGCTCCATATACACCTGAGAAGTGTTACATAACTTTGATCATACTTGATATCCTCCTATATGCGTTAAACACCTTTATTATATTTGTCTTCACTTTGAGGTATATGTTCTTTTAACTGAAAAAAGGGGAATGATATTTTTTTTATTACATTGGAGGCGAAAATGAGAATCAAACTATGGTTCTCATCAAAGAGAGCAAAGACCATTAATGTCATTATGTGATATCCGATTGCATGTTTGCAGTATATGGTTGTATACACAAGTTAACATAACTAAACCTTGATCTCTGTCTTTGCAAAAGTCTAGTTCCGTATTTTCAATCACATATGCAATCGATCTGGTCTTGTTTAAAGGCTTAAGTTTCAAACAAGGTTATAGTTCTTATCGTAGATGGCAACTCCTCCACCAGCACGCATAACATATAATTGTTCCAAGCAACATCTATATGAAAGATAAAGCTTAGATTAGGGTCAACACTAAGATCTGAGGCAGAGGTGGTGCGATGGGCTATGCTTCAAGCAAAAACTAGAAGTTGGCAAGGGATTATGATCAAGACGGACTCACTCATTTTGGCACATATTGCAAATGGTATAACCCCGCCAAATCCGGAGCTTTATGTAATTACTGCTGATATCCGGTATCAATTAAACTTCATTTGTTCTCGTAGGTTGTGTCATTTTAACAGAAAATGTAATATTGTGAGCCGCTGATTTTGCTAAAAAGATTATTAATCCAGTCATGTAGACTGAACTTTTCCCCTCCTTTGTGGTTTTTCGAAACGGGACGAGGAAATGGCTAGACCTTTTTTTTTTTGTAAACCCTACTTTGCTTTAATAAATCTTTTGTTTATGGGAAAAACAAGATACTACATCACACATCACATCTATTTTATTTAACGCGAATTATATTACAAACCAAACAATATTATGCACTTAATAAGGGCTATATAATTAAAATGGTCTTAGAAAAAACTTATTAAAAATAGTCCTTTTTTTTGTCTTATTTGCTGCATTGTGACTCTTCTTAATAATATTTTTCCTTTTAAGTTTAATAATAAAAAGTATAATTACAAACGAATCCTATAATAACCGATTATCGAAAATTTTATTATGGTCATTGTCTAAATATGACTTAGTGATCCGAGACCAATAGGAAAGCAACAAAACACACAAGGACTCAACGTGTAAAATATAAATGCCATGTATTCACATTTTGACCCTTCTTATGAGAATTTTCATTGGTGGACCAAGTGTGACATGTTGATCCTGGACAATCATAAAACGACTCTCCAATTATTATTAACTTAAAAATAGTTAAAAAAAATTAAAAAGAAAAGAAAAGAAAAAACTATTTGGAACTTATCTCTGCCGATGACGTAACTTGGTCCCACCCACCGACTCATCCGACCGTTAAAGCGTCCACCTTTTCTTTTACGTTATGTCATTTTTACATGCATACATCATCTCATCTCCTTATAATAAAAATTAAAATAAATAAATAAATTGAGGGAAAAGGACCAAAAAAAAATTATAAATTGAATAAATGTTACATTTTTTTTTAGTTGTAAAAATGACAAACAATTTCTGACGGACAAAAATACCTCTTTATAGAAGCGCGTGTATATCTTCAAGTGCTTCATTTCTGCTTCAGGTATGTTTTTGTTTTGTTTGTTTTTTTTCTTTTTCAAACATCCGTAACTTTTAATTTATAACTCCGATCATCGAAATTTTTTCACCAAAATTCATATTTTTTTTCTCTTTAATTTGAGTCCAAATACTATACCCTTCCGACGTAAATTTTGAAAGCCGAAAAAATATTTGTATTAACCGGAGCGTTTTTCTTATAAACGACCATAACTTTTGATTTAAAACACCGATCATCAAAATTGTTTCACCAAAGTTCATTTTTTTTTATCTTCATTTTGAGACCTCATTTGATACATTTTCGACATAGTATTTGAAAGCCGAATTTAATCGCAGCATTTACACTAAACAGTATGAGTATCAGTATCAGGCTCATTTAAGGCTTAATTCAAGTGACTACTTCAAGGCACACATATCTGGTTCATATAAGGCTCATTTAAGGCTTAATTCAAGTGATTAACTAGTAAGCCTATGTCAAGTTTATGTGGTTTTGATTGATAAAAGGAATAGCATAGATTAACTTGATTAAGGTGTGGTGTTTATAACATGCAGGTTCAGTAGTTAATCACTTGAATTAAGCCTAAAAGGTACATCAGACTAAAAGGTAATACATAGAAGATCAATACAACAGACTATAGATTTGGTACAATAGGTACATCAGACTAAAAGGTAATACATAGAAGATCAATACAAGTCTGAAACAGTCTGAACTATCAGCCAAATTATAAGAAGGATATTCAAGTTCAAAGAACTAAATTATCATGCCCGGAATTCACAAAGTGTTGAATTACAAGTTCAGTAAGCTTATGCACTATGCCTATCTATTACATGATGATACAATATAGATCAAAAACCTCAGCACGCCAAGGCACACAGTAAGCCTATGAACTAGGCCTATCTATTGCATTAAGGCACACAGTATCAGTATCAGTATCAGTACAGAGTATCAGGCTCAAAAGGACTCTCCTTTCGGTTTTTTGTTGCAAGGTCTATCTCCCCCAAGTCCTTGATATGAACTGAATGTCTTCTTACAGTTCAAGCATGTTTCGATACTACTTTTTCGGAGCATGTTTCGATACTATTTTTTCTTTAGGATCATTTCTTTTAGGCCTCTTCTTGTTCTTGGGTTCAATCACATTAGGCCACTTGTTCTTGGCTTCATAAACAGCTGCATTCTTGAAAAATCCTTCGAAAGGTGTATCCGACTCGCCTTTTTCAACACATTCATTCAAATAGTAACCTGAATCAGAGCACTCATTGAAAATTTAATAACTTTTAATTATGTTTATCTTCTGGTGTGGGTGTCAGTTCAAGTCCAATAACAAGTACAACTTGTAGTCATCTAAGACATCTGGAAAAAGAAAACTTCTAACTGCAATTTTTTTCCTTACAAACTTGTATAGAACCTCTAAATCAAAGTCTTATGGAAGGCCCACCAAGCTACATTCTGAGACACAAAAATGGAGATAATCAGGAGATTGTTTCTAATAGGCAGAGCAAAGTAAAACAAAACAAAGGCCGATGCGGATGCACGACGACAACAACTAGAAGTAGAGGCAACCTTGAGGAAGACGGTCTTCTTATTCCCTTTCCCGTTTAAAAAAAAACCTACAGAAAAATGATAAGAATCATTAATAAGGCTAGCCAGTAGATATCCCAACATAAGGCAAGGAAGATCTGTCAGCAAAAATTAGTTACAGAAAATAGATTCATTGGATGATGGTCGCGCAGTGTTTGAATCTTGTGGAGAGCTTTTCCACTTCACCCCTGATCAATTGTCGCTTGTATAGACATGATACATATTTGGATTGAGAAATATTTATCCTCTGCATTGAAACAACTTTTTCCAGAAAACATGTCAAGAAGAAAAATTCATGAGAATGCCCCAATAAAATTCCGAGCAACTAGGCATCATCATCCACTTAATTCCACCTTTGCATATGGTGCTGGTGGAAAAGAAATAGATTCTTAAATGTGACGAATCATATGCAGATTAACAAAAATAAAAGGGAACGCGTAATTTTATAGTACTTGGAGGGATATGTTTTGTGAGAGAATAGGGGTATATTCGTCCAGTGGAATTTATTTGTCCTTAATGCAACTAAAAAATTGAAACTGGATTAACACTTAATTAAGGAGGAAAAAGTGGACTATAAACTAATTTTTCCTAAAAAATAATAATAATAAAACATACTACATCACATAAGAAAAAATGATGACCACCTATTTACATCTTATCATTACTCATGATTTTTTTCTTTTCTTTTCACAGATGATAAAAGATTTATTAAAATCCACGGAACATAATTTACAATAAAACTAGTCATCCGCAGATCATAACATCGTTGGACTACAACCTAGCCAAAAGCTCGACTACGACCCAACATATAGTTGGACTACAACAAACACAAACTATATATAAAACCAAACATACAACAAAGCCAAGTAATGAAGTAGAGAAACGTGCTAAGCATAGACGAATAAAAATATTCATCAAAGATAAAAATGGGCGCTCAGATAAGGGACCTCATGGCTAATCCATTACTTGACCACATAACAACTACAATAAAATAACAAAGTACATAAAAGTACAACAAAATTAATCCAAAACAGCCGCAACACGACACTACCTCATGCCGCCACACTACCTTTGAGAATTCCAGCTTTCCCCGGCTTTGGGACGTGGCCGGATCACGGCCGTTCATTCCAGTCGAAGAGAGAGGACACACAATTTTTTGATGGTCGCGGTCCGGCCACGTCCCCAAAAGCAGGGGAAGCAAGGGAAGGTGGGATTCTCGAAGTAGATGATCCAGTTCGGCAAGATTGACATCTCATCCCGAATTTACAGGCGGCAAGCCACAAGCAGCACAGAAAAGCCACCAGCAGCGATCTACAAACCATCACCAGCGCCAAGTCAGAACATGGAGCCCAGATGCGAAAATAGCACCACCGACCATGGAGATCCGGTTGCAAAGAACTATTTGGGACCCGAAAACAACGCCACCGGAGACGAACCCCCCTCCCACAACCGGAGCTAACAAGATCGAGCACCCAACACCAGATCGGACCCAAATCCTGCCGAATAAAGAGGAGGAAGCCTACAAACGCCCATGTAAAAGCATATCAAGCCCTAGCAAGCAGAAGTCGTCGAGCTCTACCTCCAAACTAGTATGTGTTAGGACTTAAGTGTTCCTAGGTGTTAGTGGGTATACTCCTTTTACCTCATTGAGCCAAGAGGTATATAATGAAGGCGTGTTTTGTAATAATTGCTCACTTTTGATATTAATAAAACTCTCTTTCCCGCCTATTTCCCTTCTTCCCCATTTTTCTCTGTTTCTTTCCTCAAATTCCTCTCCTTTATCCCCAGAATTATTCTCAAAACCCTAATTAGGATCACTATCCTAACATCTGGTATCAGAGATTCCTTCTGTACCTGTGATTGTTTGCAATGGCTGCTAAATCAATAGAAGAGCTTAGAAAGAATCAGCAGAAAATGACCGAGGAATTCACCTTACGCATGAAAAAGATGTAGGTCCGAGTTGATCAATCGATCGGAAATCAGATTCAGAAGGTGGAGGTTCATATACAGAAAGTTGAAGCTCATGCGTGGAAGGTTGAGGATCAACTTGATTCTTTGAAGTAAATGATCAAACAGTTGATCGACAAAGACAATAAGAAGCCAGAACTCCACGACAAAGCTCCTGCTGAAAGTACGGGTGACGGATTGCTCCCAACTTTTCCACTAAGGCAAGACTCAGCAGAACCATCAGAGGTTAATTTGAGGTATGAGCCTCATTGCAAAGCGTCGAAAATCGATTTTCCACTGTTCAATGGTGATTCTCAAGGAGTGAAAGATATTTCCAAATTCATGATACTCCTGACAATCATAAGGTCAGTTACGCATAAATGCACCTTTGAGGAGCTACGGATGTGTGGTTTGGAGGTCTTAGAATGAGCTACCTCACATCACTTAGCCTACGATGAGAGAATAAGTTTTAAAGAGGTTTGGTTGTAAATCCATGGACATGGCAGTTGATGATTTCCATCAGTCGAAGCAGGTAGGGTGCGTGGATGAGTACCTTGCTGAGTTCGAAGAATTGAGGACACTAGTGCAGATGCAATGCCCTAGACGGACAGACTACCATTACATCTCCTGCTTCATTAGAGGACTCAAACCATAAATCAAATTGATGGTGAGGTTGATGCATCCGGATTCCATGTCATCTGCGGTGGAGGCTGCAAGGTGCCAGGAGTGTGTCCTATTGTCCTTAAATCACAAACCTGCCTAATATTTCGTATTCTACTAGACAGGTATGCACCTAAGGTGTTCGATAAAATGCCACAGTTAGAATACAAGCAACCAGACCCCAAACTAGTACTACAAAGGGCTATCACACCTAAAGAGATACAATATAAGAGAGCCAAAGGGTGTGTTTCCGGTGTGATGAGAAATACACCCCGAGCACAAGTGTAGGCAAAGGCATATTCACTTCATTACAGCAGAGGATGAAGAATTTGTTGAAGAGGATGACTATACCATAGATGACCCTCCAAACACATCTCATGTCTCAGTCTATGCATTGACTGGTCAGATAACTCTTAATACCTTCAAAATTAGTGGTCTGATCAAGAAGAAACAGGTTGAAATCTTGATAAATTGTGGAGCATCTCATTCTTTCTTGGATTACAAGGTGGCCAAGGATGCTGGTTGCAACATAATGCCCAGCAATCCTATGATAATTACAGTGGAAGATGGGAATTCCATAAGAAGTGAATCCAAATGTCCAAATCTCTCTTGGTCAATGCAAGGGTTCCAGTTCAAACAAGACATCAGGCTTCTCAAACTCAGGGGTTGTGATATGGTTTTGGGTGTGGACTGGTTGGGGAAATATAGTCCAGTCACATTCAACTTCCATTCCATGTGTCTGACATTAACTAAAGATGGGGAGCAGGTTAATCTTTCTGGCAAACCAGAGGTCAACTCATGACGATCAGTTGCAAAAAGTTGGTTCAAACTTTGAAGAATGGCACTTGTGGATTGGTGGGATGTTTAAATCAGATCCAAACAGAGCATGAGTCTACTACTCCCACCCCTCTAGAGCCCCTACTCTCAGAATTCCAAGATGTTTTTGCTGCTCCTACAGGCTTACCTCCAGAAAGGGGTTGTGAACATTCCATCACATTGAGAGGAGGAGAAGTACCAGTAAATATTAGACCTTATATATAACTTATACTCAGAAGGATGACATTGAGAAGATAGTGACTGAGATGTTAGGACAGGGCATAGTCCAACACAACAGTAGCCCTTTTGCTTCTCCCATGCTTCTAGTTACAAAAAAGGATGGGACATGGAGGGGGTGTGTAGATTACATAAAACTCAATGACTTGACAATCAAGGATATGTATCCTATCCCAATTATAGATGACTTGCTAGATGAGTTAGGGAAGGCCATGGTCTTTTCCAAAATTGATTTAAGATCCGGATTCCACCAGATCCTCATGAACAGGGGTGACATACAGAAAACAACCTTTGTCATTCATCATGGCCACTTCGAATTTTTGGTCATGCCTTTTGGGTTAACAAATGCTCTTGCTACCTTTCAAAGGAACATGAATGAGCTGCTTAGGCCTTTCCTCAGGAAATTTGTACTAGTGTTTTTGATGACATCTTAGTTTACAACATTGACATGCAACAACACTTGGTACATCTTAGGCAGTCCTGGAGGTGCTCGTGAAGCACTCTTTTATGCTAAGGTGTCGAAATGCTCTTTTGGGCAAGACAAGGTGGAGTATTTGGGTCACATTATTCAGAATGGTAGGGTATTTGCTGATCCTGCTAAAATACAGGCTATGGAACAGTGGCCTACACCTCGAATGTTTCTGAGTTGAGGGGGTTCTTAGGTCTCACTGGATTTTACAGGAGGTTTGTGCCCTCCTATGGCATCCTAGCCAGGCCTCTTAATGACCTTTTGAAGAAGGAGGGGTTCTCTTGGAATCCTAGGGCACAAGAGGCATTTGATCAATTGAAGCAGGCAATGGTCCAATCCCCTGTCCTAGCACTTCCAAATTTTGAAGCACCTTTCTGCATATAAACAATGTGCAAAGGGGTTATTCTTGTAGCAATCCAAACGGTCGAATTCCAAAGAGATGGGGTTGTCCATTCATGAGATGGAGCTTTTGGTTGTGCTCATGGCAGTCACTAAATGGAAACAATATATACAAGGGAGGCCATTCACAATCAAAACTGACCAACTGAGCCTCAAATTCCTTTTAGATCAGAGGGCCACTCCCACTCTACAACAGAAAAGAGTGACTAAACTACTGGGTTAGATTTCACAATTGAATACAAAAAGAGGAGTGAGAATGTAGTGGCATATGCCCTTTCTAGGAAGAACCATGACCAGATTTAGTATGAGAAATGGGAGTTATGTGCTATCAATTCGGTGTTGCCATCTTGGGTACATAAGAGAGCCCTTAGAATGATGGGTTTATGGAGGAGAAGTTTAGAGCCTTAATTGTTGAGATACAATGATAGAATTTATGTGGGATTAGCTGGGGGTTTAAGGGATAAACTGGTAGAGCAGCTACATTCCAGCCCTATGGGAGGACACTCTAGGGTGAGGGCATGCTACATCATAATCAAGAGGCTTTTATATTGGCCAAATTTACAGAAGATGTCACTGAGATGATCCAAAAGTGTATAATTTGTCAGCAGTGCAAACTATTCATGACAAACCCCAAGGTCTTTTGCAACCTTTACCTATACCTGATAAGTCTTGATCCCAGTTGAGCATGGATTTCATTGAAGGATTACCCAAATCAGAGGGGAAAAGTGTCATCATGGTAGTGGTGGACAGGTTAACTAAGTTTGCACATTCCTACCACTTGACAAGGGATACACTGCTGAGAATGGCCACGGTGTTCTTCAATGAGGTATACAGGTTACATGGCATTCCTGATAGCATTGTATCAGATAGAGACAAAGTGTTTACATCAACTTTTTGGGGTTCTCTGATGAAGCTGGTAGGGGTGAAACTCTCATATAGTTCGGCCTATCACCCTTAGACAGACGGGCAGACTGAGAGGGTAAATCAATGTGTTGAAATGTACCTCAGATGCATGACATTTCAAAGACCTATAAGGTGGAAAAGGTGGCTCCCATTGGTAGAGCATCGGTACAATACTAACTACCATACTGCCCTCAATATTACACCTTTCGAAGCTCTATATGGCTATGTCCCCACCACACTGCCCATAGGCAGCTTTGCTCAATAACAGTTTAAGGATATGTAGGGATTTTTGCAACAGAAACATGTGATAATGAAGGAACTAAAAAATCAATTAGAGGAAGCCCAATCTCGAATGAAATTCTATGCTGATCAACACAGAAGGGAAAATGAGTTTGCAGTTGGAGATTTTGTCTTCCTAAATTTACAACCTTACAGACAGAATTCAGTAGCTCTGAGGAAGGACCTGAAGCTGCCAGCAAAAATATTTTGGGCCTTTCAAGATCATTTCAAGGGTAAATGAGGTGGCTTACAAGCTACTGTTGCCTCCAGAGGCTAGGATACATCCTGTGTTCCATGTATCCATGCTTAAAAAGTGTATAGGGGCTGATGTTCAGCCCTCTGCATCCCTGCCAATTACTAATCAGCAAGGTGAGGTGGTAGTTTACCCAGAAAGAGTGCTGCAAATCAGACTGGTCAAGAGATATAACAAAGTTGTGGTCCAATGGAAAATCAAGTGGTTGAACTTAGACGAAGAGCAAGCTACATGGGAAGATGTGGCTTTTATCATGTCACAATTTCTAGATTTCCCCATTCCTCGTGGGCAAGGAAGGTCCTTAGGGGAGGGTGATGTTAGGACTTAAGTGTTCCTAGGTGTTAGTGGGTATACTCCTTTTACCTCATTGAGCCAAGAGCTATATAAGGAAGGCGTTTGTTGTAATAATTGCTCACTTTTGATATTAATAAAACTCTCTTTCCCGCCTATTTCCCTTCTTCCCCATTTCTCTCTGTTTCTTTCCCTAAATTCCTCTCCTCTATCATCAGAATTATTCTCAAAACTCTAGTTAGGATCACTATCATAACAACATGCCAGCCGGATCCGATGCAGAACAACACCACTTAGACCATGAACATGGTCAAAAGATGAGAAATAGCAAAAGGAAAAAACCGTGTGGTGCGGATTTGAGTTTCAACGTAAATCACATTAAGTCATTTATATTCAATTTATACGTTTTAATGTTTGTTAAAAGGGGTTTAGTTATTGTTAGACCTTTTAGTTTGGGTATAAACAAGACATTAAGTATTTTATATTCAATTTGTGCGTGTTTTAAATACATCATAACGAATTCACTGTAGCACCAGAATTCAGGTTATATTCGACTTCACATAAGTCGCAAATGAAAATTCGACATATCTTTGCATAGACGATTACCATTGTGATGCCCAAAATGTAGTTCGTTGTGGTACTTTTTAACAATTGACTTCAATCTACCATTGAGATGTGTCATATAAGATAGACTATTATCGTCTATAGTCTTATGTTTAGGTTTTCGTTGTTGGGATCTTACATGAGTATTTTGTGTTTACCACCACATTAATATTTGACGATTCCAAAAATCGTCTGTCTGAAATCTAGGGTTTTTCTCCTTGTGATAGCCTATCAACGCTTGGAACGAAAAGATGAAGGGGGTGGTTGTGGGATGTTTTTAGACTACACTTGACAGTAATCAAGCTGCCTACGTATCCAATGCGGACATTGGAATCAAGTCTCTGTAGTTACTCAGATATTGTTTATATAGAGGGGCTTGTGCCCTAGAGTTAGCGTGTGCGTGTCTACGATGGACACTGATTGGCGTGTTCCCTAAGGAAAATGATTATGTTTAGTTAATCTCCTTGATGCTAGGAGATAATTGGGATATTCAAATACTCATAAATATTGGAGCCTTTATGGCTTGGGGTTCCTTCCATAATTATCAAATTTGGAGCGTGTGCAAGGGGTTTGGCCCAAGGGAGCCTTGGACGACCTTATAGGTCGGACGTGGGCAAGTTTGAACACAAGTATTGGCCGACCTGTAGAGGTTGGGATAGTGTGTGTGCCTATAACGCTTGGAGGTCGGCCCTAAGCGTCAGCCGACCTGGGGAGAGTACCCAAACTAACCTAGTTCGGCTATGGGAGTTATGACCCTTTAGACAACCTTTCTCTCTCTATTATTAATGTTGGGCCACTAAAGAGGTGCCACGCAGGTGCGTTCAGTTTTTGGCATCGTCAATATTGTTTCATTTTACTCGTGGATATTGATCAGTTGACCGAACTATATACCGTTAGTGTTTAACCTTAGTTTCATTTTCCCCTTCCATTTTACTTATTGTTATTCTTGTTTAGAGGTTATGATCTATTAATTACTCAATGACTCTGCAAGTAGTCCGTATTTTCACATATAGCTATGCGCCCGTACGCTAAACCTCCATTATTTACTTGCTTTTACTCGGGTATTCACTTTTCTCAAATCTCGCTATCTATTCCCATTCGCTTCCCAAGTTTTTGGTCTCTCAATGTCACTGTCGGCTTACATACCCTGACTCAGGGGCGGACCCAATATGTTAAGGATGGAGTCCATGAACAGCACTCAAATTTCCAGGCGAATTGATTAATATACCCTCTAATAATATTAAAATGGGGGTTCTAAAGGCACCCCCCTTATTACTACGTGCACCCATTATTTGATTTTTTTTTTACTTCTACAAACCCCCAATTTACTTATTACACCACACAAAAATAAAAAAAAAAAAAAAAAATACACTTTAGTCCCTAGACTTTTTTAAATTTAAATAACTACACCATCTTCTTCCCAACATCACCATCTTCTTCCCACCACTAACCACCATCCACCCGCCACCCAAAACCCCCAAACCCGTCACCCAAAAGCACCAACCACCATCAAACCTCCACCCTAAACCCGCCCCTCTTCCCTCTTCTACGCTTTTCACACCCCCACCTTCCAGCCGCCGCCCCTTCCTCCTCTGAAAAACAGCCACCCCCTTCTTCCTCCCTCAGCCACCCCAAATCGAAAATCATCTCTTCCTAAATCGCAGCGAATTGAGCCCCCAAATCGCAGCAAAATCAAACCCCCAAATAGCAGCCCCAAATCACAAATCTTCTTCCCAAATCACAGTGAATCGAGCCCCCAAATCGCAGCTTTGCATTTTTTTTCTTTTCTTGAAAAGGCCTGCTGAACCTGCGTTTTTTTTTGTTGAACCTTCGAAAATGGGGGTATGGAGGAAGACGATGGTGGTGGTGGGAAGATAGCGGCCGGACATTCATCTTCAAATTCTACAAATTTTTTGAACCCACGTTTTTCTTTTTGTGAACCTAATATTTTGAAAATAGAGGTATGAAGGAAGATGGTGGTGGCATGGTGGGATCTATTGGTGAGAAGGGGCTGGTGAAAATGGGTGGGTTTTGAGAAGATAGGTGTTAGAAGAAGAGGGTGATAATGGAGATGGTTGATTGGCGGTGGGTATGGAGATAACGGTGGTTGGTGGTGGTGGTTGGTGGTGGGGAGGAAAATACAGTGGCAGTTGGTTCTTGGTGGGGGTGGGAATGGTAGCGGCGGCCGGTGAAGGTGGAGATGATTTTGCAGGTGGGGGAGGTGGGAAGGGGTGGCTGAGAGAGTTGGGGTGGCTGGGGAAGGAGGAAAGTGGTGGACGGTGGTGGCTGGAAAAAATGAGGAGGGTGAATTTTTGGGGGGACTAGTTTGAATTTTTTATAAGTTGTGGTGAAAGTAGTAGTTTTTTTATTAATTGTGTAGTGTGAGAAGTATAAAAATAATCAAAATAATCTTGTGGTGCCAAAAGTAAAATTTTGTGATACAAGTAGTAAGTGGGTGCAAGTAGTAAATAGGGGGGTTGCCAATAGAACCCCCATATTAAAATTGTATATGTATATTATTTAGACAATTTTAATGTAATAATTCATATAGTTTAACTGTTTCGAAGCTTTATAACCAATCATAAGGTCAATGGTTCAAAACGTTGTAGGTGAAGTTTTTTTAACATTTTTTTTCTAATTTGCCCCGTACTTTTAAAATTTCTGGGTCTGCTACTGTCCTGACCCCGCTCGCCATTCATTGAGAGAAAGCAAACTCAAACTATCTAAAGGGACAAAGGAACCTCGGGTGATTGTAGGGTAGTATGGTGAGCTATAAGAGTGTTACAATAACATCGCATTTGATACAACCACAATTGGTCACTACTATAGTAATATTACTTTCGATGTACTCTAATAACTATCCAATTGCTTAAATGACCATTGTCCCTCATTTTTATCACCAAATCACTGTTGGCTAATTTTCAGCTTTATTTAATAAAATAAATAGTATTATTTCTAAAAAATAAAATAAAGAAAACACAATTTCAATTATATTTTATTTGGGGAGCTTCTCTCCAAATAAAAAAAATCTTTAAAAAAATGTCAGTCTTAAAAAAAAACCTTTTTATTAAGTCAAATCCATAATAGCAGCGGAAATTACATCATGAGGGGGAGAAGCTCCTCAAACAACACAACCAACATGATTCAACCCATGCCTAGCCAATAAATGCGTCGGAAAATTACTCGTGCGCTTGACAAATGTAAAAGAAGATGAAGCAAAGGACGACAAAAGTGCAATACAGTCTTGCGCTAAACAACTGAAGACAGACAAATCATCCGACGGTCGTAGTAAGACTTGAACACATGGCAAACAATCAGTCTCAAAGATAACGGTAGAAAGTCTCAAACGAATAGCTTCTTATATTGCCAATATGATCGCCTGCATCTCCAGAGTCTCTGGGCTTATACGAGGGTCGAGATGAAACGAAAAGACAGCTGTAATTGAGCCGAGTGTGTCTACGACCGTCGGATGAGTTGTCTGTCTTCAACTGTTTAGCGCAAGACCGTTTTGCACTTTTGTCGTCATTTGCTTCATCTTCTTTTACATTTGTCAAGCGCACAAGCAATTTTGCGGCGTATTTATTGGCTAGGCATGAGTTGAGTAATGTTGGTCGTGTCGTTTGTAGAGCTTCTACCCTTCATGATGTAATTTCCGCCGCTATTGCGGATCTGGTTTAATAAAAAGAATTTTTTCCTTCAATTTTTTTTTTTATTTAAATCAAATTGTATTATAGTTAATTTTCTTTAGGGCAACTATAATATTATAGTTATTTAGTAAACATAATATAATTTTTTTATATAAAATTTCCGGGTGTCAAACCCTTCATCACGATTCTCCCTTGTCTGTTCGTGCCGTCGCTCCGTTGTCGGAAGAGCAGTTGTTACAGCGATCGAGGTCGGCCGGCGAACTGTATCATCACCAGCTGTTTCCGAAATCACAACACTACAACTCGCAGCAATTGAGCTGTTTATTTATTACGTTTGACCTAATTTCGGTGATTCCGCAGCATAATTTATTTTTGGCTTGCTTTGGAAGTAACACCAAAGGTAGTGTTTATCTCTTTATTAAGCTAATATACTTGCTATTTATAGTCATTTTGGCTAAAAAATTCGGCCTTTTCAGCTGGGAATTGCAGGGAAACAGGAAGGGAGGGGTTTAAGCTTGATTTGATTTTGTTGGTGGGGATTTTATGGCGATAGCAGCCCCAAACCAGCTCAATGTTACTGAATCGCCCACCTGGGGTTCGAGAACTGTTGATTGCTTTGAGAAATTGGAGCAGATTGGCGAAGGAACTTATGGGTTCGTGCTTTTGCACAATCTTTTTCATTTAGCATTTGTATTGATTTTGATTAATTTATCGATTGATTAAATTTCTTATGCTGCCGTCCAGGCTTATATTTGGTTCAAATGATTGTACATTGCTGTTTTGATGTGTATAATTATGGTTTTCTTACCGAGATTTTGCTCATTTGGCTCAAAGATTAGCTGTTTCAATGAGGAAGCTCGTAAATTAGTCTGTTACCACAAAAGAAAGTTGTCAAAAGATTTTTATTTTGAACATCTAATGTTTTATTTTAATTTCTAAAGTTAGTGTTGTCATACCGGCTCTTGACTCTTTCCAACTCATGTTTTTCAGGCAAGTTTACATGGCTAGAGAAATCAAAACAGGTGAAATTGTGGCCCTGAAGAAAATTAGGATGGACAATGAAAGGGAAGGGGTAAGTATTTTTTCCACTCAAGTTTAGTCATTTGCCTGATTCTTTAACTTCTAGTTAAGTCTGTTGTAGTTAAAGTTGACACATGCTTTTATACATTTTTATTTTTTGAACGTTCTTTTGTTGGTGTCCAGTTCCCTATAACCGCCATACGTGAAATTAAGATTCTGAAGAAGCTGCACCATGAAAATGTGATAAAGCTCAAGGAGATTGTTACTTCTCCAGGTAATGCTATTCTTTATTTTTGTTGTCTGTTTAGGTGGGGATGTTGAGGGCTCGAGGCAACAGTAGTGTAGACTGCAGTGAGGGTAGCTGCCCATGATTGCGTCGTGTAAATAGAATCATGTAACAGCAATAAACGTATTAGGACAAAGTTATATTTATTTTCATCGATCATAGAGCGGAAGAAACATTATGTTTTCGTCTTTATCTTCCATCCTCGGTTCCACTTAGTTCCGGGATCATGCCATGTGTATTAGTTTGGTAAAGCTTTCATAAACATGGTATGACCCCACTCATTGGGATGAAGAATGTAGTAGGAAATGGTACAGAAGATCGTCTGGGATCGCAAAGTGCATTTCATAATGCTTCAAAGATAGGTGCTTTATGATAAGTTTTCTTTTCTTATGCACGCCCATGTGTTTTTGTGTGTGCAGTTTTGTATATGGGCCTTAAGATATTTCCCTTTCCTGCACGAGACCTTGAAAGATGCAAATAAAAGATAAAGTGTTGTTGATAAATTTATCATCCGAGTCGGGGCTAAAGCTTTGTAATGGGTGGCTCAAATGCCCTCACAAGAACAGCGAAACTTCCCATTATGTTCTATTAAAGTAGATTTTATATTTATTTTGAAAATCCCAAGATGCAAGACTTGAATTTGGGAAGCAGTGCACTCACCACTACTTAAATTTGAGCAGAGATGATATAAAAACTATTTGAAACATGACACATGGAGTAAGACATATTAGGTAGACTCAGTTCTGAAACCTTAATATAAAAATATTTTTGAGATTGTTTGACTATCCCAGATTTGCTATAGGGGGTAGGCCAACTAGAAAATATGATCTCTTGACTGCAAACTGTGACACTTTTGAAGCACATCAAGTGAAACTTTGCACCGTGACTGCCGTTTTTCTCCTATTAAAGCAGTATGCTCAATCTTAGTATCCCTTCCCCCCCCCCCCCTGTCTTGGTTGTTGTACATCTAACATATTGCTCTTACTATTCAGGTCCAGAGAGAGACGAGCAGGGAAGATCAGGCAAGTGTCTTAGTATAAACTATGTCCTGACCACTGGTGTTATTCTGTATTTTTGAATATGAAATCACTCCTTATCCAAAATGAACTCCTTTCTTGAGCTTAGAGCTTTTTGCCAATGTCTCCTATAAACATATAACGCATTATCATCTTATCATATCCTTGACCTTTCAGATGGTAACAAGTATAAAGGTGGAATTTACATGGTTTTCGAGTACATGGATCATGATTTGACTGGCCTTGCTGATCGTCCTGGGATGAGATTTTCTGTTCCACAAATCAAGGTAAACACAACCTGAGGTTTTGGTTAACGATAGATGTGGCGGATGAGATATTTTGATGAGCTGGAAGAGGATGTCAGATGTTTGACTTTCTCTCTTTTTCCTCCTCTAGTGCTACATGAAACAGCTTTTGACAGGGCTTCACTATTGTCATGTAAATCAAGTACTTCACCGTGATATCAAAGGTTTTATTTCTGGATAAAGTACTGGTCACAGGTTATTCTTCTTACACTATGAGGTTTATGTCAGCTGTCCGTTGGTCATATTTGCAGGTTCTAATCTCCTCGTAGACAATCATGGAAATCTGAAGCTTGCAGATTTTGGTCTTGCAAGGTCATCCTCTAACGATCACAATGCAAATCTTACAAATCGTGTAATTACTTTGTGGTACAGGTTAGTTCTGAGGCTTTCATAAACTCAAATCTGCTTGCATGATCATTGCAAATTAGGGAGTTAGTGACCTTTTACGGTTTCTTTCCTCTAAATTATTCATTGACAGACCACCAGAATTGCTTCTGGGAGCCACTAAATATGGACCAGCTGTGGATATGTGGTCTGTTGGTTGTATATTTGCCGAGCTTCTGCACGGGAAACCAATCTTTCCAGGGAAGGACGAGGTATTTGATGTTTCTTTTGGTTAATGTACTAAAAAAACATCAAAAATGCAGTGTCACGTAAGAGCTTTTTTCCTTTTTGTGTGTTTGGAGCATTCTTTATGATTCCAATGTCAATGTGTGGCCGAGTTATGTACAAAAATTGTGTAATCATAGGAATGGGAAGAAAATTTCTCTGTTTGTCATGTGTTTTACTTGTCCAGGGTGTTGCCCCTTCCATTTTATGCATGTTTGTTTACTTTTTGGGCTCTTTCTTTTTTGATGTTGTTTCTGCTCTAATTTCTACATTGAAAGACATGACAATGAATATCAGTTATTCTTTACATTGACTTCCTTTTGTCAACAAATGAGAGAACATTTGTAATCAAACTCTGTACGCGTATTATATATGGGTCTGGAGAGTCATTTGTGAATGTTGAGGATTGAGTTTGACAGATTATCTAGTTAAAAGCTAAATAGTAGTCAGCACGATTTGTCTGTGAAACTTATTGTTTAAAACTTCTTCGTACGACATTCTTACGTGTGTAGGAAGAGATTGCTTTTGCTTAAGTCATGTAGGAAGAATGTCATAGAGGAGCTTTGTCAAAATGTGATGTGCTGTGTCATTGCATCAAATATTTGCAGATGGATTGTTTTGAGACAATGTATGTTGATGTTCTGGAGTAAATGGTTTTGAAGCCAGAATAGATAAAAAAAATGGCCCCCGTTTTTATATATATGTATATATTTGCTAAAGCCGCTTCCACTGTGTATCTTTACTGATTTATATGATGATATGACTTCCAGGCTGAGCAATTGAACAAAATATTTGAGCTGTGTGGATTTCCTGACGAGACTATCTGGCCCGGGGTGTCGAAGATTCCTTGCTATAACAATTTCAAGCCGTCAAGGCCTATGAGAAGGCGCATCAAGGAGGTTTTCAGACAGTAAGTAGTGTAGTGTATATCCCCTTAGAATTGTAATGATGTCCAAGTTTATAATCTTGTTTATTTCTTGTCTTCTAATCACAGCTTTGACCCGTATGCTCTTGAGTTGCTCGAAAAGATGCTGGTGCTTGATCCATCGCAGGTAAGACCGTCAGAATGCTTAATTACTGAATTGTCCTTCTTGGTCCTGTTAGGCTATTACATGACAATCATATACTATCGTTGACCAATTATGTGTTCCACTGACTAATGGCTTTCGATGATGATTGTGTAAACATTGTGTATTTATAGTTGTGTATGTATCATTTCGTTTCGAAAATACATTTATACGGGTCATTTATTTTCCTTTTGATTTGCTCAGAGAATAGCAGCCAAGGACGCACTTGATGCAGAGTATTTTTGGACTGATCCATTACCTTGTGATCCCAAGAGGTTTATATTAAACTTTCTTTCTCCGATTATGTTGTCCTATTACGTGTAGTTAATACGTATGCAAATCTACTACGTAGTGTCCTCAACGACAATATCAACTCTCATCCAATCAAAACACGGCACATGACTTGATTTTTGTGTGTTTGTAGTAATATGTTTTTGTTTATGGGGCTTGTTCATAGTGTGTGATAGTGATACCACATACCGTGTTTTGATTGGATGGCAGTCAGGACACTCTGCAGTAGAATTTCCCTGGTTCATACGTGACTTAATTTTCCGTCCTTTTTTTTTTTAGTTTGCCCAAATATGAATCATCTCATGAGTTCCAGACGAAGAAAAAACGTCAGCAACAAAGGCAACACGAAGAAACAGCCAAGCGTCAAAAACTGCAGCATCAGCAGCAACAACATGCCCGGCTTCCTCCCCATCAACAAGCCGGACCAGGACAAGGACATCCGCAGATGCGTCCTGGCCCAAACCCACTGGTTCATGGATCCCAAAGCCAAGTAGTTGGAGGCCCAGGTCACCATTACGGCAAGCAACGAGGCCCTTCAAGTGGGCCCGGTAGGTACCCACAAACCGGGAACCCTTCCGGAGGCGGATACAACCATCCAAATCGTGGACAAGTTGGTGGAAGTTACGGTCCTGGCCCAGGCCCATATCCACAAGGACGTGGAGCACCCCCGTATAATTCAAGCGGCGGCATTCCTGGAGGAGCCGGTCCTCGGGGTGGTGGTGGTGGAGGTAGTGGATATGGACCTGGTGGTGGTGGTGGTGGTGGTCCAAATTACCCGCATGGTGGTGGTCCGTTTGGGTCTTCTGGTGGCGCTGGACGCGGGTCAAACACGATATCCGGGAACCGTAATCAACAGTATAATAGGCAGCAATGATTGCTCGCTTGTTACCTTAAAAAAATGGTTTGATCTTGTGACATGATTATGATATGATGATTTCAATTTTTCGGGGAGGTTCTATTTTGTTGTGTGTGAGAGATGAGTATGCATTTAATAGAGGAAAAAAAATGCAATTTGGGACTATAATATAAAATATGCCTATATATATCGTTGTATGCATTGTAATTGTAGTTTGACATTTATTTTACATACTTTGCCATGTAATAGAGATTTGATTCTAAGGGTGTTTCAATAGTTGATTCCTAATGTCTTTCTATAGTTTCAACGGCAACTCCGAGAGAGGCCTAACTCAATGGTAAAAGAACATGTTAGAAGAGCGTGTTGTTATAATGGCAACATTCTCTTTGAGCTGCGGTTTGATTCGGTAGCTATGAGGTGCGGGTTTGATTCGGTAGCTATGAGGTGCGGGTTTGATTTGGTAAAGGGTCGATTTTTGTTGGCAATAAAACGGGTACAAGATTGTATTAGACGTGACAAGTAACACGATGAGTGATGAGCGTACATGATAAAGAGTGTAGCAAGTGGTAGTGGGTGGTGGAGGATGGTGGTGGTTGTGGTGGTGGTGATGGTGGTGGTGGTGGTTGTGGTGTGCGATAGTGGTGGTTGTGGCGGTGGTGATGGTGGTGGTTGTGGTGTGCGATAGTGGTGGTTGAGGCGGTGATGATGGTGGTGGTGTGTGGTGTGTGGTGTGTGGTGGTGGTTGTTTTGTGCGATACGTTGTTATGGCGGCGGCGGTGGTGGTGGGTTGTGATGGTTGTAGGTTGGGTTATGATGGGGATGGTGACGAGTTGTGATTAGGGTGGTGACAGGGCGGCGGTGGTGGTGGGTTGTGATGGTTGTAGGTTGGGTTATGATGGGGATGGTGACGAGTTGTGATTAGGGTGGTGACGAGTTGTGATTAGGGTGGAGAGTGGTGGTGCGGTGGAGGGTGGTGGTGGATTGCGGTGGGGTAGGCAGGTGCCACGGGAGGTTGCGGGCGGGCGGTGGTTGATTTTTTATCACTAGGTTATGTTTACATTTCATTCCACCAAATCATTCGTCCCTTCCATCCATTTTTTGATGGAATGAAAATGATGAAAAATCATTTCAACAATCAAACACGTCAAAATGATGAAACGTAATGAAAAAAGTATTCAATTTCATTCAATTCAAGCACTCCAAACGTACCCTACTATAATACACATATAGTTTGCTGAATCTTATTAATGGACCCGGATACTCTGCCGTGATGGGTGCCGTCCGAATTTTCGACGGGAATAAAGTGGAGCAAATTTAAAAAAAAATGCACTGTTTCCGTAGGAATTTTCGACAAATCCATTGAAAATTTCGACGGAAACGATGCACGGCACACCCATCACGGCAGAGGATCCCAATTTCTTATTAATAGCACCGCCTAGGCGCCTAGGAATCTATTCCGATTTAATTTGTCGGAGCGATTCGAGTTAAAAAAAGAAGAGAAAGATTCGAGTCAAAATTACCACACTAGATTCCCTTCCTCTAAATTTTCCCCTAAAAATTCCGCCTCCAATTGCCCCCTCCAAATTTCCCTGATTTTTTTTAAATAAAAAATAAAAACCGAACCCCGGAAGAAATGGTGGACGCGCCACCTGCACCGCCGGCCGACAATAGGCATCCGCTGATATCTCCGACGAGCTCCATGTCGGTCACGGAGACCGTCAACGGTTCTCATCTGTTCGTTATCCAAGGTTATTCATTAGCTAAAGGAATCGGAATAGGGAAGCACATTGCCAGCGAGAATTTCACCGTGGGAGGTTATCAATGGGCGATTTATTTCTATCCTGATGGGAAAAACCAGGAGGATAATTCGACCTATGTATCCGTATTTATAGCTTTGGCGAGCGAGGGAACTGATGTTAGGGCTTTGTTTGAGCTAACGCTTGTTGATCAAAGCGGGAAAGGGAAACATAAAGTTCATAGCCATTTTGATCGATCACTTGAGAGTGGGCCTTATACCTTGAAATATAGAGGAAGCATGTGGTAATCGTTCATCTTTATATTATCTTCTTGAGGGGAATTTCCTTCTGCAGTTGAATTTTTTGATGGATGTTCTCTTGATTTTGTATGCTTAAATCCTGGAATTGATTTGATATGCTTGCTTTTAATTGTATATTTGAATTGGTCTAGCTTGATTTTTTGTTTCCCTGTTCCTTTTCTACTTCCAGTACCTTATATCTTGGCACAATGTAGGTAATTTCATAGTATTTAGGGGGTGAGGTTTCTGGTTTTCTTATGTGATTTGTGTCGTTTGTAGTTAGTTAAGAAATTACTTCGAATAGGCTTGTTCTTTTTAAGTTTTTTCTATGCATGGGTAGGCTTCTTATGTGAAGAATAAAATCATGTCTGTGCAGTATGATTGTAATACGAAAGCCTATATATACTGTGTAGTGAATTTTATTGATGCAGCAAATCATTAGGATACATGCACACAAAATACGTGGTTCCTCACGATCAAGAAAGTTTAATACTCTCTTGAATTGAGGATATAGTGGCTTGTTAAGTTTTTAGTACTTTTCATATGCAAAATCTCACATTTAAGGTTGCCTTACTTGGGATAGGGAGTTTTCTTTTCAGTCTTGGCCTTTTTCTTTTTCTTTATAGATAACACTAGTAAATAGTAATGGCAGTTTTGTGATTGTTTTTCAACTTGGCATGAACTGCCTATCCTTTTATTTCCTCTTGTGGGTGTAAACTGACGACTGCGGACAGTCGGTATTGTTTCTCATGAAATTGACATATGTTGGCTTTTGATTTGTACTGCTCATGGTGAAAGAGAGATTTCATGACATGGTGGAAGGAAAAATGAATCCTGGTTACCTTATAAAGGAGCGCTTTATTTTTCTTTTCTGCTTAGGAGTTGGAGCAAAATGTGGTGTTATATATAAGGTTGTTTTGCTCATAGCTATTATAGAATGGTTAGCATCATGCAGAACTATTTATCATGGAATTGGATTTTGAGTGGCCCATTAGTGTTGTGTTTATTAAGTTCCATTTTAGGCCTGTTTATGGATATGCAGATTAGAGAGCAAGGAGATTCTAGGAAAGAAGGGCTGGTTTAACTGCTTGTTATGCTATCTTACTTGGTCAATAAAATTAATGTCTGATTAACTAAATGATATCTTCGTAAGCTATATATGTGCTTGACCTTGTCGCCCTTTAGGTATGTAAATACGTGGGGTTTGCCATCGATAATGGCTTGATCTATAAGTCATGAGGGTGAAAGAGAACGAGTGGGTCATTGCTTTTCCAGTATGAAGGTCATGACTCATGAGATCATGTAGGGACACCTTAGTTACTAGGGTGTGGTGACTATTATGGTGAAGACACGTGTAGCACATAGCCTTTGTAGTTGAAACTCTTATTAGATGGTACGTGCCCTTCTTTCCTGTTTGTTTGTCTGTTGCTAAAGGGTATAAACTGCCCTTCATCATGGTCAGCTTATGTAACCCCTTATGTTATTTTGAATGAAATGGAGAGCCTGGCCTTGGCTTGGTGTTTGTTTTCTCTGATTAATTCTGTCGCTGCATCTTGAGAATTCGACTTAGTGGTTTGCGGCAATGAAAGCAGCTGCTCAAAGAATGATATATACGTTTGTACCATGTTTATGTATGATCAAATCCTATCACTTTATCTTTGGGAATAGATTGGATTGAAATCGTGATTTATGATCATTATTGGATGAGCCTTCTGTATTATCTTCTGTAATTCGGTTTGTATTTCCTCTTGTAGAAAAATGTTTTAAAGTGTTGCAATTTGAGCATTATTAACTTGATAAATGTTTGGGTATTCTGTAGGGGATACAAACGGTTCTTCAGACGAGCTATGCTAGAAACTTCAGATTATCTCAAGGACGATTGCTTGCGGATCAATTGCACAGTTGGAGTGGTTGTTTCTGGGATCGACTCTTCAATATCACCTTCACTTACAGTCCCTGATTCCGATATTGGTGCACATTTTGGCATGCTTCTAGATAATCTAGAAGGTTCAGATGTTGTTTTTCATGTATCTGGTGAAAAGTTTCATGCCCATAAATTGGTATTGGCTGCCCGCTCCGCTGTATTACGGTCTATGTTTTTTGATAACTCTGATCAAACGGAAGAAATTACTGTGGACGACATGGATCCGAAGGTCTTCAAGGTGATCACTTCTGTGTTTCAAATATATATATTTTTTCCCCAACCTTTCTTGACATTCTTATCTTGAATGTTTTTGCAATACTCAACAGGCTATGCTTCATTTCATATATAAAGACGAAGTGGCGGAAGATGAGTTGTTAGCTCCTAGCTCTTCGCCTTGTTCACTTACCGATTCATTGATTGCAAAGCTGTTGGCAGCAGCTGATCGATACAAATTGGGAAGACTTAAAACTATTTGTGAATCTTATCTTTGCAAGGAGATATGCGTGAATTCTGTTTCCCTGATTCTTGATCTTGCCGACCGTTATAATGCTGCAGAACTGAAGGCGGTCTGTCTCCGTTTTGCTTCCGAAAACCTTGCCGGTACCGTGACTTTTCACTTGTACTTTAGCCTAATTTCCACTTGATCTTTTGTTATAAATGATTATAACTTACCTAAAAGTACTTGTAGTAGATACCGTAAAACAATGTAAATCTGTAAAATAGAAATGCACAACACTCAGATTCATAAAAGGAAAAAGCCCATCCGCACATAATTTGAATAGAGAATCTCTACTCAGGTCTGTAAAATACAGTCTCTGAATTGTGCACTACATGTACTGCACAAAATACATATTCTCTATTCAAGTTATGTGTTGTAGAGATTCTGATGCATTTCACCATGAAAATTGATGTTTGAGTTTGTACAATAGAGTCCCCTCAAAAAACAAAGATTGTAAAATAAAGAATCTGTTTTAACGAGTTGAGTCGCAAATGTGTTCCTGATGTACTAATATGTACGAGTAAATAGCGTCGCAAGTCCCTGATCTTTTCCTATAATGATGTGACCTCACCTACCCCTCTTCCTCAACTTTGGTTTGTCTGGTCCTTTATCTTTCAATTTTCTTACTGAACAAGTCCACTATAGTGGACAGAAGTGGACCAATTCCGCAGAAAAATCAAAAGATAAGGGACAAATCAAACAAAAGTTAAAAAAGAAGGGTAAGTTTTAGCTTTTGGAGAAACATCGGGGACATACAACGCTATTATCTCTAATCTGTAACGAATCTGCCTGGTAATACACTCCTGATTACTATTACGTATAGGACTTGGATCGTCTAATTTACAAATCAAAATGTTTGTATTGCAGCGGTTATGCGATCAGATGGATTCAAATACCTGAAAGAGAACTGTCTGGCACTGCAATCGGAGATCCTAAAGACGGTTGCTGGATGTGAAGAAGATTGCAGCAGTAGAGGGACGAAATCGCAGAGTGTGTGGGCCCAACTCTCTGATGGAGGTGATACTAATGGCAGAAGGGTAAGGCAAAGAACCTAATTTTATCAAGTCACGTAAAAAAAAAAAAAAAAAAAAAAAAAAAACGAGTGTGTTGTAGTAGTTGTAAATTAAGGATGTGAATGGTTAAAAAGGAAAGTGTTTTATAAACCATTCCCTAATGTGTTTTCTTAAATCAGTCCACCACTGGTTGTGTAGTTGTATACTGAAGAAGTCCTTTTCTAAGTAAATACTTAGAAAATTGAAGATACTGGCTTAAGCTTAACAAATGAAATGTCTTTATGATGAAAAAGGTACTATCTTTGGTGTATCTGCGTGCGGATATAGTACACGTACCTTTACATAATTTGCATTTACAATGTAAAGGTACGCGTATATTTAAGTGTGATATCCACATGCAGATACACCACAGTGAAATTTCCTATATGGTCGGCCTATAACATTTCATGTAAAATCTCTACACTTTTACTTTCACAAGCTTTAATGGTGTTGGTTTTTGTCCACCATTTATGATTTTTTATATCGAATCAATTTTTGTTATAACAACATGGGTAATGACAAAAACACAGTTTTGTGTATTTTTGAATTGCCACAAATGGAGCTTATGTTCCATTTGAAGTGTAATGGGTTTGACTCTAGCCCAATAGGGAAATTCAAATCCCAACTCATTTGGGTCTTCCATACAATCTTAAAAGATTACTTTAAGATTTCATTGGGAATTGCAAAGCTGTTTCAGAACGCATTGCCAGCGAGATTCGGCCAAAAATTGAGGATTAACTCAAGTTCTTTCTTCGTCTTGGATTGGAAGATTCATATGTCCTTTGGCTTTGTAGGACAATAAGCACGTTGTAATTTGTACGTTTTCACACGATGATTATAACAGACTGTTCGATACTGGACAATTGGTGAAAATCCAATGACTCTGTCTGAATGAAGGGTGGATTTTAGGCCTAATCAGGAGATGTCCAAGTGCTCGTTTAGATTGATCTACTTGAACTGCCGGTCCCTTTGTTTAATCTATGTTGAATTGCATCTTTAGAAGAAACACCACCTCGAATTGATGCACGCACCGTGGAACTAAAGAGGCGCCCTTGTGTTGCACGTGTTATGGTTGAAGTGGATTTATTAAAACATAAGAAAGACCCACGTCTGGATATTGGCAGATGATTTTTTATTAACATTGGCCTGAATACTGTCAAACTTGTCGACACATTGGACACTAGGATAGGGAGTGTCCTACAAAGAATCCAAATTTTGGATGTTCGACCAAGTGAAATAAGAAAATCAAACTTGAAAAGGGTATATGAGCGAGGATACAAAACGTGTGCCGTCGGCTGGGACTTATTGTCAGTAGTAGGCTGAGGCACTAGAAAGTGATGCCAACCAGAAGGAGTCAATGGAGGGTGAGTAGGGTGTGGCGAATACTTCAACTTTAGATATCAATCAGAGCAATGAAGAGATCCTAGCCTATGTCAAAGTTACGATGACCAAGTTAGTGAAGTTTATGGCGATGACTTTACTACTGATGAGGAAGATTTACTAGAATATCGACATATGGTCGAGCAAATTGAGCATGAAGAGTACGCCATTGATGTGGGCCGGGTTGTGCGTCAGCCGTTGGAGCTGTGGGTGAAGGGAGAAAGGATGGTGAAGAAGACGAGCGTAGCAACGTGCTAGAAGCTTTGGATACGCTCTTTTTGCCACGCACATTGTCTCTTGATGGGGAAGGGGTCCAGAGATTGATATCAAATTTTCACCCAAGACACGACAAAGGTCATGAAGATGGGTCAGTGAATGATTGTCTTTTTATGAAGGGTTTATTAGATGATGACTTTGAAGATTATCCACGCAGAATAAGAGTCAAATCATAGCTAGTAGATGTACCTGTCACAATTGCCAAGAAAATGAACGTGCAGCAAATGTCAAAGTGCTCAGGGAGGTCAAAGTGAGAAAGAGTTCAAGATATCCACCAAAAAACCAATTTTAAGACATAATATTTAGGGCAATTCTAAAGACGCACCCCACTTTTTTACTTCCGGTACTATCTATGTTCACATGTTAAATGTGGTGTCGAAGTAATTATATGATGCCTTTTGATTTCTTAGATAGGAGGTTTTTTTTTTTTTTTTAATTTTGACTCCCATACTGTTTCCTCTTAATATACAAGCAAAACCTACTAGTGTCTTAAGTATGCTTATTCACAAGACCAGGAAAAAAACAACATGATGCATACTCTTATTTGTCTAAAAAACAAACAATTTTTCTTACAAGGTCCAAGAAATCCACACAGATCAAAATCATTTTTTCCTTTTAAGATCCAAGAAATGCACACAGATCAAAATGAAGTACACACAGTACATGCTAAATTAACAAGCAACACACAAAAATAGTTGGACAACACACAGCACAGCGCTCTTATCGCGAAAATACTAACACCTTACAAAAAATTAGCCTCACAAAGAAAATCCAGTTATTCAAGAAAAATATGGTAGACATAATTCCTTCCTTTAATGCCCTTCTTTCAACAACTTAAACCTTGTATAAGACTGATATCCCTTTAGTTAGGCATCAAAAACCGAAAAACTTGGGAGGATTTTCAGCTTAAAATCATTACCAGGTAGGGCTCCAACCGCATCTTTCAACGTATATGTGTTGGCCACGTTCGGTTTGAGGCCTGAAATAGTTTGAGCCAAGCAGGAAATCTGGCCTCATGTAGAGCAAGTCATTCGAGTTTGATTTTTTGTTATTTTCGTCGCTGAATTCTGTTGGAATAATCACTTCTCCTTCTGTGTTTAGTTTACTTCCTTCAAATAAGAAAAAAAACAAATAGAAGTCATACCACAGCCAAGATATCGAACAATTTGTCCTTTAAGTTACACAGATTTCGCATTTCTATCCCTTTTCTTTTATCTCGACACTTTTACCCCTTGTCTATGCATTATATGTTTACATTTTTAGTCCTTTTTGCCACATGTCAAGTTCATATTGGTTGGAGCATTTCGCACCTTCACTGCTAGTTTTAGCACACGTGGCACTTTGGATTGAAAATGCTTAAAAAAACGCATCGGTGAGGGGTAAAATTCTCAAGATTACACATTGGGGATAGAAGGGGCAAAAGTGTCTTTATCCCTTTCATTTAACAACAGAATGATACCTGGAAATGTCTCAAATGATTGGGGTTCATCCAAAGAGCTTCCACTGACAGGAGTAGTGTAGTTACTAAACACAGAAGCAGCAGAGTGGCCTAAAGGAGAATTGGGATCTAGATACGAATCCCATTCCGCCACGTCATCATCATGATCACATGAAGCATTACAATTACCATTACCGATAACTTCTTCGGGGATTTCTTCTGCTGACATGGATCATTCTTCGGAGTTTTCAAAGATCGGGACTCATAAAGGACCGCATCAAGAAGGCCACTATTTCGAGGCGAGAGACTGCCTGATTCTGTATGCTCAGTAGGAGGAGACTGAAACAAGGCGTCGACGGACTCGAGTGACGGCAAAGGGGAAGAGGGCGGTGGGGCCCAACTTCCAGTTTGAGTTTGGAGTGAAGGGAGCTCCTTCATTGCCCATGTGGGCTCTGAGGAGGGTAGTACGCTTACGCCATTGAAGTTTTGGCTAGCTGACGGTACACAAGAGGACGACGATGCATAGTCTAATGCCGGATTCTGATAGTATTCGGAATTAAACCAAAAAGATTGAAGATTCGGAACTGAAGCATCTTTGTGTATCTTAGTACAACCTGGGAACCCACTGCTAAAACCGGGATTTAGACCGGGTAACAAGGATTCAGAACGTCGAAAACGTTTAGTTGGCTGAACTGCTGAAAGCAAATATTTGCTGCTATAAGAAGAATCAACATCTTCAGCAAGAAAAGGATTGCCATGCAAGTTACTGGGAGGAATATTAAGCGTCGGGGGCGAATAATACCGATGATTCAAATCCAAACTTTTGAACTCCACAGCTGGAATTTCAAGACCATTAAATGGCAAGAGATCAGGAGTATGTGAATTATTCCCAGAAGAAAGTGCATACATATTTTCACTTTGGCTTTCAGTCAATGCTTGTAAACAAATGTCAGCGGGGTAGATTGGTAATCCTGCACGCTGTCGTCTCTTGATTCTTGTGTTCCAGTAGTTTTTTATCTCGTTGTCAGTACGACCAGGTAACTGACAGAGAATAGAACACGCAACACATGGATTAGATTTAACACAAAAAGAAGAGCATTAATTCTGCAAAAGTGGCATAAACTCGTAAAAAAAACATCTGGATTCCTCGCTCATATATAAGGACCTTTCAGTACCGTAAAATCTACTGTGTTTAACAGATTAGTTAAACCATTTTGAGTAGCTAAATGGTAATGTATGGTATTGTTTCATTAATGGCAACCAGCAAACGGCTAATAAAAAACCCGGAAATGATTGCCTTATACTAGAAGGGGAAACTAAATAACCTTTGTACTAATTAAGAACTATGGATTTTCATCGAGAAATGCTATTACCACAACGGTTGTGCCACAACGAGTGACACGGCACACTTTTGTACCCTTGATTATGATGTAGGACTCATTGATTAATATGAGACCCACCATAATCAAGGGTGCAAAAGTAAGTTGTGGCACAACGGTTGTGGTAAGAAACCTAGGGTATAGTGCTCAAGAGCTAAAAATCTTAGGCATAGTGGAAACAGATTATCAAGAGTTCTATAAGCTTTAGACTTGTGGACATAGTCGGGGATAAGACCGTAAAAGACGACACTACATAGCAACATAAAGCTTTATGATGTCATGTGGGAACAAGATACTTGCGAACTACGGTCATCTATATAGCTGACTATCTCATATTTCTCTTTCAGCAAGTCATGCCCCCCCCCCCCCCCCCCCCCCCTCCTCATCAATCCCCCTAGGACTCACTAAATATTTGGAAACAACAACGACTACGACAATCAAGCCTGATTCCCACTAGGCAGGACAGCTATATGGATCCTTAATCTCCATGCCCTCTATATTGATTAGTTTACCTTACAAAAATGCCATCTTTTTTAATGGCCTCCCACCACGTATTCCTTGGTCTCCCCATGTATTCAACTAGTTGGAAACTAATTAAATTCTCGGGTTTATTAGCTTTAGATGTATTGCTACTAAACAAGTTTTCGACATGCCCTTCAAACAAGCTACAAACAAGAAAAGAAAACATGACAATCAGACACTCATTCAGATTGTATTTCCACGTAGAACTCGTCATCTAAATCATACCCTAGGCAAACCGTCTGCAGCATATTCGAACAAAATATTCAATTACGTTCGGTTCTTTAGACTGTAAGCTGTTGTAAGCAATAAAAGGTAAAGGGAAAAGTACACACAACGGTGCAAAAAAGTTGTTCAATAAATAGAGATGTCTATATTCACCTCAAGGGCCATTTTTGCCCATTTGTTTCCCATCTTGGCATGGAGTTCAACGATACGCCGCTCCTCTTCAGGTGTGAACGAGCCCTTTTTCAGATCTGGTCTCAGATGATTTGTCCAGCGCAAACGACAGCTTTTCCCACAGCGGGCTAGCCCAGAGTGCTTCTGGACGGCATTCCAATTCCCCTCTCCGTGTTTCTTAACATAGTCCATTAAAATGGCATCCTCTGTTGAAGTCCAGGGACCCTTCTTCACTGGAACACCACTGAGCCCAACACTTCCTCCACTGCTAGCTTCTTCAGTACATGGAGAGCCAATGCCGCCTTTGAAGACCATTTGTTCCTCGCTATCACTAGTCATACCTGTGACCTGTCAACAGAACAATGATCATGAAAAGACAAATGAGACGTATCTTCAGTTGCACGTCATAAATGCAAGCACGAAAAGTATGTAGCACATGGGAATACACTTCAAAAAGATTTACAAAAAATGATGGAAAATAATGATCACGAGTCTTCAAAATTATCATCGAACAAAACAAGTAGCTGCAGAATTCAATAGTTACGGTTGTGAAGAAGACAAATTGTTTTTCCCTCCATCCCAAAATATAAGGCATTTTAGCCTAGTGCACAAAGATTAAGAAAGCTCATAAACGATTCATTTTTTAGCATTGTAGGACCTAAATGCCCTTCTATGTTGACACTACATTTAATAGGGGCGGGATGAGTAAACAGGGGTTAAAAAGGAAAAACTGCATTTAACAGTGCATTGGTTTGTGAGAATTCCTTGTGATACATTACAAAACCAAAAAGCTAAAATGCCTTATAGTTTGGGAGGGAGTATTAGCAACTCGAGCATGAAAAATTTGACGTTTTTTTCAAAACACCCTTATGCTGCAATTTATGAAGTGATACAAGTTGATAAAAAAGTAACAAGTTAAAGCTTATTATAGAAAAAGAAGTATACAGAGAAGGTGATACAATGAGCTCTAGAAACACAGATCAGGTGTATAAAAATGTAGAAGATGATACGATATATTACCCCGTAAATAATAATATTATCAAAGAAATGGTGAGGTCAGCTAGCAGAAAGAACCAGAGAATTTGCATTGAACCCTAAACTAAGAAAAACTTTTAATTTTTAAATTTTTTAAATTTGAATAGATAAATACAGCAGATCCATCTTCATTAACATGCAATGTGCCCTAGATAAAATAGGTAATAAATGAAGAAGCTTAAACAGAACATTAACTGCAAAAACCTACATAAACCAAAATCTAGTTTATTATTATATGTAATCAGTTCCAGAATTTTTTAGCTCAAATTCAATAGGAAACTTACAGTTACAGATCCATCATATACAATACCTACCAAATAAAGAACAGAAAGAAAAAAAAAATTCCCACAAAAAAAATTTCTTTCTTATTTCCATTTATGGCTACTAGTTCAAATACGCGTGAAATTCAACCAACCCACTTATAAATAACTGGAATTCTTAGCAAAATGCATGCGACTATCAACCAGATTCTGATGCTGTTAAGAATTTCATACTTACAGCACCCAATTTTGATAAATAGAAAGTTAATTATCTTACCTCCATAGCTGAAGCTCAAGCTGGAAGCTCTCCTTGAAGCAAAGTGGTCACTGAAGCAGCCCCAATCCAATTTCCCGAAAAAAGAAGAAAACAAAAAACCAATCAAACGAAAGAACAAATCAGGAAATCGCACAGAACATAAACCTTCATCACTGCAAACAGAGTAATCAAGCTTAGATTTATTCAATTCTCGAAGAGAATGTTTTTTTTAATAAAATGAGCTGGAAAAAAAAAAATAATAATAATAACCATGAAAAAAAAAAACAGGGCAACAGCAAATCCGCAAATCAAAAGTGCTTTAATCACACGAAAATGCAGCGACCCTTTTGTACTGAGTGAATGAAGAGGCGAAAAAAAGTACAAGATCCCACGTCAAAAAACGGTGTGTTTGAGAATTCTTTAAAGTGATGAGATTGGGAAGGAAAAAAATAGATGGGTGTCAGCTGATAAAGAAAGTTTTCCAAAAAGCAGAAAAGGAGAGTTGCTTTAAGGTTGATTTTTATTGGATGGCTAAAGAAGAAGAAGCTTTTGCTTGAGAAAGATCCGGGTTGAAGAACACCTCACCAATAAACCACAAAAAAGTAAAATAGAAATAAGTGTAGTCATTAATCCATTAATTAATCACTTTACATGATACCAATTGATACTTTCATGTGTAATTAATGATGTGATTAAGTCCACATTTGAGAGTAGTAGTATAGGATAGTTTCTAGGTTTGGTCTTGACAGGTTTTCTTGATATCTGTCTAGTTTATGGTATGTTTAGACTTTGATGACAGATGATTATAATGTTATTATGAAAGTCTTGTCAAACACGATTCGTCCATTATAATGCATTAATGAAAGCCTATTTCAAGCATGATCCGACGTCCATGATGTAGTTCAGACATGCTGAGACTTTCATGTCATAGGACAGCGCACAATAATAGCGGCTCGTTTCAGGCATTGTGACACAGAAGAGTATAATGCATTAATGGAAGCCTATTGAAAGCACGATTTGATTTTAACGATATGTAGTTCACACGTGCTCTAACTTTTAGGATTGCGAAGTTTTAATGGCGTCTTATTTCAGGCGCGGTCTGACATGCACACTAATTCTTCCATTTCAAGCACGATCTGACTTTTTAGATGTCGAAGGATTACGAAAACACTAATGACACTCTATTTCAGGCATGAGTTGATGAAGTATAAGAACATCTAGACCTCTCGTATTGGAGACTCATGAAGCATAAACGGGAGTCTCATGCACGATCATATACTTTCATGAAGAATCACTTACGTGAGATATTGTAAATGCTTTAAAATTTTAATTTTAGAGATTTTAGCAAACTGCATTTTAAAAATTTCAACATTCAGATTTAACAACAACAAACAAAACCACTGCAACATATACTGTATTTTTAACTTTATAATAAATATTTTGTAGAATTTTCTTATATACATCGCATTTATCTAGATTCAGTAAAATAAACAATCTAATGCTTTTCAACTTAAACTCGAAAACGTAGTATTTGAAACCATAAAATAGACAATCTCTCAAGAGTATCTAATGCAAGTGCAATAATAACGGTTCGTCTCGTATACAATTCAAAGAATTACAATACAATAATGACAAAGTTATGAAAAGTAATTGTCATGTATGATAATTTCCATATGCAATTCCACATCAAAGAAGCCAAATATAGTAAGCTCATGTGGGAAATCTTGAGTTTTATACCAAAGGGTTTCTAAAAAAGGAAAGAATGTGTGCCCAACAACAAAAGCTAGAGAAAGACAAATAAGGTGATAGATAAGAAGGGTATATTTATTTTGTGTATTTATGAATGAAAGTGATAGATATAAATCACTAATAGTAGTCAATTCAATGAAGATGGGCTTCAATAATTTAAATGTAATAATTACTACACGTATATAGAGAATAATAATAAAAACGTGTTAAGTTGAAAAACATCTTAAGCGGGATATGATTTATTTTTTGTCTAACTGAATTGATTTAATGATTTAAAATAAATAAAAAGCAAAATATGTAGGGGTGTATTATTATTTTAAAAAGGCTGATTAATTTTTTTTTAAAAATCCCGATCCAACTCGACTTCTTGATCTCACTTTTTTTTGAATTTCTTTTGACTCTTTCAATTTTCGGGAAAACAAATTTTATCCTGGTTCAGAACCAATAAGATAAAAGATAAGTTTAGAATTTATTGAAAAAATAATTCTATAAAGTTTTCTATTGGATGAAAATACTGATATGATGGTCATGTTTTGTAATCATGGACCACCATAAAATTACCGTTTCTAGAAATATTTGGACACGAGTTTTATGATCTCAAATGAATTAAATTAATAATTAAAAAAAATAAACTATAACAATAAACTAAAAATAAAGACCTCTGTGAAAATGTTAACAAAAAAAATCGACATAATACACTTTTTACAATGTTGATTATATTTTTAAAATATATTGATTGTTATTGATTTGATCGTAATCAATAGTGTAAAAATGTATAATGTCGTTTATTGTGATAATAACATTTATTTTATTTTACAAAAACATGTTTAGTTTTCACTTGTTACGTGTTTAATTTTTGAATTTGACCTCGCTTCTAAAATATTTAAAACAGTTAAGATTTTATAACATGTGTGAAAAGACTTTTACTTAAAATAATTAGTTAGTGGTAGATTTTATTGAATTTTATGTATTGAAAAAAATTAAATAAATAAATATTCTCTCCAAATTAAATTGACAGAATGCAATGCACCGACTCTTTGACTTGTTAAACTGTAAACCAAAAGTAGTTGGTATTGATAGTCTTTAAACTTATCTGTACATGTTTCCTTAATAATTCTGAAAAGTATGGCTAAGTACATGTTTTTGTACGTTTTAGACAATTCAAATGTAACGTCACATTTTACATTCATCAATAAGTAATAGTATAATCAGTAATTTAATCAATGTAATAAGAATAATTTAAAAAAATCTAGTGTGTATTTATATGAATGATGTACCTTGTGTTAGTAATAATTTGATCATGTGCCCCGTCAACTTTACACTAATCTTCTGTGTAACGATTGATAATTCGATTGTAGCAACGATATCTGAGTCATTATAGATTCAATAATCACTTAAGTCATTGTTCTTGCTTAGATCATATATATATATATATATTTTTAATGAAATAAACATGAATGTATTTTTCCGAGATTACCGGAAGAAACAAACGTCATGGGAATTTGATGCATGTATTTTTTTGAGATTAATGGAAGGAAAAAAACGTCATGGATATTTTTATTTTTTTAGAATAAAGAACTTTATTAACTAACATCGGCAAAACGCGCGGCTAAAACACCTCCAGGCTGCAAATTGCCCCAAGAAGTCACAGTAAGTAAAGACAAAGCATGACGCGCTAGTAGGTGCGCAGGTACATTGCCAGTACGGCGAACAAAAAAGAAAGTAATAGAATCAAAACTAGGGATTAGAGCTAAGCAGTCTCGCAGGAGACAACCCTGGGCCGTAATGTCCTCCACAGGGTGCCTAAGCCACTACACACAAGCAGATAGTCACTTTCCACCTCCACTCGCCGCAAATGCAAACGTTGCACCTCTTCCAATGCCAAGTAGATACTTCTAAGCTCCATATACTCTGGCCGACCTCCCCCATCAAAAGGGTAACCCGCTGAGTACAAAACTGCCCCTGCTAAATCACGAAAGACAAGCCCAATACCCGTTCGATCCGCACTCACCGCCGTATCAACATTGCATTTCACTACCCTCTGAGGTGGCTGAGCCCAAGAATCCGCCAAATGCTGGGGCGTCCCCTGCACCCGATAGGCTGCGAGGGCCTCCGTATACTCAGCCGTCACAGCCAAAGAACGCGCGCACACTGCCGAAACATAAACAACCTGTCCATAAACATAAACATCATGGATATTCGAAGCTCGTATAATACTTATGTACACATTGCATGAAGCAAATACAAGACGGATGTAATCACTCCACATGAATTAGTATATATTTACAGATGAGAAAAACATGCACATTTTGAAAGAACACATGAATAGGAAAAGTGTATTTTATGTCATGAAGAAAATGTGAAAAGACTTTTGCACACTTAGTTAGAAAACCCCTAGTTAACGTGTAAACGATTCGAATCAAAAATTTACTTATCGAGTTGAATAACCTCTGAAAACAATGATATTCAAATTCGGCTTGAGTTCGTACGAGCAAGACAAAAACTGCTAGAGATCGGTTCGACTAAGCTTAAATTATACTCGAGTCTCCCTCAATTATGCTTGGCAAAATTTTGATAATTTTCAAGTTCGAAATTGAGCTCGAAGAAATTTTAAAGTTTAAAGGTGCTTAAGCTCGACTCGTTATAAAATATTTCAAGTTAAGATATAAAATGCTTGAGTCCGGCTCGTTTAGTTTGATTAATTGCTCAAATTTAACTCGAGTTCGATTCAATCATATACAAACTAATAACATTTCACGAGTTGAACATCAAGTTGTTGGTCTGCTGCTCAAATAATATTGGAAAACATATACTATCTTTTTCAATGTTTCGCGCTTCGCCATTAGCACCAAAAGAGTAGGAAAGCGAAAGCCTGTATCCAGTGCCTGTGCTATTGCCGCTAAAATTTTCTTCTGCAAAGAAAAGGTATGTTTATATGATTATAGCTACTGTGAATTATACTTAGGTTTGCGATTTTATGTTTTGGGTCATTGTTTTTTAGTTTGCCTGTTTCTATAGCGGCGACTGAATGTTGATAATTTGTTGAAATTTCAGAACCCATTTTCATTATCTGAGCAATAGATTTTCACAGTATGAAAAATTGATGGCCAGCTATCAATTTTCCTCAAATCAAGTTCACAGCTTTTGGAGATTTATTCAATGCATTGGATTTGGAAGCAGTGTTTTAGCACCCAAAAGGAGTTTTACTAAGTCGTTCATCACTCACAGGAATCCATGCCCCTCAATATTTTCCAGAAAGGTAACGATTTTTGTTCTGGTAAGGCAACAAGTTTAGCTTTTTTGTGATTTAACCAAACATTAATTTCATTTCTGTTCTTTTTAATGTTAACTTGTGGGCGTTTTAGTTGCACCATAGTGAAAGTGGTTGATCTGACGATAGTTGAAAGTCGTTGATCTGACGATAGAATCAACTTTCTGCCAATTTATTGGTGTGGTGCCACTATAATGCCCTAACTTATTGCTGGATTGCGTCATTTTTTGATATTTTCCTCGGCTTTTTTATAGGGATATTGCCAGGCTTCTTGTCGTTTGGAAGCTGATTCTCATGAGGCTATTCGTGTGGCGTCTCCTGGTGGGACAAGCAAATGGGAACAGGGCGAGAAGCAATCTTTAGGCAAGGATATGTTTCTGAGTTCAGATTACAGGAAAGACAAGATGACAAATGTTGATCCCCCGAATGGCAGAGTGATGCTAATCGATGGCACTTCTGTCATTTATAGAGCATACTACAGGCTTCTTGGTATTTCACTATCAACTTGTTCTTTATGACTGATTGCATCTCTGATTCTCAGTGCTTTGGTATATTATCTTATTGAGTGTGTTCTGTTCTGGTGAACTTGGTTGAAGGTTTCTTTGGTAAATCCTATTCCGCGTATTTGGTGGGAGGGAGGTTTTAAATCTTAGCGTTCATTTCTGTTGCATTTTCATATAGTGTCTAATGATGTGTATAGAAAGCACTTTGGGATGGATTAGCTCTTGTGTTCTGGGACAAGAATGTTTAGTTAAAGCTGCAAACCAAAGTTCTTTTTACCCAAGAAAAGTTGTCTATGGTGACTTGATGATAGTTCAGGAGTACAGATTAGTTATCTAGACATTGTAGAGCCCTTCTTTAGAGGCATATTTGCTATTGTAAAGACTATACCTTTGCATCACTCAATCAGCATTGCAATAGTTGACAATTTCACCCACAAAATTCTGGTTTCAACGAATTCAAGGGGCCTGACATAGAAATTTCGAACAAAGGGAGGTGGGGGTGGGTGGGTGTTCTTTTACATCTTATGAGCCGAGGTATCGAAGATTAATCTCCAACTTGAAGGGATTAGTGACCCAAATATCTGTCACTCTCATATAAGCAATTGGAATAGGTAAAGTGGGCTTAGAATTGCACGTAGGCATCTTCACTTGAAGTAATTTTGATTTTACTGCTCACATACTAGTTTCAAAAGTTAACTTAGCATTTATAATGGCCTTTTAAGTAGACCAATATCTTTCAGATTGCTGAGCTATAGAGTTGAACTCATCTGAGTAATTGATTTACTTTGCTTTTGTCTCTCTCTACGTTTGTGCTTATGCTCTTTCTGATCCTTTTTTTTTATGGGTTTTGAATAGCTAGGTTGCACCATGGTCACTTCTCCAATGCAGATGGCAACGGGGATTGGGTCTTGACTATTTTTACTGCTTTGTCTCTTGTAAGTTGAAAGGTTTTTATTGCATAAAATTTACACACTCTTGTGATGTCAGCATTATTCTGCAGTATTGTTCATTTTAGTTTTACACTTTCACCTCCTTTTATTTTCACGGTAGTTTAATAAAGTTGTGGAAGTATGCATGGAATCATTTAACTCTACCTCTCTCGTAAACTCCTAAACTTCATCCATACCCTGTGCTAGCTATTGATAAGGTCGTTTTTGCAGATTATTGATGTTCTGGAGTTTATTCCTTCACATGTGGCGGTGAGATTCTTTTTCCAGCTCGACCTTATATATAAACAATGCCTGCATGTTTATACATTTCTGTTTGTGAAGTCTGGGACTTGATGTTTTTTTTTTTTTTGTAAAATTCGTAAGTTTTCATTCAAATTATTAAAATAATTACAATAGAGTTTGTATATGTACAATAATATCCACGAACAGACAAAATGATCCTATGATTTACAACTCCTGAAACAAAGTCTGGATATCTTAACTCCTCAAAATTTCACAATTTGGTGGTGCCCAAAAGAAATCTCAGATTGATTGATCCAGTAACTTCCAATGTTAATTTTTCGTTTGAACATGCTTATATGGTTGAAACCGTTTGTTTTTACATCCATCTTAGCATGCTGTTTAATTTGGGCCCAACTCATTTTGAATTGTTTTGATGCAGGTTGTTTTCGACTACGATGGTGAGATTTGCTTTGCTGCTGCAATAACTAGTTCTATCTTGTTTCCTACGTTCTGAAAATTTTCATGCTTCTGCTTTTTTGTCCTTACCCTGCTACCACGAAATATTATACAGAATAAAGAAAAGAGCAAGTACTAAGTTTGGCAGCTATAATACTGTTAGACTGAAAGCTGTTGGGAAACAATCTTGTGGTTTACTTCTACAAATGTTTCAGCATCGTAGGTTTGACCGATATACAACCTGTTCTTTTCTTCCACCAACCCAAATCCTCATGAAACCTTACCCTAGTAACATGGGGTGATGACATTGCCTTGTTTTATCTCATTAAGCTACAGTGTAAATAACTGCCATCATCAATGGTGGAGTGGCTGCTCCGTTTTTTCTTCATTCCCACCTGTTCTGTGTCTCCCTATTATGTGGCTTTGGATGCACTCTCTCTTAAGATTCCTCATCGCAAACGGACTTTTTCCTCCATTAGTTTCCCTATGGCAATTTACTCTTACATCCCCTATCTTGTTGGGATCAAATATTAGGTCCGATTTTCGTAGGTGTGATCTTTCATTTAGAAGACCATGATTGATGTCTACTGAGCCCCATTTTTACGTCTTCAGCCTGGAAGACAGGCATGCGACTATATGTAGGTGATATGCTTAGAAACCTGTATAGTCAGTTGATACAGATTGGAAGAGCCACTGTTTCTTTCAATTTTTTTCACATGTAATGTCTACAAAGGATTGCTGCCTGTCTATTAGCATTTAGAAGGTAGCTGTGGATTGTAATATAAAAGTTGCCTATAGCCTTTCATCAATGTTCTGAAAATTTGAGTGTTTTAGCAAACAAGCACATCACTTTTCTATGGTACTGTCATATTGGGAATAAAATTCTCACAAATGTGCGGATAAGCTAAGGGAATTAGTCATACTGCTCCATATACCTGTGACCTATGTCATCTTCACCCTTCATACAGCTTTCATTCTACTGTGAAAGTTCAGGGTACATATTATAAAAAAAAATCTGGTCTAAGCAGATTTTGTATTTAAGTTGTTTGGCTTTAAAACCGGTCAGACAGTTCAATGTTGTCATCTTTAAAGGTTCTTCCGATTGCCTGAAAAGTTTCTGGAAATAGAGTCTGATGGGGTTGTATAATTTGATAGAATGAAAATTTTCTTACAGGAGTTCCATATGGTCCTACATCTGTTTCGTCTCAACAAAGCTTTGTTGCTAAAGGTATGCCGTGCTCGTTTTTTCTTTCTGAAATTATTTCTCAGCTGAACTTGGGGGGGAGGGGGGGTGGAGGAGAACACTAATGTTAATGTGCAAATTTACGACACTTGATTCTACTGATATCAAACGATCCTATAGCCCTCTTTTCCTTGTGTCTCTCTACTACTATGTTAATCACGGTAGGAAAAGCAAACCTTAGGGCGCTAAATATCTGACGTTTTTTCAAGCGATTTTATTGTGAATGAATGCCTGCTCTGTTTACTCCGAGTTGTCCTTCAAGCCATTGTAGGGTATAAGATGTATTAGGTCTTTATGTAGTAATCTAGTAAGAGAAATAGACAGGGTATATACTGGTTAAAGAGGTTGTCATGCGATCACGATAATGAGTTCAAGTAGCGGAAACAACTTCTTATAGAACTATGAATAAATTTGAGGCGAGATGCCTACGAGATAGGATGGCCTGGATCATTCCTGGACTCCACATAGTTCTTCCATGCATGGGTCGCCATTCATCTTGACAAATAATCTAGCTTACGATCACACACACAAACGAACAATGAATATCGGATTGAGAAACCAATTGTGCTGCCCAATTGGCCAGGTTGATATTTTAATATCTTGCTTTTAGGTTCGAGAGTTCAAACTTTGTCTCCAACATATATTCCATTGCCACCATTTCTAGAGGGTGTGTAACGACATATCCTTGGGGCTTGGGCTCAAGTTACGGATCACAATGGTTCCAATAGAAAATTTGCCCTTCGTCCTCACAAAAACTAAAATGGTCAACCCAAGTTACTTACAAGTTACAACCCAACAATGTTTCCCAACCTTATCTCTATAGGCACTTATTCACCGTATCCTTTTAGAAGATTCTAGAGGTGTCCTGTCTTGCAGTTCTTTGTTCCATGGGTTCAAGAGATGACACCCACTGCACGGAACTTAGTTCGATCAGGATACCACCTGTAGTTATCCGTCCCTGGGGCCGAATCGCTACTTGGGTCGCAGTGAATAACTAGTTAGGCCTTTCCTTCCCGTGTGGCCTAAAATGGGTAACCCAAGTTACATAAACCCATTATGTTCCAACCTTATATTTAGGCACTTCTTCTTAAACAAGCAAGATACTTCAGAGTGGTCTTCCTACCAATTTCTTTTGGAGTGAGGGTTTTCCATCCACTTTATAGTGGCTTTCTTGTTTCTTTTTGGGCAGTTTGTGACACTTGAAAACCCCAATAAAAGCAACTGAGACCGGAATTCGATAGGAGCATTATACCCAATAATCCTCGTCCAAACTGTTTCCCAAGAATATGCCCTGTGACTAATCATGAGTGTTCCAAGCAGCGTGAACCAACCCCTTTTAAAAAACGAACAGTGAAACAACAAATGTTGTTGAAATTCAGCTTCATCCAAACATAACGGACAAGTATCAGATGACACCAATCCCCAGGGTTTTGGCCTTGGAAAAGTGTTCACTCTTTCCTTGAAAGGCAAACCTTGTAATGAATGCAAATCTGTGTACTCGTTTCTTATGCCTAGCAACCTTCCACCATCCCACTTCCCCTCTAATCTCCTTGCTGAATCTGAACACAGCCAATTCAAAAGTGTTTTTTTTTTATTTTTTTCGGTGGGCATAAATTTCATGATACTGATGTTGATTTGCTTAAATGTTGTGAAGGCCAGAATTTTCGTCACACGCTTTACCCCTTATACAAAAGCCATCGCCCTCCTACACCTGACACAATTGTTCAGGGACTTCAATATCTGAAAGCATCTTTAAAGGCTATGTCCATCAAAGTGATCGAGGTGAATATATATGTGCTCAACATGAATCGACACCTATTCTTGTTGAAGGTTGAAACTGATTTCTAAACTCTAAAGCAGGTACCAGGTGTTGAGGCTGATGACGTAATCGGGACTATATCTGTGAGGAGTGTTGATGAAGGGTACAAGGTAATTTAAGCTTTATTATTAGACTGCTTTGCTTTGTAATTTGTGGGTGTATTCGAGCCGGGTCGAATCGATACTCCCTTGGGCTCGAGCTCGATCATGCCATAAAATGGCAAAACCGAACCGGCTTGTAAGCTCGATTATTTTCTTAGAATTCATTTAAGTTTTAAAAAATGTGGCAAGATCGGGCTCGACTTGTATAATATTCGACTTGATTAATAATTAATGATAGTATATGTTAGAATAGAGATAAAGTAGTTGACCAATGATCCAGATACTATTTAATAATTAATTTTATAAACAAACTTATTTTAAAAACTATTTAATATAGCTCAATTACTATATTTTGAAGCTCGAGATTGGCTCGGTTAACTTGAGCTCGAACTCGAAGAAACCCTAATTGAGTCAATTTCTTTTACAAGTCGAGTATGAGTAGCTCACGAGTAACCTGGTTCTGTCTTTATGTATCAAGATATTTTTTGGAGTAATTCATGCTGATTCAAACTTCATTCATTTTTCTCCCAAATATTATAGGTACGAGTTGTCTCTCCAGACAAAGATTTTTTCCAAATTCTCTCCCCATCTCTGCGTCTATTACGGATAGCTCCTCGTGGATTTGAGTGAGTATTTTTTATGCTCAAAATTATAGTCTGAATCATGATTTATTATTAGAAACATTAAAATCTGTGTCAGAAATTTTCCTTAAGGTTTCAAGAACTTATATTGCAGTCATTCAAAAGTGTACGACTTACTCGTGTTGCAGGATGGTGTCATTTGGATTGGAAGATTTTGCGGAGCTATACGGAACTCTAAAACCCTCCCAGTTTGTCGATGTTGTCGCACTCGTAGGCGACCGAGCTGACAATATACCAGGTGTCCTTTCTCTCTGATAATCTGACTTTTTTTTCCCCTTGTATTTCGCACACAGATTTATTGTTTACCTTTCTTCAGGCATTAAAAAGTAGTTAAATTCACTGAAAAAACGTTCTTTGGTATCACAACATCTAAATGCAGGAGTAGATGGGATTGGAGATGTTCGTGCTGTACAGTTGGTAACAAAATTTGGTAATGCTTCTCGACTTTCTCTGATAAAAACACCTGTTCTTACTAATGTTCTTAATCACATAACGTGTTAGAAACGGGAAAAACAAAAAACAAAAAATTAAGCTGTAAAGATAAAGAGAGCGTCTTTCATTTACCTGCCCTCCAATATAACAATGTAAAGGACCATCCTTTTCTCTAGTGTGCTTTTAGTTTAGTGTTAAGCAATAAAGATATCTGAATTATGTACTAAACATAACCGGAACCTTTTGTTTTGATCCTGTTTGAAACTCTTTACATTGGCCCTACAGCCTTGTAGCTGATATTACCTGAATCCTTGATCAAGATTTCTTGATATTGCATATTTATCTTTTATCTGCTTAGGCACACTGGAAAACTTGTTGGAATGTGTAGATCAAGTGCAAGAGGAACGAATCAGGAAGGTTTGTGATTTCATCCAATCAAAGTGTTCTAGTTAATGCATGATATTCTGCGGCACTTCTCTTGATGCTCTTAGGGCCGTCTCTGTGTAATCGAGGGCCCTAGGCCAATATTTTTTTAAGGGCCCTTGACTGCGAAAAATTACGGTTATTTTTGGGGTATACTAGGTGGAGGGGTGTAAAAAAACGAGACAGGATTTGATTAGCCTTTACTAGGGTATGAATTTAGGTCTTATTGACCTAAAATACACCTATAAAAAAACGTGGCCCCTTAAATTATGGATATTGGGGGGGGGGGGGGGGGGGGGCTAGACGATGGCTCGATGGTCCTCCTCCGGGGCACTTTGTGAATTTATTTGTCAATCCTTAAAGTATTGTTTTTAATCCAATTCTTGTTGAATGTTGATCTTTGTTAGCGACGTTGTGTATGGTAACTTGGGGTTTTCTTTGATAGTTATTGATATCTAACTCGGAGCAGGCTATCTTAAGCAAAAATCTGGTTAGTGCTATTTTATCTGCTGCATTTTTGGTTTTTTCCCCTTAGTATTCCGTGACTGTAAAGCGCTCTCATATGCATCATGTGCAGGCATTGTTACGTTGTGACCTTCCGTCCTATATGGTTCCTTTTTCAACAAGTGACCTTGTCTTCCGAACGCCAGAGGTATGTGCATTTTGCAGCAGTCGTGTCTTCAAAATGGTTGAAATATGAGTCTTGTACATGTCTGGACTTAGTGCATAGTTTTGTTACCTAGCATTTTCTTATTAAAAAAATTAATCTAGGCCCTATTCCTATTGTGTAGTGTACTTCTTTGTAGAATGACTATCAAAACAAGGTAACATCTATGTCAAGTTTTGTACGACAATCAATAAAAACTAGTATGCATTTGTGAATATGCAGGATGACGGAGAGAAGTTTACAAGTCTCTTGACAGCAATAAGTGCGTACGCAGAAGGATTCTCCGCGGATAGTATCATCAGAAGAGTGCTGTACCTGTGGAAGAAGCTAGAAAAGAAACAGTTAAATTAGAAACATAAAAGGGTGGGGTTGCAGTGCTTTCTTGGCCATAACTAGATATAGTGGTTTTGATTTTGGGAAAAAGAAGGGTACATGTTAGGGCTAGTGGAAAAAGGGTGGAATGAGCATGCAAGTCATCCGGTATAAAGAAACATATTTTGTATTTTTACACAGGACATCCATCTGACGGTCTTGGTTCAATAGAAACTTCTTACTTAGGAATCTCCCATCAAGTAGAGAGGAAGGGAATTGTACCACCCCCCCTCCAAGGGCATGGAAACTTATTCAACCTTACACAAAAGGGGGGTAAGGTTGAATGTACGGATAAGCGCGGAGAAAGAAGAAGAGAACGATAAGACCATGTGGGGCGTGTAAGGATAAGATGATAACATTTTCTTCCTTTTAAGACTTTCTTTTTTTGCTGTAGCGTTGCTTTGAAGAGAAGGAACACTGACTTCAAGAAGTTCGTGAGTCGTGTCTTTTAAACAATTGTTTTGATATTATGTTGTAGATAATACAACACATTTTGGTAGTAGAGGATATTATTGCTGTTATTTGAATTTGCTTTTTTTGTTTGGGGCTATTTGAGCCCACCTTTACACCGGTGTGAAATTTCGATATGGGGTGTTCGTTGTGCAGAAATGATGTAAAAGCACGCAAAAGAATGTGAACCTTTACCTTGATATCTGCACTGTGAAAACCCCATATCGGAATTTTCCTCCATTAGTATCCCGTTAGCAATTAACTTGTACACTATACTTTGCGCACTTGATGTTGCCCCTATATAAGGAAGCAGCTAGATATCAACTAGGAACAATGGTTTCTAAAAACAATGTAAACATCCAACATCAATGTTTAGCTCTACAAGATACTTGCTTGTCAAGTAGCAAGAAGAAAATGCTGGCTTGTTGAGCTTAGAAAAACCGAGGGCCGAGTTTTGTGAACAATAACATGAGGTAGCAGATCTGTTACCACGATATAACTAGGGATAAACCATATACTTGCGGGTAGAAAGCTGTGAATACTGGGAAAACGTAGTAGGGTCTTCAGATTTCTTTGGCACAATATTCATTACCTGCAAAAAAAAATACACAAAAATACACATAATAGAACAGTAATATATGCAGAGACATTAATATATGCAGGTTGATTCAAGAACACAGATGCAGCAATAACTTTGACCAAAACAAAAGGCATGAGACGTTACTCTTAAAAGAAGCTTTATGATACAACCCTTATACGAAGATTGTATCAAGTGATAAGAAGAATTATATCTTTTCGTTTTCAGTCTCTTTCGAGCATGAACCGGAGGATTTGATGCATGACACTTTTGTATAATCTCCTACAACAGTTGTTTTCTATTGTCTACTCTTAAAATCAAGAAGGGAAAAAAAAAAAAAAAAAAAAGGAGGGACGAACCTTTAACTTGCTCAATGTGTGTTCTGTTCTGAAGTCTACAGAAATTGGAGGAAAGGGCAATGGATCTTGTGATGGATCCTGAATTTCCAGAGTTCCAGTGCTGAGGTTTTGAATTTAGACAGATATGAGATTACTATCAATCGGTTCATAATAATTGATAAACTTGAAAAACTTAGTCTTATTACCTCTTATTTGATTCCTGAATGAGTGGTATAGACCATTTTACTGCCGATTCTTTCCGGTCATACCTACAACAAAGATCACCCAAATGCACATGGTAAAAGGCACCAATATCCAGGAGTGTGTAAGCATATTTCATTTGGTATTCGACATTTTATGCTACAACCGTTATAGATAAGGTGTTTCTACTTGTTCTTTGACAGATTATACCGTCTGAGGTTTGTATCTGCTAGCATGAGTTCAAGTCCCACCAGCATCATACATCATTTCCGTATAAGGTGTATGTTAGTCCAAGGGCCATGTTCAAAGATTGAATCAGGAAATCAAAAAACAAGAATCAATCTCTTACCGAGAAGTTCCGGGAGAGCTTTCTATGCTGGATTTTTCTGACAGATTAGGTATCAGCACAGTGATCATAACATTCCTTAAATTGGACATTGGTGATGCTTCATAATGAATGTACAATGCAGTAGGAGTTGTCAAGCAGTCCACTGATACAATAAAGGGAGAACAAAAAACATTCATGAACACATGCATAACAAAATGATCCAATAATGGAACTAGAACACAGTTACCATAAGATGTGAAACTTACCTAACAAAGGCAAAAGCGATTTATCGACATTTTCAATTTTCCAGTCCAGGAGACAGACACCACTATCAGGTAGGACATGTGATTTTGAAAACAGGTCTCCCAACAGAAGGGTCTTCTGAGCAGTAAACAACCCTCTGTGGATCCTAGGGACTGGGTTGAAAAAGAGTTCTGGACCATTTTCAAAATCAACCTGAAAGTAATGCAACTTGTATAAGCATGCTGGTACCCTAAAGAATATCATGAGCTGTGTCTATGATAAATGCATAGATTGATTCCTAAAGTCGGTGGAGTTCATTCACATATATGCAAATGTATACTTCAAAAGCAGATGAGAGGGGAGAAGAACCTTCACTTCACTAAGTAGACCAAGGTGCACAGGAATCTGTAAGGACAAGGTACCCTGAAGACCAAATTCGATTATATTTGCTGATAATCTCCGAGTTACATCAATGTGTTCTTCGACTGTGAATAGTACTGAATCGGTTGGGAGTAAAGCTGTAGGTTCTGACTGATGATATCTTGATTGCTCCTCCTCCACATATCCACCTTCAGCTTTAACAGCTTCCAGATATTTAGTGACTTCTTTCCCCTTATCTGAATGTAACCGAAGACCACTGGCAGAACCTTTTACCGGTTTTGGTGGAAGCAGGGCCCTCCTTGACTTTCCGAAGCCCCTAGGCCAATCTATCAAGATGAGGCCTTCTGAAAGAAAATAAACGAGTTTTAGGCCCTGTTTGGATTGAATGAAACAACATGTAGAAAAGAAAAGAGAAGATAATAACAGAAAAGAACGGAAAACATACCAGTAGCAGTTGTTGATGCATCATTGGCTATGGAATCCTTCGACTGTAATACCTGAGAACCCCTTTTTGTCATACATATAGTTTCCGAAATCCTAAAGAAGAAAAAGCTATTGATGAAAATTTGTGTGAGAGGCTTGAAAGCTTAGCATTACCTTCTTTTTTGTATCACGATCATGTGTCGTTCCTGCCAAATTGATCAAGGAACGGTCAATATCTCCTCTTTCCTACTAAGACTAGGATTGACTTATCGGAGAAAATTCCTCCTTAAAAATAATGAAAAGACTGCAATACCCTCACAACTTCGTGTGGGGGTATCACAATCCTCCCCCTTAAAAGAAGTTTTGTCCTCGAAACTTGACGTACCTAAAAATCCGAACAACTCTGGTTCTCCTTGGCACATGTCCTTTGCCAACTCCCAAGAAGCCTCCTTTATGTCATATACATATAGTTTACAGAATCTCAATGATGGTGAAATTTATGTAGCAGGCTTGAAAGCATAGCATTACCTTTTTTCGGTCTATCTCTCTGGCTTTTTGCTTCATGACCTCCTTGGTCTTATCAACCTTCTCCTGTGTCTCTAAGATGTGTGCTGTCTCATTAACACTACACATGCCCAAGTTGGTCAATACTTGCTCGAAATTCACGTTGTCTGTGGTTCCCCCTGGGTTAATAACCTCATCAAAAGCAAAACAAGCTCAAAAGCCGAGTCGCAAATGCCTTTTTCATTTGTTAGATACCTAAAAATTGTTGAGGAATGAATCACCTGAACAAGTGTCTGTCCTATGGCCAAAAGAGTAAGTAAACTAATCATTCACAGAGCACCTATTACTATTAGCAAAATGCAAACAAACCTTTTCGGCCGGGTTTTGTGGATCTGTAAAACACAAAACAATCCTATGCAAGAACAAGAGAAATAACAAATTTCGTCTGAAAAGTTCTCTTTCTTCATCTCACATAGAATTGTAACAGGTAAAGGAAGGATACAAGTCTAGATAACAGCACCAGTGTGTCTTTTTTAGCGATGATGTTTGCCTGTTTGTCGGTAACAATTAGCAGATACAGAGACTCTATTGGCTTGTAAACATAACTCACATTTCCTCCTTCAAAATAGGTTTGATCTTGACCTGTACGTGTCATCATATGCATAAATTCTCTCACGTATTCTTCAATCCTATAGCGTGGAATATTATCAACGTATTGTCTCGAAAAGAGTACTGCAACCAGAAATCGGGGACACATTAACTGAGATCTTGACGGTGAAAAGATAATAACTAATTAATTATGCAGGAAACTTTTGTGTTGTGCTTGTGCATGTGCAGTTCCTGTGTTTTCTTTGATCAAGAATTAATATATAGATGTACAATAACAAAGACACTAAATGAGCTGAGGTTGTGCAAATGAATGAGCTTACTTACTTTTTCCAGATTTATTGAGAATAGAAGCTGCTAAAATCACCTGCATCCACCACATATATATATATATTTCAAAGAAAAAATTATTAATGATCTATACATCAAATTCCTCAGATTACAATGTACAAAACTGCATCCACTACGATTTTCTAACAAGAAGTTAATTATATATTAATCTATACATCAAATTTCTCAGACAACGAAGTACAAATCTGCAGAACCGATCCATTTTCTATAGATATCATGAGTGTTCAACTAAATTCCTTTCTCGTGAAGTATTAATTTCCACACACAGCAACCAAAATCTATGATTATCAAAACTACGTAACAGATTTGGCAAGTAAACAAATATCAGTTGTATTGAAAATTTTGATATCAAACAACACTTCAGCAAGTTAAATTCCAATTTGTTGCAGATTAATTATACGCTACACAAGAAATTCCGAAGAAGAAGTTCTTGATCTATACAATTAATTAACGTGAAATTTCTCAGATTAAGTACAAAGCTGCATGATCTTGATCGATCCATATATGCTATATACACATATATAACAAATTAACAATCCAGTGCATGTTCGACTAAATTCCTTTCTCGTCAAGTATAGATTTCCAAAATCTCTGTAATTAAAACTATGTAAACAAATATCAATTACTGTATTGCGAAATTAATATGATCAAACAGCTTCGAAAAAGTTACGTACCATTGTGTTTCGGAATTCGGAATATGCTTCAGTTCAAGAGAAATTACTCACACCTGTAATTAAGAGCGAAGCGGCAGCAGCATATATTATATATATATATATATATATTATATATATATATATATATATATATATATATATATATATATATATCATCGATTATGAGGAAATTTAACAATAAACTCGAAGAAATTCAAAAATTAAGAAGAAGATCGGAAGAAGATGAAGTACGTATTACCTTATTGCGCAGAGGAAGAAAATGGAGAAAAGAAGAAGAAGAAAAAGAAATGGTGAAGAGGCGGGAGAGTGTAACGAGCAGAGCAAAGCAGTTGCATGCAGTGGGTGTTGGTTACGATAGATTCTGTTGTTAGTTAGTTATAGAGAGAGAGAAAGATCGCGCTCGTTTTTTTATTTTTTTTAATGAAAGCATTGTTAATGGGACAAACGATCCGATCCACTTACGAAGCTCAACGCTATGCTCGTGAAAAGAGATGTTAACGATCTTTATCGAGTAGTGTTATTATATAAAAGTATTATTTTGTATTTTTGACGAGCCGAACTCGATTATAATTAAAAACTAGAAGCTTAAGATTTTTTTCGAATTCCAGCATTAAAATTGCTTAAAATTTTGCCTAACCAAACTCTATCATAATTAAAACCTAATCGAACTGAGCTTGAACATTTTTTTGTGTGCTAGAACGAACAGGAATCGAGTCCAAGTATCAGAGGTTGCTCGACTTGATAAGTAAATACTTGATTTAGATTGAATTAGATTGTTCACACCCCTAGATATAAGATCCAACAATAGAGATACTTGTAAACACTGATCCGCGAAATGCCACGAGTATGATTTAGGCTTCGTTTGGATTGATGAAATGTAATGAATCTGATAGAATGAAATAAACACGCTTTCGTTCCCGAATTCAAGCTTGTGATTAGATTTTTAAAAAAAAAGAAAAAGAAATTTAACCAAAGCTCACAAGTGATAAATCTTAGTGGTGGTTCAGTAGTGACACGTGGCAATTGGTGGCGGCATGTGTGATGACAATGGCAGACACGAGGCGGCTGCACCCTTCAGCATATAGTGTATACGTGTATACATATATGTGTATTAATCTGCTAATTTTAATGTATCGACTTACGATTGTAATGATATATTAATCCATAACGAGTAATCCAAAAACTGTATTACATTGCTCCAAATTAAATAAAAAAAAAAAAAATATGCTCGAAGAATTTCCGACCCACATTCTAAAATTCCTGACGCCGTCCTTGATTGTGTAAAAAGATGTGAGTTTCCTAAGTGTCAAGTGGCTTGTCCTCAGTTTCAGCTTCTTCTATTTTTAAGTCATTGGTGGTGGTATCAAATGAATCAATCTTTGAAACTCTAAATATTGCTAAATTTGCATCTCCTGCAATCATGTTACAAAAAAAAAAAAAAAAAAAGGGGTCAAATTTTAGTAATACAACCAATATCAAACTCAAAGCAGTAACTTCCAATTCAATTGCTCAATCACAATTTCATAATCGTCTTTTTCTATGTCGACTTTACACATTCCGTGTCCTTCGATAGGTCATAATCTACGGGATGAAAGTGAAAGTCATAATCGATTGTTTCTCCAGATTATGTAAATAAATTCAAGAGAAAGTGTAAGAAAATATAATACCAAATATTATTTTACTCCCAGGAAGTGCAGTGGCGGCAACGCCAGGTGTCAGCCTCTTTTCATCTATGAATGTCCCATTAGTGCTATCCAAATCTGTTATTACAAGGCTTTTTTCTGTCTTCTGTATACGAGCATGGACACCAGATACTGTTTCAACAACATGGATGAACAAAACTACAGTCAAATAGACATCGGAAGTCCTTAATTTTATTGTGATCGTAACCGTTCAAGCCCATAAACCAGCAAGAAACGGCCATTTCCGTATTAAAAACTCAGTTTTAAACACTTTTGGACACACCAATGCACAACTCTTATGTCCAGGAGTTCAATGGCAACAAATGGTATGAAAAACAAACTTTAGATGTTCATAACTTTCACACAATACGAGATTAACTTTGACCGCAAAATTACAGATGATTTTGAAGTCTGTTTCATACATCTATTGTAGCGAACTCCTACAAACAAGAGCTATGTATTGGTGTGACAAAAAAAAAAAAAAAAAACCTTTCCATACCATAGAGACCAATATAGATCACTTTTAACTGAAACAAAGACCAATATGTTACAATAAACTAGCAAGGAACAAAAACATTGATTAGGGTTGAATTTGTTAAAAGTAAAAGGTTAAGGGCTAAAATGCTACTGTCGTGATAGTTTAGAGGCCTCCAGTATCTTTTGCGTTAGAATCACACAAATGCAGATATATAATCTCGAGCCAAATGTTCCAATTTAACAGCATAATTAGAAAACAAGAAGGATATGAAGGTAATTACCTGTGGGAACAGGAAGAACAACGTCTGCTTTCTCGGGAACACGTCCAACAGTGACTACTTTCTGAAGCACATTCCACAATTTTCAGATAATAATGATCATCATGGTTTAAAATGCTGACAGAATGATACTAAATGAAAACACCCACTGAATTTAGTTGGAATGCACCAGGCATTTTGGTCTTGAAACCTATATGCTTTGTACTCCCATCACCTATGGAGAAACCAGTAATTTTGCAGACCATTAGTTAAGAGCAGAGAAGCATCTTGAAGAAATAAATACTAAATTGACTAATCTAACATGAGATGCAAAAAAGATTTCAAATTTAGATGCATAACACACATTTTATATACCAATGTGACACTGATGATATAGGTAACTAAAACTATGCATGACCGGAATAACAACTATCTGTGGACTTAAAATCTCCTTCGGAAGCCAGGCTCAAACCAGAGAAAGGTAGGCTACGACAGGTGTCTTCCCGAGGGCCCATTGAACCTTCCTCTAGTCATCTAAGGCCTCAGAAGGTCCAGAGCACTCTGGAAGTTAAGCTACACTTTCGGTTTCAGCCCTTAACTCCTCCTTTGACAGGTAAACACGTTTTCTACTCTGAAGCCTCAGCGACACGGTCTCAGAAACAGGCAGCCCAGATGGATCAAGGCCTCGTTTCATTCTATTATGGGACGGGTTCTAATGATATCTTTTGTGTGATTCTCTGACAGGTTTACATCGTGGAAAGGACCATTCGGATACAACTTGCTCAACACCCTCTGTATGTAACACAACTACCATCATCTTCACATCTTCTAAGGAGGTTTACAGGCTCCTCCTCATCATGACACAGGTGCAAAAGCACCACTTAGATACAATTTGCTCACCACCTTCTATATATATACATAACTTACTACCATCATCTTCTAAGGTACGCTCCCAATCCCAAACTGCGAATTACGACAGTTTGATCCTTCAAACGGATACGTAGACACTGACTATGATGGTTCAGCTATTTCATCAAACACCCTGTTCGCGTTCTTCAAACTCTTTTGCAGGAACACACAGCTACCAGACTTTACAGAAATGACTTGGTGATAGTGTGATGCTCTACGTCATCAATTGACAATTGACTTTTTGAAAGTTAATGTGACTGGAAATACATATACATATATACAAACAAACAAACAAAAAAGCAAAAAACGAATTGGAAGAAAAACCAACCAATTGGTTCAAGAAGCCATTTCTGGACATCATCTGCTGAATTGCTGGAAGAACTGATAGCTCTAATTTTCAGTTGCTTTCCCCTTCCCACCACGCTATACAACTCTCTTTGGAAACAATTTAAACCCAAAACATTAGCAGTAGTATATTGTGGAAAGACGGTTACAGCTGAGAAGCATGTAGATGATGGCGATAAATCACTGTAATTCAGAGGATTCAGAAGCTTAAAGGAATGGAAAGCAGTTATTTCCATATTTCGAATCTGCAAAAACTAGAAAGATTATCGTGTATGGGGATTTTCATATGTGGACATAGATAGATACTATGAGGAGGAGATGCATCATGCTATTGTGAGAATAAAACCTTTAATGACATCATACATTATCTATCGCGAGTTCGTGACACCATATCGAAATTTGATTTTTGATTTTCGAGCATTCGAATGCAGAAATGAAATCCATGTAAAGTCGAAACTAATATATGAGGTTTGACTTTACATCGATAAAACTTTCACCGTGGTGTCCCGAGACGACGACATAACGAAAATGCGATTAACGGTTATGTACTGACGTAATGTATTTTCATACCATTGATAGTAATATATTGCTCATTAATCTAGGTCTCACAATAATCAACGGTCTAGATGAATGTTGTGTAAATCCGTTGTGTCTCTATCATTTCCCAAAAATGTTTTCACACACTAAGGACCAATATCGATCATTTGTAACTGCATAGGGGCCAATATATTCAAGAAAATTAATTAGGGGCCAATTTGGTACTTAATCCAAATACCATTACAAAGCAAAGCTCATGACAGTACAATGCAAATTAACTCAGCAACAAAAATCATCAAAAACATAAACTTCTTATCTCACTAATACACATCCATAAGAAGCATCAAAAGATGCATTTTACTCATAGATCCATGAGTGAAGGCTCCTCCTCCAATCAGTAACACCTTCCGGGAACCACAGAGCGATTTCTTTCGTAGCACTCTCAACCGCGTCGCTTCCGTGAATGACGTTCCTGCCAGTATCAATAGCAAAATCACCACGAATAGTCCCGGGAGCAGAGTCAGAAGGGTTAGTTGTTCCGATGATCTTCCTTCCGGTTGTCACTACGTTCTTTCCTTCCCAAACCATAGCCACAACAGGACCGGAGATGATGTAGTCGACCAATTTCTTGAAGAAAGGTTTAGCAGACAAGTCGGTATAATGCTTCTCAGCAAAAGGACGTTCGACAGTGAGGAACTTCAACCCTTTCAATGTGAAGCCCTTTTTCTCAAACCGGCTAATAATTTCCCCAACCAGGCCTCTTTGAACACCATCTGGCTTGATCATGATGAATGTTTGCTCCAACTCTTTCTGCGGAAAGGAATTGCTTTTCTCTGGGATCAATGAAAGACGGATTCAATTGCAAATTTAGATGCCAAATACACATTTTATGTACTAACTTGACACTGATGATATGAATCAATACTCTATGCGTGACTGGAAACAGCTATCTATGGCTCAATCTAGAAAGGTAGGCTGCAACACGCTTCTTCCCGAGAGCCCCTTGACCACTCCTCTAGACATCTAAGGCCTCATACAAGGTTCAGGCCAAGGATGGCCTGATTTTAGAAGGTCCAGACCACTCTCAAAGTTTAAGCAGCTACATGTTCAGCCCTTAACTCATCCTATATAACAGGTACAAATGTTTTCTACTCTGAGTCTGAGGCCTTGGCGAAGGTCTAAGAAACAGGCAGGCCACAGTGATCATGGCCTCATTTTGTTCTACTGGTATCTTTTGTGTGATTCTTTGACAGGTCTACAAGCTACTCATCATCATGATTCATGACATAGCTGGAAACTTTGGAAAGCACCAATCAGATAAAACTTGCTCAACAAACTCCCACTAACTGTGAATTACGGCAACTTGATCCCTCAAACGGATACGCAGACACACACTATGATGGTTCAGCTCTTTCATCAAACACCCCATTCCCATTCTTCCAACTTTTATTTTTTGTAGGAACACACAACTACCAGACTTTACAGAAATGACCTGGGGATACTCTGACATCATCAACTCACAAGTGACTTTTACAAAGTTGATTCTCCATATGTATCACTTAACAGTAATCTTACTGACTAACTCAACAATTTCAGCAAAAATTACCCAGGAACTGGAAATATATATATAAAATTAAAAAGCAATAAACAAATTGAAAGGATAACAAACCAATTGGTTCAAGAAGAGGTTTTTGGACACCATCTGTTGAATTACTGGAAGCATTGATAGCCCTAATTGATTTCAGCCGGCCGGCGTCATACAACTTTCTTTGGAAGAAATCGAAGCGCAAAACATTAGGTGTAGAGTGTGGCAACACGGTTATAGCTGAGAGGCATGTCGATGATGGCGATAAATCATTGTAATTCAGAGGATTCGAAAGCTTGAGGGAATGGAATGCAGTTATTTCCATCTCTTGAATCTGCGAAGACTATATGGACATGGATAGACTATGAGTGTCGCTGGAAATACTATGAGGAGGAGATGTTAACGAGTCGAGCCGAACCAAACCGAGTATATGTTGTTTAAATTCAAGTTTATTTAGTTCATGAGTTTGTTTGTATTTGCTTGTTTATTTAATAATACTAAAAATTATCTTTGACCTCAGCTAAGCTAGTTAAAAAATTAATTGTTCAAACTCATGCTTGAGTTTGACTCGTTAAACGTATTTGTGTCTTCTTATTAAAGTTCGGCTTGTTAGGGTATGAATTAAGAAATGCTTATTCAGAAATAAGAATTTATATATCAATATTACATACAACATACTTTGCATCAGAAGAATTGGTAAATATTATATCAATTCACAATGTAATCTTCATTTGATGAATAGATGCTTATCATCTAATAAGGTTGAGTTATACTATAATTATTTTATCTATATATATGTGGATTCACGAACATAATTAAACTTCTATGAGTCAAGCTCATGTTCCTTCATTTTGGAAACGAGCCTACAATACATCTCGAGTTTGGTTCGTTAAGCTAAACGAACAAACGATTACGAACACTAACGAACTAAACACAAGAATGCTCACGAACGACTACGTTCGTTTTACATCATGATAATATTATTGTCACAGCTATTATGTTATATTGTGACAATGAGAACTCTTATGATCTAGCATTTATTCAAAAAGATGAACTCATTCTTATATCAGGTTGTGACATTTATTTTATACGTGCGGTTTAATGGTTATGACAATTAAAAATAATAATAATAATAATACTATTGGTTATCTAGATGCTTTTATAAAAAGGAATCCATTGTTTTTGGAGTTATTGTAAACTAAAAAAAGGCATATTTTCTTTGATTATATCCAAGGAGAGGATTTATTCCCCCTCCCCTCACTTTGTAAGATTCTTTGTTATGTTATTTGTTTTATATTGAAATATATAAAATGTTAATCAATTATTCGGTGTATCTTTGGCTCTTCAATTTTCCTTGATGCTTTTAATGGATCGAATTTCTACATTCGTTCTCTTTTTGGACTTTCCAATTTTCCTTGCGATTCAATACAGTATCGTATAACAATTTTATCATAAAATCTCAAATCGTCTCGTTTACTTGTCCTTAAAATTAAGTGTCTAATTTTACAATTTAAAACTTCAAAAACAAATCACACACCAAAAACTTTAAATATACCATACTTCTTTTATCACGATGTAACCACAATTACAATACCTTTAAACTCATTGTTGTATATCATTCTATAACCAACATTATCCTCATACATACATTGTAATAAATCTTCATCATAATCAACTAGATATACAAATACAATACGCATTTACGTATATGAATACCGTATATTAAATAATACCATTTATACAAGAGCTGCATATAGTAACTGATTCCAAGTATCTGTCACACCAGCAACACACCAATGTGTACAATCCATCCCACCCAATTTACTGTATTTGCTGGGATGCCCATCTTTTCTAAGTTGAGAAAGAGTGGTTATGTCTAGTAATTCAACTGGTTTTGAGATTGTGGTTAAGACTTGTTTTAAGACTGTTAATGCTGGAGGCACACCACCTGCATATGTTGATCCACTTATTGGTGTGGTTTCTTTTCCACAGTTTGTTACATTAGGTTGATGCCAATCTATCCCACTGAAAAATCAAAGGAATGGTTTACAATAAATCCGGATATTAGTTACCTCAGTTGGTAAGATCGATGATTAATGCTGCTGTCACAAACATTCTGATACAACAAAAACTATCAAACCGAGGGAATGTCAATTTTAAACCTAAGAATCAACTTTCAAATGGTCTATTGTGATAATCTACCATTGGAAAGTTAATTCTTAACTCTAGAATTGACTACGCAAATGTGGATGTAACGCCCCAAAACCCGGGTATGGTAGCTCTAAGTGAGCCATAAAGGACCCGGTTAACTGTTTAGACCGTCGTTTTTGATTGGTTTAAAATGATTAACTAATCCGAGTTGATAAGATATTTATGTCTCACACTTGTATGGGGCGAGAAATTTACTACTTTAACTATGTGGGGTCTACATCTAGAATCCTTTGGTAGAAACGAGTTTGGGACAAATCATGACGAGGATGCCAGTTGTTTATAACCAGAGAGACGTAAATGTCTTGTCAACTCATGTTAGTCATTCTAGATCAAGCGAGACGACAGTCTAAATAGTTAACCAGATCATTTACGACTCACTTAACCCTACCAGACTCGAGGTTTGAAAGTGTTACGGTGGAACGTAGGGTAAGGATCAAAATAGACTTACTTGTAATGGGAAGGAGTAATTCCTTGAAAGAATACTTTAGTTTTGGTTGTATCCACATCTGTCTTAATCCAATTGGCCCAAGTCATTAGACCTCTACGAAATGCAACCATCCGATCAATATCTTTCACTATTCTCTTCCCATCTGTTATGTATTCCCACCTGTAAAATCAACAATTGCACTCAGAATATGGATCTCGAAAAATTCGAAAACGATACATGCGCAACTCTCGAGACACAACTATCATCGGTACAATCGAATTTCATCCATTCGGCTCGATCATGTGGGAAAGTCGATTATCAGTTTCAGATTCGTCTATTGAAAAGTCGATTATCTATCTTTTAGATAGATATATATATATGTTTAAAGCAGGGTGTACGTACGGCTGCTTGATTCCTTTGCGGTACCACCAAAGCCAAGTATTGAAAATCAAAACGTCGTATTTTTTCCAGGTTTCTCCATCTTTAATTGAATTCAGATTCAACACTCTCCCAATTTTGTGATTGTCTATGTCTACTAGGAACAATGAATGAAATACTGATACTGATACTCCATAATCCTGTAAGAGAAAGAAAAAAAAAAAACATGGTGTTATTCGTTGTGATATAGTTGTTGCGGCACTAGCATAACCTTACTTTCTACGATACATAATGCTGTTATTGTCACAACCTCTCCGACACAGACATCGAGACATCTCAATCTCATGATGCGTCATGTATTTAAGGAGGGGTATCACTGCCACTGCATGAATGATCCCACTGTTACATCACGTTACGACACTGTCGGTGTCTAATGTCTGAGTGGTTGTGGCAGTAGCATTACTCTAATTACTTTCACAACGACTTGTTGTGATGCGTCAGTGAGTCATGAATCACGATGTGATAGTAAGACTCCTCTTTATATAGATGTCACATCATGAGATGTCCAAATGTCACGACAGGTTGTGACACTTTTTGTGTCTCTGAGTAGTTGTGGCAATAGTAGTACTCTAATCCGATTATCAAAACGACTTTGACACAACCAATATTGTGTGACACATTAATGTGCTAATAGTGGACCACTCTTTAAATAATTGTCACACACATTACTATATATTCTGCCATAGTTAATAGGTGTACCCGGAAAGTAACAGTGGAAATGGGATCTCTTGTTTGAGTAGTGATGTTAGAGCCAGGCACTGCAGCTTTAAGGAGACACACCATTGATGCCCAGTGATTATTACTCACTGAATCCCCAATGTACATTACCTTTTTACCCCTTAGCCTCTCCAATAATTGCTTACCATCAAACCTACATTATAGAAAAATTATTCAATCATACATTTATTGGCATGGCATCACCATCCTTTATCCAATGCCTCAGTTTGTTTCGCAGTAATAAAATGAAATGATTATGTATGATATGAAATATTGTTTATTTTCATATACCTCTGAAAATAAATGGAATGAGATGGTGAGGCAGGGCGAGTGGGTGAGGTAAGACGGGTATTACGGTAAGACATGTGGATGTGGTAGAGTAGGGTAAGACAGGCAGGTGGGTAGGGTGGGGTCAGGTCGGAGGTAATGGTTATCATAAAATCTTATATAAAGTTTAGAATCGACGATATATAAGTTTGAGACGTATGTCTTAACTACATGTTAGCGCTTTATTAGACCAAACGAGGATGACGGTCTATGCAGTTGACCGAATCATTTATGACTCAAGTAGCGCCGTCAAACCCAAGTTATGGGGCGTTACAGTAGTAACGTACGGTAGAGAAAACAACATTGTAAATTTAAAAAAAAAAAGAAAAAAAAAAAGAAGTGTTAATTAGTACCTTGGAATGTTGCATCCAAGAGGCTGCCACCTATACTTAAGATACATATGATCTGGTCTTCCAAACTTCAAGCAATTAAACTCAGGCCTAATGAATGGACAACCCAATGAATCATAAAGTGGGTATGTTTCATCATAAACCCAGCTCCCTTCATATATATTACATCTCTTCAATATCTTATGCTTTACTGTTGCACTTGCACCATTCATACCCTTATCATTCCCTTTATCAGCCCTTATCAACAATACACTCATAGATAATAATGCAATCTCCATTGCCATTCTTACACCGCACCAACTACGCGTCATTTAGCTCTTTGTTATCTCTACTTGGAAGACGATTGCGATATAGCTAAGAAACTAATACAACTGATGAGACATTATGATGTAGCAACGTATGAGACAGAGACAAAGACGGGGACGGAGACATGAGAAACACGAAATTTATGACATTTGGAATGTGTATTGACGTCCAGAATTGGGAAAGGGGGTGATATATTGCTGGATAGAGAAGTATGTAATTAGTTAGCTGGGGGGTGGGGGGGGGGTGGGGGGTGGGGGGTGGGGGGGGTGTATATTACTGGTTAGAGAAGTATATAATAAGTTAGCTGTCAGGTAAGAAGTCCAGATCGAGGAGCTTCTGTGTATTATTAACAAACAAAAAAAAAAAAGTCATGCAGCTAGCATCACTTTCCCTCTATGTTTCCTTTGTAGATCCGTGGAGATCTATTTTTCTATTTCTCATACAACACATGTGACTAATCGGTGTTTAATTGAGGAATAATATATATATATGATATTGTTACGTCCATCACTCTGATACACATTACAGGATCTATTTTTACGTCATGTTGTGATATTCGTTGTGTCGGAATGGTTGTGATCGAGAAACATTACTATTTAATTAACAAACAATATGTTAGTTTAACAACCAATCTGACATGCTTGACAGATGAGGGTCACATTATAATCAATGATGTAAGATATGTTGTATCAGTTTTGTTGTCAACATATCCTTTGTAATATCTCGCATCAAAAAATGGAGAGAAAGCTTATTAAGATATAATATGTTGAGACATATTTGATTTGGTAACTCGGGTTAATTATTTTAACTCATTCGATGACGATGATCCTAAGTAGATACTGAATTCATTATATCTCCGCCACCAGCCCCAAGTTTTGGGGGCGCCGTTACATATTCTTCTAGGCCAGTTCTATGGCATCCATAAATATCACTACATTCACATGTAAAATTTATTAATTTATTTATAACTAAATAACCCTTTATTTATTGTGCACCTCATAATTAATTTATCATTGTTTGCATGAATTATAAGACATCATTTTCAAGGAATAAAAAATTGCTACTAACAATATACCGACAAATGCACAGAAATGTGCACCAAGAATCAACCTGGGCCACACTTTAATTATTAAAATCATTAATCATTAACTATATTAAAAGAGCCAATGTGTTTTCCCATCAAAAGTGTTTCTCCCTCGAATGTTTCCTCTAAATAAAAAAAAAATCATAATTAATTTATTCCAATAAATATATATTAATTAAATAATTTAAAAGATATATTGGAACACGTAAAAACTCAATGCAATTTATAAGATGATAATGTTGGAGTGATAGATAGTTATTCAAATAATAGATAACTTTTATTCTTGAGGAAAACTAATAGAACTATACCGTAACTATAATAATAAAACTATACCGTAAAAAAATCCATCCAGATCTATAATACTAATATTAATATTAAAGAAACCATACATAGAGAAAAACCATTACCGTGAAGAAAAAAAAAGTATTAAAAAAAAAATTCATCCATATCAATTCGACTAATGACACGTTTGATAGATGGAATGGAATGACTATATTGGAATGGAATGTAATGGACTTGATTCCATACTACGTTTGATGCACGCTGGAATGGAATGTCCGATACTAAGGAAGATGGCTGGTGACGGGTGATAGGTGGTGACGGCAGCGGGATATGAGAGGTGATTACGGTGTCAGGTGGCGGAAGCGGGTAGTGACATCGACAGGTGACGACGGTGGGTGGTGATCGTGGTAGCGGTGGTGGCATGTGATCGGTGGTGACGGTGGTAAGTAGTGATCGTGGTGGCGGTGAGTGATCGGCGGCGGCGGTGGCGGCGGTGATCGGTGGTGATCGTGGTGGCGGGTGATCGGTGGTGATTGTGGTAGGTGGTGATAATGGTGGCGGCGGGTGATCAGTGGTGACGGCGTTGGGTGGTCATCTTGGTGGCCGTGACCATGGACGGCTCTACATAGAGTATTGCAGGTCCTGCCGACCCCCTAAAAGAAAAATATTATGTATAAATAGTAGAGATTTTTTATTCATAAACCACATATATATATGGAATCGACCTCCTAATTTTTATGTGTTGACCCCTATTTTTATCTATTGGCTCATAATTACATGTATGAAATTGAATATCCAAATATATGTGTGATACGGGAAAAAAAATGACAAAATTCTGACCCCCATGTCAAAATCTCTGCAGCCGCCCCTGGCCGTGACGGCAGGTGATCGGTGTTGGGTGGTGATCGTGATGGTGGGATGACGGGTGATCGATGGTGACGGTGGTGGGTGGTGATCATGGTGGTGGGGCAGTGGGTGATCGGACGGTGATGAGTTGTGATCGTGGTAATGCATTCTATTCCATCCATTTCATCCGATTTTTTATGGATTGAAAATGACCCAATTTCATTTCATTGGAATGAAAAAGATTTCTATTTCTTCTTATCCAAACACGCCAAAATGATGGAATGGAATGAAAAAAGAATTCAATTCCATTCCATTCCTACAATACAAACGTGCCATAAGATTCTATGTTGCATATAAATGATACGATCAATTCCATTTCCTATTTTAAAGTTCTTTATATTAAATATAACTGATAGTATCACTTCAATTCCTCGCAACATATTTCTCATTATTTTTAATTAAATCATACCATGTATTAGTGAATATTTTTTATGAATAATATACTAAAATGTTGTCTATTCATATTGTTTTAGATTAAAATTAACTTAGGCTCATAGTAAAATGATTGATTATTATACAATTAAACAATTAGAACTCAATCTTACTGTTGTAACATAATTAATAATTCTCAAGGTCAATAATTTTAACCAACAATAAATTATACAAAATTTATTTACTATTGGAATACAATACAAATATATAAGTATATCACTATAAAAGCGTACTTTATATCCTATTAAGAAATAATTCTTTGTGAAATTACAGCCTAAAACCATTTTTTTTAAAGATAACACCGTATTCACATATTCAGTTTTCAATAATATAAAGTAAGATATTACACAATATCAATAATCCACTGTCATAAATCCATCCATACTAAAAATAACACATACTCTACGCTAATTACAACACATTATGCATGCACGCAACTTAGATTAGGAAGACTCCACATTTAGTGCAATTTTTTAGTATATTTAAAACCGTTATTCAATGTGTAATAATGGAATCAATTGTGAAGGTAATCAATATGATGCAATTACCATCCTTATAGACAATGGTGCATCTCACACTTTCCTAAACCAACAGGTTGCCAAGGAGGTGCAGTGTGACACAACCAACTCACCACTTGTTAATTATCACAGTAGTAGATGTAAACAGAATGGTGAGTGAGTTTAAGTGTCCTCATTTGTCATGGATCATGCAAGGGATTAAGTTCCAATAAGATGTGAGGTTGATCAAGTTGAGAGGATGTGACATAGTATTAAGGGTGGATTAGGTGAAATGGTACAATCCAATGGTCTTGACTTCAACAAAACATAGATGGTTTTCACTAACAAGAGAGAACAAATTAAGCTGAGAAGTTACACATAAGAAGATTAACTTAAGATTATCAGTTGTAAAATCATTACTAAGGAATTGAGAAAAGGGAACCATGGACTCCTCGGGTTCCTAAGGATTGCCATCGAAGAAGGGCTATGAGCATCCCATAACTTTGAAAGAAAGTGTTGGACCTGTGAAATTAACTAAAACCTTATAGGTATGATCACTGTCAAAAGGAAAAAATAGAGTAGTCGGTGGATCAAATACTACAACGAGGGATTATACAACACAATAGTAATCCATTTTCATCACTCTTGCTACTTGTGAAAAAGAAAAATGGAACCTGAGATGTTGTGTGGATTATAGAAGGTTGCATGACTTGACTGTCAAAGATAGCTACCATATTCTTCTAATTGTTGAATTGTTGGATGAGTTAGGGAGTGCTAGGGCATTTTCAAGAATAGACTTGAGGTATGTATTCCATCAGACTCGATGTCGGAAGATTATGTCCAAAATATTGCCTTTGTAACTCATCATGGCCGGTTAGAATTCAAAGTAATGCCATTTGGGATCACAAATGCCCCAGCCACATTCTAAAGAAGTATGAATGAGATGCTAAGACCTTGACTGAGGAAGTTTGTGCTTGTATGTTTTTTATGACACATTAATCTTCGGCCCCGACATGGCTTCCCACATACATCTTAAAGTGGTTCTAGAAGTTTTGAAGAATAACCAATACTATGCTAAATTGTCCACATGCTCTTTTGGACAAACCAAGGTGGAATACTTAGGCCATATCATACATGAGGGTGAAATGCATACTGACCCAAGAAAGATTTAAGCCATGACGGATTGGCCCCAGCCCTATAATGTGACTGAATCGAGAGGGTTTTGGGCCTAACAGGTTTCTATAGGAGATTTGTGCCCTATTGTGGGATTATTGCTAAGCCCCTGAATTACCAACTCAAGAAAGATCGGCTTTGTTGGTCGCAGAGTGCCTCGGAAGCATTCTAGAAACTCAAGGAGACCATGTGCAAATCACCAGTACTTTTCTTGCCAGATTGTGGAATTCCATTTTTCTTTTTTGCATTGAAACATATGCATGTGGAAAAGGCTTAGAAGCCGTTTTACAATAAAACAAGAAACTTGTGACTTATCTAAGCAAGGCCTTCAACTCTAAAAAGATGAGATTGTTCATCTATGAGAAGGAAGTCCTGACACTCTCCATGGCAATAACTAAATGGAATCCATATATTCAAGGCAGGCCTTTTGTCATCAAAACTGCTCAACGGAGTATGAAGTTCATTGCGGATCAAAGGGCCTCTATTGCACTACAACAAAAAGGGGTGACCAAGTTACTTGGGTTGGATTCCACTGTTGTGTACAAAAAGAGAAGTGAGAATGTAATGGTTGATGCCTTGTACATGCAAAGTCATGTTTAGGGACTGTGTGTTGTGAGCACAATATCCTCTTCTTGGATGCAAGAAGTAACATCCAACTACAAGGGTGACCTAGATGTGGAGGAAAATTTTCGGCCACTGATGATTAGTATAGCCTTAAATTCCCTCTACATTATACACCATGAGATTCCTTAAGTACAAAAGGATGATATACATAGGAACCCCCATGAAGGTTTGAGATCCATTTTTTTTAGATGTTTGAGATCCAAATTGATAGGGAAGTTACACCCAAGTCCAATAGGGGGTCATTCAGGGGTCAAGGCATGTTACAGCAGGATTAAAAGACTTTTTATTGGGCGATGTTCAGGAAATGATCCGAAGGTGTATTACTTGTCAGCAGTGTAAAAGTCTACATGATAAACCTCAAGGATTGCTCCACCCATTACCAATCTCTCACATTCATGGTTCCAACTCAACATGAAATTTATAGATGGATTGCCTAAGTCTAAAGGAAATGAAGTCGTCAGGGTGGTAGTGGACAGAATGGCCAAGTTCAACCACTTTATGTCACTTGAGAAGAAAAGGCAAATTGCATCGCAAAAGTGTGGAATAAAGCATTAATAATACATAAACGAACAATATAAATATCCTTCAAATAAATTCGTACGATTATTATTCGTATGTTTTTTGCTTGTACAATTAGTTTATCTTAGAATAAATATAATTCATTAGTACTCATGTGACACAATTAATGATCCTCTGTCTTTAAGATTAATCCCTCCGTCTAATTTTATTTGTTCCGTTTGACTTTTCACAAAGATTAATAAAAATGTAGTTAAAGCTTTGAATCTAATTAAATGATCCAATATTTTTACATTTATGTCATTTAAGTTGTTGTTGGAGCATTTAATACTACACTTTTTATTGTAAATATTGTAAAGAGTGAAAAACATTTGAAGAAATTGAACAATAAATGAACAAAGCGGACACTTATTTCGGGACAAACTAAAAAGGAAACGTGGACAATTAAAATGGGACGGAGAGAGTATTAAATTCGACCGACAATAAATTATTTAACAAAAAGTATTTGCAGTTGTAATCGAATATAAGTAAAAAATATACGTAATTAAAACATTACATGATTATTTGGACACATTATATTTTGATGATTTATTTAGGTTAGAAGGAACATAGAAATAGATACTTGAGACAAATGTTTATTCGATACCAATAAAATACATGATTTTATAACTAAAAAAGCTTATAGTATTTAAAAGAATGAAAATATAACATGACAAGTTTGATTCAATGCCTATGAGTAAGAAAAATAAATTGATTATTGTATAATAATTGGCATTATTTAACATATAATTATTTTATAAATTAAATGCATGGTCAACAATATAGATATAGTATTAAAAATTTCTAGCTTAACACGTGCAACGCACGTGTATTTTGCTAGTAAAATAAAAAACATAATCTCCAATACCACACAAATGCAAAAATCGGGGGGATGTGTGGATATTTTATGGGTTTGTATCATTTTTGATTAGGCATTACTGCAGATAGGTATGTATTCTGACTGGCCAACTGGAAGCATGTCTTGCTTGTGACTGTGCTTTTTATTATTCTTATTTTCTCAAAAAATAATCATTATTATTAAATTTTCTATGCTTAATTCTCAACGGATTGATTAATTTTAAGGTTAAATGTACTAAATGACTGTTTTTGATCTAAAATGAGGAAAAATGACAAGAAAAAAAGATAGTGGTTGAGAAAGACAAAAACGCACATGTTACTACATATGTTACTATTAGTTCTTATTTTATCCTTCTGAGCTTTGACCCCTTGATTTTATAATGTGAAGTTTCCTGCTGGTAATTATATTAAGTTAAGAACTAATTTTGCTTAACTAATGATGATAATTCAAATATTAGTACGTAGCACTTTTGATGCAATCAAATAACAATATTATACTCTTCAAATCTCGTTTCTATTTTATTAATTATACGGACACAACCGTTATACTACAACAAATGACTCGACGATCATCTCTAATTTGATCATTTATTATGATCATTTAAAGTTCATTTCCATCGAACCCGCAAAAAATTGGCAACAACCTCAAGTTGATAAGTTTGTGACTGAATAATTTCCTTTTTTGCAATTGAATCCACGGCACAATTTGCAGTGCACCAATCCTTTCCTCTTACTCAAATAACAGAAAATAGAAAGAAAGAAAACATACCGAAAAAAGAGCAGTGATATATACGCTACCATTTTCACCACAACATCTTATACAACACAATCAACATCACAAATTTTATTAGGACCCAACACAATAAATAGTTTATCACTTTAATCAATGGGGTTGAAGTAAGTAGTGGCAAGTGCACTACACATTTGTGTAGTGCACATACCATTTCCCCGAAAAAAATAGAGGAAAGTAACGGTAATATAGCATTAACATCAAAGTTCTCATACCATCTTTTTTATCTTCATGATAGGGTTAAAATATAGGGATACAACCAAAAATACACTTCATCAGCCTCCTTATCATTTCCCTACGTTAGGGACCATGAACAGTGTCACCCCAAATGTAGGTGGTACTGTAGCTTACCATACATATTTTTTTTTTATTCATCCTATCTCTCTCTTTCTCATAAAAATTAATTTTGAAAAAGTTTTTTATAGATAAAGTATGAATAATTTAATGGTTTAACGATAAGATATGGATGCTGATGTAGAGTACTCATAATTTAATTGTTGTAAAGCAGAGATATCTATTTTTTAATAATATTTTTGGGGATAGAGATAGGGATTTTGTTGCTAATATCATTGGTTATAATTATTGCACTATTCTTTTAATCTCTCTCATTGCAATAAATTAGGGGGAATAGTACTTGGTATATCGGCCTAGCCATTAGCTAAGGCTATATTCTGGCAAAGCGACCTGGGTTCGAGCCCCGTCTGAGGCATTATTTGTGTTTGTAATTAAACCTTTCGTATCTGTCAAAAATAATAAATAATAAAATAATTAGGGTGAATATAAGTCACTTTGATTTTTTTTTTCCGTTCCAGAATATAAGCAATTTTATATTACCGACGAAACATTTATCAGTTATTTTTCGTGTCTTATTTTTAATTTATTATCAATTTAAATATTTTTCATTACTTTATAGCTATTGCATTGATGATACTCAAAGAATATTTATCTTTTTTTTATTTTTATTTTTATGAAAGGATCACTTTACTAATAAGCCTCCGAAAGGCAAAAAGTCCACAGATTACATTGATAGTTATCATTTTTAACTGACAAGGGACATGACCCAGATGTTATACACGTGACACTCTTAATGCTATATCTGGATCTTATTATTAAATGTCCAGTAAAGATCTAGCCCAATATTGGGCCTCTCAACCAATGACTTTGGATAAATGCACCTCGGCCTCCTCCGGGTTGGCTTCAAGCTCAGTTCGTTCACTCCGACCACATCATATATCATCTCAGCTCGGCACGGGTTGCCTGCAACCCTAGATAGTCGGCATGACATAAGGTGTTATACGATACCACATTGCCGACTTAGTGTCAGGCTCATCTTGGTCATTCATAGTCAACACAGGACATGTCGTCCCCAAACTCAAACGACGGTTATGATTTATTAAAGGACAGAATCCGATGATCGATACACGTAGAAATACATGGTCCCACGATTGATCTTACTCCTTGATTCCTTAGTCTAATTGAGTCATGATTGCTCCACGACACTATTATAATGGCATTACAATGACATGCCACGATTCAAGGTTCCATAATCAACTTCTCCACGAAGGACGCATATATAAAGAACCCTTCGTTCACACAATCAAGAGCTACGTTAATTTACTTGATCCCATACACTGCATACATAAACAGTTTCATTGACACAGCAAAAAAATCATCAACCAAAATAATTCATATTTTGGGAGAGGGTAATAGTTTTTCGTTAAAGTAGTTTATTTATTTATTTATTTTATTTTTATTTTATTGTTATTTTTTTTAAAGTTTTCCTCCGAAAATCCAGTCTATTTGATAGCTCGTGTCGCGGTTCGACTCGTCTTCCCTCTCAGTCAAGCATCTTCCACTCCTGTTTCTCGTCGGGTGACGCCTGAGGCCATTGCAATCACTCCTTTATGATCCCTTTTGCATCTGCATCAAGCTGCATAACTAATCGAAGGTTATTCACAGAAGCTGTGGTTTTAGTAGGACCATTCGTTTACGCGATCAAGTTGTTTGATAAAATGCCTAACTGAAGATTGATTGCAGGAATACGAGATGGGGCTCATCAGCGTTTACGATGGGTGGAAAGAAATTCTTAGAATCCAAAAGTTCAGAAGATTTGTGGGTTACACTACATTTTATTGCTTTAGTGCAGTCATTGCCTATGCCTACACCAACAACACGTCAGTTCATTTCTATAAAACTCCTCTCTTTTGTTTATTCTTTTGCTGTCTGTAACTCAATTCAGATGGTGCATTCACATTCTCATAATTATTTCATTTTTACTATTGCATTATCGAAGTATACTGCAACTTTGGGTGCTGTCCCTGAGTAGCAATTGAGAGTTTCTTCATATTAATGTGATATGTATCCGCCACCGGATACTTAGGATACACATATAGGGGTGAATTTGTAATTTTTAAAGTTGGATACGGGATTTGTTTATGCGTATTCATAACTAGGATATGTGAAATGAAGAACCATGTTGAAAATTCAGTAAATACCGGTAGATAATGAATGAAAAGTTATGAAAATGAATTTGGTCCAATTTTCTTTAGTTCAAGGTAGGTAAAAGAAAAGAAATGAGAAGGAAGAATGCATTGAGCTTAATTCTCTGTTGATATTGCAGTACAAGAGCAGGGTATTCTCGAGGTGACCAATTCTATGCATCTTATCCTGCTGGTACTGAACTCTTGACCGACACGACTAAGGTCTGTGTATTACGGTTGTTAGGATCGAATTTAACATGTCTTTTATGTTGCACTTTGGTAGCTTGATGGCAATGGTTGATAGTAATTGTGAAACTTCTATGTACAGCTATATAAAGCGGCTCTTGGGAATTGTTTTGAAGAAGAAGAATGGGGGCCAGTTGAATGGTTAATTCTGGCAAAACATTTTGAGCGGCAAGGGAAGTCTCCATATGCATATCATGCGGTAAGTTGGTGGTTGTGGTTCCATCCTACACTTTGCATTTTAACTATAATGTGCTTGTCTTATGAGTGGTTTCTCTTTTGGCCTTTCATGCGTATCATGCTACCTAAATCTGATCTATTCCTTACTCGTCTTTTGGTATCATGAATTTCTGGTCTTCCTAGTGGTTGTGATGTTGTTGCCAATGGTAATATGAAATCGTAACCACTGTCAAACTGTTGCTTCTGTTGAGAGAACTTACGAATAATTATGAATGCTGAGTTAAATTTTTCCTTTGATTTCATTGGGGCTCGAATGCAATGGTCAAGCGTATGTTTGAGGAAAATCATTTGAGTATAGAAGTGCCGATGATGTTATGGCTCAAACAGTCAAAAATGTTTGTTGTTCAAATGTTTGTCTAGGTATTTCACTATGTGTATTAATAGATAGGCAAACACGCACTTCCTTAATGCATATGTTTGTATACACACACACACACACACACACACACACACACACACACACACACACACACTACCTGGATTATATAGTGCTGTGATGTTCGACGTTGACGATTGAAGCAACATGGTAAAGGAGATAAAGAAAAGTATGGGATTTTACCTCAAGGAGTTAGCTTTGAATACAAGGAAGCGATAAGGGGGGAGAATGATGCCCGGGGTATGCCCATAGACCGTAGTGTCTCTTAATCTACTAGAAAAGGAAACGTTCCTTTGAGGGCTAATAAAAAGGAGGTATATTCTTTTAAATCTCCGTGCTGTATGCTGCAAGACTCACCGGCAGAAGGAAATTAATAATATATTTTGAAGTGGATTGTGCTGATGATGTTGCATTCTTCTGAGGCTTACTTACAGGAAGAAAAAAAAAAAAAAGGATGGATATTAACTAGTCATTTAGTTCAATGATAAAAATGTTATCTTGGATCAAAACGCTGACTTATTGCTCTTTTAATCCCTGTGATGAAATGCATATGTTTTTACATATTTGCAGCAATACATGGCACATCTTGCTTCCCATGGACAAGTTGATGATGGAAGTGGTTAAGCAGGAAGAAGACAACTAGTATTGAACAGCTTGGACTGGTAGAGCACTGCCCGGAAAGTTTTCTGCAGTGTTTCCATTCTGTGCGGAGACATGATTGATTTACACCGTAAAACACGCCAGTGTTTTATAGTGTAACAGAATGTAGCCATATATTTTTCATTTGACTTGGTTGTTGACATGAATGTTGTAGAAAATAGGGCTGAATATGGATTTCTTCATTTTGAATTGAGCTATTACAGTATTCATTTCCCTACTTTTCTGTTTGGTTTCATTATTTTGTTTGCAATGATCAGTGCTAGAGGTGTCACATGGACAGAGTCGCTCATGAGCAGACTCGGTTTGGCTCATATTGCTTGCAATCGTTCGTTTATTTAATGTAAACCAACTTAGCTCGAACCGGAAGCATAACTCATGAATGCTTGATAGTGTTCACAAACCCACTTATGTATATAAATCAATGTAATCGTCAGATCATCTAATGGAGACGGTTTTGTATTCCTCAAACATTCTTAGAATTGTTGAAAATAGGTTGTATAAAATATTATTCTATAGTTTGTTATTCATGCAGTGACGCTAAACATTATGCCTTAAACAATCACAAACAGTACTAAACAAGCTCAAATTCAAACAGCAAATACTCGGCTCGGCTCATGAACGGGGCTACTCGAGTCTCTACATCTTGTAAATATCAGAAGTATATGAAGATTATGAAGTAAAGTGGATAATACAATCCCCATTAGTTGTTAACTTGTAACAGTAGCCATATTAGCGGGCTTTGTTCAGATTGTTTAAAATAAAATAAAAGTCAATTACAAAAATACCCTCACCCCAACTCCACTCAGAAAAAGAAGTGCATTATTTATGCCAGAACCATTTTAGACAATGAACATATTCATATACTCAATTCAGCCCCAAAAAAATAAAGTGATTCCCATACACCTCTATTCAAGTAACCACATTAAAGCAAACTACTACCACATCTTCACTTTGAAAAATTTCGACTCTGCCCATCCTCTTTCTTTCAGTGGAAATCGCTTGTCCAATGCATCCCGCAAATTTTGTTACATTTTTTAAAGTCACGACGTCTAGTCCTTTATCTGCAGAACAAACTTCCAATCAAGTTTGGTTACTTCATAGTATTGCTCTTCTTAGAGCCACACAGAAATGGCTGCAAACCCACAGAAAGAAATGCTGATGCCTTTGATTTATCACTTCTAGATTACTCCTCAGTTTTTCTTTCCTCGTCTGGACTGGCAACAGGTTCGTCTCCATCCACGCCACTGGTTGATAGGTTCTCGGTTTTTCTTTCTTCATCGCCTGGACTGGCGGAGGGTCTGTCTCCATCCACATCACTGTTGTTTGATAGGTTCTCCGTTTTTCTTTCTTCGTCTGGACTGGAAAAGGGTTTATCTCCACCCGCGTCACTGTTTGATAGGCTCTCTGTTTTTCTTTCCTTGTCTGGACTGGCAACGGGTCTGTCTACATCCACGTCACTGTTCGGTACGTTCACCATTGATGTATCTTCAATTTCGTTTGAAGGTACATGCGGTTCGTCTGATATACTTTCAGGCAGTTTTCCATCATCAACAGCAGCAGGTTCATCAACATCCATAGCCTGGTTCGTAGATGTCGTCGTATTCTCCATATTGTTTTGCTCTGATACACCATTATCCACAAGAAGTTGAGCTGAATAAGGTGGAGGTTGATGATATTGATGCCTCATCCGTGCCTGAAGTCAAGAAACAAATAAGATCAATTTCAAATTTAAGAATAACTATAGTACAAAGCTGTATCTAGGTTGTACAGGTGCAGATAAGTAGATATGGGATAGGTAGGCGTGGATTTTCAAAAAACATAGGATAGTGGTATAAAGGGCATATACGCAAATATTAAAGATATAGGTGCCAAACTGTACATAATAAAACTATAAGGACCAAATTATAGACATTAAAACACATAACATAGCACAAGTTTAGTGGGGTTCTTTGTTTTTTGGTAGTTTTTCATTAATTGTCTAGCGGTTTCACACAATTTGGAACATGTTACTTCATTTTACATATCCGAGTTATGTTATGTACATGGCTATATGCATATCCTAATCTTGTACCCAACTTTCAATTTATACTAATTTGCCCCAGGTGTGTATACTAAGTATCCGATGTGTATATATGTCGGATATGTATTGGATATGGGACACGATACTAAACAAATGTATCCGTGCATAATAGGTTGTATATTCAGGGGCTCAGCTTAATTGATCTTCATCTCGAGCTACAGTTTCAGTACGATCCTAAAATACGCAAGGCCATAAAATAACATAAATATACGAGGAAAATACCTGATATACTTCATGCATCATGTAATTAACCAGATCACCCATTTCTTCTACACCGCTAACAAAATGGATCGGTCCAGTGTCTGTGACATGACGTCCAGTATATGGCCCAGTCTCACTCCGGTTCAAACCAAGATGGTCAGGTCTTTGGAGAAGCAGCCTGAATGTTGGTTGTAATTCATAGCACTGTTCAAATAGAGAACGACGGCAGAAGACGTAAAGCCCCAGACGAGCACGGGACATTGCAACGACCAATCTTCTAATATCACGAAGGTGACCAACAAAGCGCGTACGCACTAGAGACAGCAAAATGAAATCATTCTGCTGACCTTGAAATTTATCCACTGTAGTAACCTACAAGCCACATTTTGAGGACAGTAAGAACACATGCAAAACAAGGAATATTTATTTTACAAAATGTTTTGGGTGCCGCAATTACTACACAGCACCACAAAATCACTATATGGCACCGCAAATTTATGTGATTACATTTTGTGGGAGGATATGCAAAGATATTGACAGGATGATGGTGGGTAGCATTAGCTTCGGTGACATTTCTTGTGTATAATGAGTGTTGATGGTGATGACGGTTTCAAGGTGCCATGCAAAAAAAGAATTCAATCAAAGAAGATCAAAGTTGTTATTTTCATAATTATTCTCGTCATGGAACTGCAAAGAGCAATGAGTGGATGTGCAAAAAAAGTGTATTTGATTCACTGAAAACATTATATATAAGCTTAATATGCAAGTAGAAAACAATCCCGATAGCGATTCAGTAAAACACCAAACACTATTGATTGCCAAAAATTCTTAAAACGTGTAATAATACTAAACAATGCTCCAGTTAGACCTCAAAGAAAACATAGACGAACATGGATTAAAGGGAACTATTGGTAGTCCTTTTGTTCTTAAACTTTGTGTCACTAAAATTTCAAATGATTAGTCTACAATACCTTGTTTGGGGCGCCGATGAAGTCGAAAGGAACACATCTCCGATTAATCACGTCTCTGATCAGAAGTTTCTGGCCATTGTATGTTGTCAGAATGGAAATTTTGTTTGCAGGATAACCAAGTAGCCGCATGTAAATATAAACACTGACTAAATACTCTGCCTCTCCTTCATTTTGATAGAACCATGGTGAAGGAGCAGATTCTCCTCTACCATGGTAGTCAGGCACATCTACTAACTGAAAATCAAAGGAGAATCCAGAATTTGCATGATGGAAAACTGTATTCTCCCTCACATTTGGAAGATCGCCAAGTTCCCTATACCTCCAGTTGTAAAGAGTAGCTAAGCTAGGCCTTGCACGACCTTGAGCATTGAGTTGAATGTAAGGGATTCCTAACCGAACGAATCTAGTAAATAAACTCTGATCCATGTGACTGTACTTCTGAAAAGCCATATTTTTCACAACAGGCGGTAGCTGGTGATGGTCACCGATCAATATGCATCGCTTAAGGCGGGCATAGCCATCTTCCTGTCTTTGCAGTAGCATCGGAATGAATGTTTCTATCTCCAGAATTTGAGCACTTTCTTCCATTAGTAGGTTGTCGTATTTAAAGCCCAACTGAAGGAAATCCTTTCTTTTAAGAGCTGCATGAGTGCAAGTCATTGCCACAATCTTTGCCTGTTTTGTCATAAGGTAATTCGATCGGTCCATACTTGATTTGAGTAACTCAAATGCTCGGCACTCTTCAAGCTCCTGAAACATGGTTTTCAGGTGACGAAAGCACCCTTTTGCGGCCCGCATGTCATTCTCGAAGGACTGCCCTTTAAATATAGGCTGAGGAGCATTGGAGAAAAACTCCTTGAAAGGAAAATGGTCCTGGATATACGCTGGTTTATCCTGATTATCAGCACATGCAGCTAGAAATTGCTCCCAACGGGAGTACACGTGAAGCAACCAAAAATAACCTGCTGTCTCACAAGTATAGGCTACATCCTCAGGTAGCTGGAGGGATCTAGCAAGTCTCTCAACCTCACCGAGTAGTTCTAACCGACGTACAAGCATTGAATTAACCCGGCCTTGACGACTGAAGTCAAGATCAGTTGCGAGTTCTTGTTCGCCTTGACCTAGACGAAGAAGATATCGAGCTGGCACATCCCTCTGTTACACACGAAGAGCTAATTAACTTATCTATTGCAAATGGAGGGGGATGGGGGGGGGGGGGGGGGGGGGGGGTGTCTTGGTATATGTGCAAAAGAAATAGCAAACTCTGAGACAGATAAAAAAAATGTTACCTGCATTATCTTCTCGAAAAGGTCATTCAGTGCCTGGTTCGAGTGTGTAATTATCAAGGTTCTCTGTGAGGGGCAGTTATGGTAAAGCACATTCAGAATTTGCACTGCTGTATCAGTCTTTCCTGTACCTGGAGGACCTACAACCATCGTCAACCCTGGTTGAACACCTGATATGATTGCTCCCACCTGCATAACCAGAAGATGAATGAGAAACTTCAGAATTGAAATTGGGAAGGACAACAGAACAAGTGATTAAAAAAATCAGGCATTAATATAGTTGAGGTAGGACTTCTTGGTGAAGAAAATGTTGAAACAGCTAAAGGTGCAAAATAGATTTCCTCCGAAAGGCCTCTGTGTGTGTCTAAGAGATGTACTAGGAGAAGGAAACTGATAAAATGAGAACCAAATAACCTGAGTTTGGGTAAATCTCACGGAGTTCTGCTTCGGCTTATCTTGAGGGTATGGACCAGGATCTGGCGGGATATAGGTCTCAACAACAAGTTTTTCCTGATGCACAGGGACATCAGCACTGTCAACTGGAGGTGTAATAGACTTCTCATTTCCGGGAGCAGCATGAGCATTTCCTTTGAGACTCCTCGGAAGCTTGATACGATACGGTGGCTTTGCATCAACATTTTCTGTGCCATCAGAATTTGTGAAGACGACCTGAGACAAGAAAAAAATAAGGCCAAAAATAGATATGCCAAATTACACTTCCACTGAAAAGAGCAAGAAAAAAAAGCAAAACCTGATAATCTGGAAAACTTTCTTTGACATGATCAGCATCGAGAAAAGTGTCTTTGAAGTCCACTGATTCCAAAAGATCTGGCATTGTGGTCCACTGTGCTGCCGAAGGATTGCCATAGCCCAAAAATATATCGTGCAACCAGTCGGGAACAATGCAAGTTTCATTCATAAGATCTCTAATCGATTCCAAAATTGCCTTGAAATTATTCTCCTTGGGCTTTCTCCTCATCAAGATGTTAAACGTTTTGTAAACATCCTCAGCTCCCTTCTCGGCAATATCACTCACATCCATGTGATATTGTGCAGTATCCAGTGCAAGAGTCACAGTTCTTAGTTCACCTTTTGGAGGCTTCCATTCATCCCTCTTAATCCTTCCCGTGAAATCATTCATGAGAGTACCCTCCTCATCACGCATTTCAATGACCTCACATCCACGAACATATTTTAGACCAAGCCTCTGCGGTACACTTGCTTTATCAGCTTCATCAGTGCTAAGAGGCTCAAAATTAGGAGAAATGGAAAGTAGAAACAGAACATCATGTTCTTTGAGTGCATTCCATTCTGATCTTATTTGGGCTTTGTAACTGGAAATGCTGAACGTAACTTGCGCTGTAACTGCTGCTGGTTTGACTTCGCCTATGTTCGGTTGCTTCACTTCGGTAATCCTGAATTCTTTGAATGGTACAGCCATTCTTGACCAACCACGAAAAGCAGTTTCTCCTTCATGATTAATGTACGCAAGCAGATGAGGCACGGCTTCTTGAATATCCTCCCGAATTTCATACGTTGATTCCAGTCGGAAAAGATTGAAGTTTCTAAGAAGATAATCATGGAGCGTCAAGAATTGCAAATTCAATTTTGGAAGCGCCAAACATCCATCCCCAGAGTAGTTGATGCTAGGTACGAGGCTCTCATCCCACATTACCTGTTCATTAGGGTAAAGAGGAAGCGCATTTATGGCCTCTTTTTGAGACTGTTGTCTCTGAAAGAACGAAACCATGACCTCGACGAGAAAATCAACTCTTTCTGACCATGGGTCATCCTTCGACACAAGTTTCAGCTGTAATTCAAAAGCACATAGACAAAAAGATTATCCATGAGTCAGCATTTATGGAAAGGAATAATAAATGAGAAAAAGTAGACGAAATTTGTGAACATGTACGCGGCTGATGGAAATTCAGCTGTCATTACGCTACTTTGATGGCAACTATAGAGAACTAATACCCAAAAATAATGCGCGAGACACTCTAACAGAGGTTTTGTGAGAAAGAAAAGGAGAAGAAAAGAAGCAGCACAAAAATTTCTATGTTGAGCAAAGTAGGTAGGTCAGTCAAATAGGAACGTGCGATAACAAAAATAATGAGAAGGAACAGGTGAACTCTATACGTACACACAATACCAACATAGACAGAAAGGAGGAGGAAGAGCAACACTGCCTTTTGTACATAATCATAAAGATGGAAGGTTTTTTATCACCACACTGCAATACATCACGAAGGACAAAAGGAGAGGAGATGAGGGAAGTAGCATAAAGAAAAGGTTCAAGATGTCGTCACGTGGCTTAAAAAGTAAAGTATACTATGTTTTACAAGCTCTATCTGTCTGGGAAATTGATACAGTTGAGATCCTTAAATAATACAGGATTATCCTGATGTCACAAATATAACGTAAATATTTGAGTTCCCATTCTTATTGAATAAACCATATGAACTCGTACCTTTTTGCAGACTAAATCCCTTAGCTCTTCAGGATTAAGTACTGAGAGTTTCTTTGAGAGGTCACTACGCTTATCAATTGCACCAATGTTAGCCATCGCAATTTCCTGCAACTGAAAGAAGGAAACAAGGAACAGATATAATTAAATCTCCTCAAGAACACATTTTGGGATAAAATACGGGACAAGTAAATATAAGAACAGAAAGGAAAATAGTGGTCCCAAGTGAAATAAGGGAGTTTACCTTGGGAATCTTCTTAAATGCAAGAAGCTGGAAAGCTTGGAGACGGTCATAGTGAGCCTGAAGAACCTCATCATCAGTCAATTGTCTGCCTAAATGGTCATCGATCTCAAACTTCTCATAGAACTGGAGTAAATCGACTAACTGGGAAAACAGCTTCCCCTTTTCATGTCGATAGAGAGTACTTAGATGACATTTTGCAATTACAGCAACATCAGCAACCAGAGGACGGATGTATCTGCAGTATTACAGAAGGCATTTATCACTGGCCGAAAAAAATGCAGCAAGAGAAAAGAATACGAAAAAGAAATTTCAACCAAACATGTTACTGTGCAATGCAGGAAACCATTCAAGAACCTAACAATGCTACTCCAAACCACCAGGTGAGAGGGAAAAAAAACAGAAAATAAGTATCAAATGCAATGTGTAAATACACCATAAGGCAGATAATTCAGGGAAGATACATATGCAAAATAAATCCACATCAAATGCAAAAAGAACTAAAGGAGCCTTTCCAATAAAAGGCGGAATAACTTAGGAAAGGTTCAAGTATTGAAGAGAAACAAACCTTCTCGTAGGCAGTTGGCTCAACAGATCAATAAGAAACTCCATGAATCTTTCACAATATAGGACACAAGCATTATCGATTTCTACAGAGTGCTCTACGTCAAACTCGTCAGTCTGCTGCTTACGAGGGAAGACATGAGAGTCAAGTACCTAGCAAAATGGAGGAACAAGAATTTACTTGATAGAGGCTTCAGGAAAATAAATATATATCCTTCCAAAAGTTTTTTACTATGGTTACCTCCAAAAACTCTTCAATCAGATTTCTCAAAAAATTCACTTCCATCATACTAGAAGGGTCAGAAAGCCCTCCTTTTCTCGCTGCCTCCTTGGCCTTTTTTGTGATTTTTCTCCATTTTTTTAGAATATCTGGATTAAGGCAAAGCTCCATCTGAAATCCAAACCAATAGAATTTAACTCACCAGTATTGAGCCAATTATCAGGGATAAAAACCCTTTCTTAAAAAATCAGAGCACAAAAGGACAAAAGTATCACCTGCAAACGTCCATATGATAAGCTATGCCAACATTGTAGACCAGCAAGTCTCAGAACTTTTTTACTCACTATCTCATCTTCCAAGCTCTGGGCGTCCAAGAAACAATTTTACTCAGAAAAGTCGAGTACTAAATAATAACCATAATTTTGAAGTTGTACTTAGTTAGACCGCCTGACTGCGTAGCATAGAAAAGAGGTGGAACACTTTAACAAAACGGGAACTACAATTACCGCCACCGACCAGTCAAATATGCAAAGAATTGACGGAGAAATTTTATCAGGCCAGAAAATTCAGAAGACAAGAAAAATACGAAAAAAAATTTACATTCGGCCAAGGGAGACTGGGAGAGTGGATTTCCTATTTCAGTCTAAATTCTGGACGAATTTGTATAGTATATTGCCAAGGTATCAGAAAACATATCCAACACGAAACTTACTTCAAACAAGAACAAGGAAAGATATCGTCATTTCCAAAAGATACAACAGAGGAAATTAAAAACAAGCACCTTTAAGCTCTAACTGGATCATCTTATGCATGTCAATTTCTAACAAAAGAAAAGTGAAAGTAAGTTAAGTAATTGATTGATCAAAATAGAAAACATACGGGTTTACCAAAACATCAGGAGTTCCAAATTTAACAACTTCACTAGAGGTGAATCCAATAAAGCAAAAGAATCCAAAGAAATAAATGTCGAAATGACAGGATAAGTTTCAACAAAAGCCCAAGATCACAGTGGGTGCAAGCCCTTCTTTTTGTCAGCAAGTTATTTTAATAATGATAAAACAGCTCCTCAAGAGTACAATAATCAACATACTTGAACCTATGTACAAAAAACTATAATGAAAACCAAGCCCCCTAATAGCCCCTCCAAATATCTGTTGCCACACAGAGAAACTCTTCAATGAACCTAAATTGCTGCCCCTGCCCTAATGTTTTCAAGGAATAACAACTTCTATCTTCTTTTTTTTGTTTTGCTTATCTTGAAACAGAGTGCAAGTGGTTTTCTTAAGTTGTGTTCCAGTTTACTGAAGCACCATCAATGACTTTGTACTTCGAAAGAGCAAAATTCACCCAAGCAACCGGCATTGCAAAAACTTTAATCGACACGTGTACGTTTCAAGACAGTTGGCTTGGGAACATAGAAGAAACCCATCCGGTCAGCATAGATCATCAAAATGTGAGATATTAAAGACAAATTACAGACATATTTTGAATCGGGAGTACCTGGAATGCATTTATCATAAAAAGTAGGTAATTGGTCTTCTCTGCAATACTCAAACTTCTATCCTGCACCACACATTTCAAATAACTGAATAAGAAGGAATGTTCAGATATGAATATGCATCCAATTGCGCAATACAACTGACCTATCACACAGAGTTTGCAGCAATAGACAAGTGTATGGTTTTGCTGCTAAGCATATATTAATTGTTTTGGATTGTAGCAACTAGCGTGTGGATAACGCCTATTTCTCTGAATTCAAAAGCCACATCTAGTATAGCAGTGATGCATCTGAATTAAGCTAAAGCATAATTGGAGAAAACAATATCTTGTGCCTAAGAAATCACGTTTCAAGTGATTTCCATAGAGATTCACTACCATACAAGTGAAACTGTGACAAGACAATAAACCAATCAATTTAAAAACAGAGAGAAATAGAAAGGAACGTACAAGCTTCAAAGGACCAATTGAAATGGAAAGACATCTAACATACTAATGTCCTATGTATCTATCTGATAGGTATGCCATCTGGAATGTATTGGTTGAAGCCGGAGCAGTACTCAAATAAAAGATGGATACCAACAATAACAAAAACAAATGTGCAAATGAATCACTAAATAGACTCCCCCTTCTTTAGCTTGAAAAAATTATGCATTGCAATGCAAGTGAAAAATAAATACCATACTAAGTCCATAACCAATTTGACAACGCGACATCCACTTTCTAGTAAAATGTGTTTAGGCCACAAAATGTTGATACACTCAAAGCACTCAAACAGATGATAGAAAGCAACTAGAGTTAGCGCTGTGGTATAGTTTCATCAACTCAAAAACTCAAATGCATTGCTTAAACAAGAAGCAAAGATTACCTCTTTAAGGCGAAGTACCCTTTCAAGAAATGCCTTGAACATGTCCTTTTTGTCATAAAAACATATCCATCCAGCCACATTCTCCCGAAACTGTAAAAGACAAGTATCACAACCGAAATTCTAGTTCAACACAAAACAGAAGGGGAACGAAAAGGGAACCAGCGGATAGGAGGAAAAAATGATTACTGACAATAATGTACCAAATAACATGAAGGCTCTAAGTTCAAAGGGTTATATTGTTCACTAGGTAATGACTTTTTTATCTAGAAGAAAGACAAAATAACCTAGTCAAACATTTGTTTTCAAAGACTGGCACACAACTTAATACAGATAACATGAAATAAAATAAAAAACTAAACCATATTAACTAAGAGAACTGAAACAAACCTTCTCATTAACCATTAGGATCATCGACATGACGTGCTCAAATGTAGCAGCTTCGGGGTCAAAATTAGGCCAGAGGTAATTCTCCAAGTACTGGCTAACCTCCAGTATCATCACCCTCTGCAATGGTACCGTTTTCCGACCACCTTAATCAAGTAAGAAAATCCAAGATAAGCAAAGCTCAATTCCACTCCACAATAACTAGACTTTTGTTCTCTACCTCAGAGCACCAAATATTTTCCAGCACATTACTAAACAGACTATTAAAGGCACCACAACGAATCTACTGTAGCACCTCACTTCAGGCTAGGTTCGATTGTGCAGGGATCTAAAATGGATATTCAACCTCGGAAAAGTCCGAATGTTGGCTTAGCTGACTTTCAAGAGGTAAAATATCACTTTGGTGCCCCAAAGTGGTGTCTTTAACAAATACCTTCACAAGAAAATAAGAAGCTACTAAAAAAAACAGACAATGCATTTTTAAAAACAGAAAACAAATCACCTTTTACAGTGAGCTCGGTGTCGTAAATCTCTTTAACCAATTGAGGACTAAAGGGCTGTTTCTGAGCTGAGGAATCACCAGTTCTCGACCAGTTAGCTGCCGCCAATTTGGTAAGCCTGTCCCTCTGAATCTCAGTCAGTGTTATCGCAGCAGGCAAGCTCGAGCTTGGCTTTGACTCCACCGGTTGCTCAATGTTAGAAGGCAGTGGGTTCGGAGCCGCCGTAGCTGGAGGAGCGTCGACGGGGTACTCAGCCACCCTGTGACGCCTGAAATCATAAACACCGGTTCCATAAACCCTAGTCATCCTCTTCCTTGGTAAAAAATAACTTGTGTGATCTTAATTAACAGTCCATAATCTGCATACGTAGGCTTTTGATGTAAAGCAGAGCTCCAAATTAGGGTTTTTGGCGGGATTTTGCAGATAGTAATAGATTCGATGGGGGAAATGAAAATTGGGACAAACTGAAAAAACACCACTCCAGTCTCCAGCTATATGCAACAACACCACCTTTTCTTCCTGCGGTGAAATGTATAAAAAAATAAATAAATTATTAATGAATATACTCTCTGTTTCAAAATATAAAACAAATTTAATATTTACGATATAATTTGTCATTTCCCCTGATAAATAAATACGGTCTCCAGCTATATGCAACAACACTACCTTTTCTTCCTGCGGTGAAATGTATAAAAAAATAAATAAATTATTAATGAATATACTCTCTGTTTCAAAATATAAAACCAATTTAATATTTAGATATAAAAAATGAATAAAGACTTACAAAAGTTTTAGAGATTTCACTTTAGATTTTACGTAAACTACATTTTATTAAACTACGTATTACGTAAAATTTTCTTTACATCTATCGCATTTAACCAGATTCTGTAAATTTTCTTTATCTCTAAGTCATTATGTAAAATAAAGAATCTGATGCATTTCATATTAGATAGAGATTCTGTAAACTATAAAAATATGAATTTATAACTGTAAAAAAAAGTATCTGATGCAAGTGCTCTTAGGACCAGAAAAAAATGTTTGTTTTAGCGAAGTTATTTATTTATCGAACATTATTTTAAGCCCCTACCAGATAAAATTATTTATATGACGAGGTTATTCATTTATCAAACATTCATTTATCGATGTTATACTTTAGGTAGTTTTGAAAAAAAAATAAAATATAAGCTAGATTGTGAGATACAATCCAGATTTAAGGAGGAAAAAAACACACATAAGCAAAAACTCTATTTATTTACATTAAAATACAGATTCAGTAAAATTTCTTTATATCTATCATATTAATGCAGATTCTGTAAAATTTCATTTATATCCACCATATTTATCTAAATTCTGTAAAATAGAGAATCTGATGTATTATATCTTTGATAAATATTCCGTAAACTCTCAAAATGTAGTATTTGAAACTATAACATAAAGAATCGGTTTACAGAGTATCTGATGCAAATGTTCTGTAATTGATTTTGAAATATTGAATAGTATGTTTTATCGCAACAATGTAGTGTTAAAGATAAATTTGTGTGGATATATAAAGGTTCCCTTTGTTCAGAATTTGGGAATATGCATTATTCTTGATTATAAATGGACAAATGTTACATCATTCACCAATAGTTTTCTTTAAAATGTGGTTAAACTTTGTTATGGTCGATACCATCAACATACTAAGCACCCCATATGTTGTGACTATTATGTATTACATGACATACATTACAAAATTACTTTTATCACACTTTATACGAAGACATGTTGACGGTTCTGACATCAACCAACCACCGTCACAATGTGTAACGTTTTAGAAAACCGTCTTTGTAGACGCCTTTTTCCTCTTAAAAAGTAATCATAAAAAAAAGTGTAGATCACCGAACATGGTCAAGCTGAAACCTCAAAATCAAGAGATCCCGAGTTCAAGTGTCACATGAAATGAAAGCATGAGTTCTATATACCTTTACAAATTTACAACCATACAAAATCGATGGTGTTAGACACATCAACTAACCAATTCCTGCAGTTTTATGAACAGTCCATAGAAGAAAGATCCACCAAATCTACCACCTCTGACACTGCACTGAAAATTGACTTTCAAAAAGCCGAATGTGCATAATCCGTTTTTTGAAAGTGTCAGAGTTTTGGCGTGGTGCCACATTGGATTGGTTGCGGTGTCTTTTTAAGGGTTCTCATCACTCAGCTACATATGAAAAAGATCACAAACTGGCGGCAACACCGCCAGAGGCATTATTGCCTGAATTTCTCTATACAAAAAAGGAACTCGAAAAGCTGCTCATAGAGAAAAGAGATTTCTCTATTTGAGTTTCTGGTGATTACTCACTTTGCCACTTCTGTCTTTCAAGTCTATAACATTATTGACTTACATCTATGGAGTGGTTGACCTGTAACGCCGCAAATAGAGATAAAAGTTACGGGTTTCACTGCTTGGTCTTCTTCTCTTTCCCTGCAATTGCAAGATCTTTAGTGGGTATTCAGAAACAGATTCAATACAGCTAGATTCACAAATACTCACCGAATATACTTGATCTTAACGGGAACCTAACAGAAGATCCTTTGACTTTTAGGTCTTTGAGTTGCTGTTTCTTAGTTTTTCCTTCTATTGAAGAACCATTGCTGCTTTCTCCATTTGCAAAATTATTGCTTTTCTTCACCTTTTCGTGGTAAACCGCGGGAGGTGCAAGTTTCAGAAGAGGCATGTTTTCTACTTGAACACCTCTTTGTTCCTTTTGAAGATTGTGCAACAGCTCAAACTGGTTCAACCAAAATTCGGTCTTTAATAACACAATTTAAAGTTGAGCACTTGATACTCTATTTTTATCTGAAAAATACAGATGCTATATATTTGACATTGAAGAGATTGTACTCCCTCCGTCCCAAATTATAAGGCCTTTTACAGTTTACACGCAGTTCAAGAAAGTGATTAGAATGTCATAAACTTAAATGATTAAAGTCTAAAATACCATTTGTAAAGTAGTGAAAAGTTGTTCAATTGATGGTAAATTAGGGGTAAGAGGAAGAAAAATGTAATAAATGCTTCATTGGTATTCTAAATGTCTTATATTACGGGGCAAAACAAAAAAAGCTAAAAAGACATATTTTGGGACGGAGGGAGTAATAGAAATTTTGAAGCAGTTCACCCAAAATTTAAATTATGTAAATAAAGACATGTAGTGTTTGAATCTGTAAAATCTAAAATATGAATTCTGTAAAATAAAGAAATGTAGTGTTTGAATCTGTAAAATAAAGAATATGTAAAAGAGTATATGATGAAGGTGCTGTAAAGTATCACAGAGAGAATGAAGTTAACTATATACCCGCGAAAATGGATGAGACCCATAGTTCTCAAAAGCATCATGATCTGGAGTATGCAGAGCCGCCATCCTAGGTTGATGATGTGATTTTACCAAAGCCTTGCTTGCTTTTCCATTATTTCCGAGCAAAAACATACTTCTTGATTTCTCAGTTCCTTTCCTAGGCACACAAGTAGGGCACCCGGAAGTTTCTGGGAGTTCACACAGTACATGCATAGCATGACCACAAGAGAAAACACGTAAACCAGAACTACTATTTGGACCTTTACTAAGGAGGGAGCTACATACGCAGCATACTGAGCTCCGGGGTGCACACCCATGTGTTGCTCCCTTCTTCAGTAAGCTCATGGTGTAATATGTATCATCCTCAATCAAGGATTTTGCGGTGTCCTGACAAGACAACAGAAATCGGTAACTGAAATAGGAGAGTAAGAATCAAATAGTGATTGGTAGGCAAAATACTTAATAACCTGTTATATTTACAAGTCAACAAACTCTTAAAGTTCCAAACTTTAACTCACCAACATCAATAATAAGGCAAAAAAATTCCAACTAAAGATAAGGGTCACACCAACAACTATACGACTTGGAAAGAATCAGTACCTAATCACAAAAGAAAAGAAAGGGACTAACCAGAATTCTCCTTTCAAAGTCGTACATTCCAAGCATTCCCAATATGGTGAGCTTGAAGTCACCGAATTCCTGGCTACCGTTATCTGTTAGAAGCTTTAACATGATTGTTGGAAGGCGAACGTACCCAATCATTCCTTCCACAATCTCTTTTATAAACATAGAAAACAATTTCTTCAAAATGTTGACAGATTTGTGGGACTTTGAGATCTTCCACGTAATCTTTTCTACAACTTCGTCCTTTTGGTTAGGAGATGACCTATCTCGGAAATCCATCTGTGTTTCTACTGTAGATTTGGGTTTGTCGCTCCACGAATCCATTAAAGGCTCACAAAATCTGCATCGCGCTAAGAAAGCATTAACTGCAAGTGAACTGTACAGACAATAAGCCAGTAACTGGACACTTTCCAAACAACTACACATGCACAAGTGCTCGAAGTAATAATTCTTAAGAAACTTCAAATTTTTTTAAAGAAAACTGAAACAAAACCCTGACCAAATTACTACACGTATATGCTAAAATATATTTATGGGTTTGTTGAAGACAGTATTTGTACATTATAAACAATAATATCATGAAGCGTGTATGTGTGCACGCATATACATGTGTTACATCATTTGTTCAAAATTTTGGTACACAACAACCTGACCCAAAGAGAAACGCTTCGCCCCTGAGAACAATGATGCCCAAACTAACCACAATACACCAAAATAGAGAAGTAATGATGGGTGATGCAATTGCAATCGAAAAATCAAAAAAGTTGGAGGTGGTATGCAAGAAAAGAGCACGCCGGTCAAGATTCTTACGAGTCAAGTAACTGGAACCAGAGATATTCAGACTCATGAGGTTCCAGTCGTGGACTGTTCCGCTGGCACAAATTGATACAAGAATGAACTACATCAAGCAAGTCTTTGACCTGAAATAAAAAGATCCAGATACAAATTATTTTGTGCAACGAAATGGTGTTACTTTCAGTTCATATCACAGAAACTGTGAAGATTGCAAACCTCTTTCTGCTTCAAAAGTAATTTAAATTCCCCATGATCAGAAGTACCAAGGTTCTTCACAGCAGCATCGCCAAGCGTGAAAAATTTATCATTTAAGCCAGAAAGAATGAGTGATAGAGCACTTCCAACATCACCAACTCTTTCCAGCAAGAAAGCTGCTGCATCTATGATTCCATAGTCCTGACACAAACGTAAACAGTTCTCCACCCTATAGCTTTCTAGCGACTCCAAGAATTTCAGAACCGATTCCCTCTCGTAGCGACATAAAAGCTGAAAAGACAGAACCGTGAAATAAGATGTGATTCTCAAGCAATCAACTAAATAAGATATGACTAAAGGCAGGTAACCTCTAAACCATCAAGTCTATACAATGTTCAAGCAATTTTCACCTCAAGATATATCTCCGTCATTTCATCTGTCACGTGGATTGGATTATCACGTAGAATCTTCAGAAATTCATCCAACGATTCCAGGTATACGCGAATGGTATCTGACTGGTATATTGCCTTTCTTCCACTGGTACCATCTGAAGTACTGTCTTTACGTAAACAAGAAAAATCAAGTGTTCCTGATGAGTTAACCTCAATAAGTGTCTTCAAATAGAGAAAAAGGCTTTCCGGGTGCGACTCTAACTCAGATAACATCTTCAGTGGACCTTGTCCATTGAAAAGTTCAAAAACCAAGAAAAAACCTCCTTGTCTACAATCATGGATCCAGAAAAAGAGAAAAAGCACAATGATCAGGACAACAATCATACAAAAATGTTCATGGTTAGAAACATGATTACAGAAGCCCTACCTGTTCAACTTAAGTAGGTCAGGAATTCTTGCAATGACTTCTGCTCGGAAGGCGACAGACTCTTCATCCTTTGTCCGCTTCAAAATATAGTGGATAAAAGAGAAGGCATGGACAGGTTCATCGAAAGATTTCATGTAACTATCCAATGAAGCAAGATACTGGTGTCTGATAGCATGTATAAAGCCACAAACCTGAGTAATAAATCACTTCACGGTCAGATTTAAAACCCACCAGGAAACCGACTATTTTATATCAATGTTTTTATCAACAAGAAGCTAGGGGAATAGAATCACCTGGTGAAAGTGAGCTTTCTCACACATCTGTAATAGGTTAGAAGCATCCCAATCCGCAACAGGCACAACCTCTAACAAATTAAGCAATTTTGTTTGTCTGCCCTTTGATGTTCCAAAAATCCCGCTTGGTGATAGGCAGAAGTCTGAGGTCAGATACTCCAAAAGTTCCCTTAAAATATCCCTTGAGATCTTAGCTTTTTGACATGAAACATAGTAGGCTATAAATTCCAATATGTGAGCCACGTCTCTTTTTGACGGCCAAGCCATAGCCAAACTGTCATCATCACTGTCAGAGCAACAACCCACATGGAAATTGCTCATCTCGAGGATTGTAGAGAGAACATCTACTAATTCTTGAACAAGATTATGAGTTTCAACTATCCTATCCTCCTTTTCGATTGAGCCCATGTCTGAAAATGTTGAGTCCTTTGAGCTGGCAATCTGATTTTCTTCTAAAGCACAGCCTAGAACATCTAAAGTGGCTTCAGTATCCAATTCTAACAGATGGAGAAGATTTGGGTGAGGCCCATTAGAGGGAAAGTTGGTGATTGCCCAGGAATTTGGTGCGCTAGAATGTCCCAACAAGAATTGAAGAAGCTCTTTCCTAATAGACGGCAACCGAATAGGAGAGAGAATTCCATGTCCTGCCAACAAAGAGGCAAAGCATACTGGAAAACTTCAAATATGCAAAAGATCGATTCAGAACTTTGGATACTTTTCCCACACAGAATGCAGTTCCCAATCTGCATGAGAACATGAAAAGCGAAAACACGAGTACTTTTCTGCTTCTACAAATACAGTACCTTGCGTAGTCAACTACATATATGGTCATCGCCACACAAAAGTTCCAAATATCCTTTACCACAAGAGATAAAAGCATGTCTTGCACAATATTAAACCCACACATGCCAAAAAGGGCCAGAGTGACTCATCCAAATTCAGCAAGATAGCTTTCCCCATATCACGGTAGTGCAATTCAAATTTACTTTTTGTTGAGAGAAACAAAACAATAATGCTTTGTTCTGAAAAGCAAAAAATTGAAAACCCACATGCACCAACCTCCCTTTCGTGCTGTGTCACCGTACTTTTCTATGACCTAAATGATAAGAGAAATGCATTGCAAAACACTATGCCTATTATGGATATGGATGCAGACAGGGACGTGGGCGCACACATTACCGTGCAGAAAAACGTGGAGACGCGAGGGAAAGTCTTTTCACACCTAAAAAAATCTCAACACACCTAACTTTTAGTTCTAGTTTTATCATTTAATTTTTCCACTAATTGATTCGGACTCAATTTTAGACATGATGTTGATTAGTTTACGGGACTGAATTTGAGTCAGGAAGTATCAAATGTGCTTTCTGACCAATATTGGGTCTAGAAAAAACCAACATACTGACTCAAATTCGGCCGGAATAAAAATTATTTCTTGACTCAAATTTGGTTGGCAGGATGTTGATTAGATTATGGATCGAATTTCAGTCAGGAAGTATCAATTGTGCTTTCTGACCAATATTGAGTCTAGAAAAAACCAACATCCTGGCTCAAATTCGTTCAGGATAACGTATAGGTGTGAAAAGACTCTCCCTAAAAAAACAATGACAGTCTAGAGACTTGTTTTAAAATAGTACATGCATCTGCCTTTCCAATGGTGTAGCAGGGGATGTCACTAAAACATTTTTGCCTCGTGGAGGGAGTAATAACACTCTCCTCTTGTCCATCTCCTGCCTTCTTGAATTCAACGCCCCTCTTTCCCATCCCCTGCCTTCATGAAATCAGTTCCTCCGCTCCTTGTGTAAGCAGATGCTTACGCAGTGTTTTTCCGATTCAGTTTCTACTATTCCAACAACCTTTGTTGCTCAAAAAAGTTCCAAATCATATTATCTTAAGGCACTAACTGTGCATCAATCACCATCCAAACTGAAACTTGCGTATCTTATTTGTTTGATATTAATGACAACTGTAACAAAGATCCAGCCAATCTCCCTATCAGGAAACTTAACTGCTGGAAATAGCTTTGCCCTTCCTCGCCCTCTCTCCTCTACTTCCATTGTACAAGTAAAATGCAATAATCACCAGGACAAAAAGTAAAGCTCCTAAATGAAAATAAATTCCATGAAGGCTTATATTTGCAATCTGGCGATGAAAATCCAGTAGAGAGAAGCTCGTTTGAATAGCTTAAAAATAAAACTGACAGCTACTTTAGTTCAAAGCCATACCTGGTGGAAAAGCAAGACCTTTGAAACAATACTTCAAGTAAACTAGTATCCTATACCTGTTTGCACGAGCCGAGATTAGCTTATTTGGGATTACACATTACGCCTTAAATAAAGAGCGATTGGAAAAGTGGGCAAAGATAGAATTTCATCAAATGTCAATTGAGCAGTCAAAGGATCTTGAGAGTAAAAAATGCCTAGACAGTTGATGTAATGTATTAAAAGAAAAGAAAAAAAGCAGAAAAAAGATAGTGTCAAAGCTGTGTAGTTGAAGGCCTTACAGCTAACTAAACCAGGCAACTTACCCCAGTTCAGAGGCAGTTTCTCTAGTACAATCTCGTAAAACAGCCAACAGCTCCTCCAACGGAGTAGTAAAATCATCTAGACCTTTGTTAAACAGATATATTAGGGCACCATGTAACCTATGCTCCCTGCACAAGCGGACAACCTATATCAAAAAGTAAGAATATCAGCATCTGACAATATAAAGAGAGCTTGCACTCATGACTTAAAGTCTTAAACAATGACAAGAAAGAGGTTGTGCTCAATCAATTCAGGAAAAAACCAAATGAAGAAAGATTCAAGCCCATTACGATTAGTAGCAGACATCATGAATAAAAGGCTGAACAAACTTACAAATGACCTCCTAAAAAATTACAAAATGAACAAAACCACCATTTTATTGCACAAAACCTGATTGAAATCCAATGATGAAATGTCCATGTGAAGGACACATTGCTCAATCCGCTGCAACCAACCTTTTGAGCTATAGTGTTCAACTAGTGCTTGCATGACCTTCACCAGAATATGCACATAAATAAATAAATGAATTGGCATAAAGAACTATGATCAAACCAGTAACATCAAAAATACCTCAGGAGGAAGAGATCCCAGCATGTCTTTTAAAATATATGGCTCCAAAAGCTCCAAAAATGTTTCTAAAGAGAATGACAATGATATTAGTCTAAATCATGTAATGCTTTAATCACCGTGTGCAGCAAAATGTGGCCTGGCGAAGTCCAATAGAATCAGATTTCAACTGGAATGAGAGAAGAGTTTATTTTCCACTATATAATGAGAAAAGAGTACACAGTTCACATGAAACATTTATGATTGAGAACTTGTATCTAATTGTCTAGACTCATATTAGGTGTTGAAGAATAAGAGCCTCAATATGGAGACTCAAATCACTCAATTTAAGAGTTGGAAGAAAACGAGCCTCGATATGGAGCTATATTCTAGAAACCAACTTGGCTAGTTGAAAGCTATCAGTCCAGCTCATTTTAGGTTGAAGAAGGCACTATGTATATGGTTGAGTTCAGAGAATTAAGAGTAACAGTAATGTTAGACTATCTACATGTAAAAATTACAAATCTCCTTCAAGGCTTAAGCTTTTAATGAGATTGTACTTTACTGCGGTAACTATTAGTTAATATTTCTTAATATTAAACTATATCTCTGTTATTACCATCATAATCTAATTAAGTTGTAACACTTATTAATGCTATCCTATAAAGCATATAAGTGGTTAGATAATTAACTAGTAGCTTTCTACCTTTAAATCCCCCAACTACCTTATATGAGCCGTCCTGCATTTTACTACACTTAGCTGCCAACTAGCATTTACTCCACTCTACTTTACTACCACATTGTAACTCTTTATATACTTGTAATCTCCACTCAGCTGAATAAGAAGAACATATTATTCTCTTCATTACTACTCTCTTTATCTTTTCTACAGTAACAAAGAGAGAAGACCTATGATCGAACCTCATTGCTACCCTATATTATCTAACAAAAACTATTACCGGTTGCTACTAATGCTACAGTCTGCTTAGTCTACTACAACTACTACTTTGTCCATGTGTTGGCAAGTACACACATGAAGGGCAATGTCAGACTATGTACATGTGTTTTTAAAGTTTTCTTTTTCAGGGTCTCTTTAAAGTTAAAGCCTAGTAATTAACACAAATCAGTCACACCACATTACAAGAACTTCCGATCCATTTATATGAAACTAAAACTCAAAACATTTTGGTATACGTTCTCACTTTTGTCAGATAGACATGTAAACATCCAAACATGTGAATGTATTCTAGATTTTATTCAAATCATAACCCAAATAGAATTAGATAGAGGACACATGCAAACTTATGGTATTTAGAGAGGAAAACGTATACAAATACCTCTATGCTTAGCACCACCAAATTTTGCAAATATTTCGTCAAAAAGGATATCGGTTCTCTTGATGTGCACACAAAATTCAACCGCACTACCACCAAGACGGATGTACTCTTCCTTTATTTCTGGATCCTCAGAACCAACTATTTGTTTATACTCATCAGATTTTTCTGAATTGCCTAACTGATTACCAGATGCAATTTCCATGTACGAGAACCCCTCAACTACAAAATACAAAATTAGTTCTGCTAGGTATGGCATTATAGTCTTTTGTACATCATCCAATGATCTTGGGAGGTCAATAACTCCATGAGCATGACCATCATAAATAGTCAGCGCCATACCCAAGGCACCCATCCAGTCTCCTGCAGCACGCAAAACATTTATTCGTTCCTTCCATGGAAGAAGACGAGACACAACAAGATGTGAAGGCCCTAGTATGTAAATATTAGCCCCCCTTACTGCTAAACAATTATGATGCGCTCTCTCTGGGTTCCCATAAGTGTTGTTGAAGTAGGTATGATAAGAAATCAGATCATCAACCCTGGAGCCATCTATAGCATAGCTTGTTTGGTGAATCATATTTCCATCTTTTGCAAACAAACAAAGTTGTCCAGCAGCTGTGAGAACCACCAACATCTAGACAAACAAATGCAACTAATTACCCCCTGATATTCAGCCAGCAAAAGAGAAAGTGTAAAAGTAGTTCAATATTGTTAAGAAAACACCTTCAGAAAATTAGTAAAATTCAAATAAAAATTGGATACCTGGTCGTCTAACCAAGCAACACCAGTAGCTGGACTTTCCAAAGTCCATTTCCTGTATACTGTTAGCTTAGATTTCACCAACTTGGCAACCTGAACTTTGCACTCCCAAGCAATTGCAAGAAGCGAATATGTCTCAGATCCTTCAACGGCTGTAGTTTCTGCCAGAAAATAAGCAATAATGAAAATAAAAGGGATAAGGTAGGTATATTTTTCCCCAAATACTTCATACACGTATACCAGTGGAAGTAAGGTTTGATTCTGACATATATTTCCAAGCAGCATATGGCATTGAGTTTTCGCCAACGCCTTCAGGTCTGGGAATTTGAGCATATACGTCAACCATGGGGCTGACTTTTGCCTGAAGCCGATTATGCAGACCAGCTGTAAGAGAAATCTAAAATACAATTTCACCCAAAAGACATGAGCACAACTATAAATTAGTAAACATACGAAGTCTCCTCATACCACAAGAGCAGACTGATGACTGACAAATATGACCACACCGTCAGCAGGAGAGTTTTTCCCACCACTGCCACTGTCTCCTCCGATAACACCTCCCATCATGCTTCCAATAGCACTAGTGGAAACTCCAGTGTTTCCGTTGGAGGATAGCAGTGCCCCTCCAAGAAAATCACAAGAGAGTAGAGGAGAAGCACATATAACCGTGCTGTTTTCTTCACCAAGAAGCTTCTGTATGACAGACAAAGTATTACACTTGTTAGATTAGGTGATCTTATCTTTCAGTCACGGAAGCTGTGAAAAAACCCTGATACTTGTTGCTGAATAAAAGAGACTCACCGTTGCTTTGGAATAGGAGATCCTATTAACCCAGGGCATGATAGTAAACCTAATTAACTTCATTACACCACTGCTATCTCCACTTACAACACTGAACTGACGAGAATTTTGAACATCCTGTCCCAGATACAACATATGTACCACTGGAGCCTTATGTTCAGTGATAACTTTCAAAACAGAGACCCTCTGAACATCCCAGACAGAATAATGACCATCACCGTATCCAGCAAACAATATGTCCCCTTGCTGATTAAAGCACATTGAAGTTACAGGAACATAAAGTCTATCCCCTTGTAATCCAAGCATCAAAGTCTGAAGATCATTAGTACCCATTTTAGTATGTAAAACACTAGAGATGGCAGCAGCATGAGCAAATACAAAATGGAAAATACGCCAGGAGTGAGGATAGAATTTCCAACAAAAAACTTGGATATCATATATAACTTAAATGAGTACATGCAACCACAAAAAGCTGTATGGAATGCTATGGTTTAGCCCAAAGAATAAGCCTTTGATGAGCAAACATAATGACTGTACTTCAAGAATAACATATTTCTTTGCTAATATTCGTCCCACAACTGAAGTGACATAAAACGTAGCATGCCTCACTAGGACAAACGGTCCACCATTCAAAGAAAGAAAATATCTCAAACAAAAGAAGGAAAAAAATGCTGGTAATTAGACCTTTGGATCCATGTTGTCAGTATGATAAGGAGAGTATTTGCTTGGTGTAACCATGATCAGTCCTTTAGACATTCCCACAGCAATGTAATTGTAATGTACAGCAATGACCATGGGAAATCCATGCTCCCGCCTGAAAGCCTGAGAAGAGATTGTGTGTGTGATAAAATTGCCGGCATCAACGTTGAAGTAGCCTACCATAGTAGACCCCGTGCGGAGACCCTCTAGCCTCATTGGTCGAGCCGCAGCTCCCTCTTCCCAATGCATACCACTAAAAGCCAGCCTCTTTTCATGCTCTTCCGCTAATTCAAGGGGTCTTAAGAAAGGCTGAGATTTGTTATCCGTCTTTCTGCTGTCCAAAACAAAATCATCCATGATTTCAGAAACAGCACCTTCTGGAATGGCACCCCCCTCCTCATTTCCTCCGCTATTAGAGGCATCATCTGGAATGATCACACTGTCCAGATCATGGTTTTGCTCGACTGCAGTAGTTGTGTCCTCGTTTAACACTTCTCCCCCATGAGAATCACCAGATGTTATAACCTCATTTTCAGAAGCAGTTCCCTTAGCTGCAGAATCAATTATAGACTCGATAAAAGAAGGCTCGAATTTCTCCTCTTCACTCTCGAATTTCGCTGATGCATTTACAGAACTAGGCGCAAAGTAGGGGCTATCTTGAATTCCAGCAGGAGAATCATCAGAGAGGTCAGCTGCAGAAGCAGAAGCAGAAGCAGAATCAACAGAAGCAAGCTCATCACGATGATCAACTAATAATTCATCAGCTTCTGCCATTAAATTCGAATCCTCTAAACCTCGAGAAGTCCCAACAGGTCCATCCACCCACTCCTCCTGAACCCTAACCACATCGATTTCCGCAAGTAAAGGACTAACCTGACCAGTATCCTCATGAACCGAAGGACCTACAGATACAGGAGAGCTTTCCAACACCTTAAACGAAGCATCAGAACTACTAGGAGACGATCTAGCAGACCTAAACGCAGTAGCACGTGGAGCAGGAACAAAGCGAGAAGCAGCAGCTGCTGCAGCAAGAGCTGCCCCAGGCTTGGCATTGGATCGCACAGCACCAAAAAGCTGAGGAACCAAGGCAGGAGGACCAGCATGATAATCGCCAAAATTGCCGCTGCGATTCCGCACCTCATACCAATCCGTTGCAGTAGTAGAAGAGATTGAAGGAGAAGACGGTGGAGAAGGTGAATTTGAAGAAGAAGAATCGTTGAGAAGAAGAATTTCATCAACACTACGATGTGGAAAATCCATTTCATCTTCTTCCCTGTGCAATTCTAGGAACCGCTCCAAATCCACTTCCGCCATTGAAGTAGTTCTTCCCGTCTCAGTCGTATTCATATTCATCGGTCAATGTTCAGAATCTACAGCACCAAATTCTTTTTACTTTATTTTTTTCGTATATATATATTTTTTTATTTTACAAAAAGGGTTAAACCATCACCGTAAGGGCCCTTCGCTCTCGATTCCACAGGATTGCGATGAGAGGTTAATCAGACATCTAGCAGCTTCAGGAAGGGGCTTGCGTTATTTTATCTTCTTACCGAAAGGGGCCAGCCTTTACGGGACTCGAACCCTCACACTCCGGCTTTCAGACTCCACTAGGCACTACACCACACTCAACCCTTTACCACACGATCATATCCAGGGGATATATATTTTATTTTACAGTAACATAACTTTAAAGGTCACTACCATAAACGTTAATGTGTTTCTTAGGTATCCTCGTTCACAAGGTACATTTTTGAGGCATTGTCAAATACCAAAATATGGAGACCTCATACTGCATTCATAAAGACTCGAACTCGACACATTTTAATTAAGCGACCCGGAGCTCGTTCCACTATGACCTACCTCCATTGATAATGTGATCAACTTTATTCATCGTTATCAATATCAACGACGTTCTTTTTCTCGAGATAACAATCGTGTTGTCATTAGTAATTTCATGGCGACGTATAGTAATTGTGGTACCTGATAGCAAAATACTTAACCGCTAACTTTCACCGACAGAGTATCGGGTCAAAGGGAGTATAGTGGTCACAATGTTGAATCCACAGGGAGTAATGTCTAAGTACCAAAGCTGACGTGTGACTTAGTTCAGGCCAAAATAACGGTGGAAGATATTACGCTAATGCATAAATAAAGATTAAACTCCCGGTTTTACTTCTAGATATTAAAGGGTATAGCCGAACTATGATCCCACGAGCTACTTTTACCCCTAAGGAAAGACTTGACAGGGAGCGTGCCTTAACCAACCTACCTATCCTATGTAGTTTAACGACATCCACGGGTGCCAACTCCTAATTCTAGTTATTAGACTGAACAGCTCGATCTAACCACCCTATGCGAAGCTAACCGACTCACCCTTTAGAAAACTGATTATCCTAACAAGATTAAGTTCTAGAGCTTCTCGAACAACGATGACAAACCTCTGTATTGGAAACGGTCCTAACAACTAGGCCGAATCTACGCAACGATCCCAAAACCCATTTTCCCATATCTCACCGCAAAATGCTCTATAAGTTCGATGTGTGTGACAGTGAACTAGGCGATCAAACTAATTCAAAGACGTTATAATAAGTTTTAGGACGTGGATTAATCGTTTAAACATGATATTACGCACTACACAACTCCCAATCTCATCCCCCTTAGGGTTTTCGCTCGCTTTCACATAATTCGACTACACATGCAATTAGCTACTCATGATTATACTGGTAAGCGAAATAAGAATGGAAATCATGCTAGAAATAATAAAAGAGAATAAATCCATTACCATATAATTGAGGCAAATCTGATCCATAACAAAGACGAAGAAATAATCCACCAAAAGTCGAATCTTTGATCTTGAAACGGAAATCTAATCTATGAAGAGTGTTTAGAATCAAATGATGTTATCTATAGAATCAAAGGATCAAAGGATGATCAACCTACACTAAAACCGCACCAAAATCGCCCTAAATATGTCTAAAGTCGGCAGAATATGTAAAAGTGCTGAATGAGCTGTGTATTTATAGTGTAGGGTTGAAATCTGCTGCTGTCGGTGCCGAACGAGCGTTTGCCTCATGATGAACGCTCGTCTGCCTGGTGATTCGGATGATGTCTAGGGCTTGTTCTTCCACGAACGAACGTCTGGATTGTCTGAACGCCCATTTGGATTATATGAGCTTTCTTGATTCGGGCTGAGCCCATCCAAACGTGCGTCTGAGGGTCATTTGGACGCTCGTCCGTCTGAAAATCTAACTTTCAATATCAAATGCTAAATTGCCAAACGCCCGTCTGGACTGGCCAAATGCCAGTTTGCCTGAGCTTTGCCGCAAACGCCCGTTTGCCTTGATTTCACTCCAAACTTGCTTTTTCCTTCACTTTCATGCTACTTTCATGCCACAACCATGTTTCTCATTCCAAAACATCGCCTTCCGGGTCCTCGAGTCACCTAAGTCCTGCAATAACATGTACGAACGAACACCACACGTAATTCCGCAAGACAAAAGTACTCGGAAAAGAGCTAAATATCGTTAAAAATGCGGAGTTTACTATCGGTATGACAGTTTAACCCCCCGTGCGTATAACTCTCGATATAACTCTGAAACAGGTCTAGAACTACCCAAAACATGTCAATAAAGCGATAAACGGGGATTAAACTGCACACCAAAGTACAATAAAGTTGACTCCCATCAACCACCCCACACTTAGCCTTTGCTCGTCCTCGAGTAAATTAGGCGCTTTAAAACAGACCAAGGGATCAACTTTACGCAACATGCATAGTACTCACAACATCAAGGTAAAAGTAAAATAGGCACTAAATGTGAGCCACTTAACTCTATCTTGTCACGAAAACGAAGTGTGTGTGTGTGTGTGTGATAAAAACCGAGGGCTACACTCAAAATGATTACCGGCTTTGAATACCGGCCAAATGACTACACACAACTTATACCGGGCTAGAGTCTCCACTAATCGAGGCAACCGAGGCTAAATACGGTCAAGTATGACTTGAAGGGTTATATTGTTAAGCTCGAAACGGGGTTAATCGAAAGGAAAATTTGGGACTGGAGAAAGAGAAAACACGAGTGAACCTAACCATCTCATTTACTTTCTATTTGAAAACATACTAAACCAAACTCCTTCGATCTTTTTATACTCATTAATAAATAACTCCAATCTCAACACCATACTTTTATTCATTCAAAACACTCCTTCTTTGACTTCTTTTTCTTGAACTTTATTCAAACTTTCTCTTTTTTTCTCATTTTTCTTTTCAATTTTTTCTCTTTTCTTTTCTTTCAAACTTCTCATTTCAATTTTTTTTTGAACCAACAAGCCTTACAATAGATTTCTCGAGCTCCTCCCCTTCGTTATACTAGCTCGTATTAACCAACTCCTCTCGAAACACGCACCATCTCCCACCCCACACTTGATTCAGCAAGTGTGTCTAAAGCAACAACTAAGTCCACTCGTAGGCTGATCAAAAGAAACGTGACCAACAATATAGCTCACGGTTAGGGTAATACAGGCTAAGTAACCAAAAACGGCTCATGGTCGGACGGTGGTCAGACCGTCCAATCAAGGCTTAGAGGGGGTACGAGGGTAAAATGTTGGGATTTTGGCTTATTTGGCTCTGGTTGGGTCAAATAAGCGCCATGACTCTCATCCCGTATCCGGCCTAGGTAAACCTCTCTATTTCGCCTCGAAACTAGTGGTATAAGTGTGTATAGCAACCAAGCTAAGTATAACCAAGGTACTACGTGCACTAAAAGGGTTCGTATCGTAATAAAATAAAATCGCCCTGCACACATTACTCGACTACTAAGACATTTACCAACTCCATCGTGAGAAGCATGCATATAACGCGGTGTCAAACCGTGAAAAGTTCTAAAAAATTTAAGCCACGAAGTGACTCGAAACCGAACATTAACTAAGCATATCACAATACTGACACATTTATGAAACAATATAAAGCTAAGTCGTATCCACCCCCCACTTCGAATGAAGCAATGTCCTCAGTGTGTGAATGAGATAGAAAAGAAATACTTAGCTTTAGACCCGGCAGAAAGGCGCTATCGAATCCCGTAACAGCCGCGTGGAAGAATGACCTGAATCCCTATATCAAAGTAGACAGAAAACAACGCAAAGCAGGCACGGGACATGGTCCTCGTGCCAAGATATATAATAGGGATATGGGGGAATAACAGTAATAAGGCCCTGTCACGTCAGAAAACTCGACACGCAATATGGAACGCATACGACGGATTGCTATAGATGGATAATTAACCTCTACGAGTAAAGCACAGAACATCTAAGCATAATAGAAAGGCCACAGAGGCACAAAATCATTAAAAAACATCAACGTGCGTAGGCATACATCATCAGAGGCGAGTACAAGTAATGCAGACTCAAAAACCCCTAGATCACCTTTTATTCCAATACAGTTTTATTATGGCGGGGTTGCCTCCCCCCAAGCGCCTTTGTTTTACGTCGTTGGCTCGACCGGGTGACTCTAAACGGACTCAAACCATAAACGACTCAAAGCAACAATTCAAGCATTTCAATTCAGACAAGTAGTATCAAGAATCATCAACCAAAATCCAAGCTCAAGAAGACCAATAGTTTACGAAAAGAGAACAATGCGAGAACCATAGAAATTGAATTCACTAGAAACTTACCTCTCTTGGCTCTCGATGCTACCTCCTCCCAACCGGAGAATCTTCTTTTGTTTGCCTTTCGATCCTTCTTCTTTTTAAAATCCGCCTCAGGCGGATGTGGTCTCTTTCTCACACCTCTTTGAGCCACATGCACCAGTGATGGTAAAAACTCGATCTCATGGAACTTATCATCACAAGGTGGACGAGTGAAGTAATCCGGGACGGACGTATCAGGGATCACTAGGCCATCCGGTGGCTTAAATATAGGTGGCTGATCAACTTGCTCTTGATCCATAGGTGAGCTTGACGGTAGAGTGAGCGGTCCCAACTTATCCTTAGTCTCGATCTCCACATGATCGACGACCACAATCGAATCCACCGCACACTCCTTCAAGTCATCATTTTGTACATCCTCGGACGGCGGGGTACTTGATAAAAATTGCACCTCTTCCATCTCCAAATCTTGTAGTTCCTCTTCATCCCAAAGCGTTTCAATACCAAAGAATCCGTGCTCACTCATAACGATGGTCGGTACCACCGCACATCTCACCACGGTATCGTCATTTTTCATCTCAGGGGGTGGATGTGTAGTAGGAAGAAAGTGAAACATGCCATCCTCAAATTTTGCAATAGGAGGAGACGGTAATATGGGTGATCCCAACTCAATCTCTTACTCTGGCACCTCATCATAGTAAACTAGATCCTCAATCTCACTCCCCACTTCAACTTCTTCAGTGCCAACCTCAGCAGCCCTAACCACCTCTATTGCACATGCCTGCTCTTTCTGCTCGGGCCTCATCATGTCAATCAACTGCCCCGCCCGGTCTTGAAGGTTGCTTAAGGTGGAGTCAGTACTTATCTTGAACTCCTACATGTCCCGTAGTTGCTCTTGTATGCTCTTGTTTATTCGCTCTAGTAGCTCAATTTGACTGTCGGTGAAGCTCTCTTGTGGCACGGGAGCAAACTGATCATTGTGACTTTGATTCATCGGAGGAGGGTAGCAGGCTTCTTGCCAAGATGGATACTGATCAAACGGCTGAATCGGTGCAAAGTTGTCAACATGCCAAGCGTGAGAACCAAAATCATGATAAGCACAGGGGTTCTGATAACCCTCATAATGTTGTGGCTCATTACTCGAATAACCATAATTCTGATCCTGGTATGCACTAGGGCATTGATAAGCCCAAGAACCCTGGTCACTCTATTGTTGATACTGAGGCTGAGGCACATACTGTTGTTGATAATATTGTTCAGCTGCCTGTGGTTGGTAGGGGAATTGTTGTTCATGTGAGTAGTATTGATTGGAAAATCCATCCATTTAGGCTCACACTGCAAGATCTTAGAAAACACCAACAACACATTCACGGTATCTCGTCACCACCACCACAACAATAGGTAGTGTGACTCTTCAGCTGTAAAAGAGGAAACAACAAGAAAACGAAATAAAAACGACCTAAGCCCAAGCTTTCAGTCAACTTAAAAGATATTAGATGTTACTCCCCGCCAACGGCGCCAAAATTCTTGATAGCAAAATACTTAACCGCTAACTTTCACCGACAGAGTATTGGGTCAACGGGAGTATAGTGGTCACAAGGTCGAATCCACAGGGAGTAATGTCTAAGTACCAAAGCTAACGTGTGACTTAGTTCAGGCCAAAATAACGGTGGAAGATATTACGCTAATGCAGAAATAAAGATTAAACTCTCGGTTTTACTTCTAGATATTAAAGGGTATAGCCGAACTATGATCCCACGAGCTACTTTTACCCCTAAGGAAAGACTTGACAGGGAGCGTGCCTTAACCAACTTACCTATCCTATGTAGTTTAACAACATCCATGGGTGCCAACTCCTAATTCTAATGATTAGACCGAACAACTCGATCTAACCACCCTATGAGAAGCTAACCGACTCTCCCTTTAGAAAACCGATTATCCTAACATGATTAAGTTCTAGAGCTGCTTGAAAAACGATGACAAACCTCTGTATTGGAAACGGTCCGAACAACTAGGCCGAATCTACGCAACGATCCCAAAACCCCTTTTCCCACATCTCACCGCAAAATGCATCTATAAGTTCGATGTGTGTGACAGTGAACTAGGTGATCAAACTAATTCAAAGACGTTATAATAAGTTTTAGGACGTGTATTAATCGTTTAAACATGATATTACGCACTACACAACTCCCAATCTCATATCCCTTAGGGTTTTCGCTCGCTTTCACATAATTCGACTACACATGCAATTAGCTACTCATGATTATGCTGGTAAGCTAAATAAGAATGGAAATCATGCTAGAAATAATAAAAGAGAATAAATTCATTACCATATAATTGAGGCAAATCTGATCCAAAACAAAGACGAAGAAATAATCCACCAAAAGTCGAATCTTTGATCTTGAAACGGAAATCTAATCTATCAAGAGTGTTTAGAATCAAAGGATGTTATCTGTAGAATCAAAGGATCAAAGGATGATCAACCTACACTAAAACCGCACCAGAATCGCCCTAAATATGTCTAAAGTCGGCAGAATATGTAAAAGTGCTGAATGAGCTGCGTATTTATAGTGTAGGGTTGAAATCTGCTGTTGTCGGTGCCGAAACGAGCGTTTGCCTCATGATGAACGCTCGTCTGCCTGATGATTTGGATGATGTCTAGGGCTTGTTCTTCCACGAACGAACGTCTGGATTGTCTGAACGCCCGTTTGGATTATATGAGCTTTCTTGATTCGGGCTGAGCCCATCCAAACGTGCGTCTGGGGGTCATTTGGACGCTCGTCCGTATGAAAATCTAACTTTCAGTATCAAATGCTAAATTTCCAAACGCCCTTCTGGACTGGCCAAACGCTAGTTTTCCTGAGCTTTGCCGCAAACGCCAGATTGTGAGTGGCAAACGCCCGTTTGCCTTGATTTCACTCCAAACTTGCTTTTTTCCTTCACTTCCATGCTACTTTCGTGCCACGACCATGTCTCTCATTCCAAAACATCGCCTTCCGGGTCCTTGAGTCACCTAAGTCCTGCAATAACATGTACGAACAAACACCACGCGTAATTCCGCAAGACAAAAGTGCTCGGAAAAGAGCTAAATATCGTTAAAAAGACGGAGTTTACTATCGATATGACAGTTTAACCCCCCTCCCCTCCCCCGTGCGTATAACTCTCGATATTACTCTTAAACATGTCTAGAACTACCCAAAACATGTCAATAAAGTGATAAACGGGGGTTAAACTGCACACCAAAGTACAGTAAAGTTGACTCCCATCAGTACCCCAAATACTTTTGTTGTATCTGTAAAATCTTGGCAAACTATCAAATATCTTTTTTCAGAACATCTTTTTACACATTCGACTGTTTTGATCCAATTCGATTTATCTAATTATTGTAACTCAATTCAAGTCAGATGTGAAGTGTTTTTCATACATTGATGGTCGGAAAGTATATTCAATATTTATTGACTAAAATTAAATGACGGAGACTTTCAACATTTTGTCTAAAATTCGATCACGAAAAACGCGAAAATCATATAAACAAAAATATTGTTTATTACGATTTTGGGAGTACCACCGCACAAATGGAAAAAAAATGTGTGAAGTCACCACATGTGTTGTTGAATATGCTGATGCTGATAAGTGTTTTTGCCACAGTGGCATTTCGTTGAACACTCCACAATGGAGTTGGTTATAGTTTGTTACAAATCAGTTAGGAGCAGTTAGTGTTAATTAGGCTACTTATACTTCATTCCATCTTGGAGAAAGCAAATTGTAACTTAAATTTGCCCGTTGAATAGCTAGAATCAATGAATCCATTTTGTGAGTTTTCCCGCCTATTTCCTTTTTTGAAATTTCTAGAAGATCTTCATCTTCTTCATGTTTCCAGTTCATCTTGTTATAAGTTTGTGATTTGTTCTTGAGTTTTACTGATCCTAAAACTAGATTCTCAACATGGTATCAAAGCGAATAGTTTCCGTTGTTGGGTCTTTCTTGTAAATTCTCTTAAAGTTTACATTTCTTGATCAATATTCTTCAAAGTTCATCAATGGCTGCCACTACTGTGCCTGCAAGTTCAGGGAATAGTCTTGACAATCCCAGTCTGATTTTGGTTCAACCTTTATTGAAAGGTGTGGATAATTACAATCATTGGAAGCGTTCCATGACTAAGATGTTATCATCCCGAGGTAAACTTTTGTTAGTGGATGGTTCTTCAACCATGCCTTGTATTACAAATGCCGGTTATTCTGCTTGGATGCAATTTAATGATTTAGTGCATTCTTGGCTGGTTAATTCCATTATTCCATCAGTTGCAGAGAGTTTCATGTATTTTGACACAACAAGAGAAATATGGATTGATTTACAAGATAAGTTTGGTAGAGGAAATGCATATAGGCTTTCGAATCTTAAAAAGGAAATTGAGAAAACCAAGCAGGGTAGTCTATCAATGACTCATTACTACACCAAATTGAAGTCACCATGGGATCAATATCTTGTATTAAGGCCAATTCCTCCTTGCACATGTCATGCATTGCAAACTATTAGAGAGTGTTACGATAATGCTTATACAACAATATTCTTGAAGGGTTTAAAATGAGAATTTTAGTACAGTGACATCCCAAGTATTGATGACCCTACCATTGCCTAATATCAAAACAACTTTTGTGATGGCATTGAATCATGAACAACAGTTGGTTTACACCTTTGCCAATTCAGATTTTATTGTATTGGCAGTTGCTTCACAGGCTACCAATCCTAGTATGGATTGTAATGCAGTAGTTAGGCAGCAGTCCAGGTATTCTGCTCAAGGGAGAGGCCAAGGTAGAGGTGCAGGCATGGGTTCTCAAGGAAGCTCTAAGAGGCCAATTTGCACTTACTGTGGAAAAAAAGGTCACATAATTGACAAATGTTACAAGAAGTATGGTTACCCTACAAATTTCAAGAACTCTGTAAGAGAAACTGGTCATGTTGCCAATAATGTCATGTTTGATTCTGAAGATACTTCTGATCAGTCAACTCAACAAGATTCTGGAATGATTACCAAGTCTCAGTATGATCATCTTCTTTCACTTATCCAGAATCTTCAAGCACCTGCAAGTCAATGCAATTCTGTAGTTATGGCAGCTGGTTCCAATGCTCAAGGACCAGGTATCAGTGGTGACTTGGGGCACTGAATCTTAGATTTAGGAGCCACGATTACATCACTTTCTCTCTAACACTTATGTTTGATGTTATGCCAGTAGCTAATCTGCACGTCAAACTACCTATTGGCTCATCTGTTGTTGTTTCTCACTTGGGAAAAGTTAGAATCAACAAGCATATAGTGTTATATAATGTCTTCTGCATACCTACTTTTACTTACAATTTAGTATATGTTTAAAAGTTGGTTAGTGACAATGGTTTGTCTGTTACTTTTGGCCTTAATAATGGCTGGCATTGTGCAGGAACTCGGGACTTTGAAGAAGATTGGTATAGATGATCAGAGAAATGGATTATACATTTTAGCTGCTGATACTCAATCTCATGTTCTAGATTCTACTTTGAGAAAATATGTTTGTAATTCTTGTAATGTTACTGATACTCAGCTATGGCATTTTTGGTTAGGCCATCATTCATCCCTTAGAATCAAAACTTTACAGAATTTAGATCCTAGAATAAAAGTCCCTGATCATGATTGTATGATGTGTCCTTTGACTAAACAAAGGAAACCTAAATTTCCTGTTAGTAGTTCTTGCTGGATATACAGAAACCCGAATCCGGATCCGATCCATAATTGGATTGTCAGATATGATTCACAGCACCGATCGAGACATTCGATCATGCACAGCGGAAGCAACGAAATTCATTTTTCGATTTTACCACGATATGATTCGCATAATAAATTAATCTACAAGAAGGTTAGTAGATTTACCCCAACCGGAGAGAAGCCGTGATCTTCCGAGTTGTATCTCCAAGCGACGACTGGTGGACGTCGATCCTCGTAGTAGAACCTCCTCGAATGTGCTTAGGAAAAACTCCAAGTTTTTCTTCTCCTAATAGCTAGAACGAGAAACTAATTTTTCTCTTCTTTTTAATATATGTGGCGCAATTTTGTAGTTGTGTAATTGTGTTGGGAGGAACTCTCTTTATATAAGAAAATAACTAGTCAAGAGAGAGTTATCCTACACTACAATTACCTAATTCCATAAAGAAAAGATATTTGCCATAAAATAAGAGATAATTCCCAAAAAATCAATCTCTTATCTCTTTTCCATTAATTATCTAACAAATAATTAATTACACATGTGAAATAATCTAGAAAAAAAAATTCCTAATTTTATCACAAAGTGAGGCGCCACTTTTGCCAAAAATAATAGAAAATGTCATTTCTATTTTACATATTATTTACCAAATAAATAATATCCGCATATTCATTAAATAGACCAACTATTTAATTTATTCTCGAGGTTCCACAAAACGAGAAAACACTCGCGTGTTAGGAACAAACCTGGGGACCATGGACCTATAACCAGTAGCTACAATAAATTGAATAAAATAGTCATCGAACATAATATTTTTACTCAACTTATTAATTTCGGAATTACACCACCATTAATCCGAAACTGAACTCTATCGATTATAGATATAAATTATTCTCAAAACGTCGAGTCAATAAGTGTCCATTAATATAATCATTACGTACAGATTAATCCTCCATAGACTATCCGTAATGAAGCGGGATTATTTCCGTAAACCTTCTTCACTACATCTTATCCTTATTTACCATTAACACACTAGTGATCAATTAGTTCATAACCAATACGAACTCGGCCGATCGATCAGTTTCTAGGATCAACAAATAAGGGGATTGTCTTTCTACTTCCCGCAGGAAGGAATGGATTCCATATCTGTGAGACACACACTCCTCACTCATCCCAGAATAGTGTCAATGTGAAAGCGATCCTTAACGAACACATCAAACCCTATCTTGAAACAAGCCGGAGTATGCAATCACTTTAAGATTAAGGTTAATCCATATATAATCTCGTGCTTTAATAAGATTTCTCACTAAGTTCATCACTAAGTTCGACGGTCCGGATAAGACGGTCACACCAGAAAGTGTTCTGGGCGCATTAATGGTGGTTTAATCAATAGACCCCATATTTTGATTAAGTTCATCACGGACTAACATTTCAAGTGTATCACCATAAACTTAATCATCATGTGTGACACACACTAAGTTATATGGCTACATATGATACGACTTGGGGTTTTCAGCAGTGTATTAAATATAAGCACGAAGCAAATAATAAGATGAGAATAAATCAGTCATTTATTAATTATAAAAACAATTACATAAATTGTCTTTCGGGCGCTACTTCCAACGGTTCTTTTACTTCAAACAGCTTTGATCTGATTTATGTAGATATTTGGGGCCCAAATAGGGTATGTTAATGTTCCTTTACTTCAAACAACTTTGATCTGATTCATGTAGATATTTTGTCCCATGAGTTTGTATTTTGTTTCAATTTTAGGACAATTACATAATTAACCAACAAAGTTAACATCAACTAAACGTTTGATCCAACATGGTAGCCACGTATGCTTTCATATCTCATCTAAACGATTAAACATCAACATTAAGAAAAATTAAATAACTTGTAGAGATTTTTTTTGTGTGCAACTGGTGTGAATTTGAGGTAAAGAAATTAGGGATTTGAAAGAGGAATGTCCACGTTTAATCGTTTAGATGAGATATAAGAGCATACGTGGCCGCTAGGTTGGATCAAACGTTTAGTCGGCGTTAACTTAGACGGCTAATTAGGTAATTGTGCTAAAATTGAAACAAAATACAAACATAGAGAACCAAAAGTGTCTTTCAGAAACATAAATGTTATTTATAAAACAAAACTAAAACATGAGAATCAAAAGTATTAAAATTCTTAGAACGTATATCATCACCTTTAAAGATAAAATGTTACTTTCCATAGCAACCCATAAGCTTGTAAATAGTCATTCCTATGTTTATGTCCAAACTAATTAACCAACAAAACAAACAAGATGACAAACTCCAATTTGCTAAATTGCAATGCAGATGCATGTTACACTAAAAAGATGCTAACCAATAGTCTAGTAAAATCCATTTAATTTTTTTTGTCCACTATTCTAAAAAAGAAAAAAAAATTCCTATGACTTTTTCATCACAAACATTTGTGAAAAGATATGATAGATATTATGTTGCATCTATTATTATAAAAGAAAGTTATACTTAGATGAACAGATGTCATCTATTTAGTCCCGAAAACCGGCCTTAAGCCCCAAACATATATACATGGCTGCCCTGGATCAAACTCATCAACTTTCTATTTTTGTATAACCCTCGAATAATTATTGTTAACTCTTTCCGAATGCATATATAATTAAGAAAAGCGCGCTGTATGATAATCATATTAATTATAAAGAATAATTAATAACATGTGTGACATATATAATGTTAAGTGGAACTATCGGTACGTAATAAGAGGTAAAGTAAGTGGTTGTACTGTCAATTATAATCCAACTAATTATGAGAAATAGGAATATGAAAGTGCAAATGTCATTATTATAAATACGAGAGGACCGGTTTAAAAGGACAAAAAAGAAGGGAAACATAGGAATCGGGAATATAACCCAAATTCACCGGAACTGATTTCAAATCCAATGTTTCACTATTTCACTGTTTATGTATTTTTTACAAAAATGACTTCAAAAATAAAGTTGAAAAAATATCAAATGAGATGTCTAAATGAAGAGGACGAAAAAAGGAAAAATGTAATTAAAGAATTACCATCTTTCGACAATCAGATCAAAAGATATATTTGTTTTTGTAGTTGAATACGAAAGAATTTAAATTACAATGAAATAATGACACGTCATTTTTACCCAAAAGAATATTACATTATCCTCTTTCCATATTTTTATATTCAAATGATTATATAAAAATGATATTTCAATATGAATCAAAGCCTCTAACTAAATACACACATGGCCCAATATTGCCCATGTCATGCTTTATACACACACATATATTTATATATATAGAGAGATATATATATATATAGATATAGATATAGATATAGATATCATAATAGGTTTTGCAATATAATTTTTATGCTTTTCGACATTCCCATGATACTCCGATTTGATATGTTTGTTGTTTCACTCGTTGTGACGTTTAGGTGTGACACTAGCATGAATCTTGAAAAGAAAAGATCTCCGTCAATTTCCTTTTGAAGTCTTTAATTAGTTTTTTGAAAAAGAATATATATATATATATATATATATATATATATATATATATATATATATATATATATATATATATATATATATATATATATATATATCCCACGATTGTAATTATTTTCTGGTTATGCAGTTGATATCATAGGATAATACTAAGAACCGTGGATAGCACGCAACACACATGCAGTTAAATAACTGAAAATATACCTCACTATCAAAGTAAATACTATGTCATGTAAAAACATTCAAATAAACTCAATGTTTGACTCGACACGGAACACGTACATCGGTATTGTAGAGTCATTGGCCTTGTACATTGTGATGACTCTGAATAGGGTTGACTCTGAGTTGGTTTAAATATAAATATCTGATAACCGGTTTGATTGGCGAATTAATATTGTACCCTTAATTCAAACCAAGACAACGGAAACCAATATGTTGGTTAGATATTTTTATGGAAATCGATGAAGGAACATTTCATTAGTGGAACGGATTTTAATCTGAGAAGAATTCTAAAAATAAATTGGATGATTATTTATGTCAAATCTATTTTTACGCATATATATATGACAGTTATCCGACGATTGGTTCTAATACGGAGTGGATCATACAATCAAAATTTTCCTCTTAGTACACGTGAAAACCAATGTGTAATGGTAGTATATACAAATGACAATAAACGGCCAAGTAATGAGTGTGTAAAGGAAAGTGTAACACCAACACAATCATAACTTACCATAGTTTCTTGCCCATATTGGCATTGATAGCTCTTTGCCTCCCAACCCTATCAATATCATCTCATTGTTGTTGCGGTTGTTAGTTCGCTCTATATTCTTCATTTTCTTTTTTGTTAGCTATTACTATTAGAAGGTTGAGTTTAAGAGCATACTTACGACTATCGAGAATGATATGTCTACACCATTTGATATACGTACGGTATGAACCATACACAGTTCAAGTGAAAAAACAGAAAATACTTCGTATGTTATTCGATAATTATGTATTTTTTATACTTCAAATGGAGTAAACTTATGATATTTAGTTAGCTTTAGGGTTGTAAATGATCCGAGTTGAGTCGATCATTAAGCTTATCGAGTCGAGCATCTTACTTCAAAATTTACGGACTCAAGTCTTAGCACGAACTTAATATGACTATAGAACACAATTTCGATCTCAAGCACTTTCAAACTCGAGTCGTATTTGAGCTTAATTTGAGTTAAAGAAAATATGTGCCTCTATTTCATCAAAAGGGTACCACAAATGTAAAATGCTTCTACATTTCTTAAATAAACTTCCAAATTATCGATTTCACTCAGCAAACAATAGTACTAAAACATAGAATCTAATAAATATTATTACAATATATCTATCTCTCTCTCTCTATATATATATATATTTATATATTTTTTAGTTACACATAATTTTAATTCAAGCGTGTTCGCGAGTTAATTAAAGAGTCGAGCACATGAATGCTTCAGATTGACTTGTTCAGTATTCGATCGAGCAACATTCGAGTAGTATTCGAGTTGAGCTTAATCAAACCGAACTATCCAAACCAAAAATCGTCACGAACTGAATCTGCTCAGGATCGGAACCGTTTGACTCATTTACATGCATCCGGGAGTATAGCCGGGGAGTTATTTATTTATTATTATTATTTAGTTTTTGAGTTGAGGGGAGTTAGTTTCAGTGGTGGTTTTCATATGGGGATAATTTTAAGGTCGAAGGTCGCAGTTATAGATGGAGACAAAAGGCAAATCCCCTCCTTGCTGCAATATTTTTTATTATTTGGTGCCCTTTCTTTATCAGTAGTGATCTATGTTGCACCGACACTCCATATACGGTAACGCGCGCTCGTATCCGACACGCGCCCGACACGACACGCGTCCGACACGCGCCGACACGGTGTCGGACACGCGTGTCGGTTGATTTAAAATAATGTTAAATTAAATTTTAAAACCGACACGCGCGGGACACGTCCCCGACACGCCGGGACACGCGGACACGGAGCGACACGGAGGGACACGTCCCCGACACGGGGGACACGTTCCCGACACGGGGGGACACGTTCCCGACACGGCTATTTATATTTTTTTATATTTTTTTTGTATTTTTTGTATTTTTTTGTATTTTTATATATATTTTTGTATATATATATATATATATATATATATATATATATATATATACACTACGTGTCCCCGGCGTGTCGTGTCCTATATTTTTGAAAGTTGCCGTGTCGCCGTGTCCGTGTCGTGTCGTGCGCCGTGTCCGTGTCGGTGTCGGTGCAACATAGGTAGTGATACATCCACTACATTTTCAACCACAACATCTTACACAACACAATCTACATCACATATTCTGTTGGGACCCATCATTGTCCGGGGTTACAACGCATCCCCTCAATTAAGTGTGAGTTCATAAGAAGCCTCTATTGTTCGGGGTTTCATCGTGTCCCCTCAAGTGTGAATTCATAAGAAGCCCGATAGAGGCCTAACACTTGAAAGATAATATTTATAGAGATGTTTGAACTCATGAAACCCAGTTCTGATATTATGTTGAATTACTATATATCCCTTCATAAAATTTGATTTATTGATCTGGAAATTGATAATTAACGATTAAAACATTTTAATATGCTCCATCAAGTTTGGTCATATAACAAGTCTAGACTAATATGACAAAGAAAAAAAAACGTATAATTGATACTCCAATACATGCTCACAAATTGCCCAGCTGTTGAAACAATATAAATTAGAAGACAATGTTAACTGAAATATATAAACTCATGACTTAATTTCTGCTCTCCGATTCTATGTTAAATTATCATTTCTATCAAAAGTTTTTGCTAACGTAAAGTATAATAATTAAAAATTTAAACACCTTAACAACTACCGTTACAATCAACTCCGTCACAGCAAATGTCTAAACATGATGTGATATTTAATAGATCATGAAGCGACACATATTTTTAAAGAGGAATTCCTCCGCCACATACATTAATAAGAAGTCTCAGTGTCATATAATATTACGACATTTGTTATCTCATATCAAATCATTTTTACTATTAAGACTACAAAAAAGTTGAGTCTCAACACAAAGAGCCCAACTGCCCCGATTTTTTAAGTTTTATGAAAAATGTAAATCGAGATTTATGTTTCGGTACGTGTTCGGTTTCCGAAGTCGATACTAAAGGTAAACACTTTTGCTGTTAGGTGGCTCTTCTCGAAGTCAGGCCCACTCATAACTGCACATCAAATATTTCATTTTCTCTTTCACTTACTTTGCTATATTCCCCACTCATATGATATCAATATATTAACTCCCGTTTTCTTTCTTAGTTCCACATATATTGCCTCTTTATAACTTCAAAATCTGATCATATATATATATATACACACACATATATATCAATTACAAATAGTCCATCCGTTTTCTCTCTCCATTCTCATTGATCATTATGGATGCATGCAAATGCCATACAGACATGATCATGTGTCAAAAAAGTACAGCTAGCTAGCTAATTAATTTCATTACCAATTTTTACAGGAGCTAGCTTTAATTTCGAAAGCCACAGGATCAATCGTTATATATATATATATAGAGAGAAATGAAGGCGGTTAATATGAATATATCGGTGAACGGACAATCACAGGTTCCACCGGGATTTAGGTTTCATCCGACGGAAGAAGAATTACTGCATTATTATCTGAGGAAGAAAGTTGCTTACCAGCAGATTGATTTGGATGTTATTAGAGATGTTGATCTTAATAAGCTTGAGCCATGGGATATTCAAGGTATATTAATCTTACATTGTGGTTCACACATTTTTTTTTTTTTTTTTTCTTTCCATTTTCTCTAATAAAAAAAATCTTTGTTTTAATTCGTCCTCATATCGAAAAATTGGAAGAAATAATATTGAAGTACAATAGACTTGGTAATTCAGATTAACCGTTTTGGTTGACAGAGAAATGTAAGATAGGATCAACACCGCAAAACGATTGGTATTTCTTCAGTCACAAAGATAAAAAATACCCAACAGGGACACGTACTAACCGTGCAACGGCGGTCGGATTCTGGAAAGCCACCGGTCGGGATAAGGTGATATACAGTAACTCAAGACGTATAGGAATGAGAAAAACGCTGGTATTTTACAAAGGACGCGCACCACATGGCTTAAAGTCGGATTGGATCATGCACGAGTATAGACTACTTGATGACAACTACTCTGATGTTGCTGTTCTTGACGCCAACAACAACAACGTAAGTGCATGCTGTACCTATACACGTATATATATATATATATATATATATATAATGATATATCCACGTCAAAAATAGGGGACCATTATTTGAATCACACCGAATACACCACGCCAACCATGCACTACACATTCAATTGATTTTTTTAAAAGTTGATTCTGGGGAAGAGGGAAAAAAAAAAAAAAAAAACGATTTCCTATAGGTTTGTATTGTGAGAACCGGTTATAGAAAATTGCTTTTTGGCCCCAGAACCGATTTTTAAAATGTTGATTCTGTGTGCAATGTATTGTAGGTGTGGTGTATCAGAAGAATCATTGTGGTATAAATGAGGGATCCCGAAAATAAACACGACAAAATAAACACAAAACAACACATCTACACCATTGAAAATGGCTATGTGACTATGTCCACAACAAAACAATACAACATATATATCTTACAACATTGATTAATGTGAAATTTTTAGATGGTGTATCCGTATATTGGTGCGACATATATTTTAACTTTAAAACACCCGTGTTTTTTAAGTATAGATAATCTAAAATACAAAATAACGGGTGTTCTAATTAAAGTTAAAATAGATGTATCGCATCATGCACATATACCACTCAAAAACTTCCCTTGATTAAGATATAGAACTCATTGAAAATTGAGAGTTTTATATAATAATCAATGATGTAAGATGTAATGTATTTTTTTATTATGGACATAGCATTTGCCGATAGAACAAAATAGATACAACAAAAAGACACAACACGGCTTATATCGTTGATTATGGTGTAAGACTCATTGATAGATGATGATCTTATAATTTACGATATAAGACAAGTTGTATCTTTTTGTTGTGGACACAAAATTACGCTACGTACACTATTGATTATGACGAGACATTCATCTATCGATTAGTCCTACACAATAATCAATTGTGTCAAATGTATTGCATCTTTGTGTTGCGTCTTGGACTTTAATTGTACCACAATAACTATATCGTTGCATCATACTATTTGTGTATCTCGATTATGTGAAAATCGTTCTAGAGTCATGAATCAACTTTTTCAATGTCGTTTCAGAATCGATTCTACGAAAAGTCGATTCTTAACTGTAGAATCTATTTTCACAAAATCGATTATATGAAGAACAATGTGATGCACAGTTAGTGGAAGAGAGAATACAACAGTTGAGGCCCCGGTTTAATTAAATTAAATGGAGGGAGGAAAAACTCTTGCACTAGTTAATTTCCTTGTACATAATTGGTCATGCAGTTCTGTCTTGATACGGTGGCCGGAGACGGACAAGAAGAAGGAGGATGGGTGGTTTGTCGAATATTCAAGAAGAAATATCACCTGAAAACCGCCATTGATATGAATCCTTTCCGCGTTTCTTCATCGCGAACCATTAATACCGGAGACGAAACCATTAACACAACATCCCAAAGCCTTTCTTTTACTTCAACCGATCAGTCCGCCGGAACTCTAGACCAAATTCTACTGCAATACATGGCAGATCCACCGCCGCCGCAGCAGCAGCTACATCCAACGGTGCCAATACTAAACCACCACTGCTCGTATTTCAATTTGTCTCCGTCTGAGCCGGAATTCACTAACCGGTTCATGAAATTGCCTAATCTAGAAAGTCCTAATTCTTCGAGATGTACTGATCATCTGGTTAATTCGGTTGTTTATCAATCGGAAAATAATAGCAACATTGGAGATTGGGCAGCGATTGATCGGCTGGCGGCTAGACATCTAAATGGCGGCGGAGATGACGGCAGTGGATCTAAACATCCACCGCCGCAGCAGCAGCAGCTATCTTATTTTGGTACAGATGATGCCACCACCATGGGTGGTTTTTGCTGTCCATCAAATCAAGATCTACGGCTACAGGACGACGAATCAGACAGGACATTGATCATGGATGATGAAGAATGTGAGCTATGGAGCTTCGGTCGACCATCTTTGTCTTCCGGTGATCCTTTAAGTCAACTCTCCGATGTCCATGTCTAGTTAAACTATGGAGTAATTCCTCCTTTACCTCACCTCTATGATGAGTCACGACGAGTGAAATAACGTTCTTTTATTTTATTGATGATTATGATAAGTCTACATATAATAATCAATAAGTTTTACATCATGATCAATAATGTAAAAAATATTTATATCATTTGTTGTCTCGGAAATAAATTACGCGCAACCGTGATATTAGAGTTATATACTCTAACACCGGTGTGATTTAAAATCACATCTATTTGATATAACTCTAAAATCATTGATATATCATATTTTTTCTCAACGTTACCACAATACTTATGTCACAACAAGAGATATGACGCACTTGTGCACTCTTCATTACGGTACGTGGACCTATATCTCGACCACTGATTTAAAAACGTGTCGTGTCGTGTCGTTGTGGTATTAGCGTATGGGGAATGGTATGTTCACTCTGAAGTTGCACTGACGAGTGTCTATCGAGTCGATACCATGGACTTCGGTCCGGGCTCCTGAGGCCCACCATCCAGCGGTTGCTTGGGCGAGAGGCAAGGCCCATTTAAGGGTAATTATGTCATAGACCAAACCGCCCCAAATTTAGGGCGAGAAGAAGGACATGTGCCTATAAATACATCACTCGGGAACTACGTAAGGGCTCGATTCGGACTTTCACACAGGGGATACGTAGGCAATCCAAGACACGTTCTTGGACTCGGCCATAAAACCCTAAAATCACCCCCAAAACCATCCTTGATTCTATCATCCCTAGATTAAATTAGCCTCAAATTATACGTACAAAATCCAAAGATCGTCATTTGGCGCTAGAAGGAGGGCCTTTCTATCGGTGATAGATCAAGGAGTGGTGGTTCGTGATAAAAAACGCGGACCCAAAAACGCAGCGAGATCGGCGGCGAATTTATGGAGTTTCAACCGTTGGAACTAGATTTCCACCGTTCGGATCCAAGGATTAGGGGGTACGAACAAGCCCTCCAAATTTCGGGCGATCGGAGTTGTTTTGAGTCCCCGATCGTCGCAAAGAAGTTGCGTATAAAAAATGCGGCGGCCCGAAAGCGGTCGGATCGATGGATTATTGCCGGAGTTTCAACCGTTGGAACTAGATTTCCACCGTTCAGATCCAAGGATTAGGGGGTACGAACAAGCCCTCCAAATTTCAGGCTGATCGGAGTTGTTTTGAGTCCCCGATCGTCGCAAAGAAGTTGCGGTTTGTATAAAAAATGCGGCAGCCCGAGAAAGCGGTCAGATCGATGGATTATTGCCGGAGTTTCAACCGTTGGAACTAGATTTCCACCGTTCAGATCCAAGTATTAGGGGGTACGAACAAGCCCTCCAAATTTCAGGCTGATCGGAGTTGTTTTGAGTCCCCGATCGTCGCAAAGAAGTTGCAGCTGTATAAAAAATGCGGCGGCCCGAAAGCGGTCAGATCGATGGATTATTGCCGGAGTTTCAACCGTTGGAACTAGATTTCCACCGTTCAGATCCAAGGATTAGGGGGTACGAACAAGCCCTCCAAATTTCAGGCTGATCGGAGTAGTTTGGAGTCCCCGATCGTCGCAAAGAAGTTGCAGCTGTATAAAAAATGCAGCAGCCCAGAAAGCAGTCAGATCGATGGATTATTGCCGGAGTTTCAACCGTTGGAACTAGATTTCCACCGTTCAGATCCAAGGATTAGGAGGGACGAGCAAGCCCTCAAAATTTTAGGCTGATCGGAGTTCGTTTGAACCCTCGATCGTGGCAAAGAATTTACCGCGGTACCAAAAACGCGGCAGGATTCTGGACGGCGGTACGCCGGATCGGCGGCTTATTCCCGGAGATTGAGCCATCGAAAGAACAATTCCACCGGTCACATCGAAGGAAAGTGAGGGAAGAACGATCCCTCCAAATTTTGTGCCGATCGGAATCCGTTTCGAGGTCTGATTGCCACCGGAAAGACAACTGCTATGGCGCCCGAAAGTCTGCGAGTTACTTACCGTATCTAGCTATCCACGAAGCGAGTTCTCGAGCTCCAAGGAGCGAGCCGAGCTCTTTAGCTCTCCAGGTTCTTACAAATGTTATTTTAAATTCTTATATACTTTGTAAGTCTTTATTATATGTGTAATGTTTTTTATCACAATCACATTGCACCATAAAGACTCGAGATATCGAGCTCCGGCATTCGAGCTCTACGGACTCGTCTTGCCCATAAACCCGAGCTCGACTCGGCATCATATTTGGAGCTCGGCTCGGCGTTATCTTTTATAAGACCGAGCTCGGCCTCGGCATCATATTTGGAGCTCGGCTCGGCGTTATCTTTAATAAGACCGAGCTCGGCCTCGGCGTCATATTTGGAGCTCTCTCGAGCGCATCTTTTATAAGACCGGGCTCGGCCTCGGCACCATATTTGGAGCTCTCTCGAGCATATCTTTTATAAGTCCGAGCTCGACTCGGCACCATATTTGGAGCTCTCTCGAGCATATCTTTTATAAGACCGAGCTCTGCTCGGCATCATATTTGGAGCTCTCTCGAGCGTATCTTTTATAAGTCCGAGCTCGACTCGGCGTCATATTTGGAGCTCTCTCGAGCGCATCTTTTATAAGACCGGGCTCGGCCTCGGCACCATATTTGGAGCTCTCTCGAGCATATCTTTTATAAGTCCGAGCTCGACTCGGCACCATATTTGGAGCTCTCTCGAGCGCATCTTTTATAAGACCGGGCTCGGCCTCGGCACCATATTTGGAGCTCTCTCGAGCATATCTTTTATAAGTCCGAGCTCGACTCGGCACCATATTTGGAGCTCTCTCGAGCATATCTTTTATAAGTCCGAGCTCGACTCGGCATCATCATTTGGAGCTCTCTCGAGCGTATCTTTTATAAGTCCGAGCTCGACTCGGCATCGTATTTGGAGCTCGGCTCGGCGTTATCTTTTATAAGACCGAGCTCGGCCTCGGCATCATAGTTGGAGCTCTCTCGGCGTCATCTTTAATAAGACCGAGTTTGCCTCGGCATAACATTCGGAGCTCGAAGGCGATCTTACGTAAGTCCGCCCGCCATCTAAGCATGGTACCAACAGACTACGCCAAATAAGCTAAGCCTCGTCTCGATTAACTTCTGTTTTTACCTTTTTATGTCTTGTAATAAGTCCATGCGACAATTTCATAAATATTCTAATAAGCATGTCTTTCCTCGAGACGCTTTTGTGTTTGTTATGATTTACAGCCTTCACATACGAAATGGCAAAGGCAAAAAATTTGACCAGCCTTAAAGCAAAAGAAGTCCATGTGATTAAAAGATAAAAGAGGCAAAAGTCAACCACAACTACAAATCCTCGACACGACGAAGTCGGAATAATATGGTGAATAAAGCCAAGTCACTGACAGTGCTTATATCACCTCGACACGATGCAGTAGAAATAAAACAGTGAAAAAAGCCAAGTCACCGACGAGCTTATATCACTCCCGACACGCCGCAAGCCACGATGCTAAGCGGTTGGAAGATCCCACGATGGATACCCTATTCGACCGGTTCGAAGCACCACGAAGTGCGACAATCGAGTAGGGATTTTTCAATTCGACCATGTCGAAGCCCGGCGAGGCAAGACGGTCGACTCGAGCTCCGACCAAATAGCCAAGTCAAGCCGATAAGGCGACGAGTCTAGGTCGACTCATATCCAAGTGTACCATGAGTCATGTACTCATACTACACTTCGAGGAGCCACGGGGGAATTAAGTCCAAAGGACTACACCCCACAAGGCGGCTTTTGCAAGGGAATTAAGTCCAAAGGACTACACCCTAGGCAAATATTCAACAACACAAACAACATTCAAAGGAAAGGTCGAATTCAAAATTCAAAATTCAAAAGTCCCGGGGATCGAATTGTGAAAGACGGACAACAAAAAGCGACAAGCAACATACTTGCAAAAATTGAAGCAAAATAAAACTAGGCGTCATATTTGGAGCTCACCGATGAGTGAATATGTAATAAGTCCGAGATCGACTAGGCATCTTACCTCAGAGCTATATTATTTTGGAACTCACCCTACCGAACTGGCGGGTCGAGTTATCTTATTTTGGAACTCACCCTACCGAATTGGCGGGTCGAGCTATCTTATTTTGGAACTCACCCTACCGAACTAGCGGGTCGAGTTATCTTATTTTGGAACTCACCCTACCGAATTGGCGGGTCGAGCTATCTTATTTTGGAACTCACCCTACCGAACTGGCGGGTCGAGCTATCTTGTTTTGGAACTCTCCTAGCCGAGCATGGCGGGACGAGCCTTCTTATTTCGGGAACTATCCCCATGGTTATTGCGACATTTTGACTAGTGCACGGCGTACCTCGAGGATCCACTCCGCAAAGGATCTACTCAACGGTCTACGAGGATCCGCAAGTCGGATGCCTTCGGTGTCGACGGTCAACGTTTACAAGTCCTAATAGGACGAAAACACAATGGCATCGAAATCCGAGTCGACGGCGGCGTGATCGACTCCCAAAAGAGAATTTACTAGGGCATCGAGGCCGGGCAACATGATCACTTCGATCGACGGCCATTGAATCTAAAAGTTCCATGGAACCAAAAGGCTAAGGCATCGAGTTCGGACCAAGTCCAAAACTCTCGGCAGTCATGTGTCATGAGTCATGAACGACAAAGAAACACCACGACACCGAGATCCAGAGCGACATTTACGTATTACCAGTCTTATTAGACAGTAAGTACTAGGACATCGTAGGCGGAAATATCTATCGACAGCAGAAAGAGCATCGATTCCGACAAACGAAATGAGACAACCAGGGGCATCTCTTCTACCACGCAACAACAAAGAAAAGTCCAAAAAATGCTAAAGCATGGAAGACAAGTTACATATGGTCGACAAATGGAACTACTGAAAGTATAACGAAGATGATGAATCTGCATTATACTTTGGAGGCAACAACGAGTCGACATTGAATACTCGAGAAAAAGCGGGCAAAGGAATGGGAATCGACATGCAACAAAAGTGTTTGACACCAAATACTTGTAAAAATTTCAGCATTTATAACAAAAAAGCCTAGTCACAAAGACTGGCCAAATATGATCCAAACCTAAGGTTCTCATGATACTTGGAGGGCAGATATCGACATATATGCATCGACATGAGAGAGGCCGATGTGCAAATAAGGCCAAAGGCCGCAATAAAGCAAGATGGTCTAGTTCAAAGACCAAAGAAAAGAAGGAAAAATGTAACAATTTTTCAAGGAAAGAATAAGCCAAGTCCAAATGACCGGCTAATTGTTTATACAGATGGAAGCCAACGACAACGATGGTTAAAAAGGGCAAAGCCTAAGAAGAAGCATCTTTTTTGGCGTTAAGGCAAAGTCTCAAGACCGTTAGACTAACATTCGAGATCCGCATGCCGTACTCCAAAATCCGGGCAAATCGGATTCTTCGGAGAAGTCGACCTCGACCGAGACAAAGTCCCCAAGTTGGACATCTCATCATTCCTTCGACAAATACGGCATCGAAGTCGATGTCAACTTAGCCACACGTTATAAGTCCTAGGGACGAGATAATGCTAAGATAAAAAAGTTTGCAAAGCGAGACATGGAAAGGCCGTATGTCGGACTCCACAGAAGTAAGTCCGCGGCGATTTAAATTCGAGCATTGGATGACGGTGGCCGAGATACACCTTTGACGGATCGGACGACCTCGAGAGCTCGGACGGATCCGGGGGCTTATGACGATACGGGATTTCACCCTCCACGTGGAATTATCTAATTGGTCCAAATTGGCATGTGGAAAAGTCCAAGTATATTATCCGCATCGGGTCGAATACGAGACGAATCGGTGATCACCACCGCGGCCGGCGATCTTGCAAGTGTTCCATCTCGAGTATCCATGTCGGTGTCCATCGAGTCGATACCATGGACTTCGGTCCGAGGCTCTAGGCCCACCATCCGGCAAACAGGTTACTTGGGCAAGAGGGCAAGGCCCATTTAAGGGTAATTATGTCAATAGACCAAACCGCCCCAAATTTAGGGCGAGAAGAAGGACATGTGCCTATAAATACATCACTCCAGGAACTACGTAAGGCTTGATTCCCGGACTTTCACACTCCATGTATCATCTCATTCACATTTATAAATGATAAATATGATTCCCGAAACGATCCATGGTGAAAAATATGTAGACCGATATATCAAGTGATATATGGAGTGAATATATGATTACACTTAGCATTTCCTTTAAAGATGAGCCTCACTTCCACATTATGAGTGATCAAACATTATGAGTGATCAAACATACACTATCGCGTTGTATAATATTTATCGTTTTTGAGTGATTGTGACGATAGCATTATTCTATATTATTACCCCACATATTGAGTCATGATCAAAACACGTAATCATTTAATTATCGATTATGTAAAAAAAAAATTTGTTTTGATATATGTTATGAATTAATTGTTACGGTCAAATCATTGAGGTTAAACCATCTATTTTGTAATGAGCAATAATGTGATGGGTGGTTATACTTATTGTTAGCAAATTATCATGAGTTACTTGTACACGATCAAAGTGATGTAAATATGATATGAGAAAGTTTGAATTACATGTATCTTGGTGTTTTGCCTATTTCACTCTTTTCATCTGTCTGGTATGTAACTAAATTTCACCCACATGTTATATATATATATACTAGTGCTTTAAAACTGTGCAAGGCACAGTTCATACCCACTGCAACTGTATAAAAGTCCATGTTTGAATATGTGCATGTATAATGGAGCATAGATTTGTGAATGTTTGCAAGAAAAAAATTGGGTTGTTGTTTTAGGTGAAGAACATTGTGGTTCTTTCAGAAGTTGCACATGTTTTGGTTTTTTATGCAGTAGGCCGGTACCTGTGTATAAGTTAAACCAACAAAATTAGAGAGAGAGAAAGAGAAGAAAACCATCAATGATAACATAGAATACAAAGTTGTATATCTTCCTACTAAACAACTTGGATCCCTTCATCAACAACAACACCAAAAAAAAAAAAAAACCCAAAAAAAAAAAAAAATATTGCAACACATAGAAAGTGGATGTAAAATGACACTAAAAAAGGCTTGGACGAATGATGTTATAAGGATAAATATGACCGATCGGCGACACAGATTTCCCAGAATACTAAAGCTGATTTACATGGAATGAAAGCTACTCTGCATTTCTCAGAAAAAGAAAAACTCATGACTAAAACACAATGCGAATAGACCATTTCTCAGCACAACTTGCAAAATCAGATACTCAAATCCTTTGGACATAAAGCTTATTGTTCAATCCAATGAATTTCAGGCTAAACAATCCATTAAGCATTTAAAAAAAAGCTTGAGATGGACGCTATAGGGATAGAATATAGCTGATCAGTGATGACATATATCCTACAATACTAAGTACTAAGGTCAGTTACATGTATACAAAAGCTACTATGCATTTGTTTCAAGAAAAACAATAACTATGCATTTGTTCCAAGAAAAACAATAACTAAAACGCGATGAAAATGAACATTTCTCCAGTAAAACATGAGTAATTCTCAACAAAACTTGCAAGTTCAGATACAAAACCTCCGAAATTGTTCAATACAATGAACGTAATGCAATACGATCCATTTAGCATTTACAAAAACAAAAAAAAAACTTGATTTGGGAGAATGGGAGATGCTATATGGATAAAATATACTAAGCTCAATTACATGTATTCAACAAAAATCAAAGCTAAAACGCGATGAAAGTGAAAGCTAAAAAATCGGGAAGTTTTTCTAAGCAGCAAAACAAATGGATGGTGCAAGGCAATATTCAGTAACAACAGCTTACTCACTTATACATAGGAAATCTGTGAGGATGGTGATTTAGGCACCGGAATCATCACCCGATAGAACCACCGACCATCCTGGCAGCTGTACAACTTTCTGAAAAGAAAAGGAAAAAAACATTAAAACAAAACACATGGACCACAATCTAACGGGTTTCGGGGGATGGGTGGGGATAAGGGCGGGGATTTTATCATTTTCCAATCTGTAAATATCTCTTTTTACATCATCTACGAAAAAGAGAAGGGAAATAGCTAATGTCGTGCCTTGCTAATTGAGATCTCTGCAAAATCAAAAGAAAAGGTAGTGTTAGATGGACATGTAAATCACACAACCTCTAACAACATTAATCATCTTCGAATATTCACAAATCCCCCTAAAAACCTACATGTAATCTAAAAAATTAAACCAGAAGTGAAAATTTTAGCTAAAAAACCTCCTTAGATACAAATTTCTAAGTAGGCAATTAAGGCTTCTTTATTACAAACACGATACTATTGTGTACTGGAGATCCTTTTGTCTTCCTTAATGACAACGATACTATTGTGACGGGGATTTTATCATAAGGGCGGGGATTTTATCGATATATTTTAGATGCATTTGAGGAAGACAAATCCTTCCGTCAGACCGTGCAGAGTCAGAGGATAAGTTTGTCGTTGTCATTAAGGAAGACTTCACAGACATTAGACAAAAAAAAAAAATAAAAAAAAAAAAATACCACAAGCCGAAGCCGAGAGCCAAGAGCTTAGAGCCGTGGGAGTCAAAAGATGCATCATCTTCTTTGTTGACAGGCAAACGTTGTCTCCAACCCCGGCAACGTTTGAGGGAGGGTAATAGAAGATAAAATCATAGAAAATATATTTGATATTCAAAGAAGAGATAAAGATGCTATGTTAAAGAGATAAATATGATAAATCTAGATATGAATCTTTAAATAAAAGATTATTATTTGTTTTTTAAATAATATTAGGATAATAGTTCTCTCCTATATAAAGAGAAGTATTGTAAACTATTTTTCAATTCAATAAAGCAAAAGTTTGAGTCTTCCGTCCTGCGTATTCTGATTTTCTTCATATATAGGTGTGCAGCGTGAAGAATATAAAAGAAGGCTAGCTAAGGGGGTTATGTATGCAAAGCAATCAGCACTTAATTAACTGGCAATCATGTTCATCCATTGCTCAAAGTTGACCCTCACTAAATCCCGGATCCAAAGATAAAGGACCGATGCATTGCGTGTGGATTAATATAAAAGATGTTTAATTACAATTGGCATGGGAATAGGGGCCGACTCGACTCTAGAGATTTTATGTAGCAACCGTTATAGCAAGTGTAATACCTTACTCCCGACCCCTAGGTCCACTGGGATCATTCTAGGAGGGGTTGCGAAGCTCTCGCCGCGACTTCAATAACAATACTAGAAAACCCAAGATTATTCACTAAATCCACAAAATAAATTTACTATTACTTCAATAATGAACTTCATTACAATATTACCACAAATCAATTTTACATAAATCACTAACTAATTCCATTAAAAGATTACAACACATAAAATTACAATAGCTCTTTATAATAATTCAAGGTACCATCCAAAACATTAATTTCTTTTTCCTCGGAACTCGATCAATATCAACGCCTATACTCTTCAATCCCCGCGATCATTAACCTGTATTTATATTTATACAAGAGAAGAAAAAAAAAACAAAGAAAACAAAAGAGACGAAGAAAACAAAGAAAACGAGGCGTCAGCAAAGGGCTGGTATGAGCGACGTGTGCAAGTGTTATACTATATATATATAATAATATAAAAAAAATATCTTGATCAACTTTTAAAAATAACAGCGGAAGTCTTTTAATTATTAATTGTTTGAACAAATGAAACGATCATTTTTTAGTATTGAAGTGCACGAGCATTTAGAAAACATATCAGGTTCATTTACAAGCACCGACCTTTGGACGAGCCGATGAGTCAAGTACCACCCAAACACCATATGTACCCAAGGGATTAATATATATATATATATATATATATATATATATATATATATATAAAATTTGTTATATAAGGGGTAATTGTTTCAATTTGGACCCCCAGCTTATTACTACTATATATACCCTTTTACTACTTGTACCACAAAATTTTACTTTTGGCACCACAAGATTATTTTGATTATTTTTATACTTCTCACACTATACAATTAATAAAAAAACTACTACTTTCACCACAACTTATAAAAAATTCAAACTAGTCCTCCCAAAAATTCACCCCCTCATTTTTTCCAGCCACCACCGTCCACCACTTTCCTCCTTCCCCAGCCACCTATAACCACCACCCTCTTCCACACCACCTAATCCAACCACCCAGCCCCAGCCCGTACCTCCTCCCCCAACCGCCTAAATCCCTCCCTTCTTGTAAATCAACCTCCCAAAATGCTCCAAAATCAACCCACCCATGAACCTGCAAATTCTTCAAATTTCCACCCCAAATATGAATATCTTCTTCCCCACCTCTTGCAAATCGCGAAAATGAAAGGGCGATTTTTGGTGGTTTGATATTGCTGTTATTTCCCCATTTTGAGGGTGAAACGAGTTCAGATCTTCGGGCGGCGTGGCGGTGGTGAGGCATGTCTCGCCGGAAAATAGGCACAAATGGAGATTGGGCTGTTGTTAGAGGGGGAAAGACGGGCTGAGGGTTTGGTTTTTTGGGGTGGTTTATGGGTGATTTTTGGGGGTTGAGGGTGGCGGTGTTGGGAGGCGCTAATGGGAGTGGGGTTGTATGAAAACGCAGAAAGGTGGTTTGAGAGGTTGGCCGGCCGGAGTCCGCCATTAAAGCAGGAGGGGCGGTTGGTTTGTGAGTGAGACGGCGGTGGACGCCGGCAAAACGGGGTCACCGGAAAAAAGGGGGTTTGCTGTATGAAAATGGGGGAGATGGTGGCTGGGGGACGATGGGGGAGATGGTGGCTAGGGGTGGGGAGATGGATTTTAGGATTGAAAATGGAAGAAGAGGGGTAAATTAAAATGTTGTAAATTTAGGGACTTAAATTTAAGTTTAGGGACTAAAGTGTATTTTTTTATTTATTTTATTTTTATGTGGTGTAATAAGTAAAATGGGGGTGTAGAAGTAAAAAAAAAAAAATCAAATAATCAAATAATGGGTGTAATATATATACACTAGTAATAAGCAATTAGGGGTAATCAAATTTATCCCAGAAACTTCGGCTTATAAAATTCTTACACCATATAAAAAAAATAGTTCTTAATTTTACGGAAGCCTCGATGCACCGAATCGGAAATAGCAAGCCCACCGTTAGAACATTGATAAATAAGATGGATGAATACAATGATCCAGAATGAAAACACAGAAGTCAAGTTTGGTGGTTAACATTTCGGTTTTCGGCAATGACAGTTGTACTTATTGATGATGAAATGATGACGGATATTTCTTAGACACGTTTAGGGAACATCGATAGTAAGGTGATAATGAAATCGATGAGGAGTATCAAATTGAGGACTGTGGAGGAGGGGGTCGGATCATTAACACTTAACAGGGGCAACATGTGGATCAACCATAGGAACCGAGGTTGTAATATTCCGATTTTCGGGAAAGGGCAGACGTGTCATTTTGCGAGAACGAAATATTATGTTTATCTTTTTATGGAATTAAAGTTTATAATTGAATATAAGTATATAATTATATATATATATTTCGAATATATATATATATTCTTCTTTGGGGCAGGAATTGTAAATAAGGGAAATTTAGAGTGTTTAATGACTATTAATTAGTGGGAGGTTTTATTTGGGAAATAACCTCCCCACTAATTAGAAATTTATCAGAAAACTTAAACGCTCTAATTCTGAGTTTGAGATCAAAGGAAGAAGAAAAAGAGACTTCTTCAAATTCATTGCTCATTACTACTCCGTTTTCGCATTCATCTATAGCGGGAGCATCGTGAGAAGGCAAGGATCGTTTCGATACTAAGATTTCCGATTTCATCAAGGTATGAAAATAGCCCTAATCTTGGATTCATCACGTTTTGACCATGTTTGGTTGAAGAAAGTTGTGTATTTCGTAGTTTTGAGTAGTTAGAAACCTTAATCCTAACTAGTTCTTGGATTGGTTGTGGATTAAATAGGTTTTTGTTGGAGTTTGAGAAGGGCCTGCAAAGTTTCTGGAGTTTTTCTTGGAGTAGTGCCTTGATCAAGTAAGGAAATCTTCCCTATTGTGTTAGTTATGATTTGGTGAAGTTTTGGTTTTATTTTGGGGTGTTTTGATGTTGAAATCATGCTTAAATGTGATCTTGCAATTGCTTGATGATATGAGGTGTTGAAGTAAAGATTTTCTGCTGTTATGAGGTTTAGAATGATGTTAAACTTTGTTGGGTTTGAGTAGAAATCGATAGAGTGCAGAAAACTGTGTTTTGTGCAGTTTTGCCCGTTTTGGCGCCCACCAAACCTTTTGGCGCGCCCCAAACCTAAACCAAGTGAGTTCGTGAGCTTTCGGTGCATTTTGGCGCACGCCAAAGACTTTGGCGCCCCCAGACCTGAATAGAGAGTTTAATGAAGTCTCTGAAGCAGTTTTTGGCGCACGCCAAAGGTGTTGGCGCCCCCCAATACTGTCTAAGTGTTATTTTGTGTGTTTTAAGCTACGAGATGAGTTCTAATTGTTACCCCTTGATCTAATAACACTAAATGAACATGAACAAGCCTTGATTAAGCTTCTGATGCGTTTAGTTCCGGCACCGAATGTACTCTTCCATAGAGTTGAAGTTCGGGACCGTCGGAAGGGTATGAATGGCTTGTGCTTTGATGAATTAGTATTCATCAATGTCTGTGTACGTGTTTAGGATGTTGTGTCTAGAGTCTAAGAGAGGGAGTAGAGTTGTTAAGTGAGCTATTACCTTGAAAATACTTAGGTGGCTAGTTAATGATTAATAATTTACATAAGTGTGTAGTAAAAGACTAAACATCGTAACATTCTTGGTAAGGCACTTGCCTATATCGCGATGTGTGGGCGGTCAGATAAAGTGAATAACTCCACTGGCCTATAAACGGCTAAATGGTAGAGTGACTTCGCCGAACGTGTATACTATCGGGTCTTAACCCGTGGCTATTGGTGTGATCCACTAATAGGTTGCAAACGATACCTCATGGCGGGTAGCACCATGCGTAGTGCCCTTGAATGCCGGTGTAACAAACTTGAGTTAAGCTAGAAACGTTTAGTCACAACATGTTGATGAGCATGAAGTGAACCCTAGAATTGAGTCGGTCAAATAAAGATAACTTAATAACAATGTAAACCTTTCTTTGTGAAATTTAGTTAATGCAATAGCTTCTGTTTCTTGCTAAGTACGTTTGTACTTACCTCAAATGCATGTTTGTTGTGTTTGGGGATTGAGAAGATGAACGAGTTGAACCGGAGTTCGACGAGGATTTTGAAGACGACCTTTGATGCTTTTATATTGTTCTTTTGTTATTTCTAGACTATGTTATTTCCTTCAAAAATTATGTTGCAATTCCATTTCAAGACTTGTTGTATTTCTTTGAATTATTGCAAGATACTAGTTGTTTATCTTTTAAGACATCGTACTGTTGTAAAGTTTATATATCGTGGTTGTAAGATATCTCTTCTATCTTTAGTATGGTTGTGTTTCCATTCTCATCATGTACAAAAAAAAATATACCCGAGTCTTTTAGCTTCCGAAAATGCGAAACTCGATACGACGTAGTAGAGGCTTACGTATAATATAGAATTTATTTTATATTATACGTGCCGAACGTTCTATTTCCGGGTAAGGACTCGGTATCCGGGAACGGGGCGTTACGGTTGGTATCGAGAGAAAGCGTCCTTTAGAATTCCTCTCTTGAGATAAGTTTCTTTAGATCACTTAGTAACATTCGATCTTCTTGATCTTTCGAATGGTGACAACGAGGAGAGGTGTTCATGGGGGCCGGAAGTTCGGGAACTAGACCGAGAGGCGGTGCAATACTACACCGGTTGTAGGAAGAGGCTTTGTGAGGCGTAATCCTTCGCCTCACCCGAGCTACTCACCACCCCCTCATACTTTGCGACCCCCACACCGCGATCTCATCGGGAGCAACCTTCACAATGGAATGTGGGAAGTTCGGTTCGGTTTACGATGGTAAGTGATATTCCGGCGGGTTTTGTACCACCACCGGTGGACGAAGTTTATCCACCACCACCACCAAGCAAGCTATCCTCCAACCACAGCTTACCCCCCTTACCAACAAACCTTCTACCCTCCACCTGCAAGTTCCCAACCTCAACCTGCTATCCCTCCATCACCACGATTTGATCACCACCACGGCTTTGGATACCCACCTTATGGACTACATCAGCCATACCAAGCTCCACCACACCAACCAAGGTATCACCCCTATCAACAAGCACCGCCTGTGATTCAGCCACAACAACCTCAACAGCCATATCCACCACCTTATCCACCTCAAGCACCACATGTACCCTATGGTTACCCACCCGTTTACCCTCCGGCTTATCCACCGGTTTACCCACCTGTTTACCCTCCGGTTAGACCACAAGCGTTTGAGCAGGCACCACCCGTGGATTGGCACACTAGGCTGAAAAGGAACCGTATGCAAGACTTTCATGGAAATGTAGAACCACTCAAGGCTGAGATGTGGTTGAGGAGCTTTGAAAAGGCATGTCGAAATGTGAAGGTGCCTGAAACAGAGATGGCTCAGTTAGCTGCGGGTTTTTTGTTGAGTACGGGGGAGAGTTGGTTTGATGCAATAGAGAGCAGCCGATGTAAGATTACGGATTGGAAAGAATTCAAGGAACTTTTCTACAATGAGTACTATCCACCCGCGGTTCAGGCAAATCAAGCAAGTTTGTTTCTAAAACATAGTCAAGGTCACGACCGTGTCTCAATTCACCAATCGTTTCAACGAGTTGGGAAGGTTCTATCCTGAAATCATGAGAGTTGAAGAAAAGAAAATGGCCCTCTATAAGAATAGATTATCTCGTGAGATACAAGCCGGTATGATGGGAGCTACACCAAGGAATATGGCAGAATTGTTGAACAAGGCCATAGAAGTTGAAACTTTTAAGAACAGGCCTTCGGTGATAGTTGGTGCTAAGAGAACATTTGGGACGAGTCAAGGAACTAGTCGGGCAAAGCACCCCGGCGGAATGTGAAGAAGACGTCGGCATCTTTCTCGGCGGACCATCGGAAGTGCACCCCTTTGTCGAAATGCAAGAGACATCATTCGGGTGAATGTAAGGCTAACACGGGCGGTTGTTACTACTTGTGGAGATCCTGGACATTTTGCAAGGAATTGTCCAACCAAGGGAAGTAAAGAAAGTCAGGGTCAAGCAAGCGGAAGAGGAAATTCAAGCCGACCGGTTCGAGTTTTTGCTATGGAGTCAGAGATTGTGGAGCCAGATGACAATGTTATCTCAGGTACTTTTAATTTGTTCATTCTATGTTATTCAAGTACTATTATGACACGTTAAATCATGTTATAGTTGTATTAAAATAAACGAATTTACATTTTTAGGTACGATAATATTAGACAATTTAGCAGTTAAGGCTTTGTTTGATACCGGAGCGTCTAGTACTTTTGTGTCTTCTAAGGTTGCTAAGAAACTAAACCTACCCATGGAAGCTTTAAGGAACACTTTGGAAATAACTACACCATTAGGAAGAGTTACTAAAGTGACAAAGTTGATACCTCAAGTAGACATTCGTGTAGGATCTTACCGGTGCAAGAGTGACCTTACAGTGTTGGACTTTATGGACTTTGATGTTATCTTGGGAATAGATTGGCTGTCCAAGAACTTTCTTCACTTGGACTGTAGAGAAAAGAGAGTAACCTTTAAGGTGCCGGGAAAATCTTCTAAGACCTTTCAAGGTAACGTGTACAAGCCAAGTAAGAAGCATCATCCGATAATCTCAGCGGTTAAGGCTATAAGAGCATGTCAGAAAGGTTGTGAAGGCTACTTGTTGTATGCAATGGATGTAGAGCAAGTTAAGCCTAAGTTGGATGAAACCCCTATAGCAAGAGAATACCCCGAGGTATTTCCGGATGAGTTACCAGGCAATATGCCGGATAGGGAAATTGAGTTTGAAATCAAGTTAGTACCGGGGGCAGCACCAGTAGCAAAAGCACCATATAGGATGGCACCGGCTGAATTAAAGGAATTGAAAGCTCAGCTAAAAGATATGTTAGAAAGGAATATAATTCAGCCAAGTACTTCATCGTGGGGAGCCCCTGTGTTGTTTGTTAAGAAGAAAGATTGTAGCATGAGGATGTGTATAGATTATAGAGCCTTGAACAACCTCACCATCAAGAACAAGTATCCATTACCAAGGATAGATGACTTGTTTAATCGATTCTGAGGGAAAGAGAGTGTTTTCTAAGATTGATCTTAGGTCCGGTTACCATCAGTTGAAGATTAAAGTGGCAGACATACCTAAGACGGCTTTTAGTACAAGGTATGGACATTATGAGTTCTTGGTTATGCCTTTTGGACTCACTAATGCTCCTTCAGCATTCATGGATTTGATGCAACGTGTTTTCATGCCATATTTGGATAAGTTTGTGATAGTATTCATAGACGATATCCTTATCTACTCAAAGGATGAGAAAGAACATGAAGAACACTTAAGAATAGTGTTGAAGACCTTGAAAGAGAAACAGTTGTTTGCTAAGTTTTCGAAATGTGAGTTTTGGTTGAAGCAAGTCAGTTTTCTGGGACATGTGATATCTGGGGATGGTATACAAGTAGACCCTGCAAAGATAGAAGCGGTTGAGAAGTGGCCAAGACCTGCTACAGTTTCAGAAGTAAGAAGTTTTCTGGGGTTAGCCGGATACTACAGGAAGTTCGTGCAAGACTTTTCCAAAATCGCCACACCACTCACCAAACTTACACAAAAGAATGTGAAGTTTGAATGGACTAGTGAGTGTGAGACAGCTTTTCAAACTCTGAAGGATAGATTGACGACATCACCAGTTTTGGCAGTTCCGGAGATCTTTGATAATTATGATGTGTACACCGATGCTTCGGGACAAGGTTTAGGTTGTGTTTTGATGCAAGGGGGCAAGGTAATAGCCTATGCATCTAGACAGTTAAAGATACACGAGAAGAACTACCCAACACATGACTTAGAGTTGGCAGCAGTAGTGTTTGCCTTAAAGACTTGGAGGCACTACTTGTACGGAGTCAAGGCAAGAATATTCACGGACCACAAGAGTTTAAAATATTTCTTCACTCAAGAGAATTTGAATATGAGGCAGCGAAGATGGTTAGAGTTCGTGAAGGATTATGACTTGGATATTCAGTACCATCCGGGTAAAGCAAATGTGGTCGCCGATGCGTTGAGTAGGAAGCCAGTATTTGCACTTTCAGGGGTTGAAGTTGTGGCAGAGCAGTTAGATGGGCTGAAAATCCGGAGTTTTGCTCAGTTTGGGAATCAACAGTTTGTGGCACCGTTGTTGGCTAGGTCAGAGTTGATGGATGATATTCGGGGTAAACAAGATGAAGACCCAGCCTTGGTAGATTTGAAGCGAGTTGCTAAAGAAAAGTCTACAATTGGCTATGTCCTAGATAAGAATGGGAACCTTTGGAACCAAGATCGATTATGTGTGCCTAATGTTGGAGACTTAAGACAGAGAGTCATGGATGAAGCACATAGGATAGCTTTTGCAGTCCACCCAGGAGCTACAAAGATGTATAGGGATTTGAAGGAACATTTTTGGTGGCCTTCAATGAAATTGGAAATAGCTAAGTTTGTGGCTGAATGTGATACGTGTCAAAAAGTCAAAGCTGAGCATAGGAAACCAGGAGGTATGCTTAAACCTTTGGACATCCCCGAGTGGAAATGGGATAAGATTACAATGGATTTTATCACCGGTTTGCCAAGGACTAAGAGTGGGCATGATATGATATGGGTCATTATGGATAGACTAACAAAGTCGGCTCATTTCTTACCAACCAAAGTGGATATGTCATTGAAGAAGATGACCACACTTTATTTGGACAATATTGTGAAACTACATGGAGTCCCTGTCTCAATTGTATCAGATCATGACAGCCGGTTTATTAGTCGGTTTTGGAAGAGTTTGCAGAAGGCTTTGGGCACAACGTTGGATTTGAGTACAGCTTTTCACCCTCAAACGGATGGACAATCGGAAAGAACAATCCAAACACTTGAGGATATGTTAAGAGCATGTGTTTTGGAAGTAGGTGGATCATGGGATGATTATCTACCCGTGGCTGAGTTCGCTTACAACAACGGTTATCATGCAAGTTTAGGGATGCCGCCGTTTGAAGCTCTTTATGGTAGAAGATGTCGAACGCCGTTGTTTTGGGATGAAGTTGGAGAGAAGCAGCTTACCGGGCCAGAATTGGTGGAACAAGCTAAGGAAAGAGTTTTGTTGGTTAAGAAGAACTTGAAGGCAGCACAAGACCGTCAGAAAAGTTGGGCTGATGTCCGTAGAAGACCTTTAGAGTTCGATGTTGGTGATAGAGTTTACTTGAGAGCTTCACCAATGAAGGGAGTTAAGCGATTTGGACAAAAAGGAAAGCTACGTCCAAGGTATGTCGGACCTTTTGAGATCCTCGAGAGAGTCGGACCGTTAGCGTATAAGCTTAAGCTACCGGAATCTATGTCAAGAGTTCACAATGTGTTCCATGTCTCGATGTTGAAGAAATGTTTAACGAAGTTGGATGTTGAAGCCACAGTTGATCCGGAGATCCTTCAAGATAACCTCGCATATGATGAAAAACCGGTTAAGATTTTGGATAGGAAGGAAAAGATGATCAAGAGGCGGATGATTCCTTTGGTATTAGTACGGTGGAGCAACCACACGGTAGAACGAAGCAACTTGGGAAGTGGAAGATGATATGATCACGAGTTTCCGGACTTTTTGAACTTACCGAGTACGTTCAAGTTTCGAGGACGAAACTCCTCTTAAGGGGGGAGGAATGTAATATTCCGATTCTCGGGAAAGGGCAGACGTGTCATTTTGCGAGAACGAAATATTATGTTTATCTTTTTATGGAATTAAAGTTTATAATTGAATATAAGTATATAATTATATATATATTTTTCGAATATATATATATATATATATTCTTCTTTGGGGCAGGAATTGTAAATAAGGGAAATTTAGAGTGTTTAATGACTATTAATTAGTGGGAGGTTTTATTTGGGAAATAACCTCCCCACTAATTAGAAATTTATCAGAAAACTTAAACGCTCTAATTCGAGTTTGAGATCAAAGGAAGAAGAAAAGAGACTTCTTCAAATTCATTGCTCATTACTACTCCGTTTTCGAGATTCATCTATAGCGGGAGCATCGTGAGAAGGCAAGGATCGTTTCGATACTAAGATTTCCGAGATTTCATCAAGGTATGAAAATAGCCCTAATCTTGGATTCATCACGTTTTGACCATGTTTGGTTGAAGAAAGTTGTGTATTTCGTAGTTTTGAGTAGTTAGAAACCTTAATCCTAACTAGTTCTTGGATTGGTTGTGGATTAAATAGGTTTTTGTTGGAGTTTGAGAAGGGCCTGCAAAGTTTCTGGAGTTTTTCATGGAGTAGTGCCTTGATCAAGTAAGGAAATCTTCCCTATTGTGTTAGTTATGATTTGGTGAAGTTTTGGTTTTATTTTGGGGTGTTTTGATGTTGAAATCATGCTTAAATGTGATCTTGCAATTGCTTGATGATATGAGGTGTTGAAGTAAAGATTTTCTGCTGTTATGAGGTTTAGAATGATGTTAAACTTGGTTGGGTTTGAGTAGAAATCGATAGAGTGCAGAAAACTGTGTTTTGTGCAGTTTTGCCTAGTTTTGGCGCCCACCAAACCTTTTGGCGTGCCCCAAACCTAAACAAGTGAGTTCTGTGAGCTTTCTGGTGCATTTTGGCGCACGCCAAAGACTTTGGCGCCCCCGAGACCTGAACAGAGAGTTTAATGAAGTCTCTGAAGCAGTTTTGGCGCACGCCAAAGGTGTTGGCGCCCCCCAATACCGTCTAAGTGTTATTTTGTGTGTTTTAAGCTACGAGATGAGTTCTAATTGTTACCCCTTGATCTAATAACACTAAATGAACATGAACAAGCCTTGATTAAGCTTCTGATGCGTTTAGTTCCGGCACCGAATGTACTCTTCCATAGAGTTGAAGTTCGGGACCTTCGGAAGGGTATGAATGGCTTGTGCTTTGATGAATTAGTATTCATCAATGTCTGTGTACGTGTTTAGGATGTTGTGTCTAGAGTCTAAGAGAGGGAGTAGAGTTGTTAAGTGAGCTATTACCTTGAAAATACTTAGGTGGCTAGTTAATGATTAATAATTTACATAAGTGTGTAGTAAAAGACTAAACATCGTAACATTCTTGGTAAGGCACTTGCCTATATCGCGATGTGTGGGCGGTCGATAAAGTGAATAACTCTACGGCCTATAAACGGCTAAATGGTAGAGTGACTTCGCCGAACGTGTATACTATCGGGTCTTAACCCGTGGCTATTGGTGTGATCCACTAATAGGTTGCAAACGATACCTCATGGCGGGTAGCACCATGCGTAGTGCCCTTGAATGCCGGTGTAACAAACTTGAGTTAAGCTAGAAACGTTTAGTCACAACATGTTGATGAGCATGAAGTGAACCCTAGAATTGAGTCGGTCAAATAAAGATAACTTAATAACAATGTAAACCTTTCTTTGTGAAATCTAGTTAATGCAATAGCTTCTGTTTCTTGCTAAGTACGTTTGTACTTACCTCAAATGCATGTTTGTTGTGTTTGGGGATTGAGAAGATGAACAGGTTGAACTGGAGTTCGACGAGGATTTTGAAGACGACCTTTGATGCTTTTATATTGTTCTTTTGTTATTTCTAGACTATGTTATTTCCTTCAAAAATTATGTTGCAATTCCATTTCAAGACTTGTTGTATTTCTTTGAATTATTGCAAGATACTAGTTGTTTATCTTTTAAGACATCGTACTGTTGTAAAGTTTATATATCGTGGTTGTAAGATATCTCTTCTATCTTTAGTATGGTTGTGTTTCCATTCTTATCATGTACAAAAAAAAATATACCCGAGTCTTTTAGCTTCCGAAAATGCGAAACTCGATACGACGTAGTAGAGGCTTACGTATAATATAGAATTTATTTTATATTATACGTGCCGAACGTTCTATTTCCGGGTAAGGACTCGGTATCCGGGAACGGGGCGTTACAGAGGTAGTAGGAGGCTCAGAAGGGCTCTCATCATCATCATCCCATAGGATAGGCTGACTAAAATATTTTCCGCATTGAAGGCGAGCAGGGTCGGGAAGGGTAGCAATATAAGGGAACTTATCTTCAAAAAATATCACATCGCCGGCTCTTAAAATAAATCACGAGAAACAAGGTCATAAAGCCTCCAACCCTTTTGACCAAACGGATAGCCAATAAAAATACATTGGCGAGAACGAGATTCAAACTTATCATTGTTTTTAGGACGCACCGTAGCATAGCATAAACACCCAAAAACACGAATATTATCATACGTAGGGGGTCGGCCATATAAGCATTCAAACGGGGTTTTACCATTTAGAATCCGAGTAGGATTAATGTTGATGAGGTGAACTGCGGTAAGGACACACTCGCCCCAAAAAAACTTAGGTAATTTGGCTTGAAACCGTAGGGCGCGAGCAACACTTTAGAATGTGGCGATGCTTACGTTTTACCCGACCATTTTGTTGAGCGGTATCTATTAAGATCAAGCGCTTACCGTTGTACTAAAACCAATTGGTGTTAGTAAAGCGCTACTATATTTCCTTATATCACTTTTAACACGCCCCCTCAAGTGTGGGCCTATAACAAGCCCGGGCCAACATGGCACACAAAGGCATATAAAGGTCACACAAGGCCAACAAAGAGGCCCAACACTTGCACAATATAATTGGGGAAACAATGTTGGTTGCAAGGATTGATCCCATGACCTCCCGCTCTGATACCATATTAGGATCAAGCGCTTACCGTTGTACTAAAACCAATTGGTTTTATTCGGGAGGTTGGAAATGACCCACGCTTCCCTACCACCTTCTTTTTGGCACCACGCCCTCAAAATGGCCACTTATCTCCATAACATTCTTCCCACAAAGATTCTAAATTTTCAAACTCCAACCAAAATCCTTTACCAAAAAGATCCATCTTATTCCCATCTTCGCATCTTCGGTGTCTATGTTTCCCCTTATCTCCTTCTACAACTATCAACAAATTTCAACCACGCTCCGCTCCCTGCGTCTTCTTAGGTTACCCGCTTAATCATAGGGGATATAAGTGCTATGACATCTCAAGTCGAAAAATTATAATTTCCCGTCATGTCCTTTTCGACGAGCACACTTTTCCGTTCGCTAACACTCCCGCTCCCACACCATCCTACAATTTCCTTGAACCCGGTCTGCCGCCAGATTTAGCCCCACCATGACCCACCTCAGCCCAACCTCCCGAATCCTCCCCAGACCCAAACCTTACCTTGGGCCGCAAGTCCCAATCCAGCCCAACAGCAATCTCCCTCCAGTCCTATTATTTCCCTTCCCAATTCCCTACCCAACTCGCCCAATTCCCTACCCAACTCCCCACAAACAGCCTCACCCCTCTTCATCCCACACCCTCACCACAAATGACTACACGAGCACAACACGGCATTTTTAAACCTCAGAAAATTCTTAATCTCCACACCACAACTACACCATCCATCTCCCCTCTCCCCTCTCCCCACCAACCCACTCCATGCGCTACACGATAACAATTGAAAAATGGCCATGAAAGATGAATACGATGCTCTAATTGAAAATAAGACGTGGAGTTAGTTCCCCGTCCTACTAATGCCAATGTTATTCGTAGTTTGTGGATTTTCAGGCATAAGAAGAAATCGGACGGATCCTTTGAGCGACACAAAGCCCGTCTTGTTGGAAATGGTGCGTGTCAACAACCTGGCATTGATTGTGGTGACACTTTTAGTCCGGTGGTCAAACCGGCGACAATTCGGACCGTCCTCAGTCTTGCACTATCAAAATCTTGGTCCCTCCACCAATTAGACGTTAAAAACGCCTTTCTTCACGGCAACCTTTAATGAGACAGTATACATGCATCAACCTCTTGGATTTCGTGATCACGTCCATCCTGATTATGTGTGCTTACTCAAGAAATCTTTATATGGGTTAAAACAGGCGCCACGTGCTTGGTACCAGCGGTTTGCGGATTATGTGGCCCACCTCGGCTTCACTCACAGTAAATCTGATCATTCCTTATTCATCTACCGCAATGGAAATGACATGGCTTACATTCTTCTATATGTCGATGATATTATTCTTACATTACCTCACCTTGGGCCGCAAGTCCCAATCCAGCCCAACAGCAATCTCCCTCCAGTCCTATTATTTCCCTTCCCAGCTCCCCCAACTCGCCCAATTCCCTACCCAACTCCCCACAAACAGCCTCACCCCCTCTTCATCCTACACCCTCACCACAAATGACTACACGAGCACAACACCGCTGCGAAATCATCGACACAAGAAGTCTGAAGTAATATGCCCTTAGTCTCAAGGAAAGGACACAAACTTAAAAACTCTTGACCATTATCGCTCCGAAAACATTTAATACGCTTATTAAATTGTCGTTTAACCATGTGGTAAAATATTTCAATGAGGTGTTGGACTTCAGACTTTGCAACCATCAAATAAACCCACGTGGTTCTAGAAAAATCATCGACAAGCGTAAGGAAAAAACGAGCGTCACAACTAGGCGGAACACGATAAGGACCCCAAATATCACAATGAACCAAATCAAATATTGCCAAAGCCTTATTAGAACTCAAGGGAAAAGAGTTGCGGGGCTGTTTACTCATAAAACAAACGTGACAGTCAACATCACAAGTATTATTGGAACTACGAGTGCCAGAAAATAAAGCTACGACAGTCATCGAAGGATGACCCAAACGACATGCCACAAAGTACTCGTGTCGGTAGTTGTGACCTTATGATCTTGAACTTGAGGTGAACGAACCGGCCGAAAGCGATACACCCCATTACACTGCACCCCCGCTCCAATCAGATTCCTCAAAGTACGGTCCTGAATAAGACACAGTTTATTAGTGAAAATAACAATATATCCGTGTATCTCTAGCAAATGTGTAACAGACAACAAGTTACACTTAAGATCGGGAACATAAAGGACATCCTCCAAAAGAATATCCGCGCTTAATTTAACATCGCCCATTTTAGTGGCAACCGACTTCTTACCGTTAGGTAGTCCGACCATAGATGATATATTACGTTAATTGCTGAACAAAGAGAGATTACCGGACATATGATTTGACGCGCCGGTATCAATGATCCAATCAAAAAACATACCAGACAATTTTTCCGATGACGAGGTCTTCACATTTTTCAAAGCTGAGAGAAGCTGGGTCCATTGATCATCAGACAAGGTTGGAATACGATCATGATCAGCCATAGACTGCTCATTAGTCGAATGAGAAGAACTTGCAGCACCTGCAAATGGACGGCCTGAAGTCCTACCACCACGACCACCGCGATGCGAAGAGCGGCCACCCCGATTTCCATTGCCACGACCACCACGGGAAGGAGCTGAATTAGAGGCATTGTAGAGAGGATGCCACTCCGGATAACCGATCAACTCGAAACACTGATCTTTCAGATGTACCGGCTTATCGCAATTCAAACACCGCCGGTTATCATCTCCGGCAGACCTGTGAGAGCGGCCAGAACCGCCATTCCCGGCCCCTTGTGCTGCGAAACCAACAGCTTCGGGCCGGGGAGAATCACGAGCCTCGGAAACAACCTGTTTTCGTTCCTCAGAAATAATTTTTGCGTACGCAACATTCAATGAAGGGATGGGATCCATCATTAATAACGTAGAAACGCAGCTACCAAATTTGGTTGAATCTAAACCCATACAAAATTGAAATAAAAGTTTTTAATGTACTATGTCATTTGATACATCCATCGTACAACAGCTGTATTGTAAAAAAATTCGACTCGGGTGGGAGTCAATGTAACCATATAGATCGAATTTTTTTATTAAAATGATATAGTTTATTTGTTGAAAAAATATATACTCTCTCCGTCTTTTTTATCTTTCGCGGAGAGAAAGAATCACACATATTAAGAAAATAATTAATATGTCTATAATATAGTATTGGAAATGTATTTTTTTTATTTGAAATGTAAATACTTTGTTGGTAAAGAAGTTTTTAGTATTGAAAATATAATTTTTTATTGGAAATGTAAATACTTTAGGGGGAATGAGGGAGAAGGACAAAAATATTTCATCAATTGAGTAGAAGGACAGTTTTTTGAAACTTTTGCATAAAGGACAAAACTATTTATTCACTGTCGAAATTCACTTGTGTTCGAAATTCACTTTTTTAAATTCAACGACGAAATTCACCGTCGAAATTCACTAATTTTCAAAATTCATCGTCGAAATTCACTAATTTTCGGGATTCACCGTCGAAATTCACGATTTCGGGATTCACCGGGGAGATTCACGATTTTCGGGATTCACTGTTTGTCCTTCTCGCTATAAAAATTATGCAATTGTCCTTCTCCCTATAAAAAAATATGTAGTTGTTCTGTTACTTAAAAATATTTCAGATTGTGTCCTTATCCCTAATTTTCCAAATACTTTATTGGTAAAGAGGAAAAAAATAATAAATGATGCATTGGAAATGTAAAATGACAGATAAATCAAACAGAGCAAATTTTGAAATTTGACAAATAATACGGAAGGAGTATATTAAACAATTACTAATGACCCCAATTAAACTACTATAGCTTTTTGACCAAAAAAAAAAAAAAAAAAAAAAAACTATAGCTTTACTGACATTATTATATTAATATTCTTTTGTAATTTTTGACGAGCCGAAGTCGTGCACTTTAAAGCTTAACGTTTTTTTGAACTTTCGAGCTCTAGTTCGAGTTTGAAATATCGTCGAACATAATCGAGCCGAACTCGAACATAGTATAAAACTTAATCGAGCCGAGTTTGAACATCACTATATTGAGTTATTGATGGACTCGATAAGTAAATGTTTGATTTGCCCGGATCGTTTACACAGCTAAGTTAGATTGTGGGCTGAGACATTCCCCGCCCATTTAACATGAGAGAAAATAGATCGAGCGAATGCGCTGAGAAAAGGTCTTGCACGCTTCCACTAATAAGCCAAACACTTGAAAGGTCATCTCCCACATACGAAATCGATTATCCCCAATCGAGAGTCACTCTCAATGATTAGACTATCACATTTTTATTTTTTTTAATTATTTTTTTTTTAACGCAACTTTATTTTATTGAGAAACCAAATAAAGAGCTACAAAGTTAAGTGCCATATCCCGGCCCGCCCCAAGTTTACGTGATAGAGTGCATAGCATGGCCTCCTTAAACCCTATGTGTGGCAAACCCAGAGTAGGAAAATCCATCACATAGGGAAGAGTACTCGCTCTATGCACTCCCAATAAAATCCCTGCCCCATAAATAATTACATCAGTGGAAATCAAAGTGGAATTGATGTTGTAATTCTGTCTTCTGCCCTGTGTATACGATCTAAGGAAAGTAAGCCGAAGATCTCTTTGCACCCTCGTCTGAACTTGCGTGAGCAACAGAGGATTGTGGTCCTTCTTGGTGAAATTTCGACATGTCCGGTCCGTAAAGTGATCAGCCACACCCATGTCAGACGCTGTACCAATTATATAAAGAGGTGTATCAAATACTAAAAAAAGTATGAGCATATCGTTTGACGGCAAAAGCAACAAAAACACCTGGATTGCACCCCTAGCATTGTGGTAGGGGTGCGTCCAAAGGTAGGCGCGATCCTGTAGGCCATGTCCGTGATGAAACGTCAGGCAGACTGCATGGCTATATTCTTTGGGGAGCTTCATCGATCTGCACAAAGTGTGATACGCAGTATATGGATACGACTTGGTAAAAACAAAAAAGTATGTGAAATGAACAATACGACCTGGTTTGCACCCTTCACAAGTGAAGAGTGCTTCCCGGATTATCAGTGACGTAACAGATATGAGCTGGACTAGAATTATGGAGACTTTAAAGGGTTTGTTCTTAAACCACTAGGATATAAGGTCTTTTTTAAAATTCAGCTCCTTACCACTATACTACCAAGATCAATTAAACTATCACATCTATCAGCATAAGCAAAGCTTGATCCGTAACGCCCCGTTCCCGGACACCGAGTCCTTATCCGGAAATAGCGCTCGGCACAAATATTATCAAATAAATTCAATAACATATGTAAGCCTTACGTCATACATCAGAACTAAAACGACGCGGAAGATAAAACGACTCAGGAAAACAAAGGATCGAACACACGGTTTTCCATGCTGCGAAAACTAAATCCAATAAAGAGAACTAGACCATCCAACATTCAAATCCAAAATAAAGACAACATGTTAGAACTTTGATTCAACAGCTTTATTGAAAGAAACAAAAACTAAAAGAAACTAAGTCTTCAAGTGCTCCACCTCACACATCATCGTCGAAGAACTCATCATCATTTGCAACATGTTCATCTTCTTTGGGGAAAGGGAAAGACAAACATAAAGTAACAGGGTAAGTACATAAGTACTTAGTAATGCCTATAAGATATATCGTATAACGTCGGTCTTATAAAGAAATAAAAGTAACGCCGTCTTTTATTAGTTCATTCCGTTATTAACCCTAGCTAACTATCATATTATGTTCATAGCATAACATGATGTTCCAAAGGTATCTAGTTTAGCTCAAGTTTATTACATCATGAATAACGAGGGCACTACGCCTAATAATAGGATGTACTAGGACAACATGGTGCAACCTACTTAGAGACACGCTCTAATAGCCCCGGGAATATTTAAGTCCCGATAGTGTGATGACCGGCAGAGTGCACCAGACGCTTTATCTAGCCAATCGATTGACCGGCGTAGGTACAGTCTACTTTGTCTAGTCAGAGGACACATCGCGATATTGTTCTATGCCTTACCAAGCATTGCATGATGTTTAAGATTATTAATCTAACACATATATTTGATTAGATGTTTAACTAGCCACCTAAGTTGATTCACATAAAAGGCTCACCTATCAGTCTACTCCCTATTCTTAAGACCGCTAGACTCTAACAAAACCTAGCACATACACAGACATCGATAAACCCTGGCGTATCAAAGCACAAGGCAAATCCAAAGCTTTCGACGGTCCCACACTTCATCCTTTTAGGGAATCCATATGGTGCCGGAACTAAACGCATCAAAAGCTAATTCAAGGCTTTGTCACATAAGGTTAAGCATAAGGACATGGTTATAAAGCCTGAAACCAAGATGACACGATAAAACAATAAAACGAAATAAACAGGTCAAACGCACGTTTGACACCCTGTAAACGCACGTTTTCCTCGAACGAACGTTTACTGCTCCCCAAACGCTCGTTCGTGAAAAGTAGCCACATCCTGTATCAATTGTCAAACCCTCAAACACTCGTCCATAAACCCCAAACGCTCGTTTGAGTTCAAACGCCCGTCCAACCTCTTCAAACGCTCGTTTGCTTGGGTTTTTCCCAGAAATCTGCAACTGTCAATATACGATTTCCAATCCGATTCCACCCCAAACTCCAACTTACACAGATCATAAACAATGAAAATAAACATACAAATTGCTCTATAACTTTACAACCCTTAATCATACGATAAGAACACCACGTTACCTTATTTTGCGTGGTACTACGATCCAAGGCTTTAACCCGTCAAAGGTTTAACCTTTAACTTCGACCCTATAAACGATAAATCCAGAATGATCACTACGATGTTTAAACTCAGAAAAACACAGCTTTAACAACGATGATGAACAAAACCTAATATCAAGAACGATGAGGGAAAAACTTACGTTAACGAATTTAGGGATTGTTGGTATCAAAAGCTTCCTCGTCTCGCGGTGATCCTTTCTCTCTTGAGATGTCTGCGTTTTTTATCAACGGATTAGCCTAGAGATTGAAGAGTTCCTCTTTCTAGACCTTGAGAACTCAGAGCGTCTTTCTGATTTCTTTTCTGATAAATTAGGCGTGTATTGTGTCGCCTATTGGGATTAAAAATCCCCTCTTATACTCCATAATTAAATCTAATTATTTCCTATTAATTAAATCCAATTAAATCCCTTTTTTTCTTTTCTTCTCCCTTTTCTTTTAATCCTTTAAAACAAAACATAATATTCAGATTTTTCATGTAAAGACAAAAATGTCCTTTTAGAAAATTCAACCGAGAAAGCACGATAACCCAATTTTAAAGATCAATGGTAAATCACGAGAGCTTCACAAAATTCAACCGAGAAAGCACGATGACCCAATTTTAAAGAAATGGAATGAAGAATAGTGCCACTACGTATCTCTAAAGATTCCTCTGACAGCCAATACGTTACCAATAAGTTACCAATAACAGCCGCATCGACATTATATTTAATCATATCAGTAGAAGGGCATTTCCAAAGAAAAGTAACGAAAAACAGTTCGTATTTTTAAAAATTCCTACAACAGCCAAGACGTTCGACGTTATCTTTCAGAGCCTAATCCTATCTGTTATAAAACGGATGGAGATAACTTCAGATGCAAGAAACAGAAACAGAAGCAATCAAACATAAACAATCAAAGGAGATAACAGAAACAAGAAGAACACGGATTTAACGTGGAAAACCCCTCAGTGGGAGAGGTAAAAAACCACGGGCGAGAAAAGAGATATTTTATTATGCACCGATTTTACGATTTCAACACACTCGGATAATGAGACAACAAGCTGTATTTATAGGCACAAATCCCGAAACCCTAGCCGCCGGGAATCTTTGTCGATGCACCATAAATACCCCTATACGTGTCCTCCTTTTAATGACATTGTATAGGCATCACATAACGAGAATTAACAGATGTGGGACCCTGCTGTATTCAAGTACTCAGCAGACTATCACCCTGCTGATAGTCACCCTGCTGACAGAAGCTCAGTAGACTCCACCCTACTGAAGCACAGAATTGAATACACTTCTCAGCTGTCCATCACACAGCTGAGTCTTCAGATTGGTTCCACCAGATGTAGAGTTTAAGTCACCTTACTGACAAATCTCCACCTTGACTTCAACTCTCCCTAGAGTCAAACAGATTGCATAACCAGATGTACTTGTACCAGATGCATTCGTCAATGCCAGATGTACTTGTACCGGACTATCTCCACGGCATCCACTCCACCGATCCGCCTCGGTAAAGTTTCCGAAACGCATTATAAGCTTTGAATATTCGGTAAGTCCGGGCAAAGCCGGAACTTACTCGCCGAACTGGTTTAGTGAACATATCGGCGGGATTCTCCTTTGTGCCAATCTTCTTCACCACAACCCTCTTCTCATTCCTCAAGAAATGATACGACATCAATATGCTTGGTTCTCTCATGATGAACACGATCCTTGGCTAAACATATTGCACTAAGACTCGTCACAATATATATCGGCCGATCTGATGCAACCCCAAATCACCGACTAGCCCCTTCAACCGGATACCCTCCTTAGTTTGCTTCGGTAAGAGCCATATATTCTCGCTTCGGTAGTTGATAAGGCTACGTAGCTTTGAAGAGTAGCTTTCCGGTGACCACCGCATTTCCCAATGTAAACACATACCCGGTCATTGATTTTCTCTTGTCAACATCACTGCATAATCGGCATCACGGTAAGAGCTGTGACCGGACCGATATCACCTCCATAAATGAGACCAACATCAGGCATTTGTACCTCTCGGGTACACGAATATCCTTTTAACGACTTTCCGGTGTTCCTTTCCGGGTTGAGCCATAAACTGCGCGACAACACCGATTTGCCCGAGCCGGATCGGGCCTAGTGCAAACCATGGCATACATCGGACGCCAACCGCACTAGCATAGGGAACTTTTGACATATACTCCTTCTCTTGGTGGATCGTGAAGCATAAACGGACAAATGAACATTTGATGCCATAGGAGTATCTATTGGTTTTGGCGGACATCCCAAACTTGGCCAATATCTTCGCACATAACCCCGCTTGAGACAAGAATAATTTCTTTTGCCTTCTATCTCTCCGGATCTCCATCCCCAAGATTTTCTTGGTCGCACCCAAATCCTTCATTTCAAATTCAAGCACTAAGAAGGTTCTTCGATTTTGAACATCGGACTTCCTTGCGGCTATCGGCATGTCATCCACATACGAACAAGATAGATATATGATCCATCTTTCACAATAGATCGAAGTAAACACAACGATCATATGGACTTCGTTGTAACCTGTTTGAAGCATGAAACTCGTCAAACCTTTTATACCACTTGCCTTGGAGCTTGCTTCAAACCATACAATGATTTCTTCAACTTGCAAACATAGTTTTCCTTTCCGGGAACTTGAAAACCCTCGGTAGCCGTGTCATGTATATCTCCTTATCCACCTCACCATGTAGAAAAGCGAGTTTTCACATCTAATTGCTCAAGTTCCGGATCCCGCCGTGCCACCATTGCTAGTAACACCCGATTGAAGTGTGTCGACCACCGGTGAAAATATTTCATCAAAGTCAACCCCTTCCTTTTGACCGAATCCTCTTGCAACCAAACGTGCCTTATACCGACCCCTTCGCCTTTGTTATTCCTTCCTTTTTCTTGAAAATCCATTTACAAGTCACAACTCCCTTGTCGGTAGGTACATTTGACTAATTCCAAAGTCTGATTCTTCAACAATGACTCCATTTCATCTCCCATGGCTGCATGCCACTGAGATGCTTCTGTACATGTCACTGCTTCCCTATAAGTAGTAGGTTCAGCAACCTCTACTTCTTCAGCAACTTGGAGTGCATATCCAGCCAAATCATCATATCCATATCTCCTTGGAGGTATCCCAACATTAGATCTTCTAGGCCTGCTGGCAGCTAGACTCTGCTGATCCATGTTTGTATGACGCCCTGCTGAGGTCTCAGCAGGCTGGCTTGGATCAGATTCTGGTTCATTATCCAGATCAATATAGTGTTGATTTGGATCCACTGATTGTTGCATATCAGTAGACTCCACCTGAAGCTCCACCTGTTTCTCAACACTATCGATTCGATCGGTTTCGGACTCGGTAGACCTCCCCACTGATGAGTTTAACATAGAATTTTCATCAAACACAACGTCCCTGCTGAGGATTACTCTGGACTCTGCTGATGACCAAATTCTATATCCCTTCACTCCATCACCATACCCCACAAACACTCCCTTCTTGGCTCTTGGCTCCAACTTCCCTTCACTAACATGACAAAAGTCGTACTTCCAAAAACCCTTAGAACCGAGTAGTCGGCGGGCTTGCACGACCACATCTCAAATGGTGTCTTGAGATTGATCCCTGTGTGAGGACTCCGTTGATTAAGTAGCAAGTCGCTTTAACGACCTACGCCCAAAATCTCCTTGATAAACCGGCTTGAGAAAGCATACATCTTGCCCTCTCCAAAGAGTTTGATTCATCCTTTCGGCTACACCATTTTGCCGAGGTGTATTCCTTACGGTATGATGTCCGGCAATACCCTCGGTACACAAAATGAATCAAAATCCGTCCGGCGAATTCCGGACCATTATCCGTACGAAGCTTCTTGATTTTCTTGCCTAACCGATTCTCCACTAGGGCCTTCCACCGCTTGAAGTTACTTGAATGCATCACTTTTGTTCTTCATCATCACCACCCAAGTCATCCTTGAATAGTCATCTATGAATGACACAAAATATCTGTGACCACCCATGACTCAACTCTTGATGGACCCCGGCGATCTGAATGGATATAATCAAGTGTTGCCTTTGTATTGTGCAACCCCGCTCGAGAATTTACTTCTATGCAACTTCCCAAACACACAATGTTCACAAAAGTCTAGATTCTTGACCTTATATCCCCCAAGAAAACCCGTCAAGAAAGAATCGCATACCCCTTTCACCCATGTGACCAAGTCTCATGTGCCACCGTGAGTCTCGCGAGGCCCAGTGAACCGCGAGGATGCAACAACGAAGCGGTGCCGGATACGATAGATCCTTGTAATATATACAAGGTTCCCTCTTGATGCCTTTGAGGACCACAATCCGAATCTTTGAAGACATTCACCGTCCACCTTCACCCTTGAAATTGAACCCCTTGCTTTGTCCAGGTAGACTAAGAGATACCAAATTCTTGGTCATCTCGTGGAACATGTCTTACATCTTTCGGTGTACAAAATTTACCATCCTCTGTCCTTAACTTCACCGAGCCAATTCCCACAACTTTGCAAACCTTGTCTTTGTTGGCCATATAAATTTGACCACCATCTATCTCGCTCATAAGTAGAAAACCACTCCCTGTTTGGACAAATATGGTAGGATGCTCCAGAATCAAGTATCCACACATCATTATGGTGTGTAGAATCACCTGCAACTAGAACCAGATCCTCATCAGATTGCTCAGTAGCCAAAGCTGCTGTGCCAGAATTGCCTTCCTGCTGTTTCTTCTTCCTTGGACAATTGGACTTCCAATGTCCCTGCTCCTTACGATAATTACGGACATCGGTAGACTTAGGACCTTTGGACAACGACTTCTTTTTCTTCTTCTCGTCCATATCCTTTTCCACTATTCTTTTCTAGCTACTAGCCCAAGACGGCTTTACCGTCTGTTCCGGCGACCTTGTGTCTAAGCTCCCCGGCATGTAAGGCGGACCTCACATCCTCCAAAGCTACTTGTATCCTTTCCAACTATGAAAGAGCGCACAAAGTTTTCATATGATGCCGGTAATGACACCAACAGATTAGAGGCTGCATCTTCATCTTCAATTTTAACATCAATATTCCTTAAATCAAGCAATATTGTGTTCGGTGTCCGGATGTTCCCTCGGTGGACTTCCTTCATGCATCTTCAAACCGAACAACCTCTGTTTCAACAACAACTTGTTGGTCGGTGACTTGGTCATATACAAGCTTTCAAGCTTTTTCCACAACTTGGCTGCGGTGTCTTCCTCGGCAACCTCGGTGATAACATCATCGGATAAGCACAACATGATGGTTGAATGTGCTTTCTCTTCCGGACGGCATAATCTGCTTTGCACTTGTATTTGGTTTGTCGGATAAAGGATTCCACAAACCTGTTTGTTTCAAAAGTGCACGCATCTTGATTTGCCACGGACCAAAAACTGTTCCTTCCTGTAAATTTATCGATTTTTACGTTTACTACTGACATCTTTTCTTGCTAAAGATTACAACTTTATCACAGATCCTAGCACCTTGCGAAGGCCTTGGTGAAGATGAAGTTGATCGTACGGATTGTTTTCTCCGAACCTTGCTCGATACCACTTGTTATAAAACGGATGGAGATAACTTCGGATGCAAGAAACGAAACGAAGCAATCAAACATAAACAATCAAAGGAGATAACGAAACAAGAAGAACACGAGATTTAACGTGGAAAACCCCTCGGTGGGAGAGGTAAAAAACCACGGGCGAGAAAAGAGATATTTTATTATGTACTTGAATTTTACGATTTCAACACACTCGGATAATGAGACAACAAGCTTGTATTTATAGGCACAAATCCCTAAACCCTAGCCGCCGGGAATCTTTGTACGATGCACCATAAATACCCCTACACGTGTCCTCCTTTTAATGACACCGTATAGGCTGTCACATAACGAAATTAACGGATGTGGGACCTGCGTCGTATTCAAGTACTCGACGGACTATCACCCTGGCGATAGTCACCCCGGCGACGAAGCTCGGTAGACTCCACCCTACCGAAGCACGAATTGAATACACTTCTCACTTTGTCCATCACACAAACTCGAGTCTTCGATTGGTTCCACCGGATGTAGAGTTTAAGTCACCTTACCGACAAATCTCCACCTTGACTTCAACTCTCCCTAGAGTCAAACGCAGTTGCATAACCGGATGTACTTGTACCGGATGCATTCGTCAATGCCGGATGTACTTGTACCGGACTATCTCCACAAAGATCCACTCCACCGATCCGCCCTCGGTAAAGTTTCCGAAAGCAGTTATAAGCTTTGAATATTCGGTAAGTCCAGGCAAAGCCGGAACTTACTCGCTTTGAACGGTTTAGTGAACATATCGGCGGGATTCTCCTTTGTGCCAATCTTCTTCACCACAACCCTCTTCTCATTCCTCAAGAAATGATACCGACATCAATATGCTTGGTTCTCTCATGATGAACCCGATCCTTGGCTAAACATATTGCACTAAGATCGTCACAATATATATCGGCCCGATCCCGATGCAACCCCAAATCACGACTAGCCCCTTCAACCGGATACCCTCCTTAGTCGCTTCGGTAAGAGCCATATATTCTCGCTTTAGTAGTTGATAAGGCTACGTAGCTGAAGAGTAGCTTTCCAGTCGACCACCGCATTTCCCAATGTAAACACATACCCGATCATTGATTTTCTACTTGTCAACATCACTGCATAATCGCATCACGGTAGCTGTGACCGGACCCGATATCACCTCCATAAATGAGACCAACATCACCGTACCTCTCGGGTACCCGAATATCCTTTTAACGACTTTCCGTGTTCCTTTCCGAGTTGAGCCATAAACCTGCGACAACACCGACCGCCCGAGCCGGAGATCGGGCCTAGTGCAAACCATGGCATACATCGATCGCCAATCGCACTAGCATAGGGAACTTTTGACATATACTCCTTCTCTTGGTGGCTCGATGTGAAGCATAAACGGACAAATGAACATTTGATGCCATAGGAGTATCTATTGGTTTTGCGGCGAGACATCCCAAACTTGGCCAATATCTTCGCACATAACCCCGCCGAGACAAGAATAATTTCTTTTGCCTTCTATCTCTCCGGATCTCCATCCCCAAGATTTTCTTGGCGCACCCAAATCCTTCATTTCAAATTCGACTAAGAAGGTTCTTCGATTTTGAACATCGACTTCCTTGCTTTGCGGCTATCGGCATGTCATCCACATACGAACAAGATAGATATATGATCCATCTTTCAAATAGATCGAAGTAAACACAACGATCATATGGACTTCGTTGTAACCTGCTCGAAGCATGAAAGCTGTCAAACCTTTTATACCACTTTGCCTTGGAGCTTGCTTCAAACCATACAATGATTTCTTCAACTTGCAAACATAGTTTTCCTTTCCAGGAACTTGAAAACCCTCAGGCAAAAACTTGTCACGGATTTTATCAACACAAAATAAACAAGTAATAATCCGGTTAACCTCAAGTATAAGGATCGTAGTAATAGCGGTTAATGCCGGGTCGATCTTACGGGGAACTAAACGATTGTGATTTCTAGTTTTTTTCTAACTAACCTATGTCACGATTACTAAGCTAAATAGCGGATAAAACTAAACGAATGCTTTGAAAATTAAACTTAACGAAAACGTAAAAGCTGGACGAAGAGATGATCTAAAGCCGGGAAGGATACGGGCTGCGAACCAATTTAAACTAACTAATCTAAGATGCGGATAAAAGTAAACTAACTAGACAAATTCAAGCTTTTAAGGATTTAAATCAAATTTATAACGAGCAAACGAGGATTGATCCACCTATCCAACAAGCATTGATTTCCTATCTCGATTATATTGCGAGTTTTATCTAGGTTGTGATTCACCTCACCTAAACATGAACCCTAATTCCTTAGAAAGTTCATCTATTAATCTATTATCTTCCGATGTAAGATTAACGCGTTTTCTAACCAAAGGTGCAAACTTTGTGTTTATAATCTAGTAATCAAACCTATTAACTTCCGTTATGATAGATTCGAATTACTATTCTTATTCATGGTGATCTAGGGTTTATTAAGACTTCCATCAACAATGAACAATCAACACATGCACATCTTCCGATATAAGAGCAATTTAAACATGAATAAGCATGAATAAGAAACAACCTTTATTAAAAACTCACAGTATAATCGAAGAAAACGAAATCAACAATTGTTGGACGGCTTCACAATACTCGTTTGATGAAGCTTTTAGCCTCTGAACATCCTCAGCAACTCAAATTTGCGAAACGATTGCATAAAAAGTAACTAGTTTTTAATCTAAACTAAGAGCATAAAAGCGGAATAAAAAGATGAAAAACGCCGCCTAAAGCCGCCCCTAGGTTTAGGGTTTTAAATAATGAGTGTATGATCCTTTGTGTGGAGAAAACAGCCGACTATATATAGATTTTAAAGTCGGTTTCAGTAAGTCGGCTACCGGACGCCCGTCTGGTTCCTTGAACGCCCGTCCATTCTTTATATGAACTTCAAATCGGGCCGAGTCATGACCAAACGCTCGTCCAGACGGCGTCCACTTCAGCGTCCAAACATCCTGAATCAACTTCCCATCCCCGGACGCTCGTTCAGTTACATCAGACGCCCGTCCACTGGACGGGACCTGGACGCCAGTCCAATATGACTGGATTTCGATTTCTTTATCTTTATCTCCTTTTAATTCAATGTAAATCATCATTATCTCCTCCTCTTTAATCAAATCCGACTTGATCATCTTTGAATCACCTCTTGAGCTCGAATTTGTGCTTCTATGACACATAAAAATATCGCAAAATGTAATATCGCTCAAATAATCATAAAAACATAATTAAAACACATAAATTAATCTATGTTGCGAATAACTTATTTAAAATACCATTTGCTCGATAAATCCATTAAACGCTCGTTTCTTATACAAATTCATACAAATATGAGGGAAAATAACATAAAATATAGCGTTATAAATCGTATAAATTCACCCTTAACAACTCCCCCACACTTAGCTTTTGCTCGTCCCGAGCAAAACAAAACAAAATAAAGGCTCGAGAAAAGTATAGACATCTTAACACATATACCACAGATTCAAATAAATTAGATGTTCACCCACGTGAGTGTGTGCATAGCCATAACAAACTTCCACTAAATCCAAACTTGAAAAACTCAAAGCAAAACTAGCTAATACCCCCTTGTAGACTAGTAATCAATGACACTCATAAGATGCACCCTACAAACGTGATATATCCCGAAAAGAATGACCGAATATATCTAGGGCCTTTACGAAATACTCGAGAGGACAATCCCTACAAGATATCCGACGGTTTCTACTTTGGGGATAAGATAGACGATACTTAGTCTTATATCAATTTCATACCAATTCTTTAGTTGATTTAATTATTTCACTTCAAAACGCACATCGAATGAGCTCTTGCCCCGTCATAGCGAGAATAGGATATTCGAGATATACCCTACCTTACTCAAATCATAAGGCGGCTTCTTCCGATCGTCGTGAGCTTTTAGTCATCATAGTGGTATAGGACATACGTGGTATACCCTATCACACTCAAATCATCGACCGACTTTCGACACACACAATTAATTCATATTTTTTTACTCAACTTTTTCATTTGAATAACAACTTTTTCAACAACTTTAGTTACGCTTTACTTATCACATTCAAACCTTAGATATTCACAGTACAACATACTCCGGATCTAGATACAAACTATCATAAATCTCACGATATATACGTAGCACTAAGCACATGACTTATAAGAAAACAAAAATCACTAATCCAAAAGGGGTATAACTTTATAGAATAGCTCATCATTCACTATGGCTCGTGAAAAATAGTTTCGGGTGAAACAACTCACTTACTAACCATATGATATATAGCTGTGATGACTATAAAAAAAAACGAACATTGAAGTGAATTGCCTACTCGGGACAAAACAAAAACGAAAATGTCGGAGAATTTTCAAAAAAATATAGCTCATTTGCAAAGAAACATTACGAATTAAGCAACTTTGTAGATACATATCGAAACATTCCCCTCCCCCACACTTAAAAACTCAACATGTCCTCGTATTTGCGCGGATCGGAAAGAAAAAAGGAAAAGACTTAGGCGATTGAAACCGAAACGCGAATCGTCGGTCGGGCCGGAGCCTACATAATGACACTTTAGAATGCGTACCCGGACAATGTAGCTCGTCGAAACCGCTAAAAATATACACACGTACGGACAAGCATGGAACCATCTCGGGGAAAACGGGGAGTTATACCAAAATGAAAAGAGATATCAAAAATGAATATAACGCAAAAGTGAAAACATTCAATACATCCGAGAAAGTGTAAACACGGTAGACGTGAAAGTACGGCGCCTTATGGCTTACATGATCCATCGGGAAAAGTAACAGTAGTAATAGCAAAATTACAACGAATCATATAAGAAAAAGTATCAATAACATACATCCATCGGAGCAAAGAAAAAGAAAAACTAGAATCAGAAAAATAAAATCAAGGCTGGCTCGGTGCCCCAGAATCATCGGCTGGAGGATCGGAGGATGGTCCAGAAGGTGGTGCCGTATCCCTAGCTGCCGAGTCAGGCTGCTCCTCATCCGAAGACGTCTCAGGGTCGTGTAGAACATCTGCGATGACCTGCTCGATCTCATCGGAAAAAAGAAAATCAACGGAGCTCGGATTGAACGTCCTTTCGTCCCTCGGCTGCCGGCCCTCACAGATACACTGAAGAATCGATAAAATATTGTTCTGTGAGTCCCGGATATCACTCAGCCATTCCCGGAAACTATTGGCCATGCTCAACCGCATCCTAACTGCGGGAGATAAAGTAGGAAGGGAGGATGCACGAGGCGGTGCCGAAGAACCGAGGCTCTGAGGTATCTCCGTCTCGGTCGTCCCGAAGGCTTGCCTTTTCTCGGCCGGATCGGCCTTGGATTCTTCGGCTTGTGATCGGCTCCATACTCGGGCACACCGGCATCGATACGAGAGGCGTGGATCGGGTGAGGGATAATCAAGCATCGGGTATAGATCTTCGATTAATAGCCACCTCATCATATAACGCCCGTCCCACATCGACGTTCGGGCCAAATGTCAATGCGTATAACATGCCTAGGTCACCAATGTGAAAGTGCGTCAAGTTGTTCTTAGGCAACAACCGATTCTGAATAAACCGACACTGGACCTTCCAATCCTCCGTCCAGGTCGTGGTAACCAACTCCTTTCGGTCGCCTCCCGGCCTTAATGTCCATGCCACATCCGGACACACTCGAAGGCGCAACTCCTCCAAAGGATCCTGCCCCAAACTCTGTCTATGTACAATCTCTTCCTTATAATCCCTACCCTCGAAAGCCGCTAAGTTGTATTTCTGATTGATCACTTCCGGTGTGAAAGGGACTTCTACCCCTCGAACCACAACTACCTTCTTCCCCAAATCGGTTTCCGAACAGTTAGCATAAAATTCCCGAACTAGGGAGCTATTTACCGGGGTAGTCGGGATTGTCATCAAGGTTTCCCATTTCCGATCTTTGAGCAACTTAACGAACCCCGGATCGACTTTGGCCTCCAAAATGGCCCGCTCAATCAACATCGTCCTCGAGAAATAATGCTGTTTATACACATCGTGAGCTCTAGGGTTCACGAACCGACGAGGTAATGGCATAGGAGGTACGGTTTTGGATTTCTTTCTAGGAGGGGCAGCCCTAGGTACAACCGGTTCCTCTTCCCGGGTAGCATCGACAGTTTCCTCAGCCCTAGACGAACCTCCACCTCTCTGAACTCTAGGCATCCGTACCAAAGGCACATCGTCATCAGTCTCAGAGTCAGAGGTCGGCTCATCTCTCAAAGTAGCCCTAGTTTGGGTGGCTCTAGGAGGTTGTTCTCGTATACTCACTCCCCGGTTAGGATCAATTAAAGTAGGATCAAACTCCTTGCGTTTCTTTCCGGCCTCCCTAGCCACTTCCTTACCATGCCTCTTAACCACTGCCTTCTTATGAACCATATTCGAAACCTACACTACACGAAAACAATCCCAATTCACAACAAGAGATACCCGTTTAACATCCAAAGCGGGATTTCAAATCAACCAAACCACAACCATAACCATAACCATCACCAAACAACCCCATGCATCACCCATCATAACACCATATCACCAAAACAAAGCAACAAGAAACAAAAAAAACGAGAAAAAAAAACCGAATTAAGGTAATATTCAAGTGAACGAGCCGACCCGAAGATCGTACTCGCAAAAACGTGAATAAAAACTAGAAATTTTGCTACGAACTTACCAAGTAGGGTGAGTGGATGTTGATCGAGGTGAAAATCAATCCAAACAACACCAAAATGGACTCCAAAATCGAATTTTTCTTCGAAAAGTCGGACTTGAATGGGGCCGATTCTCCAAGAATATGGTTTGTTGGGGAATTTGGTTATGAAAATCAAAGAGAGGGGATCAAGAGCGGCTGTAGCACTTGGAATCGCTCAAAATGGTTTAGAAATGAAGATTTTAGGGCAAAAGGAGGGGAAAAGTCGGTTTTTGCGTTTGAAAATTCGAAAAAGTGAAGGTTCACCGTCGGAGGGGGTATATATGACGAGAGGTTGGACGCTCGTCCAACTCGGCGGACGGGCGTCCACCGGGAATTCGAGATGAACGGACGGGCGTCCGGTTTATTAGACGCTCGTCCAAGAGTTTAAATCACATACGAGATTGGAGGGAATAAAGCGGACGGGCGTCCGGGCTTAGTGGACGCTCGTCCTAAAATTGGTCAAGGCGGACGGGCGTCCGAGTTACGGACGGGCGTCCAACGAGAAAAAGTGCAAAAATTATAAAATTTCCATACAACTCAAATTCAAAAAGTGCACTTTCTTATTAAACTTAAATAAAACTTCAAAAATACAACTTCAAATCAAACAAAGTACATAAAGTGACTAGAAAATAGGGAAAAACAAATAGAAAACGGTGGGTTGCCTCCCACAAAGCGCTTTTGTTTTACGTCGTTTGCTCGACGAAACAAATCTAACTAACGCTAGGCTGCATAAATCTCGTCCCAATCCACCAACCGGATGAGACGACGAAGCATATCAATAGCGGGAGGAAATCATAGTCGTCTTGTACACCCCGAGTCATCTCCGGCTACCTAAACCTCTAAAATGTGAATCTGCGGTACCGGCGCTAGATGCATCGGCATAGGGTCATTTAGGATCGTATATGGGCGTCCTATAGCTTCTGCCGCGCTCCCTCGGTGGTGAAGTCACTACCTCCCGAACGGCGGGGTACAATGAGAACATAGGTGATGGTCTTCGTACGAGTACTAAGCTCAAAATCTACGTGCAAGATTATAGTGCCTCTGGTCCATCGGCCTACGTAACCGGTGGGATCCGACTAATGATGGGGAACTCCTCGGGAAGAACTCCGTAATCCATATCTAAAAAGAGCACTAACCGACGGATATAAATAGAAAAACTTAGTCGGCTAAAACTTAATTAAACTAAAACTTAATAAATAAAACACTAACGAGCGTGAACGAACTTAACTAATATAATAAGGGATATCTAGGATGCCTCCAGTAGCGCTTTTGGTTAATGTCGTTAGCTCGACATCGTTGAAAACTCGGCTGGGTCGGGCCATTTGACTTTTACGCCGGCCACTACCTCGTGTAAGCTCGATCGGTAGTGTGGGCTGCGAAACGACATCTCACACATGGGGTGAAATCTTTAATAGCTTTCCACATACGCTTGAACTTCCCCATGGGTGACCTCTTCATTCTCGAGTCCTCGATAATGCTTCAGCGACGCTCCCTCTCCAATTCTTCCATATCCCAACTACCGGCTAGAACTTCTTCGAAAGGACCACTACGACCATCCTCTCGAAAACGGGTTGAGTGAAGACTCGTCGAATTCTTCGACTTCCGTAGCACCACACCCTAAGATGTCGAGGCAACGGACATTCGAAGGTCTCTCTTTAGGTTCACCAATATAATGCTTGCACCTCGGCCATTTACTCGAAACGGGTCACCACTATAACCACGAAGTTCTAGAACGCCTCCGGGGATGATTTGGAGAATCTCGAAAGGGCCGGACCAACGTGTCCTTAACTTTCCGGGGAAACGGATGTAACCTAGAATTGTATAGAAGAACTTGTTCGCCGACTAGAAATTCTCTCTTCTTAATCTTAGCATCGTGGAGTAGCTTCATCTTATCTTTACTAATCCTGGCACTTTCATAGGCACAGTCGAATTCGTCTAGCTCGTATGTAGCTAGCTTGTAGCCGATGTTGTCCACAAGATTGGGAATCGAAGTTCGAAACTTTGTAGCCCAATAAGCTCTATGCTCTAACTCGACGGGCGAGATGACATGGTTTCCCGTAGACCATTTGATATGGAGATGTCCCCATAGGGGTTTTATAGGCGGTTCTATAAGCCCAAAGTACATCATCCAATTTCAAACTCCGATCCTTTCTATGATTGTTTACCGTTTTTTCCGGGATTTTCTTGATACTTTGGTTGCTTCTCTCAACGACCACTAGTCATCGGATGATATGGTGTGCCGGTTTATGACGAACACCATACTTTTCAAGAACTTTCTCACAGAGGTCGGTTGCGAAATGCGTTCCTTCATCAACGATCAAGGCACGTGGACATCCAAACCTCACGAAGATATTCTTCTTTAGAAATTTCATGACCGTTTTATGATCATTGTGAGGAGTGGCTTGAGCCTCCACCCATTTTGACACATAGTCCACGCGAGACTAAGATGTATTTGTTACCGCAAGATGATGGGAATGGTCCCATAAAATCGATACCCCATACATCAAAGACTTCGCATTCGAGGATGGGTTTCAAAGGCATGTCAAACCGCCTTGTCGAGCACCGGTCCTTTGGCATCTATCACAAGCTTTACGAAGAAGCTTCGTATCTTTAAAGATCGTCGGCCAATAGAATCCGGACTGGAAGATCTTAGCAACCGTTTTCCAAGGACCAAAGTGACCACCAGTGGGTCCACTATGGCATTGCTCGATTACATCGCGTTGCTCAGACTCAGGAACACACCTCCTCGGCAAACCATCCTTGCGGATCTTGAAGAGGTAAGGTTCATCCCAAACGAAATATTTCATATCGAGAGAAGAACTTCTTCTTCTCTTGATAAGACATTTCGGGATCAAGGTATTTGGCATGAAGGTAGTTGACAATGGCGGAGTACCAAGGAACATCGGAGAGCGGCCATCGATCAACATGATGTTCTCTGAGGAAAATAAAGATCTATGTCATCGGGATCACTCTTTTCCTCACTTAACATCCTAGAAACATGATCCGCCACTACGTTCTCACTTGCCTTCTTATCTTTGATTTGAACGTCAAACTCTTGGAGGGTCGGTATCCAACGCGATAGCGCGGTTTAGCTTCCTTTTTGGTCATGAGATACCGCAAAGCGGCGTGGTCGATCCATACAATCACTTGAGCGCCCGGCAAGTAACTACGAAACTTATCCATAGCAAAGACTACGGCTAATAATTCCTTTTCGGTTGTTGTGTAGTTAACTTGAGAAGGATTCGGTGTGTGAGCGGCATAATAGATAGGCTGGAACTTTCCATTAAGCTTTTGCCCTAAGGCGCACCAACGGCATAGTTGGATGCATCGCACATAAGCTCAAAGGGTAAGTTCCGGTCGGTGAAATAAGAATTGGAGCGGATATTAACCGATTCTTGAGCTCCTCAAACGCTTGCTTGCGGTTTTCATCGAAATTGAACTCAACGTCTTCCTTGAGCGAGTAGATAGGGGCTTGGCTACTTTGGAAAAATCTTGGATGAATCTCCCTGTAGAAACCGACATGTCCGAGGAAACCTCGACTTCGCGCACATTCTTAGGATAACTCATCTTCTCAATAGCTTCTACCTTGGCCCTATCTACTTCTATACCTTTGGCGGACACTTTGTGGCCAAGGACTATGCCTTCATCTACCATGAAATGGCATTTTTCCCAATTAAGCACTAAGTCCTTTTCCACACATCCGGACAACACACACGATCAAGATTATCGAGGCGGTCATCGAAGGATTGACCAAAGGCGAGAAATCATCCATAAAAATCTCCATGCATTTTCAACTAGCCCGTCAAAGATTGCCATCATACACCTTTGGAAGGTGGCCGGGGCATTACGAGAGACCAAATGGCATCCGCCATGGCGAATGTCCCATAAGGGCAAGTGAAAGTAGTCTTCTCTTGGTCAACAGGATCGATGGGTATCTGGAAGTATCCTGAATATCCATCCAGGAAACAGTAGAATGCGTGCCCCGCCAGACGCTCAAGCATCTGGTCAATGAATGGAAGGGGGAAATGATCTTTCAGTGTGACCTCATTGAGCTTTCGATAATCGATACATACCCTATAGCCTGTAACGAGCCTCGATGCTATCTCCTCTCCCTTCTCATTTTTCTCAATCGTAATTCCACCTTTTTTGGGAACTACCGAGTTGGGGATACCCTCTCACATGTCCGCAATGGCGTAAATGATACCCATATCTAGAAGCTTTATAATTTCCTTCTTGACTACTTCTTGCATATGAGGGTTAAGCCTTCTCTGAGGCTGTCTAACTTGTTTTGCACCCTCCTCAGTCTTGATCTTGTGCATACAGATGTCGGGAGATATCCCTCGGATATCTCCCACCTGCCATCCAAAGGCTTTTTCGTTTTTGCGCAAGACGTTTAATAATTTAAGCTCTTCTATACGAGATAGCTTGGCAGAGATGATCAAAGGAAGCTTGTCACCTTCTCTTAAAAACACATACTTAAGATGTTTAGGCAACGGCTTCGAACCAAGTCTACGGGGGTTCCTCTAGACTTGATTTAAGATCTCCACTCCTCAACTCAACATCGTTGAGCTTACTTAGTGGCCCTACGCCAAAGCTTCTTCTCTTAGCTCGTCCTCGAATTCGGTACCAACCGATCTAGATTAACCGCACCATGAGTATTTAGATTATCAACCAATCGCTCATATTCCGCTTCTACAGACCATGACTTGCTTATCCATATAATCGGTGAAATCATCCGTCATATAATCAATGGAAAAGCCGGTTGGAGGGCCGAGAGGGCACTTGAATGGACTTTAAGACATTGTAACTCACCTCTTGATCGCCAACTCGGATAGTCACTTGCCCACCATCGCAATCGATGAGGGCTCTAGTTGTAGATAAGAAAGGTCTTCCAAGAATCGGGGGAACATTTTCATCTTTCTCCATATCTAAAACATACCAATCGGCGGGAAGGTAAATCTATCAATTTGAACCAAAACGTCTTTTAGGATCCCCGAAGCTTTCTTAGAAGATCTATCGGCGAATTGTAAACTCATAGTAGTAGGTTCTAGAAGGCTTTGTAAACCGAAATTTGTTTGCATACGGACATTGGCATAAGGCTTATAGAGGCACCTAGATCACACAAAGAGTTAGGGAAGACTAGACCTCCCATTAATACTTTTGTAAGTACGAATTTGCCGGGGTCACCTCTTTTAATTGGCAAGTCTTCATAATTAATCATGGAGCAATCCTCACCAATTTGCCTTTCCATGCTGCTAACTTCTTTTTCGAAGACACAACATCCTTGATAAATTTTGTATACTTAGGCATCTCAACCAAGACATCTAATAAAGGAAGATTTACACGAGTATTCTTCAAAAGGTTCGAAACCTTCTCGTACTTTTTGTCCTCAATCAAGGGAATGTTGCTCTTTCTTGGTGGAAATGGAAGCTTCTTAAGGTCACTCTCGGAAAAGACTTTCTTTGAGGATGCACTTACGACTTTATCTTCCGGATCTTTCCATCGAACGGCTTTTTCGATTTCTTAATAGTCGGGGGATCGGCATCCGACTTTCGCTTACTTTTTCGGTCCTCGGGATCGGCCACTTGAGGGTCTCCAACTTTCTCACCTCTCGGGGGATCGGCCACGAGTTTTCTCTTGCGGTTGAGGGGAGTGTAGGTGCTCGGCTTCCTCCTCTGCCTTATCGATGGCGGGGAGGGGCTAGTGGTTTCCCTGGAAGCCAGGGGGACCACTCAGCTGAGTGCCACTTCTTAAATTCATCGCACTGGCCTCCTCTTTACCGTATTGCATTGTTGGCACGAGGTCAGTGCATGGGCCTTTGTTTAAGTCAGCTTGAGCAACTTGACCTCCCTTTGGATTCTTCTCGGTGAAACGGGCGGTACCGCACGGGGGTCTAGAAGCTAATTGTTCGGCCAGTTTGCCCAATTTGTCTCTCTAGATTTTTCATTGACTGCTTTGCTCCTCCAATTTAGCTTCAAGATTGGTAGATTGGGAGGGGCCTTGAGAGTTTTGGAAATTTGAAGAATAGGGCTTGGTTTGGGCCGACTTTGAAATTGAGAATTTGAATTGGAAGGCCAATTCGATTGAATTTTGAGTCGGATTGGAAAAATTCGAGTTTTGGTTCGACTAAACCCGGGGTTTCTATTGAAGTTCGATTCGAATTAGAATTCGAATTAGGATTGAAAGTTGAAGATGGATTAACCCCTTGGGTTTGGAAATTGTTCGGCGAAAAAGCGATTGAATCTTGGATTGTTCGGCCATAGAATGCATTCACTTCCGCATTCTGTCCATTCATAGGACGAGAATTTAGAAGTGTGCCCCAACTCGTCACAATTCGACATGTGACTTGATTGTATTGTCCATAATCATGGACAACATTCACTTGATAAGGTGCGGAGGGATTAAATTGACACGGCCATTCATGTGGCCGGTCGACAACAATTTTCACGGTATAGAACACGAGGGTTACGTGGGAAAGAAGGAGTTTGATTTATCGGATTTGGAACCTGGGAAGTTGCCATCCGCACGTAGCATGGCGATCAAACTTTGCATGTTAACTTCCTCAACCTTAGGAGGAGGAGGTGCTTGAATTGCTTGATAAGAGGGGCGTAATTGTACTTTGCAATGTCCTCAAACGGTGCCCATCCCTCTTCGGTGTTTTCTTCGAAATGCCCCACGAGAAGAACTATTGACCATGCCTTTGGTGAGCTCGGTCAATCCGCTAAAGAAAGTATTGACTTGCCTTTGCGGCGGCAAGCCATGGTGGGGACACTTTCTAAGGAGAGATTTGAATCTTTTCCAACACTCGAAAAATGATTCATTCTCTTTCTGATAGAAGGTGAAGATTTCATTCAAACATTGGGCAGTTTTGGAAGGTGGGAAATATTGACTCAGGAACTCCCTCTCGAGTTCAGCCCAAGTATTGATGGATTCAGAAGGGAGAGAGGTGTACCACTCTTTAGCTTCTCCCTTTAAAGAAAAAGGAAAAAGTTTCAGTTTGATGGCATCATCATTTACCCCTTGGATGCGTGTGGTGCCGCATATCTCCAAGAATGTGTGTAAATGAGTATGGGGATTCTCTGATTGATAGCCATGAAAAATTGATGCATGCTTTGCATCATCGGATAAATCCCGGCTTAAGTTCGAAAGTTTGTGCAGTAATGGCTGGTAAAACGATTGCCGGGTTGACAGTTACTGCACCAGGCATGGCGTAGTCTGCCAACGTCCGTCTATCCTCGGCGGCCATTATTACGAGATCTTCGATTTCCTTTATTAAGTTTTGTTCAATTTCTTGATCGGTTAAACTTCCTTCGCTAGAGGGATCGGCAAAACGAAGTCTTCGCCTATTGGGTCGGACTATGGTCCGCTCGGGGTCAGGTGAAAAGAACAATGGTCCTTTCTGACTTCGAGTTTGCATAAACCGACACCCTACTCAAGATGTTGAACCTATTAACTAAAGAAAAATTAAAAGCCTAGACTAGAAATTAAAAACCTAAAGGAAAGAAAAGGAAAGAAGAAAGGGAGACAAAATTTATTGAATAAAGCAGGACCAGACGGACGTCCAATAATTTGGACGGGCGTCCGGGTGAAATTTGGACCCAGGACGGGCGTTTAGTGGTCCAAACGCTCATCCGAAAATTAGAATACTTGAACGGGCGTCCAAATATTATGGACGCTCGTCTAAGTGAATAAAACGAACGAGTTGATAATTTTCCGGCGGACGGGCGTCCAATATCCCGGACGCCCGTTTGGTAGCGGAAAAATTTAGAACGAAGTAGAAAATTTGCGAGAAAATAACGAGAAAAGATAAGGGAACAAAAGAAAAGGGAAAAGAAACGAGAGGGAGAAGATAGAGGGAGAACTAATCACAAGAGAACCTTAGAAAAAATATCTTTAACCCTATTTAAACCCTAATTAACTAATTTCCTAAACGTTTATGAATTAAAAACAGGACTCTAAAAATGAAATAACAAACAGAAAAATAAAAACTAGACAACCGTCCGGCTCCCCGGCAACGGCGCCAAAAACTTGTCACGGATTTTATCAACACAAAATAAACAAGTAATAATCCGGTTAACCTCAAGTATAAGGATCGTAGTAATAGCGGTTAATGCCGGGTCGATCTTACGGGGAACTAAACGATTGTGATTTCTAGTTTTTTTCTAACTAACCTATGTCACGATTACTAAGCTAAATAGCGGATAAAACTAAACGAATGCTGAAAATTAAACTTAACGAAAACGTAAAACTGGACAGAAGAGATGATCTAAAGCCAGGAAGGATACGGGCTGCGAACCAATTTAAACTAACTAATCTAAGATGCAGATAAAAGTAAACTAACTAGACAAATTCAAGCTTTTAAGGATTTAAATCAAATTTATAACGAGCAAACGAGGATTGATCCACCTATCCAACAAGCATTGATTTCCTATCTCGATTATATTGCAGTTTTTATCTAGGTTGTGATTCACCTCACCTAAACATGAACCCTAATTCCTTAGAAAGTTCATCTATTAATCTATTATCTTCCGATGTAAGATTAACGCGTTTTCTAACCAAAGGTGCAAACTTTGTGTTTATAATCTAGTAATCAAACCTATTAACTTCCGTTATGATAGATTCGAATTACTATTCTTATTCATGGTGATCTAGGGTTTATTAAGACTTCCATCAACAATGAACAATCAACACATGCACATCTTCCGATATAAGAGCAATTTAAACATGAATAAGCATGAATAAGAAACAACCTTTATTAAAAACTCACAGTATAATCGAAGAAAACGAAATCAACAATTGTTGGACGGCTTCACAATACTCGTTTGATGAAGCTTTTAGCCTACGAACATCCTCGGCAACTCAAATTTGCGAAACGATGCATAAAAAGTAACTAGTTTTTAATCTAAACTAAGAGCATAAAAACTGGAATAAAAAGATGAAAAACGCCGCCTAAAGCCGCCCCTAGGTTTAGGGTTTTAAATAATGAGTGTATGATCCTTTGTGTGGAGAAAACAGCCGACTATATATAGATTTTAAAGTCGGTTTCAGTAAGTCGGCTACCGGACGCCCGTCTGGTTCCTTGAACGCCCGTCCATTCTTCGTATGAACTTCAAATCGGGCCGAGTCATGACCAAACGCTCGTCCGGACGGCGTCCACTTCGGCGTCCAAACATCCCGAATCAACTTCCCATCCCCGGACGCTCGTTCGGTTACATCGGACGCCCGTCCACCGGACGGGACACGGACGCCATCCAATATGATTTGGATTTCGATTTCTTTATCTTTATCTCCTTTTAATTCAATGTAAATCATCATTATCTCCTCCTCTTTAATCAAATCCGACTTGATCATCTTTGAATCACCTCTTGAGCTCGAATTTGTGCTTCTATGACACATAAAAATATCGCAAAATGTAATATCGCTCAAATAATCATAAAAACATAATTAAAACACATAAATTAATCTATGTTGCGAATAACTTATTTAAAATACCATTTGCTCGATAAATCCATTAAACGCTCGTTTCTTATACAAATTCATACAAATATGAGGGAAAATAACATAAAATATAGCGTTATAAATCGTATAAATTCACCCTTAACACTGTGTCATGTATATCTCCTTATCCACCTCACCATGTAGAAAAGCAGTTTTCACATCTAATTGCTCAAGTTCCAGATCCTGCTGTGCCACCATTGCTAGTAACACCCTGATTGAAGTGTGTCTGACCACTGGTGAAAATATTTCATCAAAGTCAACCCCTTCCTTTTGACCGAATCCTCTTGCAACCAAACGTGCCTTATACCTGACCCCTTCTGCCTTTGTTATTCCTTCCTTTTTCTTGAAAATCCATTTACAAGTCACAACTCCCTTGTCAGTAGGCTGTTTGACTAATTCCAAAGTCTGATTCTTCAACAATGACTCCATTTCATCTCCCATGGCTGCATGCCACTGAGATGCTTCTGTACATGTCACTGCTTCCCTATAAGTAGTAGGTTCAGCAACCTCTACTTCTTCAGCAACTTGGAGTGCATATCCAGCCAAATCATCATATCCATATCTCCTTGGAGGTATCCCAACATTAGATCTTCTAGGCTGCCGCGCGTAGACTCGCCGATCCATGTTTGTATGACGCCCTGCTGAGGTCTCAGCAGGCTGGCTTGGATCAGATTCTGGTTCATTATCCAGATCAGTATAGTGTTGATTTGGATCCACTGATTGTTGCATATCAGTAGACTCCACCTCGAAGCTCCACCTCGTTTCTCAACACTATCGGATTCGATGCGGTTTCGGACTCGGTAGACCTCCCCACCGATGAGTTTAACATAGAATTTTCATCAAACACAACGTCCCCGCCGAGGATTACTCGGACTCTGCCGATGACCAAATTCTATATCCCTTCACTCCATCACCATACCCCACAAACACTCCCTTCTTGGCTCTTGGCTCCAACTTCCCTTCACTAATATGACGATGTTTGTACTTCCAAAAACCCTTAGAGCCGAGTAGTCGGCGGGCTTGCACGACCACATCTCAAATGGTGTCTTGAGATTGATCCCCGTGTGAGGACTCTGTTGATTAAGTAGCAAGTCGTTTTAACGACCTCCGCCCAAAATCTCCTTGATAAACCAACTTGAGAAAGCATACATCTTGCCCTCTCCAAGTAGAGTTTGATTCATCCTTTCGGCTACACCATTTTGCTTTGAGGTGTATTCCTTACGGTATGATGTACGGCAATACCCTCGAGTGCACAAAATGAATCAAAATCCGTCCGGCGAAATTCCGGACCATTATCGTACGAAGCTTCTTGATTTTCTTGCCTAACGATTCTCCACTAGGGCCTTCCACCGCTTGAAGTTCTTGAATGCATCACTTTTGTTCTTCATCATCACCACCCAAGTCATCCTTGAATAGTCATCTATGAATGACACAAAATATCTGTGACCACCCAATGACTCAACTCTTGATGGACCCAGTGATCTGAATGGATATAATCAAGTGTTGCCTTTGTATTGTGCAACCTGCCGAGAATTTACTTCTATGCAACTTCCCAAACACACAATGTTCACAAAAGTCTAGATTCTTGACCTTATATCCCCCAAGAAAACCTGTTTGAAGAAAGAATCTCGCATACCCCTTTCACCCATGTGACCAAGTCTCATGTGCCACAAACTGAGTCTCCGAGATGGTGAACTGCCGAGGATGCAACGAAGAAGGTGCCGGATACGGATAGATCCTTGTAATATATACAAGGTTCCCCTCTTGATGCCTTTGAGGACCACAATGAATCTTTGAAGACATTCGGTGTCCACCTTCACCCTTGAAATTGAACCCCTTGTCGTCCAGGTAGACTAAGAGATACCAAATTCTTGGTCATCTCGTGGAACATGTCTTACATCTTTCGGTGTACAAAATTTACCATCCTCTCGTCCTTAACTTCACCGAGCCAATTCCCACAACTTTGCAAACCTTGTTTGTTGGCCATATAAATTTGACCACCATCTATCTGCTCATAAGTAGAAAACCACTCCCCGTTTGGACAAATATGGTAGGATGCTCCGAGAATCAAGTATCCACACATCATTATGGTGTGTAGAATCACCCGCAACTAGAACCGGATCCTCATCGATTGCTCGGTAGCCAAAGCCGCTGCGTGCCGAATTGCCTTCCCGTTTTCTTCTTCCTTGGACAATTGGACTTCCAATGTCCCCTGCTCCTTACGGTAATTACGGACATCGGTAGACTTAGGACCTTTGGACACCGACTTCTTTTTCTTCTTCTCGTCCATATCCTTTTCCACTATTGCTTTTAGCTACTAGCCCAAGCTGGCTTGTCTGTTCCGGCGACCTTGTGTCTAAGCTCCCTGGCATGTAAGGTAGACCTCACATCCTCCAAAGCTCTTTGTATCCTTTCCAACTATGAAAGATCGCACAAAGTTTTCATATGATGCCGGTAATGACACCAACGGGATTAGGGCTGCATCTTCATCTTCAATTTTAACATCAATATTCCTTAAATCAAGCAATATTGTGTTCGGTGAGTCCGGATGTTCCCTCGGTGGACTTCCTTCATGCATCTTCAAACCGAACAACCTCTGTTTCAACAACAACTTGTTGGTCGGTGACTTGGTCATATACAAGCTTTCAAGCTTTTTCCACAACTTGGCTGCGGTGTCTTCCTCAGCAACCTCAGTGATAACATCATCAGATAAGCACAACATGATGGTTGAATGTGCTTTCTCTTCCAGACTGGCATAATCTGCTACACTTGTATTTGGTTTGTCAGATAAAGGATTCCACAAACCCTGCTGTTTCAAAAGTGCACGCATCTTGATTTGCCACAGACCAAAACTGTTCCTTCCTGTAAATTTATCGATTTTTACGTTTACTGCTGACATCTTTTCTTGCTAAAGATTACAACTTTATCACGGATCCTAGCACCTTCTTTGAAGGCCTTGGTGAAGATGAAGTTGATCGTACGGATTGTTTTCTCCGAACCTTGCTCGATACCACTTGTTATAAAACGGATGGAGATAACTTCGGATGCAAGAAACGAAACGAAAGCAATCAAACATAAACAATCAAAGGAGATAACGAAACAAGAAGAACATAGATTTAACGTGGAAAACCCTCGGTGGGAGAGGTAAAAAACCACGGGTAGAAAAGAGATATTTTATTATGCACCGAATTTTACTCATTCCTCCAACAGTCAAGATGTTTATCTTAATTTCAGAGCCATATCAGTAGAAGAAGGGTATTTCAATCTGTCTATGTGAGTCGTTTTCTTGTATTGGGGCTGGCCCATCGTGTCATTAATGCTAATCTCTTAACGTTACTTGTAGTATCAAATTGGATATATATATATAACGTAGCTTAGGGTGCAAACTTGTACATGTACGTAGTTGACCTTCCACGCTAATAAACCAAACATATATATATAAACCAAACATGTGCTACTTTCAAAGCAAAATTTTCCCCTATATTGTTATACCGCGTTCAACCCAAAAAAAAAAAAAACATTAGAAATTATATCTAAACAATTCTCATCTTAATTAATTACCATTAATTAATGGCACAATTAGTCTTAAACAAAACCGTTAAGTATCGGTTTTGAGAACAGATCCTGCTCCCAAGGTTAATTAATGGCGATGTCGAGGATAATAATGATGTTGTTATTAACATGCTCTGCTTACACAATGGTTTGTTGCAGTCCACCTGAAGATCCCATTATGTGTTTGTCAAAAAACTCCAATTGCACCATCACCAACTCTTATGGTGCTTTTCCTGATCAGAGCATTTGCCGTGCCGCCAACGTCGTGTACCCGGAGACGGAGGAGGAGCTAGCTCAATTTGTAGCAGATGCAACCAAGAATAACCGGTATATATATAATGTACATATATATATACATACACACTTCCGTCTGGTATATACGATAAAAGTGTATTATGTGAAAGAGAGTAAAAATGAGAGGCTAACGTGTATGCGCTTGCTTAAGACAATCTTCTTACAACCGTTGCACGATAAAGTCTCTCATTCTATAATGCATGATTACGAGTACTTGTATATATCTGGTAACTGGTTTTGAATCCGATAAATATTCAACACAAATTAATTAAATGCGTATCTGATACTTGAGATACACATCCGGGAGAGTATTATAAACGTAATTATTAAAAAGTTTGCATGAGTTTTTGTAATTATTAAAAGTTTGCATATGAGATGTATTCGGATACACACGGTGGCGAATCCAAAAAAAAAATTCAGTGGGGTCATCCGTCATAAAAGTTTAATAACCCTAAAAAAATAACGAATTAAGCGGGTAGTTAGGCCAAAAGTTCCGGATTGGACGGATAATTAGGTTAAAATTGATTTTTTTTATCAAAACGACGTTTTTAAAAAAAAAAAAAATCAAAATTGACTGGGGTCCATATGAAACGACATTCATAACTAAGATATATGAAACGAAGGAAATGTTGAACACCAAGTAAAAAGCATATAAGTAATGAATGAAAACACTAGAAAAAATTGAAGAGTATCATTGACAGTTGTTTTAAATTATATGTTTTTTCTAGTCCTTATAGTTTTTTTGTACGGTTTGATCGCTATATTCTTATTATTTACATTTATGCCCTCCATGTCGCATCATATATATAAATAAGATAAAGATTATTGGCCTCCAGTTTCATTTTGTACTGTGAAATTATTTTTGTGTAAACATATTTCGTATACTAATTTTTATTATTTTCATAAATGCAACAATTAATGTTAAAAAGGAAAATGAAGGTGGCAACAAGGTATTCACATAGCATACCAAAGCTAGTGTGTCCAGATGGAGAAGATGGTCTTTTAATTAGCACCATGAATCTGAACAAGGTGTTAATGGTGGACAAAGTTAGTCGGCTTATTACGGTGGAGAGCGGTGTGACGCTACGGCAGCTGATTAACGAGGCGGCGGAGGCCGGGTTGGCGCTTCCCTATGCTCCTTATTGGTGGGGGTTGACTATAGGTGGTCTAATGGCGACCGGTGCCCATGGAAGTACGTTGTGGGGGTTAGGGAGCTCGGTGCATGACTACGTTACGCAGTTGCATATAGTTACACCGGGTGGAGTAGATGATGGTTATGTAAAAGTTAGAACGTTATCGGAGGTATCAGAAAACGTTGAGGAACTTGATCAGCTGAATGCTGCTCGAGTTTCTCTCGGTGTTCTTGGAGTTGTTTCCCAGGTATGGCAAGTTAATTTATTAATGCTTATTGCAAGTAATCTTTGAAATATTCATTGGAAATATGTATTTAATCCACTAAATATTTTAAACTTGTTGTTCAAGGATGATGAGAAAAGCTTTTCATTTTTTTTTTTTTTGAGAGAGTATACTAACATATTAATAATAGATGAATGCAACAACAAAATGCATGCAATAACAGAGACAGATACGTTATATGTTTAAAATATTAAATTTATCTACGTCGTAATCAACTTAAGTTTCTCAAAGATACGATTGACTGAATATGGTATCGAAGCATGAGCTCATGAATTCAAACCTCTCTCTAAACATTATTTTCTCATTTATATTGTTTTAAGTGTTGTTATAGGCCAATATTTGCCGAGCGTTTTAAAGTGTTTAAAATGTTAATCATGTATTTTCTTATCAACTTAAGCTTTTGAAAATAGGGTAATTAATTCAATAGGATCTACCTTAAATAGGAGGGGCACATGTCCATACCTAAAATATAAGGTGACGCATAATCTAGGTTAACCATTCTAGGACAAATGAGAACGATCAACTTATCTATTTTTACTAGATCTACTATGACTCAGGTAGTGCCGCTATATATATATTCTAGAGTTATGGAATGTTATATGTGGTATCAGAGTCGGGTATCAGATTGAACTAAGTGTCACACCATTAAAGATTGTGGATGCCACCTAGGCCTAGCTAGAGTTCTGGAGTCTTACACATGCTATCAGAGCGACTACCAGATTAACTAACTACCGCATCATTAGAGATTGTTGGATAACTACCACACCATTAGAGGTTGTTGGATGTCACCTCTAGAATCCTTCGATAGGATGCTCGCAAGTATCCCACTTCTTCAAAAGGGATGGTTGGGCATCGTCTATAATCCCCTGGTAGGATTCTGACGAGGGCCCCACTTCCTTAAACGACTAAGCGATGATGACTATCCGGAATAAGTAGTTCCCGGATCCATTATAGAAGTAGAATTCTGGGACGTTAACAATACTCATATATGTATGTATATATATATATCAATATTGTTGAAGCTTGTGGTTATGATAAAATCATTTAAAATTATAAATGACATTTGTGCAGGTGACATTAAAGTTGCAGCCTATGTTCAAAAGGTCAATCACACATATAACAAGGTATGATTCAGACTTTGCTGAAGAAGCAATTACCTTTGGGAAGCAGCATGAGTTTGCAGATCTAACTTGGCATCCAAGCCAAGGAAAAGTAGTTTATCGGGTCGATGATCGGGTCGCCCCGGACACGCCGGGTCGTGGTACCCGAGATTTCCCAGGATTTCGATCTACACCTTCACTTGTGCTTGCTATTCTAAGGAGTGCAGGTTTGAGTTATTACCACAAGTATATATACTATCTTTATTTTCATTATTATTGACACTCACTTCCATTATATAGGCAAAGTGGCGCCCTATGATGAGTGGAGGAGAAGAAAACATTTTCCAAATAAAATAAGAAAAATCTTCTAGATTGATTTATCTCTTTAATTATAATTAATTTTGTCAATATCTTATATTGAATATAATTACATATTAATATCTTATATTAATATTATGGTAATCTTATTAATTAAAGTGCACAATCCAAGTGTATCTTTATACCCTAGATGTGGCGCCCCAAATGCCAATTAATTGGCTTCCGGAATATTCTTTAATTAATATAATTTGTATATAATTAATATCTTGTATTTTATTTATTCATAATAAATAAATACCACCATATTAATTTACCACTATAACATTTATAGTCTAGAGATAAACTTTCCTTATTTGGTTATCAACTATAACCGCATTTTAATCCGACTCGATGTTCATATGTGTGTGACCAGATAGGCTTCCGAATATGTTGGCCGTAGACACAAAGTGCAATTTACTAAAATGCCCTTCATGCCTAACGATCACGGGATAGCGTCTAGCAACACACCGTGACCCCCAATCATCGGAAGAGCCTAAAGCAATGACTACTACCTTTCATGTGAAGCAGTTACCGTGTAACTTACAATCCTATCACTGTAATAATATCCATATGATCGTATCTCGAGTGTCAATACATTAACGATCGTATCTTATAATCTGGATATCATGCTCTCTAGGGATAACACATTTACTCCCACATTGCAAAGATTCTCGAGAGCTAGACATTCCTTATAAGAAGGCCATTTCGGATATTCGATCCCAATCATAGGATACGCGATACCCGGACGACCAATCAAGTCAATACTCAACTCTCGTTCCAACTTGTGGCCCGGCTTCCCAAGCCTCTCTATGTACCCGATCATTTTAAGCACGTGTGACCCCACGGCGGTCCCGGATGCCATCTTACGGCTAAACGGGGCCTTCGAGACCTCGTACCTCTCGGTGCGAGGCGAGAAGCATAAAGTTCCTTCGGGTGGACCATGATAGAGTAGGCGTCCATAGACTCATGCTGTTTCTGCAGTTCAGGTGTCATAGAAGCAAGCATGATACATGTAGCATCAGTACTGTCAGAACAGTGCTTGTTGTACTTCTCGACAATATCTGCAGCCGAACCCTCAGCGGGCTTTTCCGGTAGGGCCTCGTCCAAGACATAGCCAATCTTCTCGTGCCTCAACGATTTTGAGGTTTCTTTCCCAATCGAGAAAATTAGTTTCGTCAAGCTTGTTTTCGATGATAAAACGAAGGTTCAATTTGTTTGACATTTTCTACAACAATAAATAAAGATAGAATAAGTAAAAGCTCATGTATAAAAAACCCTAAATTTGCACTAAAAATTTTATAAGGTTTTACTCCCACTAGCCAACTATTCCCTATTGGCTTTCAAGAATTTAATTAATTCTTTAGTGGCTGGGATCCCATCTAATTGCCTCAATCCCCGACGGTGGTCGATCAATCTCGGCAATTTCGAAAGGTAGGTACTCCTACCAGTTGCATCGCATGCGACTCCCAGTGGCTGACTAGTCAACTCTTTGACGTCTCACATCTCTATGTGATAGTCAACCCCTTGTCTCTAAAGTCAGACGGCCCTGACGGTGGCCAATCACCGAAAGACTTTAGTCGAGTCATAACCCAATATTCATGAGATCTCGTGACGATCATATCTCGATAATAACGATATACCCGTGGTAGGTCAACTCCCGACGGTGGTCGATCAGTTGGATCCGAACAAAGGCTCTTCACCGTCATTATAATATTGGGAGACAACTTTGGCTTGATTTTTGGCGTGGGAATAATTTTAAATTAATTCACTTAATTAATTTGGTTTAATTATGGTCTCATCTACTATGTGCATATTACTACTATATCATATAAAGTAAAACATACACAACATTCCGCGCACAAAATAACCGGTATGATCATGGACTTTTCTAGGTGCGGTTTCGAATACAAGCCGACGAAACCGCGGGTCACAAACTAAGGGTATACGCAACCGCCAATAGGATCTTTATTCTTTGTACGCCAATGGGTTCTTTATCTCTCCTTGGTCTTCAAATTCTTGCTCCATTCTTGTTACATAATAAATAATTACACCCGCCGCACACGGGGGGAGCTAACGGGAATGGGATAATTGCAAAAAGTAAACTAGGTCACGTTCTTCATAACGGCCTAGGACAATTTTTCAAAAACCAACATAAAGAAAACATTCCCATCTATCCTATTGGTCGAGTCCATGATCAATCGGGGTCCATATAATCACATTATATCTACACATCTAATCCATACAATTTTATCTTATGAAAAAGATTAAATTCCAATTTTATCTACTACTACTCATGCGTCTTTATTTTGTCACGTCAAATAATTAAATAACTTTTAATTAATTATATGACTTAATCGAAAATTAAAATTAACATTTAATTTTAAATCGATTTTAATTTTAATTAAATTTGAACTATTCAAAATATAGAATTAAAATTATGAAGTCTCCTATTTGTTTCCTTTCCAAAACTAAATTTAGCTTAGGCCAGCCACTTTCCAAAATCAAAATTTTGGAAGTGGCTAAGCTAAGCCTTTTACAAATCAAATATTTGAAAAGGGCTGCGCTATTCCAAATCAAATATTTGGAAAGGCCAAATTATTTTAGTCTAGGCACAAGCCACTTTCCAAAATCAAAATTTTGGAAGTGGCGTAGCTAGGCCTTTACAAATCAAATATTTGAAAAAGGCTGGCCTATTCCAAATCAAATATTTGGAAAGGCCAAATAATTTTGGTTTAGGCCTGGCCACTTTCCAAAATCAAAATTTTGGAAGTGGCCTAGGCCTAGGCCTTTTACAAATCAAATATTTGAAAAAAATTTGGAAAGGCCAACATGCCATATGGTTTCCCAATGGTCCAAACTATTTGAACCATTGGTTGGCCATATGACACAACTAAACAAACGAGATATCTATGCACAATAAAATATCACAAAACGAAAAGGGTTGATCTCCCTCATTGGAAGAGAAGAGCCGACGGACGGCAACCCTAGGGTTACCGCCGCCGCCGCCGCAGAGGGAGGGGGGCGCCGCCAGTCGGCCAACCCCCCCATGAACCCTATTTTTTTTTTTTGTTTCAACGTTTCGTGATTTAAATCTTGCATCTATTGATCAAGTACTACGCAATTAAATTATGCTTATTGCTTAAGCTCGAAGTCTGGCTCTGATACCACTGTTAGGAAATCACTAGTTTAACGCAGCGGAATTTAAAATTTGATTTCCTTTTCTAGATCGTTCTTCGTTTAATGCAATAAACACGTTAAGTAGTTTGACGGTTATACCTTAGATGATCTATAAGATCGTCGCTTTGACCGCCAACGGAGAGTAGTTCAATGCGCAAGCCGTCCACGCGTCCGGCCTCTATCGCTAATCCACACGAACCCCTCGCCGGAATCCTCCTTGGATTGCTATCGGAAAAACTCCGGCTCCTAGACCGGACCTTTTCTTCCCTCACAAACTCACTATGGAAGGCTCTCTTATTTTACACAAGAACTATGAGCTCTTGCAATTGTGTTGTACAAAAGAGCTTGACACCCACCTCCTATATATAGTGGTTGGGGCGCCCCATATGGTGTGGAGGAGAAGAAAACCTTTTTCCAATAAAATAAGGAAAATCAACTAGATTGATTTATCTCTTTAATTATAATTTATTTTGTCAATATCATATATTGATTATAATTATCTTATTACCATAAATCTATTTTTTCAAAATCAATTAATATCCTATATTAATATTATGGCAATCTTCATTAATTAAAGTGCACAATCCAAGTGTATCTTATACACTCAAAAGTGGCGCCCCATATGCCAATTAATTGGCTTCCGGAATATTCTTTAATTAATATAATTTATATATAATTAATATCTTGTATTTAATTTATTCATAATAAATAAATACCACCATATTAATTTACCACTATAACCTTTATAGTCTAGAGATAAACTTTCCTTATTTATCAACTATAACCGCATTTTAATCCGACTCGATGTTCATATGTGTGTGACCCGATAGGCTTCCGAATATGTTGGCCGTAGACACAAAGAGCAATTTACCAAAATGCCCTTCATACCTAACGATCACGGGATAGCGTCTAGCAACACACCGTGACCCCCAATCATCGGAAGAGTCAAAAGCAATGACTACTACCTTTCATGTGAAGCAGTTACCGTGTAAGTTACAATCCTATCGCTGTAATAATATCCATACGATCGTATCTCGAGTGTCAATACATTGACGATCGTATCTTATAATCTGGATATCATGCTCTCTCGGAATAACACATTTACTCCCACTTTGCAAAGATTCTCGAGAGCTAGACATTCCTTATAAGAAGGCCATTTCGGATATTCGATCCCAATCATAGGATACGCGATTCCCGGACGACCAATCATGTATACTCCGCATGCTTCAATATCATACCCAATCACTACCGCATGATCGCCCCGTGGTTAGGAGAAATCTCAATAGTGTCAAAGCATGACAATCCACACCGTGATGCCATGAACACTCCGGTCAAAAGGATAATTACACAATCGCCACATAGTGTGACACTTAATGTAAGTGGGTCAGTCTAACGTACGCATTCTCTAATACACGTCCACGTACAGTCCAAGTGTCTCTACACTTCGATAGACGAGATCTATCCCTACCTTCTAAAAGGTAGAAGACATCCAATACGTGCTAGTCTGATTATACTATCAATGTCCCATTTGATAATATGTAAGACTAGAGACATTTAAGCACCAACCTTGCTATAGTGATTAGAGATCTCATCAACCACAATCACTATCATGGTTTCTCTATCACGATTGATACTAGGGACGTTACTATATATATACAACAAATAATATGAAGATAAACAATATATAATAACATAAGTGCTTTTATTAATCATAATAAAGTTATTACATGAACTAAATAGACTGTAAATGACCCGACCCGGTCGGATCCGGTCCAACCCGATTGGATTTAGGACACCTTTCCAACACATAAGTGCTTTTATTAATCATAATAAAGTTATTACATGAACTAAATAGACTGTAAACGACCCGACCCGGTCGGATCCGGTCCTACCCGATTGGGTTTAGGACACCGTTCCAAAAGTATATTCTTGCATAGAATTTACGCCCCCCCCCCCCCCCTTATTTTCGTTTAACTCCGTAAATCTCTCTCTCTCTCCAATCTCCTTCCAATCTCTCCTTTCCTTTCCAGATTACCATTCTTTACGCCTATAATTCTGCAACTTTCAGTTCCCAGCCATGACTTCCAGTGACTCCTCCACCCTCTCCGGTGATGTCACCTCCGGCTCTCTCCCTCAAATTATTCCCCTAAACCCAGCCACCCAAATCTCCATCAAGCTAAATGCTTCCAACTATGCTTCTTGGCATATGCAATTCAAATCACTCCTTTACGGTTACGATCTTTTCGGCTTTGTTGATGGTACAAACGTCTGTCCTCCACCCACCATCACCGTCAATGGTGTCTCCAAAACTAATCCGGCCTGCAACATCTGGAAACACCAGGACAAGCTAATTATCAATGAAATTATGGCCTCTCTTTCTGACCATGCTACCTCAATAATTCTAGGTGCTAAAAATTCTGCTGAAGCTTGGAAAAAATTGGCTGATACATACAACAAACCTTCTCGAGGACGAATCCGACAAATTAAAGATTCACTCAAAAAGATCAGGAAAGGTGATGGTACTATGTCTGAGTTTCTCTATGCAATCAAAAGTAAAACCGATGAATTAGCTATGCTTGGTGCCAAAATGTATGATGATGACATAATCATTTTAGTCTTCAAATCATTGGGTGATGATTACCTGGAAATTTCAAGAGCAGTGCAAATGAGAGAGACTGCCATGCCCTTTGAAGAGCTTCATGAAAAACTCTTAAACTATGCTCCTGCTGTTCGATCTGATCGTGTTTCAAGCTTTGGTCAACCCTCGGCCCATGCTGCGTTTCATACTCCAAATCCAAGCTCCAGGCCTTCAGCTCCAGCAAATTCATTTCGCCCCCAGTCTGTACCTTCACCCGAGCCCAATTCCCAATCTCCTCACCCTCGAGGACGATGCCCCTATAATGGTAAATGTCAATTATGCTCTGTCCATGGTCACTCAGCTCGTTTTTGTCCCCAATTTCAGGTTCAAGCTAGATCGTATCAGGCTCAACCCACCCTGCAGCCCACGGCTCAGCCCACCCGAGCTCCTGCACCATGGCAACCATGAAATCAGCAAGCCAATGTTGCTGGTTTGAACCCGTCTCCCTGGCTTTTAGACACCGGCGCTACAAATCACATAACCTCGGACTTGCAAAATCTCTCTCTTCATGCTCCTTATCCTGGTCATGATGGTATGATCATTGGTGATGGTACCTCCATCCCCGTTACACATACTGGTTCGACTCATTTACCAATCTCGTCATCTCATACTCTTACTCTTAATAATGTTTTGTGTGTCCCTCACATGGCTCGTAATTTAGTTTCTATTTCTCAATTATGTCATGATCATAATTTATCCGTTGAATTCTTACCCGATAAATTTGTTGTGAAGGATCTTCTGACCCAAACACCCCTGATGCATGGACCGGTTAGAGACGGACTATATGAGTGGCCCTTTCGGCCCCTACTTGCTTTTGCCACCAACCGCACTTCTCAACACACTTGGCATCACAGGCTTGGACACCCCTCTCGACCTATTTTTCAGTCATTAGTCTCGATTAATAATTTAGATATTTTGTCTTCATCTTTTACTCATTGCTCGGCATGTCTCGAGAATAAAAGTCACAAACTTAGCTTTGGTTTGTCTACATTACATTCCTCCCGGCCCCTAGAAATAATTTTCTCGGATGTTTGGACTTCCCCGGTTTTATCTTTTGACGACTTTAAATACTATGTTATTTTTGTTGACCATTTTACAAAATATGTTTGGTTTTATCCCCTACGCAGAAAATCTGATGTTACCACCACGTTTATACAGTTTCAATCTCTGGTTGAAAAATACTTTGATTTATCTATAAAAATACTCTACTGAGATAATGGAACTGAATATATTGCTCTTCGTCCTCATTTAGCCTCTCACGGTATTTCTCACTACACGTCCCCCCCCCCCCCCGCACACCCCGGAACACAATGGGTTCTCGGAACGCCGCCATCTTCACATAGTTGAAACCGGTCTTTATCTTATAAGTCATGCTTCCCTTCCACTAAATTACTGGCCTTATGCCTTTGCCACGGCAGTTTACCTTATAAACCGATTGCCCACACCTACTTTATCTATATATGCAGTCACCTTATTTTTGTATTTTTGGTCAACACCCAAACTACGACAAACCGCGCTCCTTTGGATGTTTATGCTACCCATGGCTACGCCCCTATACCGATCACAAACTTCAACCTCGGTCCGTTCCTTGTGTCTTCTTAGGCTATTCGCTTACACAAAGTGCCTACTACTGTTATGATGTGTCCAATGCTCGTTTATGTATCCCGTCATGTTAAATTTGTCGAAGATGTTTTCCCATTTCGCAATCCCTCCCAGCCCACCCAAGCTGATCCTGTAGCTCCTACCTTATATACAAGCACTCCCAGCCCATCTCATCCCCCCGAACCAATCATACCCGATCCCCCTCATTCCCAGCCAACCTCTCCGCCTTCATCCGTACCTCCCTCTCCATCTCCGTCCTCATCCGACACCAACTCTTCCCCTACATCTAGCTCGTCCACATCTTCCTCTCCGTCTTCTACTTCGTCCCCTCCTTCGCGTTCGGCTTCTAACTCACCCACTCACTCCATGATTACTCGTGCTAAAAATAATATCCGCAAACCCATTCAAAAATTACATCTTCACACTCATCTTGCCCCAACCTCCGAGCCATCCTCCATCACTCAAGCTCTTAAAAGCCCTCAATGGCGTAATGCTATGCAAGATGAATACGATGCTCTAATACGCAATCACACCTGGGAATTAGTTCATCTGGATCCTACGTATCATGTGGTCGGATTCAAATGGATTTATCGGATTAAATATCACTCAGATGGATCACTTGATCGCTACAAGGCTCGGCTCGTTGAACGTGGTTTTACTCAACGACCCGGACTTGATTATGTTGAAACTTTCAGTCCCGTTGTTAAATCAACTATTATTAGACTTGTTTTATCATTGGCTATTATGCAGGGGTGGAAGCTTCGCCAACTCGACATTAATAATGCATTTCTGCAGGGACATCTATCTGACATGGTTTACCTTTCTCAGCCTCTAGGTTTTGCTAACCCTTCTCGCCCGGACTATGTTTGCAAGCTTCGAAAGGCCATTTATGGCCTTAAACAGGCCCCATAGGCCTAGTATGATGAACTTAAGCGCTTTCTAGTTTCCACCAGTTTTCGCAACTCCACGGCTGACACATCGTTATTTATATATAACTCTAACGGTTCCTTCATCTATGTTTTGGTGTACGTTGATGATATTATCGTGACAGGAAATGACTTTGCAATTATCGACAAATTTATTGTCCATGTGGCTGGCCGGTTTGCACTTAAAGATCTCAGTCAACTTTCTTATTTTTTAGGGGTGGAAGTTTTGCATAATGCTGATGGATTATTATTATCTCAATGCCGCTATGCTTTGGAACTACTTAATAAGCTTAATTTTCAGGAAGCAAATGCCACGCCTGCACCCCTGTCATCGGATATTTCTACTCTTACCTCCACGTCCGGTGTGCCCCTAGCCGACCCGTAGCAATACTGCATGGTTCTTGGCAGTCTACAATATCTTCTTCTCACACGTCCGGACATTGCATTTGTTGTCAACAAATTATCCCAGTTTATGCATCAGCCAACTGATGTCCATTGGTCTCATGTCAAACGTATCCTTCGTTACCTTGCAGTCACTTCTCACTATGGACTTCAACTCTTTCGTGATTCACCATTTCCATTACACGCTTATACTGATGCGGATTGGGGTGGAGACAAGGAAAATTATGCTTCCACTAGTGCTTACATTGTTTACCTTGGTCGAAATCCCCTTTCTTGGAGTTCTAAAAAGCAAACTAATGTAGCCCGCTCGTCCACTGAAGCTGAATATCGTGCCGTTGCCGCTGCCACAACTGAGTTACATTGGGTTTCTTTTCTTCTACATGAACTGGGCTATCCATCCACTCAAAACCCCGTTGCCTACTGTGATCACTTAGGCACCACGCAATTTTGCGCCAATCCTGTATTCCACTCGCGTATGAAACATGTGGCGATTGATTATCATTACATTCAGGACAATGTTCTCTCTGGTCGTCTACTGGTTGTCCATGTTAACTCTCATGATCAACTTGCGGATTCACTTACCAAGTCCCTCCCTCGTCCGAGCTTCGTTCAACAGCGTGACAAGTTGGGTCTGCGTCCGCGTCCCACTTGAGGGGTGGTATTAGACTATATTGTAGATATATTTTATTATATACGCATTTATTATAGGTAGACCGTATTTATAGTAAATCTTGTAGAATCATGCATTTGTAACTATATATACACCTTACACAATGTAATACAACACAACTGTTAATACTCATTTCAATAATTATCTCTCTAAATGAAGATTAATTTTTAACTAGTCTACTAATAATTAATATCAATTTAATTTCTTCATGTTTAATTACAGAGGAGGATCAAGAACTAAGAAAGGATGATAATGGAAAATGCAATAATGCAAAGCTATATACTGCCACCTTGGGGGCACTTGCTTATGGATTAACCAATGATGGTAATTATTAACCTCCTAATAATACCATTTTAGTCATGGTTAATATGATAATTAATAAAACTATCTTATAATTTATATTCAACGGTGTAAAAATATGTTGTAAAAATAGTTATGTAAAAGTAACAACATTAGCATTACTCTCGATAACAGGTATTGCGTTTATCAAGTACCCGGTTGTCGGATACCAAAACCGTCTACAGTCGTCAGGAAGCTGCCTCGACAGCTTTAAGGACGCAATGCTCACGGCATGTCCCTGGGACCCACGTGTCAAGGGTCTATTTTTTCACCAAACCACATTCAGCATCGGCTTGTCCAAAGTGAAACTCTTCATTAAAGACGTTCAAAAGCTTGTTGCCTTGGAGCCCAAGTCACTTTGTGGCCTTGACCTCTACGATGGCATCCTCATACGATATGTTACCGCCTCAAAAGCGTATCTTGGAAAACAAGAGGATTCTCTAGACTTCGATATAACCTATTTCAGAAGTAAGGACCCTAACACCCCCAGGTAATGAAAATCAGAAGCACAAGAGATGAAAGACGATTATATATGGTCTCTTTCGTTTGCATTTTTTTATGCCTTTATGACCAATGTTTTATCTCGACGCTTTTACTCACAAATCTCTCGTTTGATTCATTATCTCTTTGATGCTTGTGTCCTTTAATACCAGGCTCCACCAGGATATCATCGAAGAAATCGAGCAGCTAGCGGTGTTCAAATACGATGCGTTGCCCCATTGGGGTAAGAATCGTAACGTAGTATTTCGGGGAGCAATAAGCAAATACAAAAAGCATGATAGTTTCTTGAAGGTCAAGCAACAATTTGATACTCGAGGACTATTCTCGAGCGAATGGACGGACATGATTCTTGGATTGAACGATGACGATCATGAGACGGAGAAAAAAGAGGGGGTGTGCCCTTGAAGGGTTGTGCTTGTGCTCTGAGGACATTCATTGTGCCCCTAACAAGGGATACTTTTGTAGTCCAGGGAAAATCTTTACGGATGCTAGGGTATGCACGTTACGAAAATGATAGGTTTACATCATCATTTGTTGTATATAAAATTTATATTATATAATAGTCGATCGGTATGTTTCATTGCACTTTATATATCAACTAGATCGAGTTCGAGTCTCTATCCCTTTCCCCAACATTATATAAAAAAGAAAAAACCAATCATTCATACTCTAGCTACCCTACCTTCCTGACTTTAAAATGGTCAATCCAACGGATAGAACATATTAGGTTAGGTGCCAAATCGAGTCGATATTGTTAAGGTTCAACCTTAACTCGATTAAAAAACACGGGCTCGAAACTCGCCTTCAGCTCAATCGGGTCTTAAAAAGGCCAAATCGAACTCGAATCATTAATTAAATACTCAATATAACTTGAATCGACTTGTAAGCTCGATGTTTTTTGAGCATTCATACAATTTTACGAAATATGGCAAGATCGATCTCGACACGTCTAATACTTGAATCAATTTATAATAAATTATTTAACAATATTTTTTTTTAAATTTAAAAAAAAAAAATTATTTATATATAAATAATTATTTAATGTATCTCGATTACACACGAGCTACTCGATTGCTATAATTTGAAAACTCGAGATCGGCTCGGTTAAATGTTCGAGTAGGTAGGCTCGAACTCAAACTCAAAAAAACTGAATCGAGTCAATCTACTTCCGAATTGAGTCCGAGGAGTCCGGTTCACTTACAGCTCTATGGCGGTATCGAGTTGGGTCGAAATTTGCCACTTTAAAATTTTTTATAATACGATATTGTAGAGTTGGGTCGAAATTTGCCACCCTATTTAAAAAGAGGATGGGAAGGTTAACCAACTTGAATGAAACCATAGATTTTATGGACATTGGACCATGGCATGGTTCCTTTGCATCTATATGAGAAAAAAGTTAAGGGTCCATATGCTGCCTAAAATACTCCATACGAGAAACCCTCCATGCAAGCTTGTGTCATGGGAAGGGACCATTATCTATAGGACCACATAAATGTTTACAATATAAAAAATCATATAGTTATTATGAAAGATAATGTTGTGCTGATTAATGCATTTGGATATATATGGCCATCTTGAAATAAATATTGATTTTTATACAAAATATTAATTAGGAACGAAAAGAGTAAATAACTAAATACCCGACTTCCGGAAATATTATGTACGGTAATCTTAATGGTATACCTCAAACAATATCTGCCTTGACATTTACATTGTGGTGTGAGGTGTGCCTTTTCGGTGGTCGTACTGAGGTGATGGAAGCTATTGGACTCCCCAACTACCTTTACCATAAAGGCATAAGAAGACGTAAAAGGAATTCCAATCTCATTTATTTATTGTGTACCATGAATCTGTATCAAAATATCATCAATAATAAAATCTTTATTATTACTTTTCTTTATTTTACATTTAATTTATTAACGATCTAACTAATTTTCAATAGTTTTTAACAATCATTTCATTAATGAGTTAAAGAATATTATAGGTTTCTCACTCTTTAAAATTTATAGCATTCAATAATTTTTTTTGTCTGTGTTAAAGCAGTCAAAATAACTTATATTTTGAGAAGAATGTATTATATACATAGAAGATAATATTATTATGGACACAACTGTTGTGTCACAACGACCGTCTGTATCATTGATAATAATGAGTCTAAATTAATCATCGGAGACTTATCGAAAAGGACAAAAAGATTTACAAATTTATCAAAATGGACAAGACGCCTTATAAAGACAATTTTACCCTTATTCATCATCTGACTATTTTTTCTCCTAAAATTCAGAAAATAGAAACGTGTGAAATCATGGAGCACTCCATGTTCTTTTTTTGTTTTGGAATATATATATATATATACTAGGGGGTGAAACCGTGCTTTGCACGGTGTTGCCCCTACTTGGTTGTTTTTGTTCGTGTTTTGTTCGAGAGGTTGTTCCGTGTTGTTAATGTCTCTGTTGCATTGTGCTGAGCCGTAGACTTTGCCTGATCCAGCATTGCCTACTGTGGTGGTGATGCTTTGTCGCGTTTTCTTGACAGTTTTCCATGATACTTTTGTATCCCTGATCAACAAATTCAGATGATATATCAATATAATCATCCCCTATGTATATCATAGAATGGTTCAAATTCAATTCTAGCAATGATATAAATTGTCACCTCGAAGCCTAAACGAATGAACTGATAGTACTGAGCAATTATTTGGCTAGAACCTGCAAATTTAACAGCCACATTATCAGGGCCAAGGTAGCTGATGTGAAAGATAAGTTCATCAGGCAAGTCAGCTTGGTTCTTCCAAAGATAAGTTATTGATTATTTTGATAAATACCTGCTCTTTTGATGGTTCTGGGATCAATATGAGATGAAAAGAAACGAAACATTTGATCAAACGATATTGCCGATAAAAGGGTAGGCCACACTTTTGTGTCAAAGTTAGAAGTAGCATTTAAAGAAGGGTATACCTCAGTATTCATGTTGGATCCATCTATATACACCTGAGTACTCTTTTGATGAATTATCTCGGATATCTCATCGAGTCGTTCCTCGTAAACTCCTTCTCAAATTATTGTAGTTTATACAAGAATAGTTTTTAGACTGTACCGTAAAGGCAGCAAGTTTATCCTATCCACATTGCAGTACTTGCAGGGTTTGTTTCATGAGTAGAAACAGGTATGACGCACACATTTCGGTGATGGTCCTCTTGTGCCTACGTTGCCAAAATACAACAGTTATGTAAGCAAAATGGTTGGGAAAGAGCAGTTACTATATGTAGAGAAATATGCTATTGATGTTTAAAATCAAGTTTTTTAAAAATGCAGATGGGAAACCTGTATTGGACGATTGGTTTTTCGACTCTTCCTCTCGTAGTAACTTTGTTTTTATCATTTATGAATTTAGTAAATGGAAAATTTGCGGGTCATTATGAGTTTTATTTATAGGTTTACTGTTTTTTAATCTCATCATATTTGTCAAGCTTTTCATAAGCAATTGCACTCAAGGCTTGTCCCAATTGAGTTGTCACTTCTTTAAATATCAGAGGGATCTTAGGATAAAGAATCACTCAAGACCTTCAATACACAGGCAAATTATACTCTTCGAGATATATTTTCTTATCAGCTAAATGACTTGGCATAACAGTATCCCCATAGGTGCAGCTACTACTTTTGGTTCCCTAAATTACTTTTTCTTCACTACGAAGAAGATTTGAGAAGTTATCCAACTTACAGTCACCGTGTGGAAAATGCTAATACATGAGGCCACTTATCAGTTCAATTAGACATTGCTCAACGGCATTTTCCAAAAAAAAATTAAAAAAAAAGAGGGTAAATTCCCTAGAAAATCACATAGTCAGTAGACCTTATGATGAGTAGGAATGATCAGGGGGGCAAAACAAACAGACAGAAAACACTTTCTAAGAAAACGACAGACTGAAAAATGATTATCAAACCTTACATTGTCCAGTTCATCGAAATAGGCGAGTTTGCTATGTAAAGATTCAACAAAGTCGATCAATCTTCGTTTCTCCAAAAGCTACAAGAAAAATAAAGTATCAACTTAGGAAGAGAACTTAAAAATTATACACAGTGAACAGACAAGAGGCATGGTGCACGGGTTATGATTTAAGATAAAAAGCTTGCATCTATCAGAAACAGAAGATAAACAAAGACAGCAGTGAAAACTGAGAAGTAATTACTTAGCACATTGCCATATCAACGAAAGCAAAAACATAACAGAAATGGAAAGTTGATGATTAAAGAACAACTCTAGTCTCCTAGATATTGGTGGAATGCCAAATACATAAATAAGACGACCCCATTAATTTACGAATTCAAAAATTCACAAGTGCCATGTGAACAACGTCCTTCCAAGGTCTCAAACGTGAAAATCATATGATAACAGTTCAGTATGGCATGCTAGGTTAACATCAAGTAAATCTGGAAAGATGAGAATACCAGTCTGTCGCATGCATCGTGAAGAGTTTTAGTCTTAATGGCCACTGCTTGATGTTGAGATTGAAGCTCATTGAACAGCTCAAGTGTTTCATCAACCTGGAAGAAAGAAAACATGAAAATGTTCAATGTATGACAATTTCAATCAAAGAAACTACAGTCAGCCAAAACGGCCACCAAGCATTCATTGAAATGAGGAAAACACAGTGTTTCCAACATTAATGCGATATTCTTTATTATTTTTCCAAAGTAAATAAGAAAATAGTTTTCAGTCCTTCCAAAATGATACAATAGTTAATATTAAATTTTCCTGGCATTTTTTAGAATGGATAGATCAAAAAGAGGACGTTTATTGTACAGTGGATTATTCGAGATAAGATAATGAACGGCATTAATTTTTCCTTTGAAAAGTGAAGCTTAGACAACATGGAAACTTCTCTCCTTCGCCTAATGCATTCACCATTTCAACAAATACAGGAGCACAAGAGGAAGATACATGATGAGACAATAGTAGAGATCCAAATCGAGAAATTCAAGAGGATATATAGAGGCAGCCATGAAAAAAAGTTCAGTTCATCAATATGCGATCTAACACAGGATACAGTTAACATTAGCCTGACCACTCTTGCAGTGGAGTGAAGTACCAAGTCATAAATCGTTCAAAGAAAACGATGGTGGTGGTTACATGATTAGTTTATGATTTGCCATGCGTTTGTAGTGAATTTAGGATTTCTATGATCTCATGGCACCTACAGATAACATAATATGATAGAATTTCAATTGGACCGGCATTTATGAAGGAAAAGAGATTCCCATGTATGCAAGATTTACACCGCATCCCAACCACGACATCTCGTATCTATGATATACGAATGGGTCGTGGATCAAATTCTTCTTAAGAATCTAACGACCCCATTTGATTTACATAAAGTGCTAATTCACACCATTAAAACACTCCACTCCAAGACTCGGGGACAATGCCAAATAGAATAGTACTACTAACAATTAAGGAGATAAAGGCATTTCTTCACACGATGAATTATGCTATCACATGTTTGAACCCTTTCTCAAATGTATTGACATAATGTTTATATTTTTCTTACGTCTAAACAAAGGAGAAGACCACGTACTTGGTTAATCATCAATAAGATAAATATTCCATGCAAAAGAAAAGCAACACTAACCTCGATTTCATATCGCTTCAAGATTGGCAAACCATTTATAAAAGCTGCATCAAATAAAGAGCAGAAATGGCATATCAACTCCTTAATTCTGATGTTCACCGCAATGCAAAAAAATATTTATTCAGCTATCATAAGTTCAGTCTAAGCAGATATCTCCACGCCACAAAATTATTTATTAGAAAAATTTGAAAAATAATTAAAACTAAAGGTCAATACAGTTACTAATATTCTGTTTCAAGCACAAACCAGGTGAAATAAATCATTCACAACATACTTATAATTCATATTCTTTTCAATTCATTTGCCATCATTACAATTTTGCACAGTACCAATCATAATCCCCGTCTGCCATGACACACCCAACTACCAAGAATCCTGCTGACTCCAGTTGCCAACGGACTAATACCAAACCAATGCTCAATCTGATGGAATGCCGTATAGAAGTGGAAATCATGCCACAAAAGTACCTTACCTGAGTTTTAAGGTTTTAATTTTGTCATATCAATAAAGTTGAAGTATCCTAAACAATATTTTGAAGGAAAAGTATTGAAATGGGGATGCCAGGTTCCAATATTCAAGGGGGGGAAAAAATCATGTACCAAATATCAGAAAATGAATCAATCTATGTTCAAGATTAGGAGTTGACCATTAGCAGCAAACCACGTCGAACTTCATGAATTAAATTTAAATCGTTTTCAAATGTTTACTGACACTAAGATCAAGTACTATGACAAGTAGAATAGATAAATCAACGTTGGATTAATCACACCCTGTTGTGCACTATGACACGACTTATGATATTCTGCCAAGAGATTATAAACCACAATGTCAAATGATTTCATAACCTATCAAAAATTAAGCAACTTGAATAGCAATAACAAACCAGCAGAATCAAAATTAACAAACTAAATGACGGCCTAACAACCAAAGAACATCAATCCACACCCACCTAGCATACCCAATTGAACCCCCACACAACATGCAATCCAAAAAAACATGAAATCGAGAAATCAGAAGCTAAAGCCACCATCTTGCTGGAAAAATGTTGGATAAGCAAGAAATCCACACCCATCCAGCATACCCAATTGGGCCCCCACACAACATGCAATCCAAAAAAACATGAAATCGACAAATCTAAAGCCAAAGCCACCATCTTTCTGGAAAAAGGTTGGATAAGCTGATGCAAACGAGACAATGGACAGAAAAGCGTACCTTAAAAAGGATCGATAGCCTGAAATACACACCGCAACGATGAGGCAACAAACCTGCAGAATCAGAGTTAACAAGCTTGGATGATCGATACAAAAAGAATTCCAGCAACAATTGAAAGCATGGAAAACCAGAGGAAATAGTCGGAGAACACGGGCTCTCACCATAGTCCGATGAAAGCAAGACCAATGCAATTGTAAAAAGCTCCATCACCGACTGGAAACCATCTATTTATAGCCACCAAAGTCTAGGCGGTGCATACTGGTTAGTTGAGGCTTAGACGTGTAGGTGGCACATTGGAGCAAGCAGAGGTGCCATTTTCGTCGTTCGCCGGCGGTAGGAATAGCAAATTTGATGGTACTAACAAGGTTGATTATAGGCAAAAGACGCTGGTCGGTGGTGGAGTTTTGGCAGCGGCGGCCGAATCAGACCTCAGCAAAATGGAAGAGGAGTGGATGAGGGAGCCATAGATTGGAGAAATATCATTCAGTATGTGGAAGGTATACGGCGTCGTTTCACAAGAGTGAGTAAGAAAAAAAAAAAATTAAAAAAAAATATGATTGAAGAACACAACAAATTAGTCAACCTTTTTTCCGCAAATAATAGATTGCAGAGGAAATTGAAGATATATAATGTGCCACTACTAATTATCACAATATTTGACACTACTATTTGATATTATTATACTATATGACACTACTGTTTGATATTACCATTTGATATTGTAATATCATTTGGCACTATCATTCGACATTGCTATACTATGTAACACTACTGTTTGACACTACCATTTGACATTGTGATACTATTTGACACTAACATTTGACATTGTAATACTATTTGACACTACCATTTAACATTGTAATATTATTTGACACTACCATTTGACATTATTATACTATATGACACTACTGTTTGACACTACCATTTGACATTGTAAAATTTTAATTGACACTGTCATTTGACATTGTTATACTATGTAACACTATTGTTTGACACTATCATTTGACATTGTGATACTATTTGACACTATCATTTAACATTTTTATACTATGTAACACTACTATTTGACACTAACGTTTGACATTGTAATACTATTTGACAGTATCATTTAACATTGTAATATTATTTGACACAACCATTTAACATTATTATATTATGTAACACAACTGTTTAACTGCCACATCCTTTGAAAAAAAACCACCCACGTTCAGTTTTTTTTTATTTAGGAAAAGGTCATAAAGGACAAGTTTACATTTTATTTATGTAAAAAGGACAAGAAAATAATGCAATGGTTGTGAAGGACAAAAAATAATGTATATCCAAAAATACCCTTTATAATTATAACTAGCCTCATTTCTCCATTATCCCAAAATGTATAAACCCTAGCCTCAATACTCTTCTCTTCTCTGCAAATTTCACATAACCTATCCCAGAATATTGCACGGAACTCCTCGACGTTGCACGGAATATTGATAACACCTTCATGATCGTTTGCCTCCCATCCTCCCATCTGCGTTTTCGTGCTACTGCATCTGCAAATTTATGTACTTCATCTCCTAAAATTCTCTTAGCCGCCATTTCGAATTCGTCGATTCTTGCTCCCGCCGCTTTCCTTTCTTTTCTCTTTTATCTTCAAAAATAGTATTAGTCATCAAATTATCTTAAAGATTGGAACTTTATAGGCTTTCCTGTTGGAACTCTTCCTCCGCCTCCTTCAGCAACTCCATAAACAGCGGATGATTCACGTTCGTCACCGGCACCAAAAACCTCTGTTGCTCCTCCTCTCCTAATCCAACCATAACCGCTACGAATCCTTTCGGCACTTGATGATGAATCGAAGTTTCGATTCCGATTATGCTGAATCTGATTACGGTGGTGATAATTCAGCATCTGCGATAAGTTTAGATGAAAATTCAGATGCAGGTGATTATTCTTATCTCCTCCACCGTTTCCGTTGCCGTTGCCGCCGTATCCATCACCGACGAAGACAAATCAACCAAAAAAAAAAACACACCGCTCGCGTGAATTAGCAACAACTAGCTCTGTTATAAGAAGAGAAAATAAGAAAAAGGCAAGGAAAATGTAGTAACGTTTCGGCATTTTTTCTATGAATGTGCACGATCTTAATGTACACAAATCCCCTATTGGGGTTCCCCTTCCCAAGTAGGGTATAGAAAGAGTAACGTTTCGGCATTTTTTCTATGAATGTGCACGATTTTAAGGTACACAAATCCCCTATTGGAGTTCCCCTTCCCAAGTAGAGTATAGAAAGAGTAACACCCTCAAACATAGTAACACATAATGTAGTAACTCGTAGTAACACCAACACGTAGTAACACCAGCACGACTTTAATGTGAAAAGAAAAAAAAAATATTATCATTAAGGGTATTTTTGTACATCTTTTTTTTTTTGTCCTTCCCAACCACTGTCTTTGTTTTTCGTCCTTTTTCATCATTTACCATCTTATATTGTCCTTTAGACCCACCACCCGTTTTTTCTTTAGCAAGTTTCCCTTCACAGCGTGGGAGTTACATAAAAATAAAAATAAAAATAAAAACTTCTACTTTTTTTTAAAAACATGGGAAGCTTGGAAATAAGAAAATGGGTATTTTTGTCCATATACAATAAAAAATGTCATTTTCAACAAAATAACTACCTTCATGTCCTTTTTACTAATTTACAAAAGTTTTTTTGTCCTTTTTTCATAATAATCCCATTAATCATTATGTAAACTTGTCAAACCCATTACATTTGATTGAAGCTATTGCTCCGGGATATGCATCGGCCATTGTTGAAAGTGACTGCTTGTCTTCCATTCAAGCACTTTAACGACCTTCGAATGATATTGATGTCTTAGGTTGTGTTGCCCGGGTTTGCCTTTCTCTGTTGTCATCTTTTGATTCTTTTCGGTTTTCGTTTGTTAAGCATACAGACAACGCGTAAGCTCACATATAAGCTAGACACGGTTTCTTAGAGCATCTCCAACGGTTTTTTTCCCGAGACTTTCGCACCAAAATGGTGCAATAGTGTTCCTCCAATGATACACTTTTTTCCTCCCATTTCACCAAAATCCTTCTTCAATCCTCATATTTGGTGTCGGGTCGACCCGACACAATTTACCACCTCAGCCTTTCCTTTCTTTTTAATAGACTCAATGCTTTAATATGGAATATTTCTGAAATATTCTTTTTAATGTAGAATTGTTGAAAAAGAATATTGTAATTTTACATTATTTTGGTGTTTTGATGAAAGCAAGGAAGAACCCCTTTAGAGATGCTCTTATTGCTGGGACGAGTTGTTTGTCCCGGGGGGAGGGGGGGGGTTTATTCTCCGCCTCTTTTTGTGGATTTGCTTTAATGAAAAAAGTTTTCTCTTATGAAAAAAAAAGGTTAAAATTAAAACGCTCCCAAACAAATAAATTTTCACATCTTCTATTCTTTTCCGCATAATAAAATATCCTTCATACTGAAACTTAACTCATAAAATTAAATTACAACAGAGTGATATGACAATAACAAGTGTGGCATAACAATTAAAATAAAATATTTTTACATCATTTATATTTATATCGATGATATAAAAATATATTTCAGATAATTGTTATGAAATGAATGTTGTGCAGTAGTAGAATTTTTACTTCACAACATACCATGCATGCATGCAAACTTCTAAATAAAATGCGTAGGAGGCAATAAATACTACGCAACAGGAACTTTGACCGGGTATCTGTCAATGCAATCAGCCAGGGGTTATTACCCTCTTCGCCGTTAATGGCGGAAATCGGCCGGAGAGCCTTCCAGACGGCGCTGTTACACTTGAATCCCGATCCGAACGCGATTTGCCAAACTCTATCTCCTTTCGAAACTCGTCCTTTAGCTTCTGTGTACGCCAATTCGTACCACAAGGAGCTGCTAGATGTGTTGCCGAATCGATGGAGTGTCATCCGCGATGGCTCCATGTGGTGATCTGTTAAGCTCATGTTCTTCTGCATCTCGTCTAGGACTGCTCTGCCTCCGGCGTGTATGCAGAAATGCTCGAACGCGAGTTTGAAATCTGGTATGTATGGTTTGACTTTGATTTTGAGGATTTTGCGTTTGATGAGGGTGACGAAGAACTTGAATTGCTCGGAGAATGGTAGAACCATTGGTCCGAGAGTTGTGATGTTTGTTTTCAAAGCGTCGCCGGCGACTGCCATGAGCTCGCGGGAGAGAGAAACGCCGATTGTTCCGGTGTCATCTTCGCGTTGGTAAACGCAGTTATAGCTGTTGTCATCGGATCCTTTATGAGTCCGAACGGTGTGGACCAACTCGTATTTGGATCTGCGCCGGTCTCCGGATTTATTGGACAGGAGCATGGCGGCGCCGCCCATTCGGAAAATGCAATTACACAGAAGCATTGAACGGTCATTCCCGAAGTACCAATTCAATGTGATGTTTTCGGTGCTAACAACGACGGCGTAACTGTTCGGATTCGAATTGAGAAGGTGTTTAGCGAGATCGATTGAAATTAGTCCGGCACTACAACCCATTCCGCCGAGATTATAGCTCTTGATATCAGATCTGAGCTTGTAATGGTTGATAATCATGGAGGAAAGTGACGGAGTAGGATTAAACAAGCTGCAATTAACGATTAAGATACCGATTTCCTTCGATTTGATTCCGGTTTTCGCAAATAGCGAATCTAGGGCTCCGAACATGACGGCCTCCGCCTCCGCCCGAGCTTCTTTCATGCACAAATTTGGGGGAATTGAAGTAATTCCTCTGGGAAAATAGGTTTCATCCCCTAAACCGGAACGAGTAGCGATTCTGCTCTGAAAATTGATCGTTTCTTCCCGGAAAGCACCGGTTTGTTTCGTCATGTTCAGGAACGAACCAACCGACATTTTCCGTTCTTCCTCCGGCTTGTAACAAGAAAAATCCACCAAATACACCGGCCCGGGTCGGGTCGCCCGGTAAATTCCCACCAACAAAATCAACACAGCTACACTTACTATACCCGTAACGCTGTCAACGACGGTTGCTCCACCGGAAAACAAAACAGACAGATGTTGGAAGCTGCTAATAACTCCGGCCAGCTGAACAAAAGTGGTTGCCGAGAGCGGCAAAATGAGTAGAACAAAGAGAAGGGTAGTGGCGGGATGCCATGAAGAGAAGCCATAACGTAAACCCAACCGGACGTATTTCAGCTTGACGGAGTGCAGGAAGTCCGGCAACCGGCGCCGGATTTTGATCACCACTGAAGATGAATCTTTAAAAGCCATCTCAGCCGTCAATCTTTCTGTCTCCATATCAATACTGCTGCTGTTCCTCCTCTCCATTTTTCTCTGTAAGTAAATCAATCTTTTTCTCAGCTAACTTACCTTATCAAACTATATATATAGTGCACAGATCAAAAGTGTTTTTATTCGGATGATCAAAATGAGTAGTAGAATTTGTCACATATGCCAGATATAGAATAAGAATAAGAATAAGAATAAGAATAAGATTCACTGGAAGAATGTTATTCACGGGTTGAACTTTTTAAAGAAAAACTCAAAAAAAGGATGAGAATCAAAATAGAGAATGTGTTGGGGACATGGAAAAATACACATAATGAGAATGAATATTTATAATAATAAATGTACTACTACTATAAGATGGACTTTGTTCAACTTATAGCTTTTAATGTTCAACAAGAAATTCAGAAATTACTGGTCACCTACTAAACTAGCAACTACCAGAAAAGCCAGCTCAATGTGGATTCAAGTGGATCAGCAGCCAGCAGAAAAAAACGTTGCATTACTCTTAATTATTGGATATTAAGACAAGTTTCTATCTGAATTGATGATCTTCTGAACTACTTAAATTATTATTAATTTATGATGAATGATGATTAATATAATAAAACTATAAGCTCATTGGTATATCTTTTAGGGTATTCGTAGCAGAAGCATTATATGGTGCTCTATTCTCTAAAATGAAAATAAAAAGTAGAGTTTACCCCAAATAGCTCGACGATTCAAAGATCGTCACTCTCAACTTTAGGGTTCTTTCTCTTGGTGATAGCCTAAAAAAACTCCCAGAATATGAAGAACAACAAAACGAAGGGGGTGATTTGGGATGTTTTAGACTGCACTTGAGATGTTGTTTCTCAAGCTGCCTACGTATCCAATGTTGGGATTGGAATCAAGTCTTCGTAGTTTCTTAGAGATAATTTATATAAAGGGGCTTGTGTCCTAGGGTTAACGTGTAATGTACCGGAGATGGACTCTGATTACCGTGTTCCCTAAGGAAAAGGATTACGTTGCGTTAATCCCCTGGATTTTAGGAGATAATTACGGGTATTTGAATATTTGTATTAAGTGATAGAGATTGGAGCCTTTATGCTCAAAATTCTTGCCAAAGTTAGTTGTTAATTGAGCACGTGGGAAATATAGCTAACTGACGAACTCTGGCCGACACAGTTGGCCCGAGCTGAACCGACCGACTCGTGGAGGTCGGGGAGGAAGGCCGAGCTGGTGCAAGCTCGGACTCTTATACTTGGTAAATCAGGGGAACCTACGCTGACCGACGAGGTTGGTCACCGTTTGGCTAGGATGTAAGCGACGCCCGACCTTAAGAGGTTGGACACGGAGTTCGAATCTGCACCGGTCGGTATGAAGAGGATAAGGCGAGCAGCCGGACCGCACTAGTCCGGTTACTGGGATGTCCGGCGCCTTCTCTCTCTTTCTCAAACGTAGAGCCACTAAAGAGGTGCCATGCAGGTAGGTTCAAATCCTGGCATCGTCATAAGCCCCCCAGATCCAGCCGAACTTTGGTTAGCCGGCTCGGGTCTGCCTATGTGGTGGCTCGGCTCGGGTGTTTGTAACCTGTGGGTTTTGAAATTAAACTGCCAGGTAGACAAGCTAGCCATGGTGTCATTAAAGCTATAACGGGAATCGAGGCGTCGCTGCCCACTAGCATTAACTGAAACCGTTCCTCCAGGTAAAATGGGAGTTATAACCCCATTACCCCAAACATCATTCCACACTTGACTATTCTCCCAGTTATCACTCTGTTCTTATTGCAATCTTCTTCCCTATTTTTACTTCTTCCCATATGACCGATTTCTCTGAATAAGAACCACTTTCCCCCAAGACCGAGGCACTTATCAGAGAGTCCTGGACTAGACCGGTGTTTTTTTGAAGAAATTCCTTGGGTTCCTCCCCAACCGATATCCGTTGCTTCTTCATCCGCTCCGTCGTCAAATACTTTTGATCCTCTCTTTAGGTACAAGATTCAAAAGGCTACCCAGGATATCATGGGGAGTCACGGATTGGCCTCGGTCCTGGCCCAAAGCAGTGTGGAGTACATTTGTCAAGAGTACGGGATAAAGCAGAAGGAGTTTATCCTTCTACTTCCTGCGGACCCTCGTCCGTTCGCATCTCGTCCTCCGGATGGGTACTTTGTTATCTACGAGGCCCAGTTGAATGCGGGTTTGAGGTTGCCATTGTGTCCTGCCGTTGTGTCTGTGCTGCGGCATTATGGCTTAGGAGTGGCTCAACTAGCCACTTTTGCAGTTAGAACAGTGATAGGTTTCGCCATACTATGTCGTGCAGTCGGGGTGCGGTTTTCGGCTGGTCTCTTTCGGACCTTTCATCGCATAGCCCAGAGCCCAGGGTTGAAAGGATGGTACCACTTCTCTCGTCGGTCGGGAATAAAGGAAATGATGCCCGAGGGTCCCAAGTACAACACCTGGCGGGGGCGTTTCTTCTTTGTTCGAGACGGTGGGGATTCTCGGCTAAGACGATGGAACACAAGCTCCCTACAAAAAGACGAGTGTCCGACTCTCCCGGAGTCGGCTCCAGTAGACGCTATTCAAAACGCGGGGATCGTCCTGAGGTTGCGTGAATTGCCTTCCAAGCTGATTGCTGCAGCTCGTCTGGCTGAGGCTGGTCCTGACCCTTACCTTCCCTTCCCTTGGATAACGACGGTCACGAACTGGGTAAGTATCGTTTCTCCCTTGTGTATTTCCATGTGTCATAAGTAATATGCGTTCTTATTCTCGCAGTAAGGATTTTGGCCGGCCTCCAAGCCCCCGGTCTCAGGGAGGAGGTAGAGCAACAAAGCGATGAGGTGGACGAGACCGTTGGACATAATAGTCGACCTCAGACGACCAGGACCGTGGGGTCTCTCGTCGGGCCTGAGGCGGCTCGCCTGTTAGCCGAACTAGAGGAGGATACATTGGAGGAAACTCTCGGACGAACATGAATGTTCCTATCGTAGTGGTGGATGACTAGGGGAATGAAGAAGATGATGAGGAGGAGAGGAGGAGCCTGTGATTCCTCTTGTACGGAGATCCTTCGGCTCTAGGCCAAAGGATGCTGACACGGAAGAGAGGGTGGAAAAGATGTGCAGAAACGGTGTGGGGTCGGGCTCAGAGAAACATGGTGAAGGGACGTCTGAGGCTTGCCAAGAAACAACGAAGGGGGTCAGGGCGATCTCCGGACTTCGCCCCGTGCAGCCGATCATGCGCAAGATGTTTCTCAGATGTCTAACCTGGATTTGATCGAAGCGGGCTTCGAAGCCATGAGATATGTAAGTTCACCTTTTTGTTTCCTTAGTACTTACCCTGCCTGAGCGATCTTGACCATACGTCGTGTTTTTTCAGGGGTCGGTCGTAGGTGAAGAGATTTTTTGCCGTCTTGCACGTTCGTCTACTGAACGAGAGAAGAGGACTTCCGATCTGAAGTCCAAAGACGATCGAATAAAAGAGTTTGAAGAGCAATTACATGCACAAATGGAAAGGACAAAGACCTTAAAGTCCGAATATGACGTTCGCCTCCAAGAGTTTATGAACGAACACTTAGAGAAAGAAGACGAATTGGATGGTCATGTCGCGAGGCTTCGAGAAGAGCTCTAGGCTTCCGAGGCTACTGTCCGAGCTTTCCCTGATTGTCTCCAAGAGGCCTCGGCCCAAGCCATTAAAGATTACAAAGTCTCCCCTTTCGTGAGAACTAGCTATACGCTGTGGGGGTAGATAGGGGAACGTAAACGAGCCGAACCCTACCGAACATGTGGCCTCGGCCCAAGCCATTAAAGATTACAATAGCATCCTCGGTCCGCTCTTTATCGAACATGCTTTGTTCGAACATGTTCGGCTCGAACCGTTCGAATATATATAATATATTATATTATATATTATAATATATATAATATATATATATTATATATATATAGTTTTTTTTAAATATAAAAAGTTCGAGCCGAACGTGTTCGATGAGAAATATCAAATACCTAACATTCGGCTCGATACGAATCGAACTCGAATCGAGCTTTTTTCGAGCCGAATACGGAATAGATCGAATGTTTACGGTAAGGTCCATCACCTGGACCTTACCACCGACAGCCTCGCTCACCCAGACTTGTATAATCCTGACGCCGAATCAACGTACTCTCTTCGGGTAAAGGAATTTCAAGCGGGGGTGGATCTTGAGGCAAAGTACCCTATGTAGGCTTGGTTTCGAGCTCTTGATAGTATGCCTTAGTGTAGATTCTGTAGTTCGATGGTTTACTGTAATTATGCTAATTAGTGATAATAAAATTTTTCAGCTTTTGTTTGCTCGTGGTTTGTATTTTGTGATTTTTAAGATATTTTATTTGCGTGATAGTAGTTGCCCCCTAGTATGTCATGCCTATGATTATTCAGGGATAGCATACTAGCGTTATTGGGTGTTATTCACGCAATTAGTTTGAGTTTTTTTGTTAAGAGGCACTACGATTGGAGTCAGATTGGGTCGACCCATGGTATGAGAGACTTGACGAGCAGGGCCAGGCTGGTGCTGACTTCTCATTTTAAAGGCATGTCGATCGGGGCCAGTTCGGTCTGACGTCTCGCGTGAAGACTTGGACGAGCAGGGCCAGGCTAGTGCTGACTTCTCGTTTTAAAGGCACGGCGAGCGGGGCCAGTTCGGACTGACGTCTCGCGTGAATGCACTGTGTGGTTGTAATAAGACGTTATACTGATAGAGTAACAATGAAAGCATTTTATTGAAAAACGACAAGAAGGTAAAACAACACTAAAAAGAAAATGACGGCTAGGTAGGGGCTGTTCACGGGATCCGTTCTAGGGATAGAACCTTCACAAGTTGTTAGCATGACAGTTTCTGGGGATTGTTTTGCCTTTAGAGTCGGCCAACTGATAAGCACCTTTTCCATGCATTTTGATCACTTTGTAGGGTCTTTCCCAATTTGGGTCTAGTTTGCCCCCGAGACCTTTCTTGCTCACTTTATTCTTTCGGAGTACCAAGTCTCCCTCCTTAAAGTACAAGTGCTTCACCTTACTGTCGTAGTACTGAGAAAGATTTTGTTTGTATTTGGCCATTCGAATGAATGCTATCTATCTTTCTCTTCTAGGTCATCTTTGGCGTGTCGAAGCTCGACCTCCATGTATGTTTCGGCGTGAAGCTGGAGCCTGGGTGAGGGCAATCCGATCTCGGCAGGTATAACAGCTTCACTTCCATAGGCCAAGGAGAAAGGCATTTCTCCCGTGGCCGAGTTCAGGGTTGTTCGGTATGCCCATAGGATATTCGGCAGATGTTCTACCCAGATGTTCGGTATGCCGATTCGAGTATTTTCTTCAGCCCGGCCTTGATCTGTCGATTGGTCTGTTCGACTTGTCTGTTTGCCTGAGGATAGCCTACTGAAGTGAAATGTTGGGAAATTCCTAATTCGGCGCACCATGATCTGACTCCCTTATCTTCAAATTGTGTACCATTGTCTGATATCAAGGTCCTCGGAATCCCGTACCGACACACGATATTTTTCCACAAGAACTTCTGTATGACTTTAGCGGTAATCGTGGTGAGGGGTTCGGCCTCCACCCACTTGGTGAAGTAGTCTACATCGACCATTAAGAATCTGAGGTTACCCGGCGCCCGAGGTAATGGTCCGACCAAATCGACGCCCCACTGGTCGAAGGGCCAGGCCACGGCCAGGGGCGTCATTTGTTGAGAGGCTAGATGGGATATATTACTGTGTACTTGGCACGAATTACATCTTCGAACGAGGTCCTCGGCATCTCGTCTCTTGGTCGGCCAATAGTAGCCGAATAGCCGACACTCTCGTGCTAACGTCCGAGCTCCGGGATGGTTTCCACAAACTCCTAAAATGATTTCACGGTGTAGATAGTTGCCTTCATCCTCGGTTGTGCACCTGAGCCAGGGTGCCACAAAAGACTTCCTATAGAGTACGTTATCAAAAAGCGAATACCGCGCGGCTCAAAATTTCATCTTTCTTGCCAAGGTTTTGTCCTCCGATAGTATTCCATTGCGGAGATATGACACTATGGGATCCATCCAAGTGTCTTCCTGAGTGATTGGTTGAATTTCTTGGGCATCATAGCTTCTTTCTTGTAGCAATTCTACCAGTACCCTTTTGTTGGAGACGAAATTAGATGCTAACTTGGAGAGGGCGTCGGCTCGGCTATTCTAGGATCGGGGGACTTGCTCAATGAAGACAGTGTGGAAAGCCTTGAGTCAGGCGTTGGCTACAGAGGCTCCTCTTTAGCTTCGTATTCCCCTTTTACGTGATTTATAATCAACTGAGAATCGTTGTAAACCCGCAAACTCCTTGCTCCCAATTTAGCTACTAACGTAAGTCCGGTGATCAGAGCTTCGTACTTGTCCTCATTGTTGGTGGCCTGGAAGCTAAATCGGAGTGCGTAGGGAAACTCTTCACCTTTTCGGCTGATGAGTAGGAGCCATGCCCCGGCTCCGTCCTTGTTAGAGGCCCGTCGACGTACAACGTCCAATATTCAACCTCGGCGCTTGGTTGACTTTGTTCGGCAGTTATGGCCGTTTCTTCTGCCAGGAAATCCGCCAGTGCTTGGGCTTTGACTGTTGTTTGGGGACGGAAATCCAAGTCGTACTCAGCTAATTCTACTACCAACTTTGTCAATAGTCCTGACGCTTCGGGTCGGGATAATATCTGTCGAAGAGGTTGGTCGGTAATCACAACAACCGGGTAAGCTTGAAAATAGGGTCTTAGCTTTTTGGATGCGTGTACTAAAGCCAAAGCTAATTTATCGGCGTTTGAGTAACTTCTGGGCCGCGTAGAGCTTTACTGACGTAGAAAATCGGTTTTTGCACACTGCCCTGCTCCTTGACGAGGACGGCACTGATGGCCTCGCCGCACATTACCAGATAGGCAAATAGGGTATCTCCTTGCCGTGGTGAGGTTAACGTGGGCAGCTCGGCTAAATAGGTTTTTAGATCCTCGAAGGCTTGCTGGCACTCTTCGTCCCACTTAAACGGATTAGCTTGTTTTAGAATCTTAAAGAAAGGGAGGGCCCGCTGGGCCGATTTGGACAAAAATCGTCCGAGCACGGCCATTCTTCTTGTCAACCTCTGAACTTCCTTGATGATTCTCGGTGTCGGCATAGTTCTTAATGCTTCTACTTTGTCCAGATTAGCTCTGATGCCTTCCTGTGATATCATATATCCCAGGAACTTCCCGGTCCGGACTCCAAACGTGCACTTTTTGGGATTAAGCTTCATCTGTGAGGTTCTGAGTACTTCAAAGACTTCCTTTACACCCGTCAAGTATTTCTCCAGGGTATTGCTTTTGATTAGGAGGTCATCTACATATACCTCAATACACTTCCCAATTTGATTTTCAAATATCTTGTTAACGGCCCTTTGGTAGGTCGCTACAGCATTTTTGAGGCCAAATGGCATAGTCTTTTAACAGTATGTCCCAAATTCGGTGATGAACGAGGTCTTTTCGGCGTCCTGCGGGTCCATGATAATCTGATGGTAACCCCTATAAGCATCTAGGAAACCGAAAACTCCAAAGCCTATGGTCGAATCCACCATTCGGTCTATATTGGGTAAGGGATAACAGTCCTTAGGGCAAGCTTGGTTGTGTCAGTAAAGTCTACACACATCCTCCAACACCGTCTGGCTTCTTTACTAAGACGGGGTTTGCCAGCCAGTCTGGGTAACTCACCTCACGAATCATGTTGGCCTGGAGCAGGTTAGTTACTTCCTTCTTAACAGCGTCCATTCGTTCTTGCGCAAAATGTCTTTTCTTCTGGCGAACAGGCTTTCGGCTTGGGTCGACATTCAACTGATGCATAGCTAAGGCTGGGGATAGACCAGGCATCTCTTCTGTAGTCCAGGCGAACACATCCTTGAACTCCTTCAGCAAGGCTATCCACTATCGCTTGTGCAAATCGGGGATCCATAATCCTATTGCGACGGTTCGGTCATCTTGATCTTCCCACAGACATATTTCTTCTGTTTTATCGTTCGAGGACCAGGTTTCCTCGCCTTCGGGCAGCAATCCTTCGATAGGAATTGGTGCGGACCTGGTGTCTTTGTTTGTTCCGGACGCAAAGCAGCTTCTCGCCTGATCCACGTTGCCCCTGATCTCTACGAGGCCCCCATTGGCTAAGAATCTTAGGCTATTATGTGCAAGTGATACGACGGCTCGTAAACTGATCAACAAAGGGAGTCCCAAATTTATATTATAAGGGGATGGTGCCTTAACCACCATGTACTCAATTAGAAGAGTCCGGCCTAGAGGAGGTCGGGCGAAGGTGGTAGGGAGGGCGATGGTACCCTCAGGATACACTGGTGACTCGGCAAAGCCGAACAAGGGGGTAGTTGTTGGGTCTAACTCAAAGCTGTTTAAGCGCATCAAAAGTAAAGTAGAGTAATACAAAATACTAACCGCACTTCCGGTGTCAATGCAAAAGCGTTTTACCAGATTTCGGTCCACCAAGGCTTCGATCATGAGGCCACTGTTGATAATTACCAAGGGGATAGGGTCTCCAACGTGGTAAGCCACCTCCTTGAGAAATCGTTGCCGTTTCTGGGGCGTTGGGGTCCCGGAGTATCGATCATCTTCTTGTGTCAGAACCTGACCGCCATATTTACTGGAGATGGTGTTCACGTTCTTCATCTTCAGGCAGATTCCACAGACAAATTACTCACAAAAAGTGGCCCTCCTTCTAGCGACAATTGACGATTCAAATATCGTCACTCTCAACTTTAGGGTTCTTTCTCTTGGTGATAGCCTAAAGAAACTCCCAGAATATGAAAAACAACAAAACGAAGGGGGTGATTTGGGGTGTTTTAGACTGCACTTGAGATGTTGTTTCTCAAGCTGCCTACGTATCCAATGCTGGGATTGGAATCAAGTCTTCGTAGTTCCTTAGGGATAGTTTATATGGAGGGGCTTGTGTCCTAGGGTTAACGTGTTCCGAAGATGGACTCTGATTACCGTGTTCCCTAAGGAAAAGGATTACGTTGCGTTAATCCCCTGGATTTTAGGAGATAATTATGGTATTTGAATATTTGTATTAAGTGATAGAGATTAGAGCCTTTATCACTCAAGATTCTTGCCAAAGTTAGTTGTTAATTGAGCATGTGGGAAATATAGCTAACAGACGAACTCTGGCCGACACAGTTGGCCCGCGCTGAACCGACCGACTAATGGAGGTCGGGGAGGAAGGCCGAGCTGGTGCAAGCTCGGACTCTTATACTTGGTAAATCAGGGGAACCTAGGCTGACCAACGAGGTTGGTCACCGGTTGGCTAGGATGTAAGCGACGCCCGACCTTAAGAGGTTGGACACGGAGTTCGAATCTGCACCGGTCGGTATGAAGAGGATAAGGCGAGCAGCCGGACCGCACTAGTCCGGTTACTGGGATGTCCGGTGCCATCTCTTTCCTTCTCTAGCGTAGAGCCACTAAAGAGGTGCCATGCAGGTAGGTTCAAATCCTGGCATCGTCATAGCTCTCACAGCAGAGTCCCTATCCCTATTTATTTTTAGGGATATGAACAGTGCATCCCTACTTGTGAGGATGCACTATTCACGTCCCTAAACATATTTAATTATTAAAAATTATAGGGATATGGATGCTGTTGGAATGAAATAATAAATATTTATTGTGTATGAATAGAGTTGTGAGGTAGAATATGTATTATTTAATATTATTTAAAATGTTATAGAGATAGGGATGCTGCTATGGAGTATTTTGAATTGAGATGTTGTAAAATAGGGAAATGTATTATTTTATATTATTTTAGAGATAAAAAATGGTGCACCTGGCGTGAATGCCCTAAACAAGCGTAACGAGCCTAAGCAATGGATATTATAGCTTAAGTAGTTGAGGCGTTAGAAGTGACTATTTGGAGAGGCTAAATATCACACTATGAGAGATAATGAGGTCGCCTCTAGAATCCTATGACGGTGGATCGTCTGTAGAATCCTCATACAGGGTTCCAACAAGGACACCAATTAAGTTGAGAGACTAAATGACATAATGTGAGAAATGTTGAGAGTGACATCTGAAATCTTTTGGGACATCGCATTTAGAATCATCTGGTAGAAGGTCGCATCTAGAAGACTATAATCCTTTAGTGAATAATCGCTCGCTAGATGACCACCATAACAGTTTGATTATAAAATAAAAAAAATAAAAAGTGATGCATAATCAAATCAATCCTTTAAAACACTACAAGCGCTTTGCATCATATAACACTAGAAAGTAATTAAGCACCCTTTCCACACATTAATTTTGTTGAGCATTTCAATCACTCTCATTTTCAATCAATTGTTCCGTGATATACAAATTTCATAAGACGATACACAAAACATGAATCCATGCAATATTGAGGGTGATAATATGAATGGAAAAAAAAAAAAAAAACTTGAGCAGTAATCAATGTGCCTTAACAAATGATGATATAAATAAGTGTTTTTTCGCATTAGAAGGTTATCACAAGGTCTCAAATGCAATGATATAAACAAATAAGAGTAGTTTCATAAAAACATTATAGGTAACCAAAAAAATTAGTAATATACTTAACAAAAACGACGAAGTATTAATTATGGTTAGGTAACCGAATGGATTGGGTTAGAGAAAAATTAAAGTAACCAAAATCAATCCAGTGTAATTCAGTTTGGTTTAAAATCAAACTAAATAATTTGGTCTATAGTTGGTGGTTTGGCTCACTTCGATTTAAGCTTGTAACGCCCCGTTTCCGGATGAATCATTATCCGGAAAAGAATGTTCGACACGTATAACATTAAATGCATCTAACATTATACGTAAGCCTCCACGTCATTGTATCCAGTTAAGCAACGCAGAAGCTGAAGAGACTCAGGTAAAACCGTAAAAGATACTAGAATTACAATTTCATCCAACTTAAAAGGTAGAGAAGAAACTTACAACAACGGTTATTTTACAAGTACGATGTCTTACAACATAAACAAACTATCTTACAACAATGTCTTAACATACCCAAATAAAGTACGACAGCTCTTGAAAGTAAAATTTAGTCTCAACTCTCAAGTTACTACATGCATATGAAAACATAATAAATCTTCATAGCAAGCATAGCAATCAAATGTCATCCTCAGCATCATCAAAGTCCTGCTCAACATGTATGCCTTCTCAAGACAAACAACATACAAACATGCAAAAGAGGTAAGTACAAGCGTACTTAGCAAGAGGTAGAAGTTATTGAACAATTACACTTTATAATGAAAGGACAATAGTTAATTATTAATTGTAAGTTATCTTTATGGACACAACTCAAACTCTAGGATTCACTTCATTCTCGTCAACATGTCGTGAGGATCCTACTTTGTTTCTAGCTTAGCTTATATTTGTTACATTAAGTATTCAAGAGTACTACGCACGGTGCTGCTCACCGAGAAGCATCGGTTGCAACCTATTAGCGACACATAAACTAATAGCCACAGGCTAGTCCCAATAATGTGTGTGTTCGGGGAAGTCCCTTTACTCCTGGGGTCTCTCAAATACCAACATAGTTATTCACTTTATCTGACCAAACAACACATCACGATATTGTCTTGTGCCTTACCAAGAATAACATTGATGTTTATGCTTTTAACTACACAAGTATGTATGTTATTAATTGTTAACTAGTCACCTAAGTGTTTTCAAGGCAAAAGCTCACTTACACGTTTACTCCCTCACTTAGACAACTATAGACATTAACAAAGTCTATCACATACACAAACATTGATGGATACTAACACATCAAAGCACTAGGCCATTCATGCTCTTCCGACGGTCCCGAACTTAAACTCTTAGAATAATCCATTCGGTGACTAAATGCATTAGAAGCTTAATCATGGCATAGTCAAGTTTATTATGGATTATCGTATCAAGAAATATCAATCAAAACTCAATTTGGGGTCTTAAAAACCGAAAGCTGCAAAATAGGCCTTTTGGCGCGCGCTTAGACTTTTCAGCACGCGCTAAAACACTTCAGAACCTTGCAGGTCATTCTTCTCCGTGTTAGCGCGCGCCAAGCCCTTTCGGCGTGTGCGCCAAAACAGACAGGACAATCTGTTTTGCTTCTACTTCATTCTCGGCGCGCGCTTAAAGACCTCGGCGTGCGCTAAACCTTGGCGCGCGCCAAAAGGGTCGAACGGCCCTAAAACAGTAGATTTTCTGCTCTTTTCGAATCCAAACCAAGTTCCATCACTTTAACATCAAAACCAACACAAAAATTGCAGCAAAACATTACCAAATTACTACCACACAACTACCAAACATTACAAAACCATAAAAGCTCAATAAGAAGACCCTCTTACTTGGAATCCAAAGCAATTCAAGCCAAAACTTCCAAGAAAACTGCAACACATTTTGATTTTCAACCCAAAACCTATTTGATCAACAATTAATCCTAAATTAATTGTAATCAAAGGTTTTTAAACAATCTATTCTACGAATTCTACAACTTAGAACAATAGAAAATATTCAGAATCAATAGATTCCAAACTAGGGCAATTCTATTACCTTTCCAAAGCTTCAACTTTTTAGTACCAACACGATTTTCTTCCCAGTGATCAAGAATTTCTACTTGAATCTGCTCACCCCCATATAAGTGTGAGGCATAAAGGTATTGTCAACTCGGGTTAGCCCTTTTAGACCAAGCAAGGACGGCGGTCTAAGTAGTTGACCGGATCATTTATAACTCATTTAACGCTACCAGGCCCGGGGTCTAGGGGCGTTACAGAATGGTATTCAGAGCCGACTATCATACGAAACTAAGTGTCATACCGTGAGAGGCGGTGGGGGCCACCTCTAGAATCCTATGGTAGGGACAAACTGGGACAAGTCTTGGCCGTCCTGGCGAAGACGTCAGTCGCTTATAAGGGGGGGGGGGGGGGGGGGGAGAATGTAAAATCCTACATCGGTAAAGTAAAGTCTTGTTTACGCCCATATAAGTGAGGCATAAAGGTCTTATCAACTCGGGTCAGCCTTTTTAGACCAAGTGAGGACGGCGGTCTAAACAGTTGACCGGACCATTTATGACTTATTTAACGCTACCAGACATGGGGTCTGGGGGCGTTACAAAGATCTTTTGAAGATTCTGTTCCCTCTTTTGGTTTATGTTTCTTTTTTGAAGAGTGAGAAGTTTGAACGTTCTTCTCCTTTTTTTTTTCAACAACTCCCAAAGATAACGGGGAGTTTTATCATAAAAATAAAACTTCCTCATTGACCCCCCCTCCCCACCCCACCCTTTTTTTTTAACTTGTTACATGAAATAATAAACATAATATTCGGATTTTTGTAAAATAACACGTCTATTCTTTTATAAAAATCGAAATATTATAAAGCTGGTCTGATATTTGATTTGAATTGATTTATAGTTTTTTTGGGTTTATGTTTTTTTGTTTTCCCTCCTGGTCTTGTTACTCGCTTTTTATTTTTAGTAGTTAGTATTCGATCAGTAGATTTATAAGTGAAGAGGGGGTACCAGTAGTTTATGATTAATTAAAGTTTATATTCCATTAAATAAATACTAAGTAAATGATAATCGTGTAGAATTGTGGGCTACTACATCTACATGTCATTACATTTTGCAGTTGAAGCAGGTGGGCGGGGTTTTTGACCAAGTGGCCATGTGACAAAGTCGTGATTTCGTTCAAGCAACCATTCTTCTTCTTCTATACATATACATTGATAATAAAATAATACTCCCTCCGTTTTTTTTTATATTTCGGTTTTTGTCGTTTTTTTATTTATACATTTTACATTTCGTGATTTATTATTTTTTCCTTTTTAAATAAAATATTTACATAATAAAAAAACCACAATTCCAATACTCCCATTTACATCTCCAATAAAAAAATACATTTCCAATACACATATTAATTATTCTCTTAATTTGATTAAATATATATAAAAACGAGGGAGTAATAATAATACTCCCATAGAAAATAGAGCATTAATTAAAGGAAAATGGAACGACCCAGTCCAGACTCCAGATAGGTCCCTTCATTATTCATTCATTTATTAAGCCCACACTCTACCTTCACTACTTTCACACCATTTTCAACTCTATATCCATTTCGACACTCCACTTTTTTTTGAAAAGTTTCACCCAAACTGGAAAGTACCCCAATATAATTGTAAAGGTAAAATGCAGGGGGAAATTTTTAGGTAGTGTGTACCTACGTAGGTACACATTACGTGGCACAATCAGAGCGACATGATCAGAACTACACACCACATAAACAATTCTGCAATCTGATCATGTGGTTTTGATTGTGCCACGTAGTATGTACCTACGTAGGTACACACTACCTAAAAATTTCCCAAATGCAGGGGATGGGAATGAATAGGTGATGTGTGATAAATTGCTCCGCCAATACCAATGCCCTTTTGATTGTCATAGGAGTATCATTATTAGGGGAAGTTATTGTGTGGTGAAAAAATTTGTGATGAAGTGACGAGTGAAACGATCAGAACCATACAGTTAAATATAGAATAAAACTGTGTGGTCTGTATGGTGTCACACGGTGTCTCCACATCGTGTGGAGACACCACACAATAACATTCCCATTATTAGTACGATAGAAATAGATATGAAGTTGGAAAACTTGAAAAAAAAATATGCCTCAAAAGAGAAATATTGTTTAAAAGCAATTTGTGACGATTCCATAGCTACTCTATGTTGAATATGTACCAAATACGTTGTGAAACACTTTAGAAACATATGTGTTCAATATTATCTTTTGGGGCATATTTTTTCAAGTTTTCCATATGAAAGTTATATGAGTAGTTGTATACGAATAATAACAGTTAAGTTATTTTGATTATATCGTGTGTCATGTCGAATAAACTACTTGTTATGTATTATGAGGAGAAAAATAAAGGGCGAGAGAATGACTTTATTCAAATGAGAAGATATGTTGTTTTCATATGAAGTGTATGAGTTAGAGTATCCACTATAGTCACGGGCAAAATGGCCTTGAAAATGATAAAAGTTGTCAACTTTACTACACATCCACTTCAAGAATTTGTAATGTTACACTATAGCTCACTTCTCACGGTCAATGAAAATGAATAAACAATGGGCTCTCACCCAATCAAAATAATTTTTTTTATAAATGAACATGAGTAAAGAAAGAGAAAACATTAATTTTTTACCTTGGTTTTTGTGCACAATAATGAGAGTGGAATGGGACAGACCCAATCCCAGCATCACATATTTGGCTTTTCCATGGTATTAAAATGAGTTATAGTTGTAAATACTTTGCAACTTTGAGTCCCACACTCTTTTCACATTGTCTTCTTAGCTATCATTGTGAATACTCTTAGAAAGGTATTGTCGATATATCTTTAATTAAGTAGTATGCCTATACGGCTATACCTCGTGAGAAATTTATATAGTCAAAGAAAAGATAGTGTGTGTGTGTATATATATATATAATACAGTCACATGATATAACCTTATTATTAAAACCGTTATAGGATAAAATTCATTGTCATCGTAGTGAATGAGGTTTGTAGGTCATTAATAACTCCCATTGACCTAATAAGAACATGTGTTGGTAAAAACGTGTTTTAGAATTGAGCATGTCTTTCACAAGAACGAAGTCAGAAATTCATATACTCTAGTGGGCTAGTGAATTATCTTGAAATGATTGGATGTGCTGAGTTAAGATATATTGATGTGTTAAATGAAATTATGTAAGATATTTTAATAAAAAAAATCTTCTTAGCACCTAATGATATATAGTAGCTCCGTCCTCTTTCGTGGTGAATGAATCGGAAATTATTCAATAGTTACTCCATTTTCTTTATAGACCTACGTGAATGAATTTAGGCAACACAGTTTAAATTTAATTTGAAACTGTGTGGTTCAGATTCATCCATATAAGTCTACTGTGCAAATGAAATAATTAATGAAGAAATACCCGAATGAATGCATAGAAGAGTTAAGAAATGACCCACTATACACGCGTCGACCGATTGAACACAATTTATGCATGGTTAGTGTCACTAGACCTATATGCAAAAGGTAAAAATAGACTTGATTGTATGAATGCAGCGTTGTTGTGTTGATATTTGAGAGGTTTTTAGGTGGTAATTTCATATGGAGTAAAATGACAGGATAGATGATCAAAATCATAAAATTTATATCATAATATAAACTATGTGATTCTGATCATTTATCATATCTCTTCACTTTATATTGAGTTAATAGGTAGAAAAGTTTTGTTGGTATTATAATTAGGTTGTGTGAAGTGGTGTGTTGGCATTCCTTTATTATAAAAGAAATGCAAACAAGTGGACACACACAACACACATATATTGAGGAAATATTTGTGTGGATAGGGAATTTTGGATGAGGTGACGGATGAAACGATCAGAACCACACAGTTTAAATACAGAATGAAACTGTATGGTTATAATGTCTCCACACGTTGTCACCACACGTATGAAGACACCACACAAATATCTCCCGAAATATTGACAACCATTGATATGATCCTACTTCTTAAATTCAGTTTCAGTTTGTACACAATGTGTTGGCACAAATTCTTGTAATTCAATCTGTCCAGCTGTTGTAAAAAGTCCCATCAATCACAACATTAGGTGTGCCTCTCAAATTAATGTTGTAAACCTTTCTCTCTCTTTTTTTTTTTTTTTTTTTTTTCTTTCTTTTTCTCAATTGAACGAAATCTTTTTTAATTTACGAGGTAGGTGATCAAACCCGGGTATACTAATGCGATATTTTATGATGTATTTATTTAAAGAGACGAATGGTCTTACTAAGTGACACTTTTTTAATGTCTGAATAACAGTAGCACTACACAAACTTAAGATAGATAGACATAAAGTAAGAAAGAAAAGATTTGCTAATCTTTATTGTGTTGCTTACATGTATTTGATATAGGGGTATTTACGGTGATAATCGTGGTGTGAACTTAATGAATAAATGAAATTGTAATCTACGGAAAGTGATCGTCATCAATAGACAATTTAATTATAATTATTTATATTTATAATGAGTACACATCGTTAGGGTGTTTATTGCTTAAAAACATATTGTGTACACCTCGTTAAAACTTAATATAAAAAAAAAAAAAACTCTGTGTGAAAAAATCGCAATGGTGGAAAAAGTACATATTTGTTTGAAGATCGTCTATAAAAAGTATGTCATTGATACATGATTTATATTATCTCCGTTTATATTGTTGTTCTTATTTGACGATACAGGGTTTCACTCCTCCACGCGTGTCGTCGGTGGTTGCTTGTCCTTACACTGAGATAACGCCAGCATATTCATGTCGATGCCCAGGCTCGAGGCCAAAGCCTTCACATCAAAGCCAGGCTACGACTATCGATTATCGAGTATCGAGCAGTGTAGGACGTTCAGTCCGCACCAGCTAGCAATGTAGGACAGTGGTCCCCAGAGTCGATAACCGCAGGTCGGTATATCGACATCAAGGATATAGTCCGCATCAGCCTACTAAGCCCATTAATAGCAATAGCTTGGGCGAGGGGTCAAGGCCCATTTAAGGGTAAAGGTGACAATAACATAAGCCGACTTAACCTTAGGGTTTAGGCAAGGGTTGTCATTATAAATACCCCATTCGAGGAACTACGTAAGGCTTGATTCCTGGAATTTAAGAGGATACGTAGGCAATTCAAGAGAGCATCTTGAACTCAGCCGCATACATAAAATCCACCCCCTCATTCCTCTCTTGGGCATTAGGGTTCTTGTGTGTTCATCACTAGATTAAATTAGGGCTCAAATCATCAAGGTTACATAATTTGTCATCGTCATTGGCGCTAGAAGGAGGGTCTTCTATTGGTTGAATACGCAAAAACACGATGCCTCCCAAGAAAACCGCATCCAAAACTGCATCCAAGGCAGTCGATCAAGGCTCCCAGTTGAACGAGGCGATCGATCCTGATATGCAAGGAGACGAAGATCCCGCCCTGGATCTTATTCAGCACGATCCTCGGCAAAAACAAGGGGAAAAAGATCCGCTTTTGAATCTTGTCCGGGAGATCCACCAACCGAAAAAGCAAGCCCTTGCTCCGGAGTATCGGGTGCTTGCGGATCGGTTGGCGGGAGCAAATTTGGAGGTAATGTCCGGGATAATAGCCGAGGCGGTTACGGCGCGAAGCGCGGCGGACGCGGCCCAGAAAGAAGCTATGGCGGAAGGCGGCCAGAAAGATGTGGTGGACAAACCTAAACAGACTCCTGGGGACGAATTAAGCGCATCATCCAGCTCAGTGGAAAGGAAGAGACGCGAGATCCACCAAAAACACCGAGAGGGGGACGATGACGGCGCCGGGGAGGAGTTGAATGCAATTTTGGGGAAGAATCGGGTATCGTTGTGGCTCGAGTCTCCTTCACGAAGGAGATCGAAAGCTTTCCTAAACCCAAGGGGTTTAAGATACCGAAAATAGAACCTTATGATGGCACCACCGACCCGGAGGACCATCTCCATAGGTATCTATCGCAAATGAGATTGGATGGGGCACCCGATGCAATGCGTTGTCGGGCATTCGAGACGTTGCTCGTAGGTCGAGCAAGAGAATGGTTCACAAAGCTACGACCGGGGTCGATCTCCGGTTTGCCATGCTCGCTCGAAAGTTCCGAGATGCGTTTATAGTTAACAAGAAGTTTCATCGAGCGCCACGCACCTCGTGAACGTGAGGCGGCAAAAAGATGATGAAACGGTGATGGAATACTTGAAGAGGTTTAATCTCGAAGCCATGCGGTCAAGGACGCGGATGACCGACTTCGATCACATCGTTTGTAGGGGGGCTGCGTAATACTAAGTTATATATGAAGTTGAGCGAGAGACGTTCCCCATACCATGGACGAATGCGTTAACGTGGTGCATCGATTCGTCAAGGGGAAGAGGCGGTGCGAAGGCACACCCAATCCGGCCGGATGGAATCCAAGAAGGACACCCGAGGTCCGAACGTAAATCGGTCCAAAAGGCGGGATGTCGAGAGTAAGCCGTCGGTTTGGGACCGTATCGACACATCCACCTCGGACCGTGGGGGCAAGAAGGGACCCTCACGTGATAAGGACTTTATCCCGCTCAATCGACCTCGATCGAGAGGTGTTGTCGATTATGCTTTCAAAAAACTTGGCGAGGAAACCGCCACCGTTGAAAAAACCTCGAGAGAGGAGGAACGCAAGCAAATATTGTGATTTTCACGAAGACATAGGCCACACAACGAGAGGAATGTATCGACTGAAGAGAGATATCGACGTACGCATTCGGGAAGGAAAGTTAGATGAAGTTGTTGACGGATCTCGATTTGATGGTCCAAGGGGGCGTGGAGAGTTTAAGAGGAAAAACTCCGACCAAGATAGGAACCGAGGTCGAGATACCCAAAGACGAAGGGATCGGTCACCTCAGAGGAATCGATCCCCGGGTCGAGAAGGAAACAACGAGAGATAACTTTGGTCGGGACGGTACGAAGAAAATCGACACCGTAAACTATGTCAATACAATCTTTGGTCCGGATGAAGGTGATAAGGATCGGACCGGGGAAGAGCCGGTGGTAGCTCGAGGGAGCGCAAGCAGCTCAGATTCACGACAGAAGTCGGATATGGCCCTCGAGATGATATCCCCAAGTCGAGGAGTCATAGCGAAGGGTTAGTTATTGAGGCAGTTATTAGCCGAGCCCGTGTATCGAGAGTCTGTGTCGATAACGGGAGTGCAGTGAACATCATATATCACTCGGCGTTTCAAGCGATGAAGTTGAAAGAGAAGGATCTAGCCCCCATAGCATCTCCACTGTTCGGATTCACAGGGCAAGCAGTCCATCCCATGGGCTCGATAAAGTTACTCACGACAATTGGAGACGGGGAGAAAGGACGGACACTTGAATTAAACTATGTGGTGGTCAAGGCTCCATCTGCGTACAATGTTATCCTAGGACGACCAGCGCTCTTCGACCTTCGGGCTATAATTTCAACGTTCCATAATAGCATGAAGTTTCCCACTAGGAACGGTTCCCACGAGGTAAAGGGAGACGTTGAAGTCGCTCGGAGTTGTAACTCTGTAGTCATGAATGGGAAGATGGCGGTTCAACAAGTTTTAGTCGAGGAACGATTCCGGAGGAAGAAGAGGAGAAGAGTTGGGTCTCCGGTGATGCGATTGAAAACGTCCGACTGCGGGAAGGAGAAGACGATCAATGCGTACAAGTTGGGATTTGGATCCCGAGAGAAGGAAAAACGACTATTGGTTAAGCTTCTAATCGAGTTCGGAGACATCTTTGCTCGGAAAGCCACCGACATGCCGGGGTTACCTACCGACATCGCGGTTCATAAGCTTGAGATTGACCGAGGCTAAAAAGCCGGTCAAACGAAGAAGAAGAGGAATTTTGCGTCCGATCGACTTGAAGCTATAGAGTTGGAAGTCGGCAAGCTATTGGCGGCCCAGATCGTAAAAGAGGTATTCTACCCAGAGTGGCTAGCTAACCCGGTATTAGTCAAGAAGCCCGATGGCAGTTGGCGCATGTGTGTGGACTTCACAGATCTAAACAAAGCATGTCCAAAAGATTCATATCCATTGCCTAAAATCGACGGGTTAGTAGACTCGACCATCGATTTTGAAGTTTTTGGTTTCTTAGATGCGTATAAAGGATACCACCGTTCTAATGGACCCTCGAGACGCGGAGAAAAGCGCATTTATCACGAAATTCGGCACCTTCGTTATATAACCATGCCATTCGGATTAAAGAATGCGGGGCAACATACCGAGAGGGCGATCAATAAGATATTTGCAAGGCAAATTGGTAGATGTATGGAAGTTTATGTAGACGACTTGCTTATCAAGAGTCGATCTATGAGCCGATACCTAGTCGATGCTCAAGAGGTTTTCGAAGTGTTGAGAGAAACGCGGATGAGATTAAACCCGAAGAAGTGTACTTTTGGAGTTAGGTCGGGTAAGTTCTTGGGTTATATGATTTCGAAGGACGGGATTCGAGCGAACCCGGTTAAAATTGATACATTGAAGAATATGCCCGCACCACGAAATATCAAGGAAGTACAGAGGCTCACGGGTCGAATGGCGGCTCTCAACGGGTTTCTATCGAGATCGGCACGGCGTGCACTACCATTCTTCAAGATACTCCGAAAGGCCAGTCCTTTTCATTGGGATGATGAATGTCAGACAGCCTTTGAAGAGTTGAAGACTTATTTGTCGGAGTTACCTACCCTCACTTCTCCTCGATAAGGGGAAAAGTTGTTAGTTTATTTGGCAGTATGCGAGGAGGTAGTGAGTGCGGTCCTGGTCCGAGAAGGGGTACATGGCCAAGTGCCAATCTACTTTGTCAGCAAGGCTTTGCATGGTCCCGAGGTCCGATACTCGCCAGCCGAGAAGTTAGCATTATGTCTCGTTCACGCCTCGAGAAAGTTGAGGCCCTATTTTCAAGCTCATCCCGTCGTGGTAGTCAGCGACCAACCACTAAGGCAAATATTGGCAAAACCCGACACCTCGGGTCGATTGGCAAAGTGGGTGATTGAAATGGCCCAGTACGAGATCGAGTTCGTCCCTCGAACTGCGATAAAAGCACAGGCCTTGGCAGATTTTTTGGCTGAAGGGATCTCCGTCCAACTCGATCAGGAAAAGCAAGTCCTAGAGGAAAAATGGACTCTTCAAGTCGATGGATCATCGAGCAAGGAGGGCGGGAGCGGGGGCTCCTTCGGTAAGCCCGAAAGGTGAGGAATTCCCTTACGCCCTTCGTTTCGACTTCAAAGCAACGAACAACGAAGCCGAATATGAGGCTATGATTACTTGGTTTAAAGCTCGCTTTGAAGGCGGGTGTCGAAGATTTGTCGGTTTACGGCGACTCACGGCTAGTGGTCAATCATGTTAAAGGGGAGTATGAGGCCAAGGAAGAAACCATGAGGAATTACTTAGCGAGTTGTCCAAAACCTCATACCAAAATTCAAAACGGTTCAATTCGAGCGGGTTCCCCGAAGTCGAACAAGAGAGCCGATGCGCTCTCGAAATTGGCCTCAAGCTTCATGTCAAGTAAGAAGGTTCTAGTCGAGTTGCGACCGATAGGAGTTACATCGAGACGAGAGGCCCGGCCGATTACTCGGCGGGCCACGTGGATGGACTCGATCGCTCTTTATCTCAAAGACGGAATACTACCGGTGATAAAGTACAATCTAGAAAAGTTCGACTCCGAGTCCACTCGATATGCGTTCTTCGACGACATCCTATATCGGAAATCTTTTGTAAATCCATGGTTAAGATGCGTATCGAAGGCGAAGGCGAATATCTCTTGGAGGAAATTCATAGAGGAGTATGTGGAAACCATTTGCGGAGCTAGAATGTTAGCTCGAAAATGCAAGTTAGGCGGGTATTTTTGGCCGTCGATGCAACGAGACGCGAACAATCTTGTCCAAAAATGCAACACTTGTCGATTCATGATAACATCTCCCACCAACAAGCGCAAGACATGAATGTCATCTCGTCAGCGTGGCCATTTGATCAGTGGGGAGTCGATATCGTTGGACCCCTACCTCGAGCTCCGGGAAATCTTAAATATGTGGTCGTGGCTGTAGATTATTTCACGAAATGGGTCGAAGCTAAGGCTATCGCCGACATCAAAGCTGCAACCATCAAAAAGTTCTTGTGGGTCGACATTTTGTGCAGATATGGGATCCCTAAGGCTCTGATCTCGGATAACGTCACCCAATTCGAAGATCGTAAAGTTAGAGAATGGTGTAGTGAATACCATATCGACCAGCGATTCACCTCGGTGGCTCACCCACAAGCAAACGGTCAAGTCGAGCAAACTAATCGACGGAGATCAAGGCCGGGTCTAAAAAAGAGACTAGAGGCGAAAGGTCGAGATTGGGCAATTCAACTTCCGAGCATCCTATGGTCATACGGGACGACTCCCATTCATCAACGGGGGAAACTCCTTTTTCTTTAGTATATGGGTGTGAAGCGGTGATACCCGCCGAGATCGGAGTTCCCTCCCCTCGAGTTCGGCATACAATGTTGAGACTAACGATCCCGAACTCCGACAGGAAAAGGGACAGTGTCGAGGAACGAAGAGAGATAGCCTCAGCCAGAATGGCAAGGTATAAGCAGAAGATCTCTCAGTATTACAACTCGAAGGTCAGACATCGATACTTCAAGGTTGGAGATCTGGTTCTAAGGAAGAATGAAGCAAGTCGACAAGAGGCAGCAGGAAAGTTAACCCCGAATTGGGAAGGACCTTATCAAATTCTGAAAGTCCACCCCAAAGGGTCTTATCAACTTGGTCGGGCGGATGGAACTACGTTCCTCGACATTGGCATGCAAACAATGCGAGGAAATATTATGTCTGAGATAAGCTTTTATGAACTTTTATTTACTTTTAATGTTGAACCTTGTAATAAGTCCATGTGACAATCTATGATATTCTAATAAAAGTATGCTTTCTCGAGATGTTCTTTGTGTTTGCTAGGATACATAGCCAAAACAATACAAGTCCAATGCGACAGAAAAGTTAAAGGCAAAACAATCGAATACGAGTATAGAAATCCGCGGTCGGACATCTCGACAAAGCCAAAGCAAAGTTAGCCTAATGGGCGACGAATGCAAAGGCATAGAGACGGTTCGCATGGTCGGGCCAAAAGTCCAAGCTAAAAGCCGAACGAGCCCAAGAGGCAAACAAGGCTTAAGCAAAGGACGGTTCGCATAGTCGGGCCACCTGTCCAAGTCGAAAGCCGAACGAGCCCAGAGGGCAAAAAAGGCCTAGACAAAGGATGGTTCGCATAGTCGGGCCACCTGTCCCAGTCGATGGTCAAAAGAGCTCGAGTAGCGAAAAAGACCAAAGATCAGGGACAGTTTACACTAAAATGCTCAGCCAAAGGTCAACAAAGCCTAAGGGGCAAAAGACTAAGGCAAGCACATCAATCTCAAGTGTAATAAGAACCAAGGGTTCATAATACACTTGGGGGGCAACACGATATCAATAATATGAACGACGAATAAACCGAGTAGCGAGTAGCAAACGAGCGAGGCTCGACAAGCGAAAGACTACAACGCATCGAGAAGATAAGCTAGATAATGAGAAAGCAAACACAATTTAAATTACAAAACCAAAGCAAGTTAAGTTCAAAGCATAGTTGTTACAAGATGCGGCCGGGTCGAAATACCGGCCAAAGTTGATTTCCAAAAGAATGTCATTACAAAGTTTCAAATTTAAAGTGCGAGAAGATAAAGATCGGGGGTTAGCTTCGGGGGTCGGATCGGGATTCGCGAGAGGTCGGTTCGTAGAGGTCGGATCGGCGACGGTCGAAGCGGGAGCGAGAGGTAGGAGGAGCATACTTTATAGCCGGGGACTCTCCTGTCGAAACTCCTCGAAGTGCGATCATACGGCTTCTCCGAGTCGGGATTATAGAACATAGGTGTTTGGAGAGTCGACATGTCGAAGCTCGGAGTGACCTCCTTCATTTGATCCACGGCCAGCGTATATCCACCCATCATCGAAGCTCGCATGATCACTTCTAGATCATCTTCAAGGTTGGAGGACTTGCGATACTCCATAATGGCCTCGGTCCTAGCCTCTTCGACTGCGCCCGCTCGATATAATTCACTGTAGCGCATCTCGATCTTGGCGAGCCTTCCTTGCTTCATCGTCCGCGGCTTTTGACACTGCGCAACCTCTCGCATAGTCCCGAGCCGGCTTGAGCGGCTCTCTCTACCCCGATCCCGTCTTTCATCTCGGAGTCGATCCGGCTCCTTCTCGGTAGTGGCCGGCTTTGCCTCGGCGGCCGCCAACCTATTTTGCGGCCTCTCGAGCTCGAACCGACTCTTGCTTCAACTCCTTATATTGTTTCTCCACGAGCGAGAGAGCAGCGGCGTCTTTTGCAATGATGTCTTGGAGTAACCTCCCATTCACCTTCTTGATCTCGTTCGCCGACTCTCCCGTTTTGGCTAGCCGACGAGCGCCTCTCGACCAACAAGAGTATGCTTTGCAAGATAGAAGAACGAGTTAATAAACAAACGGGGCACGAGCCTCGAAGAAAGCGAATATAAAAAGAAGGATCGACTTACGAGGCGATTCGGCTTTCGTAGGACATAAGACAAGTCTTTGTCATCCACACCGGTATAATCATCAAAGACCCGGTCAACACCGATTGCTTTGTCTCGGCGGATGTCTCGGCAACCTTCTTCCTCTTCGCTTCTCGAAGGCGCTCCTTTACCACCTCGGCAACGAAGGTCTTTTCTTTGTTTGCCCCGCCGGCTCTTCAACATTAGCCTCAACGTTCGAGGTCGGATCGATAGGTTCCTCTTCGTCTTCATCTCGAAGAGAGCCATATCGGACGGTTAGCTCGCCGGTGGTCGAGGGCACCTCGGTCGTTCCGGCTCCGGCGGACGATCCGATCGCGGCAAGGTTGGTTCTAGGTGGAGGGACGCCCGCCTCTCGAGAGGAAGAAGGCACGGCGATCTCGGCCAACGGCAAGTCGGTAGAGGCCTCGACCCCCGAGAGGTGGTGCGGCTACGACCGTCGCCTCGGGAATGCGGCGAGGGTTGGTGACCCCGGAGAATTTGCCCACCGCAATACAAGAAAAAGACAAGTTAGTTTGAACCAACAAACAACAAGTTATCGACTTAAAGAACTACTAGTGTGCAAAAACAAGCAAATAAGTAAACATCCTACGATTCTCGTGATCGGGAACGTTCGAGCCTACATATGGCATGGGCCCGGCTTCCTCTAAGCGAGCCGGGTGATACAAGAGACTCAAGTCTCGAGTACACACCTCGAAATCATGTCCACTCGGGAGTCGAGCCTCGTGAGGAGCCGGTTCCCTCCCAAGCTTGTCTTGTTTCCCTCTCTCGACCTCCATTGACCGATGTAGGGGTTATCAAGGCCATGACGGACAAAGAAAAATCGAGGCTTCCACTCCCCACGAGAAGAAGGCCCCCTCGTAATGAACTCGTGGCGATTTGCTCTCCTCTGGAAGGAATACCACAACTTGTCAGGTGTGGCAGCAATCTTGTAGTAGTATCGGAACACGGGCACTGAGAAACAGACTTGCGCCATTCGACACGCTATGATGAACCCCATCAGAGTTCTGACGCCATTCGGGGCGAGTTGAGACACGCTTATCTCATAATGATGAAGAACGGCCAGAACCGCTGGACAGAGTGGAAACCTTAGACCACTCGCCAGTTGATTTTCGTAAACGGTGCAAAACCCCTCTGGGGGCTCATCCGCGAATCGATGCAGGCCTGATGGGAGCCGAGATTCAAACGGAGGATGAATTATGCTATATTTCCCACGATTTCAACAATATCCTCTCGGAGTAAGTGTACTAAGACACCCTTTTGCACCCTTTCCATCCATCCTAGTTACTAGCTTTTTAGGTGGTTAGGGACGGGAGGAGGGGAAGCTACGGGCTCGCCGGAGTCTCCCCGGAGAAGAAGATCGGAGATGACAGGTGCAGGAGATTGGCTATGAATGGGTGTGTCACTACCCCTATCTGATTGAGTGGCGCTACTACTATTGGACATGGATAATTCAAAAACAAGATGAAGAACACTAAGAAAAAGAAAGAGACTTACTTGGTGTTTGGGATTTGGAGTTTGTAAGAAGGAAATGGCAAATAGGCTCTCTTCTTTTTTTATCCTCCTCTTTTATATGCTTGTAAAAGATATGGCGAATGATTTGAAAAGACGAGGGGATAATGGGGGTTATAACTACGAAAATCGCGGTTATCAAGGCAATGACGCGTCTTTTGCGGGATTCGAAGCGTTTCGTGGGCTAGAAACCGCTCCACGTGGATGCTAGGCGCTTAGGGTTATGAAAAGGCGGGCTTTCTCCCGCCCAAAGAAAAGCCCAACTCGAAGACGACTCGTGACGAGACTCGACCTCGGACAACGGGAGTCCCCTCTTTCAAGTCCGGTGGGCTTATGACGATACGGGGTTTCACTCCCTCCACGTGTCGTCTATTGGTTGGTCCTTACACCGAGATAACGCCGGCATATTCATGTCGATGCCCGGCTCGAGGCCAAAGCCTTCACATCAAAGCCGGGCTACGACTATCGATTATCGAGTATCGAGCAAAGGTAGGACGTTCGATCCGCACCGGCTAGCAATGTAGGACGGTGGTCCCGAGTCAATAACCGCGGTCGGTATATCGACATCAAGGATAGAGTCCGCATCAGCCTACTAAGCCCATTAATAGCAATAGCTTGGGCGAGGGGTCAAGGCCCATTTAAGGGTAAAGGTGACAATAACATAAGCCGACTTAACCTTAGGGTTTAGGCAAGGGTTGTCATTATAAATACCCCATTCCAGGAACTACGTAAGGCTTGATTCCTGGAATTTAACAGGATACGTAGGCAATTCAAGAGAGCATCTTGAACTCAGCCGCATACATAAAATCCACCCCCTCATTCCTCTCTTGGGTATTAGGGTTCTTGTGTGTTCATCACTAGATTAAATTAGGGCTCAAATCATCAAGGTGACATAATTTGTCATCGTCATTGGCGCTAGAAGGAGGGCCTTCTATTGGTTGAATACGCAAAAACACGATGCCTCCCAAGAAAACCGCATCCAAAACTGCATCCAAGGCAGTCGATCAAGGCTCCCAGTTGAACGAGGCGATCGATCCCGATATGCGGGGAGACGAAGATCCCGCCCGGATCTTATTCAAGACGATCCTCGGCAAAAACAAGGGGAAAAAGATCCGGTTTTGAATCTTGTCCAGAGATCCACCAACCGAGAAAAGCAAGCCCTTGCTCCGGAGTATCGGGTGCTTGCGGATCGCCAAGGCGGGAGCAAATTTGGAGGTAATGTCCAGGATAATAGCCGAGGCGGTTACAGCGCGAAGGCAGGCAGACGCGGCCCAGAAAGAAGCTATGGCGGAAGGCGGCCAGAAAGATGTGGTGGACAAACCTAAACGGACTCCCTGGGGACGAAGTAAACGCATCATCCAGGCTCGGTGGAAAGGAAGAGACGCGAGATCCACCAAAAACACCGAGAGGGGACGATGACGGCGCCGGGGAGGAGTTGAATGCAATTTTGGGGAAGAATCGGTATCGTTGTGGCTCGAGTCTCCCTTCACGAAGGAGATCGAAAGCTTTCCTAAACCCAAGGGGTTTAAGATACCGAAAATAGAACCTTATGATGGCACCACCGACCCGGAGGACCATCTCCATAGGTATCTATCGCAAATGAGATTGGATGGGGCACCCGATGCAATGCGTTGTCGGGCATTCGAGACGTTGCTCGTAGGTCGAGCAAGAGAATGGTTCACAAAGCTACGACCAGGGTCGATCTCCAGTTTTGCCATGCTCGCTCGAAAGTTCCGAGATGCGTTTATAGTTAACAAGAAGTTTCATCTGAGCGCCACGCACCTCATGAACGTGAGGCAGCAAAAAGATGAAACAGTGATGGAATACTTGAAGAGGTTTAATCTCGAAGCCATGCAGGTCAAGGACGCAGATGACCGACTTCGATCACATCGTTTGTAGGGGGCTGCGTAATACTAAGTTATATATGAAGTTGAGCGAGACGTTCCCCATACCATGGACGAATGCGTTAACGTGGTGCATCGATTCTCGTCAAGGGGAAGAGGCGGTGCGAAGGCACACCCAATCCGACCGGATGGAATCCAAGAAGGACACCCGAGGTCCGAACGAAATCGGTCCAAAAGGCGGGATGTCGAGAGTAAGCCGTCGGTTTGGGACCGTATCGACACATCCACCTCGGACCGTGGGGGCAAGAAGGGACCCTCACGTGATAAGGACTTTATCCCGCTCAATCGACCTCGATCGAGGTGTTGTCGATTATGCTTTCAAAAAACTTGGCGAGGAAACCGCCACCGTTGAAAAAACCTCGAGAGAGGAGGAACGCAAGCAAATATTGTGATTTTCACGAAGACATAGGCCACACAACAGAGGAATGTATCGACCTGAAGAGAGATATCGACGTCTGCATTCAGGAAGGAAAGTTAGATGAAGTTGTTGACAGATCTCGATTTGATGGTCCAAGGGGGCGTGGAGAGTTTAAGAGGAAAAACTCCGACCAAGATAGGAACCGAGGTCGAGATACCCAAAGACGAAGGGATCGGTCACCTCAGAGGAATCGATCCCCGTGGTCGAGAAGGAAACAACGAGAGATAACTTTGGTCGGGACGAGTACGAAGAAAATCGACCCGTAAACTATGTCAATACAATCTTTGGTCCGGATGAAGGTGATAAGGATCGGACCAGGGAAGAGCCAGCTGGTAGCTCGAGGGAGCACAAGCAGCTCAGATTCACGACAGAAGTCGGATATGGCCCTCGAGATGATATCCCCAAGTCGAGGAGTCATAGCGAAGGGTTAGTTATTGAGGCAGTTATTAGCCGAGCCCGTGTATCGAGAGTCTGTGTCGATAACGGGAGTGCAGTGAACATCATATATCACTCGGCGTTTCAAGCGATGAAGTTGAAAGAGAAGGATCTAGCCCCCATAGCATCTCCACTTTGTTCGGATTCACGGGGCAAGCGATCCATCCCATGGGCTCGATAAAGTTACTCACGACAATTGGAGACGGGGAGAAAGGACGGACACTTGAATTAAACTATGTGGTGGTCAAGGCTCCCTCTCGCGTACAATGTTATCCTAGGACGACCGGCGCTCTTCGACCTTCGGGCTATAATTTCAACGTTCCATAATAGCATGAAGTTTCCCACTAGGAACGGTTCCCACGAGGTAAAGGGAGACGTTGAAGTCGCTCGGAGTTGTAACTCGTAGTCATGAATGGGAAGATGGCGGTTCAACAAGTTTTAGTCGAGGAACCGATTCCGAGAGGAAGAAGAGGAGAAGAGTTGGGTCTCCAGTGATGCAGTTGAAAACGTCCGACTCTGGGAAGGAGAAGACGATCAATGCGTACAAGTTGGGATTTGGATCCCGAGAGAAGGAAAAACAAACTATTGGTTAAGCTTCTAATCGAGTTCAGAGACATCTTTGCCTGGAAAGCCACCGACATGCCGGGGTTACCTACCGACATCGCGGTTCATAAGCTTGAGATTGACCAGGCTAAAAAGCCAGTCAAACAGAAGAAGAGGAATTTTGCGTCCGATCGACTTGAAGCTATAGAGTTGGAAGTCGGCAAGCTATTGGCGGCCCAGATCGTAAAAGAGGTATTCTACCCAGAGTGGCTAGCTAACCCGGTATTAGTCAAGAAGCCCGATGGCAGTTGGCGCATGTGTGTGGACTTCACAGATCTAAACAAAGCATGTCCAAAAGATTCATATCCATTGCCTAAAATCGACAGGTTAGTAGACTCGACCATCGATTTTGAAGTTTTTGGTTTCTTAGATGCGTATAAAGGATACCACCAGATTCTAATGGACCCTCGAGACGCGGAGAAAACTGCATTTATCACAGAATTCGGCACCTTCTGTTATATAACCATGCCATTCGGATTAAAGAATGCTGGGGCAACATACCAGAGGGCAGTCAATAAGATATTTGCAAGGCAAATTGGTAGATGTATGGAAGTTTATGTAGACGACTTGCTTATCAAGAGTCGATCTATGAGCCGATACACTAGTCGATGCTCGAGAGGTTTTCGAAGTGTTGAGAGAAACGCGAGATGAGATTAAACCCGAAGAAGTGTACTTTTGGAGTTAGGTCGGGTAAGTTCTTGGGTTATATGATTTCGAAGGACGGGATTCGAGCGAACCCGGATAAAATTGATACATTGAAGAATATGCCCGCACCACGAAATATCAAGGAAGTACAGAGGCTCACGGGTCGAATGGCAGCTCTCAACAGGTTTCTATCGAGATCGGCACAGCGTGCACTACCATTCTTCAAGATACTCCGAAAGGCCAGTCCTTTTCATTGGGATGATGAATGTCAGACAGCCTTTGAAGAGTTGAAGACTTATTTGTCGGAGTTACCTACCCTCACTTCTCCTCGAGAAGGGGAAAAGTTGTTAGTTTATTTGGCAGTATGCGAGGAGGCAGTGAGTGCGGTCCTGGTCCGAGAAGGGGTACATGGCCAAGTGCCAATCTACTTTGTCAGCAAGGCTTTGCATGGTCCCGAGGTCCGATACTCGCCAGCCGAGAAGTTAGCATTATGTCTCGTTCACGCCTCGAGAAAGTTGAGGCCCTATTTTCAAGCTCATCCCATCGTGGTAGTCACTGACCAACCACTAAGGCAAATATTGGCAAAACCCGACACCTCAGGTCGATTGGCAAAGTGGGTGATTGAAATGGCCCAGTACGAGATCGAGTTCGTCCCTCGAACTGCGATAAAAGCACAGGCCTTGGCAGATTTTTTGGCTGAAGGGATCTCCGTCCAACTCGATCAGGAAAAGCAAGTCCTAGAGGAAAAATGGACTCTTCAAGTCGATGGATCATCGAGCAAGGAGGGGGCAGGAGCAGGGCTCCTTCTGGTAAGCCCGAAAGGTGAGGAATTCCCTTACGCCCTTCGTTTCGACTTCAAAGCAACGAACAACGAAGCCGAATATGAGGCTATGATTACTGGTTTAAAGCTCGCTTTGAAGCTGGGTGTCGAAGATTTGTCGGTTTACGGCGACTCACGGCTAGTGGTCAATCATGTTAAAGGGGAGTATGAGGCCAAGGAAGAAACCATGAGGAATTACTTAGCGCTTGTCCAAAACCTCATACCAAAATTCAAAACGGTTCAATTCGAGCGGGTTCCCCGAAGTCGAACAAGAGAGCCGATGCGCTCTCGAAATTGGCCTCAAGCTTCATGTCAAGTAAGAAGGTTCTAGTCGAGTTGCGACCGATAGGAGTTACATCGAGACGAGAGGCCCGGCCGATTACTCGGCGAGGCCACGTGGATGGACTCGATCGCTCTTTATCTCAAAGACGGAATACTACCGGTGATAAAGTACAATCTAGAAAAGTTCGACTCCGAGTCCACTCGATATGCGTTCTTCGACGACATCCTATATCGGAAATCTTTTGTAAATCCATGGTTAAGATGCGTATCTGAAGCTGAAGGCGAATATCTCTTGGAGGAAATTCATAGAGGAGTATGTGGAAACCATCGCGGAGCTAGAATGTTAGCTCGAAAATGCAAGTTAGCCGGGTATTTTTGGCCGTCGATGCAACGAGACGCGAACAATCTTGTCCAAAAATGCAACACACTTGTCGGATTCATGATAACATCTCCCACCAACAAGCGCAAGACATGAATGTCATCTCGTCGCGTGGCCATTTGATCGGTGGGGAGTCGATATCGTTGGACCCCTACCTCGAGCTCCGGGAAATCTTAAATATGTGGTCGTGGCGTAGATTATTTCACGAAATGGGTCGAAGCTAAGGCTATCGCCGACATCAAAGCCGCAACCATCAAAAAGTTCTTGTGGGTCGACATTTTGTGCAGATATGGGATCCCTAAGGCTCTGATCTCGGATAACGTCACCCAATTCGAAGATCGTAAAGTTAGAGAATGGTGTAGTGAATACCATATCGACCAGCGATTCACCTCGGTGGCTCACCCACAAGCAAACGGTCAAGTCGAGCAAACTAATCGACAGATCAAGCTGGGTCTAAAAAAGAGACTAGAGGCAGAAGGTCGAGATTGGGCAATTCAGCTTCCGAGCATCCTATGGTCATACAGGACAGCTCCCAATTCATCAACGGGCGAAACTCCTTTTTCTTTAGTATATGGGTGTGAAGCGGTGATACCCGCCGAGATCGGAGTTCCCTCCCCTCGAGTTCTGGCATACAATGTTGAGACCAACGATCCCGAACTCCGACAGGAAAGGGACAGTGTCGAGGAACGAAGAGAGATAGCCTCAGCCAGAATGGCAAGGTATAAGCAGAAGATCTCTCAGTATTACAACTCGAAGGTCAGACATCGATACTTCAAGGTTGGAGATCCGGTTCTAAGGAAGAATGAAGCAAGTCGACAAGAGGCGGCGGAAAGTTAACCCCGAATTGGGAAGGACCTTATCAAATTCTCGAAAGTCCACCCCAAAGGGTCTTATCAACTTGGTCGGGCGGATGGAACTACATCGTTCCTCGACATTGGCATGCAAACAATCGAGGAAATATTATGTCCGAGATAAGCTTTTATGAACTTTTATTTACTTTTAATGTTGAACCTTGTAATAAGTCCATGTGACAATCTATGATATTCTAATAAAAGTATGCTTTCTCGAGATGTTCTTTGTGTTTGCTAGGATACATAGCCAAAACAATACAAGTCCAATGCGACAGAAAAGTTAAAGGCAAAACAATCGAATACGAGTATAGAAATCCGCGGTCGGACATCTCGACAAAGCCAAAGCAAAGTTAGCCTAATGGGCGACGAATGCAAAGGCATAGAGACGGTTCGCATGGTCGGGCCAAAAGTCCAAGCTAAAAGCCGAACGAGCCCAAGAGGCAAACAAGGCTTAAGCAAAGGACGGTTCGCATAGTCGGGCCACCCGTCCAAGTCGAAAGCCGAACGAGCCCGAGGGCAAAAAAGTCCTAGACAAAGGATGGTTCGCATAGTCGGGCCACCCGTCCCGCCGATGGTCAAAAGAGCTCGAGTAGCGAAAAAGACCAAAGATCGTGGACGCTTACACTAAAATGCTCGGCCAAAGGTCAACAAAGCCTAAGGGGCAAAAGACTAAGGCAAGCACATCAATCTCAAGTGTAATAAGAACCAAGGGTTCATAATACACTTGGGGGGCAACACGATATCAATAATATGAACGACGAATAAACCGAGTAGCGAGTAGCAAACAGAGCCAGAGGCTCGACAAGCGAAAGACTACAACGCATCGAGAAGATAAGCTAGATAATGAGAAAGCAAACACAATTTAAATTACAAAACCAAAGCAAGTTAAGTTCAAAGCATAGTTGTTACAAGATGCGGCCAGGTCGAAATACCAGCCAAAGTTGATTTCCAAAAGAATGTCATTACAAAGTTTCAAATTTAAAGTGCAGAAGATAAAGATCAGGGGTTAGCTTCAGGGGTCGGATCGGGATTCGCGAGAGGTCGGTTCGTAGAGGTCGGATCGGCGACGGTCGAAGCGGGAGCGAGAGGTAGGAGGAGCATACTTTATAGCCGGGGACTCTCCTCGTCGAAACTCCTCGAAGTACTGATCATACAGCTTCTCCGAGTCGGGATTATAGAACATAGGTGTTTGGAGAGTCGACATGTCGAAGCTCGGAGTGACCTCCTTCATTTGATCCACGGCCAGCGTATATCCACCCATCATCGAAGCTCGCATGATCACTTCTAGATCATCTTCAAGGTTGGAGGACTTGCGATACTCCATAATGGCCTCGGTCCTAGCCTCTTCGACCTGCGCCTGCGCTCGATATAATTCAGCCTGTAGCGCATCTCGATCTTGGCGAGCCTTCCTTGCTTCATCGTCTCGCGGCTTTTTGACACCGCCGCAACCTCTCATAGTCCCGAGCCGAGCCTGAGCGCTCTGCCTACCCCGATCCCGTCTTTCATCTCGGAGTCGATCCGGCTCCTTCTCGGTAGTGGCCGCCTTTGCCTCGGCGGCCGCCAACCTATTTTGCGGCCTCTCGAGCTCAGCAACCGACTCTTGCTTCAACTCCTTATATTGTTTCTCCACAGCAGAGAGAGCAGCGTCTTTTGCAATGATGTCTTGGAGTAACCTCCCATTCACCTTCTTGATCTCGTTCGCCGACTCTCCTGTTTTGGCTAGCCGACGAGCAGCCTCTCGACCAACAAGAGTATGCTGCAAGATAGAAGAACGAGTTAATAAACAAACGGGGCACGAGCCTCGAAGAAAGCGAATATAAAAAGAAGGATCGACTTACGAGGCGATTCGGCTTTCGTAGGACATAAGACAAGTCTTTGTCATCCACACCGGTATAATCATCAAAGACCCGGTCAACACCGATTGTCGTCTCGGCGGATGTCTCGGCAACCTTCTTCCTCTTCGCTTCTCGAAGCCGCTCCTTTACCACCTCGGCAACAGAAGGTCTTTTCTTTGTTTGCCCCGCCGGCTCTTCAACATTAGCCTCAACGTTCGAGGTCAGATCGATAGGTTCCTCTTCGTCTTCATCTCGAAGAGAGCCATATCGGACGGTTAGCTCGCCGGTGGTCGAGGGCACCTCGGTCGTTCCAGCTCCGGCAGACGATCCGATCGCAGCAAGGTTGGTTCTAGGTGGAGGGACGCCCGCCTCTCGAGAGGAAGAAGGCACGCTGATCTCAGCCACTGGCAAGTCGGTAGAGGCCTGACCCCCGAGAGGTGGTGCAGCTACGACCGTCGCCTCAGGAATGCGCTGAGGGTTGGTGACCCTGGAGAATTTGCCCACTGCAATACAAGAAAAAGACAAGTTAGTTTGAACCAACAAACAACAAGTTATCGACTTAAAGAACTACTAGTGTGCAAAAACAAGCAAATAAGTAAACATCCTACGATTCTCGTGATCAGGAACGTTCAGGCCTACATATGGCATGGGCCCAGCTTCCTCTAAGCGAGCCAGGTGATACAAGAGACTCAAGTCTCGAGTACACACCTCGAAATCATGTCCACTCAGGAGTCGAGCCTCGTGAGGAGCCGGTTCCCTCCCAAGCTTGTCTTGTTTCCCCTCTCTCGACCTCCATTGACCGATGTAGGGGTTATCAAGGCCATGACGGACTAAGAAAAATCGAGGCTTCCACTCCCCATGAGAAGAAGGCCCCCTCGTAATGAACTGATGTATTATTTTTATATGATTAAATTTACGTGATTTTATTATGTTTTGTTGACAAATTCTATGTAAAATATCTAAAATTATGATATAATTAGTATAAAATATTAATCTTTGTAGTTTAGTATAGTTAGTAGTAAAAGTTAGTATTTATAATAAAAAGTTGTAGTTTTTGTACCGGTTTTAGTAACCGGAATAAATGTGTCTATTTTACACGGGTATTTTGTGTTTATTTCATTGCGTAATCCTAAGATGAATCGAAATCTCGAGTATCGACACTTTTTGAAGTCAATACAAGTCGGTGAAAGGAAGTTATAAAGCGTCACTGATATACATGATCAAGGGAATAATTGTTTCTAAATCTCGAAAAAGGACGTATAATACAAATGGCTCATCGAGAGTACGTTTTCGAAGAAGTGGTCTTGATGAAAGTTGTAGAGAATTCAACGAGCTTTTCAACGGAAGTTCGATTATGTCATTCGATATCGAGAATTCAAGTTACGATTTTTAGAAGATTAACCGTGTAATTATATATAATTATATATATAATTACACAAAGACAAGTAATGATTATGAGTAACATGGGGGAACATGCGAGGACAAGCCGTAATGATTAGCATCATTACACCGGACCGATCCGGCAAATTTTCAGGACCGGTCCGGGAAGGGGAAAATTCTATAAAAGGGGAGCATCAGAGAGTTCATTTGGGGTGTACCAAATTATATATATAAACCATATTCTATATATATAACTCTTTCTCTCTTTCTTTTATAGTTGTAAATAGGCCTTATGCCAAAATAATGTAGTAGTAGTATGGTAGTAATGCTCGGGAAATTCTCGAAGGTTCGGTGTTGCTGAAGTCGTTGTAAAATCCGGAAAAAGACGATTTCGAGTCGGCCAGATTGTAATCGGGTAATTTCTATAATAATTATGTTTATGTTTATTATTTTCTTCTTTTTAGTTTTTATAATGTTATTAGGCTAGATCTAATAACTAACCAAAGTTATGTAATTATATTATTTTGATCTTTTCGGTAATGGAATGATGTTAAAATAAAAATGACTAAAATTGAGTAAAATGAATCTTTTTCTATTTCGCTACGTAATGATAACATATTCGGAATGAAGTAATCAATCATAATGAATACTACATATAACCTCGCGATGAACCGACCGGAGAAGTCGGGATATGAGTAAAAATAGAAAAACCGGAGGGTAAAAATGGCCGTCGATTAACGGAATCCTATTTCCTACCCGGGGGCGATTTGTCCTAATAAAACAAATCTTATTAAAATTTGTACTCGAGATCTTAATAATGTTAAAATCACGGTTTAATTGAAACTACACCGTTTGTATTAAATCGATCCGCTTGACAACCGGAGCCTCTTGAATAACATCGGCCATTTGACAAATGGAATCACCTCTTTTATCCGGGGTAGATTTGTACTCGGTACTGTTTTGACTAACTAAGTTTAGCATGGGGCAAGCTTGTGGACCTTGGACCGATGACTTTTGACATATGACAATTTCATACGCTCGTGTGAGGAGGACTTGTTGACATTAGGAGTACACCGTTTCATTCACTCAATTGGACCTAAAAAGGAAGATCGAACACATTCCATTAACGAAAAGATCATATAATTTGATTACATATACTTTGGTTAGTCCGGTTATATATTATATTTTGGTATCTATATATTTATATATATATATATATATATTATATTAGAATAACTTTTAAATTAAGCATTTATTTTATGTTGGTTAGAGTAGTAGTAATCGTGTTATAAAATTGCGGTTTAGATCGAGTTAATAGCAGCTCTTTGGTGTTTAACCACACTTAAAAGAATTACCACTTTTTTTCCCTGAGGATTCGACACCTGACTCACCACTTTATCACTACAATTTGACCCGGTACACTGCCGGTTAGGATCCGTCTAACCTAGAAAAGGTCTGTCCCCTTCTTGACGCCGTTTCTAAGGTCTGGTTTGGTGACGTCAGCTTTCTGGCGCCGTTGCCGGGGAGACAAAGTCGCTATTTTTTTTTGTGTCTATGGTTACTACTTGTATTAGCTAAAAATTCTCGAGGATAAACCAACACTCTTCTTATCACATTTCTTTTTTTTTTTTTAATTTTTCGTTGGTATCTACTTTCTTTTAGTACCAATTTTCTTCTTCTTTAAAACTCGAGCATTTTTCTATTTTCATTAGTTGATGACCGAAGTGGTAAAGCCTCACTTACTCCTTATAAGCCCGATATAAACGCTTACGAAAGGCGATTGCGGATAGAGAGTAAACGTGGTCAAACCGGCTTAGGACTCCTTGGAAAATCTCCAACGGAATCATCTTCTAATAAAAATAAAGAAATGGTCAAGGTAGTGATGAAACAAACGAACAGAGGCTAGATCATGCTTTAGGGCATGGACAAAACCCTGTTAACCCTAATAATAATCAGAATAATAATAATAGGAACAATCAAGATCGGAACCAGAATAATCGTAACAATCCGCCAAACCCGAGACCTATCTGTGATCAAACTTGTAAGGAGAAACCAGACTAATAATCCCATACTTTTACCGAATGAAGGAGCGAATAATTTCGAAATTAAGTCTCATCTTTTTGGTTTAATTGACGCAAGAGCCCAATTTCTAGGAGAAGATGATGAAGATCCACATCATCATCTCTATCTGTTTGAAGAACTGTGCAATACAGCCAAAAGTCAAGGTGCTCATAAGGAATTAACGAGGATGACTATGTTTCCTTTTTCTTTAAAAGGAAGAGCCCGAGATTGGTTTATGTCTCTTCCACACCACTCGTTAACTAGTTGGGAGGATATTCAAACTGAATTTCTGAAACAATATTTCACTCCAGGACGGAATTTGGAATTAAAAGTCGAGGTTGCTAATTTTAGACAAGGATCTGAAGAAACACTTGGGAATGCGTGGGAAAGGTTTAAAAAATTGTTAAGAGCTTGTCCCGATCATGGTTATTCCTTGGATATGCAAATCCAACTTTTCTGTCGTAAATTAAGAAAAGATTCACGTGCAGATGTAGATCATGCATGTGGTGGTTCGTTAATGATGAGTGAAGCTCAAACGAGTTTACGATGCTATAGAAAATATTTCCAAAAACAATAGAATGTGGGAAACCGGCTCTAGCACTAGAAAAGTAGCTTTTGCGAAAGGATGTACTTCAAATACGGAAGTTCTAGCACATTTGGAGAATTTAAGTAGAAAGTTTGATGGATTACAACAAGGTAAGAATCAAAATTCGGAAAATAGTACTCCAACCGAATACTCAAATTATGATAATGTGTCATTAGGGAAAGAAGAACCAACGGGATATTCAAAAGAGGAAGTGAGTTTTCTTCAAGAAGATAGGAATTTGAATAATGCATATTCAAACTCATTTAATGCTATTAGAAGAGACCACCCAACTTTTAGATGGTCCGAAAACCCTAGTAAGCCGGGACAACCGCCGTATCCAGATTCGGTATAAGAATATGAATAATAATCAAGTTTATCAAGGAAATACATCTAATCGAATTTACAATCATTACCAAGATCCTATCCTCAACATACCACTCAAAGTATACCGGTAACTCAAAGTTCAAATCAACCCGCGAAGGGGTTGAAAAATGGGAAAAACTGATGGAAAATATGATGGGTGTAGTATCTACTCAAGCTAAGAATATGGAAACAATGATGACTTCTATAGGTTCGGTCGGTAAGGACATGAGTACAATGAAAACATCTATGAGTGGACATGATACCGAAATGAGAACGATAGAAGCTTCATTAAGGAATATGGAAGATCATTTGAGTAGGGAAGGTGAACGTAACAATAGTAGACCTCCGGAGGATTACCAAGTAATACTGAAAGAAACCCAAGAGAGGTAAATGTTGTAGTTACGAGAAGTAGGAAACTCTATGGTAGTAATGGAGTAGAAAACTTCGGGAATAATGAAGTAGAAAATGATTTAAATAACAATGAAGAGACTAAAGATGAACTTGAATTTACTTGATGAGGAAGAAGAAATCATAGAGAAATTCTTGAAAAGGAATAGAAGTTTGGAACTTGAGAAGGAAGGTGAAAAATGGGTAAAAATCCCTAGAATTTTGAAAGACCCCATGGATAAAGATTTAAGGAATCTGTTTAAGGAACATGTTAGAGTAGAAGATAAAGAAAACAAGGATGAGAAACAGGAAGAATCAAGGAATATGAAGTAGAGATTGATTCGGGGAACAAATTAAAAGAAAAAGGTCAAGAACCCGAAACATGGCGATCAAGTAATACTCCAAAGGATAAAGGAAAAGAGAGAATGACTTCGAAACCCAAGGTTATAGATTTAGAGTCTTTACCTTTTCCACCTAAAGATCAAATTAAAAAGATTAAGACGATCGAAGTATGCTCGTTTCCTTGATACTTTTCGTCATATTAATGTTAATATCCCTGTTATCGAAGCTCTGATAAATATGCCTACCTATGGAAAGTTTTTGAAGGATATACTATCAAATAAGAAAAAATTAGAGGAATATGAGAATATATGCCTAAATGAAGAATGTTACGCAATTTTGCGAAAGATAAGTTACCACCTAAACTAAAAGATCCTGGAAGTTTTACGATTCCGTGTGAAATTGGAGGCTTTTTGTTTAAGAAGGTCTTATGTGATCTCGGGAGCTAGTATAAATCTCATGTCTTATGAGGATTATAGAAAGCTAGGCATAGGAAAGCTTACTAAGATCGAAATGACTCGCAAATGGCGACGGATCGATTAAGTACCCTAGAGGAATTATTGAGGACGTATTGGTTAAAGTAGACAAGTTCTATTTTCCAAGTAGACTTTGTAGTTATGGAAATGGAAGAAGGATTTTCGCGCCGCTTATCTTAGGACGTCCATTTCTAGCTACAGGGAGAACTTTAATCGATGTTCAGAAAGGAGAATTAATTTTGAGAGTCAATGAAGATGAAGTTGCTTTCAATATTTTCAAAGCTATGAACCATCAATACACATCACCAGAATCATGTTCTTTTATAGAAGATATTCATTCTGTCTATGATAATCAGTTACCAACTTTTGAAGATAGATTAGAAGAATGTTTAACTTTATCTATCTATGAAGAAGATGAGGAAGACATTGAAATGAAAGAGATAATCCTTTCTCTAGATAAAGGAAGTTTTACTTTTAAACCACCATGGCATAAGTATTTAGAATTAGAACTAGAAGGACCGAGCTTCTTAAATCATCAATAGAAGATCCGCCTAAGAATGCGGAATTGAAACCGTTACCTTTAAATCGAAATATGCTTTTCTTGAAAATGATAACCTTTTACCGAGTTATTATTTCATCAACTTTAACGGAGCAACAAGAAGATCAATTACTAGGAATGTTGAAAAAGCATAAGAAAGCTTTTGGATGGACGATTCTTGATATTCGAGGTATTAGTCCCGAGATATGTGTTCATAAGATAATTCTGAAAGAAGATGCTAAACCTTGCATTCAACCGCAACGCCGCCTCAACCCGAATTTACAGTTAATCGTTAAGAAAGAGGTTATTAAGCTATTAGAAATGGAAATAATTTTTCCTATATCGGATAGTGAATGGGTAAGTCCAACTCAAGTTGTACCAAAGAAAGGAGGTTTCACAGTGAAAGAGAATGATAAGAATGAATGGATTCCAACAAGGGAAATTACGGGATATCGAATGTGCATTGATTTTAGAAAACTAAATGATCATACTAAGAAAGATCATCATCCACTTCCATTCATAGTACAAATGTTGGAGCGTTTAAGTGGTCATAAGTATTACTGTTTCTTAGATGGTTATTCGGGATATTTACGATTTTCATTGCGGCGGGAGATAGGGAAAAGACTACTTTCACTTGTCCTTATGGAACTTTTGCGTATAAAAGAATGCCGTTTGGTTTATGTAATGCTCCGGCTACTTTTCAAAGATGCATGATGTCTATATTTTCTGATATGGTTGAGAAATTCTTAGAAATTTTTATGGACGACTTTAGTGTTTACGGAGACTCTTTTAATGGTTGTTTGTTACACTTAGAACGAGTGTTACAACGCTTTGTGAGGATACCAATTTAGTGCTTAATCGGGAAAAATGTCATTTAATGGTATCGAAGGAATTGTACTAGGTCATAAAATCTCTCGAAGTAGGAATTGAAGTTGATAAAGCTAAGGTCGAGGTAATCGAAAAATTGCCTCCACCGCTTAATCTAAGAACATTAAGAGGATTTCTTGGACATGCGGGATTTTATAGGAGATTTATTGCGATTTTTCAAAGATAGCAAAGCCTCTAAGTCATTTGCTTGAAAAAGAAGTATCTTTTAATTTTGATAATAAATGTATGGAAGCATTTAAGACCACGAAAGCGAAGTTGATTACTTTGCACCGCATTGGTGGCACCGACCGGGATTTACCTTTTGAGATTATGTGTGATGCAAGCGATTTAGGCTTGTAGGAGTCGTTTTAGGTCAAAGGTATAATAGAATTCTCAAAGCTATTTACTATGCATCTCATACGTTAAATGCGGCTCAACTAAACTATGCAACTACGAAAAAAGAACTGCGTTGGTCGTAATTTTTGCCTTAGATAAGTTTAGATCGTATATTGTTGGCTCTAAGGTAATAGTTTATACAGACCATTCAGCATTGAAATATTTACTGAGTAAGAAAGATGCGAAACCACGTCTTCTTAGATGGATTCTTCTACTTCAAGAATTTGATATTGAGATTAAAGATAAAAAAAGGAAGTGAGAATGTAGTAGCAGATCATCTAAGTAGAATGGAAACGAGGAAGAAATAGGAAATGAAATTAAGGATTCGTTTCCGATGAACAACCGTTTAGAATCGATATGCCTTCAACCATGCGGTTATTAAAGAAAAGAATTCCTTCTAAGGAAAATTCACCTTGGTTTGGAGATATCATTAACTACTTAACCCGTGATTACATTCCGTCTCATTGGACTTGGCAACGAGAAAAAGAAGTTCTTTTATGACTTAAAATTTTATTACCGGGAGGAACCGGATCTTTTCCGTAAATGTTCGGATGGAATAATCGAGAAAATGTGTGCACGATAATGAAATTTTAAGTGTTTTATCGTTTTGTCATGATCGTGAGGCGGGAGGTCATCATGGAGGGTGGAAAACTGCTTTTAAAGTCTTACAATGTGGTTTTTATTGGCCTACACTTTATAAAGATGCGTATACATATGTTAAATCTTGTGAGTCTTGTCAAAAATGGGGAAATATATCTAAAAAACATGAAATGCCTATGCAACCTATTTTAGAATGTGAGTTATTTGATGTTTGGGGTATAGATTTCATGGGACCTTTCCCTATGTCTTTTGGAAAAAGATTTATTCTTGTAATGGTAGATTATGTTTCGAAATGGGTAGAAGCTGAAGCTCTTCCCACTAATGATACCAAAGTTGTTATACGATTCCTTAAAAAGAATATATTTACACGTTATGGCATTCCGAGGGCTATCATTAGTGATAGAGGTTCACACTTTTGTAATAGACCATTTACCAAGTTAATTGAAAAATATGGTGTAACGCATAAATTAGGAACGCCTTATCATCCGCAAACCAGTGGTCAGGTAGATGTGTCAAATAGAGAGATTAAAAGAATCATAGAAAAAACGGTGGATTCAAACCGTAAAAGCGGGCGCTTAGACTAGATGATGCGTTATGGGCATACGAACGCTTTTAAAACTCCAATTGGTCGTTCTCCCTACAAATTAGTCTTTGGTAAATCTTGTCATCTCCCAGGTAGAGTTAGAACACCGAGCATTCGGGCTATTAGATTTTTAAATTTCGATCCTAAGGTTTGTCGGTGATCATAGATTACTTCGGTTAACGAATTAGAAGAATTTCGCCTTGATTCATATGAAAATGCTCGAATCACAAGGAACGCACGAAATCGTTCCATGATAAGAGAATCTATAGTCGTGAGTTCCATGTAGGTGATCGAGTGTTATTGTACAATTCACGTTTAAAGTTGTTTCCGGAAAGCTTAAATCAAGATGGACGGGTCCATTTAAAGTAACACGAGTTTATAAATGCGGAGTTTGTTGAACTAATCGATGGGAATACAACTTTTATAGCCAATGGTCACAGGTGAAGCTATTTCGGAAGGTGAAGAAATCTCTCGATAAATGAAGTAATGTTGCTTTGATCGACCCTCCGAAAGACTAAAAAGCGATTAAGGTTCTTAAAAGTCGAAAGTATCAAATTACCAGGTTTTATCTTTACTTTTATATGTCTAAACTAGTTTCGTCTTTTACCGGATAGACGTAAAAGAATCCTGGATGTTTTTTTTTGATAGATTAGGAGTTTTTGTTTTGCTTTTAAAGTTTGGTTTTAATAGAGATATCGCCTTTACTATAGAAGCCTTAGTTTTTGAACGTAACAAGCAATTGTTGAGAGAGAAAAAATTGAAAGAAGTTTGTAATGGTACGTCAAGAAGCTCGATAAAGAGAAGGGCTAAGTTTTTAAGGAAGTGCGAGTAATGCTGTGGAAAAATTGAACACGAAGTGGGAGATGTGGGAAAAATATAACTCAATCTCGAGTGAGTGTTTGAATGTAATTAAGAAGGGAACGATTAGGTGGTTAACCGAAAATCCCGATGGACTTCCAAGACTTAATTCAAACGCTACATTTCTAGGATATAGTTTGCTTGAAAGGTATGTTAGAAATGCGGAGTTTGTAGAAATTGAAGAATTAGAAACCCCGTAGGTTCAAGTCTTTTATTGTTTTTAGTTTTATAAAATTTTTGCATAACTTTGAAAATCTTATAAAATTGGATCTTTATAAAATTAAGGAGTTTTATAAAAGTTTTATAAAAAGTTTTTTAAGTTTTTAAATATTTTATAAGAATTAAAATAAATTTATTGAATTTTTATAAACTTTTAAATAAGTTTTATAAAGATTTTATAAATTTTAAGAAATTGTTATAAAATTTATAAATTTTATTTTCTATTTTTATTAAGTTTTTATTGAGCTTTATAGGTTTTATATAAAAAAAATAAAATAAAAAAAATAAAAAAAAAAAAAAAATTTTGAAAAATCAAAAAAAAAAATTGCACATGGACCGATCCGGCCATTAATCCGGACCGGTCCGGGACAAGGTTAACCTAAAAACGGGGAAACAGCCCCTTCTTCTTCATTTCTCCTAATTTTTTTTCTAAAACAGGCCGCCCCACCCCCCAAACCCCACTAAATCAAATTTTTTTCAAACTTTACCACAAATTCACTCCACACTACACTACCACTCAATTTCTTTCTATTTTTATCTCCTCTCTTCAACACAAGTGAAGAATTTGAAAAAGATCGAACACAAGCTCCATTTCATCCCGGAGGCTTATACGACTTTTCCGGCCACTTTTCACGGTTTTTGTTCATTATAAGGTATAATTTGTTTACTCTAGTTATCAATTTCATAATTTTTATAATTTTTAGATTTATTTTCAACTTGTTTTGAATTTTTCGTGTGTTGTGACATTTTATTTTGTGTTGTTTTTCTTTGTTTTGCCAATTCAATATCGTAGAATGGCCTCATCCAAATCGAAAAATCTCTAAGAAAAGAAAGCCTAATATTCCAATAGAAGTACCGGTCGTAGAATTAAAAGATTTAACACCGGAAGAAGAATCTGTTAGTTTTGCTGCTACAGCTTCACCTCAAGCTAAGAATGCTTATAGGAATATCTATAGTAAATGTGGAGTTGTGTTGGAAAGAGGCTTAGATTTTGATGACTTAGGAGAGGAGGTTAGGCGTATTTTTGCGAGACGCCAATGGTTGGATTTTGCAGCTCAGAGGACAGGAGAGATCAATACTACCTTAGTGGCAGAATTTTATGCAGTTTTGTCTACTTTGACACCCACTGAGGGTAGTATGATAGAGTCTATTCCCCTTAGGTCTAGACATGTTTCTTTTAGTCCGGAACTGATTAATGCTGTTTTAGGGGTAGAAGTTTTTCCAGATGAAGAAGATTATAGAGCTGTTTATAGATTAGATGATCCTGCTATGTATGAGCGGTTGCCTCTAGAGCTCAGAGGGAGTTTGATGCTACAGCAGATTGGGTGGACAACAGATTTAATTATGGGAAGTGTTTTAGAGATCTGAGGGCAATCAAAAGATTTTTGAGCCATACTCTCTATCCCACTACCAAACACACCGCCTTTGGTAAAGAGGATTTATGCATTACTTGGGCGATGATTCATGATGTTAAGGTGGATGTGGGGAAGATCATGTATAGAAGGGTTTTCGAGTTTATTGTTACTGCCAAGGCAGGGAGTCACATGTACTTTCCTGGCTTTATTTCAGATTTATGTCGTAGATCAGGAGTTCCTTTCTGTCTAACGACAAGTTGATGATGGCAGATGAGTCCCTGATAGGCCCTAGTCTGAGGAGGTCTCCAGAGGGTTCGATAGACTCGATAGTTAGACGTAGTACCCCTCCACCAGTTCCACCAGTTTCAGCATTTTCATCTTTTTCTGAGCAACAGCAGACTTCTCTCCCAAACACCATTACATACGATATGTTTCAATCCTTAGTATCAGATGTAGCCCGAGGACAGGCTAATATGGCTTTGTTTGCGAGCGAGTAGGCGGTGGAGTGATGATTTACGTAGAGGGATGCGCGAGACACGAGCGGATGCATCTTGATCCTTCTTTCGATAGAACCGCCTATCCGCCCGTCAATCTAACCCGTATACGTTACCGTAATGGATAGCACCTATTCCACCATCTCGAGCTTTCATCATATGCCAAATCCTTTTGGAAGCCAGTCTAGTGGTCAGGGTGTCTTTTATACAGGTTCTCAGGGTGCTGTTACATCTAGGTGGGGAGGATTTTCAGATTTTGCAAGGATGACGTCAAGTATAAGTTCGATGGATCTCGACAGTTCAGTTCGGATCACGACTACGTTTCCACAGCCAGTTACGTCATCGGTTCCAAGTATGAATGATCCAGTTTACACTGCTGACGATGATGATGTTGACATTGTTTGATTTTAAACAACTTTTATTATTTCTAAACATTTTATGACTGTTTAATTTATTTTCTGTATTTTAACTTTAGTTGATAAGTTTGCTAGTTTAACAAGTTTTCGATTTCATTAATCATATTTTGTCGTAGTCGTAAATTTATTTTTAATAGTATTTAAATATTTCATAAAAAATATAATAAAAAAAATCAAAAATCTAAAAAATATATTTATCATTCGCGTGTCGTATTCGTGTGTCGGTGAAATAATATTTACACTACCTTTATAGCCTCTCAAATAGCTTGAAGTCTATTAAAGTGCACAAAGAAAACTTGAATTTTACAACCTTCATACGGTAAAAATATTTTAAGGCCGGACCGGTCCGGCCATTTTCAGGATCGGTCCGGGAATAAAAACTGCTGAGTCATGTTGAGAGTTCTAATGTGCAGCCACGTACACTCTCAATTTTGTCCATTTAAGCTGAGAGTAAACAATCTACAAATTCACTCTTTTACTTTTACCTTTCTATCTGTGATTTTTTTTTTTTTTTCATCTGTTTCAACTAAAATGTCAAACCGATCATCACCATCAGTCAATTCATACGATCCAGAGGAAGTTGATGTTTTTGTCCCGGAATCTAGAGCTTCAAATGTTCATTTGTTGGTGAATGCGAGGTTTGCAAATTCTCCTATATTGATGGAAAGGGGTATCAATTTTGAAAAAATTGATCAGTTCGGAAGGGATTTAATTCAGACTCAAGGATGGAAAAAATTTGTTAAGCAACCTCGAGGAAGAATTAATGTTTCTATTGTTAGGGAATTTTATTCAGCTCTTTCTACTTTATTCTTACGGTAGATCCGTCACGACTTATATCTGTTCGTGGTACACTTATTCACCTGTCACCTCATATTATCAATCATATCTACGAGATACCGATTTTCAATCAAATCCATAATCTTCATTATGAATATCAATGGGGATTAGGGAACTCTTGTCATGTTGTTAACTATGTCACGGAAGCTTTTCCGTATCTGTTTCCAGAGTTCGATCAAAATTACGACTCTACCACTTCGGCTCCGCTCGCTCATCGAGAGCATGGAAACACTTCATTAACTCACGAGTCTATCCGACTAGTGACTTTGCATGGGTTAGTGATAGTGAGATACTTCGTTGTTTGCATTGATAACTGGAGCTTATGTGGACCTGGGGATTTTGATTTTTAGACGGCGATAAACTTTGCGGTAGAACGGTATAATAATGGAAGGCCGATGCCTTTTGCTTGGTTAATTTCAAGGTTATGTATTCATTTGAATGAAGTCCCTGAAATTGCTTCTGATGAGATATATCCGTCTCGTGATTGTCGTAGAGGATTGCTACCGGTAGAGAATCCGGGTTGTTCGTCAACTATTTGAGATAGTTGTTAGTGGTTTTATTTAATTTAGTTTAAGTTTGGTTTGCTTTAATAAGTTAAAGTTGCTTAAGGTTAGTAAGTTAATAGTCGGTTTGTTTTATTTTTAGTCTGTAATAGTTTCTTTTTGCTTAATATATATGTTGTTTGATTTTAATATATGTGTGTTATCGATGTTTATAACAATCATCTATAATTTTAATTTAATTTTCGAACCTACTTTTTCATACTTATTGAACATCGGGACGATGTCAATTCGTAAGTGGGGAGTAGAGTTAGGTTTGAAAATTTCATTAAAATTTTCGAAAATTAAAAAAAAAATAATTATAAAATATAACTTTTTTCATATAAATTAGTACTTTAATTACTTATTTCTTAGCTTTAATTTTTCTTGAATAATTTAAGATGGTTAATATATGAATAAAAATGATATAATTCGAGAGGATTAATTTTTGATTTAGTAAAATATATTAGATATATAATGAATATGTTTTATATCTTTTATAAGATTTTTAAGATTTTGAGTATGTATAACTAAATAATTTTTATCAAATATTTCTTTTATGGAATTATTCAAGTAATTTTTATATTTATAAATAAATTTTTAGATAATTTTCTTTTCAAGATTAATTATGAATTTGGAATCAAAATTAGGAATGATGATTTTTGGCACCACAAAAATATAATTATAGCCAAATAAAATTTCCAATTTTTGAACCCACCTCGCCTTTTAAAGAGTGATCAAGACCTCACTCGGAATTTTAGCCATTTTGATTAAACTAGAAATTTCCGATCTTTAGCTTGTTTTGGTCTACATTTCTTTGACATTCTTCGAGTTTGTACGTACTTATGAGAGGAGATGATGACGAGAAAAAAGTTAAGAGTTGAGAAAAATGGTATATGCTTTGAGATTGGAATGAGTTCGGATATGTTAGTGTTTTATGGAAAATTTTTTTAAGAATTAAAGCACCATTTTTACACGAATAAATCGAATATCAAGTATCTTCCCTATCTTTGATCGACCAAATATATGTCGATGATATTAGTCCAAATTGGTAGGGATTCTCTCGAAATGTCCTATTGCTTGAGAATGAAGGCATAAGTCGAATCAAAAGATCTCAAGAATGATTACGTGTTTAAGGAAACCGGACTCGTAATTTTAGATCGAAAGAGTAGTACTCCGATCAATCTTGATGAAGCAATGCTTGTGAATTTGATTATTTACACACACTCACGCTTTAGTTCTTAATGTTTAAAAAAAAAAAAAAAAAAAAAAAAAAAAAAAAAAAAAAAAAAAAAAAAAAAAAAAAAGAAAAAAAAAAGAGAAGAGAGAAAATCTGAAAAATAGTTGGAATAAAAGGATGTTACTAATCAGAACTGTTTTTGATCAAGAATGTGAAGACGTAGGTACGTACGACTTACATCTTTCTCTTTTCGATTTCCTTTTCTATCTTTTCGATTAACCAACGTCCTATCCTAATATATTAAGCCAATGTGTCTTCTATCCGACTTAGTTAATGATTCCGAAATTCGTAATAATCGAGATAGAAAGTATTTCTAATATTTTATTTATATTTCGAATTATTGCATGCATGTTTCCATCTAATTCATATTTGATACTTAATTCATTTAAGTTATATAATCTCCTTTCTTAAATTTCTATAAAATTTATAAATTATATGTTTGTAATATTGACGATATATATTACTTTTGAAATTTTAATCGATCAATTATATTATCTCGTTATTTATATTACCGCTTATTTTTGCTCGAGGACGATCAAAAGCTAAGTGGGAGTAATTTGATGTATTATTTTTATATGATTAAATTTACGTGATTTTATTATGTTTTGTTGACAAATTCTATGTAAAATATCTAAAATTATGATATAATTAGTATAAAATATTAATCTTTGTAGTTTAGTATAGTTAGTAGTAAAAGTTAGTATTTATAATAAAAAGTTGTAGTTTTTGTACGGTTTTAGTAACCGGAATAAATGTGTCTATTTTACACGGGTATTTTGTGTTTATTTCATTGCGAATCCTAAGATGAATCGAAATCTCGAGTATCGACACTTTTTGAAGTCAATACAAGTCGGTGAAAGGAAGTTATAAAGCGTCATTACCGATATACATGATCAAGGGAATAATTGTTTCTAAATCTCGAAAAAGGACGTATAATACAAATGGCTCATCGAGAGTACGTTTTCTCGAAGAAGTGGTCTTGATGAAAGTTGTAGAGAATTCAACGAGCTTTTCAACGGAAGTTCGATTATGTCATTCGATATCGAGAATTCAAGTTACGATTTTTAGAAGATTAATCGTGTAATTATATATAATTATATATATAATTACACAAAGCACAAGTAATGATTATGAGTAACATGGGGGAACATGCGAGGACAAGCTGTAATGATTAGCATCATTACACCGGACCGATCCGGCAAATTTTCGGGACCGGTCCGGGAAGGGAAAATTCTATAAAGGGGAGCATCGGAGAGAGTTCATTTGGGGTGTACCAAATTATATATATAAACCATATTCTATATATATAACTCTTTCTCTCTTTCTTTTATAGTTGTAAATAGGCCTTATGCCAAAATAATGTAGTAGTAGTATGGTAGTAATGCTCGGGAAATTCTCGAAGGTTCGGTGTTGTTTGAAGTCGTTGTAAAATCCGGAAAAAGACGATTTCGAGTCGGCGAGTTTGTAATCGGGTAATTTCTATAATAATTATGTTTATGTTTATTATTTTCTTCTTTTTAGTTTTTATAATGTTATTAGGCTAGATCTAATAACTAACCAAAGTTATGTAATTATATTATTTTGATCTTTTCGGTAATGGAATGATGTTAAAATAAAAATGACTAAAATTGAGTAAAATGAATCTTTTTCTATTTCGCTACGTAATGATAACATATTCGGAATGAAGTAATCAATCATAATGAATACTACATATAACCTGGCGATGAACCGACCGGAGAAGTCGGGATATGAGTAAAAATAGAAAAACCGGAGGGTAAAAATGGCCGTCGATTAACGGAATCCTATTTCCTACCCGGGGGCGATTTGTCCTAATAAAACAAATCTTATTAAAATTTGTACTCGAGATCTTAATAATGTTAAAATCACGAGTTTAATTGAAACTACACCGTTTGTATTAAATCGATCCGCTTGACAACCGGAGCCTCTTGAATAACATCGGCCATTTGACAAATGGAATCACCTCTTTTATCCGGGGTAGATTTGTACTCGGTACTGTTTTGACTAACTAAGTTTAGCATGGGGCATTGTGGACCTTGGACCGATGACTTTTGACATATGACAATTTCATACGCTCGTGTGAGGAGGACTTGTTGACATTAGGAGTACACCGTTTCATTCACTCAATTGGACCTAAAAAGGAAGATCGAACACATTCCATTAACCGAAAAGATCATATAATTTGATTACATATACTTTGGTTAGTCGGTTATATATTATATTTTGGTATCTATATATTTATATATATATATATATATATTATATTAGAATAACTTTTAAATTAAGCATTTATTTTATGTTGGTTAGAGTAGTAGTAATCGTGTTATAAAATTGCGGTTTAGATCGAGTTAATAGCAGCTCTTTGGTGTTTAACCACACTTAAAAGAATTACCACTTTTTTTCCCTGAGGATTCGACACCTGACTCAACACTTTATCACTACAATTTGACCCGGTACACTGCCGGTTAGGATCCGTCTAACCTAGAAAAGGTCTGTCCCCTTCTTGACGCCGTTTCTAAGGTCTGGTTTGGTGACGTCATGAACTCGTGGCGATTTGCTCTCCTCTGGAAGGAATACCACAACTTGTCAGGTGTGGCAGCAATCTTGTAGTAGTATCGGAACACGGGCACTGAGAAACAGACTTGCGCCATTCGACACGCTATGATGAACCCCATCAGAGTTCTGACGCCATTCGGGGCGAGTTGAGACACGCTTATCTCATAATGATGAAGAACGGCCAGAACCGCTGGACAGAGTGGAAACCTTAGACCACTCGCCAGTTGATTTTCGTAAACGGTGCAAAACCCCTCTGGGGGCTCATCCGCGAATCGATGCAGGCCTGATGGGAGCCGAGATTCAAACGGAGGATGAATTATGCTATATTTCCCACAGATTTCAACAATATCCTCTGGAGTAAGTGTACTAAGACACCCTTTTGCACCCTTTCCATCCATCCTAGTTACTAGCTTTTTAGGCTGGTTAGGGACGGGAGGAGGGGAAGCTACGAGCTCGCCGGAGTCTCCCCGGAGAAGAAGATCGGAGATGACGGTGCGGGAGATTGGCTATGAATGGGTGTGTCACTACCCCTATCCGATTCGGTGGCGCTACTACTATTGGACATGGATAATTCAAAAACAATATGAAGAACACTAAGAAAAAGAAAGAGACTTACTTGGTGTTTGGGATTTGGAGTTTGTAAGAAGGAAATGGCAAATAGGCTCTCGTCGTCGCTTTTATCCTCCTCTTTTATATGCTTGTAAAAGATATGGCGAATGATTTGAAAAGACGAGGGGATAATGGGGGTTATAACTACGAAAATCGCGGTTATCAAGGCAATGACGCGTCTTTTGCGGGATTCGAAGCGTTTCGTGGGCTAGAAACCGCTCCACGTGGATGCTAGGCGCTAGTTAGGGTTATGAAAAGGCGGGCTTTCTCCCGCCCAAAGAAAAGCCCAACTCGAAGACGACTCGTGACAGACGACTCGACCTCGGACAACGGGAGTCCCCTCTTTCAAGTCTGGGGGGCTTATGACGATACAGGGTTTCACTCCCTCCACGTGTCGTCTATTGGTTGGTCCTTACACTGAGATAACGCCAGCATATTCATGTCGATGCCCAGGCTCGAGGCCAAAGCCTTCACATCAAAGCCAGGCTACGACTATCGATTATCGAGTATCGAGCAGTGTAGGACGTTCAGTCCGCACCAGCTAGCAATGTAGGACAGTGGTCCCCAGAGTCGATAACCGCAGGTCGGTATATCGACATCAAGGATAGAGTCCGCATCGGCCCTACTAAGCCCATTAATAGCAATAGCTTGGGCGAGGGGTCAAGGCCCATTTAAATTAAGGTGACAATATTATTATTATTCGGAGATTTCTTACTTTAATATTTATTGTACTTATGTAAACCAAAATAGTTACTTTGTGGCGTTCTAAAGCCTCTATCATTTGAAGTTGGAAGATTGTAAGCTAGGGAAGAACCAGAACAACAAGTGCAAAGTTGATTATTCTTGCAATCGAGATTGGGAAAATACCCGGAGGAATCGACATTAAATCGATTGAAGGAGCAAATATCAAGCAATTAAATTCTTATATAAATGAAGAATATGCGTTAGACATTGGTTTCGCTTTTGATTGCATCATGGAAGGTTCTTCATTCTTCAAGTGTCACCACCTCAAAAATTGAGGAAACAATAATGTCGAATGAAATCCGAAGTAAATAACAATAACATATGGGTGTAATGACATTTCGGGTACTAAAAAACCAAACCAGCTAAATCATATTCGGTTTCACTCAAAAGAGACCATAAAGATTTTTTTTTTTTTTTGAGTCGGATGGTTTGTGTTTATTGGATTTTCGCTCTGCTACGTGATCCTAGCTAGTTGATTCAGTGCACCGTGTTGTGATTGTGATGTCATCACACAATTATAATATGAAGGAAATTCATCCATAGATAAGTACTCCGAAATAGTGTTTTTTTTTTTTTTTTTTTTTTTTTTTTTTTTTTTTTGTAAACGAAAGATACACACATGTACCATTTTCTCCTCAAGTGAGACTGAATCCTGGTCACTGTCGGGTTATGGCCTAGTGTTAACCACTAGGCCGATGCATTGTTGGTCCAAAAATATAAGGTTTCTTTTGGCTTTTTTGAATTTGTTATATAATATTTATCTTAATTTATTATTAATTTATCGACGTTTCATTATTATACAACTATTTCATTCATGATAATCATAAGATATTTTAAACTTTTGCTATTGAAATTATTACTTTATTTCACATTCTTAAATTGTTTGAAAACTCTAAAAGATCTTATAATTTGAGGAATCGGATCAGACTTAGCGATACATGTCATGCATTTCCTGATTAAAACCATGACTCGATTCTCATCTTCGTCCCGAATTAAAAATCTCTTCACCCAAAATAAAAAAAATAAACTTATAATTTGGGCCAACTCAACAATTTTTTAACATTGAATCAAATGGTATCACAAGGGCTAAATGTGGTGATAGGGCGGCACTCTCTCCCGCCCGCCGACCGGCAAGTACTGGCGAGTGGGAGCCGGGGAAAGGTGGTGCGGCCTGGCCCCCGCCGTCCAAACACAATCACTCTGGAAATGAGCTTCGACAACAGGCCCACGATGAGTACACGGGTGAGGGATCCGCCCGAGGTCATTCATCCCCAACACTTGGAGAATGCAGACTGTTGACCCAACAAGCCTGCTAAGGATATGGGATGGCAGCTCGAGGATCCGCATCGCCCTCAGTCGGATGCGGCTCAACTGGCCACTGCAGATTTAGTCGTACTGTCCTTAGTTGTAATTATGTTGAGTATAAGTCGGTTCTCATCCTATAAATAAGGCACCATGTAACATTCATAAACCAAGTGGAATATATGCAAAACAAGTCAAAACTCTGCCCATTTAGTTGCTCTCTCTTTACCTACATTGTTTCACCACTCACCACCGCCAGAGTTCTTTAGCTCCACCTCACGCCACCACTCTTACACAAATCACAGCCAGATATCCACCACCAATCACCCGCTGAACACCCCAGATAATTTCGACGTTATCATGTGGTAACGTCAAAACAAATATTTGTATGCATAAGAGATTTTGAGGTGAGTGATGGATGAAATGGTTAAAACCAAACAATCTTTTTTTTATTTTAAGAATGAACCACACAGTTTAAATACATAATGAAACTATGTGGTTCATATCGAACCACACTTTCTCCACGCGTGTCGAGACACCTACTATTTCCCCAAAATAAGGTACTGTAGTCTGTAGTGTAGATTTCAAGATTTTGCTTACCAGATTCAGCATTGGATTCAAACGACACCGATTTTAATGATCTGAATTCAAATTGAAGCAAATTCTACGAGAAAAAAGCAGCAAATTCTTCGGTACGCTTGTCCTGTTCCGTGACTTTAGCTGCTCTGTCGCCGCCGCAAAATACCCCATTCCCACACAAAATTCATCTGAAATTTCCTAAGCTAATCTTGTTTGCAGACGATTTATCTGTGATATTGCCTCTGCTGTGCAAGTAATTCCTCTAAAATTTCTCTACTTTTGCTCAGAAGATCAGTTGTTTTGTTAAGGGTTAAACGTTAATAAAGAGGGGAGAGATGCAGCAACCTCCGGGTATGATTCCTGCCTTGCCTTCTGCCTCCGCCGCTAACATCACGACGGAGCAAATTCAGAAGGTATGATTTTCCTCACACTGATATTTCGATGATCGTACTGTTGGTTTCATTTTCTATACGAATCCGTTTCCATGCTCAAACCGGACATCTGGTCACAAGAGATAACCAAGTAGGATCCTGATGTATGCTATCTACTTTCTCAAAATGAAGTTGTATTTGTGCTCCTCAATCTTTGAATATATGTTGGGGCACTGTTATCGGCATCCCACCGAATCCACCGGGACACCACACTTCGAGCTAAATTTGACTTTGCAGAGATGGAATTTTCTTTTCGACCTCCAATTTTGAGCTTAAATCGTCGGAAACACCGCGGTGTCTCGAAAGTAGATTCGATGCGGTGCCAATATGAAAAACTCGACTTTAAAGAGGTCGAATGTGTCCCGAAAATTGATTCAATGTGGTGCCAATATGAACTGCCTATACGTTGTTGCTTATCTAATAGGTCAATTTGTAATTCAGTCCTTAATTATGCGGGGAAGTTAACAAATAGTTTGTGTGACACTAACAAGGAAAAACATTCAACCACGTGAGCAGGTTCTGTGCATGTTTCTCATTAAATAGTTAGAGATAACATTGCGTGCTGATTCCGTTTGTCAGGAGTTTGAATCTTAGTGTTTTTGCTCTATCAAGTTGTTGCAACTTCAGCTCTCAGTATTGAAAAATATAGGGTACTTGTTTATGATGTATATTTTGTATCAGAGGACTATCTGTATGTTGTGGATTGTGATATTTCATTCAAATCGTGATTTTTAATTGATTAAAGGTTCATATTCATACGCTTTTGGTATTTAGCAAGTAGAACACTGCTTGTGGGAGAACTCCTTCATCATTTGTATGACTGTTTTCTTTTTCGCATGGCGGTCACCGAATCCCATGGGCCATATTTTACATGGTTGAGTTTTTTGTTTTGTTTGTTTCCTTGCTCCGTATGTACTTTGTTCTTGTATTCGGCAGTAACTTATGGCCATTTTATAACAAATCAAATCAAAGACGGTAACACAAATCAAATAAAAATCTATATTCTTGTAGATTACTTTTCCCCGGGTCTTATATGGTTATCCAACTAGCGTTAGAACTTAACCATGTTTCTATTACTGAGTTATTTGGTTGGAACTTTCCCCCCATTCGGTGCTTGTAATTATTTTGAAATTTCGTGTTCAATGTTGTGGGCATCCTTTATGTGTGCTGATCTGTGTAATCAGAAAGGTCATAGGAAATCAGATATTCATGTCTTTCATTTAGAAAAGTATCCGCCAATTCCGATTCGCTCCACCCACCGACTTTTTTCGTAGCGTCACCAGCTTCCAAAAATAGCTGTATATCACCGTTTTCAGTGCATCCATAGTGCACCATTTTCACACAGATTCCGGAGCCCCTTCCACCATTGTGGTTAACACATGCGCCATCCTCTACCTGGCCACCACATTTTACAGATTTTTTTCTTTTTGATATTTAAACATGCTTTGTGTGACCCACCAGCCTTCCAAGAAGGACCATGACATACCATATTGCCGGTACCCAGAGACACCCGTATCTTGATAAAGTAGCCCATGGCAAAATCTTCAGAAATTCGCCTCTCAGAATTCTCAAACGCTCGTTTCCACCATGGAAGCAGGAAGGGTAGTTTGGATGGAACATGCAGGGGAATGTAGTCGTGGGCAGAGCAATTCAGCAAAGGGTAGATAGATGTAGTGAAACCCAATTTTAATATTCTGCTTAACAATTTTTTCCGTAAAAATGCATTTCCTTTATTAGAGACAAGTCTATATTGTGGTTTTTTATGTAACTTTCAATGAATAAAAATATCATGTGAATGTTTATATGCTCCATTAGTTGGCATTTTCATGTGCTGCTTTATCTTGCAGGTGGGATTGTATTTTGAAATTTTATTGCCATATCTTTGAATAAATATTTCATGTAAATGATTGTATACATGTTGCCACTCGATTCCATCAACATTTTACCAGGCATTGCTTTTGATTTTCTTACTTCTCAATTGCAGTTCCTTGATGAGAACAAGAAGCTGATTTCAGCTATAATGGAAAACCAGAATCTTGGAAAACTTCATGAGTGTGCCCAGTGAGTTGTACTCTCCTTCACTCTATCGCTCTCAGTCTATATCTATATCTATATATATACATACATATATCCGAATGAAATATCCAGCACTGCAGAATGGATCAAAGAGATTGAAACTTACATGTAATCTAATCAGGGCCATCCTTGTGTGGTTTGGGGCCCTAGGCCAATTTTTTGTTCTAGGGCCCTTGATCCTGTTAAAAAATACGGTGTAATAGTTATTTTTAGGGTATAGTAGTTGAAGAGGTGTAAAAAAAAGTTATATAAGTTGGCTAGACTTTTTTTTAAACTGAATGTGTATTCATTTGGGTCTTGCAATTTTTTTTACCTTGAATAAAAAAAATGGACCTAAAATACGCTATTGACATATAAGTACGGGCCTTGAATTGTGGATTTTGAAGGGCCCTAGGCCGTGGCCTAGTTGCGCTGCCCGAGGGACGCCCCGGAACTAATATATGTGTGCCACTATTGTTGGTAAAATCGTATAATCTCAATTGAAAATTTGAGGAAAAAAAATCACTTTTTTTTGTGGAATGCTGAAGCAGATACCAAGCTGTCCTTCAAAAGAACTTGATGTATTTGGCTGCAATTGCTGATGCTCAACCGCAAACTTCTGCTGCGCCTGCACAGGTTTGTTCTAATCTATCTTCATTTCAACTACTATGTCCAAGGGCGGCTCCAAGAAATTTGTGATACGGGTTAGAAATTTGTTGTATTTATGATGAAATGACTAAAAAAATCCTTGGATTTGTTGGCGCAATCTTACTTTTGTTCTCTTACCTTGTAATAAACAAGGGTAAAATAGGAAAATTTACCGTAAATGAGCTTTGGATATGATACTGCATTGGATAAAAAAGAACAAATATTTTGACAATTGTTTTGGTTAACAAGGAACGGAGGGGATGCACGGATACTTTTGTCTTGTAGTGTGTCGGTACCCAATACGTATCCTTTACAAGTACATATCAGATACTCAGGAATCAGGATACACAGCCTGGGGGCAAATTTGTATTTTTCAGATATGTGAAATGAAGAACCATGTTGAATATTAAGTAGAAACCGCTAGATGATGAATGAAAAACCTTTCAAATTGATGAATAAGGACTAAAAATGTAGAGAACCACTAAAAATTGTTTTATTTTATGTGTTTTACTAATCACTATTTGATCATTATAGTTTTATAATGTACATTTTGATCCTTATGTTCTTATTATTTATACATTCGTCCTCCGTGTATGTATCCTATATTTTTCCAAAATCCTGCACCCGTGTATCCCGAATTCGCCCATACCCACGTATCCATACCCGTGTCTCATGCTTAGTAGTCATGCTGTGTTTATGCAGGTAGCTCCACATCCTAGCATGTCACCAGGAGCATATTACATGCAGCATCCTCAATCAGTACCCATTCCTCAGCAACCAGGTGCTTTTCCAAGAATGCCCCTAAATTTCAGTAGCCCTCCGTATCAATCACACGAACAGCAGCAGCAACAACAACAGCAACAAGCAATGCAAGGGCAAATGGGTAATCGGTCAGGTAATCCGAATAATAGTGGCACGCCTCCATCATCTACTGCAGTCCAGAAAGAAAGACACGCGATGGAGGTGGGGCCATCAAATGCTGATGTACGCGGAACCCAAGGTACCTGACCTAGGGGTGGAGAAGCTTCAAATGAAAGATAAGTAATTTCGCATTAGGTTAAGTTTATAAGTTCAAATCATGAGTTTTTTTTAGTGTCATCCCCAATATTTATTTACAGTGGCTTCACACCGTGAAACTTTCAACGTTTTGAAAGTCGATTTTCGATTTTGAAAATGTTGATCGTGAATGTGATGTCACAAGAGTAAGTTTGGTGTGATGTCAGTAAAGACGTTTGTTTTCTTAAAACGGGTTAATGTGTTTTCTTAAAACGGGTTAATGTATGTAGAAGGATCATTACTATCAATAGCAAAACTAGAAACAATTTGTGTGTATTTGTGATGAGAGGACCGTCATTGTGGGTGTGGTGATGCTATGCAAAATGACTGATTTGGGTTCTGATTGTGGGTGCTATATATTAAACTTTTCTTTATCCATATTTTCAACAAAACTGTTCGCATGTTCGTGTCCGTCTCGTTAGTGTTTGTGATCGTTCATATTTTTATCTTAACAAACCGAGATTGAATTGGATTGTAAGCTCATTTCCTATATAAATGAATACGAGTTTGATTTGTGAATGTTCGGTTTTGTTTGTGATTCCAGTGATATAGATAAACCGATGTATAACTTATATTAATTCAAGTGATAAACTATTTATTATTCTAATAGAGACTCTAAGTGATTTTATAGAATTTTTCAGTACTTTTTGTTCTGTGATATATAATATTATTTTATAATTTATTATGGGGATTCTATTTGGACCCCCTATTTACTACTTGCACCACATTAATGAATATTTTTTCGGGTGAAAAAAACGTCACTCACACTGGTGTTCGTTGTGGCACACCAACGTCAGTGTGGTATGCCACTAGGAACACCAAATGAAAAGTCGTGGATCGACGTTCTAAGATTTAACACTTTTTTATATAGGAACGTCGATCGCACACAGTGTTCCTTGTGGAACACCAACGTCATCATGCGATCGATTGCGTTGGTGTTCCACAAGGAACACCAAATATGATCGATGTTCCTATATAAAAAATCATGTGGTGCAAGTAGTAATTTTTTATGGTACGAGTAGTAAGTGTGTGCGAAGTAGTAAATAGGGGTGTCCAAATAGAATCCCTTTTATTATTTATGCATTTACATTTTATTTTTTTTATATCTTAACGAGTCGAAGTTGAGTTGAAAGTCGAATATACATATAACGATTTGAGCTCGAACATGAGCTTGAACCAACTATATTTATCATTTAAGTGAGCCCAACTTAAAGACAATTTTTTATCGTTTAGTAAACGAACGATCACGAACAAACTCATAAACTAAACACACTCGATTGTTTGAAAACAAATATGACATTTTTCCCAGACACAACAAACAGTTTATTTCCCCTCAAAAAAAAAAAAAAAAAAAAAAACAATTTATTTAAATTGAAAATAAAAAATGATTTATACACAAAACTTTAAACACTAATTATTTTTACAACTATATCACATGCACGTATGGATTCATTAACACGTTCCATTGACCAATGACCATTAATTATAAATAAACGTAAAAAAGCCATTACCTTACATTTGTCTATCCATCATTTTTATATAAGTGCAAATTAGTTATAAGGCCGTCGTTAGAGACTTAATGATCATTTAGGACACTCCAAAAACTTATTATGTTATAAGGACAATCTAATTTATTTTTTTTAATTCCACCTTCTATGTGCTTCTTCAACTTATTTATCTGTTCGTTTTTATTCTTCTTGGCAGATTATCATTCCTCATGGAAGCTGCTAATCTTCTGGCTATCTCTTGAGTTCAGTCAACATCAATAATCAAGGCAGATTTGTTCGGTTGTTTGTGCTTTCTATTTGGCTTCTTTTTTTTTTTTATATTAATGTTATTGTGTTTTATTCGGCTGCTTCTTGTTCTTGACATAATAAACATCTTTCAGCTAAACGGTGCATCACTTGTTTTCCATTTGTGAGTTGTTATGAAGTTGGTATTTGAGTCGATGTGTTCGAATCTCCTTTGATGTATTTGTAATTTCCCTGTTCCTGCTGTAATGAATTGGCATTGGCAATGCAAATTGTTTTGTATCATTGTTCATTTGTAAATTACTATTTAATTTACCTGTTTTTATTTTTGGCTTCTATTGGTTGGAATGAGTTTGAAGAGACAAGGTGGAAGCCAAGTGACATCATTTTATTTGTTCACTTGAATTATCATTCAAGTGTTGTGGATGGTAGAAAAAGAGGGGTAATCATTAAAACATAGGCTGTAGCTTTAGTTTTGGGTTAATAATTTTGATAGTTATGGCATGGCTGCTTCTATTTATGATGAGCATTTTAAACTTAGTTGATGTCTGGCCAGCTTCCAAATGTATGTGCAGAAGCTCAAGGCCTTAAGATGGGCCTTTTCTGCTTCCATATCCAAAAGGGCTCTCTTTAAATCGCGTATTTCACACTCCCTTTTAATTGCATTCTGAAAATCCAAACATGTCAAGGCCTTAAGATTGTCATTCTCATTAGATGATGCTTCAGCTTGTAGGCCTCGAGACGTTTCTTCGGTTGTCTCTTTGTCAACAGTGATATCCAGAATCAGATCTAATCGAATCTCTCCCATCTGAGTCTAAACAACCTCCTCCAGATGGAGTGACATTGATGACTGATGCAGGGACATTGATGACTTATGCAGTGACATTGCTTGACTTATGCGCAAAGTGACATTGATGTCTAAAGCGATGACACAATAACATGTCTAGGAGAAACATTCGAGCATTCATAGATTGTGTTTTACTAATTAGTTGACAAGTGTATTTGGGTGCTTATATTACTATGCGGTAGACGAGAAGGACTTTAATCAAGTCAAGTTGAAGAAAATGCGCGGGTTAACTATGATTTGTTTATTTCTCTTTTCTTGTGTGGAGATTTTTTTTGTCATCAATATTTATGTATGTCGGCTTGATGTTTTTTTCATACTTTAAATAGATAGGCGAATAGAGCAAGAATCTAAGGTCGAGAAGCATATACGAAACTTCTTTTATTAGGTAATCCTTGATCCATATTCAATGCTTTAATATGTATGTGTCCTTTGACAAGGTGGCCAATTTTTTCCATCTAAAAAATAGACATTGAACCTCTTTTTTGGGATCTTTTTATTGTTCGAATTCGAAATCCCGAAAAGCCGGAATGTTTATCATAAATTACCATCAAACCCGATACCTTATGTTATGAGGAAGAATAGTTAAGATATATAAACACTTCAACATGGCCTCACACGGGTAGTCCTAACACGAAGAACTCATGTTTGATGTGGTCAAGAAAATGCACTAATTCATATAAAGATCACGGGCCAACATAAGACACTCAAGGGTAAATTAAGAGATCTAATGCGCGGATAACACAAATAGGGTGATAACGTTAGCTCAAGAACTACCGAATTAAGAAATATTTTTCTGATTTACATGCTACTTGATGGAGTGACATTGATGACTGATGCAGGGACATTGCTGACTTATGCAGTGACATTGATGACTTATGCAGTGACATTGATGTCCGAAGCGTGACATTGATGACTTATGCGGTGACATTGATGTCTAAAGCGTGACACAATAACATGTCTAGGAGAAACATTCGAGCATTCATAGATTGTGTTTTACTAATTAGTTGACAAGTGTATTTGGGTGCTTATAATAGATGGTATAGTCCCTTTTGCTTTCGCAAAGACAAGTACGATCTAGGAGGCTCTTTATTACCTTCTTATGGGTTTCACTCACCATGGTGGCTTACAATTAAGTCTTTTTTGGGTTTCTAGTGCTGCTTATAATAGTTGTGGATACTCATAGTTTGGGGTTGTTTTTCTTTTCTCTTATGGTTGTCTTTGTCCCGTTTCTTGGGTTGCGTGTCGATATAAGTGCTTTGTGGCATTTGGCTAGCGTGGTTTCTGTATTGGAGCCGGTTTATGGGCTTGCAACTATGAAAAAGAGCTATCAGTTGTTAAAGGGCAGGACCATGCTAGCTTTCGACCTTGTTTTTGGGTATATGGATATTTGTGGACTGATCACACTATATTCTCATCAGTTGTGGTTAATGGTGGGGATAATCATGGTGTGCTTACAACAATTATGGTTGGTGGATTCTTGGTTGGGTTGCTAGTGATAGTTAATCTGGCTGGCCTATTAGTGTAGAGTGTGTTTTACTATGTGTGCAAGAGTTACCATCATCAAGAGATTGACAAGAGTGCCCTCTATGATCATCTTGGTGGTCTGGGCTTATGCAGTAACATTGCTGATTATGCAGTGACATTGATGTCTGATGCAGTGACATTGATAACTTATGCAGTGACATTGATGTCGATCGACGCAAAGGACATTGATGACTTATGCAGTGACATTGATGTCTGATGTAGTGACATTAATGACTTATACAATGAGATGTCACTGATCAAGGTTGTCAATGGATCGCGGTGGTCAATACATCATTGTATTTAATGAATCACGGCGGTCATTGCATTGGGGTGGTTAATGGATCCCGGTGGTCAATACATCGGGGTAGGTGGTCAATGTATGACGGTGATCAATACGCCACGTCGATTATTATGAAGAAAAAAAATGATTTATGAAATTTATTCGGAAAAATATTAAATTTGATTTTAGAATAAAAAAGATGAAAACATATGAATTTTAGTGAAAAAATTATGATGATCCGAATTTTAGATGAAAATATATGACGTTTAGAAATATGATGAATTAAAAAAAAAATTAAAAAAAAAACACAACCTGCTGCGTGAATGCTTCCTTTTTCCCTCCCTCCCTTCCTTTTTTTTTTTTTTTTCCTCTTCTTTCTCTTTATCCACTTGAAATTAGAATGTCCTCATAACTAAATAAGTTTCCTTCTTAAAATTAGAATGTCCTTATAACTAAATAAGATTTCGGAGTGTCCTATTACCCCTAATAAGTTGAAAATCAGTCCTTTTAAATAATTAGCCCTTTATATAAATACTTTTAGAATACAACCGAAATAAAAAGATTGTACCAATTGATATTAATCATAAAATTTCATTTCTATCATCTTTCCCCTAGTATTTTGGAAAAAAATAAAAATGAATTAATATAATGCATGTCATTAAGTATAATTTTTGTATAATAGCTTTTTTGAGAACTTGTATAATAGTTCTACCATAGAGATTCTTACCTTTATAATTCTACTTGTTTCTTATCACATACTACGTTAGTATATATATACGAGAATACAAATGAAACAACATAATATATTACACACATACAATATTTTTACAGTTTAACCAGGAAATCTTTGAGTAGTCTCTCCACACGTGGAGACATCACATATTGATGTATCAAGGCCACACATTTACATTGCAACTATAAAAGTATGATGCATATGTTTTTGTATCTCAACCAAAAAATTTTCGTCTCAACGTAAAAAAATGTTGATAGTGGGATTTGAACTCAACCTAGCTTTAAAGGGTTTGTTCTTAAATACTATATAAGGTCTTTTGTTCAAAAAAAAGACACCATACTAATATTAACACTACTACTACAATAATAAAAATTTGCATATGTGGGGGGGCTTGATTTAGACCACCCTAGGCATGGATCTCATGTCTCAACGTATAGAGACATCGCATGTGAATACATCTACACCACATATTGCATAGATTTAGTGGAAATATGTGGTGCAGACGTCTCCACTTCCAATCATTCACAATGCAACATATAAATATATATTGTGTACACGTTTTCATGCGTGATGTCTTTACATGTGAAGACATTTACAACATATGTTGCAATGTTATAGTGGAAATACGTGGTGTAAATGTCTCTATATCCACATAATGACAATACAACATGCAAATGTATGGTGCATATGTTTTCATATGTGATGTCTCTACGTAAAGAGACATCACATATGACTTATATACTTCATATTGCAATGTTGTAATGGAAATACATGGTGCAAAGGTCTTCACATGTGATGCACACACCACATATTTCTACAATAACATTACAATATATGGTGTCAATGTCTTCACATACGACGTCTCCACGTTTATAGACATCACGTTTGAGGAAATCTACAATATACATTTACAAGTTATATTTTAAATGTATGGTCTAGATGTCTCAATATATGATGTCTTCGTACATGTAGAGACATTTCCATATTAGCCTGGAGAAGGCATGTACTGTAAATGTCTCCATACATGTGAAGTCACTTCAACATTAGCCTGGGAAATGCATGTACCGTAGATGTCTCCACATAATGATGTCTTTACACACGTGAAGACACTACAATATTAGCTTAGGGAAGACATCTTAGACATGCACTATATAGATAGATGTCTCCACACATATAAAAACATTACGATATCAGCTCAAGAAAGACACGTATCGCAGATGACTCCACATATGATGTCTCTACACACATGTGGGACACTACACTATTAGCTTGACGAAAGCATGCACTTCAGATGTCTCCTCATATGATGTCTTCACATATGATGTTTCCACATATACATACATCACACACGAGGACATTCACACCTACCTTTACATATTATAGTTTGAATGTGTGATATAGACACCTATACATATGATGTCTTCACACGGTGTCGTATTAGCCTAAAGAAGACGCATATCAAAGTTATCTTCATACATGGAAACATAACAATATTAGTCCCGAGAAGACTGTTGGTGAATTCAAAAAGGGGAACGAACAATGCCGAACCGTAAATGAAAGTGCCGCAATGAAAAGAACCGGATATACACGTAGAGTCGATTTGAGAGTCTTTCCCGCGAAAATTATTCGTCCCCAAATGATTGTCTCCGGGTAAACACGAATATCTTCACGGGATAAAACTACGATCCTCTTTCAATCTAGACAATATAGATAGAAAGAAAGCTACGAAGTTTGGTGACATTTTGTGTGTTGAACTTGAGGTTTTTCAAAGGATATTCAAAAGATGAATAATACTCTCAAAAGTTGAAGTTAATTCAACCAAAAAACGAGTTCAAGTGTTTGTATACATATATGTCGAGTTATATTAATGTATCCCTTCATATACAACCCTTAAGAGTTGGTTATAAGGCCAAAACCCGAAAGGATACCAACAAAACCGACCAAAAAACTGCTCTATAACTGAAAATCTGCTTACCGGACGCCAGTTTGGCCGCCTGTTTGAGATTATGGACGGGCGTCTGGAAGCAATGGACGTTCGTCCATATAACCAGAATACTCCCAGTACTCAAAAACAGACTTTGGACGCCCGTCCATAGGCAATGGACGTTCGTCCATAAGGCCTGGACGCTCGTTCATCTTTGGACGCCCGTCCAAAAGGCAGCAGAAAATCGGTTTTGTTCAACACTTGATCTAACATTTCCGTGAGCTCGTAAACATCAATATAAGCATGCACTCCGCATCTCCAAACTTATATTAATTGTTCCAAGTTCACCAAACCTCAAACTAAATCCCGATTACACTAAATCACATGGTGATTCTACCGAAATCACCAACAATCCTCCCCCATTTAGTGTAATCCTTGATTTAATTGAAAACTTATCAACACACAAACAGCTTCATCTTTCAATGATAATGTCACGCATTGAATTACCATCTAGTATATTACACATTCCAAAATATTCGAGTATTGGGGTGTGTCTAAGCATTGAACCCTCTACCCATTTGAATACTTCAAAGATAATACACGAATGAACCAAGATACAACTTCTATAGCTACTTGACACCAATTATCCAGGCCTTGTGTCCATATCCATTTCATGAGTATATAGAAAGTCAACCCCACTTTCTTGAAGCGGCCAAACTTCATACTCATATAGGTGAATCTTTCTAATCATGTACCTGAAACACTTTTCCAAAAGATATCACCTACACAACAATGTAATGCACATACTTTCGGGACTTTTTCATGTGCCAAATCTTCGAGAATGGGCCTTCCACATTGAATTCGCCTATGGCGTTGTACCATAAGGGAATTGGGTATCCCACCTCAAAGATTTTAAGGGTTCTACACATCCCGATAACAAACTTTTACCAAGTTTCAAGTCAATCTATATTTGATCACACAAGATTGACTAAATCATGAGTACTCTTTAAACAACCACCATCATCCTTTGAGTTATAAACTCACAATCCAACTTTTCATTAATACATTGGTGTCTAGATCACCATTGTAACATTTGACAATTTTCCAGCCAAACACATTGGATAACTGGGATGAAATTGGTTATTAATTGCAAGGGAATTCCGAACTTCCTAGTCATCAACAAAGAAATCCAACCGTAAATTTATGCACTTAGAAGCTCATAAATGATACTTCATCCTAGCACAAATTACTAGTTAACCGAGGATTCTTCTAAACCGAAGGAATCTCATATAACTTTACTATAGAGTTTAAACCTCCCCATGACCGTAGTTTAAAACCTTGATGACAATACCGTCCAAATTATGAACAACATGATTTGGTTAACACCAAAATCAACATGTCAAACAATGTAAACTACTACATCACCTTATATTCCAAGGCAAATCCAATCTTCATAGATTGAGCATGTTTCACTTTTAGTATCATGAATAGATACTAAACCAAAGCAAAACAACAAACATGTATTCAACATACATCAAAGGACGAAGTCATTTCCTTAGACATCAAACATATATAAGACATATAATATGTAAAACATATGTAAGATTTGTATTGTTACGAACAAGGTATTATAAACAACTTTAAATTAAACTAATCTTCAAGCTAAGACGTCTATCAAGTTTAATTTTGCACCTTGAACCAAAATAACAAAAATATACAATCCTAATGTTAACTTCAACATAACAAGACCCTCCAGTTGTTTCAAATGCAATGCCCATTCCAATCTCCATTCTAAAACCGAAGTTTTACCATCCATTTAATGGATTACAAAATTGTTTAACAGTTGTTAAAACAAACAACAACAATTTATCCGAAGAGATTTCATTAACTGGTGCCAAGTTATCAAAATAACCAATACCTAAAAACGTACAAAACCTTACATTATTAATCGGGATTTATACATGTTGACTTACATCAACTATCATCTTTCATTGAAAGATTCACCGCACCATTTGCTCTCATTGAGCTTTACAGTATATTTAGAAAACAACTTTATTGTTTTCCTTCACTCGAACATTGGTAGTCATACTTCAAACTTTGTACAACATTATAAATGTCCAAAGATGGCATACCAATGATCAACAACAATTAACCGTACTAGAATCATTCACTCCATTATATGGAACCAAAGAACATTGGAATGCATAGCAATTCCAATAAACATAGTTTCAATGCCTCTTTTACTCAAGGAATTAACCTTAACCTCGGAAAGTCACAAGACCTCCTCACACCTCCAAACCTCAAGTTTGGATTTCATTATACCAAAGTTCAAGTAATTTAGCAAACAAACAACTGTTGGAGACGTAGGAGTATAAACAAAAAGTATATAAAACTCATTATAACATACACTCTTTTCATTTACCTTTTGGAGGACATAATAGTTATTTACTACAAAGTAACGCAAATAAACGATGTATCTATTAAATAAAGAGTTACAACTTTTCCAACCAAGGATTCATAATCTTCTAAACAGAAGAACTACAACTCTTACAACCAAGAGTTACAACTTTCTATACCGGAAAGTCTCAAACTTTCAAAGCAAAAGTTACATCCTTCTGAACCGAAGAATCACAACTTTTCAAAACAAGTCACAACTTTTTAAACCAAGAGTTGTAACCTTTAAAACTGAAAAGTTACTACCTTTAAACGAAAAGTTATAACCGTTCAAAAGAATACAAACTCTAATGAGTTGTATCCTTTCATCAAATCGATACATTCTTTACCAAATCAATAACATGATTTTTCCTCCAAAACATTCACTTAAAATCAAAGTGAAAATCCATGATACTAATCATGTTTCCGAAAAGAATAAGTTCAAAACAAGTTATAAACATACATTACATATAAGTATCACTTAAGCATACCAATAAACATACATGTATAGTTATTTCAAATTATACTAACCATGTACAACTAATGTTTAAACTAAATCTTTCAAGAACCAAAGGATATACTTAAATCTCTTAATAATGACAACCTTGACTCTTTTTCATGAATGTCACGGATCAACAATCCACCGGTTCAAAACTTCAAACCAAGTTGATCCTTACACTCACAATTTTCCAAACCGGAGTCAAAACTCAAAACAACATTTTATTAGTTGTTTCACCAAAACTTAGTTTACATTAATTATTCTATCCTTTGTTTGATCTTACATACTAGGCATTCAACCTAGTAAAACAAGATTTTTAGAAATCCAAATTTCTTTAGATTTGCAAACTCTTCATTACAAATGTTCTATCAAGGATAGACATTTAAAAACATTATCTCTTCAACATGATTTCCATCTATTTGTATCATTAGAAAACATCTAACTACAATAGACATCAAGTTTTCCAAGAGATAACACTTGATTTATCCCAACATTAGTTATACACAAACACTTAAAATTTCTAAACATTAACATGATTTTATCACCAAGATCAATGAACATTAAACATTAAACACGCAGCAAGTTTCATCATTGATTCAATTATGTCTAGAAATATCAAGCCAAACAACATATATGTATAATCAAACAACATCCAAGAACAAGACTTAGACACTACAATCAAATTTTATATTGATTGTAGTTACTGTTCTTGACACCACAAACTTGCATGAAATAATGTAAATAAACATACATACCATTCATCCGTAGTCATAGCAACATCACAAATTTTTACAAAGTTATTCCATTGAACTTTTACTTACCAAAAGATTATAATCGACTTTGCATCAATCAAAAAACGCAGCAACTTCTCAGAATTTCTGACAACTGTCAACATCGAACCAGACTGCAAACTTGATATCACTGCGATCCTCGTCTCGCCACGATTCTAACGGTATCTCCGGATTTTCAAACCGATTCCTGAATCAAGAGTTATGCCCAAAATACTAGGACACAACCTTTGATAAAATTCTGGAAAATGCAACTCTTCATTTTAAAACCGACATTGTTCTACAAAATCAAAATAATTTTCGCAGATTGTTGGTGAATTCAAAAAGGGGAACGAACAATGCCGAACCAGAAATGAAAGTGCTGCAATGAAAAGAACCGGATATACACGTAGAGTCGATTTGAGAGTCTTTCCTGCGAAAATTATTCGTCCCCAAATGATTGTCTCCGGGTAAACACGAATATCTTCACGGGATAAAACTACGATCCTCTTTCAATCTAGACAATATAGATAGAAAGAAAGCTACAGAAGTTTGGTGACATTTTGTGTGTTGAACTTGAGGTTTTTCAAAGGATATTCAAAAGATGAATAATACTCTCAAAAGTTGAAGTTAATTCAACCAAAAAACAGAGTTCAAGTGTTTGTATACATATATGTCGAGTTATATTAATGTATCCCTTCATATACAACCCTTAAGAGTTGGTTATAAGGCCAAAACCCGAAAGGATACCAACAAAACCGACCAAAAAACTGCTCTATAACTGAAAATCTGCTTACCGGACGCCAGTTTGGCCGCCTGTTTGAGATTATGGACGGGCGTCTGGAAGCAATGGACGTTCGTCCATATAACCGAAATACTCCCGCACTCAAAAACGAGACTTTGGACGCCCGTGACATGTACTATATATGTCTTCACATATGATGTCTCCACACAGTGTCGAGACGGTATGGGGTGGTATGTACTATGTAGTAGGTTTACCAAAGGGTGAGAAGGGGAAGACTGGAAAGAAAAGAAAAAGAAAAGAAAAAGAAAAAACACAAACTTGTAGTACATCTCACAGAGAGAAGGGACAGCTGAAACCCCCAGAGACAAACAGACAAAGTAGAGAGAATTGAAGATCTCTTCTCTGTTTTTTCTTTCCATTTTTATCGTTTTCTGCCCTTTAGTCCCCCATACATCTTCTTCTTCTCCTTCCTTTTTGTCTTTCTCCTTTCCATATTTATATATATATATATATATATAGAGTATATTTTTTCCGTCATTTTTCACTCCACTGTCTCTTTCAACCCCTACCCCCTACCCCCTAATCCCCACCCCGCCTTTGCTGCATTTCAAAGTCGCCTCTATATACTCTTGATTCTGATTCTCTTGATTTTGATTCCAGATCGCCATTAATGGCGATCTCTTTCTTGTTTTCTCTGTAACCGCTTCTTGTTTTACTGTTAAGTTTATACATTTTTTTTTTTGGGGGGTGTGTGAGTGATGGGGCAGTGTTACGGTAAAACAATCCCTACAGGAGGAGGGGACAGCGACAGGTATAGGCCGTCCACCACCACCACTAACGTTGACTCTAATAATAACGATGGAGGAGGAGGAGGAGATGGTGGAGATGGGGGAGAGTCTCATGTACCTTCCGTTAAGAACACTCCAGCTCGTTCTTCGAATCCATGGCCAAGTCCGTATCCTCATGGTGGTCCTAGTCCGTTACCTGCTGGAGTTTCGCCGTCTCCAGCTAGGTCGACACCTGGGAGGAAGTTTTTCAGGCGGCCGTTTCCGCCGCCTTCTCCGGCTAAGCATATTAAAGCGTCGCTCGTGAGGAGGTTTGGTCAACCCAAGGCGCGGAGGGAAGGGCCGATACCGGAGGATGCTACTACTGCTGGTGTTGATAGTGATCAGAATCAGGTGTCGTTGGATAAGAATTTTGGGTATAATAAGAATTTCGGTGCGAAATATGATTTAGGGAAGGAAGTTGGGAGAGGTCATTTTGGTCATACTTGCTCTGCTAAAGGGAGGAAAGGGGAGCTTAAAGATCAGCCTCTTGCTGTTAAGATCATTTCCAAAGCAAAGGTTTTAACTTCTCTGTTTTTCTTGATGCATTCTTGAAATGTTTTCGGATTTTAATTTCGGTTAAACCGCCTTCTGTTCTGTTGTATATTCTTGTTCTTGTTAATGTTCATTGAAGCATTGATATGCTAATGACAACATCGCAAATCCGTTTTTAGTGTGTGAATAGTAATTATTTTTCAGGAATCAAAAGAACGTTTAGGAGGATATAGTGTAGTTATTTGGCCTATCTATATTTTTTGAGCTTTTGCTTTTTCTTTTCGTATAGTTCTTTTGGTAAGGTGCATAAGTGGTTGTTTATGCCTAGATAGTTTCCAGATAATTCATGTTCCACCGATAAAGATTATGCTTCGTTTTGTTGAAGAATGTGAAGGAATAAACCCAGCAAATTTTACGAACGAAGCGTAAGAACGTGGTTGGGGAATGTATCAGTGTCTGTTGCGCAATATGCTTGTGTTCTTTTGCTTCGATGATCATAGAAGCTGGATTTGATTATGTTTGTTTGGCTGCTGTTGAGTCTTGGGGACATTGGTTAGGGATAATTTATTTAAACCTGGTTGTGACTGAAAAATCTTGATGGAATGCCTTCACAATTTGTGCCCTCAGGGCATAAGGAAGTTTCGGAATGGAGGGCTAATGTTTTCGGTTACGTATGTTGGGATGATCATGCTCATTTGTTTCTGATTTTGCAGTATTTGTTCCTTTAGTAAGTTACGTAAACTTCTAAAAACGACCATATATTGTCTGATCATTTTATCCAAGAAGTTTACCATACTGTACATCTACGCTCTTCGCTATTAATGTGGTTGATGTAGTTAGAATTGGGTGCGTAGTTACGTACTGTTTTGGTCACGTGATGGATTCAGAAACATGTGCCTTACCTAGAGAATATTTCTATTGAAATTATCTTTTGTTAGGGAGTGGACTCCGACTCATAGCTCTTAATGACAATAACAGAATAATAAAGGGAAAGGAAACAAAAAATAAACAGTGTTGAAACACTGAAACATATAGTTTACGTGGTACGGTCAAATGACCTAGTTCCATGGGCGAAAGGAAACAATATCACTGTAGTTGAGAATGAAATTAAAACTCTTCTAAAGCCCAAATACATAAAGCCCAAACATTAGGCTATAGGCGATATGAGTATATCTTAAACGATACATCTCAGTGTTGCATCTAAAACAAAAGACTAAAGGCCTTATTCAACACCGATCAAAATTAGCAATGTGATATTGAGTTCAACACCGATCCTCAGGCTTTTACATGTTTGGCAAGGATGACCTCCGGAACACGTAAACCGATATGGTGAGCTTGTTATAGTTGGGTGGATAAGTACTTCAATGTTTGGTTCATATTATGGGTACTGGAACCTGGTGCATTAATTAGAGACCAAAAGTTATCTTGAAATTTAATGTTCCATAACGTCTCAAGCGCATAAAATTTTATGCGATTTGAGGGCGCGTCACCAAATTTTGGTAACTCTGACCCAGTGCCAGATATTTTTGTATCTCATGAAAATAAATATGTTTCAGTTTTCTTTGTTAAATTGTCTGTCAGAATTTTCAGAAGCTTTGCATTAATTATGACTTACTAAGCTTTGTTTTGCAGATGACAACGGCAATATCTATTGAAGATGTACGTAGAGAAGTGAAATTTTTGAAAGCTCTATCCGGCCATAGGAACTTGGTCAAATTTTATGATGCTTGTGAGGATGCTAGTAATGTGTATATAGTAATGGAGTAAGTTCTTTGTCTGCATCTCCACCCCCCTCCCCCCTCCCCCGACCCCTGCCTTGATTTTGGGTTAGTTTTGTCAATAAAGAATACTACTTTAATTGGAATGCCATTTTTTTTCCTTTCTGCCGCAAACGTTACTTTTATATATATATATAACCAAGTGCTGCTGTGTGGTTGTTGGTAATATTCATTACCTTCCTAATTCCTAGATAATCTGCATTATGAGGTTGCCCACTTTTGTGTATTTTCCCCTTTCTTTTCCTACCAAAGGCAATTTCTTTCTTTTTTGGTAAGCCTTTTACTATTGTGACCCAAATTATCTTCTGTCTTTAGGTTATGTGAAGGTGGAGAACTCCTTGACAGAATATTGTCTAGGTAAATGCACGTACTGTACTGAAGAACTTCAGTTGCTTGACATTAGGTCGATTGAATTGTTAAACCTGCCATTTATTCAATGCAGAGGTGGTAGATATACTGAAGAGGATGCAAAACTCATTATTGTTCAAATATTGAACGTAGTTGCATTTTGTCATCTCCAAGGAGTTGTACATCGTGACTTGAAGCCTGAGGTTCTTACTTTGAACCCTATCATTTGATTTTTTTGGTAGATTGCTCACTTTGGAAAGGGACAAATCCTTCGTTCCCTGATTACTTTTCTTGCTTTGTGGTTTGTTATCTTGCAGAATTTTCTTTTTACCTCTAGAAGTGAAGATGCTGATATGAAGCTTATTGATTTCGGCCTTTCTGACTTCATTAGGCCAGGTAATGCTACGTAACTTGCTTATTGTTACTGTTTCTGACTTCTGGTTAAATAGTTTAAATGGTTGAGAACTATTTCTCTTACCTCCAGTTATTTTCGTTACTGGTCTCTTAATTGCTCTGTGGATTTTCGGACTGTCAATTGCACTTGTAAAAGCCTGGAATTGCATTGAACTTCTATCTAAGCTTTTTGGATAACTTTAGCATAAGAACCGACAATTATAGAACAGCCCACGTTTTATTTTCTCACAATCCTGAATACCCTTGCTCCACTGTTGCTTTGCCTAACTGTACTTTACGAGGTTGAGTACAGTCATGGTATTGCAAAGAGTTCTGGTTTATCTGTATATATGAAGAACGCTGCAGGTTCTTTCCTGCTCTAAGAATAAATGGAGTCATGCTCCTTTGTTTTGTGTCAGACTATATATTACACGACCACTACTGTAGTCCTTGAAAATGATCGTGTCTTGTTGTCTACTGAAAGATTTTGGTTGGTTTCATATTGATTTTGGTGACAATGGTTTCTTTATAATCGTGGGCCAACTCATGTGGATGAGTAGTTTAAATTGGATGTATGTTGGATGTGTTTAGGCCATTGTAGCATACTAGACAAGAAATGATATTGTCGGTTTAAGTTGTTCTTTAAATCACGTGGAAGTCTTAGTATACTTCACCTAACTTTGTTGTCCAGAATGTTTGCTTATTCTTTCTTATACGTTCGAGTTTATGCAGATGAGAGACTTAATGATATTGTTGGAAGTGCATATTATGTAGCACCTGAAGTACTCCATAGATCTTATAGCTTTGAAGCGGATATTTGGAGCATTGGTGTCATTACATTTATCTTATTGTGTGGAAGCAGACCATTCTGGGCAAGGACTGAATCGGGAATTTTTCGGTCAGTTTTGAGAGGTGATCCTAACTTTGAAGATGTCCCTTGGCCTTCTATCAGCCCTGAAGCCAAGGACTTTGTCAAGAGGCTTTTAAACAAGGACTACCGGAAAAGAATGACTGCGGCTCAAGCTTTAAGTAAGTGTTTGGGCTATTTACTTTTTTAAAGCATGATTTACTCTGTAAGACTGTTAAGGTGATAACGGTATCATCTAATATCTCATATATACTCGCATATTCACGAATCAGCCTTTTAATATTTTCTTTTATGTCTAATAGTTTCACGTTATTTAGTGTCATTTCCTTTTTGACGTGCAAGGTTGCTGCTCTGCTTTCTTATTAATATGGTCGTTACCCTTTTCAAACAGTTTCGCTCCAAGCTTATTATAGAACCTTTTATCATCTTTACTTATGTTAAGTATCATACTGATTTTATTTTTTCATACACAGCACACCCTTGGTTGCGGAGTGAAAATCACCCTATTCCATTAGACATATTGATCTATAGATTGGTCAAGTCCTATGTACATGCGTCTCCATTCAAACGAGCTGCTCTGAAGGTAAACTTCATAGCCATAGCCCTATTTATTAAGTTGAGCCCTATTTTTTCTATTGTTTTCATGTAGATATGTTGAATATGAGCTATTAATTAACCCCTATCGAGTAGTTTCTATATGAAAGTTTATTTTGTTTTGAGGCTTCAATTTCCCTGCAAATTCGAATGCAAACTTCTTGTTCACGTACAGTTAAATCTGCCTTCCATAGTGCTCTCACGCAAAAAGCCTTGGTGTATACATGTTATCATACCCGAGAATGGTTAATGTTGGCTATGTTTTATGAATACTCCTTACCTTTTTCTAGTTGTCGCCTCACCATACCTTGGATTTTTTTTTGACAACTTTAGGACGTACTACCATTTATATTTGAAATTATGTAAGAACATTTTTTAAAGATGGCCTTCCTTTTCTTTAATTTTTGTTTGAATGTGGGATGTTCTGAGTGTGGGGTGAGGCAGTTGGAAACGTAGGCAGTATCAGCTGGATCCAATCTTTTCATCTGGATCATATGTGTAGACCTGTGGCTACACAGCCTGATGTTTGTGTTTCTCGTATTCTGATTTCGGTAGAGCAGTTAATATCTCTGGTTCAAGTGAAAATACACTTGCTGGCAGCCTGATGTGATATGGACTTGCTAATTACTATGTGTTGTTAATTCTATATTCTTCTTTTTTAATGTTTTCTGTTGTCTGTGCAGGCACTATCAAAAGCATTAACGGAGGACGAATTGGTATATCTTAAGGCTCAATTTATGCTTTTGGAACCCAGCAGAGATGGGCGGGTTTCTGTGGATAACTTCAAAATGGTTCGCATCTCAATTTTCCTTCTCTGCGCTCTCATAGTAGTACTAGCCGTAGCTTTTCCGAAGAGATTGAACCCATGATCTCCTGCTTTAAATTGCCGTATCACAATAACGCTTAAGCTGTCTTTGAGAAATGTCCTTTATACATTTAGAGAAATATCATTTATACATTTATGTAGTCTGTTAATGCAGCTTGTATCATCACTTTCCTGTAATTTTTGTCCTTAGCCTTATTCATGTAATTCTAACCATCAGAATATCACAGGCTCTTCTACGAAATGCAACAGACGCTATGAGGGAATCAAGAGTGCTAGATATTCTCAATTCGGTAAGGGTTTAATGGTTTCTTTTTTTCAAAATTCTTTTTTTTGTCTTTTACATACAGCACACGGTGTACTTTTGTCTTTTCATACGGGGAATTTTACTGCAGAGACTTTTGCTCCAATCATATCATGGCTTGTATCCTACTTCTTCCGTCCCTTAAAAAGTGTCACATTTTGCCTTCCGTAAATATTAAGAAACTTAATAAATCTATTATGTTTTGCTATTGCACGGACAGAAATGCCCCTTATTCAATGCTTTATTTTGGATGATGAAAGGATTATAGGTAATTAATGAGTGAAAGATTAGGGGTATATTTGAAAAAGAGTAATCAATAATGCATTGGTTTTGTAAAATGACACTTTTTAAGGGCGAGTACCCTTTTTTTAACCTGAACCGAACCTCTCCTTTTTAGTAGGTGGGACACTTGTCTTGATATCATTAGCGCAAGTGATAATACCACAAATACAATAGAGAGTCTCTGCAGTATAATTTCCATATTTACACACACATGCATCTGTGTGTGCTTGTATGTGGAGATACTGTCCAGGATTCGCAATATGTAGCGGTTTCTTGTTGTATTGATTCCTGAATGGACTTGTACTTTTCCGATTGTTTCTAGATGCAAGCGCTTTCTAGTCGGAAGATGGATTTCGAAGAGTTTTGTGCAGCTGCAATCAGCACATATCAGCTAGAGGCTCATGAAAGATGGGAATATATTGCTAACACAGCATTCCAGCATTTCGAAGAAGAGGGTAACCGAGTGATATCTGTCGAAGAGTTGTCCCGGGTACGTGTTTATTGAATTTACAGTCCACTGCATGAAAGCATCTTGTATATGTATAGGGTCCTGAGAAGGGCTGTACCATTTAAAACATATTTTGCAAATTCTCAACATTTAAGACATATTTTTTCAAGTTTCTTGTAAGTTGTAACAAGGCCATGCTTCTTTGTCCTGGTTCGTTTATCATTTCCATGTTTGCCGCCTCGTGTTTCTTGTTTGATACCTAATGAAGTTCATTCATTCCTTGAATTGAAATTGTGAATTGCAGGAGTTGAATTTAGGGCCAACAGCTCATTCAATACTGAGAGATTGGATAAGAAGTGATGGGAAACTGAGTTTACTTGGTTACACCAAATTTTTGCATGGGTATACCCTTCGTACTTCGAATACGCGACGCCATTAGAGAAATTTGCAGCAGCCCTTGTTCTTCTTCTTCTTCTTCTTCTTCTATTCTTCATCCACCCTTTTGCTTTTAATATTTGTTGAATAGATGAATGAAATAGTTGGTGGTCAATATTCTTGGAAGGGAATTTTTTTTTTTTTTAAAAAAAAAAAAAAAACAAGAGAATGTAGTAGTGAGATGGATTTGGTGGTGGTGTAATTGGTAGGAATATGTAGCATTGGTGTTCTCTTTTCCTACCCTTTTGGAATGATAATATTATGTTGTATGTTGTTGTAGGTGGGTGGATGATGCATTGTCTTTTTAGATTAACTTTTGATTTACTTTGGTGTAGATTTTTTTTTTTTTTTTTTTTTTGGAATTTTCTTGAATATATACCATGAAAGATTAGGAACATTTTTCTATTTATTTTCATAATCTTTGCTTCTATGTAATTTTGAATCTTATATTTTTTTCAAGTACAATTGCAGCAGTTGTTAATGACAAATTGACACCACAAATTCATAGCGGATTTACTTTCGGGGAATTACAGAGACATTCGACTTCAAAAATGTCGAATCTGTGCTCTACTTTGGACTATGTAGAGGTTGAAGGTTTGTTTTTTTACTTCTGTAAAGTCGAATCAAGACCAAAAGTGGTGCCATTAAGTTATCTCCGGCAACCCTGTCAGGTCAGTGTATTAAACAAGTATGACTTTTTTTTTTTTTTTTGAAGGGGGCAAACAAGTATGACTTGATGTTACTTTATATGAAGTGATTTGACATTTGAAATTATCTGAATCAACATTTTAAATTCAGTTTAAAAATTAACGGTCCAGATGTTGCCACATCGTCCCTCCCCACGTGTGGAGGGACTAAGGGAAAAATCACCTAAGTTACTTAATACGGTAGACTTGCTTGTCTTGTCACTTGTGGACTTGCTTAAATCTTGTCACTTGTGGGGGATTGCTTATAAATAAAAGACAAAACAATGTCACTCTTGTGATTTATTCGATTTTGTTGATTACTCTTCTGGTATATGATTGTGTCTTAAAAACTACCCAACACCCTAAAAAAGAAAACACCTACCCAACAAGATAGGAGGGTATGATACTCATAACCATATATTTGTGTTACACTTTTATAATATGCGCACTATATTTAGTCCTATGTCATGTGTCATTTTCTTATTGGCTAATAGGTAATAAGATTTTTCTTTTATCATTATCATTTTGCATGAGTAGTTAGAGGTGTAAACATGTTATTAGAAGAGATAATTTTTTTTAAGGAGATTAAAAGAGATACATACATTTTCGTTACAATTTTAGGATATTCATCGGAGATACATAGTTGAATAACATATACAGAGTGTATTTAGTCATATATGACGTGTCATTCTCTCATTGGTTAATGGATAATGACATTTGACATCCTAATCTTTTTAAACAATGTATGTCATTACGGGAGTCAAAGGCAGCCCAAAAAAGCAGGAGATCAATAATGTAATTATCCGTAACCAACAAGAGGGTGATACATCATGGTATACACTTAGAAATTGAGCTGAGCGATAGATTTCATTGATGGATTTGTTTGGCTGTGTACACAGCATAAATACAAAGCTAGTACAACAAGATAAGATTCCAATCTAACAAACTCTCTAGGTGTACCAATCATACAAATGACACCTATACATCCACATGGATCATTCTCATACATACAAGTGTATATATCTTAACACTTCTTCAAACCGAATGTGGAAACACTTCCACATTCGGTTGTCTCTAAATGGTAAGAACTTAACTCCAGTCAGTGCCTTTGTAAATATGTCAGCTGGTTGATCACAAGTAGAAATGTGCTTCACATCCAGCTTTCCTTCCAAGACTTGATTTCTCACATAGTGTACATCAATCTCAATGTGTTTGGTCTTTCAAAGATGTACTGGATTTTGAGCTAGGGACTCTTCTCCTGTGTTATCACAGCAGATAACTGGCTTCCTTTTAACTATGATTCCAAGCTCTGACAGTAGAGACTTCAACCAGGCACTATCTGCAGCAACATGAGCCAGACTTCTGTACTCTGATTCTGTGCTTGATCTTGAGATAACATGTTGCTTCTTTGAGTGCCATGTGACCAATGATGACCCCAGATAGATGCAGTGACTCGCCACGCATTTTCTCACATGAGGACAAGACTTCCCCAACTCCGCATCTGAATATCCTATGATATCCAGTCCTCCTCCAGATTTAAAATGCAAACTGTATGCCAATGTCCCCTTTATACACCTCAGCAATCTCTTAAGTGCTTGCTAGTGAATATCTATAGGATCATGCATAAACTGGCTAAGAGAGTTCACTATATAGGCAATATCAGGCCTGGTAAATGTCATTTATTGTAGTGCTTCAACAATGCTTTTATATAAGGTAGGATTTGCCATAGGAATACCTTCATCAGGTTCAAAAGTTTGTTACCATTGGTGTCAGAGCTGGTTTCAGGTTGTTCATGCCTAACTTGGTCAGTAGCTGTTGTGCATACACCTTCTGACTCTGGAACAATCCATTGGAATCTCTGATTGCTTGCATTCCCAAAAATGACTTACCTCCCCTAGTTCTTTGAGAGGGAACGTGGAGTTCAGTAGTGCAATGAACTTCTGAATATACTGACCAGAGTTACCTGTGATAAGAAAATCATCAACATATACAAGAATATACAAAGTAACAGTTCATTCTTTCAAAATGAACAAGGAGGTGTCTGAAACAGCTTGTTTGAACTCCCATGCTTTCAATTGAGTTCTGAGTTCTTCAAAACCATGCCCTGGGTGCCTGCTTCAACCCGTACAGAGCTTTGTTCAACTTACACACATAATCTGGTTTGGTCTTACTAACAAACCCTGCAGGCTGATGCATGTACACACAGCCTTATAGCCTACCATTTAGAAAGACATTGTTTTTATCCACTTGTTTGATAGGCCAGTGTTGTGACACAACAACAACCAGAAACACTCTGATGGTGCCTGATTTAGCAACTGAATTGAATGTTTCTGTTTAATCTACCATCTCTTGCAATGAGTAACCCATGGCTACAAACCTGGCCTTGTATTTGAGAATAGAGCCATCTGGCTTATGTTTGATCTTAAAGATCCACTTATTTCCAACAAGACTATGATTTGCTGGTGGAGGTACCAGCTTCCAGGTCTGATTTTGCATAAGAGCAGCATATTCTTCCTGCATGGCTTTTTGCCAGTGAGGGTGAGACAAAGCTTCTGACACAGATGATGGTTCATAAGGGGCATCATGTGCATAGTGCTCAGACACAAGAGTGAACATTTGTTTGGGTTTGTAAACTCCACTTTTGGATCTTGTTTACATGGTATGACCAGGGGGCATGATGAACTATTGGAGGTGGTGAAGGAGGAGGATATGAGGTAGGACTAGGTGATGGTGTAGGACTGGGAAATGGTGCAGGATTAAGGGATGGGGATGGAAAGGATGCAGGACTAGAATGAGGTGTGGAGGGACTAGAAGTAGTCATAGGTGTGTTGGGTGTAGTGCTAGGTGTATAAACATGATCATTTTCAGAGATAATAGGACTAGGAATAGGTGAAGAATTCATACCTGAAGACAACACATGATTAACATCAGAGGCAGGTGTTACTGAGGCATGAGGAACAGTGGAGGCAATGGAAGGACTGATGTCTAGATTGGGACAAGATTGATGTTGTCTAGAGGTAGGGTGCATGGATAGATAGGGGAATTCTATTTCATTGAAGGTGACATCTCTACATATGTACACTCTACCATTGTGATCCATGCATTTGTGACCTTTGTGAAGATGACTAAGCCCCGAATAAACACATTTTTGGGTATGATACTGAACTTTGTGTCCATGATAGGGTCTGAGATAGGGATAACATAAACAACCAAAGGTTTTGATTAGGTTATAACTAGGCTTTTTGTGATATAGGACCTGATAAGGGGAGTGATGATCAAGTAAGGGTGTAGGTAGGATATTAATCAGATTGATAGCATGCAGGAAACTATCCCACCAGTAAGTTTGAGGAAGGCCTGCTTGAGCTAGTAAAGTAAGCCTTGTTTCTACTATATGCCTATGCTTTCTTTCCGATCTGCCATTTTGAGCATGGATATGAGGACAGGGGTGTCTGAATTGAATTCCAGACTAAGCAAGAAGAGGTGCTAGGTTCCTCTATTCACCTCCCCAATCAGACTTCACAGTCTTGATTTTGGTATTGAACTGATTCTCTACAAGTTGTTTAAACAAAATAAAGGTATTGTATGCTTCTGATTTCAGTTTTAAAGGGTATATCCAGGAAAATCTGCTATAATCATCAATGAAGTGTATGTAGTAGAGATAACTAAAGGTGGACCTAACTGGGGAAGATCCCCAAAGATCTGTGTGAATCAAATCAAGGACATAAGAAGCTTTATTTTAAGAAACAGGAAAGGGATTGGCATGTAATTTTCCATATTGACAAGCATCACAAAAAGGCATTTGTTCATTAATAGACATATTACATTCTTTCAAGACTTGATTCAAAATCTTAACAGAGGGATGCCCTAATCTCCTTTTCCAAACAATGGCTTGATTATTCTGACTACTAGAGGTGACTAAGGCAGCAGACTTGTTGTTGGAGTGAAGGGAGCTCTGGGATATGCCAAATCTGGTGTGATCGGGTTTAATGGCTTTGACTGGTTGAATCTTGTAGAGGCCATTTTCCAAGGATCCTTCCAGTAACACCTTCCTTGATGCTTGATCCTTGACAAAACATTTAGAAGAGGAAAACTCAATGAGAACATGATTATCAGCAGTCAATCTAGAGACACTAAGTAAACTTTTCTGAATTTTAGGTACATGTAGGATATTAGTCAAGTGAAGATTAGGGTGAAGTGTGGTGTGACCAGTGTGAGCAATATGCATATGATTTCCATTCCTTACCACCAAAGTATCATTACCTTCATACTCAGACCTCAAAGGCAAATTACCAAGATCAGAGGTTACATGATTTGATGCTCCACAGTCTGCATACCATCCAGAATCAGTGGACATTTCAGGTGCAGCAAGGTAGGCAGCCATTTGCTTTGAGTTCTGTTGATTTGAGGATGGACTTTGCTGCACATAGTTTTCCTTAAATTTGTGCCAACATTCAACAGCTATGTGTCCAGTCTTTCCACAAATCTGACAAGTAGGTCCAGGGGCGCCCCTGGGGGAGGGCCAAGGGGGCCATGGCCCCGAGCCCCCCTAAAATCTATTAAATCAAGGGCCCCGCGAAATTTTAACTCAATAGTATATATATATTGCATTTCCAAAAATAAATATGGTATTAGTCTAATGGTAAGCAGTCAAGTATAACTTCACAAATAACTAGGGTTCGATTCTTGCTAGAGGCAACAATAACATATTTTTTTGGTTAACCCACTTTTTACCCATTTTTTAGAAGGGCCTAAAATAATATCTGGCCCCGAGCCTAAATTTGGACAGGGATGCCTCTGAGTAGGTCTTGAACCAGAGTTTCCATTTCTGATTGTTATTTCATCCTCCACTTCTTCCTCTTGATCTACCTCTTCCACCATTGGATCCCCTGCCCCTCTGTGGGTTGGACTGATTGTAGGATCTCCTGCCTCTGCCTTGTGTAATGAAAGCAGTGTCCTGGTTCAAGTCAAGTGATCCAGGTGGATTAAATCTTGCATTGAGTCTTACATGTGTGATTAACTGGGCCTGAACTTCTGCCCAGGTCATGGACTGCACTCTAGATGTTATGCTTACAATACCAAATTCATATTCTCTAGACAAACCACCCAATGTAGCAAGTATTAACTCAGAACTAGATATAGGATAACCTGCTGCAGCTAAACCATCAGAGTAACTTTTCATTAAGGCAAGGTAATCTGGCATTGATCTTCCTCCTTTTGCAGTTTTAGTAAGAGCATCTTTATACTCAAGAATCTTAGCTTAGGATTGGCTATTGACCAAAGTTTCTAGAGTAATCCATACCTCATGTGCAGTGTTACAACCGACAATTTCTTGAAGTGCCTGTTCAGTCATGGATCCACATAGCCAACCAAGAAGAAGCTGATTCACTGCAACCCATTCATCATAAGCAGGGTTTCGAATACCTGACTGTAAATGAGACATCACTAGACCTAAATAGAGGAACATTGATGGCACATGTGTTTCATATAGATGATTCTCTAATTTATGACCTCTGATTAGTGGAAGAACAGTGTACCTCCACAACAGGTAGTTGTTTCGATCTAGTTTGACTGTAATACTCTGAGACAAACTTGATCCAAATTGGGGTTTAGGAGATTGAATAAAATTTGGTTGTGATGGGAAGCTCGATTGAATGCTCACAGCTGTGGAGTAAGGAAAGGGTGAGTAACTAGTGAACTGTGGTATGATTATTCCGGTGATCGGAATAGAGGCTGTAATGGTGGAGACGGCGGATTATGGTGGAGTAGATAAAGAAGTTGAAGCAGAGGTTAACATTGGGATGGTTCCAATGTTGACAACTGATAGTGAACTTGTTGTAGTTGATAATGACGGAGTTACATCGCCGGAAGAAGGCTTGCTCGTCGTGGGAGTGGCCGTCATGGCTCTGCTACCAACTTAGAAATTGAGCTAAGTGATAGATTTCATTGATGGATTTGTTTGGCTGTGATACACATCATAAATACAAAGCTAGTACAACAAGATAATATTCCAATCTAACAAACTCTCTAGGTGTACCAATCATACAGTGACACCTATACATCCACATGGATCATTCTCATACATACAAGTGTATATCTTAACATATACGACCCTTAACCAACAAGAGGGAAATACAAGGTATACGACTAACATTTGACCGTGTTTATGTAATGAACTGGGAAAATAAGAAAGTAAAATGAAAGGAAAAACAGTGAAAAGAACTCAATTGAGCTAAGAATGATGTATTAGCTTTGATAGATCTGTGATTACAATCAATTAGGCTGTAAGTAGGCTATAGTTGGTAGTTACAACAGATTAACGACTAACTAACTGTCTAACTAACTCTACTAACTGCTCTATTAACTGCCTCAACGGCAAATTCAGCTGATTACATGACAATATCCTCCCTTATGGATGCATAAATTTAGGAAACTGAGATCTGATAACTGAGGCAACCTCGCTAGTTGTTGAATCTTCATTTAAGTTGATCCATTTGATCAACCATTGCACCACTGTATACATGCCCTTTTTAATTGCTCTAATTTGCAAAATTGACTCGGGATAGATGGATAATTGGCCATATAATTGACCTATGGTGGCTGAGTGGTGATGGGCACTTCCGGTCCAACATACTTTTTCAATAGAAAGAAATGCAACCTTGGATGAATTCTAGATCCCTGGGCAACTCCAATCTATAGGCTGCATACCCTACCCTAGCTTCAATGAGATATGGACCATAAAATTTAGCTGCCGGTTTAACATTTCTTCTGAATGCAACTGAATGATGCTTGTAGGGTTGGGTTTTGAGGAAAACTCCGTCTTCTACCTAAAAATATTTGTCTTGTCTACTCTTATCTGCATAGTACTTCATTCTAGATTGAGCCAATGCCAAACTGTCCTTCAGTTCTTTAACCATGTGAAGTGAAAGATAATGGGGCAAAACTCCTTAAAAGGATGGAGTTTGGTTTGTAACCATAAAGAGATTCAAAACGAGTCTTTGCAAAGAAGAATGGAATATTGTATTATTCCAGTACTCAGCCAATGCTAACCAATGTCCCACTTCTTTGGCCTATGAAGACACATACACCTCAAATATATACATCTTCATACACCTCTTGAGTCTCTCTATTTGTCCATCTAATTGAGGATGTTAAGTAAAACTCAATGCCAATTATGAACAGTCTCTTCCAAAATTCCCCTGTGAAGACTATACAGACATTATCCCTATCACTCACAGTAGAGTGCGGCAATCCATGTAACTTATAAACAGACTGAAAAATGATTTCAGCCACTAATTCAACAATGTATCCCTGGAGTAAAGATTTAGTGAATATGCCTTATATAGTTAATATAACTTCTTTTCCTACACATTTAGGTAAACCTTCTATAAAATTCATGATGACATTAGACATTGCAGAGTCGGGGATTTTAAGTGGTTGATGAAGACCAGTTGGTTTCCCTTGTAGGTCCTTGCACTGCTGACATGTCAGACATTGTTGGATCATCCTATTAATGTCCCCCTGATACCAGGCCAAAAGAACGTCATACTAACTCTGTTAAACAAGCTTGAATACCAGGATGCCCACCAATTGGACTATAGTGTATCCGGGACAGTATTTGAGATCTCATATTACCATTTATATACCAACATACATCTTGTCCTTGAATTTAAGCACCCATTGTTGGACTGAGTATTCTAGATTAAAAGAGGGGTTAATAAGGAGTACTTGTAACTTGTCCTGCACCCAAGAGTCCCCCTTGTTGCTATGAATCACATGCTGGATCCAATCGAATTATTGCAGAAATGGCATGAGATTCAACTTCTACAAATGGCCTTATGGACAAGGCATCAACGACTATATTCTATTGCCCTGCCTGTACTCAGTCTTGAAATACGATCCCATCAGTCTAGTTGCCCCTCTCTTTTGCAAACTGGTGGTAGCTTTCTGATCCAACAAAGATTTCAAACTCTCGTGATCAGTCCTAATGATAAGAAGGACTTGCCTTCTAGATAATGCCTCCATTTTGTGACAGCCATAATGACTGCCATTAATTCCTTCTCATAAATTTACATGCCCAAGTCCCTACTGTTAAAGGCCTTGCTCAGGAATGCCATGGGCCTCCGTCCTCATTTGGAACTCCTTCAACTCCTTGGGATTCGGTAATATCAACAAAAGTTGGATTGGGCATTTCTTCAAAGACCTTGTTTGCACTACTTCTATTAGTAACTTCCTCTCCGTTAAGATTTGGCTTGAAGGTAGCTACTCGCTCAACCTTGTTTGCACTACTTCTATTAGTAACTTCAAAGACCTTGTTTGCACTACTACCAATATTTTTTTGAACCAAATGAGCAAGAAGCTGCTTGATTTCTTCAAATATTTGTTCTGAATTTACTCGATATTCAGCCTCACTAACTTTGCACTCTTTAAATCTAGCCTCAGAAGCTTCAAAACTCGCCGTTAATTCAGCTAATTTTGCATATGAGGTCTCCAATCATGTCGGCAAAACCCTGATATTTTCTTCTATAGATTTGAGTCATGAGCCGTCCACCATGATTGAATGCAATCAGACCTGAGAATCGTCTGCTCTGATACCGATTTGTAATGAACTGGAAAAATCTTAAAGTAAAATGGAGGATATTACAGAGAAAAGAAATCAATTGAGCTAAGAATGGTGTATTAGCTTCGATAGAGCTGTGATTACAGTCATGTAGGCTATAATTCGTGGTTACAACAGATTAACCAACTAACTAACCGTTTAACTGACTCTACCTTAACGGCTAATTCGGCTAATTACATTACATGATATATAATTGTGATACGAAAATATTGGTGTATAGATTTGAGTTTTGTATGACAGTCATTTTCCCAATGCATGCTATGACTTGTGACATTAATGTGACGCAAACTTCCAATCGAGAAAGTAATGTCCAATTCAGATCAAATCAATGATCTATCACAAAAGAAGGATACATCATGCATATATCAGATTGAATTGTAAAGGTTGCTTGTTTAATTAGACTATTTGTCCAATTGATATATTCTTACGTAATGTAGGTATGTAGTATTTTTACATGGGACAAGTGCTACATGCATGAGCAAATAAAATATATCATTAATTAATTGTTAGAGTGTCGAGTAAACTTCACACACACATATATATATATATATATATACAAGTGTCAATATATATCTCTAACATATATACAAGAGGAAAAATATCAATTGATCTTCATATACAAGTGTCGGTATGTGACGAACCAAAAATCGTCGATGATAAATCCAGGGCCGTTACCTGCGAAAGCTTCAAGAACAACATAAACGATAAAAAGAGGGGGGGGGGGGGGGGGTGTTGGGTGGTGGTTTAGACTGGACTTGAGATGTTATTTCTCAAAATGCCTACGTATCCAATGCGTCTATTGGAATCAAGTCTTCTTAGTTCCTTAGGATGGTTTATATAGAGGAGAGTTATGCCCTAAGGCAGCTTGGGCCTTGTCCTTGTTGGGCTTGGATTGCCGTGTTCCCTAAGGAAAAGATAACTACGATTTAATCCCCTTAATTGTAGGAGATAATTGCGTGTATATTTGAATGTCAGAATCAGAGTATTAAATATGAGGGATTCTTCCCATATTTATCTGATTATCACTGTTGGTCCCAGAGAAGGGTAAAACTATAGTCAGAGGGGGGGGGGGGGGTTAATGACTATAGTGGAGTTTCAAAAACTTTTCTCCTTCTCAGATGGCTCTGATTCAGTTGTTTGATTGATGTGAATTGGATTCACAAACTTGTTGATCAATCTCAATGCTTGATGTTGAAATGTAGCTCTCAGTTTTGAGTTGATCACTTGATATTTCTTTTTTGCACAGATAGAAGGCTTTTCACTTTGACAGAGTTTTTGCTCAGATTTATGATCGTTGTTCCTTATATTTTCTTTTTCTGTCAATGCCTTCTATTTATAGCCTTGATTATCCTTGATTTGAATTTCCGTCCGTTGGCTATATTAATGAGGGGAATAATCCTTGATTTTATTCTTGATTCTACCTTAATTATATTTTCCTTGATTTTAGTGATCGGATTTTTTTCTTCAAACGTTTATCAGAAAATCCGTTCTTGATTGATCCTCTATTGATTGTGCATTTAATGCTTGATCCTCTGTATCTTCATCATATTTCGAAATCTGATTAAGTAAAGTTTACTTAGCCGTTCTTTGAACGGTCAAGTGATCCTTCTGACTTTGCCGCTTAGATCTTCCTTCACTGCTTTGTCTTCACTCAGCCGAAAGTCAGTTTACTTTGCCGATTCACTATTTCCTTCATTCTTTCAGTTTAAGGAGAATCATTGTACTTCACTGATTCTTGATTTGTGTGAGATCAGTGTACACCATATTTAAACACTAAGTATCATTATTTGAAACATAACTTAGACTTATCCAAGGTCATCACAAACTTCCTTGGTTATAAGTCAGACATAATATCTTCATTGCTTCTCTACTGGTACTTGGCTGGCTTCACTCTGCCGGAAATCTGTTTTTACTTTTCCGTCCTACCAACTAGTACAATACTTGTCTGACTCAACTTATACAACAGGTCAAACTCTAAGTAAAGACTTATACAGAGAATTCTAACTTATTTCAGGCTTGCTATAACAGCTAGTATGACCATCATCAAAACATAACAAAATGTTCCTAACAATCACACACGTGGGAAATACGATAGAGGATGGACTCGGGCCGACCTAGGGAGGACGGGGGAGATAGCCGAGCTGGGATCATCTCGGATTCTGGCGTACATAAGATGTTTGGTCCGAAAAGGACTTAGGCCGATCTATAGGGTCGGGCATGGGCAGATTTGATCACAGGTACAGGCCGACTTGGAGGGGTCGGAGGATGGTAACCGAGCTCATGCGGCTCGGGTACTGGGGGTTCTGGACCTTGATGGAGGATTTTCTCTATCTTTATTTATTATTGTGCTGATGTGGAGGTGACACGTGGGTAAGGTCAGTTTCTGACATCGTCGATATACTATATATATATATATATATATATAAAAGACACTGCTTAAAGAGGTGACCCAATGCTTGAATCAATGATCAAGTGACCCAGTGAATTTGTCAAGTCAATGACCCAGCTGCATCTGATAACTATGGTTTAAGGAAGCTAACGTCTTTGGAACAGTTCCAAGGTTTTCTTACAGGGCACCTGCCAGGAGACCAGCTATATTTTATAATAAAAAAACCTTTTTTTAGGCAAAAGAAACTTTCAGAGAGGAGATTGTTAACAATTCATGACAAACTTACAATTGAAAACGTAGGTGAATGTAAGTTGTTGAACAATATAAATCAAGGGACTAGTTCTGACCAAAGACTTGGACATATATATATATATATAAAATTGGCATCGTGAAAATAAAAGCTTCGTATACGTGTGTTTTCTCGTTCAATAATGCTATATATACGACAAAATAGAAATAACACATCTTACACTTAATGATTATAATTAATGGAGTCATTATATCATTGTGTCTTACACCATAATCAATGGTGTAAGATGCTGTGTCTTTATCTTGTTTCATTTTATTGTGGACATAGCTAGACTCTTTTTCATTATACAAAGCCTACCTTATGCGCGTTATGATGAAAAACGATCGATCTGCCTTGAAAGAGGCAGTGGTGTTGTAGTGCCAATTTGTCTTTAAGTTGGGACGTGAAAGTTCAATCTCAATGATCGACTTCTCTCAACAACAACAAAAAAAAAGAACGTATAAGCAACCTGTTGCAAACTAAACAACTGATTTGTAGCCTTCGATTTTCATTCTCTACGAAACACTAGGAACAAGACAACCAGACTTTTTAGGTTGAGGCTTTTTTGTGTGTGTGTTGGAAAAACATGGCTACGTCCCAAAATATAAGTCATCCTATAAGTTTTTACACAGATTAAGGAAGTGGTTGAATGTCATAAATTTGAAAGTTAATTGTCTAAAATATACCTTGACTATCATTAATGCAATAGTTGTTAAGTAATGAAAAATATTTGGATTGATAATAAATTAAGGATAAGATAGAAAAAAATGCAATAAATGTTGCATTGATAATATATAATGACTTATATTGCAGGATAAATCAGAAAATTTAGAGTGACTAATAGTTTGAGACAGAGATATATAATTTTTAGGTTATAAAGACAACACATATAAAAATCACACGGTTTCATTACATGATAAAACGGTGTGGTCCGAATATTTTAAATAAATCTTGTTTCCGGAAAGTAGAGTACAAATTTTCAACGGGACAAAAGGGGAAAGAAGCTAGTAATAGTAGGAAACATGAGAAAAAGTCATAATGGCACACGTGGAGCTTAATTAGAGGTAAAAGTCCAATATAGCTTTTCATTTCTTGGATCCCAACAACAACATCAACCACCCAACTGGTCCAAATGCCTATCCACCACAAGATTTAGGGCACCGTTAGTAGCACAATACGTTCAATCTATCTATCGTTGAGGTATCATAACGAAATTCGATATTTTTAGAGTCAAATTTATACATAGAATTCAACTACGTACCGAGCTTGAAAATGGATTTCAAGTTTTTATTTTTTTGTAAAATCAAAATTTACATGAAGTGTGGTGTTCAGAGTCAATCGATTATGATGTCATTAATAATATGAATATTTATACACAATAAACAGTACAATTTTGTTTGTCTGAAATTTTAAGGTATCCCAATGGTGAAAATTATAACAAATCAATGAATATAATGCTTCGTATTTTGGCATGCAAACGTGAGGCGTAAAATAGAACAAAATCGATTTACCAATTTATTAGACACTATGTTATCTATATATCAGAACAAAATCGATTTAGCTTCTGATTTACAACAAAATAATTTCTTATTCATCCAGAAATAATTCCTTTAAGAAATATACCATTTTTTCAAAACAAAAAAATAAAATAAAAAAAATACTATAGTCACCGTATCGAATTTAAACGTCCCTTTTTATCCTCTACAACCTTTTCCTACAGATTATATCCAATTAAATTTTATAAAAATTATTTCCATCAAAAGCAGCTTCACGTTAAATTTAAGAGAGCTGGATGGAGGAGCGAGCTAGGCTCGATCCATATATATAATTGCCCAACGACATATTATGCTTGAATGTACTAATTTGCTTCTTCGATCAGTAGTCTCAACCTGTGCCAAAAATGAATTTCTTTTCCTTCAAAGAGCTATGCCTATGCATTCCTTACTTTCCATATATATATGCCACACGAGATAGATGATTCACATGATACGAGTATCATGGAGTGCGATTGCGCGCCTAAAAAAAATTTGCCAAGATACATGGATGTCGATCTCTCGATCCAGAAACCTCGAGGTATCTCGTAATCAAAAAGATGGTGCCACTGAGTTTCTTCTTGGCTTTTTTTTTTTGCAAACTTTACAAAAGCCATCACCGATCACTCTAGAGCATAGTTTCCGGCAGTAGCTAGAGAGCATTATGGAGTAACTTCCAGATGATGTGATTATTTATATCCAAACGGACCAATATAATACTGTAAAATAAATCCTAGGAAAAGACGGTAATTAAGTAAGACTACCATGCTGCTACAAGCTAGTTCTCGATATTCAGGTCAGACTAATTCGGAGGGTCTAACTCGAACTCAGACCCCAATTAAGGAAGAATACCAGTGTGTTCGGATCCACATATATGTCAAACTAATTCGGGGTTTAACGTACGGGTCTAAATCTCTTAATTACTCTGGCCATTAGGTTAAAAGTCTAACTCAGAGTAACATCGAACATGTTCTAAACTGTATGGACACATTCTCAAGCCATTAGTCATTTGAACCGATTCGCTCGGTTTTGTTGCTTCTTGTTGTTTAGCCAAGTAATTAAAGGGTTAAATTATGGGTTTCAGTATCTCCTTTTGAAGAAAGATTACTTCTTTTTGTCTTTGTTCTCTGCATTCATCATATATTTGACCCTCTACTTTGGTTAATCCGGTTGTGTTTCCACCGGATCTGGTTTTCCGGTTGTATCGATCTTCCGGTGTTAATCCAGCTTAGCTAGTGTTCTGGAGGAGGAAAAAAGGGGAGAATTTCCAGAAGAAAAAAAATAACACATTCATTTAGCAGAGGCTCATGTCCTATACTATATCAGCTAGGCTAGCTACAACCTAGCTATGCTCAATATTTTTATGAGTTCATATTAGCTAAAAATAACATGTTTTAGAGCTTTTAATAAAGCACAAAAAACAAGAAATGGATTGTAAATCAATGTCAAAATCCAGATCTGAAAATATGCAGAAAAAGACAGATCCAGAACTACTGATGATGGTTATCATCATGACACTAATCATCAAAAACCAAAATCCAAAAAATAAAAATTAAAAGCTCCACTGACGCAAAACGCTAAATACAAAAAGTAAGCAATGATGAATCACTTTTTCTCAAGTTTAATACGAAACCAATCAATTACCAGATCTTACGTACATCGTACCTTCGATTTAAGACGATATCTCTGCAGCTATAACGCTTAAAGCTTCAAAAAAAAAGGCAATAATCTGGAGTTAATTGGGGGGAATGAAGCCTGGTCCGACGACCCCGACGACCATTACAATTAGCTGTAGCTAGATCAGGAAGTCCTCGAGCCAGACAACATTCCCCTCAAAAATGGAAAAAAAAAAAAAAGAAACAAGTTTCTCCTCTCGATCGAGCAACATAGAAATGAGAGAATTCATACTTTTGAAGTCAGAAAACGTGTGATGATTACAGCTGTGAAGAAGAAATTAAAAAAGGAAAAAGAAGCAGATAGCTTTTTGTGTGGAAGATGACTTTGGATGCTAGCTATATTTTGCAGCTAAAAGTTAGGAAGAAAGAGAGAGAAAGAGGGGGGGTGGTTGTGGGGACTTTATGGTGAAAATGATAAATGCAATGATGCCCCTTTGAACGCGGGAATTTCTATGTCCCCACTCCTTTATTAGGGTTTGTTTTTTTGTCCAATAGTTAAAAAAAAAAAAACAAAAGAATTGGAATATATTTTATCTACATCAATTATCAATTGAAAAAAAAATAAATTTTTTTTTTTGAAGTTTCACCGCTCTTTCTCTAGAGCGATACGCATAGCTAGCGACTATTACACAGGGCGGAAGAATTCCATACTATATTGCCTACAAGCCGTGTAGGCGGCGAAGACTCTCTCTAGTTAGTTGGCGAGCAGTGATATTTTCATGTCTTTAAAAGAAAGATAATGAGACAGAAGAAAAACAAGGTAATAAACGACGACGATCTTCAATAATACAAACAACCGGCTAGACCACAGATTGAGAGTCCCCTTCAAACACCACACTAAATAACCCATAGAATAACGTAAAATATAGCATGTTAGATAATTGAATACCATACTTCCTTCGAGTCTTTTTAAATGGTGTTATGAATTTATATTTCCGCAATAGTCCCGGATAAGTCCTCATATTGATTAATTGATTTCTTTCATTCCTTAAAACACACCCACGTTAAACTTAAAGTGATCACTCTATGGTGGACGCCAAACCACATTAGAGTATCTACAGTAGATACCGTAAATTCCTTAAAAATTGTATCTTAGAGATTTCAACATACAGATTTAGGAAAACAACAATGCATCAGATTCTCTATTTATTACTCTAAAATACAAATTCTGAAAAATTTCATTTACATCCACCGCATTAATCCATATTTTGTAAAATTTCCTTTATAACAACGGCATTATGTTAAATAGAGAATTTGATACATTTCATCTTAGATAGAATACAAGAGGATAATGTGTATTTAAAACTGTAAAATAATGTATTCGCTAAGAGGATATGATGCAAGTGCTCTTATTTGAGGAGCTATCATTACTACTACTTGAAGTAGAACTAGAATGGTAATACTCCGCCGCTTCTGTGTTGGATTAAATGATAACAGATTTAAGATAAATGCTTTACCTTCGAAAATCCAACTGCAACAGAGTTTCCCGATAGTCCATAATAGGGTGACAACACGGAAATTTTCGAGCTCGTCATCATACTAAGATAGCTCAACCAGGGCCGTTCCTAACATTTAGTAGGCCCGGGGCAAGATTAAAACAAGGGCCCCTTTTATTAACAAAAGCATCCATATATAGATGATATGAATCAAATCGCGTATAAAAAATATTAAGACGAAATTATAATAATTGTATCTAACAAATAATATACAAATGTCAAAACAACATATAGCAATAACAGAGACAAAATAGCGCACCCGTAATTAACAACATCAACGGATTGCAAACACCTATGGACAACATAGCTACAATGACAAGCAAACAAACTGATCAAGAAAAAATATTTCTCCGTGCATTTCTCAATGCAAAATCATCAATAATAGTCTTCAATTTAATATTGTCCAACATATCATTCTCGATACATAAATAGCCAAACCATTCAATCTTTATTGCGCCATGATGACCTCAAGTAGGTTTTCAATAATTTTAACTTTGAAAAACTAAAAAAATATATCAAATTCAATAAAATCATTCACTTGAAAATCAACAATTTATCAAATACTAATTAACAAACGAAATAGAAAAAAATTCAACAGGTACTTCAATTGTTATTAATCTAATTAACAAATAAACTACAAAGTATAATTCTTTTGGTCTTATATGATAATATGAAAAAAAAATATTGAAATTAAATTGCTTTTCCTGCAACCCTATGCTACATTTTGTGTCTCTTAAATTATAGTTTCTTTTTCAAAAAAAAATAAATAAATATATATATATATATATATATATATATATATATATATATATATATATATATATATATATATATATATATAGTTGTCTCATTTATGTTTCATCATGATGTTTTGTTGAAATATAGTTCGATTTAAAAAACAAAAAAAAAAAAAAAAATTGTACTCGAACACAGAAACCGTGAGCAGCCGATAGAGAATACATGAATTAAATTGTGAATATTAATAATTATTAAAAATAAAAAAATATTATAAAAAATAAAAAATAATAAAAATAATAATAAAAAACATTGTAATGGACAAGATTCAAACCTGCATCATCAAGAAACAGTTACCACTTCTCTTCCACTATGCTAGCTTGCATCAATGATAAAATTACTATTTTTGACCATTTTATATAAACCAATACAATTATAAAACATGTAACTATGGACCCCTTGTATCGTGGGCCCGGGCGGGGCCGACCCTGAGCTCAGCTAGGAAGTCGATGGGCTATTCAACTCTAAGCTTGTTCCACCACCTAGAGTATGACAAGTGTTTCCAGATTTCTTTAGGAATCGAACATTCAAACAAGCAATGCAATACAATTTCAATCTCTTTATCACATACTTGACAAATCCCATTTCTTATTCTCCTACGTTGCAGGGAAGTAGTTGTGAACCAGTGACGGATCCAGAAAAATTGTTCACGAGTCCTAAAAATATTTTTAAGAGTAAAAAAAATTTAAAGGGATCCATAAATTTTTTCTATAGGTAAAATTAATATTTTTTTTTGTTTTAGCGGGGTCGTGGACCCGTTGTGGAACATGTGGCTCCGCCACTACCGTGGGCAAAGCATTACTAGCTACTTTCCACAATAAAGGCTGTTTTTTTGCTTTAGTTTCATCTTCCATATCGAATTCCAAAGAGAATGGCTTGAACTTGAGGAAGAAGCCTCCGCCATAAAATCAGACCGAAATTTAAGATCATAGGCTAGCTGATAACCCGACTTGGCAGTATAGATACCTTTTTGCGAGTAGTGCCATTAGCTTGTTTGGATAAGACTGTGTAGAGAGTGGAATGGATAGTATTTTCTCTGATTCGTAGCTGTGCCAAAGATCTCTTCAACTACATTGACCCGCCACAGACGTTTGGAGGGATTTATTAAACTGCTCACTTTTAAATCTTGGACGCGGCCATGCGGGTAGTATCTGATGTGCCCATAAGGAGGGTGAAATCGGGAGCCAATGATCTTTTGTCATATCAATAGGATTACCGTCGCCCACTCTCCATCTGGTGCATGCCACGTAATAAAAGATCTTTTCCAAATCAGAAGGCCTCTCCAAATAGCCGAGGGATGATTAGTAATAATAGCTTCGGTGAAGTCATTTTATCAAAACATTTTCCTTTAAGAACTCTAGCTAATAAAATTGAGGGTCATGTGGAATACGCCACGCTTGTTTCGTAAGAAGGGGTTTTTTTAACTGGCAACATTTATTATTAAAAAAGAGTTTAGCCGGGAGCTAAACAAAATCCAAGAATCAGAATCGATTACATCAAAATGACAATAACAACCAAGCCTAAAAACTCACCAAACAAGAGACATGCACAATAAAACTAGGAAGAAAAATACAATCAAGTCCCCATAAAACACCTAGCTAGATTTATCAATTCGAATAACATTGAACGGGTTAGATCTCAAACTCTCCCAAGTTACACCTTGGCCTCCTTTCCTGTCTAGAATCTGTTGGAAAAATTAGTAGTGTTGTACCGGTTTGCTAATTTTTCCTGAATTGAACAACATAAAATTGTAGAAGCATGTTGCCAATCAATAGGAGCACATAAGAACAACTTTATTCACATAGAATTACTGCAATATATTCGAAACCAAAAAAATGCAGAAAGCAAGAGTAAAAATTAAAACTTATTCATTAGACTGAGGCGTGTTGAACGCTGTCCTTAAGACATAATTGCCCCGACTAAGGTGCACACGGTTTATGGCAATACGTCTCCTAAGATACAACAGTCTTTACCTCTTCTAGTTGTTGCACTTCAATGTTGCTTCAGAGTTCAGTTCGATTGTATTTAGAATTTTCCCCGTTGATCTGGCCCAAAAATATTAATATTAGCCCAAGCCTGAACCGAGCCGAGCCGAGCCGGACGGCGGCGGCGCATGTGGGGTTTTGAATCAACAAGCATCTACGTCTTTCCTCCTTCACAAAATTCTCTTGCCCCTTGGGGATTGCCTCTTAATGAAAATCTCCCACTTATATAGTGAGTATCTGTGATTTCCATTATCTGTGTGGGACAAATGGAACACACTTCCATTACCCACATAAATTACTCTACCTTTAGGCATTGATTTCTTATTCATTCGATATCAGAATCGAATGATTTAAAAGCCTAACATCAACTACTATCTTAGTAATTTCCAAAACTGATTTTTGCTCCTAGAAATTCATTCCGCAATTCATCGAAATCCGGGCCTGAAGTTGATTGTTCGTCACTTACACTTAAACCCATTTCAGAGCTAAAATATCATAAAGTTCCAACAGAATCCACTGAAAAGATAATCGTGTAATGTCGTCAAAAGTCTCATCCACAATTCGTAAGAAAGGGCTTTACTGTAGCACTCAAGATCTTTAAAGCCAAGCCCTCCCTCTACTTTCTTTTTGCAACATACTGACCACTATTTTCAGTTAATTTATTCTTTAGCTTACGCACCTCAAGTTTTAAAAGAATCAATTTTGTATCTTATCCGGCTTAAAAATACCTTACCTTAATAGCTAGATGAGTACTATATATATATATATCCGTTCGTAACGCAATTTTTAAGCGCAACAATGAAAAATAAAACATTTTACGTCGATCTCCTTTCGGATACCACAACCTACCACACAACTCTACCCTAGTCAACACACTCTTTCTTATCTACTACACACATTATCAATCACCCAACCGCACCCTATCCCAACATTTTTTAAAACTCACCTATCCAATCCTACCTGACCATGCCCTACACCAAATTATCTTACCACATATTATCTTACCACACTACCCTATATTACGTACTTTATTCAACCTACCAAACTTTACTTAACTTACGCCACATCATCCAACCATACCATCCTACCATATTATACATCACCGCATTACATCTCATACCTCGCCTCACCTACATTAGCACACACTACCGCACCCTACCTCTCTACCTACCTACAAACCTTAACTGTTAGGAAATCACTAGTTTAACGCAGCGGAATTTAAAATTTGATTTCCTTTTCTAGATCGTTCTTCGTTTAATGCAATAAACACGTTAAGTAGTTTGACGGTTATACCTCATATGATCTATAAGATCGTCGCTTTGACCGCCAACGGAGAGTAGTTCAATGCGCAAGCCGTCCACGCGTCCGGCCTCTATCGCTAATCCACACGAACCCCTTGCCGGAATCCTCCTTGGATTGCTATCGGAAAAACTCCGGTTGCTAGACCGGACCTTTTCTTCCCTCACAAACTCACTAGGATAGCTCTCTATTTTACACAAAACTTTGAGCTCTTGCAATTGTGTTGTACAAAAGAGCTTGACACCCACTGATGACGGAAAAATTCACAGTTAGTTTCATAACTTTTTACCCCGTTTCTGATACCATTTTGAGCACTTTCATATCAATTAAAGTCATTAATTCCTAAATTTCATAAAAATATATAAGTCGTGCCTATTTTGTAAAATATCGTGTTTTTATGTGTTTTTACTAGTTTTTGTACCGGTTTAGTAACCAAAGTGTTTTATCAGAAAAATATATCAAAAACCCATAAAAAATATATATTAGTATAAAAATATATCCACAGTACAAATACTGTACTGTTAAAACTTTTATTGTCAGATTTACTCGCGGTTCGTTTCTTGTTGTTCATAAAAAAAAATATAAGATTTATCGCGAGACGGAATCGAAGAATGAATAACGAGACGAGAGTTTTGCACTAAAGCAAAGAAGAATCTAAGAGGACAAAGAGAATATTTTGGGAGATTTTTGGGAGACAAAGAGAATATTTGGAGACAAAAGGAATATTTGATATATATATATATATATATATATATATATATATATATATATATTAGTACTACAATGAAGAAGGCACGTTTTGGAGCCTAAAAGATATATTTTGAGGGAAAGAAGAAGATGCCACGAGTTTACGAGTTCAACGGATCATTTTATCCGACGTGCTTCTACCGTAACCGGTTTTCGATGGAAATTTGACCCAGTTTAGAGGCGTTCTCAGGGGAAGAGTTCTTGATGAAATTTGTAGATATTAAAATGAGCTTTCCAACGCATTTTGAATCACGTCAATCGGAGGTCTACAACTCAAGTTATGATTTTTTTACCGAACTCAAAATTTCGAACGAATTGGAGATATCTTGATTAAAATCCATGCATGTTACTTGCAATGAATCCTTGTAACAAACTTTTGCATGACTCATCACCTTCACATGCAAACTCATCACTCCTCCAAACCTCCCTAACAAACTCCAAACCTACCTAACAAACTCCAAGCCTATCCAACAAACTCCTAACCTACCTAACAAACTCCTACCCTCCCCCAAATACAACCTTCTCTCCAAATATTACCTCACTTATATATCTCTCCTTATATATACCCTTCAAGTTGATCATTTGCAAGCAATCCTAAAATTTATATTTGCCTAGACGAAGTTCAAGGCCGGTTTAGGTGCTTAACCCAGCCGCTTCGGCGGTTGTTATGACAGGTTGACATCTAAATAGCCGGATTAGAGCTCCGGACTAGGCTCCGTATTTCAATTTCTTAGTTTAGATTTTTATATATAATGAGTAGAATACGATATTCGATCGATGGCTTGGTGGAGTTCATGAATGGGATCGTTGTATGAATTCAAGGTTAATATCTTTTGCTGATTCGGGATTCAAAAGTCTTGATCTACAATGTTTTGATTCTCATTATTGTGAGTTTTCTAATTTCGATTTGTTCTCTTGCAATATGGTTTTGATTGTGTAGATCATTAGTTTGATGAAATTTACTCGGGTAAAAGTCTTGATTCTTATCCTTGTTTATGCCGTGAAATAATAAAAGCTTTGATCTTTTGTCATGTTCATATACTCTTTGCCCTCTGATTTTAACACAAGTTTTATATTCGATTCAATCTCCTTGTGGGATCGACCTCGGACTCTGAACGCACTACCTACGATCGACCCGGTTCACTGCCGGTTAGAAAGTGAGTTTTGCCTAAGGTTTCGAGTTTTATAAATAGTATTTGATCGAGCCGGATTGCGAAATATCCACTTATCAAAAATTGGCGCCGTTGCCGGGGAAATGTGTGATATTGTTGTGATATCTTGTAAGTGAACCGAAGGCTTGGGCCTAGGTTTTTATTTTTATTTTATTTTCGATAAGAGTCTTGGGATGCTGAAGTGATATTGTCCTGAACTCGGTTTGAATACGACTTTGGTACTCAACCCAATCTCTTTACGGGGTTGTTATATTAGGTTGATATCTTGTAAGTCCAGCTAGAACTGAGGCTTAGGGCCTTCGGCTACCATAAAATTAAAAATAAAAAAAAAAGAAAAGAAAATTTTTTTTTTATTGTTTTCGTGTTGTTTTCTGAAATCTTGCAGTTTGAACTTAAATGGATCAATATTACTCACCTGAACAACAATACCCCTACCAACCTTATCAACAACAGTTCGTGTCTGAGCCTCAATATCAACAGCAGAATAACCAGGGTTCTTGGTCCTATAATTGCCCTAATACATACCAGGACCAGAATTATGGTTATTCGAGTTATGAGCCAAAATATTACGAGGGTTGTCCTAACCCTGGTGCTTATCAGGATTACAGTGTTCATGATCAATGCGTTGATAGCTTCAACCATATTCAGCCATCTGATCAGTGTCTGGAATGGCAAGAAGACTACCACTCACCTCCGATGAATCAAAGTCAATATGATCGCTTTTCCCCCATGCCACAAGAAGAATTCACCGACAACAAATAGAGCAACTAGAACGATTGAACCGAGCCCGGAAGAGCGACGGTTGGACATGCGGGGAGTTCAAGGTAAGTACTGACTCCGCCATAAGAAATCTTCAAGACAAGGTGGGGCAATTGATTGAATTAGTGAGGTATGTGAAAGAGGCAGAGACATGTGAGGTGGTTAAGGATGATGATGTTATCACTGAAGAAGTTCAGGTCGAGAAAAAGGTTGAAGATTCAGTTTGCTATAATGAGATTTCAGAGTTAGAGGAGCAAGAGATTGATCGGCCATCTTTAGTAAAGCCACCGGGGAGAGTTGGTAATAGTAGATATGTTGGTCCCGGATTACTACATTCGTCCACTCGTGAGGATGAATTTTCGCGGTCCGGTTGTATACTCCCCAATGGATGAGCTTTATGGTGATTTTCAAAAGAAGATGGTTCGACAGTCGATAAAAGAAGGTTCGACGGTGGGAGGAGATAGCATCGAGAACCAAACGAGGTACGTTTCTAGACAATTTAATTTCGATGGTTCTCGCTTTGATCACTTTTCTTAAGTTTGTTGATCTTCTTAAGTTCGGATTTTGGTTAATTGAGTCGTATAGAGTCACCCCGTCGAGCGAACGACGTTAAACAAAAGCGCTACCGGGAGGCGCCCGTTAAATAAATAATTTGAATAAGACTAGTCTTAATGAAATGTAGAATCGTATGAAAGATGAACACAAAGCACAACCAAGTCTCGGGATGAATGTTTGAATTTCATTAAGAGGGAATGATTAGGTGGTTATCCGAAAATCCCGATGGAGAAAAAGATAAAAATTCAAATGTATCATTTCTTGGACTTAGGTTATTGAATCCTTGAGGATCCGGGTATAAAAGACTCAATACTCTTTCACACATTTCATTTTATGATCTAGTCTCGTTTCAAATTTCGGTCGTTGTAGTATAGTGGTGAGTATTCCCACCTTAATAAACCGTGTGACCGTGTGTAATAAAAAATGAATCTAGGAATAGCCGACTTGACTATGATATATGCTCATGTGATACGTATATGCTTAGATGTTCGTGCTTTACCCGTGTGGGTTATTTTTCCATCTAAAGTCATGTTATGCGATGTGCTATATATTGCCTATCGAATTTTCTCGACGTGACAATGCCATTATCTTATTATTCCCATATCCCTATTGCATATTTTGGCACGAGGACCATGTCCCGTGTTTGCTTTGTTTTGGTTGTTTTTGTATAGGGATTCGGGATGTGCTTTCTCATGGCTGTTACGGGATTCGGTAGCACTTTTCTGCCAGGTTTATAAGCTAAGTCTTCCTCTCTATCTCATTTACACTCTGAGAATAATGCAAAATCGTAAGTGGGGGGTAGAGTCTGGTTGGTTTAGAAATGGCAGTAAGTGTTTAAACCCTTAGTTTTTGATCTTTTTCGAGCATTATTTAGTTGATTAAAATAATTTGTATAAGGTATATATTTCATGGATTTAAAGATGTAATGATCAATTTGGATATGTATAACCAATGTGAACCGCAAGTGTATTTTAACCGGAAATTTATTTGTATAACATGAATTCCTTCACGTAAGCCTTTGATATTGAAGCGAAAATTTTAAACTCGTATCCATTCGGTATTCTAGTGGTTTATCCTAGAGATAGTAGTAACTTAGTACCTAACTTCTAAACGTGTACTTGTGAATATCGAAGGTTTGAATGTGATAGAAAGAATATCAAAATAAGTGAGCTATCTATATGTCGGTTGTAGCTACCAATGATTTGAGTGCGGTAGGGCGTTATCACGAAACGTCCTATACCACTATGAGGTTTAAAAGCTCCCGATCGCCCGATGATAGTAGTCCAAATTTAGGGTGTTATCACGAAACATCCTATTGCTGGGAATGAGGGCATATGCTACACATAAAAAAATAAAAATAAAAATAAAAAAAAAGAGTTAGATAGGTATTAATGTATTCAATCTCACCTCATGACGCTTGAAAGATAGTCGATTTTGGCAATGAGTTCGGATATGTTAGTATTCTATGGAAAAAAAAAAAGAAAAAAAAAGAAAAAAAGAGAAAGTTATCTTCTAACTATCCCCGAGTATAAACCGAATGATATGCTTTAGGGATTATCCTAATAAGTACACGGGAGGACTTTGTGTGGAATTGTTATCGTCTATACCTAGGAAAGTCATTAGGGACTGTCTGAATGGATATTTGTGCGTTTGCTTGAATTATTCAAGAGAGATAGTGGAAATTGAAAAGGCTTGTCACACACTCACTCGTTATACATTTATATTGCGGTTAACGTGTAGTTATGATTCGAATGGTTGCATCATCTCGATTGTCATTCATATCTTATCTTCGGAATTTTTCCTCATTCATTTTATTTTATCGCTTATTTTGTTCGAGGACGACCAAAAATTTAAGTGGGGGGTTGTGATGACGGAAAAATTCACATTATTTTTATAACTTTTTACCCCACTTTTGATATCATTTCGAGCACTTTTATATCAATTAAAGTCATTAATTCCTAAATTTCATAAAAATATATAAGTCGTGACTATTTTGTAAAATATCGTGTTTTTATGTGTTTTTACTAGTTTTTGTACCGGTTTAGTAACCGGAGTGTCGTGTCGGATTTACGTTTGGTATTTTGGTGGTTTATTGCGAATTATAGGTTGACCAAAATCCCGAGTGACGACACGTTTTGAGGCCTAAAAGAGGTGTTTTTAGGGATATAAGAGTGTGCCACTAGCTTTTAAAAGGTCAAGTGGCTCAGTGGTTCGTAGTGCCACTAACGAATTATATCTTCTACGAACAAATGGCCCATCAAAAACGCATTTTCTGAAGAAGTGTCCTTCATAAAAGTTGTAGATCTTTGAAAGAGCTTTCCAACGCACTTTGAATCACGTCAATCGGATGTCTACAACTCAAGTTATGGCCATTTTACTGAACTGCGATACTGTGTAGACGAATTTTGACAATTCGGATCGTTGAACAGTACCGGATCGATCCGGGACTTCACCGGATCGATCCGGACTGTATTTTGCAGCAGATCTGCATCTGAAAACTCATATATACGCAGAGATATATATATATACATATATATATATATATATATATATATATATATATACATAAATTCTCCTATATATACCCCAAAATTGCATCAAAGAAAGCTTGAGTTGGGAGAGGGAATAGCTCTCTTCTCTTCTCCATCTTCTCTTCTTCTCCATCTTCATCTTCTCCACTTTTTCTCTTCATCGTGATCATCATCATCATCATCAATTTTTGTTTGTTTTTGTTTTGATTTTTGTTGAGAGATATATATATATATATCTCTTTTCACCATCTCTTTCTTTCAACTTACATGATCACCATCTTCAATTTTTTTTCTTCATCGTCAACCATCATCTTCATCCATGATCATCATCATCAAGATCTTCATCTTGTTTTGTTTTTGTTTTGTTGATATATATAACTATATAGATCTCTTTTCCATCATTTTCCATCTTCTTCCATCTTCTTTTCATCTTTTGGGCTATATATATATATATATATATATATATATATGTATATGTATATGTTTTTATATAAATTAGCTAAAATACCGTTGTAATGGGATAATTATCAATAGTTTGTTGTTTTCGAGCTTTTATTTACTTAACACATTTACTTTTACGCATTTACTTTTTTTCGCATTTACTTTTACGCATTTACTTACGCATTTACTTTTACGCACTTATATATATATTATATTTACTTTTACGCACTTATGTATATATATATGTAAATTATCTAGTACTTATATATATATAAATATTAATTACGATAGTATATACTATATATATGTATATGTATATATATATGCTTTAATTTCCATTTCAGTATCATCATGAGTAGCTAAATCTACGTATAGTCGAATTATGTAAAAACGTCCTAAAGGGGATTAAACGGGAGTTGTGTAGCGCGTAAAATAATGTTTTAATGAGTAATCCACGTCCTAAAACTTAATCTGAACGTCTTTGAATTAAACCGATCATTTAGTTCACCGTCACACATATCGAACCTATAAATGTATTTTGCGGTGAGATGTGGGAAAAGGGGTTTTGGGATCGTTGCGTAGATTCGGCCTAGTTGTTAGGACCGTTTCCAATACGAGGTTTCTCATCGTTGTTCGAGCGACTCTAAGAGCGTAATCATGTTAGGTTAATCGGTTTTCTAAAGGGAAAATTAATTAACTTCACATAGGGTGTTGAGTGAGAGTTGTTCGATTTTAACACCGTAATTAGGAGTTGGCACCCGTGGATGTCGTTAAAATACTTGTGGAAAGGTAGGTTGGTTAAAACACGCTCCATGTCAAGTCTTCCCTTAGGGGTAAAAATAACTCGTTGGATCATAATTCGGCTATACCTTTTAATCACTAGAACTACAATCGTTAGTTAAACTTTACTTTTTGCATTAGTATAAAACACTCCACCTAAACTTTGATCGCCTAGACTAAGTTCGACGTTCATTTTGGTACTCACAACCACATTTCTCTTGGGACGACCTCGTACTCCTGTAGCTATCCTAGCAATCGACCTGGTACTCTGCCAGTTAGAGAGTTAGTTTACCCACAATTGCGAGTCTTTATAAATGTATTTTTGAGGGGTAAATTTTAGCTCATCACCCACCTCCTATATATAGTGGTTGGGGCGCCCCATATGGTGTGGAGGAGAAGAAAACCTTTTTCCAATAAAATAAAGAAAATCTCCTAGATTGATTTATCTCTTTAATTATAATTTATTTTGCCAATATCTTATATTGATTATAATTATCTTATTACCATAAATCTATTTTTCCAAAATCAATTAATATCTTATATTAATATTATGGCAATCTTATTAATTAAAGTGCACAATCCAAGTGTATCTCATACACTCAACTGTGACGCCCCATATGCCAATTAATTGGCTTCCGGAATATTCTTTAATTAATATAATTTGTATATACTTAATATCTTGTATTTTATTTATTCATAATAAATAAATACCACCATATTAATTTACCACTATAACATTTATAGTCTAGAGATAAACTTTCCTTATTTGGTTATCAACTATAACCGCATTTTAATCCGACTCGATGTTCATATGTGTGTGACCCAATAGGCTTTCGAGTTTGTTGTCCGTAGACACAAAGTGCAATTTACTAAAATGCCCTTCACACCTAACGATCACGGGATAGCGTCTAGCAACACACCGTGACCCCCAATTATCGGAAGAGTCAAAAGCAATGACTACTACCTTTCATGTGAAGCAGTTACCATGTAACTTACAATCCTATCGCTGTAATAATATCCATACGATCGTATCTCGAGTGTCAATACATTGACGATCGTATCTTATAATCTGGGTATCATGCTCTCTTGGAATAACACATTTACTCCCACTTTGCAAAGATTCTCAAGAGCTAGACATTCCTTATAAGAAGGCCATTTCGGATATTCGATCCCAATCATAGGTGATGGCCGTTTTATATGGTAACCAACTTTGACCGGCAGAGTACCGAGTCGGTTGTAATATAAACTGGCAAGCAAGGTCGTATCCCTCAGGGACACGAGTTAAGTACCTCGGCTAGCTTCATCTCGAGTTTAGATCGATAACCTTTCAATTTGTTTAACATGGAACAAAAGTAACTCTCGTCACAATTATCAAACTAATTCACTATAACTATTACGGTTCTATCACACTACGAAGTTTAAACGATTAAAAGAAATAGCCGAGAAATGTTCCGAATGCTTACTCTCGAACCCTAGCTCATTCCCGGGAGAACTTGGACTACTAACCTTGATTGACATTGATCGAAGGATGTCATCTCCTAATTCCGAACCTAGGCGCCAATTTCAACAACCTAGCTTCCTATATCGAGTTCAACAGTCCGCAACCCGGATTTAACTGACTCGATACGGTCTACGCTCGAATGAGACGCTTGTTAACAACAATATAAACCTTACGCACGAAACCGAATCTAAACACTTAGTCGGTTTTACACGGCAATCCTAAAACCCCTTTTCCCGCACCCTCTCGCAAAATACATATGTAAAGAGAATACGTAAAATACGATTATTAAGTCGCGAATTCAACAATCGTCAATAGGCATAAGTTTTAGGACAACAATCAATGTCAGAATGAACTACAACACATCACAAATTCTCCCAAGATCCGAACTAAGGCTCGATTTTAACATTCATCGCATAACTCGGCTATAGGAAGATTAGCTAATCATTCTATCCATAAAAACACTAGTAACCAAGTTAAACATAAGTAATTGAACTAGATATGAAGATTGGAAATACCTCTTATAGATGAAAATAACCGAAAATCAACGAAACAAAAAACCGTCTTCGCATCCGTACAATATACAACGATCAACGAACAATTTGTACTTGAAATTAATCCAAAAGCATGAAATCCAAGTTTATACAAATTTATCAAAGTCTCAAAAACGAGTTTAAAAAATGCCGAAAGAAAACTATGAATGCATGATCATCTAACTCTCCACTAAGTGGAGTTTTTATAGTCTCCCACAAAGCGGGCGCTCAGTACGACGAGCGGGCGCCCGTCGCTTTTTTTTTCTTCACAAAATGTATCAAGCATCATTCCGAGCCAAAAACGCATCTACGGGCGGGCGCTATGGTGACGGGCGGCCGCCCGTCACCTTTTTCCACCAAAAAAAACTTGATTTCTTGATCCCGAAGCTCCGGCTCACATTCTACGACATTCTCGAGCACCTAAGACCCGAAAATGGATCAAAAGCATACCAAATATAACCCCCACGGGACTTTGGGGTGACCGAGAAAGACCGAAAATGTACAAAATTACCGGAATAACCCCGTTAATCACGGACTATAACTCTAGATCTCGGGATCCACAAAATATAAAAACTATATCAAAACTAAGCCGATTACTCCCGGAAATAACCTAAATGAGTCGTTACGAGGCACAAAATGTATATATAGACCGAGTCAAATTGACTCTTATCAACTACCCCCTACTTAGCGTTTGCTCGCCCCCGAGCAAAATTGAGCGTTCTAAACAGAAGTAGAGTCAATATTATAAATATATACAACGAGACTACGCATTACTCAGTTAATACACTAGTCGAAACGCGAGTATCATAAAACGTTAGTTCTACCTTGTGTTGAGCAATGAATGTGTGTGAAAGAATAGCTTCTTCGACATCGATTACTACAACTGGTTTAGATTATAGACGAGTAACGAACCAAAACTACACCATAAGCTTATAACTCGTAAACATCTCCACTAATCGAGGTCAACCGATGTTCAGTACGGTCAGGCAGGACTTGTACGGTTATAACGTTTGGCTAGGGTCGGGGGTAACGAAATGGAATTTGGGACTGGAGAAAGAGAAGTACTATTGAGCTTACTTAACACGACTCCCGTCTACCATTTCATCAACTTCAGAACCAAAACTGTACAACCCCGATTACAAACGATGCTCCAACCAAACTATACACTCTCATTTTTTTTTTCTTTTTTTTTTCTTTTTTTTTTTTTTTTAACGAACAATTTTTACTCAACTCCAACCAATACCCCACTAAACTCGTACTTCCCGAACATATTCAAAAATAACTTTTCACAACCCAAAATTTCACATATTCAACATAAAGCTCAAATAGTAGGGTGAAAAAGGAAATGTAGATCACAAAGAGCTTTAGGGTTCGGTAAATACGGGCTAGTAACAAAATGGCCGTTTCGGGTGGGGATCTAACCACCCTAACAAGGCTTAGAGGGGTACGATGGATAATGTACGGGATGGCTATATATGGCAATGATCGGGTCAAAAGAAGCGCCAAAACCGTCATACCATACCAAACTACCGGTCGACCTTTCTATTGCGCCTCGAAGTTACTAATATAAGTTCTAGGTAGATAGGTCATACAACAACTATAATCGATCACTAATCGAGTTATCGAGGACGTCGAAGCTATAAGTGAAGTCGTGACGGTTCATTTTTCTCAACACACGATAAAAGCTATAACGTAAAATGCACTCGAGTATTAACACATGTCTAACTACGCAATGCGAGGGATCGTTATAAATATTGACAACATTGGTACTACAAAAATTTGAAAAACTCGTATTTCATCTAAGGGGCGATCAAAACTAAGTAACGACTCGGGAAATTTAAATACCGGGGATAACAAACAAAAGGCGTAATAGGGCAAGCCTTCACCCCGTAAATAAATATATACAAGAAAATAAAAGGCGCTATACGGGCAAGCCTCCACCCCTACTTAAAAAGTGACACCGTCCTCGGTGTCTAAATAGATACAAAGGAGGGAGAAAGGCTTAACTTTAAACCCGGCAAAAGGCGTTTCATCCGGATCGTGACATCCGGAAAAGGACTCCCAAGGTACCCGTATGGTTTAAACCCGGCAAAAGGCGTTTCATCCGGATCGTGATATCCGGAAAAGGATTCCCAAGGTACCTGTATGGTTAGTACATACACTACAAAAATAACACATATAGATATCGGGGACGTCACCGTTATTAATAACTAAAAATATATACATACATATATAAACATACATTTAAAGAAAAAGTTATAGATTATAAAAGGAAATGGAAATAACTAATATCCGAAAAAGGTTAATCGTATGTCCAAAAGAGTATTCAAATGCCCCTCCGGGCTAACCGAAATGAAAGAACAACAAAGTACAATATTTAAGTTATAAAATGAAAATGAAAACAAAGTACTTCCGAAGTTCTTAAAGAAAGTAAGTACCGACATTGTATGAATACAAAAATGAAAAAGAGTGTGTAAAAATATGTCGGTCTTGTCGTAGAAACAGCCCCTCTAAGTCTGTTACTCGTCTTCCCCTTCTTCTTCCATATGAGCATCTTCGTGCGGCTGTTGTGCCCTTGGACTGAAATTAACGTAATCCTCCGCGACGACGAAACCCAAAGTTTCTTCAAGTTGCGCATCCATCGACATCCGCGCCCCTGAAGTACCTGCGACAACTCCACCACTCCCTCCTCCACCAAAACTCTCTACTCCACCACCTCCCTGACCAGGACCACCCGCAACCCCACTAGACGAACCCGGAATAAAGGTTTGAACAAAAGGGTTAAATTGATAAGGTAGAGTCGGCATTCGAAAGAAATTGTCGGTTGGTATTCCGGCTTGGTTCGCAATGTGATCATAAACCGGCTCACGAGATTGTTGAAAACGTCGATTATGTTCAAACCAATCTCGAACTTGACCCATAGATTGAAACAAAGCCTGAAATTGGTCATCGTAATTCATCCTACTAGGTTGTCGGGGTGGTGGCGGTGGTGGACCTTGCTGAACTTGCGGTCTACGACGAGCTAAATTTGATTTCCTTACTAAAGATTGGATTTTGGGAGCAACCAGAATATCACTGGGAAACTCTGGGATGCCCTTAGCACGTGCCAACTCTGTTATAAGTCTAGGGGAAATCAAGTTCGGCTTTAGATTTTCAAGAAAAAATTCAAGTTTGGACCGAATCTCCACAGCCGCATTAATTGGCAAATCATGAACAAAGGCATAGACAAGTTTCAGAATTTTAATGCCTATCTCGGAGAATTTAGAAGAGGGATGAAGTCGGCTTGTAATGAATTTGACTATGATGCGCAGGGAATCATCCCACTCCACTGTACTCACCCCACTCCTAAAGTCATTGTCACTCGGTATCCACGCACAACCGGGACAAATATCCTCACGAATCATCTCAAGAACATCGAGGGGTGGAATATGTTGAGCGCCCTATTGCTAATGATTTGCTTGTAGGCCGTCCTTAAAACCGACGAAGGGCGTGCCGAGATGAGCGGTTAGAGAAGAGGTGGAAAAAGCAAGCCTCTCACCCCGTAAGAAAAAGTCTCGGGTAGCCGATCCTTGGACTTTAGCATTAGCAAAGAACTCACGCACCAAGGTCATATTAATAGGTTCCTCACCCACTTGTCAATAGACTTCCCCATCGCCTATTCGTAACTTTGTTAAAGAAGTCGCTACCCACTTTGGTTTCGTCGGATGGTTGCTCAAATAATGCTTTTCTTAGACGAAACCTAGTGTTAAATTCTTTTAAAGCTTCTTCGTCAACAAAGCAACGAATACCATGAAGATCTAAGGTTTCCCTAGGCGGGTCCTCTTGGGCTTGCAAGACGGGTGGGTTTAAAGGTACCTCTTCTACGGGCGGGGGACTCGGTGTACGAGTAGGGGCTTGCCTTCCCCTACCTCGACCTCTCACAGGTTTACTCTTCCCTCTAGTTGTACGGCTCGACTCACCTCTCTCGTCGTTTGTCACTCACCATCCTTTCTTAGTCTAGATACCCAACAACACACCAAACAACACCACCAACAACAATAAACCACCAATACCAATACCACAGCCATTAAACAACACAAAAACAAAATTCACATCAACATTTAAATAAAAGCCTATACAAATGAATAAATAGCAAAGAATAAAAACTTACAAGTCTTCAAGGGAAGAACCCAAGAAAAAGAAGGTGGCCGGAGTAGTTGGTGGTGGTGGTGCCGAGTTGGAGCCCCAGAAATTGGGTGAAATTGAAGATGGTAGTGGGTGTGGGATGATTTGGTGAAAGAAAGGAGTGATTGGGGTGGGTGTTTTAGGAGTCAAGGTGGTTATCGGAGGTGGTGGAGGCTGTAAAACGCAGAGGGGGGGCGGAGGTTTAGGTTTTTTTTTCGAAGAGAGGAAGAAGGAGAAATAACATGAGGCTTCTTTTTTTTTTTTTTTTTTAACTCTCACAGGCGGGCGCCTGTCAAAAAAAAACGTGAAGAAACTGGATCAGAGAGTTTGAGCTTGAAAAGGGCTTTCACAGGCGGGCGCCTGTGTCCATAGGCGGGCGCCTGTCACAAAAACAGGGGATTTTCAAAAAAAATCATCATTTACCGGGGTTTTCGAACTATGAAATATCCCCGAGAAGCCTTAAGACTTAAAAGGGAAAACCGTGGGTTGCCTCCCACGAAGCGCCGCTGTTTAACGTCGTTAGCTCGACGTGATGATTCGGTAGAGAGAAAGATGGAATGACTTAAACGGACGTTAACGTAGATGATTCCGCTAACGTCAGGCGAGGAAATTTTGGATTCAACGGGAGACGAGAAATTTGGATACTTACGGAAACAAAACTGAAACAAGAGATTCAGAAACGAGTCAACGACACGACTCGCAACCCTCGGGACAAGAAGGAGGGTCCTCTAAGTGGACTATCACAGTCTTTGCATCGAAGTACGATTTTTCATATTTCTTCAACCGTAGGGCGTTTGTCAAAAACGTCTCTTTGGTCTTGGTTGTTACTTCGACTGCTCCAGATGGATAAACTTTTAAAACTTTAAATGGTCCCATCCACCGGGACTTCAACTTCCCTTGAAATAAGTGCAAACGAGTGTTATATAACAAAACATCATCTCCAACTTTGAATTCACGTTTTTTAATCTTCGCATCGTGGAGTAGTTTTGTTTTTTCCTTATAGGTACGAGCACACTCATAAGACTGAAGTCTGAACTCATCGAGCTCAGCCAACTGGGACAATCGCTTTTCTCCTACAGAGTCCTCATCAAAGTTTAGGAAACGAGTAGCCCAATAGGCTCGATGTTCTAGTTCTACGGGCGTGATGGCAAGCTTTACCGAACACTAGCATATAGGGAGACATTCCTATCGGGGTTTTAAAAGCTGTTCGATGTGCCCACACAGCATCATCGAGCTTCTTAGCCCAATTCTTCCTACTGGAGTTCACCGTTTTTTCTAAAATACGCTTAATTCCTCTATTCGAGACCTCGACTTGGCCGCTAGTCTGTGGATGGTACGAAGTTCCAAGTTTGTGTTGAACTCCGTACTTACTCAGAAGCTTATCGAATATCCGGTTATAAAAATGACTCCCACGGTCACTTATTATAGCCCGGGGGACACCAAAACGGGTGAAAATGTACTTCTTAAGAAAGCGAGTTACTACATTACGGTCATTTGTGGGAGAAGCCAAAACCTCGACCCACTTTGAAACATAGTCCACCGCCACAAGGATGTACTTGTTATTGAAGGAAGACGGGAATGGTCCCATAAAATCGATTCCCCAAACATCAAAGATCTCACACTCGAGAATTGGTTGCATAGGCATTTCAAATCGTCTCGAGTTTCTGCCTAACCTTTGGCAAGCATCACACATACTTACGTATTTGTGTGAGTCTCTAAAGATTGAGGGCCAAAAGAAACCACTTTGGAGAACTTTTAACGCCGTTCGGTTTCCAGAAAAATGGCCACCGGCCTCTTTGTCATGACAGAATGACAAAATGCTCGGTATCTCGCCATCATGAGCGCATCTACGAATTATGCCGTCAGAACATCTACGGAAAAGATACGGATCATCCCAATGGTAAAATTTAAGGTCACTAAAGAACTTCTTACGTTGTTGGTAAGCTAGGTCAGGTTCTAAATACCCACACGCAAGATAATTCACAAACGGAGCAAACCACGGATTACTGTACTTACCGGGAACTAGAGGACTCTCTTTCATCTCCGGAACAAATTCCGTATCAATAGCAAACAAATGTTCATCCGGAAATTCATCATGTATCTCTCTCTCTCGTGCTAGCACATCGGGGTCAATTGTAAGCGGCCGAGGTGGTCCGCAACCACATTCTCACAAACCCCCTTACGGTCTTTTATCTCAACGTCGAACTCTTGGAGCAATAATATCCATCGCAAGAGTCGAGGTTTAGCGTCTTTCTTGTTCAAAAGATACTTCAAATAAGCAAAGATGGTCGGTATGGACTACGACCTTTGAACCAATTAAATACGACCTAAACTTATCAAAGGCGTACGATCGCAAGTAACTCTTTCTCGGTGGTTGCGTAGTTGATTTGAGCCGGATTCAAAGTATGGCTCGCATAGTAGATAGGCTTAAACAATTTCTCGCATTTCGGCCCAACACGGCCCCCACAAACCCATATCACTAGCGTCGCACATAACTTCAAACTTCCGGTTCCAATCGTGTGCTATTAAAATAGGGGCAATCCACAAGCATTCGCTTAATATCTAAGAAAGCATCTAAACATTTAGCATCGAACACAAAGGGCACATCTTTTGAAAGCAAATGAGTAAGAGGTTTAACACGTTTTGAAAAGTCCGGTATAAATCGTCTATAAAAACCTCGCGTGTCCTAAGAAACCTCTAAGCGTTTTCAAGTTCACGGGAGGCGGTAATCGCTCGATAGCCTCTACTTTCGCTCGGTCTACCTCAATACCTCTCCTTGAGATTTTATGCCCTAACACGATACCCTCTTCTACCATGAAGTGACACTTCTCCCAATTTAACACTAGATTCGTATCCTCACAACGTTGCAACACTTTATTCGCATTATCTAAACAATCATCATACGAGTCACCAAACACACCGAAGTCATCCATAAACACCTCAAGAAAGTTTTCAATCATATCGTAGAATATGGCAGTCATGCAACGCTGGAATGTCGCTGGGGCATTGCATAGCCCAAACGGCATTCGAGTGTAAGCAAAAGTGCCATACGGACAAGTAAAAGTGGTCTTTTCTTGGTCTTTAGGGTCGATTAAAATCTGATAATAACCACTGAACCCATCTAGAAAACAATAAAAAGCATGGCCACTCAAACGTTCAAGCATTTGGTCAATGAAAGGCAAGGGAAAATGATCCTTACGTGTTGCGTCATTGAGCTTCCGATAGTCGATGCAAACGCGATATCCGGTGACGAGTCGAGTCGGAATAAGCTCATTCTTTTCATTGGGCTGAACCGTCATCCCTCCTTTCTTCGGAACGACTTGTGTCGGGCTAACCCACTCACTGTCACTGATTGCATAAATGATCCCCATCTCGAGCATCTTGATCACGTCCTTCTTCACGACCTCCTGCATATGAGGATTTAACCGTCTTTGCGGTTGCCTTACCGGCTTCATTTCATCATCAAGGATGATTTTATGTTTGCAAATTTCGTGGCTTATACCCCGAATATCAGCCATTTTCCAACCAAACGCTTTCTTATGGCTCCTCGTAACTCGAAGTAGCTTTTCTTCCCGCAAGTTAGTTAAAACAGATGATACAATTAACGGAAGTAAATCATCTTCGAGAAATACATACTTCAAATGAGCCGGGAGTTGCTTTAATTCCAAGTTCCGTGGCGGATCCTCAATCGAAGGCTTCGCTTTTTCATCACTTAAATCAAGTTCCGGAACTTGTGCCATCTCGCATCAATAAAATCGTGATTTCGAGTTCACCGGCGGCTTCGGCCAACTCTTCGTTTTCATCATCACCGTACTTGATTTCATTATACATTCCTCCATAGCATCATCATCTTTGTAGCCCCGCGTGTTAGCATTCTCGACAACCAAAGGCATAATAACATCCAAAAAATTGCATTCGGACTCATCATAAGGATGTTTGATAGCGTCGTAAACATTTAATACGACATGCTCCTTATCAACTTTTAGCATAATCTCTCCTTTCGGGTGTCAATTGAAGCTCTCGCGGTTGCTAAAAACGGTCTCCCTAGCAACAACGGGGTACGGCCGTCGGCTTCCATTTCAAGGACTACAAAATCCGCGGGAAACACGAACTCCGTCCACTCTTACTAACACGTCCTCGGCTACCCCTAACGGCTTTCTTAAGGATCTATCCGCCATTTGCAATGTCATTGCGGTTTGAGTCAACTTACCTAAACCGAGCTCATCATAAATATGACGGGGCATAAGACTCACACTCGCACCTAGGTCACATAGCACATTCGGATACGTCTTAGAACCTATGGTGACGGGAATGGAAATACTACCCGGATCCTTAAGTTTTTGGGGTAACTTATTTTGATATACGGCTGAACAATTCTCATTTAAGCACACTACCTCGTCCATTTTCGTCTTGTTGGACAATATCCCTTTCAAAAACTTCACATACGAAGGCATATTCGCAATCGCATCAACAAGTGGGATATTGATCTCAACTTTTCGTAAAATGTCGAGGAACCGATTCTCGACTCTTAGACAACGCAACCTTACGAGGACCACGAGGGGGATAAGGTAAAGTATTCAAATCAATAGGAGTAGAAGTAGAATCGATACCCTTTTTACCTTTGTCGCGTGCCTCGCTCCGTCGTACAGGTTGACTTATGCTAGGATCCTTCCTCTCGGGGTTCGGGACCTCCACGACCTCATCAGAATCATCATCGCTGTCCATTGGTTCAATCTTCACCTTGATCAACTTGGGATCACTACCCGCAGCCACATTATCATCATCAACACCCGGTGTCTTCTTCAACTTACCCTGGCTTACGTCAACTTCCAAACCGACTCTTTTACCGCTTCGAGTGACGATAGCATTGACCGGATTAGCTGGCCTAAGATCCCTCCCGAGACCTAGATCGTCATCATCATCATCAACCGTCGATTCCTCAATAGATACCGCATTCACACCTCTCGGATTTCTAACCGTATTACTTGGCAAGCCACCCGTCGGAGTCGATTTATGATTCTCGGCCATCTGTCCGACTTGATGTTCCAAGTTCCGTATTGAGGCTTGTATTGAGGTAATTGAATTACGGGTCTCTCTATTACTTGTCTCTCATCTCCTTAGCATTGTCATAAACCATCCTTGACAATTGATCCAAAGTCGGCGGTTGTTGATTTTGATTCTCATTCCGAGACGGTGCATTCGGATGTTGGTAAATGTTTTGTCTTGGATTAGAAGGCCCGGCTTGTTGTTGTGGCGATATGGCACATTAGAAGGTCCGGCTTGATTCGGATTTCGGTTCCAATTTTGATTCTCGTTGCCACCGATTCGGTTGACCCCTCCAATTCGATTCTCGAACATAATTCACATCAAAAGTAGGATTCCCCGACATCACATTCGCATCCATTGGTGGCATTTGAGGTGCCATCCAAGGATTCGAGGCCAACTGGTTTGCAAACGCTTGATGGATTTGATCCGCAAACATTTGACCAAACTGATTCGGATCGAATACCGGTTGTGCCGCAATATTAGGTTGAACCGACCCCTCTTCAACATCAAGCTGATGTACTTGAGCTTTAGTTAAGATTTTCTTCGGATTTGCGTCGACATTTGTGCACTCCGATGACTTATGAGCACCACCGCAATATGCACATTTATTCGACGCTCGTTGATCAAGTATCACCTCCCGCAACTCGCTTCTCCAACATAGTAACTTTGCTCGAGAGCTTGCTATTCTCCTCTTGCATCGATTGATCGTAGCCCCCGACTTTCACTTCTCTTTCAGAATTCCTCCCCTTTTGCCTTTCTCTCGGTTTCATTGAATTCCATTGCCGATTGTTCTCGGCAATCCTCTCAATCGTAGCCAAAGCAACATCCGGCTCTAGACTCATCAAATCACCACCGCTAGCCGAATTCAACGTTCTTCTTGATTCCTTATCCGCCCCACCATAAAAGATGTGAATCTGATTCCAAATCTCGAAACCGTGTTGCGGACACTTTCTCAAAGATAGCTTTATAACGGTCCCATGCCTCGTGTAATTCTTCGCTATCCCATTGCTCGAAATTAGAGATCTCGGCCCTCATATCCAATGTTCGACCCGGTGGAAAGTATTTCGATAGAAAAGTCCTCGTCACCTCGTCCCAAGTATGCAACGAGTCATGTGGTAGAGATTCATACCACTCGGTCGCATAGTCTTGCAACACATACGGGAATAATAACAATTTAATTGCTTCCTCCGAAACACCGTTAATCTTTACCATCCGACACACTTGCATAAAGTGATTTAAGAACTTGTTCGGATCCTCCTCGGGTTTTCCTCGAAACTGAGCCATATCTTTCAACAAAGTCCAAACATGGCCCTTAATCTCCATGTTATTAGCTTGAATGGGCGGAACACGAATAGGAGAATGCCCCTCACTGACCTCGGGCGTTGCATAATCACGTAACGTTCTACCAGGCTCGTCTCACAACATTAGGAATAACCGGAGGTCTAAACACTTGCGGTCGATAAGGTGGAACATTCATCTCGGGCTCGTTGTACCGGAATAGGTATCGGTATCGGTTGTTGAACTTGCACATACGGTTGTTGATACGGATTCTCGATACTTGTCCCACTAACGGATTCATAAGCACGGGATTGTATTGAGCTGCCCTTGGTTGATATTGATTCAAATTAGGATTCATTTGGGCCATTTGCAACATCATTTGTTGATACTTGTTGCATAATCCGATTCGGATCCGGTTTGTTGTACCGGTTGTTGCACAAAAGGATTAAGATTCGATTCATACCCCGGACCCGAGGTATCGGTTGAGGAGCACGTGGTGGAGGTTCGGGTTGATTAGGATCTTGCCTCGGGTGTAGAAGTGGTTCCCGGAGGCGTATATGAACTTCACCTCACCCGAAGGTCTCGAGTCAACATGTTGCCCGCTTGATTCGGCTTCATCAACACGAGGTTCGGGTGATTCCTTCCCAGATGGAGAGGTGTATCCAGCGGATGCCGACGTATTTGTAGCCATAGAAGTTTCGATATCCGATTCCAAAGACTCGGCTTGTTGAGTAGATAACCGTTCAATCGTCCGATTTCTCAAGGCCAACTGTCTACGGAAAAAGATTTCAATCTCAGGATTATATTCAACCAACTCCCTGTTGCTACTTCGGGTCATACACTGCACACATACAAACAACAACAAACAATAACAAAAACAAAGACCTAATCCTAAAGATTAGTCTGGCGTACGAGATATTAACTCGAGTCCCCGGCAACGGCGCCAAAAAACTTGATGGCCGTTTTATATGGTAACCAACTTTGACCGGCAGAGTACCGAGTCGGTTGTAATATAAACTCGGCAAGCAAGGTCGTATCCCTCGTGGACACGAGTTAAGTACCTCGGCTAGCTTCATCTCGAGTTTAGATCGATAACCTTTCAATTTGTTTAACATGGAACAAAAGTAACTCTCGTCACAATTATCAAACTAATTCACTATAACTATTACGGTTCTATCACACTACGAAGTTTAAACGATTAAAAGAAATAGCCGAGAAATGTTCCGAATGCTTACTCTCGAACCCTAGCTCATTCCCGGGAGAACTTGGACTACTAACCTTGATTGACATTGATCGAAGGATGTCATCTCCTAATTCCGAACCTAGGCGCCAATTTCAACAACCTAGCTTCCTATATCGAGTTCAACAGTCCGCAACCCGGATTTAACTGACTCGATACGGTCTACGCTCGAATGAGACGCTTGTTAACAACAATATAAACCTTACGCACGAAACCGAATCTAAACACTTAGTCGGTTTTACACGGCAATCCTAAAACCCCTTTTCCCGCACCCTCTCGCAAAATACATATGTAAAGAGAATACGTAAAATACGATTATTAAGTCGCGAATTCAACAATCGTCAATAGGCATAAGTTTTATGACAACAATCAATGTCAGAATGAACTACAACACATCACAAATTCTCCCAAGATCCGAACTAAGGCTCGATTTTAACATTCATCGCATAACTCGGCTATAGGAAGATTAGCTAATCATTCTATCCATAAAAACACTAGTAACCAAGTTAAACATAAGTAATTGAACTAGATATGAAGATTGGAAATACCTCTTATAGATGAAAATAACCGAAAATCAACGAAACAAAAACCGTCTTCGCATCCGTACAATATACAACGATCAACGAACAATTTGTACTTGAAATTAATCCAAAAGCATGAAATCCAAGTTTATACAAACTTATCAAAGTCTCAAAAACGAGTTTAAAAAAATGCCGAAAGAAAACTATGAATGCATGATCATCTAACTCTCCACTAAGTGGAGTTTTTATAGTCTCCCACAAAGCGGGCGCAGTACCGACGAGCGGGCGCCCGTCGCTTTTTTTTCTTCACAAAATGTATCGCATCATTCCGAGCCAAAAACGCATCTACGGGCGGGCGCTTATGGTGACAGCGGCCGCCCGTCACCTTTTTCCACCAAAAAAAAAACTTGATTTCTTGATCCCGAAGCTCCGGCTCACATTCTACGACATTCTCGAGCACCTAAGACCCGAAAATGGATCAAAAGCATACCAAATATAACCCCCACGGGACTTTGGGGTGACCGAGAAAGACCGAAAATGTACAAAATTACCGGAATAACCCCGTTAATCACGGACTATAACTCTAGATCTCGGGATCCACAAAATATAAAAACTATATCAAAACTAAGCCGATTACTCCCGGAAATAACCTAAATGAGTCGTTACGAGGCACAAAATGTATATATAGACCGAGTCAAATTGACTCTTATCAATAGGATACGCGATTCCCGGACGACCAATCATATATACTCCGCATGCTTCAATATCATACCCAATCACCATCGCATGATCTCCCCGTGGTTAGGAGAAAAATCAATAGTGTCAAAGCATGACAATCCACACCGTGATGCCATGAAGACTCCGGTCAAAATGATAATTACACAACCGCCACATAGTGTGACACTTAATGTAAGTGGGTCGCCTAACGTACGCATTCTCTAATACACGTCCACGTACGGTCCAAGTGTCTCTACACTTCGATAGACGAGATCTATCCCTATCTTCTAAAAGATAAAGACATCCAATACGTGCTAATCGATTATACTACCAATGTCCCATTTGATAATATGTAAGACTAGAGAGACATTTAAGTACCAACCTTGTTATAGTGATTAGAGATCTCATCAACCATAATCACTATCATGGTTTTTCTATCACAGATCGATACTAGGGACGTTACTATATATATACAACAAGTAATATGAAGACAAACAATATATAATAACATAAGTGCTTTTATTAATCATAATAAAGTTATTACGTGAACTAAATAGACTGTAAATGACCCGACCCGGTCGGATCTGGTCAAACCCGATTGGGTTTAGGACACCTTTCCAACATTAACCTACCTCCCAACCTACATATTAATTCACTATCCTAGCTAAGTCTATTACACCCTATTTTATCTCATCCCACCCTACCTTACCTTACCCACCACCCCATCCTACTCTACTCTACAACTCCCTACCCTACCTTGCCCACCACCCATCTTACTATACCCTACCTTTCCCACCACCCCAACCCAACCCACCCCACCCACCACCTACCTAACAACACTTTCCTCTTACACACCACCACGTGTTTTATCGATTTTCATTTCATTCCATCTGATTTCATCCTGGTCAATTTTCATTTTATGAAAAAAAAATTAATTCTACAATGTCAGGCCTTAGAAAACCAGACGGTCCAAAATAACAAAAAGGGCCGAAACACAAAAAGCAACAAATGAGAGTAGAAGAGATGATTTTTTGGTGGTTTATACAGGTGAGGAGCCGGGAGAAAAAAAGGGAGGGTGCCACGTGGCATACCCTTTCCTTTGTTATTTAGATAGGAAAGAAAAAATATATATATATGTTTTTTTACAAAAAAAAAATTCATTTCAAGAATTTTAATATTTCATGTAATCGTCAAACCAAATATTTTTAAGCATGAAATAAAAATCGTGTAGGCAACATATCGTTGACTTATATCTTGAAAATAGTCATATCGCCGTGTACAAACGATATGTTTTTTATAAAATCTATATCTATATATATTTGAAAATAGGACAATTTAACCCGATTACATTAATTGGCCCGCTCCATTTCCAAATAAAAAAAAACCCAACACCAAAAAAAAAAAAAAAAAACAAAAAATAATAAGTATCCTACAAAATCTACAAAAATAACAACTATTCTTCAAAATCTCTCTGCGAATCTTTTATATTAATTTTTTTTAAGAGTTCAAAAAATACCGATGACATAAATTTGTTTTTAAAAAATACACTTTTCATCCCGATTTTGTGCCATTCTTCTCAAAATTATATAAAAAAGAATTGATTTACATAATAGTTTAAAAAGAAAAACAAAAATAATTTCCTTCTTTTATATTAATTTTTTTATTTTGCGCCATTTTCATCTTTGCGAAATCATCAAAAAAGAATTGATTTACATAATAGTTTAAAAAGAAAAATAATTTCCTTCCTGATTTTGTTTTCTTTGAAAAAAAAAATTTACCAAATTTTGAAAAAAATATTTTCCTTCCTGATTTTCCACACTTTCTTTGCGAAATTATTAAAAAAAAAAGAGTTTTTTTTAAAAAAAAAAAACTTTCCTAATTTTGCGACCTTGATTACTCGTATTGCACCGTTCTTTTCGTGATTATATCTTTAATTAGTTATCTTTATGTAATCTTCTTTTCTCTGCAATCGCTGCCTTTTATATTTCGTAGATGTATATAATTGTTTGCTGTTTTTTTTATTCAATTCCAAAAATTGGTGGAAATCAGCATTATACTGTGTCTAACTTCAGTACGAGAATTAACCACTGTGGATTCAATATTTTATTGTTCTCTTTTCGGTTCTTGATATTTAACATTTTTTTCCAGATTATTTGCATTTGTGTAGGGTTTCCATAGATGCGAAGATGATCGAGAGATGCCTAGAGGATCAAGGTAGGTTTTCCAGATTATTCCTCTTCTCTCACAACACCAGTTTTTTTTGGCTCAAATCAATGAATAGTTTTATTTTTTAATATACTTAGGTTGTAATTGATTCTAATCGATCATTCTTATTCTGAAGCTCTTGATAAAGATTTCTTCTTTGTTTTTCTAAATGCTTCCAGATTGCAAGTTCATCTTCGCCCGAATGGCTCCAACCTCCTTAACAGAGAGTAGGAGAGGTTTTTTTTTTTTTAATTTTTTTTTAGCGCAAAAAAAGGATTTTTATAATATTGGAGGTGGATTTCTCTATCATTTTTGCTTTTGTGTTTGAATTATCGAAATCTATAATATTGGATTTTTATATCGGATGTGGAGGAGATTCATCACCGTCAGTGGCAGATGCACATAGGGGTAAATTGGGTCCGCGGACCCCGTTAAAAATAAGAAAATCATACATTTTACCTATAGAAAAATATTTCAGACCCTATAAAAAATTTATTTACTTTGTAAAATATTTACGGATCCCGTTGAATATAATTTCTGGATCCGCCACCATCGTGTTTAGGTAGTATTCATGGTGTTTGCTTTTTTTCCCCTGATTATGCATTCCTATGGGCCTTTGAACAAATGGATATTTCGTTTTCAGATTGGGGAGGACATTTATCTATGCCGGATTACTTGGGTTGACGATGTCAAATGTTCCCCTCAAGATAAGAAAAAAACGACATCAAATTTGGATCGGAAGTGAGAAAACGATGGCTAAGCTTTAATTTAAACCCAATAACTTCTATGCACACACTGATCTAATTGATACGGATTATTTTGTGAAATGTACATCTGAGCTGAGTGATCATTTGTTGCCAATTGTGAAGTAATACAAGCGGGTTGATCGCTATATCCTATTTGAGATATTTTACGAGTTTCAATTTATGTCACGCTTTTAATATTTTAACATATCTGCAAGCCTAATTTGTGACAACGGGGAGGTTATTGGAAACCGACGGGTACATATAAGTGGATTTGTAAAGAATCTGGATTTAAGAAAGTGATGTTGCTTCTACTCTATCGATTTTTTTGTCTATTTCGTGTCAGTTGCTCTATTTTTTTTCTTTCTTCTCACTTTTCCTTTTTTTTTTCCTCTCTCTTTTTTTTAATTCAATCCCAATGAATATATATGCTTGGGTGTATGTGTGTTTTTTAATTTTATTTTATATGCTTTGTGTGTTTGAGTATGAAGCTTGGGATTTTTTATAGATCATGTATGTTTCATTTGATTTTTTTTATTAGTTGTAAGTTAGTTTAGTTTTGCTATTTTTTAATACTTTGATGAAAGTGCTGCCAAAAATTGTTATCTTCTTATATGAGCTATTTGGAATTATGAACCTTCTAATTGTCTACATGTTATCACATGTTTTACTAGATTTATCTTAGACATTTATATGATCATGAAGAAACTTCTAAAAGATAAATACTATTGTTACATTTGTTTATTTCATTTTTAAATGTGACTTTTATGTTTTTTTTTTTTTTTTTTTTTTTTGGGTGTGTGATCATGTCTGAGTGACTATTGATGATGGATAAGTTTTATTGATGATGTATTGTTACGTTGATAGATTTTACGAGCCTCGGCTGCAAACACTACTACAAGATGAGGTTATATTGCATTAATTACTTATCTATAGCTACCACAATTAACTCCTTAAAGGCATTGTGATCTGACGATACTAATATATAATACTTCTTCCGTTTTTTTATCTATCACATTTCAGAATTTGATCTGTTTTTGTTTATCTGTCATTTTACATTTCCTCAATGCATCATTTATTATTATTTTTTTGTCTCCTTCACCAATAAAGTATTTACATCTCCAATAAAAAAATACATTTCCAATACTAAAAACTCATTTACCAACAAATTATTTATATCTCCAATAAAAAAATACACTTTTAATACTATATTTTAGACATATTAATTCTTTTTCTAATCTGTGTGATTTTTTTTTCTCTACGACAGATAAAAAACGGAGGGAGTAGCAATGTAGACGTGCATGGGAATTTATGGCTCACATGATGGAACTTTTATTTTGGACACCTTTATTTTCATCCAAACGATTCTATCGGTATACCACATTATATGTACACCGTACTGAATTCACCTATAAAATTTGCTTTTAATGTCAAAATTTGACTTTTCTAAAGTCGATTATCACATTTGACTGATTGAAGGTCGATTCTTATTTAATAACTAATTGTAAAAAAGATCGAGTCAGTGTGGTGTAAATGTACTATGATAGAATCGTTAAAAATGAATGCTCCATTTTTTAGATGTCTCCAAGAGACGGAAGTCAATGTGCATATTACACAATGCAAAATTATTCAAACTATGTTTTTATGTATGTGTGTTAAAAAAAAGAGTTGTTTCATGAAAATGGTTTAAGATGGAGCGCCCACTATTGTTGTAGAGTTCAAATAATGAATCGTGCTGGATGACTTGATAGTTGCAGCCAGGAAAATTACACTGCATCTTATTTCATTATTGTGACGTACGTTTTTCTTTTATATTAATTATGTAAAAATGTATGACCAATGTTATCTAACATCAACTTTATACTTATGAACAACTTAACCTTTCAATGGTATCTTATTTCCCCTTATTGATTACCATGGAACACACATATTTGTATTGAAGTTTTATTTATGATTCGCTATTAACTAATTCATAATAATTTTTTATCGTTTCATGTGTATAAAATTGTATATCTATAATTTAGATCCACACGTATATAATCTTTTTCTCCGTGCATCGCACGGGTAAAAGGCTAGTATATATATATCAGGTTGATCCAAACCGTCATCTCTAACCATCGTCCCTAACTAGCTTTAGCGGAACTTGTCCAATTAATACATTTATATGTTTCTTGTATACTTGAATTATTGCCTACAATTCATTTGTTTTACATTTGATGAAACCACCTAAAATAAAATATAAATTCTTAAAATTAAAGTTGACAATATTTCTATATATGGTAGATGAATAAGTAACAACAAACATGACTAAACAAAATTAACCTTCAACCAATCTATTGAGTACCATCACATGAAATTAAACAATCAACTGAGGTCATTTAACTACAATCTCCACCATATACTCAGTTTTCACTCTTTTTTTTTGTCCGTGTCTTTTTTCTCTTTTGAACACCAAGGAATATATTAATAAAATCTAGCAAGATGCTAGAAAAAGGCTACAATAATACAAACCAAATTCAAGCACATGATAACACCAGACCAAAATTAGCTCGAGAGACTATAGAGAACAAATAAATAAAGGATTACACCGCCTATCAGATTTCAGAATGGTAATTGTATTTTCATTGAGTGTAAAAGTCTATTACATTGGGTATTTATAGGCACAACTATATTGGCCTTAAAGTAAAATAAATAATACAAAATAAATCAATACTATTTGTCTTCGGTGATAATATTCTCGACACGCCCCCGCAATCCCGTGGGAAGAGGCTGAACACGGAGATTGGTCTTCATAGTGTGAAAGAGATGATACCCCAACGCTTCGTAAGGACATCCGCAAGTTGCTCCTTAGAGCTAATAAAGGAAATGGTGAGAAGCCGAGCCGCAACCAGTTCACGAACGTGATGAAAGTCGATCTCAATATGCTTAGTCGAAGAATGAAACACCGGATTGTGAGCGAGGTAAGTAGCGCCGATGTTGTCACACCATAGGGTTGGCGTAGAGGACAAGGGAACCTCTATTTCCTTCAATAAACTACAGAGCCATTGGATCTCAACAGCAGTGTTCGACAGGGTTTTGTACTCAGCCTCAGTGCTACTTTTAGATACGGTCAAGTGCTATTTAGTGCGCCAACTGATAAGATTCGATCCTAAGAAGACACAATAAGCCCCGACTGAGCGACGGTTTTCGGAGTTGGCCGCCCAGTCAGAATTAGAATAAGCCTGAATAGCAACTGGAGACATACGAAAGAAAAACAAGACCTCGGAGATAGTGTGTTTGAGGTACCGCAGGATGTGCTTGACTTCCGTCCAATGCGCATCAATAGGATCATGCATGTATTTACTAACCTTATGAACGGCAAAGGCTATGTCGGGGCGAGTAAAACCGAGGTATTGGAGACCCCCGACAATAGAGCGGTAGAGCGCCGGATCAGAGCATAGAGGACCATCATCACGAACTAAGCGAGTGGAAGCACTCATAGGTGATTGACAAGGCTTAGCCTTATCCATAGAGGCACGCTGAAGAAGCTGAAGTATATACTTACGTTGAGTGAGAAAAAGGCCATCATCAGTGGGAAGGACCTCTATACCAAGGAAGTAGGACAAGGCTCCAAGATCTTTCACCGGGAACCGTAGCCAAAACCTGGATAACCTGCTCAATAAGGGGAGTAGAGGAGCCAGTAATAATGATATCGTCAACATAAATAAGTATGTAAATACGAGCACCGTCGCGAGAGTAAATGTATAAGGAGGGGTCAGCCTTGGAGCCACTAAAGCCAAACTGAGTAAGCGCATCGGTAAACCGGGAAAACCAAGCATGTGGAGCCTGTGGAAGACCATAGAGACTGCGCTTTAAGCGGCATACGTAATCCAGAAAGTCTGGATGAACAAACCCTTGTGGTTGTTGCATGTATACTGGCTCGGAGAGGTGGCCATGTAAGAACGCATTCTGTATATCAACCTGTCGAAGCGACCAACCCTGCGAAACAGCAAGAGACAAAAGCAGGTGAATCGTGACCGGTTTCACAACCGGGCTAAAGGTCTCATGATAATCAACAACCTCGGCCTGATGAAACCCCTTGGCTACTAAACGGGCCTTATGACGCTCCAGACGATCTTCCGCAAGGTGTTTGGTTCGGTAAACCCACTTGTTACCAACAATGTTCATATGGGACTGACGAGGTACAAGGTCCCACGTGTGATTTTTCAACAACGCATCAATCTCATCCCGCATCGCATGACGCCAGATCTGGTGTTTAGATGCAGTAGTATAAGAGGAGGGATCCGAAGCAGAAGTAGTAGCGAGGAGGGCTCTGGAGATGGGATAGCGAATGTAGTCAGACATTTATTTGGGTTTCAGCTTGTTGGTTTGGGTACGGGTAATCATACGAGACGGATTTGGAGGTGGTGGAGAAAGGGCCACGAGTAGGCCAGGGAGGGTGGTTCGGGTGGAGGGTTAGGAGAAGCCTCGGGTGGGGGGCTGTTTGGTGGTTCGGCTTGTGGAGAAGCCGCGGGTTGAGAGGTGGTATGTTGGACAATCATAGATGGGGTAGGAAGAAAGGTGGGTAAATGAACAGTAAGTGAGGAAGGAGTGATTGGAGTAGTGAAAGGAGTATATGGGAATAGAGTTTCATCAAAAACCACGTGACGAGCGATATAGATGCAGCCCGTGGCGAGATCAAGGCATTTGTAGCCATGATGGGAGGGAGAGTAGCCTAAGAAAACACAAGTGGCGGATCGATAGTCAGTTTTGTGATGGTTGTAAGGACGCAGGTATGGCCAGCACGCACAGCCAAAGACACGGAGGAAGGAGTAGTCGGGAGGACGGTGGTAGACCATTTCGTAGGGAGTTTTGTAGTTGAGAGTTTTTGTAGGAAGGCGATTTATAAAGTAAGTAGCAGTGATGAAGGCATCTTCCCAGTAGGGTGGGGGAAGATTAGATTGAGCAAGTAAGGAAAGGCCAACCTCGACAATTTGGCGATGACGGCGTTCAATAGCCCCAACTTGTTCATGGGTGTGGGGACACGAGGGGCGATGTTGGATGCCTAAAGTGATAAGGGTTTGAGAGAGCGACGATATTCACCTCCCCAATCGGATTGCAAAGCTTTGAATTGGTAGAAAATTGCCGTTCAATTAAATTTAGGAAGGCGGGAAAAATCGTTTCAACTTCAGATTTAAGTTTAATCGGAAAAAGCCAGAGATATTTAGTAAAGTCATCCAAAAAACTAATGTAATAACGAGACCCGTAGGTAGAAGTTTCAGTACATGGACCCCAAACATCACTATAAATCAAATCTAACGGTGCATGAGAAGTAAAATCCGAAACATAAAGAGTTTGACGATGGCTCTTGGCCAGTTGACACGGGGCACAAACTCTAGTAGGTGCCTTATTTGAAACATGAAAAGAAAGACGCTTGAAGACTTGTTGGAGCACCGGGAAGGAGCAATGCCCAAGACGCCGATGCCACGTAGTGGAGGAGCGAAGAGTAGTGGAGAGAGCTTGTAAGGGAGGATGGCTTGGATGAGGAGAGAAGTGGTAGAGTGACTCGAGCTCAGGCCCTAAACCGGAGAGGAGGTACGCAATTGTGTCTTTGTCGGAGAGAGGATGTCTGGCGAGGGATAATTGATCAACAATGTTTTTAATTTTGAAGAAATATTCAGTGGTAGTGCTTTCTCCTTTCCGTGTTGATGCCAGGGAGGTGCGGAGTTGAACCATCTTCGATCAGCTTTGGGACGCGAAGGAGGTGGAGAGCGCCGCCCAGATTTCCGATGACGTTGTCGCAGTGTAGACTGCATCAAAACGTCATCGGTGAGAGAGGATGTGATCGTAGAGAGTATGAGGTTGTCGTTCCTTGTCCAAGTCGTGAATTCTGGATTCACGGTGGTCGTTGCGTTGGCACCTTGGCCGGTAGTCATGGTGGACGGCAGTGGTTGGATGCTTCCATCCACATAGCCGAAGACCCCCTGTCCTCCCAGGTAGGGTACAATCTGTGCTCACCAAAGATTATAGTTTTGTCGTGTGAGTTTTGTGATACTTATAGTAGACGAGGGAGTGAATGAGGGATAGGTAGCAGCGGCGGCGTTGGTGGTGGAGTCGTCCTCAACGTCGGACCCAGGCATGGCTGCGGCCTTAAAGTAAAATAAATAATACAAAATTAATCAATTATATTTGTCTTCGGTGATAATATTCTCGACACCGCCAGACATCCCAATCGACACTAACTTTACCAATTCTACCATTTATCCAAGCATAACTACGAATTCTAATTTCCTCAAAAGTTTGGTCAATTGTAGCATCTTTGGAGTTGTAGACAATGTTATTTCTTAAAGTCCAAATACACCACATCACCGCCTTCTTAATGGCGTCCCAAACTCGAAGACCATTGGCTTGACGCACAATCCTAGGAGAGAACATGCAAAACTCGTTCCAAACCCTCGGGATAGCAACTGAAAATGAACACCAATCGAAAATCGTGTTCCAGATAGAGAAAGAATGAACAACAAAGAAAGATGTGAGAGGTTTCTTCATTACTCAAATTGCAAAGCGGACAAAGCACATGAGGGAGTGACACTCCACGCTTAACCACATTTACTCTTGTCGGCAGCCGATCGAGGTAAGCTTTCCAAAAGAAGACAATGACTTTTGATGGCACCAAAGCATTCCAACGCCAAGCAGGAATCACAATAGAAGAAGAGTTACCACCATTGGATACTTTTAGAATCAAATCTTTGAGAGCAGCTACAGAGAAAACGCCTTTTGGATTCAAATTCTAAAAAGGAGAGTCCTTTTTATCTGCAACAACATGAGTAGATGATAACAACGAGGTAAGATCCATAAATTCACCAAGCTCCCTCCCTCTCAACTCCCTTCTCCAATCCCACTCCCACTCCCACTCCCACTCCCAGACCCCATCCACAAAAGACCCTCTCTCGCACACTAAACACTCATTTTCTTCCGCAAGCTGAAAGAGCCTTGGGAAGCAAGCATATAAAGCACTACCCCTCACCCACACATCCTTCCAGAATCTAATAATATTTCCACACTCTACATTCCAACCAAGAGAATTATTGAGCGTTATGCCTTTTCTATCAATGTCGGAGACAATTCTAAGCACCCCTCTCCAAACTCTCCCCTTACCCCCACGACTAACATCACCATCAAAAACACCCTTAAAACCATAAAGACAACACACTACCTTATTCCACAATGCTCCCTCTTCGGTCTCGAATCTCCACCACCATTTCCCCAAAAGATCCTTATTCTTTACCCTCATTCCCCCTACCCCAAGACCCCTCAAGTTTTTAGGCTTGACAATGGTATTCCAAGAAACCCAATAAATAGATCTCTCATCCCTAACGCCACCCCCAAAAAATCTCGCTCTGATTTGTTCCATGGTGCGAATCACGACAATAGGAGCATGAAAGACGGAGAAGTAATACAATGGCAAGCTTCCCAACACCGCCTTTATCAAAGTCAATCTCCCTCCCACCGAAAGAAGCCTTGATTTCCACCCAGCTAACTTTCCTTTAATTCTGTCAATAACATGTTGCCAAGATGAAACCATGTTCATATTTCTGCCAATTGGCAAACCAAGATACACAAAAGAAAGAGAACCAGAATTGCAATGTAAAGATTCGGCTCCACTGCTAAGTTCATTTTCACCAACGTTAAGCCCAAAAAGCTTGCTCTTACTCATATTGATTTTTAAGCCCGAAAGTGCCGCAAAATTTTTTAAAACCCAACCCAAATTCAAAAGATTATCTTCATCCCATACTCCAAAAAAAATGGCATCGTCAGCAAATTGTAAATGAGTGATACGAACTTCATCTGACAAATCAATTCCTTTTAAAACCTTTTTTTCAACTGATGTACAAACCATTACATTCAAAGCCTCCACAATTAGTAAAAAGAGAAATGACGAAAGAGGATCACCCTGTCTAATTCCCCTCTCCATACGAACTTCTCTAGTAGGACTTCCATTGACCAAGACCGACACTCTTGTCGAGGATAGACAACCTTTTATCCATTTTCTCCACTTACAACCAATATTCAATTGCGCCATCACAGAGTCAAGGAACTCCCAATTAACAGAATCAAATGCCTTTTCGAAATCCGCTTTAAAAATAAACGCTTTGCATTTTTTCTTCCTTAAGAAATCCACCACTTCATTGGTGATCAAAACACCATCCAAAATTTGTCTCCTAGCGATGTAAGCTGTTTGACACTCTCCGATAAGCAACTTAAGGACACCTTTCATTCTGTTAGCAAGTGCTTTGGATATTACTTTGTAAATGGATCCAATCAAACTGATAAGTCTAAAATCTCTGAAATGTGTTGGATTGCTTTTCTTGGGAATTAAAGCAACAAAAGAGGAGTTACACCCATTAGCGAATGACCCGGATGGTTCAAACTCTCTAACACAGTTCATCACGTCTTCTTTCACCAAGTGCCAAAAGGATTTGAAGAAACCAAAAGTGAATCCATCTGGGCATGGGGCTTTATTGCTACCGCAATTCCAAACAGCATTTTTTATTTCCGCCTCAGAAAAGGACCTCTCAAGTTCTCCACTAACAATATCAGGAAGCTTCTTGAAATGATTAGACTTTAAGATTGGTCTCTTGTGACAAGTTTCCTTGAACAATTGCTCAAAATAATTCGTTGCTTCCAACTTGATTTCATTAGGATCTTCAATCCATTTACCATTCGACACCAACCCGTGTATGTTATTCTTGCTCTGCCTACCTTTAATGAGATTATGAAAGAATTTAGAGTTCTCATCCCATCATGAATCCATTTAGCTCTTGATTTTTGTTTCAACATACCTAATTGTTGATAGCCTTAACTCTCTCTTCCACTTCCGGAGCACATAAATCTTTACTTTCTGCCATTCTGTCAAACTTATCCACTTCATCCTTAGCGTGATCGACCCCATCTTTAAGGCAACCAAAAGTTTCTTTACTCCACTTCTTCAAAGCAAATTTGACTCTTTTCAATTTTTCTTTCAACACCCACCCAGGACCACCATTTGCATCAAGACTCTTCCACGCATTACTTACCACATCAACAATACCAGGGTGCTTCAACCAAAAGTCATAGAATTTGAATGGAGAAGGACCAAAATCCACACTAGATTGTTTAAGTAACAAGGGACAATGATCTGAAAGTTTTCTTTGCAAAGCAACCAAAGCAATATTCTGGCCAAACATTTAAAAGACCAGGAGAAAATTAAGACTCTGTCAATTTTACTGATCTTAGATCCAACTTTATTTATCCAAGTGAATTTTCTACCCTCAAGTTTAACATCCATTATACCAGCCCCATGAATGAAGTTAAGAAGAATGTACTGTTTAAATTAAGCCATGCATGCATCTTGTAGTTGTTCTGTTGTTGGTGAAAAGAAGAATCCATGTCGACCATGAAGAAGGTAAAATTATGTTGGTGCAGGGACTCCCTATTAGAACGGATTGTTGGATGATTGTCACGTGTACCAAAAGACAAAATTATTCTAATAGGGTGTCCATGCAGCAGAACTACTCAATGAAGAAGATACTCAAAAAGGCAAAGAACAACAACAGCCACAGCATGTGATGATCAACCATTCTAACCTGTTTTTTATTTATTTTTAAATCACATGAAACAAACAAAGTACAAATTAAACATAAGAAAGAAAAATTATACTATCTCCGTCCCATATTATAAGTCATTTTGTGTGTTTTCACACATATTAAGAAAGTGGTTGAATGTCATAAATTTGAAGGTTAAAAATGTCTAAAATGCTCATTGAGTATCGTTAATGCAGTAGTTGTTAAATAATGAAAAGCTGTTCTATTGATATAAATTAGGGGTAAGATGGAAAAATGAGTAATAAATATTGCATTGGTAATATAGCATGACTTATATTGTGAGACAAATCTAAAGAGTTAGAATGATTTATAATAGGGGACGGAGGTAGTAATACTTAAATAGAACTAAAAATTTTGTAAGTGAACCAAGCTAGCTACTTGTACTTAAATCGCAAAATAGTTTGATTCTGTTCGGGTTTTGTTTGAGTTCGAGTTACTCGAATAATTAATAAAACTGATTGCTTCTAAATAAAGTAATCAAGCAGCTCAGAAATTAATTGGGCTTTAAATAATTATTTGATTAATAATGTATATGAAATGTATAAAAAAAAAATCATAAATAGTGTTGTATATGAATCAAGAATTATCGGTCAAAGTCGAATATTAAACAACTCGAGCGTGATCTTACCTTATTTTAAGAAAACAATAAAGTATTTATAAAATTTATTCTAAAATAGAATTTTACAAAAAAAAGTTGAGACCGATCTTGCGTTATTTAATAAAGCTTAAATATTAAATGAAGTTCAAGAAAATAATGAACCTTTTTTTTTTTTTTTTTGACAATTATAATCAACCTTTTGGGTTGAGTTATATCAATCATCAAACGTGTTGAGTTCGATCTTGTCTTTTCATGACTCGATCAAGCTCGAACAGTTTCAAACTCGAGCTTATTCAATCAAGTCTAGCTCAAACTTTATAAGCAACGAATCGACTCGGCTCGATTACGGCACTTAGTATATAGTATATACTACTAAAATAAACCGGTATTCGCGCATGTTAATTAAAGATTAAATAAATAAATAAGAAGCCCAGAAAGTGGTTTACAAATTCTTGAGGAGGCAAGAGGCAGTTGTTGTTGTACGTTGTTGTGTTCCTGCAGTTTGTAACAGGGGAGGAAATGAGGAATCTTCAAGATCCAACCACAAGGCTGAAGAAGGAGGTGGACTAATATCATGTAAGTACTTTTGGTCTGAATTTTGTGGAAGGATATAGGTAGCACGGACACTCCATTTAGGCCGCGTGTCCCGTGTCGGACACGCACCGGACACGGACACGCGGGGGACACGCCGGACACACCACTGGACACGGTGTCGGACCGAATTGTATTTTTCAAAAAATTCGGACACGCGAGTCGGAACTCGGACACGCGAGTCGGACCCGGGACACGCATGTTTAGTTTTGGAGACGGTATTTCTTTCTTTTTTTCCCCGACTCTGATACAATAATTTATTCTCGAATAAAAAACTCTTATTTATTTTTTAAAATAAAAGCTCTAATCCCCACGCGTTTATGCTTACGTGTGTTTTATAATGATCGAAACCATACATATTCCTCTTGTTTGGTTTTATCATTCACTTTATGAAATTCATTGAAATGTGTTATTCTTTGTGGAAAGTGAAAACATTGATCATCTTCTTCTTTTTTAAGCCCGTATAATATATAGCCGTAATTTGGGACGAACAAAGTACAATTTCATTTCTTGAGTTAGCTAATGTCACATTGTAGGAGTATTTTGTGTATTTTGGGGTGACATGACATCTAACTCAAGAAAGCTAAGTATTTCATTTCTTGAGTTAGCTAATGTAACATTAGATGAACCGGAGTTGGAATCCTTCTTTTGTCAGGATGTTAGAGATGATGTTGAACTATTCATCTATTGTAGTAGTATTTCATGTATTTTGTGTATTTTGGGTGAGATCTAACTCATGAAAGTCGCTTTGGTTTTGAAAATTCTAACTATGATGTTTTGTATTTGAAGTTGTGGGATGAAAGCGTACTTAACATGTGTTCTATGATTATATTTTTGGTTATTATGCTTGGGTTAAATTTATCATTCTAGTGCTTATAGTATTTGATAATTACCTTTTAGTCCTTATATTTTTAATAATTGCATACCAAATCCTTATACTTTTTATTAATTACATTTTAGTCCTTATACTTTTAATATTTACATTTTGACCGCCGCACCCGTATCTTATATTTTTTAAAACTTCCGTATCCCGGTGTCCGTATCCGCGTATCCGTGTCCATGTGTCCGTGTCCGTGCAACCTAGGATATTAATATTATGGCGGCAAGAAAGTGCAAGGGCATAATTGGAATTCGTAGGAGATGACGAAAAACCGTAGTTTCGTGAAGAAGGTGGTATAGTACTGATTGGAAGAGGAGAACATGGTGATGATGAAGATCCATCATTACCCCTCTTCATTGTAATTGTCTTTGCTTATTCACATGGAATTGAAAAAAGATTAATTTCTATTTATGTAGTAAATGTGTTATCTTTCTTTTTGGTTGGCAGATTTTGAATTGCAGGCATCCGGCCACCAAACAGTCACCTTTGAATTGCAGGCATCCGGCCTAGATTGAAGGGAGTGAAATAGAAGCATTATATTCTATTATTGTATTAGAATGAATTAAATCAAATTTGAACAGATTACACATGAAAGGGTGATGACCCTGATGGATGATGGGAAAGGGGTGAGGTGGGTAGAGGTGAGATGCTAACGTCGGTAGGGCGGGGTGGGGTGGCGCACGATAGGGTAAAGGCGGGTTGAGGTACATGGTAATTAAGTTGGGGTGAGTTGTTGAGGGAAGACAATGTAGGGGTGAATGATAGGGTAAGACGTACAAAAATGTCTTGCAGATCGAGTGTGATAGGGTAAGAAAATGTGAGATGAAGACGTGTGGTAGGGTGAGGTGGGATGATAATTAAGAGTCGCGTGGGGTAATATGATAAGGTGAGAACGGTGTGGGGGGTAGGATGTGATGGGAACAGGATCTTCTCAAGTACTTGAGAAGAAGTATTCTCTCAAGTAGAAGTGATCTAAACACACACCAAAAATGTGAAAATCATCTAACCGTATATTTATTTTTTTTCAAAACTACGTCGTTTTTGTGTTAATATGTAAAAACAAATACACTTGACTCTTAAGTACTTGAGAGAATCCCCTCCCGGATGGGTAAAGTGAGTTACTAAGGAGGGTTGTGGTGGAGCACATGGTAGGGCCGGTAAACGGGGGTAAGATAAGGTGATCTAGGCATGGGCGGACACACATGTCCCTAAATGGCTCTACGGACTTCGATAAAAATAATGAAACTCTACATTTTATTTCTAGAAAAATATTTCGAACCACATGAAAAAAAAATGTAACTTTATAAAAATATTACAGATCTTGTTGAACAAAATTTCTGAATCCGCTATCGGAGCTAAATAAGGGTAAATATGGGTGATAGAGTAGGACGGGGCAATAGCAAGTGGCGTGCGCTTTGTTAGTCTTCATTACATTTGTTTTCAAAAATGATGAAATTGGAATTGTTTATTCCGACGAATGTCATTTGTATTTAATTCTATCACTTTACAATCATTTCATTCCGTCCACACAAACGAACAACATAAAAAATGCCACCATTGTGCATAGACACAGCATGCCTATGATTTCTTATATTACAATCACAAATTATACTTATTTTGTGATTTACGCATTAACACTTATTTTGTGATTTACGCATTAACGAAAAAAAAAAAAACATACTTATTTTGTAAGGACGTCGGAGCAAATTCGAAAATCTAGTGTGAATATTATTAGTGTTTTAATATTATTTTTTTTTACAACAAAACTACATTATTTTCATACAATTTCCGAATCTCAGCTGGAGACACTACCCCCACCCAAGTAACTATAGGTCCGCCCTTGCATTAACATACTTTATGTTTTGCAACTATAAGCTAGCAACTATGAGCTCACAATAGGATTAACAAACAAAACACTTCGACCATAACATATTTCTATTCTTTTTCATCGTCCACACCCTTACTATATGAAAAGAAAATAGAGGTAAAATTATAGATATAATTCGTGAAATTTTATATAACTTATAGGATTAAAAAGATGAATTATTTTAATTTCATTCCCCTTATTTTACGTACTCTATTAAAGGGCTTATGTGTCACTATAATAAGAAATTTTTTATAATACAACATTGTATGAAGGTTGTATAGACCTTTGTATGAAAAGAACCAAACGAACAAGACATTAAGAGTTCCATCACACAAACTGTAATTTAATCTTCAAAGTACATTAAAACTATATATATGTATATCATAAGTGGGGAATGTAATGAGTTTTTTCTTGATTTCTCAACCACACAAATTTTTTTTTTTTTTTTTCCGAAACGAAACTCAACCACACAATTGCAAGAAAAAAAAATAATAATAATAATAATTACTCGTACAAACAAAATAGATATGATATCAATTGCCCAAAAGAAAGGATTGATATTGGTCTCCAGAAATTAATTCATGCTCCCACCTCTGAAGTGATACCTGCAGCCCAACACCATAAAATAAGAGATTTAATGTTGTATATACTCTGGCTCGTTTCTGTGCATAAACCAACAAGCCACGGCATAGAGCCTCTGAAAATGATTAAAATTTAGGGGTTTGGTTTTTCTTTTTTTTCTTAAATAAGTTTATTAGTCTATAATGTGACAAAAATCATTCGTTTCTTTTAGAAGGCTACGTTTTGATTATTTACCCTACGACCTATAAAAACATAAGGACGACCTTGTATACTACTTTTTCTTTTTAGAAAGTATATAGTACTTGTTAATAATAATAAAAATAGAGTAAAAAATGTGTAATAAAAAAAAAAAGAGAAAAGGGGAAAGAAAGGGGAAAAAAAAAGGGGAAAAAAGACACCACCACTTTTGTTGTTGGAATTATCTGCACATTATTTGTATGAGGGACCCTGATTAATGTGTTTTCATCACTTTATATTTATATTTATATCAAGAAAGAAAAAACTCTACTGTATATTTTTATTCAAAACATTTTTTTTAAAACATCACTACTTGCACTAAACTTTCGGGGTTTCACAATATATGATGTAAGCAAAATGATACTGTTATAAATATATTCATCTTTAACATTTAATTAACATCATGTTTCAAACAAAAAAAAAAAAAAAACCACTAAACATGACTATTTTTCAATCTTTTGCTAATTACAAATTGAGCTAAACTAACATGTGGGGGAGTTCAATCTATCAATTAGTGGAAAACCCAAAAGAAGATCATAGTCAAGTACTAAGTTTCAATTGTCAAGTTATGACAAGACAATGTGATGGAAATAAATGCTTTTAAATTTGGGAAAGAGATAATAAAAAATGGTAGAATCTTAAAATACCCGGTATTTTTTTTTTTATATCAATTAGTTCTCAAAATAAATCATGAGTAATTCAAGAGATAATAAAAAATCATGGTGCTCTAGTTGGTAGAATCTTAAAATACCCGTTGCACCATAATTTTTTTTTTTAAAATCTAATTGATATAGTTCTCAAAATAAATATAAAAAATACATAAATTAAAAAATTATAAAACAATATTCAAATATCATAAGTACAAAAAGTATAAGAAAACTCTATAAATATTTTATAAAATTACTTAATTGTATATGTTAGATGAATAGTTGACTTATCAATTATCATTTGATGTGATGAGTTTATGTTCTACAATGATTTCTCTATATAAGCGGGTTAACGAACGTGATCGAGAACATTCACGAGCCTAGCTCGCGTTCGCTTGATCGTTTAGAAAACGAACTTATGATATTCAAGATTGATTTGTTAAGTTGAACAGATCGACGAACGATTACAAACACAAACGAGTCAAGCACGAACTTAATTATTCGCAAACGGCTCTGTTCGTTTAACGGTTCTCTTATTCTTTATCAAATTGAAAATATGTATGCAAAAGAAGAAGTCAAAAGCATGTCATTCTTACAGGGAGTTAGTGGGAGAGAAACATTGTTGTTGGCTTTGAGCCTTCCTTCAACATCAGGGTGGATCTTTCTTTTCAACATCTTTTTCACCAACTGCATTTATATTCATTACAAAAACCGCTAATTAATATAGGTATGTCGCATTAATTTATTGTAGCAAACTGTTAACGAAATTAAATATTGTTTTTTAATTCAATTTTTGTGATGAACATGATTTTAGTTACGTGGTGATGATGAATAAAATCACCACGTAAAGAATGTAAGATTTTGGGAGTAAACGATTCTAATAGAATTAACTATTTTGTTATCGATTCAAGTATACTTTTAAATCTATCATGCTTGAACTAGGCTCGAGATCGTTCGAGCAGAAGATAAAATTCTCGAGCTCGGCTTGAATTAGTTTTAGCAGTGCTTGAGTTCGGTTCGACTATATATGCTTGAGAAAACTTGTAGCACTTATCAAGCTAGAACTCTACCTCGATCGTGCAGCTTGGATAAAATAAATATTATATAAACCCATCCGGAAAGTGATAGACTACTCTCCTCAAGTCTATATCATTTTTACACCATCATCATCTCACCACATATTTTTTAACTTATAAAAGAAATTTAAAAATTTGTAAAAATCACAACCACAAGATTATGTTGGGAGTAAAAATGGTGTAGACTTAGAGAGAGAATCTATCATTACCCAAACCGATAATTACCCGTTTTCGTATGTTCTTAATATTAAATATATTTCAATAATTACCACCAAAAGTTGTCTATTTTAAATAAAATATTAAAAAGATTGATAATGCTCGTAAGCTTTTGATTCAACTTTCAGGATGCTCGAGTTTGTCTCGTTTTCTTAAAATAAACTGCTCGAGTTCAATAAATTTCTACATGAGCGTGCCTTTTACGAGCCGAACACCAAACTACTTGTGAGCAGCTCGGCTCATTTACACCCCTCGTAAGATCCGAATGATTTGTGTTAAAGCCAGGGTTATGATGATACAAAGTTATCTTGAGGGATAACATCGACTATACCACTTGCGTGACTGCCTACATACATCGGTGGATGCACCGGACACGGGAGCAATGTTTTCATCAAAACCCGGAACAAAATTTGTATAAAAAATATGTAATTTTGTTGTTAAAAAATATAAGAACACCACTAATATCTCGGTAGATCCTTGAATTTGCTCCGATGCCCGTTACTGAAAATCCGCCAGTACGTGTGCATACGTACGTACATATATACCCTTGAAAAAATATATAATACATGTTGTTTAATTAATGCTGTGATTTTCTTATTAAGTATGTCTGGAAATAAGTTGTACTATAGGGATTTCGGTTAAGTATTTTTTTTCTGGATTCGTCATAAATTACGTACCTTTTGTATAGGTCGATAAATTACGTACCTTTTGTATAGGTTGAGAAATTTGCTTGACAGACTTTGAACTCAGCTTCTTTTTCTTAATCTCTTTACCTGCAACAGGATGAGTAGCCTCAATCTTACTCATCAACTCAAGTGGCTTCTCCTCCTCGTTCATCAGCCTATGCGGCGGCGGAAGTGGCGGCGATAGCGGCTTTTCCGTCAGCATTCCGGCAGATTCGGCATTGAATAAATCTGCTAAAGTGGTCCTTTCCTTCTTCTCCATCATCGTGATTATGATGTTGTCGTCATCATCGTTAATAGCATCATCATCATCATCACCGTCCATTTTCGTGATCTTGATCAAAGCTGCAGTTTGATCATCACAAAAGTGATGATCATTGATCAAGGGAGGACATATAGCCACCATAGGGAGGTTCATGGACTCCGCTGATATTAAGAAAAATAGTAAATATTACACTAAAAAAATTTGGAAGTTAACTTTTCTTTTTTTTCTTTTTTAAGATCCACCACCGTCGTCATGTATGGTAAAATTACAAAATTAGTCTTGTAATTGTTCTACTTGGTGTTTTAATTTTGTCTATACTCCGGTTGTAATTTTAGTCCTTTTGCATTTTCTGTCGGTGCAATAAGAGTCTGAATTCGGGGGGAAATTTCTAAAATTCGTTCTGTAACTTGGCCTAATGTATGCATCACGGCCTTTTTTTTTTGTTCAAGTTAAACGACGGATTTTGCAATTTCCCTATCAAAATCGAGTTTTTGTCCCGATTCCAGAGAGACAGTTAGTAAAATCCAGACAAAATTTTGCCTTTCTCTGGCACCTTAAGACTAAGAAAAATCGAAGTTATTCAACTAAAACGCTAAATAAACCAAGTTACGTACGTAACATAATTTTACAATTTTGGCTGTACATACCTTCTCTTTTTCCTTGACTCAATTCATCAACATAAGATTCTTGGATTTCATCCTTTTCTTTCTCCATCTTCATAACTTGAATCTCCTTATCAAGCACACTGTAGTGATTAGGACACTCTTTAGGTTGTTCATGATTCGGGTTATAATAGTGTTTAAGCGGGTCGAACCCAAATGTTCCAATGCTTAGCAAATAACCACCTCCCCATTGATCATTAATCTGATGATCATTAAGCAGACATTTGTTGTAATTATCATTCTCATCATTGTTAATGTCATTAATCTCATCATCCAGCTGCACCTTCACATTATTCTCAACTGATCTACCTGCATCTGCATGCAACAACATTTGAGCTTAGAATTAGTTCGAATAATTAACATACTTACAATTTTACACGAATGCACCGACACAGTCATGAATTTAATTACCTTTCGGTGACTTACTGGAATATATATTTGTATGACACTTCATGTTCTCCCTTTTTACACCCCCTAAACATGACACTTCCGTTTGGTATATTGACAAAGCTAGAAGTTTTGCTAATGCCAGAGCATAACTGCTCTAGCAACAGTGCTACCTAAATGAGAGACATTGGAAGATTGTAGAAATGCTGAATTGTAATGATTATGCAAGAAGGATTCGGAAAATTCTACGGTGAAGCCTTTGTTTTACGCACAACTCATAATAACACATAATAATGTTGAGTATTTTTCATAGTGTATTTAAGAATTAATACGTAAAAAGAAACCGTATGATTTTTATCAAAAGAGACTACCCCTCCGTACGTATTTATTAAACGAGTACCTTTATCATCGGTAAACCGCCGGCGCATCCAGTTGAAGATCTAAACATGCATGCAACAAATTTATCAAAAATATTGAAGACCATTAATTAATAAGATATTATACAAAATGATGAAGATTTGAAGGGGGGGAAAATGTAGCTAGGGTTTTGAAGGATACCTTCATATGGAGTTAAAGAGCAAAAAGTTTACAGATTGATTCAATTTGAAAAGAAAAAGGTTGAGTACTAATGATTAAGTGGTGTGGAAATTGGAAAAGGAAAGGGACAATATATATAGACTAATGCTTACTCTCACATGCATTAAAACATGGTAGGATTGCGAGTGAGACGTCTGATGACATTTAGTTATGGGGTATTATGTTATTTAGTGAAATTTGTTGTAACGGAGTGGTTATAACAGTAGCATTATTTATAATGCCTAAGAATTCGGTAATATTTGTTGTATCAGAACGATTATAATGGTAGTATTATAACAGTGGCATTATTTGTGACGACTTAGGACTCGTGACATTTATTGTATGAGACCGGTTATAATAGTAGAATTATTTCTTACGCCCCTGAACTCAATAGTAGCATTACAACATGATATGATAATGAGACCTTTCTGATATGTCATTTATTTAATGACGGGTGTTGCATCATTTGTGATCTTTGTTGTATGTGAGTGGTATAACCGTATAACGGTTGCATTATCTGTAACGCCCTTAAACTAGATGATTTGCTATATCATAGTGATTATAACAATAGCATTGTTTATAACGCCCAGACCTCGGTGATATTTGTTGTATCATAGTGGTTATAACAATAGCATTATTTGTAATTATAACACCCCAAACCTCAACATTAGCATTACAACATATGATATGGTATTGAGACCTATCATGATATGACATTTATTTAATGCGGGGTGTTACATCATTTCATGGCATTGTTGTATCAAAATGGTATCACAATAGCATTATTTGTAATGCCCTAGAACTCAACTCGAGCCTAGCACTAATGCCTGAGTCCCTTGTACCGTTACGTGAGTCATTAGGGATGATGTAACTACTCAGGCATATCAACTTCAGTTGTGTTAAAATGATTAATTTGTATAAGTAATCAAATCAATTATGTCTTAATATTATATCTAATAACATTTCTTACGCTTTTTATACATGGGATATTACATTATTATTCGTACGAAAAGCCCATGAGGATAGAAACAACAAAGAAAAACAAATGAAATTATAGGGCGGCCCTGAATTTGTTTGCTAAAGTGAAGCACAAATACCAACAATTGGAGGGCCACCAGTCTAATATTAAGAGTTTTTTTTTTTTTTTTTTGAAAGGTATATTAAGAGTTTTAATTCCCTGTTAAGAGTTTTAATTCCCCAAAGGGGAGTTTTATTCTTTTCCTTAAGTACGATTTCCATAGTGTTTATGTTTGTGATACTTAAATATATATCAATCACTAATTAATAATTGAATACATTAATAATTGAATGTATTTTCAGCAAAAGTCACTTGAAAATCATGTCAATTCCCAGGCCCATTGTTGAAGTGAAAGGAAAATGCATTCACCTTAACAAAATATTGATGCAATATAAGTTTTGTTGGAGATTTAAGTATAACCATATCCATTTGTATAATTAAGGGTTTGGTACAAAGATGGATGAACTCGAAACACTCTATTGTGGGTTTGGAGGTGCGGAGTGCACGCTCATATAAGTATTTACGAGTTTACGGATGTAAATGATCAAGTAGAGTTCGAAAAGCTACTTAAAAGACACGAAAATTCATTCTTGGAAAAACTGTGCCACAGGCCAGCCACAGGCGCCAGCCTGTGAAGTTTTTTCAAGAGGAATTTTGGACAGGTTCTATTTCGGATTTCGGTGTTCACAGCCGGCCACGCGCCCGCCCGTGACTCGATTTTGTGAATTGGTGTGTCTTTTCGGTGTTTTTCGACAGTTTCTTCCATATAACACCTTTCCCAAAAGGTGTCTATAGGTTAGAACGTTTTCTAACCAACTAACTTGATCATTTTTGAGAGCATAGAATGAAATCATTCAAGTTCTTCTTCATCTTTGAGAGTCAAACAACTTCAACAAAACTCCTTAAGTATTCTTCTCTTTTGGTGCCAAAAAGTGAAGGGAAATGTAGTCTTATCTCACAAAAGTATTTGTGTAACCCGAGGCATCTTATAAGGGTCAAATAACTTTTGTAGTGTTTATCACGATTCTACGTTATATCAAGCATACGTTTTCTGCGTTTTTCTGCGGTTTCCTGCGTTTTTGTTTTGACATTGTTGTTCCCTTAAAAGCCATATTTCTACAACAATCTACAAAAGTTATTTCATAATTTCTGCAATGTCAAGTGTCAAGGAGATGACTGCAAACTTTGGAAAATTGGAAAAGTTTGAAGGTGTCAATTTTCGAAGATGGCAAAGGAAGATGCACTTTCTCGCTAACAACATTGAAGGTGGTGTATGTACTAAGTACACCGATGCCCGAAGTATTGGATGATGGACCATTGGAGGAACTGAGGAGGAAGAACAAATGGGAGAATGATGACTACATCTGTAGAGGTCACATTCTAAACGGTATGTCTGATTCATTATTTGACATTTATGTCTCGGATTTTTGCAATGAAAATAAACAAGTAATAAATTTATAAATCCGGTTTACCCCAAGTGCAGGGATCGTAGTATAGAGGTTAATACCGGGTCGATCTCACAGGGAATCGAGGTTGTTTATCTAGTTTATTAATCTTTCTAAAGATTTGTCACGAAAAACACAAAACGAAACTAAAACTAAAACGAGCACAATAAATTGGACAGAGGGTTGTCAATCCAAAGCCAGGAAATATGATTACGAACTTAAAATAACTAATTCTATTCTATAAACTAAAACGAAAATAAAATTCTAAGCTAGCAACGAAGAACAAGGCACAATGATTCTTTCAATTAAGTTAACGAGGAACAAGCAATGATCCACCTATCTCGCAACTCTCAATTTCTACCCTAGATCGTTTAGTGAAGATTTAATAAAGATGTGGTTCACCTATCAAAGGTATGAATTTCTACTCTCGTAGATAATTCGCCTATTAATCTTTCATCTCTCGATCTTAAAGATTAACGCTTCCATAATAAAGGTGTAAGATTTCTCAATCTAGCAACCTAGAAATTTAACCTAGCAACTCTCGTTATTTTTAGGTTAAAAACCCATCTTTACTACGGTGATCTAGGTCTAACAACGATTTTCATCAAACGTTAAACATCACAAAGCAACCATCTCTCGATATAAATTGCAAAATCAATACAAAACGTAATAAAGAAACAACTTTAAATAAAAACTCACAAAACCAAATCCAAAGTCGAAATCAAAACGCTGCTGAGAATTGGCTTCACAAAGCTCGTTCTAGGCTTAGCCTTAGCTCATCGTTGGAATACAAATCATATAAATAAAAAGAAGATAAAAAGATGTTTATGACGGTGGGAATGTTAGGTGTGATGCCCGAAAGACAATTTTGTAATTGTTTTATTTAATAAATGAAATGATATTATTATTCATATTTATTATTCTCATAATCACCGATGTGACAATAGTATTTACACTACAGAAAACCCTAAGTATATCGTTTATGTAATCACTTAACTCAGTGTATGGTATATACACGGGAGGATTGAGTTAGTGAAGATGTACTTAAAATACAATTAGCCCGTAGTAAAGTTAATCGAGAGTAACGGGTCTCTCCTTTAACGTGCTATTAATGCGCCCCGTAACACAATAGGTGTGATTGTCTTATCCGGACTTTCGGTTAAGAGAACCCGGTGGGGCATTTATATATGATAGATATATCATATAGGGGTGGACCGATTTGATTAGAGTTCACGATATAATTCCGTGATCGAGAAGTCTTATCGAATCAATGGATGATCATATTTATGGATATATCTTAATCCCGAGGTGATCACGAAATCAACCGCTTGAATCGCATATGAAGTTTGACTTGACGGTTAAGGATTACACCGAGTCCGTGGTCCGAATTACCCCATCTTGGCGTTGTACTTGGATTGAGTGAGTAGTCCGTGTTATCACGATACGGAATCCATTCCTTCCATTTATGGAAGTAGATAGACAGCTTCCATTATTTGTTAATCCTAGAAACCGATCGATCGCGCGAGTTCATATCACACCGATTGATCACCAAAGAGTTGTATGAATTAATTGATCACTAGGGGGTTAATGGTAAATAAGGATAAGAGGTTCTAAAAAGGGTTAACGGTAACTTCCCGATTTAGAATGAACAGTCTATGGAGGATTAATCCATATGTAATGATTATATCAATGGACGCTTATTATCATTCTCATGAAGAGATAAATATAATCTCATAATCGGAGGAGTGCAGTCACGGGATTATGGTGGCATATTCATGTGATTGATTTATCAAATATAATTATTCTGTTCGTAAGATAATTATTTATTTGATTTATCGGAGCCGCTGATTATTAGTCCATGGTCCCCGACGTGCCTCCTAATATAGCATAGCTATTCTCGGACGTCGAATCCTAATAATATTAATTTAGTTCTCGTTGGACTTTATTAAAACGATATGTGAATTAATTGTTTAGTGGACTATTAAATTAGTTGGGCTAAATAATTAAATATGTGGAAAAGACATTTTTCATAATCTTGGCCCAAAATTAGTGTGTTGGTCGAATTTTGTGACTAGGTCACAAGAATGATAATTTCGACCCAAGCATATATTAGTCTACAAGAAATTAGTTTTCTTGTGATTAATAAGACATGTGCATAAAATATTTATTGGATAAATATTTATGGTAAGAAATAAAGATAAAGATTATTCTAGATTTGTTCTAGAATATTTTGGGATTATCTTTTATTTAATAGGATTATCATAATTGATTTTGTATTAATTATAAAATCCTTGGGGCTTAAGTTTTACTCTCCTATATAAAGAGAGTTCTCCCAAGCCAAATAACACACTACAATTTTCGACTTTCACCTCTTAGAGAGGAGAAAGAAAATTTCGGCCAAGGGGAGACAAGGGGAAAATCTTGGAGATTTTTCCGGGTAGCATATCGGAAGGGTTCGAGTCGAGAATTCCTTCCACCGGGAATTGCTTGGATCACACGTGCGGAAGATCGTGGTGCTCTTCACATCTTCTTGCGATCTTTCTCTTGCGGTTCTTCAACTTGGATTTAGAGATCCAAGAGGTATGATCTACAACCCCCTTGTAGATATAGATTTAATGTTTTATTGCGTATATTCATAGATCTAGATCCTTAAATCGCTTCCGTTGCGGATGGTATTACTAACAGGGAAAACGCAGCTAGGGCGCCCCCAAGGGGCCTGGGGCGGCCAGGGATCGAATTGTGCTGTTTCTAGGGTTGAAAAACACGACTATAAATAGGTTTTTAAGTCGGCTACGCTGAAGTCGGCGGACTGGACGCCCGTTTAAAGGGGTGAACGCCCGTCTGGATTGTCGGACGCCCGTCCACTGTGCTGGATTTCTTCGAGTCGGGCCGAGCTGGATCAGACACCCGTCCTATTACTTTTTGGACGCTCGTTCACCAAATATCTGAACATCCTGAATCCATTGGCTCTTCCTGGACGCCAGTCCACTCTTCTGGACGCCCGTTTGGGTAAAAATCATGCTTTCCTGAATTGAGTAGCTCCAGTGGACACCAGTCCATGCTTCTGGACGCCAGTCCAGGCTGAACGGAGATAAACGCGCGTTTAGTTCTTCAAAGCTTCCTTATCTTCACTCCAAGTTCAATATGCATCTTTCTCCTTCTATTTAATCTTCAACAGAACATCGTTTAAGCTCCTTCATTGCCATGCAAGCGTACCTACAAGATAATCAAAACGTGCAAAATGTAGAACCATATATATTGATGGAAAAATCATCGATAAAAACACGTAATAAGCTCGATTTTGCATTTAAACCAATTTCATATGCATTCTCTCAATAAATCCTTTAAACACTTACTTTTCTATAAAAAGTAATAAAACACGAAGGAAATTGCTACGAAATAAAGTCATATAAACCGTAAAATCACCGTTAACAATTTACCAAAATGTTGAGTCTGCGAAAGAACTTTGGGATTCACTAGAGTCTAAATGCATGAATGAAGATGCCTCTAGTAAAAAGTTCTTGGTTGGTAATTTCATGAAATATAACATGGTAGATTCAAGGTCGGTAATGGAACAATATAATGAATTACTACGCATTTTGGGTCAATTTGCACAACATAAAATGGAAATGGATGAGTCTATTTCGGTGTCAAGCATTATAGATAAGTTACCACCATCATGGAAAGATTTTAAACACATGTTAAAGCACAAAAAGGAAGAATTATCTCTGGTAATGTTGTAAATATTGTTATCACAAATCATGATGTTAATAGTTCTGTTTTGTGGCATGCTCGGTTGGGACATGTTCATTATAAACGTATGTTGGTAATGTCTAAAAATGAGTTAATTCCATCTTTTGACATGAATATGAATAAGTGTAATGCTTGTATTTTAAATAAAATTGTGAGACAACCTTTTCATAGTGTTGAAAGGTTATCTTCCGTATGAAACAACCGGAGGGATTTGTTATGCCTGGTAATGAGCATAAGGTGTGTAAGCTTGTTAAATCATTGTACGGGCTTAAACAAGCGCCTAAACAATGGCATCATAAATTTGATGAAGTTGTCTTGTCTAATGGTTTTAAGCTTAACCAATCAGACAAGTGTATATATAGCAAATTTTACAATACCGGTAATGGTGTGATAATTTGCTTATATATTGATGACATGTTAATCTTTGGAACTAACCATGAACAAGTTGACCTTTGTAAGGCCTTTTTGTCATCAAGTTTCTCTATGAAAGACATGGGGGAGGCGGATGTGATTCTTGGAATCAAGATCAAACGGAGTGACAAAGGGATCTCTTTGACACAATCTCATTATATTGAGAAAGTGTTGAAGAAATTCAATTATGAAAATTCTACACCAGCCAATACTCCCATGGATCCTAATGAGAAACTCATGCCTAATACAGGAAATCCGATATTACAACTTGAGTATTCTCGGGTGATAGGATGTTTGATGTATGCTATGACTAGCACACGTCCGGATATTGCTTATGCGGTTGGAAAGCTATGCAGGTTCACGAGTAATCCGAGTAGTCATCATTGGCGTGCGGTAACTCGTGTACTAGGTATCTTAAGTTAACCAAGGATTTTGGCTTGACTTATGTTGGTTATCCTTCAGTAATAGAAGGATATTCAGATGCTAGTTGGATATCCAATGTAGAGGATCATTCTTCTACTAGTGGTTGGGTGTTTTTACTTGGAGGAGGTGCCATTTCTTGGGCTTCCAAAAAGCAAACTTGCATTACTAGCTCGACTATGGAGTCGGAATTTGTTGCCTTAGCAGCAGCCGGAAAAGAGGCAGAATGGCTTAGGAATTTGATCTATGAAATTCCATTATGGCCTAAACCAATATCACCCATTTCTATCCATTGTGATAGTGCATCTACCTTGTCTAAAGCATATAGTCAAGTGTATAATGGTAAGTCGCGACACCTGGGAGTGAGACATAGCGCGGTACGTGAGTTGATTACTCATGGGGTGATTTCGGTTGTTTTGTGAGATCTCAACATAATTTAGCTGATCACTTAACCAAAGGATTGGCTAGAGACTTGGTACAAAAGTCGGTAATCGGGATGGGTTTACAACCCATATAAATCTTGGTGATAGGATACCCAATTCCCCTCTAATACAATGTTAGAGGCAGAATTCAATGTGGAAGACCTATTGTCTTAGATTTGAGCACATGATATTGTCCCGAGGGTATGTGCTATGACCTGCAAGATTAGGTTGAAGATGTTCTTCTTAATGAGTCTTTTGACAAAGTGCTATTGCAGGTGCACGATCAATAAAAGGCTCACCTATATGAGTATGAAGTTTGGCCGCTTCAAGGAAGTTCTAGGGTTGGCTTTCTATATGCTCAAGAATAGATATGGACACAAGGCCTGTTTAATTAGTGTCAAGAATAAACTTTTGGAGTTATCTTAACTCATGTGTATATTATCTTCATGTATTCAAAACATGTAAAGGGGTTCAATGCTTAGACACACCCCGATACTCGAATATTTGAAATGTGTAATATTACTAGGTGGTAATTCAATCTTCATGACATTATCATTGATGCATGAGTTGTTATGTTTTGACTGATCTTCATCTAAACCAAGGATTACACTTAAATGGGGAGGATTGTTGGTGATTTAAGTATAAGCATGTCCATTTGTGTAATTAAGGGTTTGGTACAAAGATGGGTGAACTCGAAACACTCTATTGTGGGTTTGGAGGTGCGGAGTGCACGCTCATATAAGTGTTTACGAGTTTACGGATGTAAATGATCAAGTAGAGTTCGAAAAGCTACTTAAAAGACACGAAAATTCGTTCTTGGAAAAACTGTGTCACAGGCCAGCCACAAGCCCCAGCCTGTGTCATAGGCCAGCCACAGGCGCCAGCTTGTGAAGTTTTTTCAAGAGGAATTTTGGACAGGTTCTATTTCGGATTTCTGGTGTTCACAGGCCAGCCACAGCGTCCGCCTGTGACTCGATTTTGTGAATTTGTGTGTCTTTTCAGTGTTTTTCGACAGTTTCTTCCATATAACACCTTTCCAAAAAGGTGTCTATAGGTTAGAACGTTTTTTAACCAACTAACTTGATCATTTTTGAGAGCATAGAATGAAATCATTCAAGTTCTTCTTCATCTTTGAGAGTCAAACAACTTCAACAAAACTCCTTAAGTATTCTTCTCTTTTGGTGCCAAAAAGTGAAGGGAAACGTAGTCTTATCTCACAAAAGTATTTGTGTAACCCGAGGCATCTTATAAGGGTCAAATAACTTTTGTAGGAAAGTGTTTATCACGATTCTACGTTATATCAAGCATACGTTTTCTACGTTTTTCTGCGGTTTCCTGCGTTTTTGTTTTGACATTGTTGTTCCCTTGAAAGCCATATTTCTACAACAAGTTTCGCGTTTGTTAAAAGGCACCGCAACTAATCTATCATGATAACATATTTTGAATTACATTCGATTATGTAAAGATAAAAAATAGATATTCAACATCTGTAAAGTCAGATGTTGAGCTTATTACCAACTTTCTAAAAATCAAACATCATTATGGTGTCTCAAAAGTGGATTATTTGTGATGCCTTTGACAAGTGTATATATTTTTACACAATTGATTATGTTAAGGTATATAAGAATCATAATGTCATACATCATGATTAGTGATTGAAAAGTATATTGTGTTATTTGTTGCGGCACAATTGTTCTGGCACAAGCACTACTTGGTCGGAAATGCTATTGTCACAACAAAATGACATGACATGTTAGAGTAGTGATATTTCTACATCAACCAGTTACAACAAATGACCATGTCATACTTTTACATCATTCATCATATTGTGAAATCAATTGTTTAATATGAGTTCCACCATGATTAGTAGTCTAAATGTGTCGTGGAACTAAACATTTCACCGACACATTTGCATACCATTTATCATGACTCACCAATTAACAAGTCATACAGTATGATTAATGGTGTTAAAGTATATTGTTTTATTTTGTCCCGACCATTTTACCGTGACACGAGTACCATCCTTATTCAAAATGATGGAACTTGATTAAATGGTCAATGATGTTGTTAATGTTTTAATGGCCAGTGAATATTTTAAATTGAATGGTCTCAAATTTGCCTTAAATATATAGGTACACTTTATAAATTGTTTTTGTATATCCTTTCATATCTATGAATTTAGGTTTACTTGATGATTTTATGATTACTAGTTTGAAGATAACGTTTTTGTGTCTTTTTTTTTTTTTTTTGCATGTTTGCACTACACTTCAATGTAGTGTAACATTGTTGAATGATTTTTCATCACATTACATTGTTTGAGTATTATTATATAATATAATGAAATTTAAGTAATGGAAATTAACACCACTCATCAGTGGTGGAGCTACGGGTTGAGGAAGGCACGTATTTCCACTCAACTTTGAGGAATTTTTTGGCTTAAAACGATATAATTTTACTGTTAAAAAACTATAAATATTATTTGTGTCTCTTTTAAATTTGAGATTTTTGTCATCAAATGATTCCCCCATTGGATTCATTTTATTGGATCCGCAACTGTTACTCACCCACCCATCCTTACCCTACCCATTCCAACCCCGTGCCACATATGCCATTCACTGACCCATCCAATCCTCACCCTACTCATTCCTACCTTGTATACCATATACCATTCCCACCCCTCGCCACCTACACCTCACTCATCACTACCTTACATATACCCTTACCTGGCCTGCCTACTCTCCACCCTTCTCTTACCTCCAATCCTCTACACACTCTTACCTCTACCATCCACCTACCATTACCCACCACTGACTCATACCTTCACCCCCACTATAACCATTTGACCCAAATCACTCACTCTTACCCTATCTCTATCAACTACCCCACCCAACCCTTATAACCATCACCGCAATCTTTACCACCTACAATATCTCTACCATGTTCCTTACCACACCCATCTTGACCTCTACGGCTCTACCTCACCCATTCCTGCCCCTTACAATTTCAATGATTTATCTACTTTCTCCTAAATATCTCATCATCCATGTCGTAATGCGTTCATTGTTGAAAATTGATATATATATATATATATCCGTTTCGGATGTCGCTTCACATTTTTTTATTATTGATTATGTTAGGCATCATATCATTCGATGGATCCTACAATTGATCAATGGTGACAAAAATATGAAATAATACATGAAGTGAATATCCTAAACGAGATCTTCATGCACTGACAAGTAATGGTAATGATGAATTCATTTCTTATATCCACTCAATGTATCACTTCTCTATCATCATCAATTGATGACGGTCAAATTATACCCGTAAAAGTCATCAACGTTGACCTTAAATCGAGATTAATAATGTATATTTCATATTAAATCACATGTTTATATTTATTATTTAATGTTAAGTGATTATTAATATGATATTTGGTATTTAGCCGTTTTCATTATTAAAAGCCGATTTATTGTGCGATAAATGTTTATTTTGTAGATCACGACAAATCAAGAGGATTAATGTCATTCAATCAATGGTCTCGAGATAAGGAAGGAAGGAAATCGGAGCATTAAATGAGAGAGTAATCGGATCGACATGCAAACGTGCAGTGGGGAGCAAGGCAAACGAAGAAAACGTGTAGAACATGGAAAATATAGGTTCGGTCGACCGAACCATTAGGCTCGGTCGACCGAGTGTCATCTTTCGGTTGACCGAGTGTCAGCTTCGGGGCGGTTTAGGGCTTTAGTCGTGTTTACCTTCTAGAACCACCCTAAGTCGGCAAAAACCTCTATATAAGCAAGCAGCTACGAGAATTGTAATACACACCAACATATACCTTAGAATATCATTCAATAAAATCACTCTATTCATATCTTGATTCAATGTAGTTTATTGAGGGTGTTTCCAGCAATTTAAGGGCTGCATTATGTAAGCCTTTATTTTCTGTTTCTTTTCTTTTAAGTAATTAATTTCCCCCAATTATGCTTTATTGTTTGAGTTAGTTAATACATAGCTAGATGATGTAGATCTAGGCTATGACGTTAGGGATGTGGCGACTCCTTGTCTATGGGGATCCCATAACCTACGTCATAGACTTAGTATTTATTCATGAATCTGTATGGCTTAATTAATGCGTATCTGTGTTAGTTTATATGAATGCTTTACGAATTACTGTTTAATCCGTTGTGTATGATGAAACGCTGAGAGATACGTTCAGGGATGTAATCTGGGGGACAAAGACCATTCGGTCGACCGAGCCCAGCTATTCGGTCGACCGAGCCCTGTTCATCCGTTAGATAGCCATGTCTTTATGGTTAGGTTAACTTAATAGAATTTATTATCTCGGTAGGTATGGCTATGGCTACGTTACTCGCTTAGTTTAATTAAAATGTGTAAAAAGGAAATACCAATATAAGACTCTTAGGTAGGCTTATGAATTGATCTTCGGACGTTCAGCGTTATCTAGGTAGGTTTATATTTGGGGATTGCTAGCACCTGATTATACATACGTCGTAGATTAGCATGAGACTATAACTTGGTAATTGCTAGTTGGACGAGAGCTTGAGAAATCGTTTAGGAAGTACGCCTAACCATAGGAATGTTGCCTGGACGAGGTGTACGGTTAATATCGGCATCCTTAGAGTCATAAGCGTGTGAGTTATATGAGATGGAGGCACCAAAAGCGAAGTCACGTAACAATATCACGGTGATCTAGTGACTACCGGTGCTAAGTCAAGTTAAAGAGGATGACTCCCGTACCTTCACCCCCACTATAACCATTTGACCCAAATCACTCACTCTTACCCTATCTCTATCAACTACCCCACCCAACCCTTATAACCATCACCGCAATCTTTACCACCTACAATATCTCTACCATGTTCCTTACCACACCCATCTTGACCTCTACGGCTCTACCTCACCCATTCCTGCCCCTTACCATTTCAATGATTTATCTACTTTCTCCTAAATATCTCATCATCCATGTCGTAATGCGTTCATTGTTGAAAATTGATATATATATATATATATATCCGTTTCGGATGTCGCTTCACATTTTTTTATTATTGATTATGTTAGGCATCATATCATTCGATGGATCCTACAATTGATCAATGGTGACAAAAATATGAAATAATACATGAAGTGAATATCCTAAACGAGATCTTCATGCACCGACAAGTAATGGTAATGATGAATTCATTTCTTATATCCACTCAATGTATCACTTCTCTATCATCATCAATCATGAAGAAACACATACTAATCAATAAGTCCTCCACTTTAATTAATGATGACAAAAATGTGGAGTAATACACATGGTAGATATCCAAAATGAATAACATAAGTGGATATAACATTTTCCGGTAAAGAATGCATGGGTAACCTATGACTCACATATACTTATGTATGGTAGCGTACCTCGTATCCGACACTAATACACATCAGATATATAGGCTACACACCTAAGGGCGAATTCAAGATTTTAAAAATTGGATACATGGTTCGAGTATGTATATCCATAACTTGGACATGTGAAATGAAGAACCATATTGAAATTTGAGTATCAAAAATTACGAAAACCACTAGAAATTGTTATATTTTATGCAGTTAAATATTTATTATTTTTGTCCAAAAAAATATATTTATTATTTGATCTTGATAGTTTTTTATGTACAGTTTGATCCTAATACTTTCTAAATTTACCAATATACCCTTCATATCCATATCCAAGTAGTACACGTATATGTGTATCCATGCAACCAAGTTAGTAACATGGATGAGGAGATCTTCGGGGCCAAGTTAGTAAGAGAAATGCTACAACCACAACTCAAATAAAACAATAATCAATGATGTATATTAATGTTTTGTAATTTGATCTCGTAACATTTATTGTATGAGAGTGGTTATAATAGTAGAATTATTTCTTACGCCCATGAACTCAATAGTAGCATTACAACATGATATGATGATGGGACCTTTCTGATATGTCATTTATTTAATGACGGGTGTTGCATTGTGATATTTGTTGTATGAGAGTGGTATAACAGTTGCATTATTTGTAACGCCATTGAACTAGATGATATTTGTTATATCATAGTGATTATAAAACAATAACATTGTTTATAACGCCCAGAACTCGGTGATATTTGTTGTATCATAGTAGCTATAACAATAGTATTATTTGTAACACCCCAAAAGTCAATATTAGCATTACAACATGATACGGTATTGAGACCTATCATGATATGACATTTATTTGATGAGGGGTATTACATGATTTCGTGGCATTGTTGTATCAAAGTGGTATCACAAAAGCATTATTTGTAACGTCCTAGAACTCAACTCGAGCCTAGCATTGATACCTGAGTCCCTAGCACCGTTACTTGAGTCATTAGGGGTGATGTAACTACTCAGGCATATCGACTTCGGTTGTATTAAAATGACTAATTGACATAAGTTATCAAATCAATTATGTCTTTATATTATATCTTAATAATATTTCTTACGCTTTTTCTACTTAGGATATTACATTGTTCGTACGAAAAGCCCATAATGATAGAAACAACAAGGAGAAACAAATGGGCGGCCCTCAATTTTGTTTGCTAAAGTGAAGCACAAATACAAAAATTGAGGCCCATCGGTCTTTATATTAAGAATTTTAATTCCCCAAAGGGAAATTTTATACTTTTCCTTAAGTATGATTTCCATAGTGTTTATGTTTTAGATACTTAAATATCAGTCACTAATTAATAATTGAATACATTAATGATTGAATGTAATTTTAGCAAAAGTCACTTGAAAATCATGTCAATTCCCTGGCCCATTGTTTGAAGTGAAAGGAAAATGCATTCACCTTAATAAAATATTGATGCAATATATATAAGTTCCGCGTTCGTTAAAGTCGCCACAACTAATCTATCGTGATATCATATTTCGAATTACTAATTATGTAAAGATCAAAACTGGATATTCAAAATCTGTAAAATCGGATGTTGGGCTTATATTCGACTTTCTAAATGTCAAACATCATTATGGTGTCTCAAAAGTGGATTATTTGTGATTCCTTTGACAAGTGTATATATTTTTACACTATTGATTATGTTAAGATATATAAGAATCATTGTGTCCTATATCATAATCAGTGAAAAGTATGTTGTGTTATTTGTTGCAACACAATTGTTCTAGCACTAGCACTGCTTGGTCGGAAATGTTACTGTCACAACAAAATGACACAACATATTAGAGTAGTATATTTCTACAACCACCACTTACAACAAATGACTATGTCATACTTTTACATCATTCATCATACTTTTATATTGTTTTATTTTGTCCCGACATTTTACCGTGACACAAGTACTATCCTTATTCAAAATGATGAAACTTGATGAAATGGTCAATGATGTTGTTAATGTTTTGATGACCGATGAAATTTAAATTGAATGGTCTCATAATTTGCCTTAAATATATTGGTCCTTCTATATATCCTTTCATATCTATGATTTTAGGTGTACTTGATGATTTCATGATCGATTACTAGTTTGATGTTAATGTTTTATGGAAGATTAGTTGGTTAATTTATCTATTAGTTGTGTCTTTCTTTTGTGTAAGACACCTCTTTTATATCTGGTTTTTTTTTTTTTCATTTTTCATACCAAAAAAATAAAATATAAAAAGAGAAAATGTTTTTTTCCGGAAGGGCATGTTTGCACTACACTTCAATGTAGTGCAATATGGTTGAATGATTTTCCATCACATTACATTGTTTGAGTATAATTATATAATGTAATGATATATTGAAATTGAAGTAATGGAAATTGACACCACCCATCAGTGGTGGAGCTACGGGTTGAGGGAGGCATGTATTTCCATTCAACTCCAAGGAATTCTTTTTTTGTCTTAAAATGATATAATTTTGTTGTTAAAAAACTATAAATCCTATGTGTGTCTATTTGTATCTCTTTGAGATTTGAGATTTTTGTCCTCAAATGGTTCCCCCATTGGATTTATTTTTTTTTATCTGCAAGTATTACTCACCCACCCAATCCTTACCCATTCCAATCCCGTGCCACATATGCCATTCACTCACCCACCCCATCCCCACGCTTCTCATTCCTACCCCGTACCGCATATACCATTCCCACCCCTCACTACATGCACCTCACTCATCACTACCCTATATATACCCTTACCCTGCCTACTCTCCACCCTTGTCTTACATCCGATCCTCTACACACTCTTACATCTACCATCTGCCTACCATTACCCACCACTGACCCATACCTTCACCCTTCGTATACCCATCCGACCCAAATCACTCACTCTTACCCATCTCTATCACCTACCGCACCCTGCCCTTATAACCCTCTCTGCTATCTTTACCACCTACCCTATCTCTACCACGTCCATTACCATACCCACCTTGACCTCTACAGCTCTACCTCACCCATTCATGTCCCTTACCATTTCAATTATTTCGTTTTCTTTCTCCCAAATATCTCATCATCCATGTCATAATGCATTCATTGTTGAAAATTGATATATCTGTTTCGGATATCACTTCACATATTTATTATAATTGATTATGTTACGCATCACATCAAGATGGATCCTACAATTGATCAATGATGACAAAATTATGAAATAATACATGAACTGAATATCCGAAAGGAGATCTTCACTCATAAGTAATGGTAATGTGATAAATTCATTTCTTATATCCACTCAATGTATCACTTCTCTATCATCATCACTAATCATGAAGAAACACATACTAATCAATAAGTCCTCCACTTTAATTAATGATGACAAAAATATGGAGTAATACATATGGTAGATATCCAAAATGAATATCATAAGTGGATATTCCGGTAAAGAATGCATTGGTAACCTATGATTCACATATACTTATGTATGGTAGCGCGTCTCATATCCGACACTAATACACATCAGATATATAAGCTGTTGGTGATTTAAGTATAATCACAAGCCGTTGAGGTAATCGGGGTTTAGTACAAGGGTGGATATACTCGTAACACTTAATAATAAGTTTGGAGGTGCGGAGTGCACGCTTATATAAGTGTATATGAGTATACGGATGGAAAATAAGCAAGTATAGTTCGAGAAATTCACTTAAAGGACCGGAAAACCGGTTAAAGGACCAAAAATCGGGTTTTGGTGAAACAGAGTGACAGCGCCCGCTCGTCACCGGGCCCGTGGGATTCTCGGTTAGGCTAAATGTTGAACAGAGAGTTTGGCATTTTTCTGAAGTTCACAGGCTGGCCACAGGCGCCCGCCTGTGGCCCGAAAACTGTTTTTTAGGCACCTCTTGGTCCTTTTAAGTGGTTATAACCAAGTGATACCTCTTCACTTAGGTTGCAACCTTAAATTCCGAACTTGCAACTTATTTTCTGCAATCCAAGTACCAAAAAAAGGCTATTTTACATTGTTGAACAAACACACAACATTAGTAAGCATCCTTGATCAAGTCTTAAACATCTAAACATTTCAAAGTGATCTTTTGTTCTATTTTGTCCTAGACAAAAGGCAAGGCTCTCAGTCAATATCTCACTTAAATTATTCGTGATACTCCGGACAAGTAAGGGGTCGAATAAATTTAAGAAGGACAAACGATATACGCGTGATCGCGAGGATCCGTTCTTCATATAAATTTGCAGTTTTCATAGCATTGGTGATCATATTCAAGACCCTCAAAAATTACAACAATCTTCTTAAATTTATTGTTTTGATCACAATGGTGAATGCAAAGGATTTGATGATGAATTTCGGGAAACTTGACAAGTTCGAAGGAGTTGATTTCCGGAGGTGGCAAAGGAAGATGCATTTCCTTCTCACAACATTGAAAGTAGTGTATGTTCTTAGCACGTAAATACCGAAGTTGATGATGATGCACCGTTGGAGGAATTGCGAAGGCGGAACAAATGGGAAAATGATGACTACATCTGTCGTGGTCACATTGTCAATGGTATGTCTGATTCGTTATTTGACATTTATCAAAACTTTGCTTCTGCAAAAGAGTTATGGGATGCACTAGAAACTAAATATTTAAATGAAGATGCATCCGCTAAAAAGTTTCTAGTTGGTAATTTTATGAAATATATGATGGTTGATTCACGGTCTCAAATGGAACAATTCAATGAACTACAACGCATTTTAGGCCAATTTGCACAACACAAAATGGAAATGGATGAATCCATTTCTGTTTCTAGTATCATTGACAAACTACCACCATCATGGAAAGATTTTAAGCATATGTTGAAACACAAAAAGGAAGAACTCTCCTTGGTTGAACTTGGTAGCCATCTGCGCATTGAGGAATCCCTCAGGGCGCAGGAGGGGTTAAAACCAAGGGCAAGGAAATTGATGAATCCACTTCCATTCATGTGATGGAGGTCAGGGAGAGTTCTAAACTAACAAAGGGAAATACCATGGCAAGAAAAAGAAAAAGTCGAATGACAAAGAATCCGGGAAAAGGCCAAAAGGGGCTGTTGGATTTGTGGTAAGACAGAAACTACAAGGCGATTGCCGAGTTCGAAAGAATGGTAAAGGCAAGGGTCCAGAGCAAGGGTCGAAAGACCAAAGACCACCACATCATCAAGGTCAGAATGTAAATTATGGTATTAATTCGGTTATGAATTATGTGCCATTTATTTCTAAAGCTTTTTATATGCAGGATGATGATGTTACGTGGTGGATCGACTCGGGAGCAACAAGACATGTATGCAAAGATCGACGCCGGTTTGAAGACTTTGAACCAAAGTGAACGATGGATCTATCTTAAAGATGGGAAACGAGTCGAAGGTCGTAATAAGTGGTGTAGAACTATTACTTTAAATTTCGCTTCTGGATAATCAGTAAAACTATTTAATGTTTTATTTGTGCCATGCATTCGGAAAAACCTTGTTTCGGGTGCTTTGTTGTGTAAATCGGGCTACAAACAAGTTTATGAGTCCGATAGGTTTATTTTGTCAAAACATGGTGTATTTGTTGGTTTTGGTTATTTGTGTAATAACATGTTTATGCTTAATGTTGTTTATAATAAAGTTAATCAAGTTATGCATATTTCTGATGTTAATATTTCAAAGTTGTGGCATGCACGATTAGGACACGTACATTACAAACGTATGCTTGTTATGTGCAAGAATGCTTTGATTCCCCTTTTGATATCAATATGGATAAGTGTACTACTTGTATGCTTAATAAAATTGTAAGACAACCATTCCGTGGAGTTGAAAGATCGTCTACAATTTTAGAACTTATCCATAGTGATTTGTGTGATTTTAATGCCACACCTTCTTTGGGAAATAAGAAATATGTTGTTACTTTTATAGATGATCATACTCGCGTTTGTTATGTATATTTACTTAATACAAAAGACGAAGCACTTGATAAGTTTAAAGTTTATAAAAGTGAAGTTGAATTGCAATTAAATTCAAGTATCAAACGTTTTCGTACCGATAGAGGTGGTGAATTTTATGATCCAACCTACTTCGGGTCGTGTGGTATTATACACGAGGTTACTGCACCGTATACGCCACAACAAAATGGCATTACGGAGAGGAAGAACCGTACTCTAAAAGAGATGGTAAATTCCATGTTATCCTACTCGGGATTGAGCAAAGGGATTTTGGGGTGAGGCCATGTTAACGGCCTGTTATTTACTAAACAGAATTCCAAATAAAAAGAATTCTGCTACCCCGTATGAACTTTGGTTTAAAAAGAAACCAAACTTGAATTATTTAAAAGTTTGGGGCTCAAGGGCGGTTGTTAGACTTCCCGATCCTAAAATTAAAACTTTAGGAGAAAGAGGCATCGATTGCATATTCATTGGATATGCAAGTCATTCAAAGGCATATAGGTTTTATGTTATAGAACCTAGTGATTCCGTGGTCGCACATTCGGTTATAGAATCACGTGATGCTATCTTTGATGAGAATAGATTTACTTCTATTCCTAGACCAAAGGATATTGCTCCTACAATAGTTGGAGTGGAGAATGTGGAGAATAATGATTCTCAAGTTGAGCCTTCTGAACTTCGAAGAAGTAAGAGGGCTAGAATAGCGAAAACATTTCCACCGGATTTTGTTACTTATTTGGTGGAAGGTTCGAGAAATGAAGTTGGATATCAATACTCATATTGTTACAATATTGAGGATGATCCAAGGACATTTTCTGAGGCAATGGGATCTCGTGGATGTATCATTTTGGAAAGAAGCCATCAATGACGAGATGGATTCCATAATGGGTAACAATACGTGGATTCTTACAGATTTACCACGAGGCTGCAAACCATTAGGTTGCAAGTGGATTTTCAAAAGGAAAATGAGAGTCGACGGTATCGTTGATCGTTATAAAGCCCGGTTAGTTATACAAGGCTTTAGGCAAAAGGAAGGTATCGACTATTTCGATACTTATGCTCCCGTTGCTAGAATCTCCTCAATCGTGTTATTGATTGCCTTAGCCGCAATTCATAACTTGGTGATCCATCAAATGGATGTTAAAACAAAGATTTCTAAATGGAGATTTGGATGAGGAAATATACATGAAGCAACCGGAAGGATTTATTATGCCCGGTAACGAGCATAAGGTTTGTAAACTTGTTAAATCATTGTATGGACTTAAACAAGCTCCTAAACAATGGCATCAAAAGTTTGATGAGGTTGTCTTGGCTAGTGGGTTTAAACTCAATCAATCGGACAAGTGTATTTATAGTAGATTTGATGAAACCGGTAACGGTGTGATAATCGTCTATATGTCGATGACATGTTGATTTTTGGTACGAACCAAAATCGGGTTGATAAGTGTAAAGAACTCTTATCTTCTAGATTCTCTATGAAAGACATGGGGGAGGCGGATGTAATTCTTGGTATTAAAATCAAGAGAAATCGTGGGAGGATTTTCACTAACACAGTCTCATTATATTGAGAAGGTGTTGAAAAAGTTTAATTGTGAAAATTGTACTCCGGCAAATTCTCCCATGGAGCCTCATGAGAAGCTTGGACCTAATAAAGGTGAAACAGTGAATCAACTTGAATATTCACGAGTCATTGGTTGTTTGATGTATGCGATGACTAGTACACGACCGGATATTGCCTATGCAGTTGGGAAACTAAGTAGATATACTAGTAACCCAGGTAACTGTCATTGGAGAGCGGTTGTTCGTGTATTGAGATATCTAAAGTCTACCAAAGATTTTGGTTTGACTTATGTTGCATATCCTTCGGTGATTGAAGGATATTCGGATGCTAGTTGGATTTCTAATGTAGAAGATCATTCTTCTACAAGTGGATGGGTGTTCGTTTTAGGTGGAGGTGCCATTTCTTGGGCTTCTAAGAAACAGACATGTATATCTAGCTCGACTATGGAGTCGGAATTCATTGCCTTGGCGGCAGCCGGTAAAGAGGCAGAATGGCTTAGGAATTTGATTCATGAAATTCCTTTATGGCCTAAACCAATATCACCAATATCTATCCATTGTGATAGTTCATCAACACTGTCTAAAGCATATAGTCAAGTGTATAATGGAAAGTCGCGACACTTAGGCGTTAGACATAGCGCAAGACGTGAGTTGATCTCTCACGGGGTGATATCGGTTGTGTATGTGAGATCTCAAAGAAATTTGGCCGATCATTTGACGAAAGGATTAGCTAAGGACTTATTACAAAAGTCGGTTGTCGGGATGGGTTTACAACCCGTATAAGTTTCGAATACGGGACGCCCAATTTCCCTTTGGTACAATGCCTTAGGCTAAATTCAATGTGGTAAGCCTCGTTTTTTGAAACTTGAGCACATGTATTAATCCCGAAGGTATGTCTTTACATTTACGTAAGATTAGGTTGAAGTGTTATCTTCTTAATGAATCTTATAAAGTGCTAATGCGGTGCACGGTAAATAAAGATTCACCTATATGAGTATGAAGTATGGCCGCTTCAAGGAAAGTTGGGTTGGCTTTCTAAATGCTCAAATATGGATATGGACACAAGGCCGGTTTTCAAATAATGGTGTCAAGTATAATACTTTGAAGTAGTTTCAATTCATGTGTATTGTTATGTACATGTATTCAAAATGTGTAAAAGGGGTTCAATGCTTAGTCACACCCCAATACTCGAATATTTGCGTGTAATAATACTAGATGGAAATTCAATCTTCGTGACATTTTCGTTGAATCGTGAGTTGGTTTGTTTTATGATCGTTTTGTTTTACCGAACCAAGGATTACACTTAAATGGGGGAGGAATGTTGGTGATTTAAGTATAATCACAAGCCGTTGAGGTAATCGGGGTTTAGTACAAGGGTGGATATACTCGTAACACTTAATAATAAGTTTGGAGGTGCGGAGTGCACGCTTATATAAGTGTATATGAGTATACGGATGGAAAATAAGCAAGTATAGTTCGAGAAATTCACTTAAAGGACCGGAAAACCAGTTAAAGGACCAAAATCAGGTTTTGGTGAAACAGAGTGACAGGCGCCCGCCCGCCTGTGGGATTCTGGTTAGGCTAAATGTTGAACAGAGAGTTTGGCGTTTTTCTGAAGTTCACAGGCCGGCCACAGGCGCCCGCCTGTGGCCCGAAAACTGTTTTTTAGGCACCTCTTGGTCCTTTTAAGTGGTTATAACCAAGTGATACCTCTTCACTTAGGTTGCAACCTTAAATTCCGAACTTGCAACTTATTTTCTGCAATCCAAGTACCAAAAAAAGGCTATTTTACATTGTTGAACAAACACACAACATTAGTAAGCATCCTTGATCAAGTCTTAAACATCTAAACATTTCAAAGTGATCTTTTGTTATATTTTGTCCTAGACAAAAGCAAGCAAATTTCTCGGTCGAATATCTCACTTAAATTATTCGTGATACTCCGGACAAGTAAGGGGTCGAATAAATTTAAGAAGGACAGCGATATACGCGTGACTGCGAGGATCCGTTCTTCATATAAATTTGCAGGTTTTCATAGCATTGGTGATCATATTCAAGACCCTCAAAAATTACAACATAAGCTACACACCTGAGGGCGAATTCAAAATTTTAAAAATTAGATACAGGATTCGAATATGTATATCCATAACTTGGACATGTGAAATGAAGAACCATATCGAAAATTGAGTATTAAAAATTACGAAAATCACTAGAAATTGTTATATTTTATCCAGATAGATATTTATTATTTTTGTCCAAAAAAATATATTTATTATTCGATCTTGATAGTTTTTTTTATGTACAGTTTGATCCTAATACATTTTATATTTACCAATATACCCTTCATATCTGTATCCATGTATATAGTATACGTGTGTGTGTATCCATGCAATCAAGTTAGTAACATGGATGTGGAGATCTTCAGGGCCAAGTTAGTAAGAGAATGTGCCGGTAGCATTGCTCCGTTAGTAACATGGATGAGGAGATATTTTGGGGAGAGAAAGTAGACAAAACAATTAAAAGGGTAGGGGACCAGAAAAAGACATATATATAAAGTGAAGGGTAAAAAGATGGAGACGCAAGAGGAGAGGTTGGCTAAAAAGAGGGCCACTGTGTAAGTATTCATCCAAGTGGAGTAATGAGTTGAAATGAAATTTGGACACCTAGTGTGATGCCTTTTTGGTAGAAAATTTTACAAAAGCAACTAATGTAATAACCGGAAGTTCACGAATTTTACTATAATCCTGGACCAAATCTCGGTTCGTGTGTTAAATCAATAGAATTTTAAAGATTTATGGTGGTCCCCTGTGTTTAAAAATTAACCTTCAATCTTGTTGTTTTAAATTAATGACATGATAGTCCAATTACTTGATTCAAACCACCATGATCGAAAGATGAATGGCTATGTTTTGCTATAACAAAGTTGCAATCTTACTTACAAAAATTATAAGGCCAAGATTCCATCATGTATTCATCCCATTACATGATTACTGCCGGAGGGTGTGATATCCCACACTAGAAAAATTGAGAGAAACATTATTAAGATATAAGATTGAGATATAATGAACTTGTTAACTTTGATTAACCATTTTAGGCTAAACGAGGACGATGGGCCTAAGTAGTTACTAAATTATAATAACTCAAGTAGCACAGCGAGACCCAGAGTTCTAAGACGTTATAGATGTTATCTGAGTAGGCTATCAGATGTATCATATCAAGCTACCAAATGAAAGTGAGTATCACACCATAAGAAATGACGGGGCCACCTACAGAAGCCTATGTTAGAGTCATGGCGACGACGTCAATTCTTTAAGAAGAGGATAAAAGAAATATCTCACATTGGAAAAGTGCGAGAAGAATTACCAAGATATAAAGTTGAGACTTAATAAATTTGATAACTTGACTTAATCGTTTTGGCTAAGCGATGACAATGACCCCAAATAGTTATTGGATCTCATTATGACTCAAGTGGCGTCGCTAGTCCCAATGTTTTTAGGCGCATATAGAAAGTATATAGTTTTAGGTAGGGGTGTGATCCACATGGAAGAGTGTGGGTGCAAGCATAAAGTTGCAGGCAGGGACGGAACCACATAAGAGAATGGGGTCAGTGCCCCATGCACTAAGATCTGGAAATAGGAGTCAGTATATAGTTTCAGGCGGGGGCGGATCCACGTAGGAGAATGTAACATTACTCTATGTAAAGTACGTTTACCGAACACATTACCAACCTTTACTGGATAAGATTGGGATTGCGTATCCGAATAAATTCAAGGCAAGATATGGTGGGAGAGGGTAGTGTACATACATATGTGTATATTGTTTTCATCCATTTGTATTGGGAGAAAAGCACAATGTGTAGAAAGTAAAGGCCAGGAAGAAAAGAGCTAGCTGGCAGAAAAATGGAGGAATATGAATGAATTATTTGTCTATCATAAAAGAATGAGAATGACATAACAAAAGAATTTGAGCTTTAATACTACATTTTTGACCACCACCATACCACATCACACATTGCTTGGTTCATAGATCCCCATTCTATGTTCAACTCAATACCCCTTATGTATATATACTATCATTATCCGGTGGCAGATCCAGAAAAACCCTCCACTTAAAATATCGGAATAAATTCAAAACTAAAAACAAATCTACATTGTTTTAACACGTTCCGGATCTTAGCTGGGGCAGTGGATCTTCCCCTGTCTCATTCTAACGACGAAATTTGAGAGATATATAATGAACTCAACAATTATTTAGACCCCTCATCTTTGTTTTGTCTAAAATAATTAATCTGCGTTACTCAATAATCATTATCGAGGAAAGGTGTGGCTCTGAAAGTTTCGGGATGCGGGTCAAAAACTTATCAATCTTTTAATTTTAGATTTGTATGTTATTATGAGTTAATACATAAAATAGTAGATCATAACATGAAACTAACCATTCAATTTCTCACATATGTACGTGAATATAAAATTGTTTCCCTAACCCATTCCTCAATTTAAATAAATAAATAAATAACTAAAAAAACTTTTTCCCTACTGCGACATTTTTAACGGGTCGATTACCCCATATGTCTTCAAGGTGCAGCCACCCTAACCAGAGGATGACGACGGTTTTCGTCCCGTTGTTGTTGTTTTTTTTTTTTTTTTCCTCTCTAAAACCGAATCATATATTATATAACGAAAATCACAAAATATACAACTTTACAAAACACAAGCACAAAACTATTCAAAAACAATGTCCATTCGAAAAACTAACTATTCCAAGCCAAACGCAATCCCTTCTTGCTTTTCTAACCATCTATGATAGGAACACTTGCTTAGGAGGTCGTGAAATCCCCACTAGGTGTTGGTGTTGGTGTTGGTGTTGGTTACGCCAAAACCATACCCACTGAATGACCTTGTGAAATTAAAATCTCCATACAAAAAATGTCTCATTGTCCCCACATGTCTCTAGTGAGGCATTCATCCACCCATTCTCGGTTTGGGTCATTTTTGTTTAATGTGTTATCTTTCTATCATCAATTGTTCATCTTAACACTTTTACCTCTCATCTATGCTTTTTTTTTTTTTTTTTTGGGACTGAAAGCATTCATCCACCCTTTCTCGCACTATTCTCGGTTTGGGTCATTTTTGTTTAATGATTTGTCTTTCTATCATCAATTGTTTATCTCGACACTTTTTTACCTCTCACCTATGCATTCTTCAAGACTTTCAGTCCAATGTATCATGTGTGAAACAACCAGCATTAAAAGTAAACATATGTTCCGAAACCACTGGAACTTGACGCGTGAAGAAAATGGTAAGAAAAGTTAATATTATACACAAATGAAAGGTAAACGTGTCAAAATGAAACATTGAAGTTATTAAACAATAGGGGGACTAATAGTGTCTTTATCCATTGTAATTGTCACCACGCAATAATTGAATAATGTCTATGAGATTGAAAATGAATTTTTGAAAAAGAATGAGGAAAAATAAAATATCTTAATGAAATTGAATAAAGTTTATGAGGTTAAAAGGGGAAAAAAAAATATATATATCTTGAATGATTTCATCTGCATGTGCTCTAAAACTTCCAAACAAATGCATACAAGTAATAGAACAATTCTTTTTCTTACACACTGCTATGAACAAAATCAATTGTACATGCATATATACATACATAATAAAATAAATAACGCAAGGGATCATTATTTTGAACAAATCAACTATGATGCCTTCAACTTTTTTCTTTAACCCTCCCCGATATCTAGAATTTCTAGAAATGACCTGACTAATTCTGAATTTGAGCCTAGATGGTACCTATAGAGTCTGACTCTTATCCAAGAGTCGGGGCATGGTTTTGAGCTCTTTAACATGGCGTCTTTCGAAGAGAATCGAACATGGATCTCGATCCCGAGACATTCTCAAACTACCACTCGGTTATATTGTCTTCAATTTTCGTCTCCATCTTTTTCTCCCAACAAATTTCAAAACTTCATCAACAAGAATCACAGGCGCGGAAACCAAGACAACGAAAATCCACTCCGCTAAACTCAATGGAACCACACCGAAAACACTTGCCAAAAAAGGGACATACAAAATCAAGCAATGTAAGCTCAATGAGACAACCATGGCAATAAGAAGCCAAGGGTTTCTCCATGGGGGCATCTTAAGCAAGCTATTGTCTTCCGAGAGGGCGTTAAGCGAATTAAACAGCTCGATCGCAACCAAAACGGTTAGGGACAACGTCATGGCCTTTACTTTACCGACACTAAAATACTCGCAAGGGTCGGTAAAAGTTATGATCCGTCCTCCGAAGACCGTAAATGGAGTTGCGGTGAAATTGGTCCACGATGAACACTCGCCCCAGTTACGAAGTTGAGACAGTTGAACAAGCGTGTGACCATCGTGTAAGAGATCGATGCTTAGAAAGGATGGTTGAGTGTACCACCAGACGAAAACACCGACCGTAGCAATCCCAACGTAACAACCGATCACCTGTCGTTGTAATATCAGAGGTCACGAGTCGCAGTTGAATTAGTTCTAATCGGGTTAACATGATAGTAATTCAACATGGTATCAGAGTCAACATGGTCCCCGCATTGGTGAGAATTGCTATCCTTTCAGTGCGTCTTTAACGCCACCACACTGAATCTATTGTTTTGGCACCACAGTGATAATTGACTGTCTTCACAGGCAATTATGAAGGTGAAAATCGACTTTCACTCACAATGAACCAGGTGAAAGTTGATTCTGGAACTAATAATCGACTTTCCTCCGGCTGATAGTTTTCCATGTGATGCCGCAATAAAAACATTGTGGTGCCATTAAAGACACCCTTGTTTCACCCAACATAAATACACAATAACACGTAAAACCGATACTAACCATATAACGGAAGAAAACCCAAGAGTTAATCAAAGCATCGTTGGTTTTCCGTGGCAGTTTTTGCATTATGTCCACGTCAGCCGGGTTAAATCCTAGAGCAGTTGCAGGAGGTCCATCCGTTACCAGATTAACCCAAAGAAGCTGAACCGGTATCATACACTCAGGTATACCGATAGCAGCGGTCAAGAAAATGGAAAATACCTCCCCAACATTTGAAGATATCATGTACCTTATACATTATATTATAGATACAGATTCAGCACCAAATTTCACAATTTAAAGCAAAATTTATCGAAAAAACTGAAATAGATTTACCTGATAAAAGACTTCATATTATTGTAAATCGAACGACCCTCTGCAACCGCGGACACTATCGTACGGAAATTGTCGTCTGCAAGAACCATATCTGATGCTTCTTTTGCAACCTAAAAAAATTATCAGAAAAACACAAGTATAAAGCTGGAGTCTTTTTCTATCTATCTATCTATATATATATATATATATATATATATATATATATATATATATATATATATATAGCTGAAGGTCTAAAAAAGACGAACATCAATGAAAATGAGTTTTTAACTAATTACCAAAAAGCATCATTCAAAGGGTAGTTGTGTAACAAAAGTACAAACAACTGGTTGCATAGGTACGAATACGTGGGTATGGATACACGGATAAAAGGATACGCATGAACGAGATTTTTGAAAAATGTAGGATAGTGGTTCGGAGGGCATATGCGTAAGTTTAAAAGACATATGGATCAAATTGTATATAGTAAAACTGTAAGGACCAAATAATGAATACCAAAGCACAAAATAAGCATTTTTTAGTAGTTTTCATCATTTTGGACAACTTTTGTTCATTATCTTGCGGATTTTACTCTATTTCGATCATAGTTCTTCATTTCATATATCCTTGTTATGGTTACATCTGAATCCAGTATCCAACTTTTCAAAATTACGCATTTGTCCTATGGGTGTATCCTAAGTATCCGGTACGTATCTGTATCAAATACGTATCGGATACATGACGCGCTACCAAACAAAAGTATATGTAGTTTAGATATGTCACCTCGGTTCCAGCAATGCCCATAGAGATACCGATATCTGCAAGTTTCAACGCAGGTGCATCGTTAACTCCATCTCCAGTCATGGCAACAACCTCATCCATGTCCTTTAAAATCCGTACGATTTCTTGCTTATGCCTCGGTTCAGCCCTCGAGAACACCTTCCCTCCCGGTTTTGAAAGAATCTCGAGCTGTTTCGAAGAAGAAAACGACATGAACTCTTTTCCAGTAAAGCTTTTTCCCTCGAGATTTTCATCCTCAGAAAACAAACGAATTTCACGACAAATGGCCTCTGCGGTTGACTTGTTGTCACCGGTGATCACCATCACTCTGATACCGGCTCGCCTACAGTCTGAAATCGCTTCGTGAACTTCTTCTCGAGGAGGGTCCTGCAACAACAACGCAATAATAAGATAAAGATTTGCAAATAGTTTACAGCTAGATGTTTTGTGGCTTGTGTTTTTAGTGATTATCTACATGATAGGGAGGGAAAGCTATCAAACGAATAGAGCCGTTCGTGAGCAAGCTCGTATTTGACTTGTTATTGGCTTATTGCTTGTGATTGTTCGCTTGTATAGCTTAACGAACCGAGCTTTGGTACCTTTGGTTTCTTGGAATTTTCACTCAAGTCCCCAACGTTTCATTTTTGCACTTTAGCCCCTCATCTATGTTTTTTTTTTTACATTTTCTGTCCGAATTGACACGCCTCAAGTTTCTATTGGTTGTAGCATTTCGTACCTTCAATGTGAGAACCTTGCAAAGATCATAGATGAGGGGCTAAAGTGCAAAAAAATGAAACATTAGAGATATAAGTGACAACTTCGTGAAACAAAAGGGACTAAAAACGTTATTATCCCGACAACAAATAGTCTCATTGCAAGACACTGACCTGTAACCCAACTATGCCAACAAAAACAAGGTTACTCTCTACCGACGAATACCGAGACGTATCGAGTAGGTTCTTATGTGAAGGATGGCTCACAGCATAATAATCTGACAGCTCACCCAAATCATCTTTATATGCCAAACCTAGACACCTTAATCCCTTAGAACTCATTTCCAAATGCTGTAATAACACCGTTTTTCGGCATGGTTCATCGATTAAAACAACTGATCCATCTTCTAGCTGCACGTGGGAACTACGGTCCAGCACACTCTCCACTGCACCCTACATTAACCAATGAGAACGTTAAATCAACACACCTTGAATTAGCCGAAGAAATGAAAAAACTACGAAGATACACGCGTGTTCAGTAAGCAGGACAGATAGCCATTGTATCATTATAATCTTTATCTGAACATACTACCAAACTATGTTGCACAGATACAATTACCTGGATACGAGATATGTAGCTGCGGAATTCTATTATAAATATAGGACCGAATTGTACATAATAAAACTACAAGGACCAAACGATAAATATTGAAACACATGAAATAAAACGATTTTTAGCTGTTCTCTTTCATTTTCGGTTGTTTACAGACGGCTTTTCAATCATTATCCGGCAGTTATTACACAATTTTCAACATGGTTCTCCATTTCACATATACGTACAAGTTATGAATATGCATATCCGAAGCCTGTATCCAACTTCTAATTATGACAAACTTGCCCCTAGGTGTGTATCCTAAGTATCCGGTGTGTATATGTGTTGGATACATATCGGATACGGTACAAGCTACAAAACAGAACAGAAGTATACTCACAAATCACATTATGCATTTAGGATAATATATATATATCATTACTTTGACAAGTAGTCGATTCAGCCCGGTAGGTTCCCGCACGATAACGCTCATTGATTTACGGACACGATCAAACTCCAAAGTTGCAAGCCTCTTAGATCTTCTACTCCACCACTCACAGCAACCTGTATGTCAAAAAAAAAAAAAAAAAAAAAAAAAAAAAATCTCTAAAACCGGGATTCTTGTTAAAAGAATTAAAATCATTGAAAATATACATAGTCGAACCTAATTTAACCGTATCGGAATCAATCAAATAGCTTGCAGCAAGTTTGGCATGGCGAATTCGGTTCCTTGCCTTATTATCCGAAACTCCCATTTTTTCAACCAAGACCTTAAGTGCTGCCTCAGTAGGCAGTCCGGTTGCTCGAAACACACGTCCGTCGCGTATTATTCCACCGTCGTTGCACAAAGCACATATTTCAGCCATGGTTTGTAAGCATCCATGAATACCGCATGCATTCCAACCCGTTATTCCTCCGTCTTTAGGATCATAAGTAGTGCCCTTTACACGAAAAACCCTAGCAGAAGCAGTATTAGCCCCCATAGTGCAGAATTCAGTCACGGACATCTGATTCGTAGTTAAGGTCCCGGTTTTGTCTGAACATATGACAGTAGTGCACCCTAATGTCTCGACACTCGGAAGCTTCCGTACTATCGCGTTCTTTTTTGCTAATTTTCGTGTACCAATAGCTAGACAAGTAGTGATTACAGCTGGAAGACCTTCTGGAATGGCTGCAACTGCTAAGGCAACCGCTATCTTGAAATAGTACGTGCATTTCTCGAATGAGAACTTGAAGTTTGTCGGTAATCCGTTAACACGGTCCCACGTAAGGAAATACTTGTAGTTGATTATCCATACTGTGAGACAAACTAAGCCGACTGCGGTTGTTAAGCGTTGTGCAAATTCATGGAGCTTCTTTTTCAAAGGACTGTCATTTTCCTCTAATGAGGCCTCATGTATTTGTTTCTGGATTTTTCCAATTTCGGTTTGCATTCCGGTGTGGACTACTATCCCGATGCAACAACCGTTCACCACCGTCGTTCCTGCAAAAACCATGTTTTCTTTCGCCTGTAATTCACAATCATCTGTATATATAGGTTCCATGCCTTTTAAGATCGGCATTGCCTCCCCGGTTAACGAGCTTTGCTCGACTCGTAAAGTCGGAGTTTTCAGCAATGCAACTCGCATATCAGCCGGTACTTTATCACCTACACGCAATTCCACAATGTCCCCCGGTACAACCTCCTTAGCCGGTAAACCATGCGATAAGTACCCATCCCTAAACACTTTACATACATCACATTGCATCTCCTTAAGGGCTTCAAGCGCCTTTTCGGCATTGTTCTCTTGCCATACACCTACAACCGCATTTAAAACCAAGATCGAAATAATCACGAGCGGTTCCACATATGCCTCAAAACCCGAGTCCACATATGCCTCAAAACCCGAGTCCCCGGATTCATCATCATGTTCATAAAGGTAAGCTAAAACAAACGAAATGAAAGCCGCCATTAGTAACATCTTCACAAGCATATCATCGAACTGTTCCAAGACAAGCCGCCATAACGGCTTTTTTCTCTCTTTTTGCAGCTCGTTCAAACCGTATCTCTCGAGACGCTTCTCTGCTTCATAGGAACTTAAACCCTTGTCTAGTTTCACATTGTACTCTTTCAGACATTGTTCAACCGACCACGACCACGCAGGAAACGGTTCTTCATCGCCTGATGTTTCCATAAGATGTTTTGATTTTCTAGCTTTTTTGTAGATCACTTAAACCACATTTTGGGTTCCTATAATAAATGCAAATCACAATAAACAATTTTCAGCATGAATTCAATATTCATAAGGGAAAAAAAGCATTTAACCTCCTTAAACTACGGCATAAGCAAAATTTACACTCCTAAAGTACTATTCGCTCTATTTACCACCCTGAACTATAATTTTTGATTAATTTACAACCTTGACCTATAAATTATTTGATTTACCACCCTGAATTATGTATATATTCAATTTATACCCTTTAATAATTTATTTTTAGCATTTTGTCCATCATAAACCAAGGGTAAATAAGACATTTCCGAGCATATTCCCTTACCTTCCCCAAATTTTATTTTCTCCCACCACCCTTGCCCTCCTGCTCCCCAGCCCCTCCGCTTCTTTCAACCTTAACAACCAATTTACACATAAAACGAAATATAAATTCTTAAGTACCAAACCACATCAATCGAAAATCAACCCTGCCATCGCCTTGACATATCAGAGAACATTAAAATACTAAATATTCCAGCCACCGTCGGCAGCGACAACGGAAGCTGGAAGCTGGAAGCCGGAAGCCGTTTCTTGCTGCTACTTGAAGGTACCCAATTGGTGATGCATACATCATTGACCGGTAATACGGCAGAGTAAACTGTTGGTAATGGGTATGGACTATGGAGGTAGTGATGGTGCTGAATTTGAAATGGGTCCATGACTCCTACTCCGGACGACGGATCTTCTTTACGGCGGAAGTTGCGGTGGCAGCTGCAGGCGGCGCACTTGAGTACATCGAGAGTTTCATCAGCTACGCCTGGTAAGAATGGCCTGAGCTCTGATGCCGACTTCAAGGTTCTTTAAGCATTCTGAGGGCTTGCGTTGGTGGAAGAAAATAAAAGTTGGGAAGATAAGGGGATACTGGGAAATGACTTATTTACCGTTGGTTGATTATTGAAAAAATGTTAAAAATAGCTTAATGGGGGTAAATTGAATATATATAAATAATTCACGGTGGTAACTCAAGCAATTGTTTAAGTTTGTAAATTGATAAAAATTATAGTTCAGGATCGTAAATAGAGTAAATAAAGCTTTAGGGGGTAAATGTTGCGTATGCTATAGTTTAAGGGCTTAATTGCTTTTTTCCCTATTCATAATGATTTTAGAACTTCAATCAATCAAATAACTAAAAATTGCACACAAAAGTGACTGATTTCGGATGTGTGTGTGCAGGGGCGGATCCACGTATCCGGGGTCACGTGACCTCCACTGAATTTTATAAATAAAAAAAATAGTATTAAAACGATGTAGTTTTGTTTTTAAAAAGTATCGTTTTGTGATAAAAATAGATGTTTTAGACTCCGGTAATCCCACTGGAATTTTTTTTGGATAAAAAATGTAGTTTTAAACTCCGGTAACACCACTTGAATAAATTTCTGAATCCGCCACTGTGTGTGTGCCGGGGGGAGGGGGTGTGTGTGTGTGTGTGTGTTTTTACCAAGTTAGGTAATACTATAAAGAGCTGGAATCAGTAATATCAGTACAGGCAACTTATTACTCATTATTATTGCTCATAAAAAGCTCAACAAACTCAACCAAATAATAAACACTGAACAAGAAATTGCCTGGACAAGAAATAAAGGCAATAAATTCAATTACAACAAATCACAATCCAAAACTCTAGACAACATATATATAGGTTGGGAAAGTTATTGGGTGCACCCGCTATATGCGGAATGCACCAATGTGGCACGATATGGGTCTTTTATTTCTAACCTGAAATCAAACTGTGTGGTCCAGATTTATTTATCCGTTGCTTCAGTGTAAATAGAGATACCACATAATAACTTCCCGGTTGGGAAAGTTATTGATAGAAGTCGACCATTTACGGAAACGAAATGCCACTAAGTTATGCCCTACGGAGAGAATATATGTATGAGAGAGAGAAATTCATTTGATTTTCTTTTATTTCAATAGATAATTACCTGAAGTCAAATTTTACAATTCATACTGCTGTTAAAAATAGTAAGCTGACAATGTGAACGCCGTAAAGACAAGCCTGTAGGAGCCCGAACGCAATTAAAATAATTAACACGAATTAAACAACAATTTTATTGAAAATAAAACGAATTACAAATGAAAAATGAAATATATACTAAAATAAAGGTGGATACAATAACTCCGAGACGAGTAGAGACACTTTCTGTCCTTAAGACAAATTTGTCGGTGTGTACCCCGGTTAAAACCAATTGTCTCCCGGGATAACTCGGATTGACTTGATTCGTATAGAGGTACTTCTTACACGAACCTTCAACGAACTCTTCTAGTGCTTAGAATCTCTTCTTCAAACTCGTATGCAACTTCTTCGTAACTATATGAATGTATGAAGCTTTTCAATGTTGTATTTCCAAATGTGTATATGTAGCTTCAATCCATATGGAGGCTATATATAGGAGAGAGGTGAAATTTGGAATGAATTAATTACAGCCGTTTCATCGATTACAAACGAATGAATTACCATAACTCATCTTTATTACAATAGTTTCATCGATTCTGACAATGAATTAACCATTAATTATTGCTGAACCGAACTATGTTGGATAACCGAACCGAGCTGAACTCAATCTTCAGCTCAATCAGAATGTATATGAACTGGACCAAGCCCAATTAACTTTTGTATAAAAAGTTTAACACAGGCCTGGGCCTAGGGCCCTCAGGCCCATTCCCCAAAGCCCAAGCCCAAGCCCACGGTCAACGGTCAACGGGCACGGGCACGGGCGGGCGGCGGCGGCGCGCGCGCGTGTGGCCATTTTAGCAGAACGTCTGACTGCTAAAACCAACCCGCTATCTCTCCTTCTTCTGGAGCTTATACCACATATAACATTCTTCCCACATATATACTTGGAAAACATTTCTCTCTTTTTCCAATGTGGTACGCGGTTTAGTTGAATACTCTTCAACTTCCACTTCCAACAAAAGTTCTTTCAAACACCCGACTTCAAACATGCGTTAATTTCTCATTCACTCGTACTCCGAATTGAATGATTCTAAATCCCGAATTCATCTACGACTTACGTAGTTTTCAGAATTATCAAAACATTGTATATATTCTATACAAGAATATAATCAAATTAAGCTTGCAAAGTCGTCTGAATAAAATGATTATAAAATCATTTTTATTCACTTTAATTCAATTCCACTATTTTCTCCAACAAAGCCTAAACAAAAAATAGTAAGCTGCAAGAACTAACGACAAAATAAAAACAAGAGTAGTGATACATTCACTATTTCTTCTACCACAATATCTTACACAATACAATCAACACCACATATTTTATTGGGACTTATCACAATAAATAATTTATCACTTTAATCAATGATACACAGAATGTTGTGGTTTGTGCACATGTCATTTTCCTAAAAGCAAAGTTCAATTCAGATGGCCGAAGGTTACGGGTTAGTCTTCTATGAGGAGGATGTTTGAGGAGTGAGCCTACCTGGCTCACTCTGGACCATTCAAATTGTGTGGTCCAAAATGAGCCACGTAGACTCACGGTGCAAATGGAGTGACCATAAAAGACTAACCCAAGGTTACTCACCGGCAATCATTGACATTACTGTAGTTGAGTACTTCGAGTTCACGTGTAGAAGAGCGGCGCCCGATATGGACACGGCAATTATATTAGGGAAATACTTGTGTGGAGAAGGATTTTGAGGTGAAGTGACGGGAGAAACGATCAGAACCATACAGTTTAAAGACATAATGAAATTATGTGCTGTATGTGCATCCACACGTATCTCCACACCGTGTGAAGACACCACACAAGAACCACCCATTATATTATTGCCAAAGCAAATTTCAAGACAAATATCATTAAAGACAAATCTACCTTTTCTTTTCGGTGGTGCTACATACACTACATTTATCTCCACTACATCATCCACAACATCATCCACACCACACATCTAATCAGGACCCACAAAAAAAAAACATTTCTCTCTCCGATCTGTGGACAGGATCGTCCACTACATCATCCACTACACAAAATTGTAGTGGACATAGCATTATTCTTTTCTTTTATACAATAATTTCAGAAAAAAGTACACCAGTTTCCTTTCTTTTATACAATAATTTCTTCCGGCTCCCTTTCCGACAGCCATAATCTATCTCGTAATCCATTTTGCCTCATGGCACAACCCTTCCCCTTCTTTTCTGTGTCTAATTTTCTTTTATCTCTTTTTTTTAAAAAAAAAATAAGTAAGACTATCCATCCCATCTTCCCCGGTCATATCCAAATTTCTCACCAAACCATTTATAACCAGAGCATATATCATCAATTAATGTCGATGTCGGGGTCGGAATGTGACTTGGGACCCTGTTATGGGAAGCAAATCGAAGCAATCGGGAAGAGAAGAGACATATTGGCTATTTATTTGGCTCTAGATTTTAAAACTAAATGAAAATGGAGTTTCATCCCACAAACAGCCCCAGTACAATACATAAAGCATTCACCAAAACTGAACTCCAAGTCCATTTTGATAATCAATTTATTAGTATTTCTCAAGTCTTTTATCTTCTTTCCTTGTTCATCCTGATTTTTCCCCTTCTATTTTATGCTTGTTCTATTTCCTTGTTGTTGCATACGTGAAGTTGAATTCTTTTGGTCAAACAACTACTATAATATTTCTTTGGCTACATCGGAGGTGGTGTCTTAGAGGTGTTTGCATCGGAGGTGCTGAATGGGGGAAAGATTGTTGCAGGAAGGGGTTGGCCGGTTGGGGATAGGGGCGATCTGGAGGTACGTGGTGTAAAGTCCCACATCGGTAAAATAAGAGAATGCTCACCCCCATATAAGTGTGAGACATAAATGTCTTGTCAACTCGGGTTAGCCCTTTTAGACCAAGCGAGGACGGCGGTAAGCGGTTGACCGGACCATTTATGACTCGTTTAACGCTACTGGACCGGGGTGCAGGGGCGTTACGAAATGGTATCGAGCCGACTATCGACGGAACCATGCGGCTGCGCCGTACGAAGAAGACGGTGTAAGGATGGCCTCTAGTTACCTCTGGTAGGGACGATCCGGGAACGGTCTCGGCCGTCACCGGCGAGGACGCGGGTCCGCCCTTAACATAAATGTCTTGTCAACTCGGGTTAGCGCACCCAGACCAAGCGGCGGCGGCGGTCGGTTAGCGGTTGACCGGACCATTTATGACTCATTTAGCGTTACCAGACCCGGGGTCTGGGGGCGTTACACGTGGTTTAATAAATTAATGAAATAAGCGCAATATTGTCATTTTTTATTAAAAATGCCCTGGCACTAATTTACTTGCCCTGGCCATACCGGGCGCCTAGAAGAACAGAGACGACAACAAAAAAAAAAAAAAAAAAAAAAAAAAAATCTCACATGATCTGCAAATTTCAACTGCAAAATTTGATTGATGGGACAAATTGTCACCCCTGCACTGCTTCTCAAAATATATGCATTTTTGTTTCAATAATAAAGCTATCTTCGAAGGCAAAAGAACATAATAATGTAAAGGCTAAAGCACAGCAAAAAAAAGGGTCTCACCTGAAAATTGAGTTTGTCCAGGAAAGAAAGCAGATTTCTGGGAAAAGTCAAATCTTTTACTCCCACCCATTTGCTTTTAAATATAAAGGAAACAGATTATGCAAAAAAAAAAAGGAAAGTCAAAAGCTTGTGCAGTAACATGCAAAGAATGGGACTTTGAATTTGAAAGGAAAATATTAAACAAATGAAATTGCAAATTATGGTTTTTAGACAAAGGGAATAGCCGAATAGAGAAGGAGATTGTGATTTTTTACAAAGCGGGTCGAGATTTTTTTTGCACAAAAACTGAATAAAGTTGAAAAAAATATAATCTTGCTACTCTTCTTCTTATGTTCTTCCATTTAATCAACTTGCAGATCCATGGCCCTTCATGTGCTCTGATCCGCGTACTGCCATTTGTTTTTGTTTTTTGTTTTGTTTTTTAGTAGGTCCCGTCCCTTGACATCTCACTGTCGTAAAGGATCATATATTGATGGTAAGGGTCTGGATTTTTCGCGTTGTTTCGGTCGATGTGATCGGTGGGGAAGAAAGAAATGAATTAATGTTCTTTTGGGAAAATAAAATAAAATACACCTACCGACCTGAAGTACTTTAGGTTTTCGCCTTAGTACAATGGTCATACAACCGAAAGATAAGTGCATCGGGTGCACTGGTTGATGCCGTTGGCACCACTTTTTTACTATTTGTATTCATTTTTTTATTATTTTTTCGGATGAAAGAAATGTCGGTGTCACTGGTGTTCCTTGTTGAACACCAAAGTCAGTGTAAGTGTCACTGACGTTGGCATTGACGATGGTGACACTTGTTGGAGAAAAACCGAATCGATAGGGTCGAACGGTCAACTTTAGCGCTAATTTTGGATAGACTCTGATGTATATCATCGAGAGTTATTTATATGGTTAAATTCTACTCACGGAGTTATTTATACATCTCTCGATTCGGTTATCGAATGATAAAATTAATGTCAAAGTTGATGAATGTATCGAATTATCAACTCGAATTTTTCTAATGTCGCCTGGTCATTTTAGTTGACAATAATTAATTAATTAATTAAGTCGGCTATTGTCTTGTCTTGAGAGACAAGAAATTGTGTCATCCGAAGAGAAAAATAGTGTTGATACATCTCTCCACTATATAAGTTCGCGAATGTGAATTATCATCGGATTTTTGAAGTGCTTTAAATCCGAGTCGTAAAGCCGTTGAGTCGATTGAGAGAAGTTCGTCGGAGCTCGGATTTTTGAAGTGCCTCTAAATCCGAGGCGTAAAGCCGTTGTATCTTGAGAGACAGTTGCTACTACCATGGGCACCATACCGGAGCAATCTGTCTTAAAGAAAGAGTAACTACTCGCCTCGATTTGTCATTTATTTATGCATCGCAATTTATTTTTTTCTTTGCTTTGAGTCAGATCTGTGTTGTGATAGCTTAATATTTAGATCTATATTGCAATAGTTTTATTTCATTAGATCTATCATATACTTGTATTAATTTATTAGATCTACACCGTAGTTGCTTTAATTTGTTAGATTTACATAATATAATAATATCTTATTTTCGAGTTTTACTTTTCTGCATTTAATTATTCGTAATTACATCTGTAAATTACGGATCTGTTCTGTAAATCACTACACTCACTACACACGACACATATCCCAACAACACTGACACTGACGCTGGTGTTCAACAAGGAAAACCAGTGGAAAGTCGTGGACTGACGTTTTCTAAATTATAACACTTTTATAAAGGGAACGTCGATGTCACTGGTGTTCATCGTTGAACACCAACGTCACTGATGAACACCAAGTGACACCGACGTTCCATTTATAAAAAAGGTGTTCAACGAGGAACACCAGTGGCACCGACGTTCCGTTTATAAAAAATCACCGAGTGTTGAAGTAATTTTTTATGGTGCCGGGAATAATGTGATGCCGGTAGTAAAAAGGGGTGTGCCAATAAAAACCCTATATATTTTGGGTGGAAATTATTTCCGAGTCTAATTTTACTATACAAAAGCACTCATGTTTTTAATTGAAAATCATGCGTATCTGAATCCTGGCTACGCCTGATTCCATTTCAGCCCGTGTCCTTAAAGCAAAATATTTTGATAATCACGACTTTAAAGATGCTTACCTCCACGAGAAACCCCTCATTTATCTGGAAAAGCATCTTAAAAGGGAAGAATCTCTTTTTTCATGGGTTAAAATGGAAAGTAAGGAGCGGAAACAATATTGATATCATCAATGATGCTTGGCTATCTGCTTTACCTTCATTCCAAGCGCATCCTAATGAAGGAAAGTTGCCCAACCGCAATGTAAGTTGTCTTATTAACTCATCTACTCGCCAATGGAGACAAGATTTGATCTGGGAGGCCTTCAATCCATTTGAGGTGGATAAAATCATGTGTATCCCACTTTCCCCAGAAGCCACGGAGGACAAGCTAATTGTTGGGTAGTGTCCGAAAGACAATTGTTGCTTGTCTATACAGGCAAGTGGGAGATTGTTGGAAGTAACGCCCGAAAGACAATTTCTATGATTGTTTTTATGATAATAAATGACAGATTTATTCTCATCTTATTATGTGCTTCGTGCTTATATGTAATACACCGTTGAAAATCCTAAGTCGTATCATATGTAGTCATATAACTTAGTGTGTGTCACACGTGATGATTAAATTTATAGTGATACACTTGAATTGTTAGTTCGTGATGAACTTAATCAAAATATGGGGTCTATTGATTAAACCACCATTAATGCGCCTAGAACACTTTATGGTGTGACCGTCCTATCCGGACCGTCGATATTGGTTATCTAAGTAGGCCATTTATATATGATGTAGTAATATAGAACTGGACCGATTTAATCTGCATTTCTCAAATAATTCCGTGATTGAGAAATCTTATTAAATCACAAGATGATCATATATGAATTAACTTTAATCCTGAAGTTATTGCAGACACCTGCTTGTTTCAAGATAGGGTTTGATGTGTTCGTTAAGGATCGCTAAGAGGCGCGGTCCGAATCACTTTCACGTTGGCACTATTCTGGAATGAGTAAGGAGTGTGTGTCTCACAGATATAGAATCCATTCCTTCCTGCGGGAAGTAGAAAGACAATCATCTTATTTGTTAATCCTAGAAACTGGTCGATCGGCTGAGTTCGTATTGGTTATAAACTAATTGATCACTAGTGGGTTAATGGTAATAAGGATAAGATGTAATGAAGAAGGTTTACGGAATAATCTCACTTCGTTACGGATAGTCTATTGAGGGTTAGTTTGTATGTAATGATTATATCAATGAAAATTTATCGACTCGACGCTTTGAGAATAAGTTATATCTATAATCGATAGAGTTCAGTTTCGGATTTATGGTGACATAATTCCGAAATTAATAATTTGAGTAGAAATATTATGTTCAATGAATATTTTATTCAATTAATTGTAGATACTGATTATAGGTACATGGTCCCCGGGTAGGCTCCTAACACGCGAGTGTTTTCTCGTTTTGTGGAATCTCGAGAATAAATTAAATAGTTGGTCTATTTAATCAATATGCGAATATTATTTATTTGGTAAATAATATGTAAAATAGAAAAGACATTTTCTATTAATAATATTGGCAAGATGGCGCCACACTTAGTGAGAAAATTAGGAGAAGAAATTTTCCTAGAGTATGTCACATGTGTAATTAATTATTTATTTATTTGTTAGATAATTAATGGAAAAATAAGAGATTGATTTTTTAATCATTATCTCATTTATGGAGATTATCTCATTTTATGGCAAATATATTTTCCTTATAGAAATAGGTAATTGTATTGTGAAAATGATAACCCTATCTCTTTACTGGTTATTTTCCTATATAAAGAAAGTTCCTTCCAACACAATAACTAATCACAATTGGCGCCACATTTTAATAAAAAAGAAGAGAAAAATTAGTTTCTTATTCTAGCCATTAGGAGGAGAAAAACCTAGGGTTTTCTTGGAGCATATTCAAAGAGGTTCTACTACGAGGATCGACATCCACCAGTCATCGCTTAGAGATACAATCCGGAAGATCACGGCTTCTCTTCTGTTGGGTAAATCTTCAACCTTCTTGTAGTTATATTAATTAATCATGTAAATTAAATCATGGTAAAATCGTATACGAATTTAATTCGTAGCTTTCGCTGTGCATGATTGAGCGTCTCGATCGGTGGTGTGAATCAGATCTGACGATCCAATTATGGATCGGATCCGGATTCGGGTTTCTGGATATCCAACACTGATATGGCACTACTCGAATAATTGGATCTACAATGTTAAAACTGGGTATCAATTGGCTCACGAGTTTAAATTTCGGGGGTCAACATCTCCGGCCTCAACATCCTCACACTCATGTAGTAGACTCTGGACTAGCTTGTGGAAATTGAGAGTAAAGCCGCGGATTATTCACTTTATCTAGAAGCTTATCAACAATATCTTGCCTACGGCATCCACACTACGGTCCAGGGGTGTTGGCACGGGCTTATGTCAAGTATGTTTACAACATGAAGAAACAAATTGGCATTGTCTTTTTGAATGTCAAATCCCACAATACATTTGGCGCAATCATCACCTTGGTGAGTTCTTCTCCAATCTTAGAGTACACTCATTTCTTGATGGTTTGATGAAAACAATGTATCCGAGCTACTCCATGTAATCTACCTATTACGGAACATATGGAAGGCCATAAATAGGCATATTTTCCAAGGTGAACCGGTGCACATAAACTCCATTTGCAATCGTTCGGCATTTGAGGCGGATGAATATATACAAGCTATCACGAGACAACCAGATATTGCCAAGGGCGGGAACTTTGACACTGAATGGAAGCCTCCACCCACAAGCGCCCTCAAGGTTAATATTGATGCAGGTTTTAGCGAGTCGTCAACGGCAGTTGGTGGGATACTTCGTAATAGTCAAGGAAAAATAATTCGAAGCTTCTCAAAAAAAATTGGAAGGAAGATATGATGTCTTGGTTGGAGAGGCCTTAGCGATTTACCACGCTTTGATGTTTGCGCTCACATGGGGATTCTTTAACATTATCATTGAAAGTGGTTCGCTTATCCTACACCATCGATTTCAAAATCAAGTAGAAGACTTATCTTCGGCCGGAAGTATTATAGAGGATTGTAAAAAACTTATGTCAGCTTTCATTTCTCTTTCGTTCTCTTTTGTTAAAAGGCAAGGTAACATGCCTGCCCATTTTCTCGCGAGGGAAGGCCTCAATCTTGTTGGTTGCCTAGAATGGAGTTCTTCTCATCCTCTTCATGTAATCCGTGCTTGTATGGCGGACTGTGTTCATCTAAAAATTTCTTATTTTGATTTTTTTATCTATGTTACTATTGGTAATTTTATATTTTAATAACAAATGTAACGGCCAAGTTTGTAGATCTATGTAAGTATTCGGGTAAAAGGACAGGTGCCCCGTGCTCCGAAACAAACAAAAAGCTGCTTACCGCATTTCCGGGTCACCACTCGGGCAACTGACTGATCAGGGTTCTAGGACAGGTGACTCTGTCTTCTTCCACGGAAAGAGTGCAAAAGCTGTCACGAAAGAAAGCACTCTAGTGGGAAAGCGATTAGACCAGGCAAAAGATTGGAAGGGAAGAACGGAAGAGTGTAGGCGCGGATCATGCTTCCACGGCCCGTGGGAGGACCGACTTTGGGCGTTAATTCCGTTGAGAATAGAGGTCCAAGGCAAGCAAGGAAAGCTGCAAGGGTCTCAGTAGCATTCCACCAGTGGGGAGGGAGATGGGGAAGAGTTGCATTATACATATATGCAGAAAACAATCAATCGAGTTGATTCTCACCGAGTAAACAAACACTACTGTAATTATAGAATCGCTACATATGATTCATCAAACTGAACAAAGATATGGAGAGTTTCACAAACACTTTATAATTCTTCTTCTTGATATTCTGTACTTACTTCAGTGTAAGTGTTGTCTACAACATTGCCATCTTCAGAAATTTCAATGGATTCAGAACTAAAAGAAGAAGAATCTGAATCTTCATCTGCTTTCAAACTTGCAACAGAAGTAAACGAACCTTCATCATCCGATGGGATGTCTGAACCGGTTTCACTGCTTGATTCCGTTTGAGTAGGGGAGAGCAAGTAGTAGTTAACACCATTGACAACGTCGTATACCATTAAACCGATTCTACCCCCAACCCAACTGCCCAAAGTACTTCCTACCAGGTAACCAAACCGACCAAACTTTTGTTCTCCGGTAAAGCCAACACCGTACGTCCCAAACAAAGTTCCAACACCTCTAAGGGAACCTTCTGTAATTGTACCACCAAAGTATACAGCTTCGAAAAAATCCCATCCAGACGATATAATAGGGCCTAAAACACGCTTGGCTTTTCGTGTAGCCAATTTCGCAGCCTTAGCACCCTCTTTTTGTACTTGCTTGGCTGCGTCTTTAGGATCAAGACCTTGTGAGATAACATCAGCGAGAGCAGTCTCGATTGCTAGACTTCTTGCTCTTTCAACATGAACAGATCTAATATTGTATGTATAGAGCTTTACACTCTCTTTTACTATACATGCAAGTGTACCAGTTCCCCCATCAAAGCAATTCAAAAACGTAAACTGTCCACTCTTGGATGCAGCTTCTTCCCCAACCAGCTTCCTGCATTTTTCAGCTGCAACACGGGGGAGTGTATATTTACAAGTGACAAAGCAAATCAACAAATACGGCAAACAATATACTCCTAATCATTGACAAAAGCGGTGCTTAAGCACTAAAAGCGTTCGCCTAATCATTTTCAAAAGTGCTTAAGCGACGCATTGACAACTATGGTTCCATTTGAGGATACAAATGAAGAGAAAGGCGTTGCACTGTCATAACAACCCCCCCTCCCTGGCTCTCTCCCCCCCACCCCACCCTCCCTGTTGCTCTGCTCTAAACAATAGTGAATGAATCTCTAAGCATTCCAGCATTCCTTCTCCTACTACACTACTTCATAAACGCTGACCCTATCAATTTATCAATGCAATACAATAGGCTCGTTTATGGGATAAGAATTAAATATAATGTTCAGTCCGTTAAATCCTGTGCAATATCATTTTAAGGATAGAGTGATTGCACTAACCTCGGTCTATGAGTTTTCGTGTCTATCCGGTTTTGTCAAATTTTTCGGTTCATGCACATAACAGATAATTTCTCATATTCAATTAGGACAGCATGCTAATTAAAGAAAGAACTTTCCCTAAAAACAACCGTTCACACACGTCACTGAGTGAGAAGAACAATGGTAAGCACATAAATGAACATATTCTACAACAATAATTCAGTTTTATTTCTGAGGAGGGATACCATTAACTGAAACACAAAATCAAGAACATAAACTTCACAGCAAATAATCATGCCATTATATACAAGTTTTTTAATTACTCACATCTTCTGGAAAAAAAAGGCTATAGGGAGCATAACTCCCAGATTTTTTTAAATTAAAATACTGAATGATGGAATATAAGATATAGCATATGGAAATTGCAAAATGGAGCCAAAAGATGTTGCAAAATTGAACTATTGCAAAATCTAACTAGCTATGTAGCATGATTGTTAAACAGTGGTACTAATCCCATCAGGATTTCAAATCAAATTACACAAAATACATGGTTTCTAGACCTAATTAGAAATTTAGGAGAGAGGGATCAAAGGAACTGGAAGTGAAGTTACCTGTGATGCTAAGAATGATAATCCCAACAACAAAAATCAGGAAATGAAATCGCTTTTTCCGAATAATATCCATTCTTCTGCTTCTAATTCCCGAAACCAGAAATATTGGAAAATATCTTGAGATTTCCTTAAAATTATGCTGTTTTTTTTAATAGGGATTCAAAGTAAATTGCTCTGGGATTTCAAAGAAGTTTTCAATCTGATTGCAGATGCAGATTTTAATCCCAAAAAAAAAAAAAAAAAAAAAGGGGATCAGGAAGGAACAAAAACAAATGGCAAGACACGGAGAGAATTTTTTTAAAATACGTCGTACAAGTCAACTGTAATTTAATTTTTTAAATATATTCATTTTACATTAACAAACATTATTATTCTCTTTGTTTTTTCATTTAATTTATTACCGATCCAATTATTTTTATTTAATTTATTATCGATCCAATCATTTGTGATATTAATCCAATTCTGTCGTCTGTGTGAAAAATAATACAGTGACTTTTATTTAGGGCCAAATTTTGTCACATAGTGTTTTTACATTACATATCATCTATACTAATGCCAATAAAGTTTTAGATTTACAGTAAATGACATGAATCTTATTGATTTATTGCAGATGATATGACAATGTCTTAACATGATATATAAAGGTGCATTGCATACAAGACGACAACATATGAAGACATCATCATATTGTATAATTGCATATGTGGACATGTGATATACAATGATACACTAATGTATCATCAAAGACGATACATTAAGCATGGAATAATCAGCAAATGGGGAGAGACATGGATAAACCACAAGATCAAATTTGATCCAATGGCCAATAAGGTGCACAAAGTCTTCAACAGGAAGTTTTTGCATGGTATAACCACGTACACATAATTTACCGGTAAACAAATCTGGATCACACAGTTTGAATTATGATTAAAAATAAAAGGTGTACAGTTTGTCATATTTATGCACTCGGTATATGGCGGGTGCAGCCAATAACTTTCCGTCTTCAACTTGGTAGATGTAAGTAGAAGTGTCTTGTCTTGCTTTTGGTCATCTTCTCCTTTACGGCTCTCTTGACCTCATGAGTTGCAATTTTGGTTTAAAAGAAGTTGAGAAGGAAAATGAGAAGAAGTTTCCTTTGATCAAAGGTTGATTTTCCAAGTGCAAATATTCAAATGCAACGGCTAAATACTATCGTACTTATGCATTCATTTTACGAAAGAGAAATTTGAAATTTTATCATAGTCCTAGTAACATGTTTTAGTTTTTTTGATACAAACATTTCCTTACTGAATTTCATAGTTTAGCCTTATTTTAATATCTCTCGGATGATTAGTTTTAGTAGCAATATGAGTTTGATGATGGAAGTGACTATTGCTCCGACTACTCCCATCTTAGTGACTATCTTATATTCCATGAGTTTAGGTCAGCCTTCATCATTCATAATGTTATAGATATGCATCCATATATATTAGTAACATGATATACGTTCAAGTTACAATGTAACTTGACGATCCAAAAAATCGTCAAGGTGATCCTCTAAACTCGCTTCCTTGATTATGACCTAAGAATGCTTCAAGAACACAGGAAAACGATGATGGAGGGGGGTGGTTTGATTTGTTTTAGACTACCTTAATGATGATCAAGCTGCCTACGTAACCAATGGTTCAATTGGAATCAAGTCTTCGTAGTTCCTTAGGGACAGTTTTATATAGAGGAGCCTAGGCCTTAGGGTTTAAGGTGGCGTGTCTGTGATTGACACTGATTAACGTACTCCCTAAAGAAAAAGATTATGATTGAATGATCTCCATGATTATAGGAGATAATTATGGTATTCAAATATTAATATTAAATAATAAAGTTATGAGCCTTTATTATTCAGAATTTTATAATGGTTATCTGGTTATTAGGCAAACGCGGTATAAGCTTAAAGGCAAGTTTTGCCAGGGATATACTGGATTGGCGGGGTCGGCTCACAGGGATCGGAGACCATGAGCAAGCTCCCATGTCCACAAGATTGTGCAAGTCTAAGGACCTTGTTCGATCAAGGAGATCGGTGGAGACCGTACAACCGATCTCACAAGGTTCATCGTCTGACTCCTCTCCGACCTGCCGGAGACCGAGATGGCTTGATCCAACTATGGTCGGACACACGAGGATTAATAGTGACAAACCGAATGGGTGATCTCCCTGGGATCGTCTCTAGGAAGTCAAAAGCGGTTTATTTCCCTTGGTCAAGTGTTGAGCCACCAAAGAGGCGCGACGTGGATGAGTCTATTTTCTGGCAGCATCATAACTAGAAAATTATGTAGTATAAATTTGTAATATTTATGTTGGAGTGTGAAATTTATGTAGTGGTAATGTATCGTAGTGTGATTGACACGATGATACTTTTACTTATGTACTATTAAATATTGGATTGATATTTGTATTAAGCAAGACTTTTTGATTTTCCACCATCCATATTTATCTTTGTAGCACACTCCACGACCGCGAGGCTTTGCGACTCGATAATTTTTTTTGTATGAATCTTGGGTCACGACAGAGCGATCTGTATTCATAAATTTCTCAGATTTATCAGGTCATGTCGTTACATATCCATTTTATTTTATTTAATTTCGTTTCAATAATTCCACCCAGCCATGAAAAGTTATTTCAAAGATCAATTTCCTTATAGACATAATTACTCGGTATTACGAAGTCAATATAGAGGTCAACCTTGGAATGTAATCGATTCGAGCTCGACTTGAGTTGACTAAATAAACTCAGGCTTGAGCTCAATCGATCCCTAAAAATACAAGATCAAACTCAACCAAATACTTGATATAACTCGATTCAGTTCGTAAACTCGATTATTTTTTTAAAATTCATTTATTTTCTCATAAAATACGACAAGATAGAGCTCGAATAGTAATTATTTAACATAGGTCAATTAACTCGTAAGTTACACGATTTCTGTATTTTAAAGTTCGAGACAAGCCCGATTAATCGTTCGAGTAACCCAATTCATCGTGAAAAACAAAAACAAACACCGAATCAAGTACAAATAGCTTACAAGTAGTTTGATTCACCTAAGCATCCAAGTCAAATCATATAGGAAACCACTTTTCCAACCAATTTCCTGATGGGAAAATTATATCGGCGTGATGTGTTAAAGTGTACTGATCTTTTATCCAAAAAAGAAAGGGAAAAAAAAGCAAAAAAAAAAAAAAAAAAAAAAAAAGGAATTCAACAGAAAACGGAAAAAACAATGATCGACAAGAAGGGCGAGGTTGTTTGTAAATGTTTTTTTTTCCATGTTAGAATTCTTTGCGTTTATACTTCTATAGCATTATTCACAGTATAAATTGTGCATTTGATTGAGGTGATTCATCGAACACCTTTATTGTGTTCTTCTGGCTCAACCCATTAATTTATGCACAAACAGCATTGCAGAAATCAGGTTTTCACAATAGAACTAATCTCCAGACTCCAAGGCTTAATCTTTTGCTCACTGGTGTTTCTGGGGTTTGTCAGAAGATGGAAAACAGTCGATTTCATGGTGGAGGGAAAGGGAGGAAGGCAAAAGCTGACCTTGAAGCTACGTTGAGAAAAGCATGGTATCATTTGAGATTGTCTGTTCGTCATCCAGCTCGTGTTCCAACCTGGGACGCCATTGTTTTGACTGCTGCTAGCCCCGAGCAGGCTCAGCTCTATGATTGGCAACTTAACCGTGCTAAGCGTTTTGGCCGCATTGCTCCCTCCACTGTTACTCTCTCTGTGCCTGATCCCTTTGGTCATCGTATTGGCTCCGGCGGTGCCACTCTTAATGCTATTTTTGCCCTTGCCCATCACCTTGGTCTGCGTGATTATGCGGTACTTAAACTAGTGTTATGTATTTCATTATTGTTGAAAGTACAAGTTGAGTTTAGCTTCTTTAGCAGCATCATAGTGACAATTGAGTTTTTAACGGTTGATTACTTTCCGTCTATCATCGCATTTGACCGGATGAAAGTCGATTTTAGAGCTCAGAATCGATTTTCCACGGGGTTGATTGTTTTCGGTGTGTTGCCGCGGTAAAAATATCGTGTTGGATTTGAAGGAGCCTTTTTTTAGGGGGTTGCAAACTTGCAAACCGCTATTTTTTGCTTCTATTTTTCTCTGATTCCACCCTTGATCATCACGGGACTGTGTTAAGAAGCTAACACATAAAGATCCTCCATTTACAGACTGGACAATATTCCTCTGTGAAAAAAGAGTTCCCATATCAAGTACCTCATAGTAGTACATTTATGCATACACACTTGTAGGTTTGTGACTTCGCATCAATGGATTGTGTTGTCCTTGTTTATGTTTTTTTCAAGGTACAGGTTTGTCACGTCTTGTTTCAAACTTGTTTTGCTTCTGGCTTCATCATTCCGTTTAGTTTTTTGAAATGAAATACGTTATCTAGTAAATTTTATTTCATTTCATCATTGGAACCCCAACAAGAATAGAAAGATCTCTAGGAATTACATGTACTAGGTCAGCCATACTATTTGTTTCTTTTAAACATCAGTCTTTCTTTATGCAGCCGAAACAATCTTCAATGGAATTGCACCCTAGTGTAATTATCCAGTGCCTTTTTTTTTTTATTTATAAATTCTATCCAGTGCCTTTAGTCATCTAAATTTTCGTCCAAGTATTTGCTTATCCCTTTTTCTCTGCCATAAATAGACCGACAGCTGATCTTTTCTCTGCGATTTTGAAAGATTTATTTTGGAGATTTATGCACAGTTATGTTGCAAGGAAATATGCATGCAAAGCAGTCGGTGACTATGTATATGTTTTACTTTTTAATGACGTAGATGCAACACGTTGTCAAGGTGCTTTCAACATATCTATGGTTTAGTCTTGTGCATTGTTGATGGAAAATATTTAATATCAGCAGGAATCTGATGAATGCTCCTCCGTTTCTGTATCTTATGCGAGAAATGGAGGGTTTCACAACGGATCTGTCTCCTTGCCGTTGGTCGAATTGTTCCAAAAGAAGCATATCTTATTAGTTCATGCTGGTGGTGACTCTAAAAGAGTCCCTTGGGCAAATCCCATGGGCAAAGCTTTTCTGCCTCTTCCTTATTTGGCATCAGACGATCAGGATGGGCCGGTTCCTTTGCTTTTTGATCACATACTTGCAATCGCTTCTTGTGCCAGACAAGCTTTTAAACACGAAGGTTACTCATCCCGTTTTTGAATTGTTACTGGATTCTAATAAAGAGTCTTTGTACATTGTGTTCTTTTTGTCCAGATGCTCATATTTTACCACGCTGCTAACAGCTTTTAGGTGATCTTGGCATGATAGATTTCAAAACTAGCTTTTATTCTGGCAGGTGGTTTATTCACAATGACAGGAGATGTACTACCTTGTTTTGATGCCTCCATGTTGGTGCTTCCAGAGGATGCTGCTTGCATTATCACTGTTCCTATCACCCTTGATATTGCGGCCAATCACGGTGTTATCGTGGCATCCAAATTAGTGGGTTCCGATGAAAATTACTCCACGCGAATGGTGGAGAATTTGCTCCAGAAACCTAGTATGGAGGAGCTTTTGGGTCATCAGGCAATTTTAGATGACGGTAGAACTTTGCTTGACACGGGTATAATTGCTGTTCAAGGTAAAGCATGGATGGATCTTGTATCACTTGCCTATTCCAGCCAATCAATGATATCTAATCTTCTTGAAACCAAAAAAGAGGCAAGCTACAAGCTGTTTTATTTGTGTTTTTTTTTTTTTTTTTCCTTTTGCTTACACCATCTAGACACCTGCTTCTAGAGAATTGAAATGTTTCTCTTGCCTGTCTTTAATGGCCATAACTATGTGTCATATTTCTGTTTATGAAGCCAGAGTTTCTTACATCAAATAACAGAAGTGATTCTTTTTTTACATGCTTTAAATTAAAACATCCAATTCTCACCCGTAATTGTTTTGATTATGCAGTTCTCTCAGAGTTCGCATGATATATTCCTTTTTATTTTGTTTAACATATTGTTTAGAAGTTCTAGCCTTTTCATTTAAATTGGTAGATATGGTACTGAACAGATATATGTTATGTGCTTTGAAGCTATGTTCTGACATCTCAATCATTCAATGCTGTAGGAAATCTTTTTCTCTAGGCTTCTCATTGTGTGTTTGTTTATCAAAAAAAGAAAAAAAGAAAAAGAAAAAAAAGACACATTTTCAGCCTCTTCATGTAATGGGTGCCTTGTTTACTCTGAATCTTAAACCTGTGGAAATAGTTATCTATTTTATTTCTTTTACTAATATAAGACATTTCTCTTTTCTTCTATGTACAGGTGAGTTTGTATGAAGATCTTGTGGCAGCTTGGGTACCTGCTAAGCATGAATGGCTGCGCCAACGGCCTCTAGGAGACAAGCTCGTCAGTGGATTGGGGCAGCAAAATATATACAGCTACTGTGCTGGTAGGCTTTTCATTAATAAATGAATAAATTTGTAGCTTAGAAGAAGTTTTCTGTCATTCCCCACCCTCCCCCTTAAGATATAAGTCTAGTTCTCAGTGATATGTTTAATTGAAAATTTTGTGCCTGGTTTTGTGGTTTAAAATATTATCTGCGGGTTGTATCTGAAGTCCGAACAAAACTGGACTATTGATTCTCTCATTGTTTGTTTGCAGATGACCTCTTATTTTTGCATTTTGGAACTTCCAATGAAGTTTTGGATCACCTGAGTGAAACTGGTTCTAGGCTTGTTGCTCGAAGGCACCTTTCTTCCATCCCGGCAACTACAGTATCCGACATTGCCGCATCTGCGATCATCCTTTCTAGTGAAATCGCCACCGGTGCCTCTATTGGAGAAGATTCTCTTGTATATGATTCCTCCATTTCAAGCGGAATGCAGATTGGTTCTCTCTGTGTGGTTGTTGGTGTACATGCAATAAGACCAACCGATATATTGGTCGATACTTCGCTTAAGTTTGTTATTCCAGACCGCCACTGCCTTTGGGAGGTCCCTTTGGTGGGATATACAGAGAGTGTTATTGTATATTGTGGTGTTCATGATAACCCTAAAAGCTCACTTTCGGACGGGACTTTTTGTGGGAAACCCTGGAAGAAATTACTAAATGATTTGGCGATTGAAGATTCTGATCTATGGAACTTGGAGGGAACTTCAGAAAAGTGTTTGTGGAATGCCAAATTATTCCCTATCCTTCCATACTTTGATATGCTTATGATGGCTTCGTGGTTAATGGGCTTACGAGACCTAAAAAACGGAACTTTGCTGTACAAGTGGAAAGCGTCACAACGGATAAGCTTGGAGGAGTTACATAGAAAGATCGACTTTTTACAGATGTGTTCGGGTTCTAGCAATCATCAGGCGGATCTTTCAGCAGGAGTCGTTACTGCTTGCCTTACTTTCGGATTGCTAGGACGTAACATATCCCAATTGTGTGATGAAGTTTTGCAACGGCAAGAAGTTGGTGTTGATATTTGCAGACAATTTTTAGGTCAATATACCAGTAATCAGTATCAAAACTTTCAAATCCTTCCAAAAAGCCGAGCACTTCAGGTTCATTTGGATCTTCTGCGAGCTTGTGGTGATGAAAAGATGGCTTCTCAAGTGGAGAACAAGGTTTGGGCAGCGGTTGCAGATGAAACCGCCTCTGCTGTGAGATATGGATTTAGAGGTAAAGCTTGGTTTGTAAAATTTCCCTTGAAAGTTATAAGTATGAAAGTGTAACCCTTTATATTCGAGAACCCTTATCTATTTTGAAATACTAAATCTGCCCTAAAGGAATTAATATCCTTGACAGGAAGATCGTATGAATCCTCTATAATTATATGATATTACGCTGACTGGTTGTATTATTTTCTTGAACTCAGAAAATCTCATGGAGTCCTCCAGTTGGACCTCGGAGTCAGGAACTCTTGATGCTGATGTCAATGTTCATCTTGGTCAACCTTTCTGCTCTAGGATGGTAAGGGTAGAATTACCGGTTCGTGTTGATTTTCTCGGAGGCTGGAGTGATACACCACCATGGAGTTTAGAGCGTGCCGGTTGTGTATTGAACATGGCCATAACATTGGAAGGATCCCTTCCCATTGGGACGATAATCGAGACAACAAAAACAACCGGGTTATTACTCTGTGATGACAATGGACAAGAGTTATTTATTGAAGAATATTCCTCCATCTCCCCTCCATTTGACAGTAGCGATTCATTTCGCCTTGTAAAAGCTGCTTTGCTTGTAACTGGTGTTATAAATCGAAAGATCCTTCAAACCACAGGATTGCATATTAGGACATGGGCCAATGTTCCTCGTGGCAGTGGTTTGGGGACTTCCAGCATCTTAGCTGCTGCTGTTGTGAAAGGACTTCTGGAAATAACGGACGGTGATGATAGTATCGAGAATGTTGCAAGACTCGTGTTGGTATTGGAACAGCTAATGGGCACGGGAGGTGGCTGGCAGGATCAGATTGGTGGTCTGTATCCTGGACTTAAGTTTAGTTTAAGTTATCCTGGGATTCCAATGAGACTGCAAGTTTTTCCTTTGATTCCATCACCTCAGATGATCATGGAGTTGCAACAACGACTTCTTGTGGTTTTTACTGGTCAAGTAAGCAAACTTTTAATGTCCTGCTCTCCTGTCTGGAATTGACATTCAATTATTTCGTTTAACTGCTTTACTTGAGCAAAAGAGACGTATAATGAGGGCTTTGTTGTTGCCTCTCGAGAAGGTTTTGATGCATTAGTTTTCAAGTATTATGAATCTCATCATACTCCACTTATCTGTTCTTTTTTTGTGATTTATAGTAGGTCAAGTTACACGGGTATGGATACGCAGGTATAGATATGCGGGTGCGAGGCTTTTGAAAAATATAGGATACAAGTATTTATACAAGGACTGAAGGACCAAACTCTACATAATGAAACTGTGAAGACCAAATAATAAATATTAAAACACAAAATAAAACAACTTTTAATGGTTCTCTTCATTTTTGGTAGTTTTTTCATTTTGAACATCTTTTCATTCATTATCCAACGGTTTTTACTCAATTTTCAACTTGGTTCTTCATTTCGCATATCCGGATATGCGTATCCAATTTTTGAAAATTACAAATTCACCCTTTGGTGTGTATCCTAAGTATCCAATGCGTATTGTGTCAAATATGTATCGGATACAGGACACGCTACCACACATAAGTATCCGTGCATCATAGATAGTTGGTATTTTATGTACTGAAAGAAAAGTCAGTTGCAAAGCTGGAATATATGTTCTTTTATAAATATTTTTGCATTGTGTTGATTCAGGTCCGGCTCGCCCACCAGGTGCTACAAAAGGTGGTGACCCGGTATCTCAGACGGGACAACCTCCTCATATCCAGCATCAAACGCCTAGCTGAATTGGCAAAGGCTGGTAGGGAAGCTCTAATGAACCGGGATATCGATGAGTTAGGTGACCTAATGATGGAGGCTTGGAGGTTGCATCAGGAACTCGATCCTTTTTGCAGCAATGAATTTGTTGACAAGTTCTTCGCTTTTTGTGACCCTTTTTGTTGTGGATATAAACTCGTGGGCGCTGGAGGTGGTGGCTTTGCCCTATTATTAGCCAAGAATGCAGAATCTGCCAAGGAGCTTAAAAGTTTACTTGCAAAAAGCTCTGTATATGATGTTAAAGTATATGAATGGGATGTATACTTACAGAACTAGGCATCATTATAGCTTATACTTGATACTACAACTTAAAAAATGATTCTTCTGGCTGTTGTTGGCCTTAATATAGTATCTGCAAAGAACCTTCCGAGAAATTAAAATATAAAAATGAAATTAAGTGCAATTTATTCTCCATAGAATTCTATTTTCAGTGACTTATTTTTATCATTTTTTTTCTCTTTAGATTCTTCCAGATATTGATGTACAATGACAGAATGATGTTTACATGCAATACCGTTATTGATTTTGTTTAACTGTCAACTTTCTTGGTTTTGCTATTTAGTATTGACCACCTTCTGCTTAATGAGCCATATCCTTGATGCAACTACTGACCTGGCAAAATCACGGGAATTCTGGCGTGGAATCTCATAAAAGTGGCTGGACGTGGAATCTACATTCTCGGTGCAACGCTGTAGACTAACAAACTGGTATTTGCACAATGGTTGTCCAGGCAGTGGTTGATGACCTGGCTGTAAACCGTGGTTGGGCCAGGCACCAATGAAAAAGTTGCAGTAGCTAATGAACTTTGAATTAAGTAATGAAATTACGATTGCTGATGCCAAACAAGATTCAGGTTTATGATATTCTTTTGGACTTGCTGTATCGAGTATGATCATATACTTGTTTGTTTGTGAATTGATACTAAGATTCGAATTAGAGTCGTTTTTCGTGTAATCTTTTAATTATCTCGTAAATGTTTGCTTAGTGGACTAATGATGGAGTAAGTAGGGGCTTAATCTGCATATTTTCTGCCTGTTTTTGAAATAGTTTTCGGTTTAGTTTCCTGCTTTAGAATGACTCAACTAACATCTTTCTTCCCAAGACTGAGCTTTCCAGATATTAGGGATACTCTGAAAGGGATAAAGACACTTTTGGTCCTTTGGTTTCATGATTTTTGCACTTCTATCCCCAATGTTTCATCTTGGCACTTCTACCCCTCATCTATGCATTTTTGCTACATTTTTAGTACAAAGTGCCATGTGTCCAACATCCAGCAAGAAGGTACAATACACTCCAACCAACAGAAACTGGACACGTGGCAAAAATGGAATGAAAATGTAAGAAAATTCATAGATGAGGTGTAAAAGTGTTATGAAACTTTGGAATGCGAAAATCGTGAAACAAAAGGGAGACCGAAAGTGTCTTTCTCCCTACTCTGAAATTGATGAGAACCTACTTTCTTCCTTGGTTTGTGAACCTGCTAGCTGGATTCCTCTGCCCCCGACAGCCATGGAAAGTTTTTGTGTAGTAACTACACATGTGGAGTTTGATGACGTGGCACAATCCAAGCCATCATTCATAAATGTTGATTTCGAATGAAGGGCTTGGATGGCACACATCATCAAACTCCACAAGCGAGTTACTACACAAAAACTTCCGGACAGTCACCACGTGATCGTGTATGCTACTGTAAAGTTTCGGTATGAAGGTGATTACTGTGTTCTTATTTAAACAGGCCCTGTCTGGATAATATTTCATTAGAGAGGATAAAACTCTGTACTTTTTTCCTATGAAAGTTATCTCCAGCAATAATAACAGCCATTATACGCTGCTGCCTGCTGTTTATCGGTTAATAGAGAGAAAAAAATATATATCACTCATCTCAGTTATGTTGTACACCGTGGAGTACAATTGCAGTTAATTATTATCTGCTGAATGAATTTATTAACGGTCTAAAAAGAATCTTAAAGTCTTTCTACAGTCAATATTGTTGCATTATCTTGATTATTATCTTCCCTGCATTTGCTTTGGTTTTCGTGCGGTTTAATTTTGTTACACTTATTCGTTGTCTTCGAGCTTTCAGGTTTAAAATCTGCTTGGTTCGCCAGTTCATTGACTGCATCGGTAATTGCTTTTACTCTTCCTGCTATTTCTGTCAATAATGATGTTGCTTGAATCAATGGAACAACTTCCATAAGTGGTACTACAACATGTAATATTGTATCTGTTTCGTTTGTTGTAGCTTCAAGGGATGGTTCGAGAGGCGGTGATGCCGATGCCGGTGAATTCGGGTTGGTGTTAGGGAGGGATTTGAAGGCATTTTGGAGGTCAAGTACAGAAATGTTCATCTCTTCAAGTAGTAAGTTGATTTTGGATGATTTTGTCATTGTCGTCATTACTGTTGTCATTTCTTTTAGGACATTTGAGGTGTTTGAGCCCAGATTTTGTAGGGCACTGCTAAAATGCTTCTTTAGGTATTGTGGTGCCTGTTGACATGTAGAAATCGAATTAGAATCGCGAAATATAACACTAATGGTTATAACGCGGGGATTGTTAGTTATTACAGGCACAACACCAAACTTAAGGGACCCTTGATTTGCATCACTATTTTCACACCACACACAGAATCAACCTTTTAAAAGAGGACCTGTTAGTTGCACCACTGCAATTTTACCGGCGCACCACGCTGAAACCACCTTTTAGAAGTCGAATCTTGAGTTAAGAATCGACTTTCCCGAAAGTCGAATGTGAGAATTGTTCTTCAGAAAGTCGATTCTTGACTCAAGATTAGACTTTTTAAAGGTCAATGCAGTATTGTGCATGGTAAGTGTGGTGCACCGGTAAGTTTAATAGACCATTTAGAAGTTTCTTATAGACAATATAATCGTCTTTTGAAAGGTCATGTAGGAGTCGCAATAAGTTTTACGGGGGGAGGGGGGGGGGGGGGGCATTAAAGGCTTCCTTATAATGTACTTATATCTGAAACACGAAAATACGATGTACCTCGGCCTGAGAGCTGATGCTACCATTGAGCGTATCAATATAACAAGCACAATCACGCAATGAGGCTCCAAGTTTAAGGTATTGCTTCCATGGATGTCGGAAATTAAAGTTTCCATGAGCTGGTTCCCATCTGGCGAAATTGGCCTGTAAGGACAAATGATTCAACATTAAACACATTTAGCTTAGGCTTATAAATTGCTAATTATGTTAATGATATGCTATTAGTATTTGAACCCGTGACTTTTTCACGGTCGATTATAGAGGTAAGAATTGACTTTCCGCCCTTTTGATTATCACAATTAACCGGATGAAGGTCTATTCTAAAGCAGAGATCGACTTTTCGCTGGTTGATTGTGATTGGGGTGGGGTGCCACAGTTAAAAACACTGTGGTGCCACGAAAGACGGCCCATATGGACAATTGATATGAAGCCTTTTGGGATTGGGACATACCATAGCATCTTCAGAAGCTTTTGAATTAAGTACACACTTGTAGCCTTGGATTCTTTCTTTATCATCTGCATGATCTTCTTCATTTTGCAAGAACTCTGCTACACATTCTGAAATTTAACAATTTAACGGAATTAAGACCACAAATTCTCCAATTGATCATAATTATTTTTTCGGGATAAAGACATTTTAGTCCCTTTTATTTCCCGATTTTTGCATTTATGTCCCTTATATTTCATTTGGCACTTTTAGCCTCTCTTCTACTGATTTTTAACCTTTTCCCATTTTTTTTGTTTCCATGTGTTAGGCTTTTGGTCCTTTTTGTTTTATGAAATTTGCATTTTCATCCTCAATGTTTCATCTATACAATTTAACCCCTTATCTATATGCATATTTTACACTTTCAGTCCAAATTGCTATGTGTCCATCAACGAGCATAGAACATATGACAAGCTCTAACCAATAGAAACTTGACACGTGGTAAAAATGGACTGAATAGGTAAAAAAAAATTGCACAAAATGAGGGGCTAAAGTGCACATAAGAAACATTGGGGATTGATTTGCAAAAATTTTGAAACAAAAGACCAAACGTGAGCCCTAAAAAAAGAGCATGGTTGAGGGGTAAAAGCGACAGCAAGAAACATGGAGGATAAAAATGCAAAAATTGTAAAACAAAAGGGACTAAAAGTGTATTTATACTACTTTATACGAATTTCAATGCGAAAAAAAAGTTAATAATATGTACCATCCAAAGAATCTGCAAGCTTTTGAATGTTATTAGTGATGATATTATGAAGCTCTTGTCCAGCCCACACAGGGCTGAAAAGCATGGTGGTGATGATGCAGATGGTGGTCCCGATGGCGATCGTGGTCAGTCTTTGCTGTGCCAAATCAACGAGCCTATCGATTCGATAGCCCGAAACAGAGACTAAGCTAAATGTGAGGATAAAGATCATAACACCATAATCGAATCGAGCTTTAATCGTTGGGATGAAACGCGAGAAGGTCGCGGCTGCAGCTGCAATTATTCATGGTAAGCACACAGGGTAAGCAACATGAATATTAATAAACGGGGTTGGGATGCATATCTTTGTTGTTTTGAAACCCGTTAAAACGTTGAAATTGGGTGTTACTGGATGGATCACAACACCGTTTTTCATAGGACGGATCATCTCGTGTGAAAGTGGTGTTGTGATCCGTCCACGTGTTGAAATACTTACTAGACGGATCACAACACCATTTTCACCAACGGTGAAAGGGTGTTGTGATTCGTTCAATAAACTATGTTTTAACGTGCATCTTTGTTGATCCTAAAACACGCGTTTAAGGCACGCTCCTGGACGGATCACAACAACATTTTCACAGCACGGATCATCTCTAGTGAGAATGTTGTGATCCGTTTAATAACCTTATGCTTTAACGTGTATCTTTAAGACACTCGTGTTTTGACATTGAAACATGGTTACTGGACGGATCACAACACCATTTTCATATGATGAACCTTCTCTCCTGCCCAATGACCATTTTTCGGACACGTTAAAACACTCGTGTGTGTTGGTGTCTGAAGTAGTAGGGTTGCTGGACAGATCACAACACTGTTTTCACACGAGGAAATCCATGAGATCAAAGTGGTAAAACGGCATACCTAACAGAAAAACTGCGACTTGCAGGACAACAGGCTCGAGCTTTTCTCCGGATCGAGTCGCGAGCCAATGAACTCCAATTCCCAGACAACCAGCAAGTGTAGTTCCAACCACTCTATTTATGCATTTATATAGCGTCGATCCTGCATTTTTTTTGAATGCATACACTTGTAAGAACAATCGTATTCCTTCCTTTTTAACGATTTCTCTGTTTTATCAACTTAAACACTGTATGTATATATGTATTTCTACACATAAACACACATACAGATATGCATATATTTGCACACATTTATGTGTATGATTCCATATTTATATGCGGATATAATTATACGCATACATATATCCTCGAATATGTATATAACCGTTTTCAAAACCTATCCATTCTAGAATCAAATCGATCTAAACCATTTGTGCTTTGCTTTGGTTCAGGTTATTATTCATTGAAACTAAACCGATGACGGACCGAGGAATTTTTTTCAGTGGGGGCCAAATTCAAAAAAAATGTTAAAAAACATGCAGCAGCCGGGTTTTGAACAAGTGACCTAATGTATAGTTATAGTACTTCTAACCAGTTGAACTAAATAAGCAATTACACTAGAATTTGTCTGAAATAATATACATACAAGATCTTTAATATTATTAGAGGGGTATACTAATAACTTCGCACGAAAAGTTGAGTGGGGGCCGTGCACCCCCCTCAATACACTGGGTCCGTCCACTAGATATGAACCCGAACCAAACCAGGCTAAACAGACCAAGGTCACTAATATTGCAAATGACAAACACTATAAACCAACAAGAACACAAAATGACCTGAAACCACATTATGTGCATGCATGCATACATACATAGATATATGTGTATACAAGTATATATATATATGTATGTATATGTACACACACATGCATGCATGGTTAGTAGAAGATTGGGGGGGTACGTACCCACAGTATATTCATAGACAACAACAACAGTCATAACAGCCCACATAGCATTGCCACCAAAACCATTGTACAAAGGTCTCATGTAATAAAAGAGTGATACAAATGAAAGTGCCAAAGACACTTTGATGCAATGAACAACTTTTCTTGGCTCATTTCTTGCAATTTTCCATGCATTTTCAAGAAAATCACAAACCCTTTTTACCACTTTATGTATACCGCCTCTGATCTTTCTCACGATCTTCGTACTGATACTACTATCGTCAGGTGTGTCTGTTGTCTGTAAAACCTCGGATCTCGAGTCGTCTACCTTCACTACCCATTCTAAACCTCCATTTTGCTTATTATTTGCCATGTTTGATGTATTTTTGTTGGTTTTGGGATGTTTGTTTTGTTTGGTTACTTGTGAACCATTTATATGGTGGTTTTTGGATGTAAGTTTTGTTTTTTTTGGGTGTTTACTTTTTATCTTTTGTTAGGTGTTAATTAAAAATAAAAATAAAAACTTAAAAGAAGAAGAAGAAATGGAGGTACACCTTTTTATCAAAGTTTGTACGAGCCGGACACTTAGCTTTTTTTTACTATATCTTCATGAGGTAAACATTTTAGTTCTTTCATTTTAATATATTAAATAAGAGGACACCCTTGTCCACTTTTAATTGAAGCTTTTTTTCCTTCTTCTTAAATTCTTCGGTATACGGGACTACAGTAATTTTATGGTGGATCACCAAGTCAGCACTTTCAAAGGGATATATTGGTGGAAAGATTTACAGGTAGGATTCTATTAGTGGAAGTTGAATTCCTATTGGTTGGGCACACCAAGTAGGATTTGGTCCTGGACCATAGTAAAATTTGTGACGACTAATTAACCCGAGTGATCCGAAGATCGGTTTGAGTGATGTCTGTACAGTTTGACACTTAAAGTACTCACAGTAGATATTATGAATGCTTTAAAAACCGTATCTTAGAGATTTCAGCATTCATATTTAAGAAGAAAAAAACTGCGGTAGATACTCTATTTTTTTATTGTGTAATAGAGATTTTGTAATTATATCTAACACGTTTTATCCAAATTCTGTAAAATAGAGAATCTTATTCACATCATATTTGATAGAGATTCTGTAAACTCGAGAATATTGTATTTGAATCTGTAAAATAGAATATCCATTAAGATTATCTGACGCAAGTGATCGTACTTAGTGAGATATGTCTGACTCATTTAACTTGATGCCTCAGAAGAGAACTGAACTTATGACCTCCATAGACTTCTCAAGTCAGTAATCACCTGAGTTAACTAGTGTGTTTTTAATTTGGATGCCTTTAAAGGCACCACACTTTACCTACTTGAGGCACTACAACAATATAAAAAATGAGTGTTTACTTAAGGCACCACACGTTAAATTATTAAGTGATGATACTACTCATTACACCACATCTTGTAAAATTGAATTCTATCATATCCAAATTCTTTTTACAATTTCCATTTTTTTAATGACAAAAACATCCATTATCTTATAAAAATTACTATTTTCTCATCGTCTTCCCATCCATTGTTACACAGCCTACACTACCGATCTGCCACCACCTCCTCCTCCTACCACCATTTTTACATTAATAAACCTAACTATTACCGGATAGGTTAAAAGACCACAGATTCCGAAATGAATTCAAAGATAATGGATCTTCTTTTCTTCCTAGTTTCATTGAATTGAATTTTCATTTTCAATCAGACCCTTAATACACCTCCATAAACTGCAACTCTTCACAACATTATGAAATCATGTTGTCAAAGGGCAATGATTCCGTAACACTAGCTTTTACACGTTCGAGAATCACAAGAAAAACATTTTCATCTTCGGATATTGCCAATGATGGCCGCCATTCTTTCCGACGAACACTCATGGCTGTGCAATACCACTAGCCCCTCATTCACAGAAGTGGCCAATGAAAAATATATAAATAAAATGCATAAAATGTTTATACTCGTCTTCCACAGATGCATTTTTTTTTTCTCTTTCAGATCCTACCTGTTTCAATCGCACCTCTTCATTCTAATGCAAATGTTCCAATTTTTCTGGCGCCGGTAAGGGCAGGAGTTGTTTGTAAGATTTTAAAAGTTTAAAGACTATATTGTAATTATTAGGTTAAAGTGTAAGATTTTGACATATGTGGTGCTTCAAGTAGATATTTTAATATAGTAATTACAGTGTGGTGTATTGAGTATATGTAAAATTCACTGTGGTGCTTAAAGTAAAATAACATATGGACGTGTGGTGCTCGTTAATTTCGGTGCCCAAGTAGAAATAATGTGGTGTCCCTAAAGACACCCTTTTAATTTAAGCTTTAACTAATGGATTTTCGCCCTTTATATTCTTTTATAAAGTTTGATTAAATTAGTATATTGTTCTAATATATATATTAATCTTAATACATGCAAATAATTACATCCACGTGTACTAGCTCGGTAGATTTTATAACTTATAGGCAAATCCTAAGTAATGAATAAACTCATGGTTAAAATTAAAGAACAAATGTGAGTTAAAGCATAAGGACCATATAACATTTTGTATAGTACATTTTTTTTTTCCTGCAATACAAATTTACTATTTTAGTGGAATATGTGACACTCTTTTAGTGGAATATGTAAAGCCAGTTAAGACAATACTTTAGATATTTTATTTAGTGAAGTCTTTAATCAAATGATAGCTAATCTAGAATTTGTTGACTAAGGAATTGTATCTTTTTTGTGTTTTAATTCATTACAACCTCCACCAAAATTATTAGTATTTACATTTGAGTTTTTCACACACATTTAAAAAAAAAAAGAATGAGTGAGATACATTTTATATCATAAAATCTAAAATATTATGTTACTATTATTAATGTAATGATTGTATAGTTTAAAATTTCATTGAGTGAATAATAAATTATGGAGAGTATGAGAAAAATATGAAATAAACACTTTTATTATAAGAAGAGAGTATGAGAAAAATATGTAATAAACACTTTTATTGTAAGAAAAGCCGCTTCAAATAAAACAACTATTATTTAGTGACGAATGTTAGTAACTGAACATCAATTTGTGTCTCTTGTATCATAACTAGAGATAACAAGTAGAGAAATTTATAAATGTTTACTTTATTATGGGACAAGTAGGGGTAGGATGACTATTTTTGAATGCGGGGTAGTATTATTTAGTGACGAATGTTAGTAACTGAACATCAATTTGTGTCTCTTGTATCATAACTTGAGATAACAAGTAGAGAAATTTATACCATTACTTTTCAGGGTTATTCGATGCGAGGAGGGAACATAGATAGAGCGCATACGTGGCAACATCCCGACCACGCGGTTTCACGCCACGTATGCAGCTCCTTATTGAAGATGAAACTGTGTGGTCCAGATGTTGCGACGTATGCAGCTCTCTATCGAAGCCTCCCTGCATCAGAATAACCCTACTTTTCATGCTTGATAGGTTTACAATGCATGGTTCATATCACACCAAATATGTGGTTCATATTGCACCACAAATATTATCTCCGTATATGAGATATTATCGCGTAATTTTTTTTAATTTTATTTACAAGAGCTCCAAACATAGAATAATCAAAATTAAATGACCTTAAACCCATAAAGCAATATACTACTATTGATTTTTTTTTTTTTTTTTTTTTTAAATTTTTCAAAAACCCGGTATTCGGGATCAATCAACCCAACTTATCCATAATTCAGTATGAGTCGTGTCTATCTGCAGAGTCCGACTCTTACTCACGGTAAAACCTAACACAGAGTTTTTTCAATACTACAGCTCTTAAATGTGAATCGAAAATATAACCTTCTTATACATTCTCATATCACTTACCATTTGAGTCATTCTGCTGAGTTAACTATTATTATTGATTTTTTTTTTTAAAGGAATGTAAGTATCAACAAATTAATGATTATACACATTACTAGGAAACAACCTAAAACAATAACGTCACACTTTCAACTTGATCACTAATTTGTTTTTGTGGTAAAAGAAAAAGTTAGTGCAGAGGGAAAAAAAAGAAAGAAAGAAAGAAAGAAGACCAATTTTCACTTTACTTATCAAACGTATCCATCAGTTTTACTACTCATTTACGCAGCCGACAATAAATTGTATTTAGTGGACACATGTTTAAGCACTACTTATTATTAATTAGGCCAAATCATAATCAAAGATTCATTAGATGATATAGCACATGGGGTTTCAATGAAATTCTAAGGGTAATGTTAATATCATAATCATTTAGACATAGTGAGTGGAATAAACGTTTTTTTTTTCCTCCGGTTTTTGCATCATTGACAATGATTGATCTACATCAGTATCATTGGGGATCTTACAATGATGTAAAAATGTGTTATGTTTATCTTTGTGTCTGAGTGGTTTTGACAATATATTTACTAAATTTTAGTATATTATAACTTGAGATGTCAAATGAGTAGTGCTACAACCACAATAAAATTAATCTGGGTTTTTTTTATGTGACACCGTGCATTGCGCGGTGCAGTGATAGTGATCCAACCTCACATTTATAGTGGAAATGAGATTCAAGAGTTGATAATTTTTTACTTCGGATCAAAAAGATATTTGGTGATATATCCAACATTATTATTGCACGGTCCACTACACCATGCCACAACAGAGGATGAGTTCCGACAAAATGGTTACAACAAATGATACAAGATAATTTTTACATTATTGATCATAATGTATGATGTATGGATTGATATGAATGCTAACAAAATCGATGATGATATAAAATTCTGAGGTCACTTGTTTTGACAGATTTGTTGTGACAATGTTTCCCTATGCCAATGATGTAAAAATGTGTTACGTCTCTTGTTGAGAAAATTTTATTGTGGTAATATTGTTTCTTGTGATCATGGTACCCACACCATGATCAATTATGTTGAGACACTTGTTGTGCCAACAATGTTTCTATATATCAAAATATGTAATTATTACAACGAGTAACACAAGATCGTGGTGTATGATATACGAAGCTGGATCCCCTCCTGCATGTACACAGTACACAGGAGGGGTATGTGATGTTCACACTAGTGTGTTCAAGGAGTTGGATATATATATATCTATTTTTTTTAAGGCTGAAAATGCACAACCATCCGGTGCACAGGAGCAGATCCTGATTCTAATGATCTACTACCTCCCCGTCCCTATATAATAGTCAATTTAGTAAAATGATAATTGTTCCTTAATATTAGTCACTTTAGAAAAACGAATGGTCCCACTATTATAAAAGCTGGTAAATGAAGTCCTCCCCCTCCATGTGTTAAAGTTGTTGTTGTAAGGAAAATAAAACGTGGGAGATGAAAAACAAAATTGTATTAATACATATATATACATATTATTGTTAATAGGAATGTACACACTTTTTTAAGTGAAAAGTGTTGGAAAAAAGATGGCTTTTAGGCCGTGTAATGGGTTTGTTAGAAAACAATTGAGCAATTTATATACTTTGAGTTTAATTATGATCAGGATTAATGACAGAAAATTGCCAAAATGATGCATGACGAGGCACATTTTGCGAATGAGAGTTACCTAGATGTCTCAATTTTTACTAAATACTACTTCAGTTGGGTCATGGGTTGCAGGCATTTATTATTATTTTTATTTTTTATTTTATTTATTTATTTATTTTTAAATAGCTTACGTTTTCAAACTGGCCTTGGATAAAACTCGGTCAACAGTGTCATTCAGATTCAGTGTATACGGTAGATATACATATGGATATTTCGTACTGATTTATAACCCATTTTAAACAAATAAAATGATTAACACTCTTAGATTTTTTTTTTTTTTTTTTTTTTTTTTGAGACGAAATACCTAAATCTATACGGGGGACGGGGATCGAACTCAGGTCTCCTTCCACTGGTCTGGGTAGACCCTAGTGCTAACCACTAGGGCAACACTCTTAGATCACGATACTGTGAATTTGTCCTTTATACTTGGATAAGAATAACAGGGTATATCTGTCCTTTTCTATGTCATTAGGCAATTACTAGATTGGATATGTGATATGTCCATCGTCATTTGCAAGTTGAATTTTGTCCTCATCGTTCATATTCTTTTCTCTTTGATTTGCAATAATATTTTCAAAAAGCAAATTCCCATATATATAATCTCAAAACCTCCATTTCTTTCCTTAAAAGAAGACGAGAAAAAACAAAAGAGCTTCCATTTCTAGGATTTGAGAAAGTGTAATTTAGTCGACCCTTGGTTAAATGGCACACGTTTGTCGAAACAAATGTTTCGTTTGTATTGTCGGAATTGAATGAAATGAAATGAATTTAATAGAATTATGAATATTAATAAAATGATGTCACTCTTTTACTATGCTTAGAATGTAAACGAATGAAATACACTAGATTCCCTAATTGATGACACAACGTGTCGTGGTGGTGAAGAGTGGCTGGGGTGGGGTGCCTTAAGGTTATATGTGGTTAGATATTAGGGTGGTGGGATAAATGAGGGTGGGGTGGGGTGAGATGGAGGCATTGGTATGTTAGGGTGGGGTGAAGAGTATATAGGTAGGATGAGTGATGATGCATAAATCATCACGGTTGTTTTAGTGGTGTTTGTGCTGTGGATATATGGCTTATTTGGAGATGATTAAGTGTATGCTAGCCGGAGATGTGCGGCGGCGATGGGAGGAGGAAGAGAGAGTGTTTTCACAGAGCTTTGGCCTGTTTTTTTGCCTTAGAATGTATATATGATTTAGGTTACACAAGACTTCCTTTTATAGGAAGAGAAAACTTAGGAGCTAAGTAAAAGACAGCTGTTGCGAAGCAGCTTAGTTACTAATATTACTTAATAGTTAAGCAAATGTTAAATATCTAACAACAAGTGGATAAAATATCTTGGCGGCGACCTTTGGTGGTCGCCAAGGCCGTCAGCTCCGTTTGTCTTGGCTTTGCTCCCTGTTTCTTCTTAAGTCTTGTGTGGCCCTTTGAGGGCCATTTGTCCGAGGTCTCGATCCGGCCCCTAGCTATGTGGGCGCCCCTAGCAGGGCTCGACGACAGTGACCTTGACTCGACTTTATTGGCGTCGCCGACGATGTAGCCGCGGACCTCCCTCAGGTATGGTCAGAGGCTATTTCCGGGACTAAATGGTGGCGATATTATTTATATCATCAATGGCCCCCTACTCCATGTCTTGGTCATTTTGCGTGAAAGTGTCGAGCGTGGAGTAGTGAGCTCAGGGACAATATATTTGCGACCTCGTCGTCTGATACGACATGTTCACTAAGGACCGTGCTTTAAAAACAAGCGGCCTTCGAAGCAACTCTGGGTCTATATTTGCGACCTCGTCGTCTGATGCGACTTATTCACTGAGGACCGTGCTTTCAAAACAAGCGGCCTTCGAAGCAACTCTGGGCCTGTTTTTGCGACCTCGTCGTCTAATGCGACTTGTTCGCTAAGGACCGACCGTGCTTTCAAAGCAAGCGGCCTCGAACCAACTTTGGGCCTGTATTTGCGACCTTGTCGTCTAATGCGACTTATTCGCTAAGGACCGTGCTTTCAAAACAAGCGGTCTCGAAGCAACTTTGAGCCTGTTTTTGCGACCTCGTCGTCTAATACGACTTGTTCGCTAAGGACCGTGCTTTCAAAGCAAGCGGGCTCGAAGCAACTTTGGGCCTATATTTGCGACCTCGTCGTCTAATGCGACTATCTGCTCGTTTAAGGATCGTCAAGGTAGTTCAGTAGTCAGATCGTGGCTGACGTTGGCTCCCTTGGTAACTGCAACTACGTGGGTATTGACGCCTTTGGTAACCGCCCGAGCAGGCACGTGGGTATTGATTAACCTCCATCATGATTGCGGTTTTCGAATTTCGGAATTCGAATCGACCGTGCAAACCTCAACCGTTGGATGGATTGATTCCTGCCCGTACGATCAAACTCCCGTTGCCTATAAAGGCTTGCCACATTCAGTCTCCCATACTTTTTACTCTTTTATTTTCCTCTACTTTTCCTCTAGTTTTCTCTCTTCTTTTTCTGGGATTGTCGAAGGTTTTCCGGCGAAGGTTTGCGGAGGATTTGGTGGTGGCTAAAGGGAATTCGAGGTTTCCGGCAAGGATTTGAAGGTTCCGGCGTGCTTTTGCGGCTGCTCATTTTATCTTCCTCCCAGAAACAGGTAAAATCTTCCTCCCTTATCCCTTTTTCCTTATTTTCCTTTCTGAATTTCGAGCTTTTTAGTGGCTTTGATCCATTGTATGGGAATGTGTTCGTATGTAAGATGTTTTTCGAGGAAAAAGTTGAGGCTTGTGGGTTGGTGTTCTTATTGTGGGGGTGGTTTTTCGGAAAAAAAAAGGGGGGAGGTTGGCGATTTAGCCCAAAAACCTCTATCTTTTGCCGTGTTTGCATGTTGGATAGGTACTTCCTTTTACTTGCAACTTGCTTTCCATTTCTCCTGTAAAAATGGAGGGGAAGGCGTCGAGATGGGTGCGATTACCTTCCTGACTTAATTCTTATTATTCCAGGTCTGAAAGCTCCACCTTTTCCTCTTGTTTTTGCAGGATGTCCGACGGAGAATACTATCAGGAGGCCTTTGACTACGCATAGGAAGTAGAGGATGACGACCCTTCTAGTCCCGTTGTGTCCGCCAGGGACGACCCGTTAGATGAGATAACCGAAGAGGGGGCCGCTGCCCGTGTAGATGACGACCCGTTTGGTTTGGAGGAGTTTCTTCCCGACCCTATCCCGCGACGTAAGAAGAGTCACAAAGAAATGGCTCGTGCCCAGGGGGTAAGAACTAGCGAGGCCGGTGAAAGAGGGATGTCCGATGTTGAAGAACAGGCTGCCGATCCCAGTCCTAGTGGCACCGCCGAGCATGACGGGGCTTATATTGAGGACGCCGCTCTCCACGAGCTGATGGGGTCGAGCGAGGATGAGAATGCCCCTTTACCTCGCAAGACTGTTTGGGAGCTCCCAAAGAAACCAAAAAGGAAAAAGGATCCCAAAAAAACTGTCGGGGAGGCTGCTTCCAAAGCAAAAAAACCAATACCCAACAATCCAGAGGCGCTAAGAGAGTTCGCTATCCTAGCTGCATATGAGAAGGTGCTGGAGGAAAAGTGGGTGAAGCTTCGCGACAGCGACGATCTCAACAAATTTATCCGTCGCCGATTTAAAATCGACACAAGTGTATATAGGTTTTCTCTGCTCAACTACTCGAAGGAGGAGGATAAGTTAAAAACTGGAGACCGCGAGGATTACGTTTGTGCTCGCCGCCCGGATGATACCCTAATTCTTCACATCGATCATTTCTATGCGGGACCCAGGCCTCCATTCGATCCGTTCTTCGTTAGGATTTGCGAGCTGATGGGAGCTCTACCCTCTGATTTTGCTGTTGGGGCCGTCATTCGGATTATGGCCTTTATCGTGATGTGTCGGACAATGAAGATAGAACCCACGCTCACTTTGCTGGGACAATTTCATTTGTTCTGCGGCACGGGTCTGCCGGGGCAAATATCACTGAGGACCAAGACGCCTCGCTTACTGTTTCTGCTGCCAAATAAGATTCATAGATGACAGGAGCGGATCCTTAAGGTGGAGTCCAAGGTTGGCTGGCCGTTTTCTAAGGCCAAAAAGCGAATGGGAAGGTCCACCCTTTCAATTGGCGAGCCTCTAGTTACAGAGTAGCGCCTTGTCAAAGGACTCATGGCACTTATTCAATCTGACGGGGTCGAGGCCTCCTTGAGAAACGTGGCTTGGGTCGATCTTCTCGACTTGGCCCTTCCATTAGCGCGCATGGCTGGCGTCGCGGGTCTGGGTAAAGCGGAGCCGTTAGTTGCCATGGTCCCCGAGGAGAGCGATCCGGATTGGATAGGAGATTGTCACTTAGGCGAATGTTTTCCGTCCGAGTGTCCTGTATGTGGAGGCGACCCGAATAGAAGACCATCTTGTAACTTTCATTGCTTTTTATTTGCTTATTTCGTAAGTTGTGATTTTGCTCTGTGTTGGATCCGTTTTTAACGAACTCTTTTACAGGTCTGGACGCTACCGAGCGCAGGGCTCAAAGGTAGAGGCTCGCTGATGAGCAGGTTAAAATCAGATAGGCGACTCTGAAGCAGGTTCTGGGGAAAGTACCATGCACTGTGGATGCCTCTATTATTGATGAGACATATGATCCTACGAAGACCGCGGCGGCGCCCCCAGGTGCGAGCTCTAGCCAGACCGTTGCCCAAAAAAGGTCGCAAGCCGATGAACCCGCAAAAGAGCCCCAGGGGCAGAAGCGACCCAGGACCGAAAAGACCAAAACTGCAGGCGGTGCTGGCAAAGGATCTGATCGCTCGGACAAGCGAGCTGCTGATAAAGGCTCTGAGCGGGCAGAGGATGTTGTTGAGGAGGTCTCCGAGAGGGTGGAGCCGCTGCCGACAGGGACATTGCCCCGTGGTTACAAGGGGAAAGAGGCTGTGTGGTTGGATGCCAATTTCACCCAAGGCCTTGACATGACTAAAGCGAACCAGATCAGGGAGGCCATTGCTGATGTCATAGGGTGGTATGGTAAAGTAAGGTAAGGGTAATTGGTGAGGCAAGGTGGGTCTGGTAGTGGTTAAGTGAGGAAAAGAGGGTAGGGAAATGTGGGTGGGTAAGGTATGGTTGGGTGATGAGGTAAAGTGAAGTGAGATGGGAAAAATATCATATTGTAAAGTAAGTTAAGTAGGGTAAGATAATGTAAGATAGGATGAGTTCAGTTGGGTATGTAAGGTATCTCGGGTATGATAATGAAGTATATAGGAGTGATGATGGGGTAGGGTTGGGTAAGGTGAAGTGTAGTAGGGTAGGGTGTGACAGAGTGGTGGGGTTGGAGTAGAGCGGGTTAGAATGGGTGAGGTAGAGGGTATTATACACTAGCTAGGGTGGGGTAGAATTAAGGTAAGTAGGGGTGGCTACTTGGTTTTTATTTTTTTGCATATCGAAAACCTTATATAATTGAGTCCAAAACAATTAGTTGTCTTAAACCAACCCACCTGATGATACGTATATAGTCTATTACCCCACCCGATTACCAATTCCTGGTTCCGTCTCTGGAGATAAGGTATGGTATATAAGGGTGGTGGTTGGGTGAGTGGAGTTGGTAGATGGTGACGCGTTTAGTCAATATTCATTTCATTTCATCTAATTTCAAAAATAATAAAAATATACGTTTTTCCTTCCCTTGAATTAAATTTTTCTTCAATGTATTACCTTAAAATCATACTCAAACAATAGATTTGATTGAAGGTTCGTTCCATTATGTTCGTGCTAAATAAACTAGCCAAAACAGTATAATTATCACGGGAAAAACTCAATGGTATAATTGATGTACAAATGTTCGATCAATTGACATGTATCATACACTTTTATTTTTGTACTCTTTCACTATACAAACACTTATTACGTGAAAAAGATAAAATAAAATAAAAAAATCAAATGACATGAACTATAATATTTGATATAATTCTTTTTGCAACAGTTGTATTATGAAATTTTTCATAGAAATATTATTGTTATATATTAGGTCACTCAGCTCAACTCCTGCAGTTTTATCATTGGAAAGGAAAGGGGGTGTGTGTATATATATACTAGTCTCGTTACACCGTGCATAATGCACGGTGCATGCCCATTCCGGATTGGTATCTATCATTTTGTGGGTATCTATCATGCCCATTTCAGATTGGTATCTCTCAAGTGGAGTGGGTATTGGGTTGGAAATCGAAGCGGTATTGTGTGGGTGGTTAAATGAAGGGGTAGTGTTTATATAGCCTAGATACAATGATATGAATTCAACCCCCCCCCCCCCCTTCATCCCACGTTTGATATTGTAAGCCCAGCCCTCACACACCACTTCCCAATAAAGTAACACCTATTTTTACTGTGCTTATGTAAATTATATTATTACATTACATATAGTATCTTATATAAAAGTAGTAGTAACTATAATAAAATTATGTACATGTCGCTATATGTATGGGGTGTATCTATATCTAATAACTACTATTAACATTAACAAAGTCTATAAGAAACAATTTAATAATTATTTCGGTAGTTATTAAACTAACTTTTGTCAAACTTGTACGCAGTCGCATAACCTATAAAAAAAAACTATAGTCGAATCTTTCGGTTTTAATAATTAGATTTGTACCCGTAAACAACGTCCGGGAAGTTTTTCCACCGACTTCCTTAAAAAACTATACAACAGCGATTGATTAATAGAGTTACACCCGACAAACGAGAGTTCGAAGACACTTAATATTTAAAAAAGTATAATGGAAAGTTCGATATAAAACAACAAAAAGAGTTAAATAATATACCGACATACGACATATCGAAGACATTTAAACAAACGCGGAAAATACGACACATAAAATATAAGAATCAACAATTAAAAGTAACGATAAAAACACAACTAAAAAACATACATATATAAAATTATAAATAACATTTTTCAAGCACAATATAATTATGACCGGAAACATACACAAACAAGGCCAAATTTGAAAGAACTACGAAACGAATACGTAAAACGTGAAGTGATAAAGAAACGAAACGTACATACGAAAAACGATTCTATCCCTGTTCCTTCCGTTTGAAGAAAGGAAGGATCCCAAAGAATCGATCCTTCTTTAAGTTGTTGAATAAGGATATAAGGATACTACACGGTACATTGATTTTCTAAAAATAAACTATACGAGTCGATAACAAATCAATTAGGAAAAGGCCACTCCGAAGTAAACGACATACTACACGGAACATTGATTTTCTAAAAAAAACTATACGAATCGATAACGACATTTAAAAAAATAGAAACCATCGGTAAATACAATGATAGTATAATAAAGTTTTGATAAACTATAACAACAATAACAACACACTAACTTTTTTTATGACATTTTTTTTGAAAGGTTAAATTATTTATGAAACTCCCATAAAAATATTATTTCGAAAAAAGAAAAATAAAAACCGAAAAACGGAAACATTTGATTATACTATACGGTAAAGAGTGAAAACATCCTGTAATTTTTTTTTTACGAGAACACGTTAAAAACCGAGACATTTCAAAAAGCGCTATCTCACAAGAACGCGTTATAAACCGAAACATTTTTTTTTTTGATAAGAACCGAAACATTTTAATAAACGTTGTTCGTAAATAATAGCGGGTATAAACGGAAAAGGAAAAGAAAAATTATCCGATACAATGTACGAAATCATTTTCGGAACAATATAAAACAAACGACGTACGAGGAAAAGAAAAAACACCATGAAAACACGTTATAAACCGAAGGCGCGAAATACTAACAAAGCACTCCTTGTATAATGCAACGACCGGAAAAAAAAAAGAATACGTTAGAATCTGAGGGGGAAAGAAGCATAAATATATCCTTGTATAATGTAACGAACGAAATAAAAAATAAAATGCCACGAAGTCGATATTTAAAAATCTACAATGAAATAAAATCAAAATACGAAACGATATAATGTAATACAATAAGAAAAGAAATCGAAAAATACCCGAAAGCGTCGCAAAGATCGAAGGAGGTGAGAAGAAAAGAAAAGACAATATATATATAGATACATATCATATCATATCATACTACTATAAGAAAGGAAAGTTGAAGTTCTTAAGGAAATTTGTTGGCACTTGTTTTCTTTTTACTGGTTGATCATTTTACTGTTCATCGGCCCAAAAATCCGGCCCAGCCTTTTTTTTTTAAAAAAAAAGCTTTTTACTGTTCATCGGGCGGCCCAGCCCAGAAAAAACTGTTTTTTTTTTATTTTTTTTTTTTAATGTGAAGGGTTTGAGTTAAATTGTTCCATTTTAGAAGGCTCAATTGTATTTTTATTTTACACATTAGCTTTAATTTATTCTTGATTTTATTATGTGTGTTGTGCTTAAGATGTATCCGATTCCAATTTAATTACATATTATTTGGCTTTCCATCGAGATCACTTCTTTATTTTTTTTTGGTCTTATCCTAATACGATACGACCACGTGATATTTCAATATACTATAGTTTGTTTGTGTGTGTGTTCTTTTCCTTTTTTGCGTATATATATTTTACATTGTGTGTCTATGCCGGTTTTTTTAGGGGCATCGTTTTTTGGGGTGCTACGTATTGATTATTTTTTTCCGTCTTCGTTTTTTTACTTCTATATATTGTGTGTGTCGGTTTTTTCCTTTGGTCAATGGTTTAGTAGTGTCGAAAGGTGTCGGTTTTGCATCGTAGAGTGTTGATAGTGTGTTAGATTTTAATTAAAATTTTAATTAATATTCATTTGATCAACCGACAACCGTTGGATATGGCGTCGGGGTGTATCGGAGCGTGTCGTATCGTGTTTTGGGTAGAACGCATGTTGTTGCAGATAATGTCGAAGATAGCTTCATTTTTTCGGTTAAAATTGATTTAAGTAGGAATTGAAAAAAACTTATTCGGTAGTGTCGAAAAGTATCCATACGATGTCGGGAGATGTCGAAGATGTGTCGGATATTCATTTCATACGCACTTATATTATTCTTCTATGAACATTTTTTTATGCCACCCTAAAAGGTGTGAGGGGTGGGTTGGGTTAGGGTGGTGGGAAGGGTAGGGTATAGTAAGATGGGTGGTGGGAAGGGTAGAGTATAGTAAGATGGGTGGTGGGCACGGTAGGGTAGGGAGCTGTAGGGTAGAGTAGGATGGGGTGGTGGGTAGGGTAATGTAGGGTGGGATGAGATAAAATAGGGTGTAATAGGCTTAGCTAGGATAGTGAATTAATATGTAGGTTGAGAGGTAGGTTAAGGTTTGTAGGTAGGTAGAGAGGTAGGGTGCGGTAGGGTGTGCTAATGTAGGTGAGGCGAGGTATGAGATGTAATGCGGTGATGTATGGTAGGGTAGGATGGTATGGTCGGATGATGTGGCGTGAGTTAAGTAAAGTTTGGTAGGTTGAATAAAGTACGTAATATATGGTAGTGTGGTAAGATAATATGGTGTAAGGCATGGTGAGGTAGGATTGGATAGGTGAGTGTTAAAAAATGTTGGGATAGGGGGTTGGGCTGGTGGGAAGGGTAGGGTATAGTAAGATGGGTGGTGGGCACGGTAGGGTAGGGAGTTGTAGGGTAGAGTAGGATGGGGTGGTGGGTAGGGTAAGGTAGGGTGAGATGAGATAAAATAGGGTGTAATAAGCTTAGCTAGGATAGTGAATTAACATGTAGGTTGGGAGGTAAGTTAAGGTTTGTAGGTATGTAGAGAGAAAGGGTGCGGTAGGGTGTGCTAATGTAGGTGAGGCGAGGTATGAGATGTAATGCGGTGATATATGGTAGGGTAGGATGGTATGGTTGGATGATGTAGCGTAAGTTAAGTAAAGTTTGGTAGGTTGAATAAAGTACGTAATATAGGGTAGTGTGATAAGATAATATGTGGTAAGATAATATGATGTAGGGCATGGTGATGTAGGATTGGATAGGTGAGTGTTAAAAAATGTTGGGATATGGTGCGGTTGGGTGATTGATAATGTGTGTAGTAGATAAGAAAGAGTGTGTTGACTAGGGTAGAGTTGTGTGGTAGGTTGTGGTATCCGAAGGGAGATCGACGTATAATGTTCTATTTTTCATTGTTACGCTAAAAAATTGTGTTCTGAACGGTTCGTTACATGCTACATTTCTTCGTATTTAATATCGTCAAATGTATGACATCGGAATGTTATATATAATATGTATGAGGGGCTAAATTTCATCATTAACGAAATGATATTTTAGTTACATATTATTTTACTTAATAATTCTTTCGGCACTTGATAAGTTAAAACATTTAGCACGGAGTCCCATTTTACTAGTATATGTATGTATAGGTGAAAAGTTGGTGAAAAGTTTAGTGGGTAGGAGAAGTGAGAGAAAAAATTAAAAAAAAATTCAAAAACGTCGCTATAAGTCAAAATGCGTACTACCATGGAAAAAAACGTCGCTATAAGTCGAAATATGTACCAGCTGGGAAAAAAAACACACAAAAGTGTCGGGCCAATCAGAGGCCGACACGTGGCAGCACAAAAAGCTCCACAAGAAGCGCCCTTGCTCCTTTATTATATATAAAGACTAGTGAAACGGGACTCCGTGCAATGCACGGAGTGCCCATGCTATAAGTTTTAACTTATTTGACGATATTAAATACGAAAAAATGTAGCATGTAACGAACCGCACCCTATCCCAACATTTTTTAACACTCACCTATCCAATCCTACCTCACCATGCCCTACACCACATTATCTTTCCACATATTATCTTACCACACTACCCTATATTACGTACTTTATTCAACCTACCAAACTTTACTTAACTTACGCCACATCATCCAACCATACCATCCTACCCTACCATACATCACCGCATTACATCTCATACCTCGACTCACCTACATTAGCACACCCTACCACACACTACCTCTCCACCTACCTACAAACTTTAACCTACCTCCCAACCTACATATTAATTCACTATCCTAGCTAAGCCTATTACACCCTATTTTATCTCATCCCACCCTACCTTACCCTACCCACCACCCCATCCTACTCTACCCTACAACTCCCTACCCTACCGTGCCCACCACCCATCTTACTATACCCAACCCTTCCCACCACCCATCTTACTATACCCTACCCTTCCCACCACCCTAACCCAACCCACCCCTCACACCTTTTAGGGCGACATCAAGACATGTTCATAGAAGAATAATATAAGTGCGTATGAAATGAATATCCGACACATCTTCGACATCTCCCGACATCGTATGGATACTTTTCGACACTACCGAATATTTTTTTTTTCAATTTCTACTTAAATCAATTTTAACCGAAAAAATGAAGCTATCTTCGACATTATCTGCAACAACACGTGTTCTACCCAAAACACGACACGACACGCTTCGATACACCCCGACGCCATATCCAACGGTTGTCGGTTGATCAAGTGAATATTAATTAAAATTTTAATTAAAATCTAACACACTATCAACACTCTACGACACAAAATCGACACCTTTCGACACTACTAAACCATTGACCAAAAAAAAAAACCGATATACACAATATATAGAAGTGAAAAAACGAACACGGAAAAAAATAATCAATACGTAGCACCCCAAAAAATGATGCCCCTAAAAAAAACCGGCATAGACACACAATGTAAAATATATATATACGCAAAAAAGGAAAAGAACACACAAAAACAAACTATAGTATATTGAAATATCCCGTGGTCGTATCGTATTAGGATAAGACCTAAAAAAAAAAAAAGATCTCGATGGAAAGCAAAATAATATGTAATTAAATTGGAATCGGATACATCTTAAGCACAACACACATAATAAGATTAAGAATAAATTAAAGCTAATGTGTAGATTAAAAATACAATTGGGTCCTCTAAAATGGAACAATTTAACTCAAACCCTTCACCTCAAAAAAAAAAAACTTTTTTCTGGGCTGGGCCGCCCAATGAACAGTAAAAATCTTTTTAAAAAAAAAAAGATTGGGCGGGCTTTTGGGCCGATGAACAGTAAAATGACGGACCAATAGAAAAAAAACAAGTGTCATAAATCTACATTTTTTCCCTTCTTATTAGTATAGGGAGATATATACCCTTAAAAGCTCGGGAAGTTCTATCACGGGGACTCCTGGGTAAGGAGTCCCTGTGTGGCACCTTTTGAACCACATATCTTTAATTTTTATTCACACTTATTTATTTCAGAATAAAAACATGTGGTTCATAATTGAACACATGGGGGACTCCCTACACCGGAGTCCCCGTGATAGAATTTCCCTAAAAGCTCACGCTAAAAAGACACTTGATGATGTCGGATATCACCTAGGGATCCAAATAACCTCTAAGACGATTCAAACAAGAACAGAGATAATAGGGATGGTGATTTTGTGTGATTAAGACTGAGCCTGAGAGTTAGTTTCTCTCAAGTTGCCTACGTATCCAATAGCTAAATTGGAATCAAGTCATTCGTAGTTCCTTAGGGTTGTTTATATAGGGAGGCATCTCACCTCTTTTCTTGTATAACAAGTCGTAGAATCCTTAAACCCTAAGGATCATCACGTGTTTATCTCTAACCGAAGATAATTACGATTATATTCGAATTACGGGATTTCCTTCCGATAATCCAGGGATTCTCCTATAATATAGGCACATGTGTTATTTATCACTTAAGGAAAGAGCCAGTCGGTTTTCGATGGGCTCCCCAGGTCGTCTCGACCTGGGCTGGGCATCCTATCCCCAGACTAGGCCGAGCCGCACTGCAGTGCGGTAGTCGGGAGGCTCATGTACAGACCTCCCTCCTGGGTAGGGTCTTACTGGTGTAGGGCTCCTGGCCCTAAACGTTTCCCTCTTATCTTTCTCTCTTAACCTTGGGATGTTACAAGAGTGACACGTGGGCGGTGTCTATTTCCACCATCGTCATAAGCCCCCCCCCCGGTCGGCCGGACTACTGCGGGCCGGGTAGACACGAGATCGGATCGGACGGTTTAAGATAATACGCTTGCCATGACACGTGTCCTTGCCACCGCTTAGACTGCCGTATTGAGTGAAAAAAAACGAAGCGTCTTGATACATAACGCAATAATGGGGCGGTTATTTCAAGACTTCTTTTTGGGGTTTTATAACTCCCTAGTCTTATCAATCCCCTCTGACGTTACTTTTTAAATCAAGTGCAAAGTCGGGACGGTTGCCATTCCATTCTTCCAACTCTCCGATTTCTTTACACAAGTAAGCTTTCTCTCTTCTCGTATTCTTCTTAGTTCTTTCTACTGTTAATGAGCGAGCCTATAATCCTTCTTGATAGTTCCATTGAGGCCTTATTTGAATCGGAGCCGGAATTAGAGGAAGAAACGCCACTACCGGAGTCAATCTCGAGAGGCACATCCTTTCTTTTTTCAATCCTCCCTCTTCTTCCTCATCCTCTCGATTTGTCCTAACCCTTAAGGCCTTTATGGCTCGAAATCCCGGGCGGCTGTCATGGCATCGATACCAAAATAACCGCCTCGGATTTGACCCGCATCTGTAAGCAATACAAACTAACGAACCCACTTTTCAAACCCACTGTCCCGGCTCCCGGCGTTTATGCCTATCAAGCTCCGGCCGGATATTGCGCTGTATATAGGGAACAGCTTCTATGCGGTTTACGGTTTCCGATCTGCCCGGCCATTTTATCTGTTCTGGAGCACTACGACCTAGGGTTAGCCCAGATCGTACCCAATGGGATAAGGGCGATAGTGGGCTTCGCCATTTGGTGCAGATGTGCCTGCATCCCCTTCAAAGTTCAAACATTTCGATTTGTTCTTTCGGCGCAAACAAGTGCACAGGCGGTGGGTACTACTTTGCTTTCCTCGTCGGGGAGACTTCATGCCCGACGTTCAGTTCACCGAGCCGGGAGACACTTCATACAAAGGTTGGAAGACCAGATTCTTCTTTATATGTCCAGAGGTGACTCGAAACCTGGGCAGGTGGAACTCCTCGGACCTAGACAGCGATCCGCGACCGACTGACGTGGATCGGAAGCTGTTAGACGATATTCGCAGAAGCGGGGTATACATCAAAGAGAAAAAATACTCCTCTGAGATGATTTTGGCTGCCCGGACTACCCACTTGCGGGGCCGACCCCTACAAGGAATTAGATAAGGAAGAGTACAAGATATGTAGGGCTTTAATGTCTCGTTTCTTGCTGTACTTTGTTTATTTGCAAAATACCTTCTAACATTTCTTGTTGTTTATTCTGTCAGTGTCTTCCTTCGCTGATCTCTTGGAGGATGTGAACGACGAAGTGGTTCCCCCCGTTAATCCTGACGAGCCTACCCGGGAAGGCGAGTACGCGGGGACAACATAGAGCCGGAACATCTCCGAGCTGCCGGGGCCCGTGCGACCCCCACCTCGGTCCAACTCTTGTCCGGTCAACCGGATGACTCGTACGGGAGGTGGAGCGGATAAATGTAGATGAAGATCGGGAGATAAGGGAAGATGCAATCGAGCCTAGCCGGAAAAAGAAGGGTAGTCTCTCCTCAACCCGGAAAGGTCGATCTAAGAAAAGGAAAGCGGCTCGCCAAGCGTAGAGAATGTTGAGAGTTCTCCGAGGAGCAATCTTCCCCGGGGCACAATCGATTGTACGAGCGTCGGACCGGGAACTCGCCGGCTGTGGTAAGTTCTAGTATATATATGTCAGGTATTCCTATACGTATTATTCCTTCTTACTTTTCCTCTGTCTCTTCCAGGGAGCCCAGGTCGGTCAGGAATTTCTGGATCGCCTTGCTGAATCTGCGGCGAGTAAGGAAGCTCTGCATGGGACAATCGAGGAGCTACGAGCTGCACGCGATAAATATAAAGAGGCCTCGAAGGCTAAGGACCGGGAGGTTGCGGCGAAGAAGAAGGAAATCGGCGAGACCGGGGCCAAGTGTGCGCGAGCTCCGGGCCAAGCATGATGAGTATGTGGCGAGAGAACTCGAGCTCGGGAAAGCGGCGGCCAAGGTCCGAGCCGAGCTGACCACTCTAGAGGCTTCTCTTCCTGCCCGGGATGCCCGAGTTGTGCATGAGTATAAGTCTTCCGATCATCTAGCCGGAGCTCTGAAGGTCTTGCTGAACCCTGTCATGCAACATGGGTACACGACGGGTGTGGACGAGGCAAAAGAACAGCGCCCTGAGCTGATTCTTTCAGACCTTAGGCATTATCGTTCCATGTATAAAGAAGGGGCAGGTCAGATCTATGATGACCGTTTGAGAGAGTTTAAAGCAGGTGAAGACATCGGGGTTAAATATGCCAGACGTCGTCCCGCTTCTCGAGCGCTCGGACCAACTCCATCTTCGACAGAGCAGACTCCTAGACCCCAGACCTGATTGTCTATCGTTGTATTGTTTTTACGGAAACTTTGAAACTTTTCTGTCGTCCAAGTTTATGTACTTCATTTATACCTTGTGGTGCCCTGCCCACTACTTTTTGTACTTTGACTTTACTTGGCTTATTTTATGCTGAAATATTCGCATTCTGCCTTATTCTGTCTTGTACCCACTACTTTTTGTACTTTGACTTTACTTGGCTTATTTTATGCTGAAATATTCGCATTCTGCCTTATTCTGTCTTGTAGATGTCCCCCTTTCCCCCCAGTATGGCATGCATTACTGATGGTTAGGTTGACATACTAAGTTTTAATAAAATCTGTCCGACTCGGTTAAAACCACGTCGGCTTGGGGACTCGGGAAGCTTGTGGTATTCAAGCTTTCGAGTCGACTGCGAGGACTCGGTTAAATTCGGCGACTGCGGGCGAGGAGGTTTGACTTTTGCAAACCTTCGAGTATAACGACTCGGTTAAAACTCGTCCCGGCTTGAGGACTCGGGAAGCTTGTGGTATTCAAGCTTTCGAGTCGACTGCGAGGACTCGGTTAAATTACGGCCGACTGCGGACTTAGGAGGTTTGACTTTTGCAAACCTTCGAGTATAACGACTCGATTAAAGCCACATCCCGGCTTGAGGACTCGGGAAGCTTGTGGTATTCAAGCTTTCGAGTCGACTGCGAGACTCGGTTAAAAATAATCACAGTACACATCATAACACTTTATAACATGAAAGAAGCATATATTTTATTAAAACTCAAAGGTGTTTGATAACACTTTTATTAAAAAAGACAACATAAATAAAAAGATAGAATCAAGCCTGGATTCATCTCAGGCATAAAACTTCCTAAGGTTGCTAGCATTCCGGCTTCTCGGTATGGTCGTCGGCCGGCGTCGGCTAGGCGGTAAGCACCTTTGCCATGAACCTTTACTACCCCGTACGGACCTTCCCGAGTTCGGGTTAAGCTTCCCCAGGGAACTTGCTTGCGACCTCGTTTTTCCTCAATACCAAGTCTCCTTCCCCGAAGTATGAATGCTTCACTTTAGAGTTGTAATGCTTTGGGATATCTTTTGCTTGTATTTTGCCATCCGGATGTAAGCTACTTCCACTAGCTTCTTCCAAGTTATCCTTGGCATGTCTAAGCTCGGTATCCTGGTCAGTACTTGCATGGAGCTCAGTCCTCGGAGAAGGGAGCCCCACTTCAGCTGGAATGACTGCTTCACAACCATAAGCTAAGGCAAAGGGAGTTTCCCCAGTAGCCGAATTTGGAGTCGTTCGTATGACCACGGGACGTTGGGCAAATGCTCGACCCATGCTTGTCCCTCTTCTTCCAACCTCTTTTCAACCCAACCTTGAGCCGCCCGTTTGTTTGCTCCACCGGCCATTGGCTTGAGGGTACCCGACGGAGGTGAAATGTTGGACTATGCCCGGCTCGGCACACCATGACTTGACGTCCTATCTTCAAATTGTGTTCCATTGTCGACACTAGGATCTTGGGTATTCCAAAACGACGGATAATATTCTTCCATAAAAATTTACGTATTGCTTTCCCCGTGATGGTGGTCAAGGCTTCGACCTCCATCCACTTAGTAAAGTAATCGACGGCCACGACTAGGTACGTAGGTTACCCGGAGCTCGGGGAAGAGGTCCAACCAGTCCGCCCCCCACGATAAAAGGGCCAAGGAGAGACCAAAGGAATCATGTTCTGCGTTGGCTGATGGGACAAATTATCATGCACCTGGCATGACTTACATCTCATTACCAGATCATTTGCATCTGCTTGCATGGTTGGCCAATAGTACCCAAATAACCGGCACTTGCGAGCCAGTGTCCGGGCTCCCGCGTGGTTTCCACAAATGCCGAGGTGGATTTCCCTGAGCAGATAATTTCCTTCCTCCTGGGTAGCACACCTAAGCCATGGTGATATAAATGATCGTCTGTATAAGATATCATCAAAGAGAGCATACCTGCTAGCCTGTAGCTTGACCTTCCTGGATTGAACCTTGTCAGTTGGTAGAAGACCGTGCTTTAGATAGGACGTTATGGGATCCATCCAGGTGGCCTGTTGGCAAATCGGTTGAACTTCATTCAACGCATAACTTCGCTCGGCCAGCCGCTCCACTAGAACTTTTTTATTTGAGAAGAAATTAGATGCCAACTTGGAGAGGGCATCAGCCTTTTTGTTCCTGGATCGAGAGACCTGCTCTATATGAACTGACTTGAAGTTCTTCAGTAAATCGTGGGCGGCTGCCAAGTATTTCTTCATTGATTCCTCCTTTGCTTCATATTCGCCCTTAATATGGTTAACCACCAACTGGGAGTCACTGAATACATGCAGGTTATCGCCCCGCCCTTGGCCGGCTAGTCGGAGCCCGGTAATCAAAGCCTCGTATTCTCGCCTCGTTGTTTGTAGCCGCAAAGTTGAAACGCGGCGCATATGGGAATTCTTCCCTTTCGGACTAAGGAGCAAAAGGCCTGCTCCCGCTCCTTCCTTTCCCGATGCTCCATCCACAAAAGGGTCCATGTATCGACCGACCCGCCGGGCATTCTTTATGCGTCTCGACTTGAAGCCCTTCGGCCCAGGAAGTCCGCTAGTGCACAGGCTTTGACCGCCGTCCCGGGTTTGTAGTCCGGGTCATACTCGCGGCTCGATAACCCATCGGCCAATCTTCCCGAGGTGTCGGTTTTGCCAAGATCGACGCGGGGGTTGATCTCGTAACCACAATGATTGAATGTGCACCGAAAGTACGGTCGCAACTTCCTAGAGGGCATGGACTAGAGCCGAGCTAGCTTCTGCGTTGGTATACCCGAGCTCGGTCCATGTAAAGCCCGGCTCACATAAAACACGGGTGTCTGCTGTTTTCTTCTTCTCTAATCGGGGCCGCACGCGATTGCCTCATCAACTACGCAAGTATAAAAGCAGAGTTCTCCCTCCCGGGGAGATGTTAGGGTTGGCCGCTCGGCCAAGTACTCCTTCAAATCGTCAAATGCCTTCGACTGTCCTCATTCCACTCTGGAAGGGACTTGCTTTCCTCAGGATTTTAAAAAATGGTAAAGCACGCTGTGCCGACTTGGATAGGAATCTACTCAGGGCGGCCATGCGGCCGGTTAACCTCTCGCACCTCCTTGATGCTTCGGGTGGTGGCATTGTTCTTAAGGCTTCAACTTTATCCGGGTTAGCCTTAATTCCTTCTTTTGAAATCATGTAACCCGAGGAATTTTCCCGACGACCCCAAATGTACACTTCTTTGGGTTAAGTTTCATTTGGGTCCGCACTGAGTACCCCAAATACTTCCCGGACGTCGATCATGTGCGATTTAGAGACCTGCTCTTGATCAGGAGATCATCCACATAGACTTCCATGCATTTCCCGATCTGTTTCTCGAAGATCTTGTTCACTGCTCTTTGATAAGTGGCTCCTGCATTCTTCAATCCAAACGGCATAGTAACATAGCAGAACGTTCCTTCTTCTGTAATGAATGCCGTCTTTTCCGCATCGTCCGGGTCCATGGCAATTTGGTGGTATCCTTTGTATGCATCTAGAAATGCAAAGATTTCAAATCCAACCGTTGAGTCAACTAACTTTTGTCAATCTTAGGTAGTGGGTAACAATCCTTGGGGCAAGCCCCCATTCGGTCGGTAAAATCTACACACATTCGCCGGCTACCATCGGCTTTTTTACCAGGGGCGGGTTGGCAAGCCGGGTCGGGTAAAACACTTCACGTATGATCCCGGCTTTGTAATAACTTTTCTACTTCCTTTTGAATGGCCTCCATTCGGTCTTTTGCAACCGCCTTTTCTTTTGCCTAATCGGTTTCCGGGCCGGATCCACATGCAACTTTGTGTAGAGCCGGCTCGGGGGACAAGCTTTGGCATGTCTTCCGTCTTCCATGCAAACACGTCTTTAAACTCCTTTAAAATCTCAACGAGCTCGTTTTAAACCGATGCGGGATCCATGATCCTATGTTGACCGACAAGCTTTCTTGTTCCTTTCCCAAATTTACTAACTCGATCTTATCATCGATGACCAACTCTCTTCCTCCTGCGGGAGTAACTCTTCCACGGATACATGTTGTACCATCATTTTTCCGTTTACGGTGGCCGTGTAACGGCTCTGGCTGTTTCGACATCACCTTTGACTTCTTGTCCCTTCCCGGGTCGGGAACTTCAAGCGATGTGAGCCGGAGAGATCACGGCTCGCGGATCTATTAGGGCGGGTCGCCCCATAATAACATTGTAGGGCGATGGGGCCACGACCACCACATAACTCACCATGAGGATCCCGTCCCGAGGTGCTTTCCCAAAGGTGGTTGGTAAGGTGATCATGCCCATAGGGGTGAACCGGTGGCCCCGCAAACCCGAATAGCGGGGATGATACGGTGCTAGCTCGCATCCTTTAACTTCATGGATTGAAACACATTGTAGTACGGCACATTGATTGCGCTTCCGGTGTACACACAAATACGCTTCACCGTATGTTTGTTGATTACCGCCTCGATAACCAAACCTTCATTATTGCGACGAGGGGAAGAGGATCGCGAGGGCCATAAACGACCTCCCCGACAACCTTTGTCTCTTTCCCGAGTCGGTGTTAGTCGGTACTCGGCTACTACTCGCTCCTCGGTCGGGACGGTGTACTCGGACCACCGAGATGGTATTAATGGTATTGATGGGGCGATTATCGGGCGCCCTTCCGGTCCGGGGGACGGGTCCCTCCTTCGTACGTAGTCATCTTTTCGGTCGCGACCAAAGTCTCTCCTCTTGTATTCCCGCCTTCCCCGAGGTTCGGGTGACGAGACCTATCTATTACCTCATCGAGTTTACCTTCCATAACGACGGCGTCGATCTCTCTCTCGTAAATCCTGCACGCTTGCTACGAGTCGTGACCAATGTCCTCATGAAACTTACAATATTTGGTTTGATCCCTTTTTTCCCGGGGACCCTTCATAGGAGGTGGAGTACGGGCAATGCCTTTCCTCTGCATTATGGCGAGGACCTGCTCGCGTGATCGATTCAAAGGGATAAAGTCCCTCTCTTGCGGGGCTCCTTTCTTTCCGAGTCGGTCGGTTATGGGCGCGGCTACTCGGTCCCATGCGGTTTGCGCTTTCTATCGGATCGTCCTCTCGCCTTCTCTTTCTTAGGGGCTTCCGACTCCTCTTTAAACGGTTGGCCTCTTCACCTTGACGGTGTTTATATGCCGGATCCATACACTCGTCCATAGATTTTGGAAGTCGACCATTGAGCTTTGCATACAATCTACCTTCTCGCGGACCCGCTACGAAAGAGGTGATCGGGAGGTGTTCATCGGCATTCCCGACCCGCCTAGATTCCTCATTGAATCTTTTCGAAGTGCTTGCAAACACCGTTTCTTCTTTTTTTCGACGAATTGTGAGGAGGTACGTGACATTCCTCTGGAAGGGTTTAGCGGTGACTAAAGCCCGCAAAAATTTTCTTGCCGGGGTTTCAAAATTCTCAATAGACCGAGGTGGTAACTTCCGGAACCACTCACGAGCTCGCCCGTGAGTAAGGCCGGGAAGGCTTTGCACTTCATCTCCTCGGGTGCACGATCTAAATTCATGTGCGTTAGATGCGAAAGAGGTGGTCCCGGGGATCTTTCGTTCCATCATATGCTTAGTTTTGGGATTTTAAATCTCTCCGGGCGTGGGTAGTTCAAAATCGCTGCGAGAACGGTGATTCGATAGAGAGATCGTTCGTTTTCTTTCCCGGGATCCCATCTAGTTCCGCCCCGGCTGCCTCCCGGGCACCGAGCCTTAACTTTTTGTCCGTGCCGCGTTTGAGAGGTAGAGGAGAGAGTTTCTCCTCTCGTCCTCTTTATTTGCCGCGTTGTCTTTTGGGTCCACGTTTTGTGGAGCTTCTTCTTCCCGCCCCTTTAGGGCCAATCCTAGTACACTTTTGAACGCCGGTACGTCCAAATTACGTAACGCCTCCGGCAAGGCTTCTTTGTCTTTGATCGCCAATGTTTCCTCCGGATTGGTTTGCGGGCCGGCTAGCGATAGCCGTGGGGTCTATGTCTCCGGTATCTCTAGTTGCCGCGGTTTGGGTCCTTTTTCCGGTATTTTTTGGTGGTACCATCGCCGTTTCTTGATCAAATCGCAACTTGGGGCCCTCCTTCTAGCGCCAATTGATGATGTCGGATATCACCTAGGGATCCAAATAACCTCTAAGACGATTCAAACAAGAACGAGAGATAATAGGGATGGTGATTTTGTGTGATTAAGGCGAGCACGAGAGTTAGTTTCTCTCAAGTTGCCTACGTATCCAATAGCTAAATTGGAATCAAGTCATTCGTAGTTCCTTAGGGTTGTTTATATAGGGAGGCATCTCACCTCTTTTCTTGTATAACAAGTCGTAGAATCCTTAAACCCTAAGGATCATCACGTGTTTATCTCTAACCGAAGATAATTACGATTATATTCGAATTACGGGATTTCCTTCCGATAATCCAGGGATTCTCCTATAATATAGGCACATGTGTTATTTATCACTTAAGGAAAGAGCCGGTCGGTTTTCGATGGGCTCCCGGGTCGTCTCGACTCGGGGGTGGGCATCTATCCCCGGCCTAGGCCGAGCCGCACCGCGGTGCGGTAGTCGGGAGGCTCGTACGTACCTCCCTCCCTCCGGGGTAGGGTCTTGCGGTGTAGGGCTCCCGGCCCTAAACGTTTCCCTCTTATCTTTCTCTCTTAACCTTGGGATGTTACAAGAGTGACACGTGGGCAGGTCTATTTCCACCATCGTCAACACTTAAAATCATCTTGATCAAGTAAACTTAAGCATCAAAGAACATAACTTAAGCATCAAAGAACATGTCTCACCATGATAATGACTCAATATATATAACTAGGTGACCCCAACATTAGTCTATCTCTAATTAATGTGTTATTCCAAACAATTACAATAAGGTATGAATGCGGAGGTACTCTTTACTAAATGGGTCCATGAATCCCGTTAAAACAAAAAAAAAAAAAGTTAAGTTTTATCAATAAAAAAATTGTTTGGACCACCTAATTTATTTTTTACTCTTAAAAACAATTTTGGACCCTGCTTTTCTGGATCCACCACGCCACTGGTATGAAATAATAATGAGTGGTCTTACGATGCAAAGCATTCCGTTTTACACACGGTGTACGTATACGGGATGATTCAGCGTTGATGCAGTAGGATCTAGATGATCCATCTAGATCCTACACAGATCAACGGTGAAGATCATCATTGTGTAGACACCGTCACAAAAACGGATGTGGCTGTAGCATTGCTGAATAATAATGAAAAACTCATCCAATGCTAGAGTTTAGGAAATTGTCATTTTCATGTGAATGGTTGAAACATTTTTGTGGCATGCATTCCGTACTTTAACCAAATTTTAAAGTGAAATAAAGCAACAACATTTTAGTTAAATAACTAGGAAAACAAGACGCCGTGCAAGGCACGGCTACCAAACGTGTAACACATTCGAAGATTACAAATGAGAAGGTACAACTTGGATTGAATGTATTTATTTGTCGGCACTAATCAGAATTATTTAGAACAAATATTTCACATGGAAATAACTGTATAGAAAGAAATAAGAATGATTATTTAATCAAACATACTAAATAGGAATATTTTATTAGATTCATCCACAAGTTTGACCCCAAAGAGGTATTGTTTATTTAGTGTATTCACAAATGATTTTTGTTTATTTAGTACTTGTAGAAAGATGTTTACTTAAATAGTATTTTCACATATATTTCCCTAAAATATAATATGACTACCCAAACTACCATTTTTTTTTATTTTAAACGTGACTATTTCCACTTAAACCCATCTCCTGTTCCGGCCAGTTTTTTTTCCGTTTCCATTTCCGATGACCTGGCTGTGGGTTTTTTTTTTTTTTTTTTTTTTTTTTTTTTTTTTTTTTCTTTCAATTTGTGCAACGACATGCATATTTAAAATATTTCTTCCTCTAATATTCGTTTTCCCAGATATCAACGTTGTGGCCGTGAGAAATGCTATGGTCACAACTGTTGTGTCATAATAAATGGCACAATACATTTTTTCATTATTGATTGTGATTATGTCTTATTGAGTAACATATATGTCTAGCATAATCAAAGTGCAAAATTGTGTTGTGTCATTCATCTGTGTGGCTTCATCTGGATACACAGTTTCATTCTGCAATGAAACTGTGTGGTCCAGATGAAGCCACATAGGTGTCTCTCCATATGAAAGTCTTCACTTTAGAATTTTTCGTTAAGGGTTGTGTTTTTTTTCTAGAGGGAGGGGAGAGAAGAGGAATGGGGGTTAGGGGTAGTACGTTTTTCTTATTATTATTTGCGCTCAGTTGATTCTTGACTTAAGAATTGAATTTCTAAAAATCGTTTTGATGAGGTACAAAAGTAGCGTGGTGTATTGATAGAATTACGGTGGTGCAAATAATTGTCCCATTTTTTTTATTAAGGGGAGGATAAAAAATGATACGTATGTCTCCAAAAAATTTCCATATCCAGCATGTCTCAAATATGATACCTTATATTACATTTTCCCGTTTAAGAAAATCGGTTCGTATACCAATTTCAATATGTCATATTACATTCTCTCCTTTTGAGAAAATCAGATTTGATACCAGTTTAGGCTTAGTAACATTACTTGAGTTATAATCGATTCAATAACTACTTAGATTTATTTGTACAAAAAAAAATACTTAGGTTTATCATTCTCGTTTGCCATGAAAGGTTATCATAAGTTATCAAGTCCATTATGTCTCATTCATATATCTGAAAATTGGGGGCCTTTATTTGCTCCCCAACGACTCTACTGGTGCACCACAATAGAATCAACTTTATGAAAGTCAGTTCTGAAGCCAAAAACTGACTTCTTGTAGGTGTATTGTGAGAATCAACCTTGAGAAATTAAGTCGTTTTTTTGCTACAGAACTGACTTTCACAAGACCAATTCTATGTTTTCGATGTGGTGAACCGATAGATATGATGCACGAGTAAAATCGGTGGAATGAAAATAATAGTCTCAAAAATATTTCTGAAGTTTTTCAACGTGAGATATTACATCTGACCCAGGGGCGGCGCTATTAAGTAAGATTTGGGTCAGTTGACCCTCAAAGTAAAAAAAAATAAAAATTATAGGTATTTTTTACGCTATTTAAAATTTTTATACACTAATATGTACTAACTGACCCGCTAAACTTTTTAAAAATTGACCCTTAACCCATAATCCTATTTCGATTTTTAAAATTAATACTTATACACTTATAATAAGATGTGCTTTTCTCGATCATCGACCTGTGTCCATAAATTCCTGCAGCCGCCCCTGATCTGACCTAATTTGATAATTTCACCACACTATAAAAAGATTACTTTATATATATGACCTAACATTACACTAAGGAAGCATTAAATATTAGTGCGTCCACCTTGGAGTGGAAAACAATATAAAACCAAATCTTGTTCCTCTAACCAAACATATGAGCCAAAAATCTGATCTCCACTTAATAACTTAATACTCACAACATATATATACATACATGATACATACATACATATATATATATAGAATGGAACTTTAATTCTCGTTAATTCTCCTCAGAAAGTATAATGTCTTTTGTGTCGTAAACTCTTATTACTTATACAGATATATTGCAACATATATATGATAAAAATACAATATCTTGATTTTTTTGTTCTAAATGATTAACATATTTGTGTCCACTGTTTTTTTTTTTTTTTTTTTTTTTTTTTGAGGGGTTGTGTCCACTGTTCAATGGGCCTTTACAACCTGTGCTTTCATTGTAAAATAAAATAATCTAACTTTCTAATAAAGGAGTATATATACCATATAAAACAAAGGTATAATATATTACAATATATAAAAATAATAATAGTCAATTAATTAAATTAAGGGTACCACCACCACTAATTAAAATAGAAGAGAAAAAAAAAGGCACACATCATGATTCATGAGTTGCACAGTTTGATATCATATAACCACATATGATTATAATCATGGAAGACTTTCTTCACCGAGAACCAACCTCAACTATCACTCAGAAAGAAGAAAAAAAAATTAAAATGATTTAATAATAAGACATATTTACATCATACATAATTATGTAAGATTTATTGAATATTATAAGTATTACTATAGTAAATAAATACAAAGTATTGTGGCATATGTCATTATCAACTGATCCTACGGTATGATAAAGTGTGTAAAAATGTTTTATATCACTCGTTGTGAAATAATCGGTATGAAAATAACATTTTCTTGTGATACATTTATATAAATTAAAAGGAGTTTAACTTTAATATATATTTCAATATGGCCAATAACACTGCTCTATCTTCTAGCAGCTTCTTCCTCATTTGCAGGGCAAAAGAAAGCACAAACAAGGGTTTAGTATATGTCTATCTCACAAGTCACAAGTCACAAGTCACAAGCAATGCACTTAGACACATACCTAAAATTTCCACCTAAAAAGAACTTAAGTGATCATATGTAGTCATTGAGTACATTGATGCCAAAAAAATATCTTGTCTACTTTCTTACTTTTTATGATATAAGTCTCGTAACGCCTTAAAACTCTAGATACTTAAGGCATAATAAATCCAATAATTACTTCATTTCATCGTCTTTGCTTGATTTAACATGATCAACCCATGTTACTATGGTCATTATGTCTTATGTAACCTTAAGGCATTCACATCAGAAGCACCATATATATTTTATCCCTAAAATAATATAAAATAATACATGTATCTATTTTATAACATATCAATTCAAAACACTACACAACAGCATCTCTATCCTTATCTCTATAACGTTTCAAAAGCTATCAAATAATATTTATTTTACTTCACAACTTTATTCATACACATTAAAATTTTATTTTTTGACCCAGCAGCATCTCTATCATTATCTTTATATTTTTTTTATAATTAAATATGTTTAGGGACGTGAATAGTGCATCCTCAAATGTAGGGATGCACTGTTCATATCCCTAAAAATAAATAGGGATACAGATTCTGATGTAGAGACTTTTGGTGTTATCATTATATTTTATCCTCATTTTGGAGATAGGGTACCTTATGGACACTCTGCTGTTGATGCCCTTATATAACTTTTCCAATGTAAGATATAACATTTTTCATCCTTTAGTGTAGAGGCATCCTCTCTAGGATTCTAGGAGCAGAGGATTCTAGATATGAGCCCCACCGTCTCTAACGACGTGACAATGATTAACTTAAGTTATCAAGTTCAATATGTATCAACTTTATGTCATTTTTTCAACGTAGAATATCACATTTAATTTTCCTCTCTTTATGATCTGGCATCTTCGACAAGACCCTCCCAGAGGATTCTAGAAGCGACATCTGGTAGTCGGCTCAGAAACAACTTGTTAATACCCCAAAACTCAGGTCTAGCAGTGTTACTCGAGCCATGATCCAATAACTATTTAAGTCTCAAATCTCAAGTCTTAACCTTATATAATGATAATGTTTCTTTAAAATTTTCAGCGTAGGATATCATGTTCTCTCCTTCTTAACGAACTAGAATATATATCACAAGTCCTTTTAGGTTTTTCTTAGTGTTTTATAGTATAAGGGAAGCATTTAGTGACACATTACCGGAGCGCGAGTTTCGACTTTGTGAAGGTCAAATAAGAGTCGAGTTTTTAATGGTTGATTGAATTGCTGTGGTGATTTGAAAATAGGTTTGATGTAGTTCCACTAAATTTACCGTGAATATTGGTCATATTACAATTTAATACAACATACAATACATTTTGTAATTCCTATTTCACCCTTTTATCCATGTCAAATCAACTCATTTCTTTTGGTATTCCAATGAATACAACAACAAAAAAAGTGGATCAATTAATTATTAGCTTTTAAACTGTATGTAGCCCTCAAAAAAAAAAAAAAAAAAAAAAACTGTATGTCAAAATTAAAAAAATCCTACGATTGGAGAGGGACGGAGTACTATTATTTTATCATATTAATAAACGATTAATTTAATGATTGGTCTTTTCATAGTAGTAATTGACTACTTTCTTTGTTGCATTAAAATTTTGTATTGGACATTTAGGGAAAATTATTTGCATAATTGTGACTTTTCTAATCAATAAAAAGTGATCATACCATTATGAGGTAGTGTTTCTTGTGGTCATATACAATTCTATACAATTTGGAATAATATTCTAATTTTCTTTATCCTTTAATCTTCAATCATTGAATAATTTAATTGTCTTTAAATAAAGTTCTTAAATATACTTATCATCAAAGTCTTTAATTTTATTTTTAATTTTTATTTTTATTTTTATTTTTATTTTGAGTGGTTTTAATTGTAATATTATATAAGCCAAATCGTACGGATGAGAAGCACAGGGAATGCTCATGACTTTTTATCTACCTAACTATATATCCTAATTACATAGTATAATTTAAGATGATAGTGGGAACTGAAAAACATTATTCAATTAGAGATCAAAGTTAATGTACAATATCATAAAAAATTTAATTTTGTTTAAACGATCTACCTTTATTCTTTTTTTTATTTTAAGGGAAAATCTTTAATTTTGTTTAAACCTTTATTCAATAAGTAGAAAACCACCATAAGGTCCATAACAGTACAACGGAGTGTTTAGAAGCAGAACAATATCAAAGTTAATGTAATTTTGTTTACTTGTATAAGATGTACAATTAATGCAATGACTAACTAACTCTTAGAAACTCATAAAATCGCATCCCGTCTAACGAATTAACTACTAACTAACTATTCTTATGAAGTGTTTGATAAAGTCCTCTATGAACTTTTCCAGCTTATCAACATGCTTGAGCTCAATGAATCTTCTTCAATTGGTATTAGGTGCATTATTGATAGTAGTATTATGTGATGAAGATGAATGGTTGTATAAAGGACTGAAGACATAGACAATGCCAAGTTTGTTTGGTAATATCTTAAAGATGGGAGCATTCAATGACTTGATCAGAATATCTGCTAACCGGTTAAATATGAGTCTGACATGCATAAGTTTGATGAAAGCTGTTTTGAACTTTGTCTGTGATAATATAAGTGTCTAATTCAATGTGTTTTTTTTTACTTTTTTCCGCTCATAAAACAATGATTCTGGCCAGTAGTATTAGCACATAATAGTAGAAATGGTATAAGAACTTCCACCGGCAAATCTTTACGGATGCAAGTTAACCACTGTAGTTCAAAAGTGACGTTAAGCATTGGTTTATACTCAACTTCTAAGGAACTTTTGGCAATAGTTGTATGTTTCTTTGCTTTAACTTTAAGAGATTGGTGTGTCTCTTAGGAACAAAACATAATCAGAAACTGATTTTCATGAATCCACACAACATGCCCAATCTGAGTTTGTGTTATTTAAAGGATAAACTAGTTGTTTGATAGAAACAAGATTCTTTGTCCTGGATTAGCTTTAAGACACCTCAACACTCTATGTACAGTTTGGAGTATGGTTGCTCAAATGTTGACATAATTGTTGTGACACATAAGCAATGTTTGGTATTGATAGTACTATTTTCTAAGAGAATGGATCGTGTTAGAAGATATTTTCACCCTCTACTTTGTTGTGAAAATTTTAAATATTGCTCTATCGGTGAAACCTCGTAAGGATAGACTTATGGAACTTTAATTCTAATGAAACTTATTTCGTCAAATTCAGTTATAGGCTTGCGTCTAATGGATTGCACTGTCGATGTTTCCCTACAAGGTTGCACCGAAGGCAAATCCGTTATGTCCTTCCGAAGGCAAAAAAATGTGTGTTATAGTGTTGCTGACGTTTCAATTTAAAAAAAAAAAGAAATAAAAAAAAGAATAAGAGTAAAAACAATATTTTTTTTTTGGTCGAAACCAGATATTTTATTAGATAAAATTGTACAAAGTGTACACCCTAGTAGTATTTTTGAAAATTACATGTCAAAAGCTGGAAAAAAATTTGCATCCAAGCTACTCTAATTTCGCGGGCTTTACGGATTGCCTGAGAAATAAAAATCGTCTTCGGGGCCCGTTGGGTGTTGGTCTCATGCACTACTTGATTCCTCCAATACCATATACTTTGAATGAGTTCACGAAATAGAAACCTCCAGAATTCAATGTTGTCGTGTTTATACATGTTCACGCTTAAGCATCTCGTGAGCCATAAAGAGGTGTCCGAGGCCGAGGTAAAGTGGGGCCAATGATGTTGGTGAACCACAGTTTCCCACATTGATTTGATCCAATTGCAATCTCGAAACACGTGTAAGGAAGTTTACATAAACATACCGCATAAAGAGAAGGTATCATCCTCACTGATGTGTCTTGAGTGAATAAGAGATGCCGTTGCAAGGGCATTTTGAAAAATCTGTCAAATGAGGAGATTACCCCGAAGTGGCCCTTTGATAGACCACAATTGCTTCCAAGATTTTGAAGAATTTTGTAGAATGGGTGGGAGCTCTTGGAGAGCAAAGTAGGCCGACTTCGCTGTGAATTTGCCGGTTGAAGTCGGAAGCCAAATAACATTGCCTTGATCGTCAAAGCCAATCGCGTTGTGAAGGGAGTTTGCGGTTTTACATATGTGCCGCCATATAAAAGAACTCGTAGATTTTGGTACATCAAATGGAGAACCATACTTTTGCCTAAAAATCTGCACCCACAGTTTGCCTTGGTCGGTTAAAAGTTGCCACACAAGTTTGGCTAGTAGAGCGTCATTCATTCCTTGAGCTGTCCGGATGCCTAATCCTCCATGTAATTTGGGTCGACAAACGTCTCTCCAGGAAACAAGGTGTAGGCCCTTTTTGTCTTCGTCATGCCTCCAAAAAAAAGATCGAGCCAGTCTATCAAATTCATTCATTACGGAGACCGGTAGACTGACGGACTGCATATGATAGTATGGTGTCGTGGTGAGCACCGTTTGAGTTAAGAGAGCTCGAGCCTGCTCTGGATAGTGTAGTAAAAAGAGTAATTTCTCATCTATGGAAATTGGTTTTTATTTAGAATATACGGAGTAGATATTTTCCTTCTTATTTTTTTGTTTTTTTTTTTGGGTTGAGAAAAGATATTTTCCATTTGCTTTTGTGTTCTTCTTATGTGTACGTCTTTGACTGCATTATTATTACAAACCGGTCGGGGCAGGATTCTGACCCGAGGAGCTGATCGATCATTACCAGAAAATCTTCATTAGCCGGAGTAGGAGGAAGAAGCTTTGAATATTCCGAGCATGGCGAATTTGTATGTGAAGGCGAGTCCGCCGGTGGATCTGAATCGGAATACGGAGTGGTTCACCTATCCTGGCGTCTGGACCATCTACATTTTGATCCTGTTCCTCTCCTGGCTGCTGGTTCTGTCTATCTTCGGTTGCTCTCCCGGCATGGCATGGACTGTCGTCAACCTCTGCCATTTTTTCGTATGTTACGCACTTTCTTTTCCTCTATTTCAGCTTGATTTAGGTATGTTTTCTTTTATTGTGTGGAGTTTTTTGTATCGCGTAAATTCTAGGGTGATTTGGAGCATAGGCATTGGGAAGGTAGAGATTAGGTTTTGCTACAAATATCAAGCTTCTATGTTGGTATTATAGATGAACAGTGTAGAGTTAGCAAGCTTATATGTTGAAATTATTGAGGAACAATGTAGGTGCTATCATCATTTAACTCAGGTATTGATTAAGTTCTGCTATAGATATTAAGCTTATATGTTAGAATTATAGATGAACAACGAGCTAATGATTAGGTCCTGCTCTAGATGTTAAGCTTTATATGTTGGAATTATAGATGGACAATGTAGGTACTATCATCATTCAATGAGGTAGTGATTAGGTTCTACTATAGATGTTAAGCTTATATGCTGGAATTATGGATGGACAATGTATGTAGTATCATCATTCAATGAGGTGTGAATAGGTGAGATGTGCGTAGATTTTCGAGATTTTGTCTACTTATAAAAGTTTTAAAAAAAAAACAAAAAAACCCAATTAAGATATGGCAACGCTCTATATGTCGAGCTTCTTGCTTTAGCATAGCTTCTGAACTGATATGCTTGTTCTCCTTTATGGATGTTGTTAACTTTGCTTTTACTGTTGTTATCTTTCTTTATATATTTGTCCCATCAGCCGACCCACTCCACAAAGATCATCTAGCTGAAGTCTTGCACTTAGCATACACAAAACAGAAATGAACAATAGGGAAACACGAACAAGATTAGAGATTGGTAAATGCGTCACTATCTGATCCCCGGTTGTGATGGTGGCAGGGAGGTGAGAGATGAGTAATCAATGAAACCAGTTAGCTTAAGTGGCATTTAGTAAGAAGTGCTATTGTGGACACAGAGCCAATTCCAAGGCAATCTTGTTTTTTAAAATTAGTTCCAAATCATGCTCAAAAGATTCTTAGTTGGCATAAAAGGTAGGGTGCGGGTTACCTACTTGTAGTGGTCAAATTGGGTTCCTTTATTCTGTTATGAATCAAAGACTTAGAGGTTGCAAGGAAAGCATGGAATGAGGAGTGAGAGCAGATACTGATTCATCTGGATTTGAGCAGAGGTTAACTGTGATGTTCATTGTATCCTTATGACTGATGTTCAATGTATATTTCCGTGTGTTGATGTTCGATGTAAACTTCCGTGTGTAAAGGATGCTCAAGTTTAGAAGCAAACAGCTTGTCTAGCTCCTTGGTTGGTTGTGGGAAAGAATGAGTGTCAGATGCTCTTGTTGCTACTTTACTCTTGCTGTTGAAGCTATTGCAGCTAATGTTGATAAATAGGTGTAATAGCTGCGGAAAAGTGGTAGTGGTGCAGAATGTTGACAAAAAGCATCTTTGTGTGTTGGTTGCTTTGATGCTATCTTTTCAATTACATTCTTTCTAAGAATACACGCAGGGATATGATCTCTACATTCATAGTTTTTGCTCTTTGAGAATTCTTCAAGTCCCCTAGTATTTTCTTGTTGTCATCGATTGCATGAGGCTGGACATCTTTGTCCTATGCCTTCTGCTGATCAATAACCAAAAACAAACAAAAGCCCTTGTTTATTTCTTCAAATCAATTACGGCAACCTGGTGACGAAGAGTGTCTAAATTGCTTAATACTTAAAATTGTTGAGATCGATATACCTATGCAACTTATGCTTGTCTTTCTAGATTTGACCCCATGATTTTTCTCATCACAAGACAAACATAGATTATCCGTGTGCCCTTTTGGATTTTTCTTCGTCCTAATTCTTTCTTTCTTAATGATGGATAGTATAAGGATGTTAAATCAGGAATAAAAGCGATAAATAGGACACCTTTGAGTGACTGCATCTTTCATCTAGGCTCAATTTGTTGAGCCATGGATATAATGTTAACATGGATAAATTCAAGTAGGATGGATAAGTGGAGAAGTAGGGTAGCTTTTATTGATGAGGAACGGAGAATTTGTGCTTTCATGAAGCCTTAAGAACAACAGTTATTAATGCAATTGCTTCTGAGTTGCGGATTAAATTCTTCATTACTGCCTGTTCTTATGCATCATCAGCCTGTTTCTTTCTCATACAAAAGTGACCTTCTTGGTCTTCAGGCATATTTTGCCTTCGAAGATAAACTTTATAGGCCAGTTATTAATTTATTTTGTTAGCTTCATGAACGATAATCCTGACCATTTCTACTCTTCAACCAATAAAAACTGTATCCTTTTGTGTGTGTGTTTGCTGAATTTTTTAATTAAATGGGTCAAAGATATCATTCAGAAGTGTCACATCAAGGTGCACGTGCAAGAGATATATCTTGGGGGCCTTTGGATTTCATCCTTGAGTTTTGTTTGGCTAAGCCTTAACATGCTTTTTAAAAAACCTCATGTCTGTATCTGGATATTGACTAGTTTTTCTCCCTTGTTGTGGGTTTCTGTATATGCGTTGCCAATCCTCTTTGTGTTTTATGCATTGTAGAATGACATCTTTCTTGATATCTTTTTTTGCTGAATCCTAATGTACTAAAATAATCATGTGACTGATCAATGAAATGGATGGTTTTTTTGTGTGTGGTGTACATTAGCATGTTAGAGTTGTTGTAGAATGCGTCTTTTGTTAGACGGAGTCTGGTTCTCAATTCATAGTCAATTATTATTGTATATGGTTTCCTATCGAAATGGAAGGGCAGTCCATGTCTCCCTCGTGGTCCAAATTGGCTTCAGTTATATGGATGTTGTGTAGAATTCCTTTTCATTTATCATTCAAATTAAATGTCCTTATTCTCTATGCAAAAGGTAATTGGATGCCAACATCTATGTCTTGCATGGTTGAGCTTTCTATTTTCATGTGTGTTTTTTTTGGTCCTCCTGAAGCCTCCATGTTAGTGGCGTGATTTTTGTAAGTATAAATGCACCAGAAAAATTCATTTGCAAAATACTGACACTGTCTGTCTTCCATGCTATGCTTTTCTTTCTATATGGTGCACCCCAAATGATTTTGACGTGCTTGTGAATTTAATGATTAGGTAACGTATTGTTGCTTCCATTGGAAGAAAGGCACCCCTTTTGCTGATGACCAGGGTATGTACAATGGATTGACTTGGTGGGAGCAGATAGACAATGGAAAACAACTCACGTACAATAGAAAATTCCTGACTGTAGTCCCTGTCATCCTGTGAGTTTCTTTAAACCCTTTCTTGTATATCTTCTTGTTTTAAGCTGGGTCTTCTGTTATTTCATTTCATACTTGCTTCTTAAAGCTTTTGGTGAAAATGTTGTAGTCTTGACTATTTTCCAGAGACATAACACTACCTGGGTTCTGATTCTGTTGTCATGTACCCATAGACAACTCCTTGAATCTACTCTCCCTCTCCCTCTCCCTCTCCCTCTCCCTCTCTCTCTCTCCCCCTGAAATGTTGTAGTCTTGATCTTTTTTTTTTTGTGTTGCAATATTTACTCAGTATAGTTTTGTTATGTACAATTTTGTCCCTATATCTTTAATCTTTACGCATATGCCCTTTCGTATTCGTATCCTATATTTTTCAAAGTTCTCGCAATCGTGTATCTTGTATCTGCATATATATAGTCTATACCCACGTATCCATATCCATGCAATTTTGATAATTAATTTTTCTGATTGTAAGTATGAGAAACTTTGGTTATAATATAGTGGGGATCGGACTGTTGACTGTAACAGGTACTTGATAGTATGCCATACAACAGACTACCAAAACCCAATGCTGTTCTTAAACACAATTGCAGTAGTTGTGTTAGTGATTGCTAAGTTCCCCAATATGCACAAGGTTCGCATCTTCGGTATCAATGGCGAACAGTAACGACTGTTCCACGACCCCCACAATGAAACGCGTTATATTATATTATACTATATAATATTCTTCATCTGTACGCCTTTGTGGAGCATGCAGAGGTTCTCTTTGGCCATCATCATCATATAGAAGCTGGAACTGTGAAAGATGTTTGCTGTTATTAGTAATTGATGAATAGTAGTGGATGGATACTGAAACAATAAATGTGGTGATTTGATTCCTCTGTACAGTGATGTAGATTTTTATTTTTATTTTGCATATGTGATGTGGTGGAAGAGAACTACTATGTAATGACAGTTTTGTAACCCCATTAAGACAAATCCATGAAAATTCTTACTAATCAATGACAGTTTTGGATTTTGTATTTCTGCTGGACACTTGAATGCTACTGCTGCGATCAATCATTCTGACATAACAATTGTCACAAACACTGCGGCGGCGTTTGTTTAAGGGTAGTGTTATACCCGCTTCATGTATCACTCCATAAGTTATTCACCGTTGATCATGGTTGGGCCTATACTTATCAATGAGTCGTGTACTTTGATCAATGGCTATAATACATAGAGTGGTACATGGAGTGTAATTTGGGAGTGGACATATCAAGGGGTGGGTCGTGTGTGGCCACTACACATTTGTGGAGTGATTAGGGAAGACTTACCCCCTATGATGCACCGACACTTCAATCTGGGCGCCGTGCGCCGTGTCCAACACAAGACACGACACGACACGATCCGACACGTGTCGGTTGATTAAATTAATATTATTTAAAATTTTAATATCCGACACACCTCCGACACCTCCCGACACCCCTGAACACAATTTTTTCAATCTATTTTTCATGAAACCTGAAAATATACAATTTCTATCTTGATTACTCTGTATTATGTTTATATGTTTTTTGTTATAGACGATCGTTTTTACATTTAATTTGTAATATTTTGAAAGTCAATCATAATTTTCTTTTTACTTTTGACACCGTATAGATAACAAATATCTATTTTAGATATTGATAGAGTTTAAGTATTACATATCTTATTTTGTCTAGTTGTTTAAACTTGTACGATTTATTTTTTTTGATAAATTTGAATATATATATATATATATATATATATATATATATATATATATATATATATATATATAGAGAGAGAGAGAGAGAGAGAGAGATGTATATATAGATGTTAGAAACATTGTAACCCTGTATTCATGTTTTTCCGTATAATGAATCTTTCGTTTCCGGAAAAAAAAAAATTATATATATATATATATATATATATATATATATATATATATATATATATATAGAGAGAGAGAGAGAGAGAGAGAGAGAGAGAGAGATGTATATATAGATGTATATATGTGTATATACATATATATATGTGTGTGTGTATATATATATTATATGTAACGTGTCGGGGCCGTGTCGTGTCCTTAAATTTTAGAATTATCCGTGTCGCCGTGTCCGTGTCCGTGTCCGTGCAACATAGCTTACCCCATGTCAAGGGGGTATTGTTGCCACGTCATGTTGTGTCAAAATGATTATGAGTTCCTCTTTCTTTTCGTAGCTTACAAGTTCTTTTGAGTAGGGTTGTAAGTGAATTGAGTTACTTTTGAACTACTTATACTCGACTTGCAAAGAAATTTCACTCGATTTATTTTTTCGAGTTTGAGCTACTCAAATAATTAATCGAGTAAATCTTAAGCTTCAAAATATAATAATCGGATAGCTCGGTAAGATTGATCAGTTATCATAACGGGTGAATATATCACTAAAAAGTCGAATCTAATGTCATGGCGTGATATTACGGACACTTATGTGTGATATCACTAAATAATAATACTACATGTACATGTGGAAGAATATGACCCGGACAACCCGAAATAAGAGTTGGTTATGACGAAGCCTTACAGTTACGAAAGTGGGAAGAAGAAAACACAGAGGGATAAAGTAGCTTAATGGGAAACCCAGCTGCAGCTGTAGCGCCATGGAAACAACTCCTTCTCGACGCTCTTCAATCCAATTCTCACCTCAAATACTCCACCTATCTCCAATTGGTACAGTCCAAGCTCTCCCGTATTCATTCTCTCGTTCTGTTTTGTTTTTTCTTCATCATTTGCTTGTTTCATGTATTTCCTCTTTCTCTTTTGTTGTGCTTCAGGCTACTGTTGGATCGAATGGCAGACCGTCCAATCGTACTGTTGTTTACAGGTCAGTTTTTTTTTTTTTTTTTTTTTTTGAAATCGTTTGATGATTATGTTAAACATCTTTTTTTTTTTGGGATTTTCAGAGGATTCCTAGAAGACAGTGATAAAATTCAAATCAATACTGATATTCGATCTCGCAAGGTCTGGAAATGGTACTTATAACATTCAAATCTGTTTTTTATTCATTATCTTTTTTTTTTTCTTCTGTAATTCATTGGTTGAATTGATGTAGATTGAGGAGATCCGGCAATGTCCATATGCTGAGGTATCCACTAAATATTTGGAGCTGCTTTTGAATTCGGTTAAATGGATTATTATTCTTCCGTAAATTACAGCTTAAAATTGTTTATATATTTGGGTGAAAAAAAGAACTTGATTCCTTGTCTAATAGTAAAGTTCTAAAATCTACAGATTTGCTGGTATTTTATTGACTCGTGGGAACAGTTTCGAATTAATGGTAGATTGGAGATAATTGATAGCTCAAATCCTGACCAGGTGAAATTGCAGGTATTATTTTGGACTCAGTTGATCATCACCCTATGCATCTTCAACTTACATTCTGTTGTCTGAAGTATATGGTAGCCTATATATACATGTATTTAGAACATTACTTAAAGAAAAATCTAAAAAACTGTAAATAAATAACGAAACAAAGATGGGATATTGAGATTTTCTAAATATTTCACTTAATTGATGTAGTTCTCACTTCTTGTAAGAGATATGAATGTGTCTGATACCCAAAAGGTGGTGGAGTAGTTGTATAGCACGTAGTTATGGTGCACGTGCACGTGCACGGATACTTCTGTCTGGTATCATGTCTGTATGATGAACTTATCTAACATATATGCACCGGTATATACTTAGGATACACATCTAGGAGGGGGGATTGTGATTTTTAGAAGTTGGATGCGAGATTCGGATATGCATATAACCGTAACTCGGATATGTGAATTGAAGAACGATGTTGAAAATGAGTAACTAACTAGTGCCACATAATGGATGAAAAACTATCCAAATTGATGAAAAACAACCAAATATGAAGAGAAACGCTAGAAATTGTTTTATTTTGCGTGGTTCTTAATGTTTTATAATGTACAGTTTGGTCCTTGTATATTTTTCGAACATCATGCACTTGTGTATCCCGTATCTGTGTATATATATCTGTACCCGTGCAACTTAAGCGATAACTCTCACAGCCTTATGAAATTATGTTCTTCTTTAGCTACTATGTATCTGAATTTACAGGTCTCATTCTTAGTTATGCTTTCCTGTATATGATGACAACAATGTCTAAGAAAAGAGATTCTTTTATTCCAACTGTGTATATATTTAACATTTATTTATGAAGAAAAAAAACATGTAATCTTGTTCATTTCAATCGTTTTGTAATCGTGCAGCATAGAGAGAAGGCCTGGTTCTCGAGTTCTTTAAGATCAAGATTGCAGTATTTGGGGCCTACTCCGGGTCTTCCTGCTCTTATCGAAAACCCGTCTTTTGAGGATTCTCTAGATCCTTCGAAAGGACCCGTTGATGCTTTTTGCCTGCTGATTTTCGACCCAGAACAGGTTCTTAATTATTACCCTCCTCTGCTACCTGTCTATGTTTAATGTAGAAGTAGAACAAGTGGATTTACAGGTTTTCATCATTTTGTACAGGTTGATTATTTGAATCTAAAGAAGAATCATAGACTATCTTTTACATTGAAAAATCACAGCAATGGTGAGGAGAGATACTGGACATCAGATCATATCAACCCATAATTTTGTTTTTCTTTATTTAATACTATGTTATATGATTATTTAGATTCTGAGAAAAGGGAACTTTGGATTGATTTGTATTGATTATGTACCATTATATGGTGGTAACAAACCTCATTTAAAATATAGAGAAATAAGAAGTGATACAAACAGTTAAACAAGAAAAATGATTATGCCACAACGCACTTTTTAAACCATTGATTTTTTTTTAGACCCATATGATTTAATATGTCTCACGTCATAATACATAGTCCCAAAGTTTGTTATGTATAATGTTATAGACTATTTTGTTGTTGTATTATCAATATTCGTCAAACAAATTGAAAAGGAAAATATTTCACTCTTTATTATCTTACTCCCAACTTTTCAGGAGCACATGTTACAATAAAAACCCAATTTTGACTTCCTATATTCAGGAATTAAATCCAAGAAAAAAAAAAAAAAAAAAGAGACTCACATACGAAAACTACACACATCAATGAAGGACAATCATTTGGTCAAAAACCTTTGATACAAGAAATTCACCGATTATATCAAATTAATTTCCCTTTTTTCTCTTTAAATCTGAGGTGAATTCCATGTATCATGATTTCATATTCAACCAAATAAATCCCAATACATTAGAAAAAAAATCCAAATTAACAAAAAAGAGAAATAATTGAAATGTTGAAGAAGGTTGTAGCTTAGCATCTGGGCATGTCAGCAGGAGGATGTGGAAGAGTTTGTAAAGCACCTTGTCCATTTTTCACTATAATTGAAACTGCTAAACCCCATGACATATGTATCTCCAAATGGCAATGCATGAACCAGACCCCTATTTTTAATATAAAAAATTCAACACAATAATTAATTAATCATTCATCATATATAATGTATAAACCAACAAATATATGTTTATGCCCCTACGTATATTACATATTTGAATGTCTGGAAGTCGATTTTCATATGATGACATATACGTGTGATGTGTGTGATGTTATAGTAAGTTGGTTGTAGCGTCTTTCATTAATACTCTATTGCACGATTGAAAGGGGTTGACACCACACCAAAACTTTGTGTTATGCCATCATAGTCACGATAAACCTTATATTTAAAATGGATTCTATAGCATAGAATCGATTATCAGACAATTGAATTGTGAGGATCTGTTGTTTTAAAGTCGATTCATTATAATATACTTTAAAATAGTGACCGTTCAACGATACGATGTCATAATATATGTTCGGTGATGTCACTACTCCCAATTGAAAAAGGTTGCATGCATGAATATTAACTTATTAGAATAGTTGCTTGTACAACAAGTAAATACAATCGAAACTTACCATAGTGACATCACACGGGTGATTCGTCTTTTCAAAGTACGGTCTAGAACAAAGAACATATAATCCACTTTTATATTATGAAGATCAACTATTTAAAATCGATTATAGCCTCTGATGTCAAAGTAAATGTCGAATATGTCACTAATCTCGATGCATGATAAATTGTAAAATTGATAATGAAGAACATCGTGATGATTTGAATAAGAAAATATTCATATACATACCTGGATTGTCAGCAATGAATCTAATAGCAGCCCACCCACCGGAGGGAACTCCGATCACGTTCATATACGGCGGATCCACCAAGTTAAAATTCGCACTTGCCGGATTATAGTTCCCGGACCCATACCCAACCACATAGAAGCTATATCCATGGAGATGAATCGGATGATTTTCCGTTGAAACCGTTCCGGTATCCTGCAAAATGATCTGCAATCTACTCCCATATTCAACGACAAAAGTCCTAGTCCCATTCAACGAGTTCGTATCCACCGGAGCATTGTTCGGAGCTCCGTTCACAAAATCATACAGATTAAACGGCGAATTCGGGAAATCCGTAGTGAAATGGCCGTTGATTTTCCGGTAATAAGCTTCCAATAGCGAAACGGTAGGTTTAATGAAGCTGATATTGTTCATCGAAGCTCCCATTACTCCGCCGTTTACTCCTTGGCAATTTTGCTTAGCATTTTTGGATCTACATTTGTTCACATTCAATCCGATCGTGATAAACAGATTCCGATCAATTTCTTTCGGTAAGCTAGTTGTTTTCAAGCCCCGGAGTCCGTCCATTACTGTTTTAACAGCGAGATTATCGCTGAAATTCGGCAACGCCGCCTGCGTAGTCAAGCTAGTCAACGATGCGCCGGAGTATTGGAAATGTGCGATAGCGGTTATGTTTTGGAATGGAGCGTTTTTTGCAGACATGTAAGGTCCCATGGACATGGAGTATCTTCCGATCGGTTGATTTGCGGTGATGAGGACGTTCAGGGTTTGGCCTGGTCCGAGCATAACGTGGTCGGCGGTGAACGGTTTTGTGTATTCGCCGTCGGCTTCGACGATGGTCAGCTTGTGGTTTGCGACGGCGAAGAAATTTTCCATATTGAGTGCAGCATTGATTAGGCGCAAGAGGTATGTTTTTCCGGGAACTACATCAATCTTGTATACATCTGAAATTAATAGTAGAAAATAATTGATTATCCTATTAGATCATTAAACAAATATTATCGACTACACCGATCATATATCATAACGGTTGTATCATAACAAACGACTAGATACTTTAATACCATTATGGTATATAAGTCTAACGTTATAATGAGATCGACTTTGTCGACGTTTTATTTTTGAAAAGCCGAATCTCAAATCTCAAATATCAGTATGTTGCTAGGGCAATTATAGACTCCCCAAATCAGTATGATACATGTTATTTGATATAAATTATGATGCACAGATACGAATACACGAATATGTGATACATGGATACAAGATACATGAATGCGAGATTTTTGAAAAATATAAAATACATGTACTAAGACATAAATATAACTATTTTAGTAGTTTTCTAAATATTTGACACTCAATCTTCAACATGGTTCTTCATTTCACATATTCGAAACTCGTATCCAATTTTCAAAGTTCTCAAATTGCCAGCTCAAGTGTGTATTCTAAGTATCTTATGCGTATTTAACTATTTATGTTGAATACGTATCGAATACGAAACACGCTACCAAACGGAAATATTTTTGTATTATAGGGTACAATCTTGGGGGTCTTTAAGGGGAAGTTCTTGTGTAGTAACTTCATTTGAAGTGAGTTGACTTCCGAAATGATCTAGACTATACAGTTTAAATCCAGTTTAAAAACAGGCGGTACACATCATGCCACACAACGCACCTTTACATATGAAGGTGTAGGCAATAACCTCCCGTCTATAAGGGCACTAGATCGACCATTGTGTTTTAAAGGCATCCCAGTATGTACTATTTTTAAACTTTAATGTGGTATTCGGGATAAAATTTAGTAGGTTGCCCTTATAAATGCTGCTACAATCTTTGTACAACCTTTATAAAGGTAATGAAATAGTACCTGCAGCAGAGCAGTTGTAATTAGGACCAGGATGTCCATTAATAGTAAAAGCATCAGCATTAGGAGGACCACCGCCACTAGCTAACACACTTTTCTCAAGTTGAACCATGTCCTTAAGCCAATACTCCCCTAAAATAATTATATGCTCTTCATGTGGGAAGATAAATGGGTATGGGACACCTTTCTTAGGGTACACTACTATTGCACCATGGACTGTTGCCCTTAACCATGACACGTGTGCATGCCATAATAGGGTACCCTTCTGTTGAACCAACGTGAACTCGTATGTGAATGTTTGTCCTGGTTGAACCGGACATTGGGTTATATAAGATGGTCCATCTGACCAACATGAAAGTATCTGCCTTACACCATGCCTGAAAAATTAATTATATAACACAAAATGATTACATACATGATACAACTTAATTAATTATCAGCTAATTAAGTCCGATAATTAAAAGTTTTAATTAATTATATATACCAGTGGATAGTTGCATTGTAGGGTGAATCATTAGTGAGCTTAACAATGACTCTATCATCTTCTTGAGCATAAACAACGGGGCCTGGGTACATCCCATTGATTGTCACGATCTCTCGGGTTTGACAAAGTTTCGTTATTTTCGTCATTTGCACCTAATCATAATCATAATCATCGTTAATAAGTCATTAATTATCATTAACAAAATTAATATTCGTAACAAAGATATAATTATTATAAATTATATTGTATATGTATATATACCTTGAAGTTGTAGAACCTAGTAGATGTACCCACTGGCCAACGTTGAAGATATGTTGCCATAGCACCATTTGTATCATAATTGATAATAAGGATTAGAAAGGTAAGATATAGACATAAGACTGAAGAAAAAGGCTTAAAATTAGCCATTTTGTGAATGTTTTGGAATAAGAAAAATGAGAGAAGTTGGCAATGGATGAGATTACTTCAAGTGAAGGTGTGAAGTATTTATAAGTCTAATAAAAGCATTGTTTTTCTTTTTTTCAGTATAAAATATTACTAGAGCACTTTGAATCCCTTGGTCGGTTTGGACATGTTTTTTATTTTATTTTTTTATGTTAAAGGTTGTAGAGGACAGTTTTTAATCTAAAATAGGAAAAAAAAAAAAAAAGAAAAAAAAAAATAGTGCTTAAGAAGTACAAAAACACGCTTGTTAGTTGTTACTACATGCAACATGTAGTAACACATATGCATGTAAGTAACATACGCGTTTTTGTTATTCTCAACCACTATCTTTTTTTCTTGTTCTTTTTTCTCAATTTGTGTCTTATTTTATCCTTCTGTCCCGTCATTCCTTTTTTATTTTGGATGATATTTATTTAGAAAAAATGAATTTTATGTTTTGATTGCATCGGTTCGAATAAAGTAGATATGAGGTAATTGTAAAGGAGAATAATAAGACGGAATATTACTTTATTTAGATTACTAAAGTTGATTTTATAACGTTTCACATTAGGGCTGTTTTTTTTTAAGACATTTATAAGTCACTAACTACTTAAATCAAAGATATTATTTTTAACATGTTCAAGTTTAGTCAATAGTAATAGGTATAAGATACAGAGAAATGATATATATGGATATAACCGTTGTGACACACACAACGACTGCCACAACATGTATCTACATCATTGATTCGTAATGTAAACTCATTGATCATTATTATATTCATCATGATATATCAACGTTGTGGTACTCGTTGTGTTACAACGGTTGTGTGTGTATCATTACTCGTAAATGTTACGAGAAAAGCCGTCCGTTGTAATCATTATCATCATCAGCCCTATGCCATGATATCATAAGTTTGACATGTAAATGTTCCCCTACTCTAGACATTAAATTAGTAGTTTTTTTATATATTGTTTTTAATTTATTTTTAAGAAAATCAAGACATTAAAGTATTGGGAAGAAGGTATTAATATTTAGAGAACAGTGATTTTATGGCTAATAGAACCTGCATATAATTTTTTGTTTTTTATTTTTAATTTTTTTAGGGGTGATATATACATATATTGTTTAATATAATTACCTGCTTTTATGAGAATAGAACTCCCTCTTCAACCCACTCCCACCAACTTCAACGACAAAACAATACAATCAAGAATATACTATACAATATATTGTTGTATATATACATTTATGCACGCCAAGAGTCTTGTTATAAATTATTAATTGAAACTTCCTAATAACGGAAATATCGTGTCGTAATAAAATTACCACAAAACTACTAAAACGTCATACTTATGACTATGAACTCAGAATGAGTTGTTCTTTTTGTGATTATTTCTCTACTTAATAATAACAAAAGAATTTATACGTTAAATCGAGATGGTATAATCCTTCCACAAAAAAAAAAAAAACGAGATGGTACAACATCCACTAAACTGGTTTCGGGTCCTGAATTTCACAAGGTCGGCAATGGTTTTACGTCATAATTAATTGTGTATACTAGATGTAACGCTCCGAGACCCCACGTCTGATAGCGCTAAATGAGTCGATCGTAAATGGTCCGGTCAACTGCTTAGACCGTCGTCCACGCTTAGTCTAAAAGGGCTAACCAGAGTTAACAAGAGATTTATGTCTCACGTTTATATGGAGATGAGCATTCTACTATTTTACCGATGTAAGACTTTACACTAGAGTAGTATACTTTCACAACAAACCGTCGAAACGAAGAATTGTTATTCTTTTAATTACACCATTGATCATTATGTAGATGAACTGATTAATACAGTACACATCATGATCAATCATATAAAAATGTATTTTTATCATTTGTTGTGCCTCTTTGGCCGTGGAATTAAAGTACGTAGCATTTTCGTTGTATATATAAGAATGTTATATATGTCACTTGATGTGACCATTTTATTGTATCATTTACACTAATGTAATAACTCATACGTTCTTACTTCTTATAAATGGAAATGGTAGTATAGTTAGTTCCATGACAAACGGACAAAACACGTTTTTATATCATTGATCATTTTAATGACTCATATCAAGCACTAGCAAGAGCATTAAATAAAAGAGTCTTAATATCTCTCAATACGAAAATGTGTTTTTTTACGCACATAAACGATAAACAAAATATAGCACGTATCAAGATTCCAATCCAGGATGTTGTTGGTGATTATATCACCAATGTGATTTAGTGTTATTGGACTTAGTTTGAGGTTTGGTAAGCTTGAAACAATCGATATGAGTTAGGAGATGCGGGGTGCATGCTTACAATTGATATTTACAAGCTTACGAGAGTGTTAGATCAAGTGTTGAACAAAATCCAAATTCTGCTGCTTGTTGGACGGGCGTCCATTTCATATGGACGGGTGTTTGACTTCAGACGGGCGTCTGTGGTTCACCGGACGAGCGTCCGAAGGTGGATTTACATACGGGATGTAACCTGGTTGGATGGACGAGCGTCTTAAGAATCCGGACGGGCGTCCGCATTCTTCGACGGGCGTCCAAGATGTCAAACGGGCGTCGAAGTGTGAATTTACATACGGGATGTGACTGTTCGGATGGACGAGCGTTTGAAGAAACGGACGCCCGTCCGGTATGCTTCGACGGGCGTCCGGGATTCTAAACGGGCGTCCGTATGCGGTTCTGGAGCGAGCAGCTTTTGGTCGGTTTCTTTGGTATCCTTTCGGGTTTTGGACCGGTAACTGATTCTGAAAGGTTGTGTATGTAATGTTATATTAGTATAACATCACAAACATATAAGGGAACACTTGGAACTTATTTTCAAATATAAGAATAGAATTTGAGAAGCAATTTTTCTATTTTCTTTGAAATTCTTGAAGCCTCAAGTTTAAACACACAGATCTTCAAAACATCTATAGCATTCTTTCATCTTATTGCCAAAGATTGAAAGAGAAGCAGATTTATCCCGTGATTATATTCGAGTTAATTCCCGGAGGCAATTCAAGGGAACGAATAATTTTCGCAGGAAAGATTTCCAAATCGACTCTGCGATTATATCAAGTTACCTTGCATTTCAAGTTTTGATACCATTGTTCTAATCATCCTATAAACTCCCTAACAATCTGCGAAAATTATTGTGGTTTGAACAATGTCAAGTATCAAGGAGATGACTTCCAATTTCGAAAATTGGAACAATTCAACGGTGAGGATTTTCGAAGGTGGCAAAAGAAAATGCACTTTCTTTTGACCGCATTGAAGGTTGTGTACGTGTTGAGTACGCCATGCCCTCGCATTGATGATAACGACACCATGGAGGAATCAAGGAGGAAAAGTAAGTGGGAAAATGATGATTATATATGCCGTGGTCACATCCTTAACGGTATGTCTAATAGTCTTTTTGATACTTACCTTGAAATTGAGACGTCTAAAGAGTTGTGGGATACTTTGGAGGCTAAGTATGTGAGTGAAGATGCATCAAGTAAGAAATTTCTTGTTGGTAATTTTATGAAGTATGTGATGGTAGATAATCGTCCGGTCATGGATCAATATCATGAATTATTGCGTTTGTTTGGTCAGTTCTCTATGCATAAAATGGCTATGGATGAGTCCATTTGTGTTTCAAGCATCATTGAAAAGTTGCCTCCTCTTGGAGGGATTTTAAAAATTCCTTGAAACATAAGACGGAAGAACTTTCTTTGATTGAACTTGGTTCTCATCTTAGGATAGAGGAAAGTTTGCGTTTGCAAGAAAGTTGTAAGAATGTTGTAGGTTGCGGTAAGAACATTGCAGGTGGCTCAACTTCAATCAATATGGTTGAAGTTGGGGAAACTTCTAAGAAAAATGATAACAAAAGAAAGTTTGATTCTTCCAACAACAAAAACAAGGCAAAGTCTAACAAGAAGCCGAAAGGCACTTGTTGGTATTGCGGAAAGGAAGGCCATTTCAAGGCGGACTGTTTTTCACGAAAGCAAAACGGTGGCAAGGGTAAAGGCCCGGTGAATGGGTCAAAAGACCCGGCACCACCTAAACATCAAGGTACAATTGATAATAATTGTGGTTTTAATTCGAATTTGAATTATGTACCACGATTTCCGAAGCATGTTATTTGCGGGATGATGATGTTAGTTGGTGGATAGACTCGGGAGCAACTAGACATGTGTGCAAGGATAAATCCTGGTTTTCAAAATATGAAAAAGTTGAAGATGGATCAATTGTACATATGGGAAACGAGTCTAAAGCTGCTGTTGTTGGAAAAGGCGTTGTAAATTTGCAATTTAGTTCGGGAAAATTTGTAACTTTAAACAATGTTCTACATGTTCCTTTAATCCGGAAAAACTTGGTTTCCGGTAGTATTTTATGTAAAGAGGGCTACAAACAAGTATATGAGTCCTCTCGTTATGTATTAACTAAGCATGGTGTATTTGTAGGATTTGGTTATCTAAATGGTGGTATGTTTATGCTTAACATTATTCGTAATGATTTGAATGATAATGTTAATATGAATGTTATGACTGTTAATGTTGATGAATCATACTTGTGGCATGCGAGATTAGGTCATGTGCATTTTAGAAGAATGTTGCAAATGTCTAAAAATGACTTAATTCCTGTTTGTAGTACAACTATGAATAAGTGTGATACTTGTAACTTAACTAAAATTGTAAGAAAACCTTTCAAAGGTGTTGAAAGGTCGTCTACTATTTTGGAACTTATTCATAGTGATCTTTGTGATTTTGGTTCTATTCCATCTTTAGGAAACAAAAAGTATGTTGTCACATTTATTGATGATTGCACTCGTATTTGTTATGTTTACTTACTTTTTACAAAAGACGAGGCAATGGAAAAGTTTAAAGTGTTTAAAAACGAAGTGGAATTGCAACTTGAAACTAAAATAAAGAAACTTCGTACGGATAGAGGTGGAGAATACTTTGATCCACCATTTTTTGAATCTTGTGGGATTATACATGAAATAACTACACCTTATACACCACAACAAAATGGCATAGCTGAAAGAAAGAATCGAACTCTAAAAGAGATGGTGAATGTTATGCTTTCTTACTCAGGATTGAGTGAGGGTTTTTTGGGAGAAGCTATGTTAACAGCTTGTTATTTATTGAATAGGATTCCTAATAAAAAGAGTCATATTACCCCATATGAGCTTTGGTATAAAAAGAAGCCAAACTTGCATTATTTGCGTGTTTGGGGATGTAGAGCAGTCGTAAGACTACCCAATCCCAAGATTAAAACCTTGGGGGAAAGAGACATCGATTGCATTTTTATTGGATATGCGCTGCATTCCAAGGCATATAGGTTCTATGTTATAGAACCAAATGATTCGGTTGCGGTTCATTCCGTTATTGAATCAAGGGATGCTATCTTTGATGAAAGTCGATTTTCTTCTATATCAAGGCCTAGGAATGTTGTTCCTATTGGAATTAGTGAAAGTTGTGGTGGTGTGGAATCACAAGATGAGCCTTTGGTGCTTCGAAAAAGCAAAAGGGCAAGAAAAGAAAAATCTTTTGGTCCCGATTTCCAAACTTATTTGGTGGAGGGTACAAGAGATGAAGTAGGATTTCAATATGCATATTGCTATCATATTGATGATGATCCTAGAACGTATAAAGAGGCTATGGGATCTCGGGATATTGCCTTTTGGAAGGAAGCCATTAACGATGAGATGGACTCCATTTTAGGCAATGATACGTGGATATTGACGGACCTTCCACGTGGATGTAAACCATTGGGTTGCAAATGGATCTTTAAAAGAAAAATGAAAATTGATGGATCTGTTGAAAGGTATAAAGCCCGGTTGGTGATACAAGGCTTTAGACAAAAGGAAGGCATTGATTATTTTGATACTTATGCCCCGGTTGCGAGAATCTCCACTATTAGATTGTTGATTGCCTTGGCATCCATTAACAATCTTGTTATCCATCAAATGGATGTTAAAACAGACCTTCTTAAATGGGGATTTGGATGAGGAAGTTTACATGAAACAACCGGAGGGTTTTGTGATTCCCGGGAATGAGCATAAAGTGTGTAAGCTCGTTAAATCTTTGTATGGACCGAAACAAGCTCCCAAACAATGGCATAATAAGTTTGATGAAGTTGTTTTGTCTAATGGTTTTAAGCTTAACCAAATGGACAAATGTTTATATAGCAAATTTGATGAAACCGGACATGGTGTAATCATTTGTCTATATGTTGATGACATGTTGATCTTTGGTACAAACCAAGATCAAGTTGACCAATGTAAATCATTTTTGTCATCAAGTTTTTCGATGAAAGACATGGGGGAGGCGGATGTTATCCTTGGTATAAAAATCATAAGGAATGACCAAGGAATTACTTTGACACAATCTCACTACATTGAGAAAATGTTAAAGAAGTTCAATTGTGAAAATTCTGTTCCGGCAAGAACTCCCATGGATCCTCATGAGAAATTTGAGTTGAATTCGGGTAAACCGGAGTCTCAACTTGAATATGCTCGAGTTATAGGATGTTTAATGTATGCAATGACTAGCACTCGTCCAGACATTGCATATGCGGTTGGAAAACTTAGCAGATATACTAGTAATCCAAGTAGTGTTCATTGGCATGCGGTGATGCGTGTGTTAAGGTATCTTAAGTTTACCAAAAATTTTGGTTTAACTTATGTTGGACATCCTTCGGTGATAGAAGGCTACTCGGATGCTAGTTGGATATCAAATGAGAATCATTCATCAACGAGTGGTTGGGTGTTTCAAATTGGAGGAGGTGCCATCTCACGGGCTTCCAAGAAGCAAACATGTAATGCAAACTCGACAATGGAATCGGAATTCATCGCCTTGGCTTCGGCCGGTTTAGAGGCGAATGGCTTAAACATTTGATTTACGAGATTCCATTGTGGCCAAAACCAATATCACCAATTTCTATCAATTGTGATAGTGAAAATACCTTGGCTAAGTGTTATAGTCAAGTGTACAATGGAAAGTCGCGACATATTGGAGTTAGGCATAGCTCGATTCGTGAGTTGATCACTCACGGGGTGATATCGATTGCTTTTGTGAGATCTCAAAAGAATTTAGCCGATCATTTGACCAAGGCATTGGCTAAGGACTTGTTTGTCAAGTCGGTTGTCGGGATGGGTCTACAACCCATTGAAACTTTGCATTAGGATACCCAATTCCCCCTTAATATGACATTAGGGGCTGAATTCAATGAGGAAGGCCGATGACTTAGTTTTGGCACATATATTTAGTCCCGAAGGTTTGTGCTGAACTCGCATGTGAGGTTGATATATATCTTAATAAGTCTTATGAAAAAGTGTTGTTGCGGGTACACGATTGATAAGACTCACCTATATGAGTTTGAAGTTTGGCCGCTTCAAGAAAGTTAGGGTTGGCTTTCTACATACTCATGAATTGATATGGACACGAGGCCTGGATAAAGAGTGTCAAGCAAGCTATAAAAGTTGTCTTTAGATTCATTTGTATATTATCTTTGAAGTATTCAAATTGTAAAAGGGTTCAATGCTTAGTCACACCCCAATACTCGAATATTTTGGAACGTGTAATATACTAGATGGTAATTCAATCTGCGTGATATTATCATTGAAAGATGAATTGTTGTGTGTTGAAGAGTTTTAACTAAGTCAAGGGTTACACTAAATGGGGAGGATTGTTGGTGATTATATCACCAATGTGATTTAGTGTTATTGGACTTAGTTTGAGGTTTGGTAAGCTTGAAACAATCGATATGAGTTAGGAGATGCGGGGTGCATGCTTACAATTGATATTTACAAGCTTACGAGAGTGTTAGATCAAGTGTTGAACAAAATCCAAATTCGCCGCTTGTTGGACGGGCGTCCATTTCATATGGACGGGCGTTTGACTTCGACGGGCGTCTAGGTTCACCGGACGAGCGTCCGAAGGGTGGATTTACATACGGGATGTAACCTGGTTGGATGGACGAGCGTCTTAAGAATGCGGACGGGCGTCCGCATATTCTTCGGACGGGCGTCCAAGATGTCAAACGGGCGTCGAAGTGTGAATTTACATACGGGATGTGACTGTTCGGATGGACGAGCGTTTGAAGAAACGGACGCCCGTCCAGTATGCTTCAGACGGGCGTCCAGGATTCTAAACGGGCGTCCAGTATGCAGTTTCTGGAGCAGTTTTGGTCGGTTTTGCTGGTATCCTTTCGGGTTTTGGACTGTGTAAATCGATTCGAAAGGTTGTGTATGTAATGTTATATTAGTATAACATCACAAACATATAAGGGAACACTTGGAACTTATTTTCAAATATAAGAATAGAATTTGAGAAGCAATTTTTCTATTTTCTTTGAAATTCTTGAAGCCTCAAGTTTAAACACACAGATCTTCAAAACTTCTATAGCATTCTTTCATCTTATTGCCAAAGATTGAAAGAGAAGCAGATTTATCCCGTGATTATATTCGAGTTAATTCCCGGAGCAATTCAAGGGAACGAATAATTTTCGCAGGAAAGATTTCCAAATCGACTCTGCGATTATATCAAGTTACCTTGCATTTCAAGTTTTGATACCATTGTTCTAATCATCCTATAAACTCCCTAACAGATGTCTTGATCTTGACAGTCTCAATTTTGACCGTCCGGCAAAATCAGTTATTTTTATTGTGTATCTATCTTCTAATAGCTTAAGTTTTTAAGCGAGACGGCAATCCTACGAACTAAATATAACAAAAATGGTGGCTTTTTGCATTGCTTTTGTCCGACAACAGTAATACATTATTCATGATTTTTCAATGGCACGCCTCCCAGATATTCTTTACCACTTCAAACTTACCTCCCATATCCCCCATGGCCTTTTGCTTTCTTCGATTTTCCATGGCTATTTTTCATACAACTATCAATAATAAGACAAGTAGATTATATAAAACAAGTAAATTATATCATCCCGTCATATAATATAAGCACTTTAGTTTTTTTTTATTTTAAATATTATCCGTCCCTTAAATTTTGGAATTAACCATATTGTCGTCTTCGTGTCGCGTCGTGCGGTATGTCCGTATCTGTGATTCATGCATCAAGTACCTACAACTTTCTCACGCATGCCTTTCACTTCTCTATTTTTTGACAAACATTTTCTGCAACTTTTTTTCGTACCCAAAAAGAAAAATTAATTAAAACAGCAAAAATGCAGTACTATCGTAGCAGCCGCTTTTTGCACGAGGAATGTAATGTTACTCATTAGTCCTTACTGTAAGTAGTAAGTAACATCCATTTATAAATCATATTAGAGACGTAAACGAGTCGAGTCGAATTGAGTATAAGATATTTGAATTTGTATTTTTTAGTATACGCACGAGCTCGAGCTTCTTTGTTTATTACGCATGTTAGTTTACATTTTGTGTTTGAGTTATATTCGTATAATAAAATTCCTTAAAAAATGAGAATATAGTATTTGGTGTAAACTTTATTTTATTTCTGTGAATAATGATAAGATAGTATAATTAATTAATATTATCTTCCTGAATGATTCATGTTGATTTAAGGTAAAATGGGTGTATTATATACGTCAGCCTACCCACCAAATATTTTCACCAGAGGGATGAAATGCAATACGTTCTTCTTTTTTTTCCTTAAAGCTTCGGTATCCTTCTTTTTTCCCTAAAGCTTCGGTATCCAGAATTCACTGGTCCGATTAATCTAGAGTTCAGTTCGGTCGTGCCTGCAGAGACTGACTTTTATTCAGGTGTAAGGTCTGGCCAATAGCTCTTTCAACATAGCATTTCATGGGAGAACCGAACTGATGACATCCCTAGACATTCTCTTTTTTTAATTAAGAACATAAATACACATTATGTGTAGTGGATATACCATTTTCCAATACACACCAACCACGTAATTAATTAATTTGACTATAACTTTACAAATTACGACTTAATTACATCTGTGATTTGTAAATAAATAATATATATACAAAATATGTCTATATCTATATCATGTCACAAAAAAATTTGTGGGAATATAACATGTCACAATTACAAGGCAAAGAATGTTGAGAATGATTCCTAGTTGAATTTATTATTTATTCAAATACATATATACAAATATAGTTATGTAGTAGAAGAGTAGTAGCTTATGACAATGCTTTTTTTTTCTTCTGCTTAAAACTGGTCCGATTAATTCGAAATTTGACCCAGATCATGACCACAAAGTCTGACTTTTACTCAGGTGTAAGGTCTGGCCAAGAACCCTTAATTTCAACATGCTTTATTTGAGTTTTGGTGTTTTTAATGAAGCATCATTGTACTTGTAAAGCCTGCATGACCTTTGGAAAAACTCGGATGGGCTAATAGATTATATTCAAATAATCGGATAGACTGAATTAGGATGAATTGATTGATTAAACAAGATTATATAGAACATTAAAGACTTAAATATCGATCTTCACCCGTCGTCTTTGAGAATGCCGTTTTTTTAGTCAGAAATCAAATTTCTAAAAGTCGAGTCAATGTAATATACGTACGCCCTCAACAACGGCGGAGCCACACTATGGACAAAGGGGCCTAATCCCGCCCGGAAAAAGATATATTACATTATAAAATTTATGTACTTCAATTTGATCCATAAAATATATTAATTCTGATCACTCGATGAACTCGATATATTCCATTAGCCCACATCGTATTAAAATCACGACTCTGCCCTTGATCGGGATGTACCGCTAATTAGCCCACATCGTATTAAAATCACGGCTCTACCCTTGATCGGGATGTACAGCTAAGTTGATATGTATGCATAAAGTCAAGTGCATGCGTGATAACCTAGAAATCTTTTTTATTCTTTAGAGTAAGCCACCAATTACCATATATTTATTATAGTATATTTATATTATACAATATTATAGTACATTTTTAATATCAACTGCCCTAATTTATATAATATGATTTAAAAGCAAGAAAGTCTATGTAACTATCAGAATCAGAATCTCATGCATGGTCATTGACGTTAATGTTTTTTTTTTTTTATGTCACGTTGTTGACGAAAGCAATCAAAGATGATGATTTGTGTTTTGTTATTTTTTTTTTCCCAAAAAAAGACGAAAGGTATTATTGCCAAACTAACGCCGGAAAACACAACGAAAATGTGGGATATCGCCGGAGCAACAATGCCCGGAAACATCAAACAACTAAAAATTCAAAAAAAAAAAAAAAAAAGTAAGGACAAAGAACAAATTAAGAAACATACACAAACTAAAGTTATCAGGATTTAACCAATGTCGCCACTAGACAGTCATGATAAAGAGGAATGAAAAAGCCCATGAGAGGCCAATAACTTTCGCCTGAAACAACCACACGACCAAGCTAAGAAAAGAAAAACCAAAAGCACCGGATGTCAAGTTCCGCCACTCGCCGCCATCCTACGGTACAAAGAAATTAATGCTTAATTAGTCCATTTTAAAGTACTGTGTCCTACATAAGGCAATATCGACGACGTAGGCGCAGATATAGTCCTGACACCGAACTACTAGAATAAACAGTACAGGAAAGCGTCCTACATATATGTTTTGTATCCGGGCTAATTAACCGTGAGGCGGCAAAAAGGCCAAACACGACTTTGCGACAACCACCTTCTAATGCACTTGACGTGCGTGGAAAGTGTGTTCACATGGCAACCTCGAGCACTTCGAACCAGTGAGAATTCCACCTAATTAAGCAAATCGAACAAGTTCTCTACCCTTCATCGTCCCATCATCCGGGATCCTTTCAATACGTACCCTCTCTATCCGTGATCTCGACGCAAGTTGAAACGTTATCGCAAATAACCTCTTCATCTCTTCTCAGCCTGCTAATCATGTTCTTGTAATTGTCCACAAACAATGAATCAGCTTGTTTTTTTTTTAATTGTACCAATCAATTCACGCTTCGTATTCCTCTCGTGAAATCATATATTCATATGTACTTCAAACTCTTTAATTAGCCCTATTTAAAATACGTTTTCGTCCTTGTTATATATATGGCTTTCGGTTCACGTGCTTTACGAACACAATACTCGTTAAGATCTAAAGATATCTCCATGAACACTGCTCGATTGTATTGAAGATTGACCCAACCCCGCATGTACGTACCCTCTAACAAAGGTACAATCGTCTCTCTAGAGTAAACCGACGAAGTTAAATTGCTATAATACCAATAACACCTCCTCTCTTGTCAGGGGGTATTTTTGGAACGAAAACGATACATACACAGAAATACAGAATTAATACACACAAAACACCCAGAAATTTTAATCTCAGCCATGTAATGCACTTTATCCATAAAAGAAAGAAGAATATCCACAAGATTTGTTTTCCGGGGGGGATGTTCGGCTGGGGGACACGTACGTACCCCATCACTCCTGTAGTTTTCTGAAGGATAAAATTCAACGTCAGTGTCAGATAAAAGAATACGACCCCCTGGATTTTCTTTGGAAGAAGTTTATGAGATTATTTATGATTTATTAATATGTCATCGCTGTTGATTTCGTAAGCTGCCATGGTCATGGTCTTGGTGTGTACGTGACAATTCAACGGCGGTGGGGTGTGGCCTGTGGGCGGCGGCGACGCCATACTTATAAGCGGATGGACAAACAGACAGAACTAAAAAACAAACAATGAAGCGGACTGTTTGTTGTTTATGTTCCGGCATCCGGCAAATAAAATTCAATCACCGACATAATAACCTGCAATTATTGTTGTCCACGGCACCACCACCACCACCACCACCACCGTTTGATTCACCCGCATCTTTTTCTTCTTAATTTTCGTCTTATGGTTCTTTTTATTTTATTTTTCTCGATCGAAAATGGAACAAAGGAAAATGACTAGTACGTACTGGTAAAACATCTAAAGTTCTAACTTCTCTCTAACAAAGGTACAATCGTCTCTCTAGAATAAACCGACGAAGTTAAATTGCTATAATACCAATAACACCTCCTCTCTTGTCAGGGGGTATTTTTGGAACGAAAACGATACATACACAGAAATACAGAATTAATACACACAAAACACCCAGAAATTTTAATCTCAGCCATGTAATGCACTTTATCCATAAAAGAAAGAAGAATATCCACAAGATTTGTTTTCCGGGAGGGATGTTCGGCTGGGGGACACGTACCCCATCACTCCTGTAGTTTTCTGAAGGATAAAATTCAACGTCAGTGTCAGATAAAAGAATACGACCCCCCGGATTTTCTTTGGAAGAAGTTTATGAGATTATTTATGATTTATTAATATGTCATCGCTGTTGATTTCGTAAGCTGCCATGGCCGGCCATGGCCATGGTCATGGTCATGGTGTGTACGTGACAATTCAACGGCGGTGGGATGTGGCCTGTGGGCGGCGGCGACGCCATACTTATAAGCGGATGGATAAACAGACAGAACTAAGAAACAAACAATGAAGCGGACTGTTTGTTGTTTATGTTCCGGCATCCGGCAAATAAAATTCAATCACCGACATAATAACCTGCAATTATTGTTGTCCACGGCACCACCACCACCACCACCACCACCGTTTGATTCACCTGCATCTTTTTCTTCTCTTTTCTTCTTAATTTTCGTCTTATGGTTCTTTTTATTTTATTTTTCTCGATCGAAAATGGAACAAAGGAAAATGACTAGTACGTACTGGTAAAACATCTAAAGTTCTAACTTCTCTCTATGTTTCCTATTTTCAGGGTAAAAACAGGCGTGTGGTGGTCCATCCACCTCGGTTTTAGGATGAATGAATGCAATAGACTGCATAGGGCACGAATTTTCATTATTCAAATAAAAAAAAACAAAAAATCTGCACCAGCCGGGAATCGAACCCGGGTCTGTACCGTAGCAGGGTACTATTCTACCACTAGACCACTGGTGCTTTGATGATATGTGTTCCCCTGGGTTTTATAACACCCTCCTAAATACTTCGGCGTTATTCCTATAATCATAATCTTTATGTCTACAACAAAATATGCACAATAAATAAAAAAAATACACATAGCACTCACATCAATAAAAAGATCGTACACGAACAATGGTGTAAGACGAATGTTGTTATGTACTTTGTTGTAGCTAGATATATAGCATTACTCGTCTTATAAGTAGAGGTGTAACCGAACCAAACCGAGTATCAAATGATTTATTTTGTGTTTGTTTAGCGGGCGTACGAGCTCAATCTTGTTTATATCATAGACAAACAAAATTTTATGTTCTTGAATCTACAGCTCGAGCTCACCTCCTTCCTCACAACTCGTGTCAATGTTCTTGAAACTTCCATTTCCAATTGACATACATGTAGGATGGTTGTGTCGAATGGCGTGCATCATATACCCTCTTTTTTTTTTTTTTTTTTACGTTATTTTACATAACAAGAGCGTGTATGGTGGAAGAAACTGAAAAATACGAAGGTAATGATGGATACTAAGTATAAAACCTTCCTACGACTACTGTTGGTTTGTCCCATGAAATGAATTGTCACACAAACTAAATAAAAAAGATTAACAGATTACTGAAACAAAGATGGGGTAAAATAGAGGCAGTCATGTATACATGTAACATGTGTGTAAGCATATCTATCAATTTATTGACATGTCTGTTGCTCATCAGCATTGTAAAACTTGGAAAAAGTATTGTCAGAACTTAGAATTCAACCACCCCCCATCCATTTACAAGAAAATTGGCCTTGCCATGTAGAGCAAAAACTACCAAGTGCAAGAAGCAATGAGAGCTAAAAGTGAGGAGCAAGTATCTTACATGATCAAAGATCAATCCGCAATTCTTTGCCATCAACAAGTAAAACATGGACACGATTGAGAGCGCATAAGCTTTGGACGAGCTATCTTCCTGTCTTCTTCTTCAGGGAAGGAGACGAAACGAATACTTGAAGGATTCTCCATAAGGAGTTTCGCCACCAGATAACCAGCAATACTCCACGTCTGGTACTTACGTGCCTGTTTGCCAACAAAACGACCTCTCTTTCCATCATAGTATTCAGGCCATCCGTCCTTAGCTAGGCGTTGTTCTGTCAATTCTATTGCTTTCTTTGCTATATGTGGCCTTCCTGTTTTTATGCTTGCTGCTGTGATCAACCAAAGCAGAACTGCACAACAATGTTGTTAACTTGTTATGCTTCAATAGCGAAACAAAGAAATCCATCAAATATTCCCCTTTTTCTGGCAAAGTATATAGAAAACAGGAACCACTTGGTTGGATATGCAGACACATTAAATTGCAGGGCTGAAGTCACTTTTAGTCTTATTTTGTTTCACGGTTTTTGCACTTCTATATGTCTCCAATTTGTCTTCTGAGCATTTCTACTCATAATCTATGCAATTTTTTTATTTTACATTTTTAGTCTAAAGTGTATGTGTCAAACAACCAGCATCAAATGCCCCAACTAATAAAAACTTGACACATGAGAATAATAGACTGAAAATGTAAATTAAAAAAAATGTAAATGCATAGATGAGAGGTAAATGTGTCGAGATGTAACTTTAGGGTAGAAGTGAAAAAATGGTGAAACAAAAGTGATCAAAAGTGTCTTTATCTCAAAAATTGCTTGTCTTCTATGTTCTAAGAGTGGTGCTACTAACACAACAAAATGGTCAAAGCATGTGACCCCCTTTCATGTTCTTTGAGTGGTGCTACTAACACAGAAGAAAGATAAAAATAGGTCATATGTCATGATCAATAGTGTAAATTGTGTCATTTTGATGAGACTTATTGTGGCAATAGCATTTCCCTTGTTCTAATTAATGATCAGCAAAACATACTCACTAGGACTAAGTTTAGAATGTATATGTGGCATCATATCATATAAGTATATGTATATATTCACCTGGCCAGGATCCAGCATTATGGTTGCTCCATGCAGTATTTTTCATATCACATCCGGTAATAATCTCCCATTCATGTTCCACGAGTGCAGGATAAGCGATTTTCAGAGGCATTTCCCCAATCAGGTATTCCCAACGAGCCTCGATTAAATCCATGATTGCATTCGCATGTTGTGGCGTCGCTAAAGAACACAGTATAGCAATGCAGTTGCCAGCCGCGAACCATCTGAAATCCTTACGGGACGGGCCGACATTACCGATTAAATAGCCTCCTCGAAGGGGCATGAAATCAAATATCCAGCTTGGTATCGAATCTGGATTGACATTGAATTTATTGACAGCTGTATGGGAGTGTTCTTCGGTTTTGTAACGATAGATTTTGTTCAATCGTTCGAAGTCGAGCCAGTAGTATGTCTGGATGTGGAAAACCAATGCAGCAATCCTTTTGTCAATACTGGAGATCAATTCCTTGCAATCTTCTGCTATGAGCAACTGCTTAGCACACCTTAAAGCAAAGAAGAAAAGAGCCTGGATCTCGATCGGATATCCGTACATACCCTGTTACAAATCAATTACGGGTTAAGATTATGTATTTAAAAAAGATTAGATATTCATAAAAATCATCACATTAGCTTACCATCCTTCTGTCAATCATGCAACATGCATCGGCACATAAGAGCGTTGGGAATGCATCGAAGCCATCAGCAAGGCAAAGGTTTAGAATAGCTTTGATACCTCTCTGAAAATCAGGCAAATCTGAAAGGTGTTGGCTGCCTGTACATTGTGTATATGCCCTCAACAATATAATCCACCAGAAACCTGAATCTGAAGGTGCGACTCTTCCGATGGTAGTGCCACCAAAATCCGGTGAGAGAACAACTTTTCCATCCGTTTGACCCGGTTCAACACTGAAACATGCTGGCATGGCTCCTTTCCCTAGAGTGTAGTTGTCAACCTTCTTATCTGAATTCCATTGCAGGCGGAGGGTCTCCGACAGGAAATTCTTTACAACGTCCCATTCCCCTTTTGACTCCTTCATCAGGCAAGCTAATCCACAAGGAATAAAGTCCCTGATGAACACCTGATCATTCAGGCAAACATTGAGTAATTAGAATTGTGATTGCTAATGTAATGAAATATATCCTGTGACTATGACAAATGATACCGAAGAAATCAAGATAATCTTGAATGTCCTTAGAGAACAACCTAAATATTGCTGCTGGTTTTTTCATCAGGGCATCTCTTCTTATGAGATAATAACATTTGAAATGATAATAACCGAAAAAAGGGAGATTGGAATTTCATATATTAGGACAAATGCATGCCGATAATAATGAGGCTAAAATACATGGAATATGTTTGTATGGTTAAGTGTTCTGATTCTAAATAAGAAGTTATGTCAATGACATACTGTAATTTTCCCAAGCCTGCAAGACAAAACTGATGTAGCATTAGGAATGTGATTGCCAAAGAGAATTTGTCATTTGTCAATTCAATCGGTAAACAAGTTTATCTTAAGCATCATGTTGCAGCACAAAACGGAGCAGCTTGAAGTGATGCAAAGCAGCACAAAGTGGTGCAAAGTGAAGTGATGCAAGAAGTTTTTTACTGCAGATAACTTTCAAGCCTGTTGCCTGATGCTGAGTGCCTTCAAGAACCATGTTAAGATGTTTGGGCGCATCAGGAAGCTGTGTCAAATGTGTTCAGCTACTATTTCATTAGGATGTTTTTCTTTGAGGTCATTATCAAGCACCTAGCTACTATCACCATTAGTTAGTTAATTAGGAAATTAGTCCGTTAGATAGCTTGTGTTGTTGTGATGCTTATAGAAGGTGTTTTACGCAACAAGTTTGAGCTGCTGAGTTTATTCAACTCAATGACATTGTAATTCATTGTTCTTTTCATGCAATCCCTTTCTTCATTCTTCTTTTTAAGTGTTCTTATTTCTTTGTTCTCTTCTGCTATTTTCTGATTTTTCTTGACTACTTAACAGCTGAAATCACGTTTTCAAGGTTAATTAGTGTTACCACCAAAATCACAATGCACATTAATTCATTCATGAACAGAGCAATTGCATGCCAATCAAGAGATTTACCTAAGAATTGAGAAGCATTATGCAAACAGGCTTCACTTTCATTTGAAACTCACATAGTGCACTTTTCACTCACAAATAAATTACCCTTGACAAACACTACTTCACACAAAAAACTTGTGCTCCAAAACTACAGGACATTATGACAGGTTAATTAATGGCTTCTTTATTGCAGTTATATTACTAGTAATTAAACAGAGTACCATTTCAAACAGAGTAATTATGATAGTAATTAACACTCAACAGTACCATTTCAAACAAATTGCAGCTATGTGATTCACTAACCTTGTTGTAGTTCAGAGCATCAGCGCAGGGATCGAGAGCGGCCACCATGCCAATTGGCTTTTCCTTGTAGTAGACATAAGCCTTATGGAGTCGTTCCCATGCTTCTTTCGTCATCCGAACCGAAGAGGCATGGCCATTACCGTTTTCGTTCGGTGAATTACCTCCGTCGTGAGGCTCCGGTTCATTTAACAAGGTATCTAGACTCGACAATTTCGCCGCTACGCTGTGTGACTGCTTCAAACCACCACCACCACCACCGCCGACTATTTTTGCATCCGCGCTCTTACTACAGATGCCGCCATCAATTTTGCGGTTTCTGTTCGTATTAGCGTCATCCTTGCTATCAACACCATCTCCGTCATGCATTTTTACTTGCTTCTTCACTTTATCCGAATATTGTACTTCTCTTTTGACGGCTGAGACGACCGGAGAACGAGGCGGTTTGTTGACTCCGTAGCGGCCATCGAATTCTTCAATGGCGGGAAGAACCTTGACTTTACTCCAAGCTTCGTTCATTGTGTCCAGACCAGCCGAAGGACTTGCTTCATTGTTGTTCTGACCGATAAGTTCCTCTTCGGTAGGCTCTTCCTGATCAATCTCACTGTCCTCCGGCGTTGCGTTCATAATATCACGGATTAAGGGAGACATCGGTTCCGCCTTCAGACTCACTGAAGTGAGAAAATCAGAGCTGGTGACGGCCGGTATCTTGCCTCCAGAAATGATTTCTTCGGCCTTTTCGCCAATATCGGCAAGAAGAACTTCCTCACCGTCGCCGGAAACGGAAGTCTCGAGATTACGCCAAGCTTCGGCGTCCAGTACCTTTTCAGCCGAAGGACTCGCTTCATTGTTCTGACCTTTAAGTTCCATTTCCGTCGAGTCTTCCTGCTCAACCTCACTCTCCGGCGACGAGTTTATATCGCCGACGTAGCAAGAGAATCAGAGCGAAGCTAGAAGAGAGAGAGGAAGTAAACGGTTATGGGACAATGGCGGAGTGTACTCCGGTGTGTGCTGCATGTTTTTACTTGAGGAAATCGAGGCGGCTTTAGCTTTTCATTTACGATAATAACCCTGATGATTTGTTAATTTTGCACCAGTTCAGTGTTCTAAATTGAAATGACGTGGGTAAGATCGGAATATAACATTTTGTGGCGGGAATTCAGTTATAACAGATATACATACATAAGTAATTGAATGAAACTGATAGTCGGTTTGGATTATATGAAATTGGTTAAGTATAAGTATATATATTATCATTAAGTATAAGTATATATTATAAATGAAGTTTTATTTCAATTAAATTGTAAATATCTATTTTCGTTATATTTGAAAATTGTTGAAAATTAGATAATGAAAATTGATAAAACATGTCATCATAACCCTTAACATCACCTTAAAATGTGTCTTGTGTCATTCTTACCTTACTCTATCCACAATTTTTATCGGTGGGTTTTATCGACACCTCCAGTTTAGCTATCGGCATCCTTAATTTTGATTATTTTTTTTAGTTCCGTCACCACACATATATTCTTGTTTTTACTTTCGCCATCATACTATAAACGTCAGCATCACTAACGTTCATTTTCGATATCAATGTCAGTGGGCTGACGTTATTAAGAATAACACTTTTATAACGTAAACGTCGGTGCCACTAACTTTAGTTTTGAACAGCAACGTAAAGTTCACTGATTTTGATTTTCAATAACACCGACTAACGTTATGTTTATTAAAAATAATTGTGATGACGAAGTAATTTTTTGTGGCGCCGGAAGTAGTAATGTGTTAGTAAAAAATAAAGGTATCGATACTCGATAGAACCTTTTTTTAATCTTACTTTATTCAATATTGCATTGGCTTATCGGTTATCATGTGTCTCTACCCATCCACACACCTATCTCGTTTGAGGTGGTGTGAAACTAAACCATAGTTCTCACAAAAAAAACATCGTTACTATTGGGCTATATCTCGTTCTCACTCATCATATTTTACCATTTTACTCCACATTATCCCCACACACCACCACCCTTCTTATCCATTTCCCTGTACCACAATGGCACCCACAATCAACATACAATAAATATTTTCCAGTTCTTCAAAGCCACAATGATCTTCAATTGTACCCCAATTTGTAAATTCCTCCATCACTACCTCTACTTTTCAGGTGGATGATGGAGTTACTTTATTGATTGAAAAAATAAAAAATTCTCCCTACTGTACGAAATATGTGGTGTAAAATTAATGTGATAATAGATGTAAGAGAAAAGTTGTTTATCGGGGTTGTATAGATGTTGCTTACTGGAGTTTTTTTTTTTTTTTTTTTTTTTTTTTGAGTATTGAAAAAGTATAACTAAAACGGAAAACGATGTGTTTGGAGTAAGTAATCGAGGCATCTTACTGGGGTTGCTCTTACCTTACACCCATATCGTTTTAACCCCACCACCACATGTGTATCAACCCAACCTTATGAATATAACAATTTTTTTTAAAAGCATGTTTGGGGTATTTTTGTGACACCCCGTCCCGAACTTCGAGTCCTTATCCGGAAAGAACGCCCGTCATGCATATATTAATTTTTTAAATTATCAAAAGTAATATATACATAAGTTTCGTAACAATTAATCAGAGTAAAAGCGGAATAAATTAAAACTAAACGATAACTCGGAAAGAATGTCAAACGACAAACACGGATCATCAAGTTCCAAAATCTACGTCTAAGAAAACTAAAACGACAAAACAACGAAATAAATGTTGTTTGCTTTATTACATCGCAAAGAAAACTGAAATGATACTAAAAACTATCTCTCAAAACCGAATGGTAAAAAGTGCATAAAATAAATGTCCACGTCATCGTAATTTTAGAGCTCAAACGTCAGCTCTGTCAACTCCATCGTCATAAAAAAAGAGGGAAAAATGATGTGGCTGTGTTATAATAATATGAAGAAAAAAATAGTAATGAATTCTTTGTGCATGCTTTGGGTTTACTAGCCTGATATTGCATGAATTATCAGGGTGGCGGTAACGGTTGAGCCGTGTGGATATCTGGCTATGTATGTATGATTTCTCCTATAATATGGGTGGTGATAGCGGTGGTTTGTATGAAAGAGATGATGTTTCCGGCAGACAGTATGAATACGGACTCAAACTCGACAAATTGGCGGGGCTCGGCCTGCTTTCATTAATATTCAGATGGATTGTGATTTACACATAGCTCCTATTTATAGGCGCCGACTAATTACGATTATGCTAATTATTACAATACTTAATAAAATACAATTAAGCATAAACATGATCCCGGACCGGGGGTGATGACTTGTCCCGATGTCGTTAGTCTTTATGCGAGTTCATTGGTGATCTTGTCGTTCCGAGTAGGTTGATTCTCGGTTTGGGAGTTGAGTCCGGCATGTTTCTGATTTGTTAGGAGGCTGTGTGTGTGGGTGGTCCCCCCGGGCTGTCAAGGTCCGGCCTTGGCCCGAAGTGACACCGAGGCGGACGATGAGCTCGTCTGCTGGCGACTTGAACCCATCCTAGCAGCAAGCGGGTTGAGGATGAAGCCGACTTAAAAGCTTATGATGTGACCTCCGATCGGATCAGACCCGGGTCAATGAGACCGTATGCGGGTTCCCCATATCATAGCCAAAGAATGAACAAGGGTACATTAGTTCGAAAGTTTGTGCAAAAAAACAAAGAAGAAACAAAATAATATAAAAAGGGTACAACTTTGCTCTTTTTATTTTCGTTCCAGACATGAATAACTATTATTATAATTATTTATGTTCCTAATATTATTCAATGTGATAATATTCATTTTGTTTAAATATTACGTATGTATAATGTGTTATGGTTTGATATTCATGTCTTTATGGGACATTATATGTTAATTTGCAATGTCTACTGCGACTTCTGATAGCCTTGGCTCAGCACCACAACTGAGACCCTCTGCGGGGAGAAGGTGACCGGAAGACATTGTTTAGGCCTTGTGGGACATTGACTTAGTAGTCAATTATCCTTTTACAACGTGCTAGGTAGTGTAACTAGTTGTCTAGTACTAGAAGTCCTTAGGAAGCCTTATACGTAAATGAATCATGTTGTTAGAACTTAACTCGTAAATACATATGTGATTGTCTAAAATCTAAAACGTCAATATCACTGTTAAGACACGTTTTTAAGTCGAGGCATGTGATTCTTACACCCCCTTGAAGCTATGTGTCAAGGGCCAACGTGTAACTCCCACATCGAGACCTACGTCCATGCCTCTTTGAGAGACGCTTAATATGTCTCGGTGCATTTTCACAATGCACATTGCCCTTTGGTATTGGTGTTACATACTTATGTGTGTGAGGTTGTACTATAGGATCTAGTAGAGGGTGAGTGTGATCTCAACGCAATCTATGTGGTAAAGTTTGTATAATTGAATTGTTATGTGTGATATATTTTATATATATTGTATGTAACAGTTTCTTTTACCCTTTACTAAGTACGTAAGTATTTACCCCTTCTTTCTTTATTGTCCCTACCCGAGAAGGTGGTTCTCAGGACGATGATGATTTGGTTATGACGATGGTGTTGACGGAGCTGACGTTTGAGCTCTAAAGTTACGATGATGTGGACATTTATTTTATACACTTTTTACTATTCAGATTTGAGATATAATTTTTAGTACCTTTTCAGTTTTCTTTGAGATGTAATAAAGTAAACAACACTTATTTCGTTGTTTTGTCGTTTCAGTTTTCTTAAACGTAGATTTTGGAACTTGGTGATCTGTGTTTGTCGTTTGACATTCTTTTCGAGTTATCTTTTAGTTTTAATTTACTCCGCTTTTACTCTGATTAATTGTTACGAGGCTTATGTATATATTACTTTTGACGATTTAAAAAGTCAATCTATGCATGACGGGCGTACTTTTCAGATAATGACTCGATGTCCGGGACGGAACGTCACAATTTTAGGAGACGTGTGCAAGATCTCATACCCGCAAACTTGTTTTATCGTCATGTTATTTTAAAGTAATGAAATATAGAAAATAACCAAAATGAAATCATTGCATTATTGTGTGTAAGAGCAATCTTAACAGATTCTTTATTTTACAGCTTCAAACATCATTTTTTTCATTTTAAAGAATCTCTACTAAGACTCAACTGCATCAGAATCTCTATTATAATAAATACAATTTTAAAATAACTACAAAACATAATTTAAAAAACACATATTCACACACTAGCTGAAGTTATTTGAACATATTAACAATCTATACAATATGAATATATTAGTATTTTTATTTTTATCAGTCATTTTCACTTCAAAAACTGTGAACTATTTTTTCTGAACATATTAGAAAAAAAAAAAAAAAACCTTACGCCTAATATTTGGAACAAAATCGAAATGAGATATAAAAAATGAAGTAATGAAACTATCATACTTTTTACAAAAATAAAAATAAAATAATAATAATCAACCTATCATACTAATAATAAAAAATACGGAACAAACAAATCGAACAAAACTCAAAAGAGAGCAGCTGGAAGATAAATATTGGGGAGAAGAAGGGGAGAATAAAACAAAAAACAAAAATAAAAATATAGCAGCGTTCAAATTCAAATCAAAGTTTGTGCTGTAGATATATAGTGATTTGTACCAAATCTGAAATGTACAAACAAGCCTACAAATTCTAATGTAGTACTATTTTTGATAAATCTAAAGAATTAATTCTGTACAAATACAAATTTAACACCATTTACAGCTTTTAATGTAACAAAATAATGAAACATATCAAATTTCATGATAGGTGGCATACGCGACGGTGCTGGATGGTAACGTAAACTCTAAATACATATTCATAATTGACGTGTCATGTCATGTCATATTACCCACCACTGTATGTAGGTTTTTAATTCTATGTTTAGAGGGATATTCTTTGTAAATCGGTATATTTTTAATCATTGTGTCGTATAAGACGATTATCAACTACAAATATTGAAAACCATTGTGCCGTATAAGACGATTATCAACTACAAATATTGAAAACCGACAAATGAAATATTAAATTGAAAAGTACATATTTTAATGATACAAGCCATGTATTAATTAATATCCTAACACGTGGATTTATCGCCAAAATTATAAAGGTTCAACAACACTGTCTAATTTAAAGGTTCCAGATCTCTGACGTGATGAAAAATTCATTACCCAAACTTCTAAATGTTCAACGTCCCTGTCTCATTCAAAGGCTCTAGGTCTCTGCCGGCATGAAATATTTATCACCAAAACTTCTAAGAGTTCAACAAAGCTGTCGCATTTAAAGACTATAGGTCTTTGACGGCAGGAAAGAAACAACATTTCTTAAGGACTCCAGACTTTTAACTCACTATTTACTGAAAACTCAAAGATTAAGGGTGCGCCCATAATCTGGACCAGAGACATCCATATTAGACGGTGTTAAACCTCACCCCTTACGCTTATGGGAAGGTTCAATGCCTATATGCTTATCACAATATCTAGAGCAGCTACACTTGAAGGCCTTTGGTCATGCATAATGTGTTATCGCACGTACTTTTCTTACACGTGGTTTATGTGCATCATTGCAAGTAACAAGATGTGCAATTCATGATAAATCTCTCTACGTGTTCACGTTAAACCAACAACATCACTTAATTGTTATCAATCATGATACTCCTATTTCCTCAAAAAAAATCATGATACTCCTACGTTATGCTCATATATAAATCATTTTACATGCTTTATAATCTCATGCTTTACCTCTGTCTCTGAGTCTCCGACTATTATCTTTCATGTGCTAATTTCATTTTGATGGAAAAAATAATTTAAATATAAATTAAGGAAAAAAAAGTCATATGACCTTTTTTTTTTTATTTTTAAGATATTAAAAAAAATGTCATATGACTTAAGCTATTAAAGACTATCTATGTCTTTATCTTAATTTGACTTTAAGTAAATTTCATTATCCTGACCGTATATCTTGGCGTCAATTTCCGTTAATCTCCAATTAGATTAAATCTCGTTACACACTCATACATAATCGCGCCACCACCATCTCCGACATGTCATAGTCCCTGAACCGTCACCAACCACCGTGCTATGGAAGAGAACATAGCCTCATCATCGTCTCCGTCACCATTTAATATCGCCGAGCACTTGCCTCTCCGTCTATTCAAATCGGAAGTCATCCCTCCAGCTCCAAACTGGCCTGAATCCTGCAACGAACCGCCAATCGATTGGTTGTACGACTTCGCTGGTTATACATGGATCGCCTATGGAGCCGCCTCTCTATTGGTCATTTCTCACTTCCCTAATCCTGTCTCCGAAACGGAATCCGTCATTGGTCCGATTTTCCGGCAGGTATTTGAACTGTCAGTCGATGATACAGGCATTGTTTCTGCGGTTTCTTGGTCGCCTGCTAGTCCTTCTGTCGGTGATGTAGCTGCGGCACTGGATTGTTGCATTGGAATATTCTCGTATAATGTTGACATCACTTCTAATAGTAAGTTGACAATTTGATTCTTGCTACTTTGATTGTTGAGCTGAGTGTATTATTACTCAAGTTTTGGTTTTGTTAATTGCTGAATGTAACTCAATGCTGTTTATTTAAGCTTCATTGCTCTAGCGGATAGATTTGCAATTGCCAGTAGAGAGATATTAATGAATTGGTTTTGGCTCGGATCATGATTTAGCCTTCAATAAAGTTTGATAATTTATGTTAGAAGAGGTGACATTGTGCTATTGTAATTCAGGATTTCTGACCAACTTAACTACTTATATGCATCTTCTAAGAGTTGTAGAAGATTAGACTTTTGTTTTGTGTATGTCAATCCAGATACTTTGGAGGAAGAAAATAAGTAAATTGTGAGCCATACTTGCATGTCTGATTAACAGTTTCTTCTTCTATTTTTTTTTTCTTGCGTTGCCATAAAGGGACAACCGGAAACAAGATATCATTTTTTAAAACTTTTTTAATTTGGCGATATTCCATGAATATAAAGAGACACATCAGCAGACAGCAGGGGTGATAGTACAAAAATACACAACTGATACATCTCTTCCCGTCTTGCATATCTTACAATGTTTCTCCCCTCCTGCAATTTTCCCTGGAAACCGTCTTTTCCATAATCTCTTTTGGTGCCCCCCCCCCCCCCCCCCCCCCCTTTTTTTCCTTCTTTTCACTGTTTTTGGAATTAGGTGATACCACAATTTAAAATTTCTATGATAATTCTAGATGACGTCATAATTGTTACTTACTCTATTCTAATCTATATTCATTAAATAGTGTTTCCCTAACTTGTCATGTCCTAGGCATCTGTTTAGTTGCAAGGCGACTTGTCGTATCATGATGCATTCATGTTCCATGTCTTTGTTGGTGCTTATTTTGTCATGTTTAGATTATTTGTTTCTTCTTATACTTTGGACTTGATTCACTCAACGATCACAGTATGCCGCTTCTGTGATGAAAAGGTGGGGTGCTCCCAACGTATTGGTAAAATTGTCTTGTTGCTCCTTGTCCAATCTGATGTCGGTACCTCTGGCCAATTTAATGGTGGTTTCCTTTCCAACAATGGAGATGTTTAGTCCTTTCCTCACCTTGTCAAGAAACTGTTTATCTGCCTTTATGTACTTATTATAGAAGCAATAAAAACATGTCATAAGAACTAACTGCAGGATATAACACTCAAACAAATTTAGCAAATAAAGATGGGATGAATAGTCATGAGTATGCCTGATGGTTATGGTGCCTGACACTATTTGCTGAACCTTTAACTAAGTGATACATTTGTCACCTTATTCAATGCTTTAGTGCGTGTGGCATGTGGTGTAACATGATGGTGCTTAGGTGGTGTAGCAAAGCACATTTTTCTACATGCGATTGGGTTTTATCGGTTTATTATACTTGCTCTCTGGCTCTTCTCTTTGTCCTTTTTAATACGTATGAACTTCTGTACTGATATTCAGGTTCTTTTTGTTGGAGCCAGAGTGCAATACTTGTACAATCTACGAAGATTGAGTCAATCCAGTGGACTGTTTCTGGAGATGGGATAGTTGCTGGTGGTATTGAGGTGGCTTTGTGGAAAAACAATGGGAAGGCCTGGGAAAGAATCTGGAAATTTAAGCGATCAGTCCCTCACGTTCTACTCTCTGCAAGTTGGTCAATTGAAGGGCTTTTAGCGACAGCACCCCTATGCAACTCGCAACTTGAATGTGTGTCTTCTCAAACAAGTGAAACAAATAATTCTGTTCTGGTGAGTTGTGGTGATAGACTTAACGAATTTGATCAGGCTGAGCTGTGTCATCCTATGCCTATTTCTATGATCCAGTGGAGGCCATTAACAGGGAAGCCAACTAAAGATGGAAAAACTCATGTGAGGGCAGTGTTGGTAACAAGTTGCCTGGATGGCGCTGTGAGATTCTGGAGCGAATGTGATGATTGGAGGGCAAAAAAGGCTGCTAAAGACGCTGATGATCATAAAGTGGAAGGATTGTCATTCCGGGTTACTGCTGTAATTGAAGTTAATCAAGCACTGGATGGAATCTTGGGATCTAATGTATTTGTCAGATGGGGTGCTGAAATTGAAGGCATAGTTACTACTGGCAAAGATTGTTTCTCTTCAAATGATTATCCGCATGACATGTCTGGGAACTGTGAATGGTTAATTGGCTTTGGTTCTAAATGCACAGCTACTCTCTGGGCAATTCATTGTCTTGATGACTTTTCTCCCCTTCGATTTCCAAGGGTCACATTGTGGAAGAGGCAAGATATGAGTGGTCCTGAATTGGGGAAACGAGGGAGAGTATTGAGGAAAGTATTTATTGCTAGAAATAAAGCGTTTAGTCCTCCCATAACGTGTTCTGTTGCTGTGCTATTACCATGTAATTCTTTGACTTGGTTACACCTACACTCTCCCAACGCTTCTGATAGATTAGAAAAACAATTAAATAATTCTAGCTCCGTGAGCCTGTTATCGTCGTGTTCATTAAGAACTTTAGACATTGATAGTATCAACGGAAACCTCGTGCAAGTTGTTGTTCATCCTTCTCTGCTTGGTATAACAGTTGCAGCTTCTCTGGATTCCTTTGGTATGATTCTGTTCTGGTCTTTGTCCACAGTGTCAAACATCATAGCTTCCCTGCCTATATTTTGTCCATCATTTCAAGTTTTAGGCAGAAATGTTCTCTCAGGATCTTGTCCTACATACACTAGCTTGGAATGGATTCCTGTGATGTACAATGATGACCGCATTCTTGTCATCGGGCATTCTAGAGGGGTTGACTGTTTCATTGTAAAGGTTTTGGAACCTGAAAAGATTGCTTGTCATCTTGTTTGCACAATCCCATTTTGCATGGAAGGTATTTCTGAAGGGCCAACCAGTGTGCATGCAGTACCTATACCTTCTATATCTGACGAATCATTAATTCCTGATAGTTTCATGCTCGTGGCTATATGGAGAAACAGTTTCAAAGCTTTGTCGTGGAAAATGACTATCCACCAATGCGATTCACAAGGAAATTGTGTAAATTGCAGTAAAGAGGATAAAATTACTTCTGGAAACACATTGTCTGCTATTGACTGTGAGTTTTGTGGCAGAAAATATCATATCTTTGTTGATCCTTACTCATCTACATTTCCTGCTGTACACGACGATGGTAAGATTACAAGTTTTGCTGTCATCAGTACTGCTGATTCTAAAGTAACAGAGCAGCAGGAAAGGGATTTTGCGGTTGATATTAGCGGCAGTTGCTCAACATATCACTTGGTTACTGGTAGCTATACCGGTGTAGTCAAACTGTGGAGAAGTCAGCCGGCAAAATCGCCAAGCTTGACTTCGCAATGGGAACTGATCGGTATGCTTGGTGCACTCAAATGTCCTGTTGTGAAAATATCAGCATGTGATTCTGGCAGAAAAATTGCAACCGTCTCTCCATCTGATCCATTGAGTAGTGGTCAAACTCTTTGTATCTGGGGATGCGTAAACCTTGGAAGTATAGGCAGCTTCATATTAGAGGACAGGATATGTATTGGTGCCGAAGTCGTTTGCGTTGATTGGTTGATGGAAGATGGTCAATCATTATTGGGCGTCTGTCTCCACAATCAATTAAAGATCTTTGCTAGACAACGCTGTGGAGGTCAGGCTGTTCTGAAATTACAAGAAGCAGTTGAAGATAGCTGTTGGACTTGTATTGCTGCAATTGACACTCATCCTGTTATTCACGGCTTCTTCTGGGGACCTAAAGCTACTGTAGGGATTGTTCACTTGAACTACTTTTGTCTCTTGAGTCAGTACGCAATGAAGCAAACTGATAATGTGTTGTCCAAGGGTTGTCCTGAAAATTGTAGAAGTAAATCTTTTGTTTGCAAGAACTGTTCCCTTGAAAATCGAATAGAAGTATTTACTGATTTTGGCAAATATGATTTTAAAGAGTCATCAGGAAAAGAGAGTGACCAATTTTCTCGTTTCCCGATTCCCATGAATACATATGTCCGAGACTACTCTATATCTGATGTAGAAAGCTTTACACAGGAACATGACTCTAGTGGTAAGGTTTTCATGTGGAATTTATTAGACGTTGCAGAGATGCTTGGAGGACCTTTGCCTGCCTTTCACCCTGAAGCTCTTATTTGGAGCATGAGTTCAGGTATTAAACGTTTTATTTGGTTAAAGTACTCATTTCATCCTGATTCACTAAAGCTTTGACTCTGACCTAATATGTCCTGGAATTTTTCAAAGAAATTGACCCTTCGTTGCTTTTGCCCCTCAAATCAGTGTTTCCTGTGTACAAACTTGAATGATTTTGTATTCGTTATGTTAATCACGGTATCGGCTAAGATGTTCATATATAATTGTGTGTCTGCATCTGTTTCATTATATGAGGGAGTAATAGTTTTTAGTTTCAATAACAACCCAATCCGTACATTTTATCAAGTATAATCATGTTAACTTAAACTAAAGAGAAGAAGGAAATTGAAAGTTCCGTCATATTCCTGATGTTGATAGTTTTCTTCCGAACTTGAGGTTTATGGATTGGGCTATGATCCGTAGAAAGCCACGCTGTACCTTGGTTCCCCTTATATGTTACATGATAGAGAACAAAGCATGTTTCTTTGACTTAAATTATTAGTAATTGCTTTATCTTTGTAGGATCATATGTTCCAAATTTGGATGATCAGTTCTTAGTTGAACACCGTAGATCATCATGGAAATATTTTTGGACTTTGGTTAGGAACAATAGCACCTATCTTTCATTTGATGGTCTGATTTTTAGTATTGATTTTAGTTCAAAATTCTAAAATTACGTACATATTATATCCGATTTACTTCCCTGCCTTTCGGGTTTCATGTAATTTGTGGCAGAAAATCATATGTTATTCCTAGTATCTGTTAGTGTTTTTGTTTGAATATCGTACGCTTGCATTATTACTCCACCTGGTCACCTTTCCTTGGTTCCTTTCTTCTGGATGATAGATTTGTGTTAGATTGCTTTCTCTCCTTATTTCTTACTCGTTTACTTTGGCTCTACCTCCTTGTGTTCAAATTTTCTTTTACAACTCTTTCCATGACCAATTATGGTTGATTAAGTTTTTCAGGAAATTGGAAACGTGCATATATGGCCTTACAACATCTTGTGGAGCACCTTCCATCGTCTAAAATATCAGGGGAGCATTATCTTTCAGGATCTTGTGCAATTCCTCAAGTTCCTCTTTCTGACTATCTCGAAGCAACCGTTTCATCTAGTTCAGGTGAGAATATGTTTAAATGGAGTGGGGAAGTTGATGTTAAAGCACCTGTTTTTCAGTCTCAAGGAGCTTTTCAATTTGCTACTAGTTGGGAGCACCCTCCTTCCAATAACGTTAGTACTTCATATTCAAGTAGATCTCATGCCATGGACTTCACTGAAGCACTACGGAAGCTACATAGTTCTGCATACATAACATCTTGTGAGAAGATGCAGATTGCTGCAATTATCAATGTCCTTCTGGAAGTAAAGGACCCGAATACTGCTTCTACATATGGAAGTCTAGATGAGCCTGGTCGAAGGTATCCTTATTTTTTTTTGCCTTTTTTTGTTTGTTTGTTGTATTTCATCAGAGTATTGATGGGAGAACTATGCTTTTGAACCCATAATTTTCAGTTTTATAACTAATAACTTTTATGCACTTCATTATGTTATGGATATATTTCTTTGGCACAATTTGAAGTTACTGAGATTTGTTCTGCTGGTGGGGTATTGCCATCCAGAAGACGGAAAGCTTTCTTAGAAATGTTCAGGACTTTCTTAACCATAGAAAAAAGAATTTTAGTCTACCAAAATTCATAGATTAATAACTTCCCATTAACAAAGAAGCATTGGGAGGGTTCAAATTATATAATAACACTTTTACTAAAAGCAGGGGTATGAGGACAGTTTTGAAGGGCCAAAAGTGAGAATTTGTACGCCATTTGATCATATTCATAGCCAAATATATTAAAGTTACTGTGTAAAGGTGACATATTTTGCCTTGAACTGCAATTTACCCTTTAGAAACTGGATGGATGACAATGATTACTTGCTTTTGAGTTTCAAATTGCAAGGTCTATATGAAAGTCAGTTATTCTTCCTTTTCTTCTGGTACCTTGGGACTTTTGGGTGTGGTGGGATGTGGAAGATCTGTGATTTCAATTCAGTAAGAATTAAAATTCAATTTCCTTCCACCCAAAAAAAAAAAAAAAGGAAAAAAAACCCTGAATTTCCTGCTCCTTTCCATTCTCAGAGGTTAAACCCCAAAAGCTCGCTATTTTCTTTATGCTTCAGAAAAGATGTTCTGATTCAAAGTAATTTTCCGATCAATTTCTTGTTTTGACTTATTCTTTGTAATGCTGCTCGTAGAGTAAGATCTATTGGGACTTGATGATAGGGCCTTTCTCTAATTCCCGACGATATCTTTGATTCCTCTCTTGCCAGATTCCATAGATTGTTACAGCTGGATTTAGCAATCCCGTTTCTTTTAGGAGCTTAGATTTCCACGGGTACTTCATAGCCCAGCTAAGATCTTTATCTTTCTTACATTGGATGTGTTTTTGTTCCACACTGGATCGGTCAAATCCTGATTCCAGATTCTTCTGGAGTAGGCTGTCAGATTCTTGAGTTAATGATTTGAGATGTTTTTTTTATTATGCAGCATCATGTAAATCTCCTTGGATTTTATTTACATAGTATTAGGAACTGCTGGATATGATTTTCCTTCTCATTGTCTGCTTTACTTCATTTTTCAACCTTTTGTCACTATATTGAAGGTTCTGGATTGGAGTGAAGTTTCAACAACAGTATTTTGTTCAAAGATGTGGAAGATTACCTTTGAAGGGAAAGGGGGAGTTAGTTGTTTCCTCGGAGCTGATTGGTTGGGCTTTCCAGTCAGATTGCCAAGAAAGTTTGTATAACTCTCTTTTATCTGACCAACCATCTTGGCCTGAAATGCGTGATATGGGTGTTGGATATTGGTACTCTAATCCCGTGGAATTGAGATCCAAGGTACTCACTACAACTGGACCACTACTTTGGTTTTCTGATATCAGTCTCTTCTTCTGATTGAATGTTAGTTGTGTCAGCAGAGTTTTCAGTTTTTAGCGACTGGTCTACCTGATATTTCTTGGTCTAGAACAAGGGCTGCAGCTAACGTATGTATGTATGTATGTATGCTATACATACACACATATACACATACTGTTGAAAGATGGGGTTATTAGTGTTAGATATTGTTTATTTATCTTTTATCTAGTGCTAATTTCTTTTCTTTAAGCTCTAGTTCTCTAGTTTCTCTTCTAAGTAAGACTAATGAACAGTAAACTGTTTTTACTGTAGAGATTCAGCATGTCTTTGTGTTATTCTTTATGTTATAATAATAAGGGCAGTATAGTCTATTCCAGTATTTTAAAGTATTTTGGGTTGACTGGCGGCTCTCTTGTATTGAGGCTGTTTGTCTAAGGAGTCTTTTTATGGGAAGTTATATTAGGAAGGAGTCTAGCTCTTTCTACTATAAAAATAAGGAGTCTGTAATCAAATCAATCAATAAAATATTTCCTCCTTTTTCTTACATGGTATCAGAGCGTGGTTTTATGATAAAAACATATCCATGTATCTCCGCGCAGCCATGACTGGAAGCGCTTCATCGGGCACAACGTCCAATACCCCAACTGGATCATCCATATCAAGGGATGATCAATCCACTGGAAATGATTCCAGCAACTCTTCTTCCTCAATTCTGCTAACAACGCAAAGGCTCAATGGAAAGAACTACCTAGAATGGTCACAAACCATACAATTGGTCATTGATGGTAGAGGAAAATTAGGATTCTTGAATGGAGAAAGCGTCAAACCTGCAGCAGGAGATCCCAAATCTGCAACATGGAGATCAGAGGACTCCATGGTGAAAACATGGTTGATTAACTCCATGGATCCCTTTGTGGCAAGGCCTCACATGTTTTTGTCCACAGCAAAGGACATCTGGAAAGCTGTTAAAGATATGTATTCTGATCTGGAGAATACATCCCAAATCTATGAACTTAAGACCAGAATCTGGTCCTGCAAGCAAGACAAGAGAGAAGTCACCCTCTATTACAATGAGTTGCAGGGATTGTGGCAGGAACTATCTGTCCTATGATAACTCTTGGGACTGCCCTGGAGATGGAGTAAAAGCCCAGAAAAGAGAAGAAAATGAAAGGGTATATACTTTCTTGGCAGGCCTAGATCTGGAATTGGATGAGGTTAGGGGAAGGATACTGGGAAAATCTCCCCTGCCCTCACTTGGAGAGGTTTTTTCTGAAGTTAGGAGAGAAGAATCCAAAAGAAGAGTGATGCACAAAGGACCTTCATATGAAACCTCAGTTGGAACAAAAAGTTCAGCCTTGGTGGTTAATAGAAGTGATCAAAAGGGGAGGAAGCATAAAACATGGTGTGACCATTGCAAGAAACAAGGTCACACCAGGGATAATTGCTGGGTTATACATGGCAAACCGGAAACTGGAAACCTAGGGGCAGTGGATATGGGAACTCAGAAGGAAGGCAGGCTCACCAGGCCTCATCTGATCAAGGCTCAGTCTCAAATGGACAGCAGCTTTTCTCCCAAGAACAACTGGATCAGTTGACCAAACTAATCCAAGCCCAAACCATCCAGACTAAAGGTGACTCTTCTTGTTCCTTAGTTGAGACAGGTAATCTCCATTCTTTGTCCTTCCTTGGTATAAATCAGTCCCTCTTCTGGGACATTGACTCAAGAGCCACAGACCACATGACCAGTTATTCACACCTGTTTTCATCATACACAAATCCGTCTTGAAATCGAAAGTAAAGATAGCAGATGGATCCTTCTCTGCTATAGCAGGAAAAGGATCCATTACTATCTCCCCTACCCTAACTCTAAAAAATGTCTTACATGTACCATCTCTTTCCTGCAATCTGTTATCGGTCAGTAAACTTACTTCAGATACTAATTGTAAGGTTGTATTTTCTGTTGATTCTGTAAATTTCAGGATATTCACAAGGGGAGGGTGATTGACAGTGCTAGGATGATGGGAGGTCTATATCTCTTTGAGGAGGAAGGAGATTCTTGGAACAAAGAAAGTTCTGGAAATGTTTGTCTTCAGTCTGCCTATGTTGATAGGAATAATATAATGATGTGGCATTATAGACTTGGCCGCCCTAGTTTTTATTACTTGAAGAAATTGTTTCCAAATTTGTTCATCAATAAAAATCCTTCTTTATTTAAATGTGAAATCTGTGAAGTGTCTAAACATACTAGATCATCTTTCCCACCTCAACCTTACAAGCCAACAAAACCATTCACTATGATCCATAGTGATATTTGGGGGCTGCTTGGAAGAGCACACCACAAGGAAAAGATGGTTTGTTAATTTCATTGATGATCAACTGTGTATTTGTTAAAACACAAAGGAGACTAAACATGTCTTTGAAGATTTCTATGAAATGATTTTAACTCAGTTTCACTCAAAAATAGCGGTCTTTAGAAGTGATAATGGGACAGAATACTTTAATTCTATCCTTGACACCTTTTTCCTCAAACATGGCATAGTTCACCAGAGTTCATGCCCTGACACACCTCAACAAAATGGGGTGGCAGAGAGGAAAAACAGACACATTCTGAAGATAGTTAGGGCTCTCATGATCACCTCTAACAGCCCTAAATATCTATGGGGGGAGGCAGTGTTAACTGCAATTTACCTAATCAACAGGGTCCCCTCAAGGATCTTAAACTATCAGACCCCTATAAATCAGCTAAAGGTTTTTTTACCCCCACACTAGGCTGATTCAGGATCTGCCTCTCAAAGTTTTTGGATGCACTGCATTCACACATGCTCATCACCAGGGGAAGTTAGATCCCAGGGCTAGAAAATGTGTGTTTGTAGGGTATTCCCCAACTCAAAAAGAGTATAAATGTTTTGATCCCCACACACAGAAAGTGTATGTCAGCAGTGATGTCTCCTTTTTTGAAAGTCAAATGTTTTTCAAACTCATGTTCAGGGGGAGACCTCTAGGGAGCATGAACATGAGGTTTTTTCACAACAAGATGATTTTTCACAATTTTTGCTCCAACATGAGTCTGATAGTTCTTTGCTACAGTATGATGATTCCTTCCAAAATAGGGAAATAGGTAAGACCCCTGATGTCCCTACTGAGGTGAATGCACCTGAACAAGGGAATAAATCAGAGAGTCCTAGCTCCAGTCCTAGCCCCAGAACCAGAATACAAAAATTTCCAGGAAAGACATATTCAAGGAAAGGCCTACTTCTCAAAGAGAAAGCTCCCCACACCAGCACTGAGCAACAACCCTCCTTGAATGAAACTCCTGAAGAAACTCCAGAAACAGGTAATATAACTGAACAACAGTTATCTGAGTTTGAATCGACGAGTACAAATCAATCTAATTCACCATCCAAAAATGAGTCTAAATCTATGGATCACTCAAACCAGCCTGATGAACTCCTGGATGTTCCTATTGCCATCAGAAAACCTACAAGAGAATGCACCAAGCATCCTCTCTACCCTCTTAGCAAGTATATTTCCTATGACAAACTGTCACCACAGTACCGAGCCTTTGCTTCTAGCCTATCTAATATCCACATTCCTAAAACCATACATGAAGCCTTATCTTATCCGGAGTGGAAAGCTGCTGTGTATGAAGAGATTGGTGCACTTGAAAAGAATGGGACCTGGAAGTTGTTAGCCTACCCGCCGGGAAGACCACGAGGGATGCGGATGGATCTTTAATGTAAAATACAACTCGGATGGTTCCATACAAAGGTACAAAGCAAGGTTGGTGGCAAAAGGGTATACTCAAACTTATGGGATAGATTATTCGAAACCTTCTCACCCGTAGCAAAGCTTAACACCGTGAGAATAATTTTGTCCATAGTCGTGAACTTGGTGCCATCAACAATTTGGATGGTAAAAATGCGTTCTACATGGCTATTTAAAGGAAGAAGTATACATGGATATGCCTCCTGGGTTCTCTGGCAGAAATGATGAGTAAGTATCCAAACTGAAAAGAGCTTTATATGGACTCAAACAAAGTCCAAGAGCATGGTTTGAAAGATTTATGAAGTTCCTGAAGAAGGAGGGGTTCAAGCAGGGCCAATCTGATCACACCTTGTTCACAAAAAGGTCAGAAAATGGCAAGATGACAGTCCTGGTTGTATATGTTGATGACATCATCCTAACAAGTGATGACATTTGTGGGATCAATCAGACTAAGAAGAGCCTGGCCAGGGAGTTTGAGATAAAGGAGCTGGGAAGCCTTAGATACTTTCTAGGCATGGAGGTTGCCAGATCAGACAAAGGACCGGTAGTATGTCAGAGGAAATATGTACTAGACCTTCTTGAAGAGACAGGGATGAGTGATTGCAAGCCTGCCAGTACCCTCATGGAAGCCAACCTAAAACTGTGGGAGAAGAAAGATCAAGTTCCTGTGGACAAAGGAAAGTACCAAAGACTGGTAGGAAAACTTATATATTTAGCTCATACAAGGCCGGACATATCCTATGCTGTAGGTGTGGTCAGTCACTACATGCATGCCCCTTGTGAGCCCCATATGGAGGCAGTGTTCAGAATACTGAGGTATTTAAAAGGGACTATTGGAGAAGGATTGTGGTTCAAAAGAAGTTCTAGCAGAAGTATTGAAGTATATACAGATGCAGATTGGGCTGGATCTGCTGAGAGAAGGTCCACCACTGGATATTGCAGCTTTGTATGGGGAAATCTAGTAACTTGGAGAAGCAAAAAACAAGGAGTGGTGTCCAGAAGTACTGCTGAATCTGAGTACAGGTCCATGGCCCTAGGAGTATGTGAAGAATTATGGATAAAAAGAGTTCTAGAAGACTTACTACTACCTATGAAACTACCTATGAAGTTGTACTGTGATAATAAAGCAGCAATTGATATTGCCAATGACCCTGTACAGCATGACAGGACCAAACATATAGAAATCGACAGACACTTCATTAGAGAAAAGTTGGATGATGGGGTAATCTGCATGCCATTCTTGCCTTCAGCACAGCAGGCATACTTGTAAAAGCGTGCGCCATGGCGTGTGAGGCGCGCGCCATGGCGTGAGGCGGGGCTATGACGCCTTAACATAGGCTGAGGCGTAGAAAATGCAAGGCGTGTCCAAGGCGGCGCCAAGGCGTGCAAGGCGTGAGGCGTGAGGCGTGGCGCGCCATGGAATTTTGAAGGGCAAAAACGTCAAACCAGTTAAAAATAACATAAAACCTAGTCAACCCATCCCATTCTCTTCATTCCCTCTCATTTCCCGCTGCCTCCTGCTGAGAAAGTGCGAGCTTCATCTTCCATGGAGTAAAAAAAAAAAAAAAAACCGTAATAATCTAAAAAAGCTTACTTCTTCTCCTTCTTCTCATAATAACCGGCTGTAATAATCTATTGCAGCCTCAACGTTAAGCCTTCTTCAGGTAACAGCAACCTTCCCGTTTTTTTTTTTTTTTTTTTTTTTTTTTTTTCAAATTCGTTTTTTACACATGATTGTGTTAAATAATATATTCTTTATGTGATTATGGAGTTGAAAAACATATTTATAATTTTCTTTTAATGAAAGTATGAAACAATGAAAGAAAATCAAGGTAATGAATCTAATGATGTGAATATTTGATTTTGAAATAATGGAATTAAATGATTGTCAAAGTAGTGATCTTTGTTTGTTTGATTTTCTAAAACTTTAAGTAGTGAACTAGTGATCTTTGTTTGTTAGTACTTAGTAGTCTATGGATTTGGTGTGTTTTATTTTTGTATGTGGGTGTTAATTGGCAAGTCATGTGGCTGTTAATTGTGTATGTGGCTGTTTTATTTGTGTATGTGGTCTGTTAATTGGTGTATGTGGTCGTTAATTGAATGAAAAGTTAATAGGTGGAGCCGTGGAGGTTAAATCGGGTTAAATTTTGATTTACGAGTGTTCACTGTTTATAGAATGTAAAGTTATGGTGTTAATGTTTTCACTTTGTTTCAACCAATTGTTTTGGATGATGATGACAACGACATTGACGAAAGAGTGGATGGGGAGAATAGTGATGAGGGGACGGGACCGATGGAGCTTATTAGTGATCATGATGAGTGATGACCGATGATTACTTGAAAGTTGAAACTTGTTTTTCCTAATGGCTAATGCATATCTTTTATGTCATTTTGTGAACTCTAGCACTAGTATTAGTCTATTAGATTCGTTTAAAACTTTTGAAACCGGAAACCTTTTGGTTGATTGGTTAACTATAGTTTATCGGTATTCGGTAGTACTTGTTTTGTGTGTTAAAAGTTTAAAACTTGTTTAGATGACATTATGTGATCTTGTTTAATCTAAAGGGCCAAAAAAATAAGTTCTACGACTTTATTGCACGCCTTGCATGCCGAGGCGCCGCCATGGCGTGCGCCATGGCGCCATGGCGTCGAGGCGCCCATGCCACGCCTCAGCCCCGCCTCACGCTTTTACAAGTATGACAGCAGGTTGCAGATGGGTTAACAAAAGCTCTGCTGAAGCCTGGATTTGAGAAGTTTATGAGCAAGTTAAACATGTTGAATCTCCATGTTTAACTTGTGGGGGAGTGTAGAGATTCAACATGTCTTTGTGTTATTCTTTATGTTATAATAATAAGGGCAGTATAGTCTATTCTAGTATTTTAAAGTATTTAGGGTTGACTGGCGGCTCTCTTGTATTGAGGCTGTTTGTCTAAGGAGTCTTTTTATGGGAAGTTATATTAGGAAGGAGTCTAGCTCTTTCTACTATAAAAATAAGGAGTCTGTAATCAAATCAATCAATTCAATCAATAAAATATTTCCTCCTTTTTCTTACATTTACTGTACTTTAGCCGTTGGTGCTTTTTGTTTATAGCCGTTGGAGGCTTTTCTATATATTGTAATCAACTCCTTTCTCACCCGATAAGGAGTTTTAATCTATTGAATGAGTTTCCCTTTCTTTCTCAACCTCTTTTCTCTATTTCTACATGGTATCGGACCACGGTTCTACAAAAACTCTTTAATTTCCTTCTTCAAAATGACTACTGAGCATTCTTCAGACGTGAACTCAAGGGAAGAAACACCAAACTCTTCTTCCTGGACCTCTGACCCCTCTATAATGTCATTTTCCACTCATAAACTCAATGGTGACAACTATCTCCAGTGGTCTAGATCCATCAGACTTCTCATCATTGGGGAGGACAAGGAAGAATACCTTACTGGAGAGAGTAAAGCACCAGAGAAAGGCCAACCCAACTACAAGAAGTGGAGGGTTGACAACAGCCTTGTCATGGCAATTCTTCTAGGGTCTATGACCCCAGATACTGCTGAGAACTTCATCCTTATGGACACTGCTGAGGAGATATGGAATGGGGCTGCTGAGTTATATTCAAAAAGTGAGAATATCTCTGCCGCTTATGAGATTGAAGCTAAAGTACAAGATATGAAGTAAAGTGATCTCAGTGTCACCCTGTTCTACAACATGCTGTCTAAGTCTTGGCAACAGCTTGACAACTTGGAAAACATTTCCTGGCAGTCTGCTGATGATGCAAAGACTTATAAGTCTTTGAAAAATCAGAGAAGAATCTTCAAGTTCCTAATGGGACTTAACTCTAACCTTGATGATGTGAGGGGGAGAATTTTAAGCAAAAAACCTCTCCCCTCTATCAAAGAGGTCTTTGCTGAAGTTAAACATGAAGAGAGTAGGAGGAAGCTCATGTTGAGTAGTAATACTCCTCCTACATCTCTGGAAAACAGTGCTCTTTTTACTAAGAGTACATCACAATCTCAGTCCAATCAAAATCAGAAACAAAAGAACACAAGGCCTGTGTGTGATCATTGTAAAAAGACTGGCCATACAAGGGAGACTTGCTGGAAACTCCATGGCAAGCCTCCTAATTGGAAACCTAAGAATTATGAAAATTCTGCCATGCTTGCTACCATTGAGGAACATAGGTCTGAAACTGAGTTTAGTAAAGAGCAAATTGAGGCTCTGAAAAGGCTTCTAACTGCTCAAACTCCTCAGACCACTGCTCCTCAAGGGACTGCAACAATGGCTAATGCAGATGTGTGCTTTAATGCTTATACCAGTAATCATGTAATTAAAAATATATGGCTAGTTGATTCAGGGGCCTCTAGTCATATGACTGGAAACCCTGATCTCTTTATCAAAATCACTAAGTGTGATTCTCCACACACTGTAAGGATTGCTGATGGGACTTCTTCCCAAGTCTCTGGCACAGGGGATGTTGCCATTAGTGAACAAATCACACTAAAAAATGTCCTTTATGTTCCTAACTTACAATGTAATCTATTGTCTGTTAGTAAACTTGTAAAGGACTCAAAATGTGCTGTTTTGTTTCACTCTAATGGCTACAAGTTTCATGATTTTTGCTCCAAGAGGGTGATTGGCAGTGCTAAGGCTTATTCTGGGTTGTTTGTTTTCAAGACTCACTTCACTGACAAGTTTTTCGAGGATATTCCTAGAGGCCTAGCTAGTTTTAACTGTTCTGTTTCCGATTGTAATCAGATTATGTTACTACATTATAGACTTGGTCATCCTAATTTTACTTATATGAAAATTTTGTATCCTGATCTTTTTAATGGAAAGAAAATTTCTGATCTTCATTGTGAAGTGTGTCAACTTGCTAAGCATACTAGGTCTGTCTTCCCTTGTGGAGGTTATACTCCTTCTAAACCTTTTTCCAAGATACATAGCGACATCTGGGGTCCTTCTAAGAAGACTACAACATCTGGAAAGAGATGGTTTGTAAGCTTTATAGATGACCACAGCAGAGTCACTTGGCTGTTTCTCTTGAAGGAGAAGTCTGAAGTAGGTGGAATCTTCAAGGAATTCTGTGCCATGATCAGAAATCAGTTTGACACTAAAGTTCAAATACTAAAAACTGATAATGGTACAGAATACTTTGAAAGATCTCTCACTCAGTTCTTCTCTGAACAAGAGATAGTTCACCTCGCACTGTTGATACACCCCAACAAAATGGGGTAGCAGAAAGGAAAAACAGGCACCTTTTGGATGTGGCCAGAAGCCTCATGTTCACTAAGCATGTACCTAAATACCTATGGGAGAAGCTGTCCTTACAGCTACTTACTTGATTAACAGGATGCCCTCAAGGGTCCTAAAATTCAAAACACCAATAGGGGTGCTGAAAGAAAGCTACCTTACATCTCAACTCTTTGGCTATCTACCCATGAAAGTGTTTGGAAGTGCATGTTTTGTACATGTGCACTCCCAACACAGGGGTAAACTTGATCCCAGATCACTGAAATGTGTTTATGTGGGTACTCTTCCACAAAAAGGGGTACAAATGCTACGGCCCTACTACAAGGAAAATGTACACCACTATGGATGTTACATTCTCTGAAAATGTGTCATACTACAACTCTCTGATTCAGGGGGAGGGATTTGATGAATATCACAACTCTTGGAACATGATTGTTCCAGAAATTGGTGAAAATCAAAATCCCAACCCTAGAGATCAAGAAAATGAAAGCACTGTCCCTGAAACAGGAAACATGGAACAGAGGGATTCTGGTCCTACCAATCACATAAGTGAACCTAACATCATTGTGTATACCAGAAAAAGGAAAGATGCACACCAAAATCCTGAGATCTCTGAAAATAATCTTAGTTCTGAGAATGGATCACCTAATGAGGTACAAACTGATAATGAAATTAGCTCAAAAGGATACTCAGACACTGACAAGTCTGAGGATTCTACTGAACATCTGAATATGATGAAAGGCCTATAGCACAAAGGAAGGGTACAAGGAAGTGTACTGCACACCCCTTGTACAACTTCATGTCCTATGATCAACTTTCACCTCAGTTCCATGGCTTCACCTGCAGCCTGGACAATATTAACATTCCAAAGAATGCATATGATGCTATGAAAGTCCCAGAATGGAGGACTGCACTTAAAGATGAAATGGATGCTCTCATAAAGAATAAAACTTGGAGCATCACTGCATTACCAAAAGGAAAACATCCTGTGGGTTGTAAGTGGATTTTCACTGTTAAATACAATGCTGATGGGACTCTGAATAGGTATAAAGCTAGGTTAGTGGCCACTGGCCAAGGGTTTCACTCAATCCTATGGGATTCACTATCATGAAACCTTTGCCCCTGTGGCCAAGCTAAATACCATCAGAATCCTCATGAGCATTGTGGTTAACCTTGACTGGACTCTAACTCAACTGGATGTAAAGAATGCTTTTCTTTATGGGGATCTCCAAGAGGAAGTCTATATGCATCTCCCCTCTGGATTTGAGAACCTAGGGGAGAAAGGGACTGTTTGCAAACTACAAAGGTCTCTCTATGGACGCAAACAGTCCCCAAGGGCATGGTTTGGTAGATTCACTTCTTTTATGAAGAAGAATGGGTTCAATCAATGTCATTCAGACCATACCTTGTTCCCAAAGTTCAATTCTGGAAAAACTACTGTGTTAGTAGTATATGTGGATGATATCATCTTAACAGGAGATGATAATGATGAGATCAAGAACATTAAATCTGTTCTAGCCTCTGAGTTTGAAATTAAGAACTTAGGGAATCTGAAATATTTCCTTGGCATGGAAATTGCTAGAAACTCTGAGGGCATTTCCATATCCCAAAGAAAATATACCCTAGATCTCCTAAAAGAGACTGGTATGCTGGGGTGCAAGCCTGCAGAAACTCCTGTTGAACCTGGTCTAAAACTGGGAAATGAACCTGATAGTCCTCTTGTGGACAAAGGCAGATATCAAAGACTTGTTGGAAGGCTTATTTACCTATCACATACAAGACCTGACATTTGTTTTGCTGTAAGTTTGATCAGCCAATTCATGCATAAACCTACTGAAAGACATATGCAGGTGGCTGAGAGAATCCTCAGGTTTCTCAAGAAGAATCCTGGACAAGGTCTTCTCTTCAAAAAGGATACATCAAAGGGGGTAAAAATCTACACTGATGCTGATTATGCTGGGGACCAAACCAATGGAAGGTCAACTACAGGGTACTGCACTTATGTGTGGGGCAATCTCACCACATGGAGAAGCAAGAAACAACATGTTGTTCAAGGAGTAGTGCAGAATCAGAATTAAGGGCTTTGACTCTTGGTGTGTGTGAAGGAATATGGGTGCAAAGGGTGCTCAATGAACTAGGATTCAAAAATCCTGAACCTATTCAAATCCTATGTGACAATACTTCTGCCCTAAGTATTGCTGAAAATCCTACTCACCATGACAAGACCAAACATGTTGAAGTGGATAGACATTTCCTAAGGGAAAAGGTTGGCAATGGGTAGGGCTGTAAATGAACGTCGGTATTCGATTCGATTCGCTGTATTCGGCTCGAAAAAAGCTCGATTCGAGTTCGATTCGAACCTTCGAACGTCGAGCCGAACGTTAGGTATTTGATATTCGTCTATCGAGCCGAACCGTATCGAACACGTTCGGCTCGAACTATTTTATATTTAAAAAAAAACTATATATATATATTATTAAATTAAAATAGGAAATCAAAATCAAATTAGGGTTAGAAGTTCGAACATGTTCGAACGGTTCGAACGGCTCGAACATGTTCGAACGGCTCGAACATGTTCGAACATGTTCGAGCCGAACCGGACCGAACATGTTTCCTAATATTCCAGTTCGAACCCGAGCCGAACCTTGCTAAATTAAGGTTCGATCAGTTCGAGCCGAGCCGAACCTTAGGTTCGAAAAATTCGAGCCGAGCTCGAACCCTACCAGGGTTCGGTAGGGTTCGGCTCGTTTACAGCCCTAGCAATGGGGACATAACTCTTTTTCATGTGAAGACTCAAGATCAAGTTGCTGATATTCTTACAAAAGCTGTGTCTACACAAGTGTTCAACCATCTTCACTCCAAGTTTGGCTGCATCAATATCTACAACCAAACTTGAGGGGGAGTGTTGAAAGATGGGGTTATTAGTGTTAGATATTGTTTATTTATCTTTTATCTAGTGCTAATTTCTTTTCTTTAAGCTCTAGTTCTCTAGTTTCTCTTCTAAGTAAGACTAATGAACAGTAAACTGTTTTTACTGTTCTTTAGCCGTTGGTGCTTTTTGTTTATAGCCGTTGGAGGCTTTTCTATATATTGTAATCAACTCCTTTCTCACCCGATAAGGAGTTTTAATCTATTGAAAGAGTTTCCCTTTCTTTCTCAACCTCTTTTCTCTATTTCTACACATACATATATATTTAAGTATATGTATGCATAATACACATTTATGTATTTGTCATGTGTGTGTGTATATATGCGTGTCTGTGTGTGTGTTACTATTCTCTTAATGGTATTGAGAGTCTGCTGCTGATGCAAGCTTCTGAAGCTTGCCTGAGCAGAAAGAAGTAAAACTGAAACCGAAATTGAAACTTGGACAAAACCGTAAGGGGAAAGGTTATATATTCCCTTCTTCTTAGTCTGTTTTTGTTTCTGCTTAGTCCTTAGAGTAATAAATACTTCTTGATTGTTTTATATTCTTTAGTGAACATTTCATTCTCCTTACTGTAGATTGAAAAGCTTGCAAGACAACAATATCTGAGTCGCAAAGATCCGAAGGATTGTGCACTTCTTTACACAACATTGAATAGGCTTCAAGTTCTAGCTGGTCTTTTTAAGATCAGCAAAGATGAGAAAGACAAGCCTTTGGTAGCATTTTTGTCAAGGAATTTTCAGGTAGTCATTTTTTAATTGTTGTTTCATTGCCTGTCATTTTGTAGTTCTCATCTTTAATAATATGTTCTCAAAATGGGTTAAGGTCACTCTTAGTTTCAATAACTAATTATTTTGGAATTAACTTGTTCCATCTTTTATAGACATTGGTTTGGGTGGTATTCTGTGTCATAGTTACATCCCTCCCTTGCCATGTAGAAAGTTCATATTTCCAGTTTACTGTCTCTCATTTGTGATTATTTGTTTGTCGTATACTTGGTGAGTGTCAAACATGTTAAAACTTCTCTCTAATAAATTTGCATGAAAGGTCGAGTACTTCTTGTTGCATATTTTAGTATTGCATGTTGAATGAATCGAAGCTGCAAACCACCTTTTTTTCCCTCACAAGTTGTTGCTCCTTTAAATATGTATAACTGTTTGAACATGTCAGGATGAAAAAAATAAGGCAGCTGCTTTGAAAAATGCTTATGTTTTGATGGGGAAACATCAACTTGAGCTTGCCATTGCTTTCTTTTTGCTTGGCGGTGATACATCTTCTGCCGTGAACTTGTGCTCAAAAAATCTTGGTGATGAACAATTGGCTCTTGTCATTTGTCGCCTTCGTGAGGGGAACGATGGACAGTTGGAGCACAATCTTCTTTTGAAGTCCATTCTCCCTTCAGCAATTTCAAGCTGTGATTATTGGCTTGCAAGTGTATTGGAGGTGCTTGTCTTGTGGTTTAATCAGCCTCTCTGTTTCTGTTGTTTAAGCACTTGCAATTTATTTAATTTTTATTTTATTTTATTTTTTTGTAGTGAACATATTCGTGCCTTTATTGCTTACAAATTTTATTATTATATTTTTTTTTTGTTGTTGTTGGAAATCAACCTGTTGTTGTTAAGATATCAACATTATATTTTTAGGATAACATAGCATAATTAGGTTTCTTAATTTTTAGGTTGTTAATTTTCATAAAAAAAGAAAAAGAAAATAAGGTTGTTAGAATTTGGTTATATGCTGTATGGCTGAAATTTTATTTGATTTTTGGTTTGGTCATTTGCCTTTGTGTGCCCGTTTTGGCCCATTTGTGCTTTCTGTGTATCGGGCCCTCTTATATGCATAATTAGGTTTCTTTGTATTGGGCCCTCAACATGGACCATGTTAACCACTCACCTCTGTGACACTTGAGCTTTTGGGATAGATAGAAACTCAACAATAACCAAAAGGCGTTCCAGAAGCAAGATTTCAAGATTGTATGCTAGCTGGGAAAATAGAATACTTATTCATCAGCTTGAGGTGTTGTCGGAATTCAATATAATATTTTTAGAACATTAGCATATTGAATTAACATTGTATATTATTGTTAGGATATCAGCATGTTGTATTCGTAGGACAACATTGTATAGTATTGTTAGGATATCAACATATAAATTCTTAGGGTAACATATGGTTAGAATTCTTCCTGATTTCAATGTTGTTAGAATCTGATTATATATACTGCATGGTTTTTATATGATTTGGAGGTGGTTAGGAATGTGATTGGTTAGACACCTCTATTTACTTTGCCTCTAAGTAGGGATTCTAAGATACTAAGAAGGATATACAAGTGTGAATCAATTCTCTTCATTATTGTTTTTTTTTTTTCCAGTGGACCTTAGGAAATTATTCTCAAGCTTTCTTGAGAATGTTTGATATGGCAAGGATTCCGATCAACGATCCACTCAAAACAGCCTGCCAAGCATTATTTTTGGACCCTAGTGTTGGTCAGTACTGCCTAGTGTTGGCAAGCAAGACAAGGATGAAAAAAGCTGTAGGGGAGCAACATGCTGCGCTTTTCAGTCGGTGGTCAATATTGATGAGTTCTATTGCATTAAGCAGATGTGGGCTGCTTGTAAGTTCCTCCTTAGTTTTCATCTTGAAATCAAATTGGATTTTCCCTTTTTTTTTTGTTCTTCTCTCTCCACTGTAGTATGGTTCCAACTAATTGCAACACCCCCCCCCCCCCCTTCCCTGTTAAAATGTGAAGGTAGGCTCAACACAAATAAAATTAGTAATAAATACTCCTTCCATTCCTAATTAACTAAGGGAGTTGCCAAAAATTCGCTTATTAAGAGAGTTAATAACATGTCTTAAACAATAAAATGACTAAAAGAACCTTGAATATCATTAATGTAGTCTTGCTTTGGAAAATGTTCTTTGTCAGTTAAATAGGAACAGATAATTTTTAAATTTTGGCAACCCCCTCAGTTAAATAGACGCAGAAGCAAAAAATAATTTGCTGATTGATTTCCATTTGTTGAACCTTCCAAATTAATGTACGGAAGTCTGGCGGACTAGTCGGTGTTACAGTACAGAGATCACAGTCTGACTACAAAATTTTGCAGATAGGTTCCTTCTGAACATTATCTACATAACTTGAGGTTGGCGGAAGACCAGTATAAAGTTCTTGGCTCATGCGATTCAAAACAAAGTGTAGTGCGTTCTTTAGATGTGCCTTGAACCTTACTTTCTGACCTATGCACATAAATATTACTTTTGACAGAGGGTATAGTTTTTTTTTATGTGGTAAGCTGTATCATCTGTCTTCTTTTTGGGTCCTTTTGACTTCTTTCTTAGGCTGACATCTAAACCTGATAAATGCATGTTAGAATATTTATTACGTGTCATTCAAATTTATTTCTCTCTATGCCTATTTTTCTTGTCTTCATATATTTACCTGTATGGTTTTCATTTGTAGGGTTCTATTTTTATTAATTGTATGACTACAAATTGTAATTAATGATTTAGTCTCTTCCATTTCGAAGATTGAAGCATTGGAGTGTTTTTCATCCACCCTGTCAAGTTTAGAAGTCTCTAGCCAAGGAGCCGTAACAAATGATGAAGTTTTGCAGTTATTTCCATATAAAAGTTCGTCCAATTGGGTATCTCGTGATCTGATGTCTCTTATAGATTTTCATGCTAAGTCAGATCTGGCTATGCAACACATTTCAACATTACTGAGGGAGCATCCTAGTTGGCTGAATATTAATTTCGATTATTTTGGGGCAAGTGAATTGTTGAAATCTGAGAATCAAGAATTCCAGATTATAATTGACAAATTTCTGGGAAAGTTGGCTGCAACTCTTCGATATTTACAGCAGAAGTATTCTCTGATTCCTTTTAATCTTATTAATAAGGTACCTACTCATTGTTAATTCTTTGATGGGATGCTTTAGAGGCACCACACTGAATCTACCTTTGGCATCACATGGACAGGGTGAAAGTCGATTCTCAGCTCTAGAATTGACTTTTATCCGGTCGATTGTGAGAATCGACCAGCGGAAATTCGATTCTCAGCTCTCTCAAATTGACTGTTCAATACTCGATTGTAATGTGGTGCAAAAAACAGTAGATTTGATGTGGTGCCTTTAACAATGTCCTTCTTTGTTCCCCTCCCCTCTGGCATGTAGAGTTGCTAGTTTCCACTATGGTCTCAAGTTATTGATGTCCTGGATATGCAATCTTATTCTACAGATCATGCTATTCTATTGTCGCAATGGGTTGGCTTTTATTGGTTACCATATCTTCTGTGACTATGTTCCGAAATTTCTCTCTGAAGTTCAAAGTCGTGGAGTTAAAAGTATCATTTCAATCCTGCCCAAACTACTTTTAAAGGATTCCAGAGATATTTCCCTTGTGCTTTCAAGGTATATTGTTAGCTGTTGCATGAGTTGCTCGCAATGGAAACCGTGTTCTACTAATAGGATGAAGACTGCAAAAAAATTAGTGTACCGGCTTGGGGCTTGGGAGGTTTATCGGCACAGTCTCATACGGTCATTTTGGTGTTTGAGAGCCACGTTAAAGTTAATTTTTACATCACATGATGAACGTTTGTTGGATGTGAACATCGCGGTTATTGACTTGTCTGTGTACTTTGCTTATTTTGCATCCTTATGGACCCAAAAGAACATTGAAGGTCTTTCTGTTATCATAAAACCTCTTTTAGTCAGATTCGGTCAAGGGGTTTCTCCTTCTGAAACATTTGATAACCCTGGAGAAATTCTATCCGAGATCAGAAATGTGCTAAATGATGGTTTATCACATACGGGTGTAGGAGTTTCTAATAAATTCGGTAGAGAGGGACTACAAGGACAAGGTGGGAATTCTTGGAATATAAAATCAGAAGATGGGGGACTTCTGATCATGGGCTTTCCCTTGTGGGGCCAAATATCTTGGTTTCTCGAACATCTTATTAAATCATTGCCGGAGATAGCTGAAAACAGTGACCTTTCCCATTCAACGGGAGAATTGCACACTATCTTTGCATTTCTTGATGATGAACATGTTAAGATTGCTTGGGAATCACATATCAAGTTACTTAGTGGCACATGTGAACATCTTTCTGCGTATTGTATAAGGCAGTTTGCCTCATGTTTGATGCAAAAAGAAGATGCACATATCACTAATTTTCTTTCAGAGTTAGAAGATGGTAAGGGTTCCCGTTTACGGGACAATGATGATGTACTGGAGAATGAAAACGAGGGATCACCATCATTGTTACACTTGCTTAAGAGTGATAACCTCAAAGTAATACTTCGAGACTTTCTTAAGGAAACGACAAACTGGCTTAAGTATATTCCTCAGAACTCTTCGATAGGATGGACTGATGTGTATTTTAATTTCCTGAGGGAGTCTGAGGCTAAGGAAGGAGCTAGTGAAGAAATCAGGGTTGGGCTTTCTCCACGTGTGGGTATATCTCCCACTGCACATCATTCACCATTTGATCATCCTATTGAAAGTAGCATGGGGAAAGGCCTAAAGAAAGCTCTTCCATGTAATAATCCTAAAGAAATATACAGGAGAACTGGAGAACTTTTGGAGGCAAGTATATCCTTATTTTCTTCCATTCAGATATATTTTCCGATGCCCATAAAGTTTTCCATTTATTTAGTATTTGGTAGCTAACTTTCCGAGCCTTATTGTGTATAATGTTCATGTGGTCTTTTGTACTTGGCAGGCTCTGTGCATTAATTCCGTTGATCTGCAGCAAGCTGCCATTGCTACCAATAAGAAGGTATCACTCTACATTAGAAAAGTTTACAGTTAATGTCCAGCAAAGGATAATGTTCTTTTTTTGTGGAATCTTAGATTGATTTTAGTTAAGAAAGGAGGAGGGAGTATCCTTCATAATATATATATATATATATATATATATATATATATATATATATATATATACTTCGTCCAGTTACATAGTCCATCCATGTCACTGTAGAAGTTGCTTAAAGAAAATGTTCAAACAAAATTCTCTGTCATCCTTTAATATGAAAATATGCAAGAGGAATACGATCTAGTGACCATGTATGAAGTCCATCCATATGTGGTGAGATACTGTTGGAAGGGCTGTTTTGTTTTTTTAAAACCAAGAAGTTGGTAATTGCCATTAATCTTAAACAGAAATGATGTAGAAGATCTACAATAAACGGATAAACGAGCTAATCCAAGCTCAAAAGATAATTAATTCTCAAAGAGAATAAGATTCAAGATTACATCCTTCCCTAACTTCTAGGTAACTAAGGGTATTTATAAGTTTGAAAGCCCATTTACCTAAAACATACCTTTGCAAAAGTCCATTTGACTACTCATTAATTTAAAACATAAATAAAAGGCTACTAATTATAATGATGTGCTACATCATCTCCATCCCCCTTCACAGAAAGCTCGTCCACGACGAGTCCATTGGTGATGACAAGACAAGCACATTGAAACTCCCGAGCTCAACAATAAATCCTTAGGTGGATCAAGGCCGTTCACCATCTTATGGAACAACTTCAAAATCCTCTTAAATTGTCCATTCTTGTCCAAAATACTCAAACATAAAGAGATTGTAACAATGCTTAGCTTAGGTATGGTGGTATCGTAGTCGTCTATATCATTCCAACTCTCCCACTGAATAACTCGTCCACGAGTTAGGTTGAGACGATAGAAGCTGGGGTGCCACATGAATCGGAAGATAAAACAATTAGCCTTTGATTGTTCTAACATATCTGGGAGGGAATTCCACTGAGCTGGGTGTACCCAAGTTGACTTCAAAAGATTGAAATCAATGGCAATCATATGCTGCAAGTCTATGGTGAATTCCGCAAGCATTACGGTAATAACCAAAACGCATGACTTCAAGTTAAATGAACCTTGGTACAATATGCTGCTGTCATGCATGTATGCTAGCCCCTGTTCCCCATATTTGGTCTCCAATTCAATCAAAACAGGGGTACAAGAGTAGGAATTCCAAGTAATTAGAAAACACACAATTCCGCCTGGATCGAATGGAATGGAGATATGAAATAGAAGTCCCAAATTCAAAGGCTGCAAGCCATCCTCAGCTACCATATCAACTTCATCAAACGCTAAAATCTTCAAAATTCCATAAGGTAGCGTCAAGATAATCGGTAAAGTTTCATCTTGAATTACACTAGGCTTCTCCGACTTCAATTTTATGTATAAAATCTTGAGCAGCTCTGGAGGCAAATTCAAGTCTCCAAACCTCTTTGCATCAGTATAATTCCCACTCATACTTTCGTATTTAAACAAAATGCAGTAGTTGGACAGAGGGTAATCCCCAGAATTTTGAAAAGTGTGACTTCCACCTGGATCAAACAAGAACACATCCACTTTGGAATGAGCTTCGAACAACGAAGGTAACAACAAGAATTGAGTCGTCCTCTCATTCGACCCTACTGTGCCCCAAATGGATTCCACGCCCACAAAAGTATAACTCCAGCGACCTTGGAGAGACGAATCTCGTGCGAACTTACATTGATAAGTCCACGTATCTTTAGCAGGTTCATAAAGTGTGCCTAAAATAGGGTAGTCTCGCTTCAATCGGTTTTTCCAAACACCAACGCCATTTCCAGGTTCCATAATGTCGTGCAGTGCCATATAAATGGCATCCACCACCCCTGCTGTTGGTAATGTCAAAGCTTGCAGCATTTGGTCCTTGAATTTTGGGTCATAAACCTTTTGGACATCTGCTCTTGGTGTTTGTAATGTTAGGACTGGTGGTAGAAGCTTGGAGAATGTTGCATCTTTCCTTTCACCATCGTCTTCCAAATCAGATGTGCCATCAAACATCACATCTGAAGGGGTCCCCTGCGTTGCAGCCACATTATGAGCCTCTTTCACCGTCGAATCAGCCGAAACATCAAACTGAATTGTATGTACAAATGTTTGCCGATATGAATATGCATATTCAGCCCCTGTATTAGACACAAGTTCAAAATTCCTTTGAAGTGGCTCTTTTTCATCACACTGTTTAGCACCTTCCATATGCGTAGCAGTAGAACTCTTACTTGTGGAAGTGCTCCAATCCTCAAATGACCTCAATTGTAGCTCTTCTGTCAAGGACTTGTCATCTTCAAACTCCTCTATATTAATTTGACTATGTTTGCTGCTGTGTGACTCAAAGCGGACTTCTGTCGAACACTTGGTGTGCGATAATCTATCAGCCTTGGTGTGCTTCACCACCTCCGTCCCGTTTTGCTGCTTGGCACTAGCAGTTGAATATGGATCATCTGATTTGTCACACTCATTTTCTCCCTTTGAACATTCATCTTCTTTATTACTACAACAAGCATCCTTTTCCTCATGTTTGGCATTGATTTCCGGATATGGCTCTTCCGAGACGACAACTTCACTTGAAGGCATATTATCTGACTCATTACAAACAGCTTTTTCCTTTGAGCATTCAACACCGATGATGCTGCCTTCAACATTTTCTTCAAGGCTGCTGTTGCTGTGAACTCCTAATAGGCCTTTCGTCGAACAGTTGGCGGGCATGAATCTTTTAAGCAATAATTGTTTCATAATTGGCCATGAAGAAATCAAAGTCTTACCCTCCAAAAATCTGTCGTTCTGCAACATCTTCCACCAGTAATATGCAGCTCCCTTCATTTTATACCAAACGATTTTGCACTTCAGGTGTTCCGGTGGTCGTATTTCTTCGAAGAAATCTTCTATTGCATCTATCCAATTCAATAGTTCTTCTACGTGCCAAAATCCATCAAAAGTGTCACGAAATGGAGTGATAAAATGCAGAAATTATAGAAGTAGAACAGGGGAAGGGGAAGAAGAAGAGCAGGAAGTATAGAAGGAGGATGACAGGAAATAGAAGGAAGTTGAGAAAGAAGAAATCAGATTGTTCTCATTCATAACGTCACAATTACACCACAGCACCACCTTATACAACGCATGGAACAAGGATTCTAACAGAAAAACAAATCCAACAAACAGTGATGTCATCCTACTAGGCAGCTGACATCAATTTTAGGGAAAATGAAATAAAACTCAATAAAGGAAATTCAACACCAAAAAGGAAACTCCACAAAAACCAGCTCATTTTGTGACAAAAAGCAGGTAAATTTCTCTTGAATCTCATTATAATGGACTCCGATTCGGTATTTCTACGGTAAACCCCAAGAAAAGGGGCCTCCTTTTCTTCGAACTCATGGAACCAACATTCCATGTCATCAAAGCTTGAAATTAAACTAACGGGGGGCTTCAAACAGTGTTGCTCACCAGCCGATTTTCGAGGAAAGACTCGTTTCCCGCCGTGAACCACCTGCCTGATCTTACTCTCTCCGTGTATCAGTCCATGGTGCGACTCCATTGTAAAAGCATCCCGAAGGATCTTCGAATCCCGAACACCGTCGCGAATCCGGCTATCTTCCCGACTCATTTTGGCTGTCATACCGCGAGGGGAAAAACCCTAGCTCTGATACCAAATGATGTAGAAGATCTACAATAAACGGATAAAGGAGCTAATCCAAGCTCAAAAGATAATTAATTCTCAAAGAGAATAAGATTCAAGATTACATCCTTCCCTAACTTCTAGGTAACTAAGGGTATTTATAAGTTTGAAAGCCCATTTACCTAAAACATACCTTTGCAAAAGTCCATTTGACTACTCATTAATTTAAAACATAAATAAAAGGCTACTAATTATTATGATGTGCTACATCAAGAAAGGTTTAAAGTACCCTTTGACTATCATTTATGCAATAGTTGTAAAGCAACGTAAAGTGGTTGGATGAATAATTATTTAGATATGAGAACAAAAATGTAATAAATGCTTTATTGTAATCTAAAAAGAATTATATTATGGGACAATTAAAAGGAGGCAAGAAAACATATATTACGGGACAGAGGTAATACTTAACAGTGGCTACCTGAATACTTCTGAGTATAGGCCAATGCGTTGATTGTGCAACTGGCGTAACTGCTGATCTTTCACAGACAGTTGCGTGTAAATTTTTCTTTCATATGTTTCGGCAATATTCCTAATGTTGTGTTATCTTTTCAACATTATGTCCTTTTTTGCGTCATATAAACTCTATGTTGTGTACTGCTGCTCAGGGGATAATATTCTTCAACTGGGAGGAGGGAATGCCTCATGTTGATGAATCTGAATATATATGGCCCGAGGCTGACTGGCCGCAGAACGGGTGGGCAGGGTCGGAATCCACACCGATTCCTACTTGTGTTTCACCTGGAATCGGTCTAGGCAGTAGGAAAGGAACACACCTTGGACTAGGTGGAGCAACTGTTGGTGTGGGTCGTATGGCTCGGCCAAGCAGTGGAGCATTCGGGCGTATGGGGGGCCTTGGGTGGGGTGTCGAGGAAGATTTTGAGCAGTGTATTGATCCGCCTCCTACTTTGGAAAGCGTCAAAACAAGTGCATTCTCATCTCATCCTTCAAAGCCGCTCTTTTTGGTAGGGTCTAGCAACACACACATATATCTATGGGAGGTATGTGAATTATGTGCAATTGTTGTGTGCCTTATGCGAATTAAGTGCGAAATGTTAATTCAGCATGTCGTGGCTGATTTGTGTGATATAAGTTGTATCACATGCTATACCCTTTTTATTGTAGTAGCTAATACAAATAACTGCAACTTCAGTTTGGCAAGAACAGAGCAACTGCTACTTACGGAGTACTTCCCGCAGCAAACGTGCCTCCACCATATGCTCTTGCCTCTGTATCTTCCGTACAATTCGATCACTGTGGGCATAGATTTATTACTGCTGCATCAGATGGAACTGTTTGTACATGGCAGCTAGAAGTTGGGGGGCGGAACAATGTTCATCCTACAGAATCCTCTGTCTGTTTCGACAATTATACCATGTAATGATCCTTAATGTAAATCTTTTATTACCTAGATACAATGTTATTTACTCTTGGGATAAAGACACTTTTGACCGGTCTTGTTTCACGATTTTTCGCATTTTAATTCCTTATGTTTCATCTTGACATTTTTACCCAACATCTTTGCAATTTATCATCTTTTCAGTCCATTTTTGCCACGTGTCTTAAGTTATTATTGGTTGAAGCATGTCGTATCTTCAGGGCTAGAATTTGGACACATGGCACTATGGACTGAATGTGAAAAGAACGTATAGATGAGGGGTGAAAGTGTCAAGATGAAACATTGGGAATATAGAAGTGCAGAAGTCATGAAACAAAAGGGACCATAAGATGACTTTATCACTTTATTTTAAAGTCCCATTTTGTGAATCCTCCTGGGGATGGTACTTCTAACTAGTTGAATGCCATTGACTCTATGCTCCCCCCCATCCCATCCCAACACCCCCGTGTCACTGGAAGTTAATAATAGTATGTCAATATACCTTTCAGGGACGCTACTTATGTCGGTGCTAGTGGATCAATCGTAGCTGCTGCTGGATATAGTTCCTCTGGGGTCAATGTGGTAATTTGGGATACACTAGCCCCATCAGCTACATCCCGGGCTACCATAATGTGTCATGAAGGTCTCTTTATCATTGACTTTGTTTGTGAATAACCTGTTGTAAAATTGTCAGGTCTAATTAGGCGCCTTTAGTGGCACCACACCGGAAACAATTTTCTTTTTTGAAGTCAATTCTAGACCTTAGAATCGACTTCTTAACAATTGATTGTCAACCGGAACATCCGACCATTGAAAATCGGTGATTTGATCAAATAATATATAGCTGGTGGAACCATTATGTTTTTCAGGTGGAGCAGAATCTCTGTCTGTTTTTGATAGCAATGTTGGAAGTGGTTCGATTTCTCCTCTGATCGTGACGGGTGGGAAAGGCGGTGATATTGGACTGCATGATTTTCGATACATAGTAACCGGAAGGACAAAGAAACACCACAAGCACTCTGATGCTAGTCACATGCCCTTGACTGTTGACATGAGGAACAAAACCGGGGACCAGAATCGAAACGGGATGCTTTGGTACATTCCAAGGGCTCATTCAGGTATTATTTTGAACAGAATGGCTATGGTCTGGGTTTATTTTTATTTAGGATAAAGATGTTTGTTTTTGGCCCCTTTTAGTTTCACGATTTTTGCACTTCTACATTTACGACATTTAAAAGATATGGGACATAAAGTGTCATTATCCCTTAGCCCCAGTGAGAAGGATAACACGTGGCATATGACTAACCGTTGATCGAGTAAACGTTGGTCAACTAAGTGTTTCCATCAAGTGTAATAAAAACTATATAGTTAATGGTGAAAACGGTCATTATAGAAGACATGGAATAGTTTTGAGACAATGAGAAACGTTAGGGACTAAACGTGTCATTTTCCCTTATTTCGGTTCATCTTCTGACTTTGGATTTCCCTATGTATGATACACAGGGGGTGTGACCAAAATAGCTACCATTCCAAACACAAGTTTTTTCTTGACTGGTGGTAAAGATGGAGATGTAAAACTATGGGATGCAAAGATGGCCAGATTGGTATACCATTTCCCAAAGTTGCATGACAGACACACCTTTCTTCAACCGAGTCCACGTGGCTTTGGCGGAATCGTTCGGGTAAAATTTTCTCCTCTTTCGAATTGCTGTATTCATTCAAAGCACTCACTGTACATACTATAAACTACTAAGATCTGTTTAATCGAGATCGAAATCATTCAGATCTACAAAAAACAATACGCAGCAGAATCTCTGCTCGCATTTGTAAAAAAAATACAAAAATCTTTAAATTCCGCACTATGTTTAGTGCATAAAATACAAATTATATATTCAAAAGACCTTTCTCATCTCTCATGTTTTTGTCCATCATCACGTGTTGTAGAGATTCTGATGAAAACAAAGAAAAGTGGTTTTTGAGTCTGTAAAATAGAGAATCAAATTAGAAGAAACCGATGCAAGCGTTTTAGAGCATTTATATAGTACATACTATAAAACAAGGTAAATTTGTAAAATATGGATCTAAAATCAAATCCACTAAACACCACATGTAGCAGAATCACTCTACTCAGATCTGTGAAATACAAAACCTCTCAATTCCGCACTACGTGTACTGAATAAAATACAATTTATTTATTCATATCTCTGATGCATTTGACTTTGAATAGAGATTCTGTAAATAGAGAAAAAGTGGTGTTTGAGTTTGTGAAATCGAGAATCCGTTAAACGAAACCAATGCAAATGCTCTTATTAGTTCCATGTTAGATGCAAAGATATGATGATGATGATACCTTTTTTTTGTTCACATATTTTTTATACAGGCTGCTGTTACTGATATCCAGATATTGCCTAATGGTTTCCTTACATGTGGAGGTGATGGTTTTGTAAAGCTAGTCAAGCTTCAAGACTTTACTAAACCATGGGAGGAGATTCTTTAAATTCCAACCTTCGATTTAAGCTATAAGCATGAACTTGTCGGTTTCTATTCTGAAATCGGAGCACAACATCAAGCAACCCTTAACAAAGAAGGACGTCTTCACTGGCACCGCGGAGAGAATCAACCTTTTTACAGTTGATTCTGGTGGTAAAAACCGACTTCTCGTAGGGTTGATTGTTTTTAGTGTGGTGGCGCTGCTAAATGAAGTATATGGCTAAATTTGAGGGATGTTGGGCCTTTCTTTGAAAAAGTCTTCCTCCGGGAGATTCTTAGGTGGAAAGTCTATATTGTACCGGACCGTGTATAAGTGTCGTTTGCGCCTGTCTTTTCATATACATGTCACAATGTAAGGAATAATAGACTGACTCTTCGTACAAGAATTTCCCTATTCCTCCTGCAACTTTTTGGCAATTGAATATTATAGGTCTTTTATCTTTAAAGAGAGATTCCCTATGGAGATTAATTATAATTGTTTAGGTTTAGGCTTTTTCCAGTGAGGTGTAATTTATGTAATTCATTTTGTATGGTTGTATATGTTTGAGTCTAAAACTTGGATACAAATTTTGTAAAATTTGTTGGTTTTGTAATTATTTTGATCTCAGGTGGTTTGAATGAGATTATGTTGAAGTATTAGTGTTATTATTATTGTTTTTTTACTGAAACAAAATTACCACATATAATTACACAGACATGGTGGGACTCGAACCCAAGACCTCATATAGTGGACATATACCTACACATACACGGTTGGACTCGAACCTAGGACCCCATGGCCTTAACACCTCAGCTTAAGTTATTATTCTCATTCTTGAATAATTAAAGAAATATAATTAAGTAGGTTACATAAAAGTGCTACAGAAAGGTTACATAAAATCATGTTAAAGCTTACATAACCTACTTGTCCCCGGTTGAACCGGAAAAAAACTTCACTCTCACGAAAAAGGAAAGAAAATACACACAGTATGCATTTTGTCTTCAAGTAGAAGAAGATATCTTCAAGAATGAGGTTGCCCATGAAACTTTAACTAGTCATTTATTGTTCCAAAAAAAAAAAGTATAGAAAAAAGATTACAGATGGGAGCCTCTACTCGAATCGAGCTTGAAGCACCTCGACAGTTGTGATTTTTCAGCTATGGCTAAAACGCAACTTTTGATTATAATTTCCAGTCCAGGAGACTCAAGTTCTTCAACAAAGTCTAGTAAAGTAGCCAAAAATCACCCCTCGTATTTAAGTGACAGAGGTGGTCCAAGCTGCATAGATGCTATGATCTTTCACAAAGAATATGTTGTCTGGATTAATATCTTCAAACATGTTGAAATAAAACCGAAACCCGTCTGGACTAACATCCCTGCACAGTAGCCTTTTGCGTTCTGCTGTAAGTAGATATTCTTTAGCCATAGCTGGTGCAACCCCGAGGGTGATTGCAGCGTCACTGGCACTGACCCCGTTCCGTAGAGAATCAGGATTCGTCGCCAAGGATCTGATTCTTTCAAGCACCTTATCGTCACTGTGGGTTTTATACTGGATCACCATAACACCACTATCAAATTTCCTAAGCATCACAGGAACAGTTAGTTTCTCCCATAGAATGCAAGCCTGCATCAAATCATCTGGTGAGATTAGTTCTGTGCCACGGGCCCGATTGAAGAGGCAATAGATATCTATAAGGTTAATAGTTCCACCGGCTCTTTCTAAGGGTATCCTTACGAAATCTGCCAGTTGTCTTGATAATTGTTGATGGTACAAAGCTCCTGCAGATTCTTTTGTAACCGGAGAAGCTATTCCGACACTAAGTAGCCAGTCTTGCATCTCTTCTTTAGTACCCAACAATTCATCCTCAGCTGCTGTGGTTCCACCGCCAGACTGACTGTTCGTTGTTCCGGAAAGAAGCTTTTGCCTCATTTTCTCGGCTAGAGTCACCATTTCTCGAGCTTTACTCATTAGAGCATCCAAATCTTGAAATGCATCTTGCAAGCTCTTATCAGTGCTCTCCCACATTTCTTGCTCCTTCCTTAAAATCCCCGCCAGTCCCACGACAGGAGTCTTTATTGCCAAGCTCCCCTCCCCACTATCTGATGATCCATGCAACTGACCACCACTACTCGTGCTGGCCCCCCTATTCTCTTCCCAAGCCCTCCCTTTCAATGCTTCCCAAAACTTTCCCAAAAATGCTTCAGGGTCCCATTTCCCCTTCACAATAGTGGTTATCACTAGCGATCTCGTCCCCTTTTCATCGATTTTCCCATCAGGTGCCACCGAAGCCTGGAACCGGACTTTTGGCGTTGAGAAAACGGATTTTATTGATTTTTTTAGGGAAAAAATGTGGGATATAGCAGAGAGGGGGATATACACAGCTGTAATAGTTGGGCTAGTGGACGGAGAGCTGGGGAGCCAGATGAGGCGGTGAGTGGTTAGTATGAGGAGGCCAGATTTGAGATGAGGGAAACTTGGATTTTCTTCAGATAAGAGGTCGGTCGAAGAGAGTAGATTGCACTCGATTTCTCCAGGGAAAAGAACAGGGCGGCCACTTGTGGTTAGCTGTGCCGGAGATAGATAGATACTGCCTGATGACATTTGGACAATTCTTGTGCAGCACTGCAGGGGAGACTAACTACAGAAATTACTTTCAGCAATCAAGAACTGCATACAAACAACTGGTACATAAATCAGTTTACATGCCACCCACTGTTATTTCAACACAGTCAACAGTTATTTAAAATCAATAGGCAATGATTTATATATGCCCTGCTTGAATTACTCAAGAGGTTTAATGTAACTACAGCTGCAGTCTAAGCAAGAATCCTTTCGATTCCCACTATAATGGTTAGTTAGCAATTTATCACATCAAAACATTACAAGACTATTTTCATCCCACTTGGAACCCTAAATGAACAAGGGGATAAAAGACAAAGAAAGCTGAACCAGCTTGAAACATCTTTTGCAATAGAGCAAGAAGCAAGAAAGGGACACTAATACAAACACGAGTGATAGAAAATTGCTCAACGCAAACATAATGAACATATTAGCACGTTTAAGGCAAAGCTAGAATATTGCATAGAACTGACTCAATCAGCTTAAAGTGCTTGAGGTTTACATTAGGCATTTCACAGCTTGATGGACAAATTCTTCTACTGGGAATCTGCTCTAAGGGAGGAACAGCCAAGATGGAGTTGATTGGTGATGTGCAGACTTATCCAATCCACAACACACACAACATTGCGAGTGTTGGGATAAAAATCAATCTTCACGTAAAGATACAAGCTCAAGTGAGATAAGTGTGCATATTAACAAAGGTACTCATAAAGATCAATTAACTACACTTACACATAGTTCAAATTTCCTTCATCCTAAATCGTCATCTCAATTGTTAATGAACAGGTCCATTAAATCGGCATCTACAACACCTATAATATCAATCAACCCATCCATTGAACCACTTAATTAGTCACTTAATGCATTTTTACCATCACAAAGTGAAAAACATGATAAAATCTTGTATCTACTCCAAAAAAGAAAAACAAACATGATCAGAGAAGCAAGTTCACTGTCTGTGAGACAAAGGAATACGTCCATCCTTTGATGGGATATTTTTCCAGACAAAGGATTGACATAGAAAGTCTCATAGATAGAACAGCCGTATTATTTGATTTTGAAATTCAACAAATTTTTGCCAGAAAGCCTCATGGCCTTGATGATGCAATCAAATTTGTGAATAGAAGTCAAGGAGATGGCCTGTAGAAAATCATACATTGCCAAATGATGAAGAAGAAGAAGACGATGTAGAATTCTGAGTTCAGAAACACAGAATTAGATCAAGAACTTAGAGAAATGATGAAGAAAAACAGAACACGAGAACAAGACTTCAAATGAGATTGAATTTAACAAGAATGATCAAATAGTGAGATGAAAATGATCGAAAAAAAATAATCAGACTGAGGAATCAACGATTATTCCTCAATTACTACCCAATTCGCTGATTTTCTACCAGACGAAAAGGTATTGTGAAATAAAAAGCTCGTGTTTGTCCAAATGAAGATTCATTAAGCTTTAAGATTACTTTTTATCAAGTTCACGAAGCTTACCTGGGTTCGATTGATGAGCGAACAGGCGATTGGTGATTCAGGAACCGCGGCAGACGTGGTGATGGTGGCGTCGGCTTATAGGTCTTCGGCTAGAGAGAAGGAGGATTGGAAGCATCGATTCAAGTATTGTTCTTGCATTGGAGTCGTTAAGTTGCTGTATCTCACGGTGGCGACGGCGGATTTAGACGGGAAAGATGGCGGCGGATAGCAATTTGGAGAGGAAGGTTTCTCCTTCAGCCGTGAAAAGAATAGTATTGTTTATTTGGTCCGGACTTTTCCCGGGAAAACAAAAATATTATAATGGGCCCACGCCATATTACTATTTATTTTTAACTTTGAAGTATGGCCCACGCCATGTCAGCATCATTTCAGATGTGCCCGTATCATTTTACTCATACCTTAAAAATACTGGTACTTCAGATACTTTTGATAAATTATTTATTTTACATTTTTAAATAGTATTAGGGCTGAGCAGAAAACTCAATGAATCCAATCCAACTCAAAATCCAAACCGAATCAACCCAAAAACTCAAATCAATTGAAACCCAAGTTTTTTGGGTTGGGTTTTGACCCGAACCAAAAACATTTTGGGTTGGTTTGGTTTTTTTTGTTTTTTTTCCGGGTTGACCCAACTCAACCCAATATATATATATATATATATATTATATATATATATATATATATATATATATATATATATATGCATTCATTCGTCCGTCCAAAGTAAAATGTTGTTATCATATTGCGATATCACTTCATTTTCGCTTTCGGTCTACAATTCTTGACCTTTCTTCGAGAAAAAAGAATCCGCGTATGTATTTATGTATTTATTATTGTCTTTAATTATTATCTTTATATGTTGTTGGTTTGGTATATGTTGTTGGACTCTTAATTATCAAATTTTAACGTTTTCTTTCCTAAAAAAATGGTTTCTGTAACGATTATTGTTATGAACATATGACAAGGAACTTGAATTTGGATATATACATGTGTGTGAATTTGATAGCACAAAAGTTTTATTATAGATGCATGTTTTATAGATGAAAACCCGAAACCCAACCCAAACCAACCCGAACCAACCCATTGGGTTTTATAGTCATTTGGTTTGGTTTGGGTTAGTTTTTTCTTGAACCAACCCGACTTATACTATGTAAAAACTCAACCCAAGTTCAGCCTTATGAAATACTACAATTTGGCACTTCACATATAATAGTATTTACTTTGTTAAAATCGGATACCAATTAGCACGTAAAATGTGAAAAAACACAAGGCGGAGTAGTCGTTGGCATCAACCTCCCGGCCGTACAAACGAATTTGGAAGGATTTACGGGGCTTAAAAGTTCAATCGAGAATCATTTGTTTTTGTTAGAGGTTCATGCTAAATGCTTTACCGATTTTTATGGGGCTTACATTTTAGAAGGATTGGTCATGGTATTTGTCGGGTTTGTCATATGTTTGTTAGATCAGTGTGAGATAAATCGCCGGAATGTACTTATTGACGGAAGCTTAATTTTCGGTGTAGTCAATATTTTTCGAATTTTTAGTTGGTAGAGAACAAGGAAGTTGTTGCTAAAAAGGCTTGCATTTTGCGGTGGACGTGTAGGAGTTGTTGTGCTTTAATATACAAGAATGAGGAGACACCCGCAAACGTGATTGTAATGCGAGCTGAGATTGAAGCCTCGGGTTATTTCACAGCGTAAGTGTACTATGGTCCGCAGACGAACCCAAGGATCAATCGAAGAAACGGGAACTTCCCCTCTCTATGACTAAATTTTATTAGATATAGCAACTCGTGGCAATCATGTGGGTGTTGGGGATCTTCTTCGTAACAACACAGAAGCTATTCTTGGCAGTTTCTCATATAAATTGTTGGGTGAATATGTTCTAGTAGTTGCAAAAGCCCTTATCAAAAATTGATGTCCGAAGGGTCCGATATTTCTTATATAAAGGCTCCAAATCAGGGGCGGATGTACATGGGGTTTAGGGGGGCAATCGCTCATTCGGATTCGAAAAAATCACTATTATGTATGTTGTGTATTTTTTTTTTGGGGTAATTGGGGAGAAGGACAAAAATATTTCATTAATTAAGAGATAGGACAAGTTTCAAAAAATGTTGCATAAAGGACAAAAATGTGGTTAAAAAGTCCCTTTTACCCTTAATTTATAAAACAACTATTAATATTCATTCACGCCATTTGCATAAGTTAGGGTTAGAAATCAGCGATCTATCCCTCCTTCCCTGCGACTTCCAAACAGGAGGCAAATTTCATCGCAAAATTGGAAGGAATTACAGGAGAAGGCAAACTTCATCGCTAATTTGGAAGCATTTATACTCAATTCGAAGCTGTACGATCTCATGTAGGCTTCCAATTCTCAGAAATTCATTTTGTTCGAAAAAAATAAGGTTATAATTCACTTTTTCCTATTTCTTTAACATGTCTAGCATGGAATACGAGTGAATTAACTGCTCGAAAATCGTGAAAAAAAGATCGAAAATAGCTACACAGCAATGATTTTAGCAACACATTACTCAAAGTGAGTACTAATTGGATGAATTCACCGCTTCTCTTTCCCTTTTTTTGTGGACAACATTTCTGTATTTTTGATCGTTTTCTCGGTGAACATTCACTCAAATTTTCACTTAAATATGCATTCAATGTTTATAGCAACAAATTTTACTACTGACATTCATAATTAGACAAATTCACTGATCTATTTCCTTTTATTTAGTACTGACATTCATGATTGGACAAATTCACTGCTCTGTTCCCTTTATTTAGTACTGAAATTCATAATTGGACAAATTCATTGCAATGTTTCCCTTTATTTAGTAATGAAATTCATGATTGGACAAATTCACTGCTCGAAAATGGCGTAGCAGCGAAGCAAAGATCTGATCAACACATTAATAAGAAAGTACCAATTAGACGAATTCACTGCTTTGTTTCCCTGTATTTAGTGGACGAGAATATTTCTATCATTTTGATTGTTTTCTCAGTGAATTCTTGATTTTTTTGGCTATTTTGTTGGTGTTGTGGTCATGTTTTTTCTGTAGATGATGCTGATGTCATATTGTACTTGTTGGGGCTATGATGACTATTAAGATTGGAGGATGTTGGTTGCTGAATGAAAGAAATGGCCATCATGCTTATTGAAGAACCTATTTTGTTGCAGTAGAATGCATGGCCTATATTTTTTCTAGTTTAAGCTGCAAATTTTTATTCTTTATGAGTTGCATCTCCTTGTCATTTTGATTTAGTTTTGATCATTTAAGAAAAAAAAGGAAAGAACACTTGTGGTTATGTTGGATTTAATTGAACCCAAGATATGCAGAATGTTATTAATGTAGTTATTTCTCCTACCTTTGTCTCTCAATTTCATTGTTTTAGTTCCTAAATGTTTGATTCACTGAGAAAATTCACTAAGACAGTATGGAATATTAACTCAAATTCACTTTAACATTCATTCTCTGTTTACATTCAATAATGGTGATGTTGTTCAACTTTTTTATAACAAGTTTTGGTTGATTGAATTCAACTGATTCCTTACTTGTCGTGTCTACTTTAGCAGGTTGTGATTTAGCTTTACCCTGATTGCTTATTAGGGTCATGGTTAACTGTTTTCTAGCACTTATGTTCCTATCGCTTAATTCACCGTGAATATTCACTACAAATAATATTGGCGATATGTATCCGAATGTCGTATTAACATTACTAACCTTGATTCGAAGCCAAACATATTAACTAACCAAAAATGTGTTGTTTACATTGATCTTTTGCGTAAAAGTGTGATCTATAAACGATAAAGATATTAGATGATACAAATAATTCAAAGTCGTGTTTCAAAATGTGGAGTGATAAGGACATCAGCTAAATGGAGTGATAAGGTGTAATTGAAGAGATAAGGATTCGTTCAAATACAAAAAATGGGATTAGGTGTGTCGATAATAAGGCTATCAGGTGTTATGCGTTCAAGTTCAAATTGATAGGTTGAGCTATTTATCTTTAACCATTTAACTAGTTATTTTGAAAGATATAATGTTTATCTGCTTGTAATTTCTATTGGTTCCCTAGTACTATATATGGGACCAAGGCTGTACACAGTAAAAAAGGCAAGAAAAGCAATAAAGATCTCTGTTTCTTCCGGTTGCCTTTTCTCAATTCATTTTTTTTTTGTTTTGTTTATGATCAATACCGAAACAACGTCACATACCTATTGAATGCATATGAGATCATAAGGGGAAAATTAACAAACAATCACAAGACCCTTATACATGAAACAGCTATTGAAATTCACTGTTATTTGAAAATCACTGTTAATATTCACTAGTAAATTTCGACAATAAATCTAATGAAAAGTGTTGTAACAATATCAAACCAAGTCCCAAAACTTTTTGGTGAAATTCTTATCACTTCTGATTGTTTGGCTGACACAATTTTTTACATAACATATAATATGATTATGAACATAATTCTACAAACACAAAAAAGGTTGCGCAAATACAATGTTAATGAACATAATTCTACATACACCCTTTGTGATTCAAAAAAGACATATGTTTCGTCTTTATTTATATCACCAAACTTGCTAAATTTCTCAATCATCTCACCCTTTGATGGCAGAGAGAAAGCATGCTCAAAAGTCAAAACAAGTGAAGATGCTTGGGGAACCTTGCTTTTCTCAACAACTTCCTCAAGATTACCCTTCATTGTAGAACACCTTGGTTCCATCCTCTTTGGTTTGGGTGTATCCAACTTCTTTTCAATGATTTTAGAGTTCTTTTTACACTTTTTATTCTTAGGTTGACCATCGCAGTGATTCCATTTCGGATTTAATCGAACCGTCAACCGCATTGTCAAAGTCGAAATTCACACGTTCTGTCATCTTGTTCGGCTACCTCTTGTCATAAAGCTCGAAGCTTTCTCCATTCGAATACATTGAGCTCCTGAATGCAAAAATGAATGCCCTAGTCAGTTCAAGAATGCTTGCACTCACCGAAATCAATGGGCCAACAAATATAGATTTAAGCCCTGATAAAACCTCTTCCACCACTGCATTGACATCCACTGTATAGGAATCTAAGTGTGTCTATACAATTTAGGCAGCAAAAACTATGTAGAACTCAATCGAAATAAATCAAGGCGACGAATCAACCATTCAAGATGATCGGGAAATCAACCATTCATAGGAGACATGTAAATGCAAGACTTTATCACAACCCACAAGGCGGGGCAAAGGGTAAGAAAGTGAAACACAGGGCCTACTATTTCCATCCCAACCAAGAACATACCTTTAACCCAAAGAGAGAATGCGGAGATGTGCAACGTCCTCAACCTAGCACAAGGGATTTGAAAATTCAATCCATTTAGCTAAAATAACAAAGACATAAGTTAACATTTTTTTCGGCCTTATGTCACCATCTTAAACAAAGTTAATGCGTACATATTTTACAAGATGGCATACAAAGGCTATATGTTCCCGTAAGCACCAATGACCAAACAACATGTCAAAATAGAAGCAACCACTCTGAAGAGGCAAACTGACGATGACTAATACTTTTACACATCCCGTATACCCGGCAAACACCGGTTAATTATTTCTTAAATTTTGTATTAACCACATAGATAACCTAATTTTTGTTAACAATATGAAGGGTGAAGGAGAAAAATCATGTTTTACATCAACACATGAAGGTCAAAAAACATGAAAGGCACCGTGTACCCAACAACACATACAAAAGATAAATTCCATAAGAAATTCGAGCCACCTTTACCACAAAAGAGCCCATGTACGTAACTTGATTCTCGTTAACGGAATTAAGGACATGAAGCATGTAGACAAAGCATGCCTTACGATCGAAGAAAAAGAAACCAAATTTAAGCCAAAAGAAAGGAGAGCATGCAAAAACATAAGGTAGATTTAGGTACAACCTTTGTGCACCCTTCTTAGAAAGAAGGGTGTTGCCCGATTGCAATGCGGAGAATCGATCCAAATTCAGGAAAAGCACAACCAGACAAGAGATAAGCTAACGGAGGTCCATCATGTCAAAGAAGTATAAAGTCTAAACAATAAGCCTGAGCCAAAATATGAAAATGTGTAGAATAGTAGACCTATACTAAGCAATGTTATATACATCATAACAGAAGCAGTGAATCAGAGAAAATCGACATACCATCTTCAAAAGCATACATAACAAAGGAATCGAGAAAAATCAACAAGTGAATTACGTTGTTTGTCATCAAACACGAAATATTCGAAAACCTAAATCAAAGTCAGGATGAAGAACGAATTAAACTTAAGAAGCTCGGCTTTATGTTCACTCCCATTACGAAGATTCAAATTTAACTTATACAACTCAGATTTCTGTTTTACTATTACGATAACAGAGGAATCAGAGAAAATCGGCAGTGAATCACATTATTCCTTAGGAAAAAAAACATCAAAGTCATGATGAAGAATGAATTAAACTTAAGAAGCTCAGATTTATGTTCAATTTCATAGGAAGATTGAAATTTGAGTTATAAAACTCAGATTTCCGTTATCTACAGCGAACAATAAGCAGAAAGGATAAACAATTTTTTTTTGGTAAATACACCTGCTTACCATTGACGAACTGCTGAGAAAGAATGCTTCGGATTAGATGACCGATCAGGCGAATTTGGTAACGAATCAATGACAGATTCACGATTGATGTTTGTGCGAGCAATTTTTGTCTTCGGCGTTGAATTTCTTCAAAAGCAAGAATGTATAACCTGACCTCTTCAACGACACATGAGATTGGGTTAAACAAGGGCAATTTAGTCATATAATTAAAATTATGTCCTTCAGCCTATAAAAATTGTTAACTAGGACTATTAATTAAAAAAAATATGAAAAATGTCCTAATCCCTAATTTTCCTTTTTTTTTTTGCTTCCCTTAAAAATTTACACTCGCCTATAGTATCGCCCCCCTCATCCGAGATCCTGCGTCCGCTCCTGCTTCAAATCATATCATTTACTTTCCCGTCAATTCTTTCGATCCAACCGGTCTAAAATATAGTAGTTTTTATAAAAGATTAAATGTATTACTACATATATAACGATTGAACCAATACGAATAAAAATAATAGGTTATATCACTCGTTGTGATAGAGTCATTATCCTGGTATAGGTTGTAGGTGACTTGATGTGTATATATCGTATTGGGAGATTCCTTGTAAGATTCAACCGGAAAACACGCCTCAGACACCGACACCTCAATTTCTTCCATTTCAACCGTCTTGTTTGTTTGTGAATACTCATCGGAAACGCAAAAGCGACGTGGCGGTTTACTCCTGAAACCGACAAAAAATAAAAATGAAGAATTATCTCATACTCTTCTTCTCTCTTCTGACGGAAGCATGATGAGGAAAGAAAGGATTTAGGATTCATAATGAATTATGATCCGAATCCAATTGCTCATTTCAGTTGTTGAATTTTACTCTATACAACAGCTGGCTGCTGTTTTTGGTGAAATCCTTCTCTCGTAGCAGGTGTATATTCTCTTTTATGTTTGTTTACTTTCTTTTCGTTTTGGTGTTTGATTGATGGTAGTTCTTTATTTGTTGTTAAGGATTGATTTTATTTGCTGATATTGATATATATGATCAAAGATTTGTTTAAAAAAACAGTCATGATTTGCTTGAAAGGATAAGATCATTAAACACTGGGGGAATTAATCACTAGAGCTTGTGGTTGGTGTGACTAGTCAGTTTGTTATTGTCATTAAGTGGCAAAATGGATATCATAATTGAATTTTCATTCCTTCATTTTGCATAATTATGTTCTTGATATAGGTTACCGATTTGTTTGTTTGTTTTGTTTTGCGTCGTCGTTACTTGCACTTGCACCATGACAAATACACCGTTTTGACATCACGGTGGCCGATTGTAGTGCTGAGAATCAACTTTGTGCTAATGGATTGTGATTGTTGCCCATGTGGAGGTTGCGAATCTTCTGCCTATTGATTGTTTCAGTATGGTGCCGTGCTGAAAACGCAGTGGTCACTAAAGGCTTTTTTTGTCTGATGTTTTCGTTTCATCGCTTACTTTTCATGGAGTCTAGTTAGGGAATTGTTCTTGTGGTTAAAGGATCTTCCTTTCAAAATTTCCACTGGATTTGGTTGCTTAAGTTAATGTTATCTTCTTGCTTCTTTTGGATATTAAATGGTTTCTATAGTCCAATATGTATCTTGGATGGGAATGGGATCATTTGTCCAACTTATCCGTCCAATTTGTGTGTCTATGTTAAAACGACGTTGTTTTGCTAGACCTGCGATGCACTGTGACATCGCCGCAATGCTTTGTGACACCGTTGCAGTGTAATGCAGCGGCTCTAGAAAAACGAGGTTGTTTAAATGTGGACTGACAACTTGGGCATGTAAGTTAGATAGATGATCCATGATCCATCCCTATATGTTTACGGGCATTAAAACTGGGTTTTATGCCCAATGTGTTGAGGTTTATCCAGGTACATAATTTCTAATAGCAGCTGCTGTTTCAGTTTACTCCCTGTGGAATCGGAAATGGAAATGTTTCAACGCGACAAAAGCTCAACATTTTCTGAGGATGACAAGAGTCTCTTCTACGAATCAACAGAATCAGATTCTCTTTATGATTCGGATTTCAGAATCCTTAATCATATAAACGCTGATGCAGAACACCTGAAACAAGATCTAAAATATAGTGATAAGCAAAATGTTGAAGATTTTGAAAACCTTGGAGGTGCAAAGGACTTGTATGAATCGGCCAAGATGGACCCTACGGGTTGTTCCATTTCAAAGAAAACAGATGAGCTCTTCTTTGATTCTGAGAGAACTGAGCCATGGTGGCGGACTAGTGATAGAGACGAATTGGCGTTATTGGTTTCTCAGAGATCGTTTGGCCTTGTTGAGAATTGTGATCTTCCTCGTCCACAAAGAACGTATGCAAAAGGAGAAGCTTTTGGTGATATTCATGATGGAACCTTCACACCCTCAAATGATAAAAGATATTTTGGTGGCAATCAAAATTTTACCAAGGGGCCAATGACCTCGGTTTACGTGTCATTGCAGGCTGTTCCTACTAATCAGTTAAGGTCAGTCGCGTTTATTTACTTCATTTGGTTAGATTTCCTTGCAAATTTATGCCATTTAAACCCCCGAAACATTGGAACCATCACATGCATTGCATAGCCAATAATGTTTATTTTGCTTACTGCATCTTAATCTCAAGAGTGTCTACCATTGTGGCATCATAGTGACAATCGACTTTTTCATAGTCAATTCTAAAGCTTAATCGGTTGACCATCAAAGTCGACCGATGAAAGTCGATTCTAAAACTGAGAAATGGCTTTCTACCCGTTGATTGTATTCAATGTGATGTCACTTTAAAAACATTGTGGTGCCACTAACGACGCCCTAATCTCAACGTAAGAGTCACTTGTTTTTGAAGAGTCTCTTGAACTCGAAACAACATTGTGATGAGAGTTTTCTTGGCAATAAGCTTGTTTGATTTCTGAACTTTTATTACAAAGCATTTCTTTTTTGTAAAGCTAATTTCATGCCATTATATGTCTCCCTTAATCAAATATAAAGTGCCAAGTTGAATCACCGGGGATAGAAATGCAAACATCGTGAAACAAAAAGGACCGAATGCGTTTGTTCGTCCTTGGATTTATTGTCGATATATACAAAACTGGAAGGAGTATATGTCCTGACTGCTTCCTGTTGTGGCTTTAGCAAAAGAATCATTACATTAGATTTGCTTTGTTTCCTCATCACTTTGAACTCTTTTATCTCTACTACAAAGCCCTGCGTGTGTGTGTGTGTGTCTATATATATATATATGTATATAGATGTGTCTATACGTAAGAATTAAAGCAATGAGAAAAAGTATTCTTATTATTAGAATAAAAGCTCATTACAACTAATAGACCCTCTCATCTCTATTTATAGAAGAGAGGTCCAACGGTAATAAAAGGGAAAAAGCAGGATACACCGTTCCAACGGCTAGTTGGACAAGTGTATCATCTCGCTAAAAACAAAAGGAAAACAGAGGGGATTTAGCCACTAATTTATATGGATATTAGGGCTAAATTAAGGAGATAAAAAGCTAAATTCCTCATACAAAAGATGGAATAAAACTAATAAACTAACCAAGCTAACCACATAAATCTTATATTCCAACACTCCCCTCAAGCCGGTGAATGTATATCAACCATTCCCGGCTTGCAAGGAGATACTCAAAAGATTTCTTAGGTAGCCCTTTAGTTAGAACATCCGCCACTTGATCTCGAGAGTTGACAAATTTGAGTTTGATCACCCACTTTGTCCAAACCTTTTCTTTAATGAAGTGCCTATCAACCTCAACATGCTTGGTTCTCGTCATGTTGGACAGATTGAGGGAGATATCAATTGCGATTGATTATCACAAAGGAAGTATCATGGGTGTCCGTCTCCGGATTTTTAGGTCATCCGAATAATTTTCAACCATAGGAGCTCACAAATACCAATAGCAAGAGCCACTAAACTCGCTTCAAAGACTTGATCTAGACACCATGCCTTGTTTCTTGCTTCTCCATACAACAGGGATTGCCAAAGAGGAACACACAATGGCCGAAGTGGATCTTCTATCATCAATACAACCAAAGCATAATCCGAGTCGGTATAAGCCTCTGCAGAGTGTAGGACCATCCTTTTGAATAGGATCCCCTTGCCAGACAACTCTTGAGATAGGAAATAATCCTTTCACCGCATTCGGTGGCACTTCTTTGGACAATGCATATATCTCGCTCACAATATTGACAAGAAAAAGGCAATGTCGCCTTGTGTGAGACAAATAGATTAGCCTCCCTACAAGACGTTGATAAGCGCCTCTTGTCCACTTCCTCATCTTCTGGTGCAAGGTTGATTCCATGGGTAAAATCAATGGGAGTCTTCATTGGTTTACACCTTGTTTTGCCACAATCTTTTAGGAGATCCAAAATGTACTTCTGTTGAGAGATAAAAATCCCTTGATCAGAGTACATAACCTCAATTCCTAGGAAGTATTTAAGCTTCCCGCTTCTTTGATGTCAAATTCCCTACAGAGAAAGTTTCTTAGTTGTGCATTTCCTTCAGTATCATCCCCTGTGATGATGATATCATCAACATACACAAGGAGAATAGATCTTTGGCATTGTAAATTCATCTTAATGAACAAGGTATGATCCCCTTGGCTTTGTTTATAGCCAAGACTCGAGTAAAGCGATGAGTGAATCGCAAACCAAGCCCTGGATCGTTTTAGGCCATACAAGGCCTTCTTTAACCTCGCAAACCTTCCCTTTTTCAACTTGAAAACCAGGAGGAATATCCATGAATATGGTTTCCTCCAGGTCCCCTTGAAGAAAGGCATTTCTAACATCATACTGATTCAACTTCCATTCAAATTTGGCAGCCAAAGATAACAAAATCTTGACTGTATTCATTTTTGCCACAGGGGCAAAAGTGTCAAAGTAGTCAATGCCATGAGTTTGAGTATAACCCTTGGCAACTAACCTTGCCTTGTATCTCTCCACAAATCCCATCGGACTTATGTTTGATGGTAAACACCCATCTACAACCCACTTGTTTTAGCTCCTTTAGGGAGATCAACAAGATCCCATGTTTTGTTTTTATCCAGAGCTTCCATTTCAATTTTCATGGCTTTTGCCCATTTTTCATCAGAAAGAGCTTCCTGTAAACCTTTTGGTGTAGGACTATTCATGAGATTTTTCATGAACTTCCTTTGTTTTTGAGAAATCTGTGATAGGATAGAAAGTTCTTCATAGTAGGTATACGAGTTGTAAGGTACAAGCCCTTACACTCTTTCTTATGGCAATAGGCAGATCTTCAAGTCTGCTATTGCTTATTTCTGTATCAGGATTACTAGAATTGCATTGTTCTGTGATAGGAGGACTAGGTTCTGAGGACCCTTCCTCATTGGGAATGGTGTCAGAATCCTTGTTTCCATCTACAGGGGCAATGTCTTGTAGCCTCTTCCAGTTTTTTCTGGTATAAATAATAGGTTCCTTGTCTGTGGTATCCTCACTGGACACACCTCCATCTGTAGTAGATGTGCCATCAGTGGATACAACAGTCGGAACATGATCATCATTACCAGATGACAAGTAAGATGGATCAAGGAGAAATTTCTCCCTTTCATGATCAGTAGTAGGTAGCTCCCCCTGAATTAGTGACTTGTCAGAGTAGTAAGGACATGTTTCATAGAATGTCACATCTTTAGATATAATGTACCTCTTAGTAGGTGGATGATAACATTTGTATCCTTTTTGAGTATTAGAATACCCAACAAAGATACATTTTAGAGCCCTGGGATCCAGTTTTCCCCTATTTGGAAAGTGGACATGAGTAAAAACTTCACACCCAAAAACTCTAGGTGATACACCCTCAGAAGTTAGGAATGAAGGAAAGACCTTTGTAAGAGCCTGTATAGGGCTCTGCTTATCCAGAACTTTAGTAGGTAATCTATTGATAAGATGAGCAGCTGTGAGAATTGCCTCACCCCAATAGGACTTGGGCACATTCATATGGAACAGAATGGCCCTAGCAGATTCAAGAAGGTGCCTGTTTTTCCTTTCTGCCACCCCATTCTGTTGTGGGGTGTGAACACATGATGACTCATGTATTATTCCTTTTCCTTCCATAAAGGGATTGAGGAATCTGTTAAAATAATCTCTAGCATTATCAGACCTCAATTTTTTTATCTTAGTATCAAACTGAGTCATAATCATGTTGTAAAAAACAGGAAACACATGACTTAGATCAGACTTGTGTTTGAGTAAATATACCCAAGTGGTTCTTGTGCAATCATCAATAAAGGTCACAAACCAATGAGCACCATTTACATTAGGAACAAGTGGAGGGCCCCATATATCACTATGAATAAGATCAAAAGGATTAGCAGACAAGTTAGATAAGGCAGGATAGTGAACTCTTTGATGTTTAGCAAACTCACATTCATTGCATTTAAATTTTTCAACATTTGAATCCTTACAAAGATTAGGAAATAAATGCTTTAAAATTTGAAAAGATGGATGTCCTAGTCTCCTATGATACAACATGATCTTATCATTATCAGTCTTAGATAACATAGATACTTGTTCAAAAACTTCCTTGTCTTTCCCTTGATCTTTAACAAAGTAAAGTCCACCTTTGCATCTAGCAAGACCAATCCTCCTCATGGTTGTTAACTCCTGGATCACACAGAAGTTAGTCGAAAATAAAACGTAGCAATTTGAATCAGAGGTCAGTCTCTTCACAGATACCAGATTTGCAGCCAAATCAGGTACATGAAGAACATTTTTTAAAACAATTGACTCATTTAAGGTTACATTCCCCGTACCAAAGAATTTTGATTGACACACCATTAGCAACAAGTGATGTATTTGTTGACTTTGCGGGGAATGTAATCGATAAATGACTCCATGTAGAAGGTGTCATATGATCAGTAGCTCCAGAGTCAACCACCCACCCCTTAGTAATCCCTTGATTTAAGAGATTGAGGGAAGCCATACCTGAAAAAACCATAGAAGATGATGGATTTTCCAAAGTATCCAGGAACTTCCTCAATTTCTCAATCTTAGATTGACCAAGAGAAGGATTTAGACCAGCAGGAGTCTGATCTGCCCTTTGAGAACTGTTTTCAGTTTTATTGGAGTTCACAGCATGTGCCAGGGCATTGTTCTTGCCTGGTCTTCCATGCAACTTCCAACAAAATTCCTTAGTGTGTCTGCTCTTTTTGCAATGAGAGCAAAAAAGATTATCTCTATCAGATTTAACATTCTCCTTTTGGGGAGGATGCTTCTTTTCAGGATATCCAGTTGACTCATTAGTCTTAGGATGTACATTTTTGTTCTGTCCAGCATAAAGAGCTGAACTTTCAGTATTGACAGTGTCAAGCATGACACCCCTCCTACCCTCCTCTGTTCTTACCATAGACATGGTTTCATTCAGAGAGGGCAGCTCAGTTTTGCCAAGAATCTGCACCCTTATAGGGTCAAATTCCTGATTCAGACCAACCAGAAAGGAGAAGATCCTTTCCCCTTCAACAATTCTTTTGAGAGTAGTAGCATCATCACTATCTTTCATTTTTATGCATTGATAGTGATCTAATTCTTGCCATAGCCCTTGAAGAAGACTAGAGTATTCAGTGATAGATTTATTCCCTTGCTTAGTATTCTGAATTTTTACCTTAATCTCATAGATTTGGGCAGCATCCTTGACCTTGGAGAAGGTTTGTTGCACATGGTCCCATATCTCTTTGCGAACTCGAAACATGCGGTATCACCGATCTCTCGTAATCATAGTGCTCCATAGCCAGGACATCACCATAGAGTCTTTCTCATCCCAGTTAGCAAACTTGGGATCAGTAGGAGCAGGTCCAGTTCCCAGCAAATGGCTTAGTTTGCCTCTACCTTTTAAGTAGGTTCTAACAAACTGAGACCATTTAAGATAGTTCTTGCCATTCAGCTTATAGACAGCTTGAATGTTTTGAAGTTCCCCAGAAATTATGGGGTTTTCAGAAGAAGAAGAAGAATCAGTGGCTGCACTAGTGGCAAATGACTCAGCCATCGATCAAAAGAAAGGAGATTTTTTTTTTTTTTTGAATTTTGAATAGTTCAGAAAATCCCAGAAAAAATAGCCTAAGGCTCCGATACCATGTAAGAATTAAAGCAATGAGAAAAAGTATTCTTATTATTAGAATAAAAGCTCATTACAACTAATAGACCCTCTCATCTCTATTTATAGAAGAGAGGTCCAACGGTAATAAAAGGGAAAAAGCGGGATACCGTTCCAACGGCTAGTTGGACGGTGTATCATCTCGCTAAAAACAAAAGGAAAACAGAGGGGATTTAGCCACTAATTTATATGGATATTAGGGCTAAATTAAGGAGATAAAAAGCTAAATTCCTCATACAAAAGATGGAATAAAACTAATAAACTAACCAAGCTAACCACATAAATCTTATATTCCAACACTATAAGAGATACAGACACTTTTGGTCCATTTTGTTTTGCGATTTTTGCATTTCTATCCCCTATGTTTCATCTTCTCACTTTTACCCCTCATCGACGCAGTTTTTACCTTTTCAATCCATTTATTGGCTAGTGTATGTTGTACCTTCAATACTAGATTTCGGACATGTGGCACTTATGCCTGTATATAATCTTGATACCAGTACTGAAAGAAGAGGAGCAATTGTGAAGAGGAATATGGGCGAAAATGATCCGGGAAACGCGTTGTTACTCGAGGCATTATGCCATTCACAAACGCGTGCACGAGAAGCCGAGACAGCAGCAAAAGAAGCACATGAAGAGAAAGAGCATATTATGAAACTTGTCTTCAAGCAAGCATCACAGCTTTTTGCTTATAAACAATGGTTCCAACTTTTGCAGCTTGAGAATCTGTACTACCAGATTCAGCAAAACGAGCCGATCTCAAAGCTTCTACCATTAATGTTTCCACCTCGGACAGCCGAGAAGGCACTAAAACCTCGGAAACTACGAAAGAATATGCAGAAAAGTAGCAGCAGAGGTAATAACTATGCAGTTGCTATTGCATTGGGATTGAGTCTTGTTGGTGCAGGATTGCTCTTGGGATGGACAGTGGGATGTTTGTTGCCTGCATTCTAAGTTTTCCTCGAGAAACTTTACGGTATAATCGTTCTTGTAAGAATGTTGTAGCAAGGTAGCATTCATCGTATTCTGTTATTTTTACTCGGTAGAAATAGACGGATATGATGCATATCCCTTGATACCACATTTCTACGACGATTGTATTCTAAAATAATTCAAGCTCCCTCGTTTTCGCGTTGTTTTCTTTTCCTTTCTTTCTATTCTCATGCTTGGTTGTTTGATGTGTAAAAAGTTGTTGGATTGCATCTTGATGTATGTTTGTATGTATTTAGAATGAGTTTGATTTAGGGAGAGATGTTTGTATGTTTTGATGAAACCTTTGAAGTGGGGCCCATAAGCTTCAAACATGTGTAATGAGGGTTACTATGTATGTATATATAGTTGAAGAAATAAATAGTGTTGGTAGGTAAGGTGTGTGCATACGCTTTTGCATAGGCGGACACACGTATAAATACTTGGAAAAAACACGTGTGCTTGAAATTTTTGTTCTTAAATCTTTTTTAATTAATAGCACACCATACAAAACTTTTTTTTTTTTTTTTTTTGAAGAAAATTTTTATTAGGTCAAATCCGCAAAAGCGGCAGAAATTACATCATTCGGAAGGGTTAAAACTTTTTAATATTAATAGCACAACATACAAAACTTGTAGAATCGATTATTATTGCAATGGATCTTTTGAATTTTGACTAAAGAATTTAGCATTGATTTTTAAAATATGTGATGCAAATGACAATTGTTTTTTCATCTACTAAGATCTCAACTCCCGGAATTTTTATTTAAATAAAACAGTATAGTTTTATAGCAAATATAGTACTCCATTTATATGTGTTTCCGGTCGACTAATTGAATTCGAGCTACTCAAACTCAGCTCGAGTTCGGTCAAGTCATATAAGAACGAGCCTCATTGAATGAAATTTAAAATGCATAAAACATGGTATGAATGAATATATAAAACGAAACAAACGAACACTACAATAAGTCGTAGGCTCGCTATTTGTTTAAATCTGAAAATCATGGTACGTGAATAGTCATGTATCGTGAAGTACCGTTTGTTGTGTGTAATTTATTACGAGAGAACAGCTTGATGAAGAAAAACACGATCCTACGCACAACCAATACGTGTTTTAATCTGTTATCAGGGACTATTTTGCCAATACCGTGGATACCATCCGCAATAGTCATCAACCGGGTCATCCGCATAGACACACACGCATCTGGCTTTATGGCAATCATCAAATCCATCAAATTCATCACGTACACAATCTACATTTGTGTCGAGGCATGGCAATATTTTGTCGTCGTTCCCCAATTTACGTAGCACGAGCACACTAGTCCCTGTAGTAATCCATTTAATGTCTTCATTATTCAGCTTTTTCTTCTGTTGATCATCTTCCTCAATTTTTACAGCAACTTCTTTCGACATTACATGAACAGCAAATGCAACAACAAATACGATCAATAAAATGAAAACTTTTTCTGCCATTAAACATATATATTTTGCAGTCTGTTTACTTCTATAGAAGTGATTCGTAGCATTTTATATACAAAATTATGCCCGTAAACAGCTCTCGCAAGTCGCATCGCTCTTTTTCTATATAAAGACAGACAAAACATTGTCATTAATTTCTTTGTCGTTTTCCGCACAAAATATATTGAAGTGATCGTGACAGTAACATGAAAGTTTACCGACATGTTAAGAGTTTTTAATAGGTGTTTTAATATCGTTGAGTGATGTGTTTATTTTTTTTTTGTAAATTTTTACTTTATAGTTTTTCGGATTTTACATCCATGTCATAATTCTTTTATATCTTTTCTTCCCATCTGCTCCATGACTTTTTCAATGTTTTTATCTCATCTTCTTGCATTTAGCTCTTTCCTTTTATTTCTTAGCTCCTTAAATGGCTTCCATCTCTTTGTCTCGGATAAATTAGCCCTTTTTCATTTGTATTTTGGCTTCAGAAATCTATTTCTAAGTTTTATTTTTCGGAAATCTAATTTTAGCGCTGAAAATGTCAAATTTCTTCGGTTTTCCCAAAGCTTTTTTTTTTTTTTTTTTTCAGAAATCTCCCCTGACGATGTGGGAGTCTATGGATTAATGAGATCTAATCATATCTTTAAAAAACTACTGTATGTAATAAGTAGTTGATGTTAGGTTCTTTAAAGGTTGCAAAAGACATGTTTTAATCTAAAATGGTTGAGAATGACACACATGTAGTAATATATGTATAAAAATGTAGTAATACATGCAGTGACTGTCCTTCTCAACCATTTAATTTTAAAACTCGTCCTTATGAACTCTAACCCCATATCCTTATTGAATGAGAAATTAACGTTTAAAGTCTAGGAAAAATGAAAAGAGAATACAAATAGAAGGATATCATAACAGTTGTATTATATAATAAAAAAAGCTTACACCTCTCCTTTACTGACCACCCCACATAATAAACCGACACTCAGCCCAAGCATGGCAATAAAAGTACTACCATATCAACCCCCCCCCCCCACCACACACACACCCACAAATCCCACAACCCACCCACCCAACCAACCAACTCCAGAAACAAAAATTTCCTGCCTTCCGTTTCACCAACAAACAACAATGGGGACCGAAAAAACCTAGGACTCTGATCATTATCAAAGAAGAGAAAACAATAGAAGCAAACAGGCTTTTAAATGACAAGGGATTCTTCTACAGAGCCATGTTTCCAGTACTCCAATGCAGAGCTGCTGACAAAGGACAAAATACGAGAGACCATGTGACGCCAAAAAAACTGCCCGGATTTGAACTTGTTCATATCATCTCCCTCCCGACAGGTGGCGAAAATAAAATCCAGGACTGCCAAGCTATTACTGATGTATCGTGATTGATGAAGAAACTACGACTCTTGACAACAGGAAAACCCTGCAAAATAATAAACATCATCGGATTAGCCAGTAATAGTAAGACGCAAAAAGCAGACAGATGTCATCTACAGTATCTAGTGGTGCAAGGGCACTACACCTAACAGTTACTTGCAACAATTCATCAGTCCAGGTAAAGTGTAAATTAAAACCCTTACATCTATTTTCGGTTCCATACCACGAATTTGATTAATCCTAGGATATGAAATGGGAGCAAGACTAAGTTTATTACTACCAAGATTATAAACATGACATGTGGATAGCTAACATGGCAGCAGCTATGGCAGAACGGGATACTCAAGATCTTTTACTGTTAAGTGAAGCTATTCCTGATGAAATCTCAGAATCTATCTATCTATCGTCTTAAAGGTCCAGTAATCAAGCCTAAGGATCTTGATAATTCACCAATTATTTGATTTAAGTCTTAAACTAACAGTACATTCTTCAACGTCCACAGAATTACAGTTAATTAATGTAGAACTAAAGCATTCACTAATCTTATAAATCTACAACCTTATTCCCGAGCTAGAAGGAATCATCAGATCAGGGGAAGTTACTCTCCTCGTTTAATCCTTTCCCTTCACTTTTTATGTCCAAATTTAGCACTTGTCATGCGCGTTTAGGAAGAATACGTCAATGCAATGAAGATTGGAATAACATGGCAGACAAATCACAAGATGCACAAAATGAAATAAAGATGCAGCAAACAAACAAAAAATCTGAAGACCAAGGATAAATAACAGGAGCATATGTAGTACCATAACAGACCTCATGTTCAAACAATGGAGACACTGTATGAGTTGCACAGCTGAAGCAATGCAGTCTGGTTGACTTTATCAAGATTTGCACTGATGACTTGGGGATACTTCCCTTGACTAGCAGCAGAAAGACTAGACAGTGACAGCACCAGGAATTGCCTTGGATCCTTAAGTTCCTTCAAAGGGTCTTCCTCCTTCTTCCCTGCGTTGTATAGACGAGCAAAGGAGGCATTATAACCTGCAGTTTCCCCAAATTCTGGAATTTCAGTCTCTTCATCTACCCTAGCCTGTTCAGGTTGTGAAAGTAGAGTCACAATACTGTCCAACATCTTCCCCCAGAGCCTGATGTCCAAAAGATCTGGAGACTCGCAGATTAGCCGTGTTGAAGCAACAGATGCAAGTTTCAACTCGATGGGACCCGTTATGAGTTTAAGATTGGGAATCCAAAACTGCTCCAATATTGCTTGGAAAACATTAGGCTGGACAGCATTTACTGAATTAACAAGGTTCTGGGAACCATGTTTTACCAGGAACAGAGACATGAATATTATAAGATTCTTGACAAACTTCACCGTCTTCTTATTTTGCAACCGGTTGAAAAGGGAAACCCATATATGGCTTACGTATGGTGAAATTACCTCAAAACCAAGGTTTTCAATAACGGTGTTTAGGACATAAAATCCTTGGTCCTCGGTAGAGGAAGCGGAAACTAGTTTATTAAATATCCCAAGTACACTCGATAATCTTCCCTGTTGGTTGAGCTCATGTGGTGCCTTTTGCAGGAAAGCCTTTAGCAGGCTGACAAGTGCTGGAACATTTGCTGACCTTGTCCATGTGTCAGGCAAAAGAAGAATATCGAAGACCTGTAAGTAATACTCCGGCAGAGGAGGTCTGTTCAAATCAACAAGCTCTGCCAGCAACTGGAAAGCATAGGGAAAGAATTCACTGATATCGCTAGCCAAGATCATTTGCAGACTAGGAAAAAGTTTTGTTTCAAATAGAGATAAGAGCGAAATGTCCTTCTCACATGCCCTTCTTATAAGAGCAGCTATTGATTCAAAGAGATAGTGATTGAATAAAGGATTTTTCGGATTCTGACAAACTCTGCCAAGAATAGTAGTCAGGCCCTCTATGCAAGGTGAAGCTACAGCAGTAGTCAGGTCAGCGACACAAACAACACGCATTATACACTTCATAACATACTGATTTTCTTCAGATTCAGGATTACGGAGGGCACCAAAGAGGTTATTCATTAGCATCCCCAAAATCGGACCAATATCTGCTGAAGTGTACCTTGCTCTTGCCCCATCGTCTTTGACAAGCAAAAGTTTCTCAATGCAGCTTGCAGCATATGAGTGAACCACATAATCAGTAGAAGTAAGAAACCGAGTAACATCAAGGAGAAGGGTCAATGCAACATGTTTCGGTATCTGATTTCTGAACAATGTGAAGAACTTCAAGGCACCAGCTTTTAACATTGGAAAAGATGTGAGATCCTGATTTTGCAACTCCGGGACAATAACTGCTCCAAAAAAGCTTTGGACATCCACTATGTCAGTTGAAACCAAGGTTCCACCAGCATTTCTGGTGGCAAGAGACACAACCAAGTAAATTGCACAATCCTTGTACTTCCAATTGTTTTTCGGATCAGTGGCGAACAAGTCCAAACAGTTGCGTATCTGAGCTGTAACTTTCTCAGTGACTTTATCTTTGTAGTTAATAGCAATTCCCTTGAGGAGCTCACATGCAATTCTTCTCCTTGTATCAATATCGCTTCCTTCCATATCCCTCCTAATGAAATCAATCGGGTTCATCTCAAACAACTCCTCATCCTCAGCCTGCAACATAACATTAGGAATAACAATACTTTGACAAATCTGCTGCAATATATCGTCCCTCGAAAACAGTGTGTGATGACCGCTTTTGCTAACTGTCGTCAGAAACTTAATAGCAGTGACAGTCAGCTGCTCCCAACCATTTGATGAAGTAGACACAAGCAGACTCCAAACAGCCTCCACAAAGCCACTCAAATAGCCTTGGAACAGCTCCTCTTCCTTCACCATATACAGAGTAATATTATCACAAACAGCTGCACGCAGCTCAAAAAGCACAAGCCCATCACCAGCAGGATCTTCAAGAGCAGGATATCTAACTGTAAGATACTTCTTGAACTCAACCATCCACTCACTCATATGGTCCTCAAAAAACTCAGGTAATTCTTGAAAATTCAAAGAGTAAAAAATAGAACAACACAAATTCTGCGATTCAAAATACGGCTTAAGGTTGGAAGCATTAGCTGACCCTGAAGCCACTAACTGATCAATCAGATTAGCCGTTCGTTTAAAAATTTCCAACAGAGGCTTCGCAAAATTATCAAGACAGTATTTCAAATCCAGAAGCAAATCATTGGTCTTAAAAGTATACCTGAACTTCATAAACAACGAATCCAGAGTCGCCAAAAGTCCATTAATCGATACATAATCATTACTCTGGCTCGACTTATCAAGATGTGCAACAATTTCCGGCAGCAAACTTGGCCACGCTCGAGGGAAATCATGCTCTCCAATCACCGATAAAGCTTCACTAAGCTGCGATTGAATCTTCCGGCTAGCTTTAAGCATCAACGAAACAATTAGGGTTTTGATGTTCACCTTCTCCTCATCTGAAATGGGGTTTAACGGAATCGGATTAGACTCAGACACTGGAGAAGGCGACCAACGTGCTTTCAGATGATTCTTGAAGTTCACAGCCGCATATTGCCGGATCGCCTCATCGATAGAAGGCTCCGCCACGAGACGGAGGACGGCGAGGCCGTAGTTAGGTCGTTCGGCAGCATCCAAGAGCGCCGATTCGGCTTGACGGCGGGGCTGAGCGTGGTGAGAGAAGGCGTTGAGGAAACATTGAGAGAGAAATTGTAGGGTTTCGGGATTCCACTCCATTGTTAAGGAAAAAGATGGTGAATTGAAAACCTAATTTGAATAAATAGAGCGCGTAAAGAAGGAGAGATGGTTTGCTTCAGTTTTACGCTGTGTTTGATATCAAACGTAGAAGAGAGAAGGAAACAACTGAGATGTGTAAACGAGTCGAACCGAGACGAGCCGAGACGTTTGCGGGTAGCTCAACGCTCAGCTCATTAAATACGCGTTTAATTATGATTTAACTGATTTGAACCGTTCATAAAAATTAACGAGTCAAACTCGAGCACTTGAAGACTGACTTTATTCGGAAACATTCACGAACTTTATCGAGAATTATTATATTATATTAAAGATATATATTCTTTTATTTACGAAGGGAACTTGAATACTTTAGTGATTAATTTTTTTCAAGCTATTTGAAATTTTATCGAACATAATTGGCCAAACTCGAGAAATTTTTTCCGTGCTCGAATGAATTCGAGTATCACTGTTTTCAATAGTTGCTCAACTCAATTAGTAAATATTTGATTCGACATGTTTTGTTACACTAGTTGTAATGAATAATCATAATGCCCGTGTATAGAGCTCCGTCAAAAAATATGCATATAGAGCGGTATTCTCAATTCGTTCAAAGATCAAGTTTTGATTGAACTGCGAAGTTTTATTGTGTCAACATAGAGGAAACAATAGATCCTTCGTGTTTGAAGCAAATTATAGGGCGGGAGAGCCGAATTACTTCGTCTTCTCACGAGGTAACAACGATTTTATTTAATCCAATATTGATGTTTGTTATAATCATGAGCTTTTCTATCACCTAATATGCTTGACGAAGTAATTTATTGATCTAACTATGTAGAAATTGTCTCAAACTTGATCTGAAAATAAGTAGAATTCGAACATGTGTTAGCTAGTGAAATTATGGAAATTCTCAACCCAACTGGGTCGCTACACCGAGGAGTCTCCACATGGAAGCGACCTGACCGAGGTCCGGATTCCGGATTCGTCTTGTTTTGGTTATTTCCGGTGTCTGAATTCATCTACATGTTATGTAAATGGTCAGTTTGTTGCCTGTTTTCATAATTTATTTTGACGGAACGAAAGTTGAAAGAATAAATAGGACACGGGGCACACAGATCATCATAGTTAATTATTGAGTCCACGGTAATTGCATGGTGAGGTTTTCGATGTAACTGGTATACCTATGTTTGTTAATGCATGTTTACAACTAAAACCGAGATATACGCTAATAACTAATTCATAGCCATGGCTTAGAAAGTAATCGTACGAATTCGACTAATTGGACATTTGTGTGAGATTTAAGTCTTGAGCCCGCGCGTACCTGTGCACCACAAAATGAAAAAATGTGATAACGCAGCCACGTACCTTACGTTTTCACTAATACAACAGTAGATACACCATAATATAGAATGAACAGTACCATCCGCAACATGCTTTTTATTTATGTTCACATTGGGCAAAGAACTTCAGATTCTTATCATTTTCTGCCTCGGATACTATCTTTAAAAATAAAATAACATATATGCCATTTCATATTTTCGTTGATTGGATCATGATCTGGAGTAAAAGGATTCGAACCTTTGCATGCCGGTACCAAAAACCGATGCCTTACCACTTGGCTATACTCCATAGGCCTGTTTTGGACTGTAGGAACAGGGGAGGTGCGAAGCCACTCGTCAGAGGTGCGTACGCCACTTGTCAAAGGACAATGTAAGAGGTAGATAAATTGATACAAGAAGATAGTCCGAACCCCCCATGAATCTAAATATGATTTTTGTCTTCTTCTTTTTGTTGTCTTTGTATTTTTGAACAACCACCAACCCTTCTTTATTTTGGTGAAAGACCGCAACTTTTTACGTAATCTAAATATTTGTAAATAAGTTTACGTCTTTATCAAACTAGTTTCTGTGAGATCGACATTGTTTTCGTTTTGAGCTATACCGCAACTGACATAGTCCACTTGCTAGTTGATACGTCTGACCCGCAAAGCAGTCTGCGGACCCATAATCGGGTCCGTCTGATGGCCCAAATAGTAGAAAGGACCTGCGGTCCGATGAGTCCGCACTTGCTTAAGCCGTACAGAGGCCGGCCAGTCCGCCCCTCACGTTACGAGCCCGCACAACTAGGCGAACAAGCTACCACATGACGATCACAGGACAAAGACTCAGCCAATGGCGTGTTGGGTCCGCCCCACATCGAGTCCACCTCGACGGTTGTCTAGTCTAATTAGTGTCACATCACACTTTATTATGTCTTATCGTCATTAGCTTAATCATACTTAGCAGCTCACCTATATATAGAGGCTCAATGTAACACATATATCATCTACAATATTATAAAAAGTAGACATACTCTGCCAATTTGTCGACTACTGATCTCGCCTTTATAGCTTTCAGTCCGACCAACACACTTTCTCTAACGCCGTCGTGCATCACCGTCAAACACCAAAACACACAGCCATATATCCACCACTAAAACACCGCAAATACCACCGTGATAATTCCGACATTATCACTAGTAGGCTGTGATTTAATTGATCAATGCCGTAAGGAATGAATATGATCTGGTTCGGTCGATTTTATTCTATTCATTAAACCGAACCATTTTACGTAGCTTTCGACTTTGTAAATCCCAAAAAAATAACTTGTAAACCAAAACATAACAGTATCAAAGCTAAAATCTTTTTTTCGGTCTATATTGGTTAAACACGGTTACTTTTTTCATTGTTTATCAACAAAAATGAAAGTTTAATTGTAGATTACAATATTTTTATGAACAATAGACGACAATTTATGCACCAATTCTATTAAACGAGCAAAGTCAAATAGATGACTTAAAAATGATTTATATTGCACCAATCCTTATCAATATTGTATTTTCAACATCACGTCTAACAATGACTCATTTACCTGTAAAAACAATATACATCGTTTCATAACATTGATTACGCTACGACACTTAGTAACTCGAGTTAATCGTTTTAGATCATATGAGAACGATAAACCCAAATAAATAATCATTATTCTAACACATATGAGGCGTTACCCATTGATCCGCGTGTAAGCCACTAATACGTACAAAATACTAACAAGAGTACTAGGTCACACAAAGACAATGCAACTTAAATAAAACTCATTAAATCTAAACAAAAAACAAACAATGGTCCCTTGATCAACATAAATACAGAAAAGAAAAGGGTAATTGGTATCTCTCTCCTCTCCGATCGTCTAACTTGGTGTCATTAATCTTTATGTCTACTTTTCCTCGTAATTTCCTAGATCAACAAGAACGTTTTCCAATTCAGTTTAGCTACGGGTGCTCTCTCCTAATCTTATCTACTTCCATTGAAAGGACAATAGACGTCTATGTTCAGCCAACCTCCTTCATTGGTTGTATTAACTCACACGCAATAAGTATTAGAAAATGCCGGCTAAACCGAGAACCTCCCTAAACAGCTATCGTGGATTGACTAGCCCGTTCCTAGGGATTGATCAGACTATGTCCTAATTAACACTTCACCTTGCAAATCCTTCATGCTAATTTACGAATACAATAAGAAGATTGGTCGATCTAACCTACTGTTAATTAAATCTGTCGATCAACGTAGCTGACACCGAATCTTCAAATTAGGGGGACCTAGGGTTGTCGAGGCTGCGATATAGACCGTCGCAAGACCGGTGGCGATGGTTCCTAATTCTGAAATCTACATCGTTTTTTTTTTCTGATTATTCTAGTTAATTACGATTCGTTTAGACATGCAGATCAATTACAACACGTTAATCTAGCTAGATCTACCATGATCAAAATACGAAGGAACGTTCAAAGCTTCATACCTTTATCAATGACAACTAGCTTGATCAACTCAAGCTAGTTGATGGATTGGAGGAGATAACCAAGCAACGAACTCAAATTAAACACAAATGATGCTTTATTTCATAGATCTAGTAATTTGGAGTAAAAAATATGTATAAATCAAGAGTTGTTGTTTATAATGAAATCGTACAACTTTATATAGAGTTGTAGCCGACTTAGATTAGCTAACCCTAACCGACTTAATACAAACTACGGCTCTCTTCTTTTCGTGTCTTCCAAGTTTCCACAGATGCGGCTAGGGCTTCCGTAGCCTCCGGACATTTTTTTTTTTTTCTTTTTTCGTCCAGCAGACTTCGTATTGACTTCTTCAGACTTCGGCCCAATGTCTCTTCCTCTAATCCGGATCTATCTCTATTTAGCCCATATCATAGTATTCCTGAAAATCACATAAAAGAGACGAAACAGTACTAAATATCTGGAAAAAATATAAAGATACAGAATTAATAACCGAGGAACCGGTATTAGGCTATTGACAAGTATTTCGTATAATATTCCATCTATCACTAATCAATTGAACATGATTCGAGACAAATAAGGATATGATTTATAGTATATTTTTCAGTGTGCCAAGCTCGGGTCACGATGCACTTAAATTTAAGTAGAGGAAACATGCAAATGAACACCTTCTTCTTAAGCCAAACTCGAGCATTACACACCATCATTTAAGCGAAGCTCGGGTCACGAATCACGATGCAGTAAACTTTAAGAGCAGCCCTAATAATGGAAGTTTAACCATATTCTTTATACACTTTTGGCAAATGAGATTAATCCTTCTCTTAAAAGCAAAATAATGATAGGTAAATAGATAGATTTTTTTATATATTCTCTATGGCCTTCTCTATCTGCAGCCAAGAGAAAAGATAGTATTCTCTGACAAATTGGCATCAAATGGTTAAGATCTACGGCGGCAATTTCACCAAATCCCACGTGAAATTTTTTCTACCCATAGAATCAACTTTAATATTATTTTAATCAATAAATTCAAAATATTTATCACTATTACAACATCTAATCACACACATTTAATAATCTCTACAATCCTTCTCTAATATCACCATTACAACATCACATCACACACAAATTATCCCCACAACTCTTCTATATTTATCCTCCACTTATCTTTCTCCACATCATCCAAACAATAACAATCAAAGTAGAGGAAACATGCAAAATGGACTTGAATCAATGTAAATGCAAAACAAGGACACGTTTTTAATCGTTTGGGGAAAAAATATCTTTCACGCCCGATGAATTTATGAAGAAAAAAATCATAATCATTCACGTTTTACCTAATTTGTAAATGCCATGCTGATTTCATTTCATTACATCACCATATTTCTAAAACAAAAATGATACTTGTGATTTATAATGAAATTATAATAATTGAAGAAATTCAAATTTCAAAGTTTATTAATTTTCTGAATCAATAAATAACCTGAAACGTATTTTATTATTCTTAAATAAATAATAGGTTTTATTATCAAAAAAAAAATTTGAATATAGAAATACGCAAAGAGGATAGTGGAATATTTTTCGGGTAAAAATGCATATCCTTATTTCACTGTGATAGTAAAACATTATATTTGTGGTCAGTTCCACTACAAAGTGAATTTGGAGTTATAAACAATGTATTTGTCCTTATCACTCAATTTATATTTCCACTGTCCTGATTCTCATTTTCCCCCTCTCCTTTTTTTCCTTTTAAACCACTCCCCCTAAATAATATCGTTCCCTAAAAAATAAAAGGGTTTATTGTCAAAAAAGTGACAATTTTTAAACATAGGAAAATCCGAAAAGGACAACGGAATATTTTTTTGGGTAAAAATAATATATTCATATTTCACTGTGATTTATATTCTTTCGTATTCAACTATAAAAACGAATATATATTTTAATTTGATTGTCGAAATATGGTAATTCTTTCATCATATTTTTTATCTTCATGTCATCTTTATTTAGACATCTCATTTGATATTTTTTCAACGTTATTTTCGATTTCATTTTTGTAAAAAACACATTTGAAACTGTGAAAAAGTGAAAAATTGAATTTGATGTCAGTTCCACCGCATTAAACAGTGAGATTGGAGTTATCATTCAATTTACATTTTCAATTTACGCTTTTATCTATTTTATTTTTTTATTTTTTTATTTTATTCTTTTAAACCACACCTCCAAAATAAAATATAAAAAGAAATTTGTAATTGTCACATCTTCTTCTATAAAATCGACGACGTCATAGCCTTACAATTCCACAAAATTGACGCATGCCCCATGCGGGCCCGTAAAAGCAGCATCTTCCTCGTGAACGCCACGTGGGTCTTAACGTGATTTGCATTTCCGCAGTCGGCAAGGAGCACGTGACTTCCATGTTTTGTTTTGTTTTGTTTTTTTTTTAATAAATAAATAAGCAATAATATAGTCTTGAACAAAAACTATTACAAAAAATCAAATCATAATTTGTTTGACAAACTTTTTTTTTATGTAAATCTTTTTTTTTTTTTTAGGAACAAAGAATTTGATTAATCTAAATCCATCAAACAAGCGGTTAAAACGTCATTCGGAGGCGTGGAACTCTAGAATGTCCGGATAAAAACATACAAACTAGATGAACATACAACAATTCAAAATTTGAATATAAGTTTAACATTCGAATTTTAAAGAAATTAAATATTTAATTTCAATCCATATAAAGTCAAATTAGTTCAAATATCGATGTCATGGTAAATTTCACTATATTGTCAATAATATATATATATTTGTTTTTATTTTATTTTATTTTTGTTTTGGATGAAAACGGATCATAGAGCGGGTCAATTGACAAATACGGGTTCATTGTGACAGTTTTTCACTCTTATATATATATATATATATATATATATATATATATATATATATATATATATATATATATAAGTCTAAAACCCGTACAATGCACGGGATACAATATTATGAAATAAAATAACTCTATCAAATTTTATCATATCATTAACTTTTGAGATATAATAATCTATTGAACGCAAATCAAGCTAGAGATTATCACTCCATGGATTCATTTCATTAGAATCCAGTGCCTATCTATGCTTCCAAAAATTAATAGATATATATATATATATATATATATATATATATATATATATATATATATATATATATATATATATATATATTTTCATATCACTTGATGATCGAGTTAGGAGCATCTTTTTCACAAAACTAATTATTCTGACCGAATGAAAATCAGAAAGTGATGATTATATATTCTGACATAATCTGAGTAAATCGTTTGATGTTTTTTAGACCTAGTACATGACAAAAATTACATATGATACTTCTTGACTAAAAGCAGGGCAACAAAATTTCTAATATTCGGTCTAAAAATGGGTCGGAATCAACTAGGGAGTAAAACAATAAAACTTGATGTGTAAAACTAGAAATAAAATAGTGTTAAGACTTTTGGTTATGTAAAAAGACATACACTTCTTCTCGAAAAAAAGAAAAGAAAAAGATATACACTTGAAATTGTCAAATCTAAAGTCGTATGATCTCAATGAGAATCGACCGTAAGAAGAATCGACTTTTGACGAATCGATTATAAGATCTATCTTAGATAACTCCATATCAGGTGGGTAAAAGAAAAGATAATATAAACTTAGTCAAATATCATTTTTCAATTTTATTTACCAGTAGATGATGGTGTAGCTAACATAAATATCCAATGCATCGGGTAGATGCATGTTTCACTATTAGCACCGTGCAACTAGTAACCGTCTTTCCCTTACCTCATTATCTTCTGGTTCACCATCCTAAGCTAACAAGACCTTATTTGACCGACCTTGCGCATAGTAAGATTTGAGTGATACGATTAGCGGCGCCCTTAACTATTTTCTAGCCATAGAAATTATTATATTTTTTTGGTTGATTAATTATTTTTATTTATGGAGCGCTCAATATCCATTCTCCTTTTATTGCCACCCCTAATAAAATTTATATACGATTGTGTCCATTTACGTACGTACGACATATAACGAACGTTATTTAAAGCATAATTTCAAAACTGCACGTGCAAAACATGCCGATTCTCATCATAGGATGTATAACACGCGATACATATCCTTAGAGCATACCCCAGTGGTTAAAGAACTTGACATATGTAGTGAGAACCAAACCTAGCTATAGTATAAGATCCAAATCACATATGTAGTGACCCCTTTCAGCAAAAAGATTTAAAGGCAGCTCTAGATATATTGAACCTATATGTCCTTCGATTTTCATTATTCACTAATCCAACGGACGGTGTGGTAGGGGACTCTTTAATTAATAATATAAAATTATACCGTGTCATTCGTCGTAACATAATCGGTATTGTAATATTATTTTATTGTAAAAAAAAAAAAAAAAAAAAAAGGTACAAATAGAATGTTGTTGACTGGAACTGGATGCTCATACACCACCACGCATATACACACACACGAGAGGCTGCTGAAACAGTTGAAAATACAGAGCAGCAAAGCATTTTCCATACCCATAAACCCCCCCCCCCCCCCTCCACCCCCCACCCCACCAATACCCTCCCCACACCTCCCTCGTTTTCTATCTGCTTATAGAAACAAATTTTTTATGCAAAAAAATAAACATTTTATCTTCTAGCTCTTATTAATTGCAGAACTGCTAGCAAAAAACTACACAGCTTTGTCTTCTCTGCTTACTTAACAAACCTCTCTGTTTTACTTTGTCTCCCAATTCAACTTTTGCTGGGATTCTTCAGGTGAGTCCTTTTTTTTTTTTTTTTGTTTTTTGTATGTGAAGACTTGCATCAAGTGATTTATGGTATCTAGGAAGTACTTGAGATCTAGGACTCAAGGTATTTGGTGTTTGAATTGTGTTTGTTGAAATGTTTGCTTGATTGAATTTGGGGAAAATTTCTTCCTTTTTTATTTTATTTATTATTATTAGTATTTTTTATATTATTATCAATGTCCTCTTTGCTTTTGTACATCCTGTTAATTTGTCATGAAGTTACTAGCACCGTATAACACTTTCCACCATGACTGTTTTCAATTAAATTTTGGGAAAAAAAAATCCTTCTTTTAAGCTATATGCTGTTTGGTTTTTATTTTTAATCTCTGTTCTCTTTGCTTGTGTATGCCCTGTGCTATTTTATCATGATTTTGTATTTTTAGGACTGTTTTTAATATATATATAGGGGAGGGGAGGGGGGGGGGTTGTTTCAGTTAAATGTAGGGAAAAGAATCCTCCTTTGCTATTGCATCTATTAATTATCATTTCAGTCTGTCTTATTTGTTGTTTTATCAAAATTTTGAATTGTTGTGTTATTTTGTTAAAGGTGGATTTTTGTTGGAGTGAGCATAGAGATAAATAAAGTATGGGGGGTTTTGTTTGGAACGCCGAAGATAAAAACATGGTGGCGGCTGTTTTAGGAACGAAAGCATTTGATTATTTGATTTCAAGCTCGGTATCTTCTGGTGAGGGGTCATTAGTAATGATAGGAAACGAAGAAAATCTACAGAACAAGCTTGCAGCTCTTGTGGAAAGCCCGAATGCAGCTAATTTTAGTTGGGATTACGCGGTTTTCTGGCAAGTTTCGCGGTCTAAGTTCGATGAACCGGTACTATGTTGGGGTGATGGATGTTGCAGAGAGCCTAAGGAAGGAGGAGGGGTGTCTGGATTCTCGAAAGTTATTAGTGAGGACGAGACTCAACAGAGGATACGAAAGAAAGTTCTTCAGAAACTGCATACGTGTTTTGGGGGGACGGATGAGGATAGTTATGCATTCGGGTTGGATAAGGTTACCAACATTGAAATGCTGTTTCTTGCTTCCATGTACTTTTCGTTCCCTCGTGGGGAAGGTGGTCCGGGTACGTGCTTTGAGTTAGGGAAGCATATGTGGTTGACGAACGCTTTGAAATCCGGTATAGACTATTGTGTTAGGTCATTCTTAGCAAAGGTAGCCGGTATGCAAACTATTGTTCTGATTCCAACTGATGTAGGGGTAGTAGAATTGGGGTCGGTTAGATGCATCCCGGAAAATTTGGAGCTCGTACGGTATGTAAGGTCTTCTTTCTCGTCATTTTCGGCTGTCAATACTTCCAAGAAAGTTGCAGAATATGGAAATGGGATTGTTTCAATTGGTAACCGATCTGAATCGATGCAAAATACTTTCATACAAGACGTGAAACCGCCTGTTGGTTCCGCTTTCAAAGAGAAGATCGAATGTGGGACCTCGTCTAATGGAAACAAAACGGCGTTCTTGAACTCTTCTAATGGTGTTCATAACGGAACATGTCATGTGAAAACAAGCAGCAAAGTAGAAGTATTTAGTCCTCAAATGCAGCCCGAGACTTTACGAGGGCAGTGGCCTAACAGTTTTAGGCCTCAAAAGCAAATTGATTTCAATGGAACAACCTCAAGACAACCTGTAATTGTTGAATCTGAGCATTCGGATATGGAGGCGTCGTATAACAAGGACGGAAACGTACTCTCACCGGTTGAAAAGAAATCAAGAAAACGTGGTCGAAAGCCTGCTAACGGAAGACTAGAGCCTCTCAATCACGTAGAAGCAGAAAGGGCGCGGCGAGAAAAGCTGAATCAGCGGTTTTACGCACTACGAGCTGTGGTTCCGAAGATTACAAAAATGGATAAAGCTTCCCTTTTGGGAGATGCCATTGCTTACATAACTGAGCTACAAAACAAGCTCAAGGACATGGAATATGAAATGGAAAGAATCCGAATGGACCGTAACCAAGAACCCGAGATCAATATCCTGGCTAACCGTGATGAAGTTGTGATCAAGGCATCCTGCTCATTGGACTCACATCCTGTATCTGGGGTCATTCAGGCATTTCGTCAAACACAAGTGAGCATCGTTGACTCGAAATTCATTGCGGATAAAGATACCGGCGTTCATACATTCGTCGTGGAATCTAAAGGAAAAGGACACTGGATTAAAGAAAAGTTGGTTGCAGCCATTTCCAATAGTCAATCAAGCAACTAGCAAGCAGATCATGTCTCATATCATCAGTTGAGTAAGCGATAAAAGATACTTTTGGTCCCTTTTGTTTCACCATTTTTTCATTTTTATCCCTTATGTTGAATGACACTTTTACCTTTTGTCTATGCAATTTTTTCCCTTTAAGTCCATTTTCGTCACGTTTCAAGCTTTTATCGCGTGAAACATGCCATACCTTCAATGGTGGTTGTTTGGCACGTGACACTTTGGACTAGAAATGTGAAAAGGAATGCGTAAACGAGGGGTAAAAGAATCAAGATAAAACATCGAGGATAGAAATGCAAAAATCGTGAAATAAAACGTCTTTTATCGCGTTGAGGAACAATATGATGTGGTAAGCTGAATTTTTTAGAAGCTTCTGCAAAGAATTTAACATAAATCAGGTTTAATTTGGGGGGTTAAATTATTATTATTATTTTTTTAAACTTGTAGATTAGCAGTTCTGCCTGAGTTTACATATAGCATACATGTACAACAGACCATAATGACTTTATTATTGTTATTTTTGAAAGATGATTGTAATATCTGCAGAAATATTACAACTTTTGGATACTATATGTTTTACAATTTGATATTTGAGCTATGCCCCACTCAGCAGTAAAAGAACCGGCAACCTTGTCTTTAGATTTTTTTTTTTTAATTCTTTTTTCTCTGACGGGTTCGAACACTGGTCTTCATGTCAGATTATAATTTAAGTCACCACTAAAGCGATGCACTTTGTGCTGTCTTTATATTTATTTATTATAGAAACATATGTTTTTCTTATTTATTTATAAATTATACATACTGCAAAGGCAGTAGATAGAAGATTCTCTTACATAAGAGTATCTCTGTTTATGGACTTTTTAAAACCTTATGGATATAGGTTAGGGGGAATTGCCCCAATAGTCTTATTTTTAAATCTGTTTATCAAAATAGTCTATTACTATTTGCCTGTTTAAAATAAAAAAAAAATTCCGAATAATAATGTTAGGACTAATATGCCCCCCTTTAATTCCTCCAAAATTATTTCCTTCCTTCCGTCAAATTCAAATTTTGAATAAAGACCGACAAAAGTCACGTGGCTACAAGAAAAAATAGGGGACAAAGTTAAAGTGACTATAGGGAAAAGGAAGAAATATTAGCCTTTTAATGAATTAGTGGGACCCATATGCCGGCCACGTGTCAGCCAAACGGGGCAAAACATGTAATATTATATGGTTTTGCCATGTGTACGGCTATGATTTTTTTTTCAGAATAGGGAGGGCACTATATAAGTCCCTCACTTCCTCAGCAAAACCATGTAAGAATAGAAGTTTCAGCCTTCAATCCTTCCTTTTATCCATTTCCATATCTCTAAACTAAACATGCCTCGTAGAAACGCTTCATATATATTACAACAAGGCAAATCGGTTTTTTTAACTTATCCACATTCTCATTTAATTCCTCTATTCGTCCTTAATTATTTAAATGAATTACTCAGGCAATTTGATTTTGTTTATTCTGGAGTCTTTACTGAAAATCACCATCCTTAACAAACAGTTCTTCTTGACCTCCTGAATTAGAACCCTTCTGTGCAAGCCAGTATGAACCCCTCCTTAAAACCCTGAATCTGTAATGTCATATCTTCCTTAATGTTAATTGCAGTGCACGGTTCGTTGTTTAACACATAAAAATAACAGTCAACTTCAGGGCATCAGTTGAAGTATTTTTGGGTTTTTTTTTATCATTAACTAGAAACCATACAACATGAAGACCTGAATAAGGATCAGCTGTATGAATAAAAACCTTCCCCTTAATGTTAATAGCATACAAGTTAACATTTGGGTTAGAATGAGTGTGATTCGGGTTGCAATGAGTGTGATTTGGGTTCGAATGAGTGTGATTCGGGTTGGAATAAAGAAAAGACTATCTAGGCAACTTCTTCAGGGGCATTTTGGGCAATTAAAGATAAAAGATATGGAAAAGACTATCTAAGCAAGAGCTTTATCCAAAAAAATTATATAAACAAAAACTTTAGGTCAAAAGGCTTAATAGCCGCCTCCCCCGGTAGGTTATACAACTTATAAAAATTTTAGTTGTACACGTTTTCTTCACAATCATTGAGTTTTTCCTATTGTTATTAGAGTAATTTGTAAATGAAATTTGAAATTTCTTTCGTGCCACTCGTATTCGACTTGCAAGAAAGATCGACTCAATTCGGTTTTTTTTCGAGCTCGAGTCGAGCTATTCAGATAATTAACCGAGCCAAGCTCGAGTTTTAAAATATATTAATCGAGTAGCTCGCGAGCTTAATCGAGCTTGATTAAATAATTATTTATTTAATTAAATATATTAAATTTAAATATATTATTCGAGTCCAGTATTAAACGAGTCGAGCTCGATCTTGCCATATTTCATTAAAAATTAAATGAATTCTAGGAAAATAATCGAGTTTACGAACCGAGTCGATCTATATCGAGTATCTAGCGAGTCGAGTTCGACCTTGCTTTTTAAGGCTCGATCGAGCTTGAGCCGAGTTTCGAGCCCGAACTTTTTAGTCGAATCGAGCTCGAGCCCTAAAGAGTATCGACTCGACTCGACTCGATTACCCCCTAACTGTCACATCACCATTTTATAAGTTTTTACATAAACCTTTTATATTCTATAACATGGACACATGATATATTTATTTAATTATTTAATAACATAAAACTTAAATTTTTTTCATAAAACTATACTATATACACAATGTCTCATAATATAAGTCACCCTCCTTAACCAACGTGATTTTTGTGTACTCAATATATTTTTTTCGAGGGAGATTCTCTTACTATCATTCAAAAGCTCAACTCGGATGTTCTAGATTTATCACAGGTGGGAAGCATCATCGAAAACTGTCGCAATATGATTTCATGCTTTTCCTATTTGAATTCTCTTTTGTAAAAAGGTCGGGTAATGTCTCAGCCTATGATGCACCGACACTTCAATATGGGCGCGTGCGCCGTGTCCGACACAAGACACGACACGACACGCTCCGACACGCTCCGACACCGTGTCCGACACGTGTCGGTGATTAAATTAATATTATTTAAAATTTTAATATCCGAGACACACCTCCGACACGGCGCCGACACCTCCCGACACCTCTCGAACACAATTTTTTCAATGTTTTTTGATTAAACCCGAAAATATACAATTTCTATTTTGATTACTACGTATTATGTTTATATGTTTTTTTGTTATAGACAATCGTTTTTACACTTAATTTGTAATATTTTGAAAGTCAAATCATAATTTTCTTTTTACTTTTGACACCGTATAGATAACAAATATCTATTTTAGATATTGATAGAGTTTAAGTATTACATATCTTATATATATGTATATATGTGTGTATATACATATATATGTGTGTGTATATATATATATATATTATATGTAACGTGTCGGGGCCGTGTCGTGTCCTTAAATTTTAGAATTAGCCGTGTCGCCGTGTCCGTGTCGTGTCGTGCGGCGTGTCCGTGTCCGTGTCCGTGCAACATAGGTCTCAATTTTTACTTTTAAAGAAGATCTAAGTTTCGTAGGAAACAAAACATGAGGGTTATCCTCTCTATACATGTTATCTCAGTTTGTATGACGGATAAAGTCTAATAAAAAAGTTATTTTCCCTTAAAAAAAAATAGTATATGAACAAAGTTATTTCCACAACAAACGAGGACGCAATAAATAACACTACACTTGTAATCATTAATTAGATTGAAATTTGAATAAACAAAAAATCATTTATATCAATTAACAAGTTTTACACCATCTTTAATTAATGATTCAAAAAGTATGGTGATTCGATTTCCGTGTCATGATTATGATTATTGTGGCCAAATATTTTCTAATTAACGAAAAGAGTAATGTTCTTTCCACAACCATTCAGACACAATAAGAGTAATGATATTGAAACAATCATTCAGCCACAAGTAGAGATACAATCCGACCTTACATCATTATCAATGGGTTCTAAATTATGATCAATTGTGCGGTGCTATTAAAACAATTATTCGACACAACCTTATTTTACATCATTGGTTTATCATTAACACAACATTACCCCTTTAGAATAAATTTCAAATCATGAGATGTCTCGCCGTCATCAGAGACTGACCCAACTTATCCAAGAGACCAACACAGAGTCGTCTGACAACACTGAAATCTGAGATTTTCTTATAGTATTAAAATGATATTGTTTTGTTGTTAAAAATACATGTAATTTTAGACTTTGATAAACCTACTTAAACAAATTCTTGTATCCATCGCTCACCGTCACACCACGTTATGATATTTTTTGTGTTTGAATAATTATAACAATATTTTATTATAATAATAATAATAAAACAATGGAACAAAAAGTAATTAACGCACGCTGTAATTAATTAACTTAACAAAAGAATGAACTGCCTTTGCATGTAACGGCCATTTTCTTGTTTTGCAGTCTCTCGTTCCCTTCACCATTTCAACGTACCTTAGATTTTCCCTTCGCAGTTAGTTACTTCATTTTCTCTTTCCCGCCTTCTTCTTATTCTAAATTTCTTCCGGTTGATTGATTGATTGATTTCCTTCTTGTCAATGCTGCTGCTTCGCTATTGCAGGCGGCTGTGAATTTTCTCTTGATCGTAACGATTCCTGCAAGTCTGCAACAGAATATGGTAATGTGACTTGAATTAATAAAAGCTGGAATAGATGAATGCTTGCTTTAGTTGCTTTTGATTATTATGATTTCTTGGTTGAAGAAAACTTGAAATTGATTCTTCATGCGAAATGAATTTTAAACGATCATTGAATTGTTGTTATGCCTGGTACTCTGTTAGCAGCATATTGATCTATTTTGCAGTTTACTTCTTCGTAATCTGAAATTTCCCTTTACAATTCAACTTCATCTGAATTTTTTGTGAAAAAACTGCAATAATAGATTAAATCAACTTCGTCTTGAAAATTTGTGGTGCAGGTGGTCTTAGCAGTTGTGATTCTCAGTTATTCTAGAAATAGTATGTTCAATTGCACACCTTCATTTAATTAGCACCTTGCTATTTTACTTGCATTATTCACGAGCTGCAAGCTTTTGCGTCGTTTGACTTACTTTTGGGATGCTCGTCTCGATTTCAAATTCGATTTCTGTTGGCAATGGTATACCTATGATAATAATGTACACTGAATTCTTGATATCACCAGGATTGGATGGATGCAATCCAAATTTGATTCATTTTTGTAAATATCACCAGGATTGGATGGATGCAATCCAAATTTGATTCAATTTTTGTAATGTCTTTATAGAGAAATATAGGAAACTAAACATATTTACAGTGGATAAAATGAATCAGAGAGTGATTACTTTGGAATTTCTGCTTGTATTTGAAATCTGAGGAGCAAAATTGGGCACCAGATTTTATATGTGGTCTTGTCTAATTGCTCTTATCCAATGGAATCATAGTTTCTTAGCTTTAAGGATTCACTCATCCAATGGAATCATAGTTTCTTAGCTTTAAGGATTCACTCAGCTTCAGTTCTTTACATTTCAGACAAAGTATATCTGACTATCGTTTATAAATGATACTGTAACACAAATTTCATATTTACTAGCGGAAGTGCTTTTAATTTGAGTTGACGACTCCGGATACAACGGAGGTGTTTTGAAGTTGACGAAGATTGGAAGGAACTTTTGTGTTACCTTCGGTCGCCTTGTTGAAGAACTTCAAGTCTTTTCTCTTGATCTTCGAATGTTGGAGATGTTTTTGGACTTTCTTCTTTTGAAATACTTCCAACTTGGAGTGCTTGAAGCTTTTGCTCTGAGACTTTCACCAACTTCTTTTTGTCTTTTCTTTTTTCTTATGTTGTTTTAAGTGTCTTTTTGCAAATGACCAAGACCTCCTATTTATAGTGGTGGATGGAAGCTATTGGTTGATTTGCATTAATTGCGGCAAATATTCTGATTGATTTTAGACAATTCTTGAAATATTCCACATTTATTATAAATCAATAAAATCTTCTAATTATATTTTAAAGATTTTATGATTTATGGTTTTCATTTTATTTCCTAATATTTAATGTAGGAAAATAATACTAAACAATTCCAATTTCATGGCATATGTAACATGTAAATCATGTAACATATATAACGTGTCACACATACATATTTTTTTTTGTATAGCCATTGAAATTAATTAAATCTCTAATATTTATTTAAGAGATTTTAATCAATTATCTATTTTTTACATTGATGTTGCGTGAATTATCAGGGTGGCGGTAACGGCTGGGCCGTGTGGATATCTAGCTATTTACGTATGATTTCTCCGGCGATATGGGTGGTGATAGCGGTGGTTTGTATGAAAAATATGAAGTTTCCGGCAGACAGTATGAATGCGGGCTCAAATTCGACAAATTGGCAGCGCTTGGTCTGCTTTCATTAATATTGAGATGATTTGTGATTTACATATAGCTCCTATTTATAGGCGTCAGACTAATTACGATTACGCTAATGACGACATGACTTAATAAAGTACAATTAAGCATAAACATGATCCCGGACTGGGAGGTGATGACTTGTCCCGTGGTCGTCAATCTTTATGCGAGTTCATTGGTGATCTTGTCGTTCCGAGTAGGTTGACTCTCGGTAACGGAGTTGAGTCCGGCATGTTTCTGATTTGTTAGGAGGCTGTGAGTGTGGGTGGCCCCCGGGCTGTCAAGGTCAGGCCTTGGCCCGAAGTAACACCTGGGCGAACGATGAGCTCGTCAGCTTGCGACTTGAACCCATCTTGGCAGCAAGCGGGTTGAGGATGAAGCCGGTTTAAATGCTTATGATGTGACCTCCGATCGGATCAGACCCGGGTCCCGTGAGACCGTATGCGGGTTTCCCATATCATAAATTATTCTCTAGAATTTTTATAGGAAATAATATGAAATAAATTTTAATTTAAAACAAATGTAGTGTATGGCATATATTACGCGTCACATAATTTTTTCGATTCTACACATCGAAATGCACCATATATTCTTCCTTTTGAGGTATGACACACATGTTTCCTACAGATTAAGTTACTATTTTCATCATCAAGCTCTTAAATGTATCCTACTTGCCTGTTGCAGTACTTTTTTCAAGACAATATGCAGATATGACTCGTGAAGGAGTCGTAGGATACATGAGAGAATCTATACATCTGTTGAAACCAGGCCAAGAGCATGCCTATGTGGTAGGAGAAAACACGCGTACTACATACCTGCCGATAGAGTCTCTGTATGTGCTAATTGTTACCGACAAACATAGCAACATGATTGAGGATATGAAGACACTGAAGCGGCTTCGTAGACTTGTATCCTTCCTTTATCATTTACAATTCCATGGTGAGGTGAAGAATGAGAACATTACAGACAAAGTGTGTATCACAGTGTGTTACACTTTAACATCGTTGTTTCTCTTGCTCAAACAAGTATTAAATCCTCAGATCCAATCCCACCATTGGAATTTAGCTTACGCGAGTCCCCAGGTGTGTGTTTGCTTGTTCATTGATAGTATGTTTGATGCACCTAATAATGTATACAGCTTTCCATGGTGAAGTATCTTGATAGAAAATTTCCAGAAACATTTTCATTCTTGGTTTTCATGAACCAAAGAATCCTCAAGAATTAGATTTCCTTATAAGAGGACATTATAATCCTTAGAAAAAGGGACATTCATGTCAATTCACCTTAGTTCACTAATACACGTATCCTAATTTTGTTGCAAGATGAAACCCCCCCATGCATGTCAGCCCAAATGATTTCAAAATCCTGCGTTGGAATATGACAAGTATTAATAAATCATTGTTGCCTTTGTTAGGTAAGATTCACGTCTTTACGCTACTTAGTCGTTCAAGTTCGATTTGATCTTCTTGTTAACTTAGACTACAAAACTCAACAACATTTTTGGAACCTGATCTAGATAATGTTTTGAATGCTATTATTTTTTTGTAGGTATGACGACTGCGAAGAATTGGCATTCAAATGGTGTATACCCTTTATTGATGAATCAGAAAAAAGGTAATTAGACTAAATTTTAACAACTACTATTGTTTATTATTAACCGACATATATATCTCACATATATTTATCTAAAACCACAGAGCCGGTTTTCTGCAAATTAATCGTCTGTACAAGATGCATTGCCTGATCCCTCTGATCAGTTTCTGTAGAATTTAGAACAGAAAGCACGTTGAGCAAGTTAAAGGTGCGATACTTTTATAAGATTACCGTCTCTTGCCTTTTGTTTTTCGTAAAAGTAAATGATGTGTCTATGTAAAAACTGAATCAACCTCTGCTTACATTAGTGCCCTTTCAATCTTACAGTTTAGCAGCATTCACTAATGATACTCATGTGGCAATAGGGCCAGTGCTTATCAAAATTCATTTTATGATACTTAAGCATCGGCCCCAATGCGTCACATATTGAAATTCTTTGTAATTTTGCAGGTTGTCGATATGGTGCCAATGAGACCTGAAGACCCTCGGACATTTTCTCAGTATTCACCACCGTAGTGATTTTGCAGTACTAAAAGTATCTCTTGTATATATATCATTGTCTCTCTGCAAATTGTTCATAAAACTTAATTGGTTCTGCTGGATTAAGGCCGGTATACATTGTGTGTCAGTAGTACTACTCTTCTTTTCTATGCTCTTTTACTTCGTTCTGCAATACGCCAACACGTTCCTGTTGTTACTTGTTATGCAAGTAACTTGTATATGGCTAACATTGTTGTTGGATATGCTTACATTGTTTTCTTTCTTGACCCTAATTAAGTACTAAGCTAGCTAGTGAATTTTGGTTGCGGTGTGGTGCCACAGTAGCGATTTCCATGTAAGATTGCAGCCAACCATGGCCGAAACCTTGATATCTAACTCAAATGATTTCTTCAGATGCCGCCACTTTTTCCCATGTTATTATAGTAGCAATACAAGCCAGATCCAAGAAAACAAAGAAGTTGCCCCATCACATTTAACTGCGCAAAAAAAAAATGAGACAGAGACAAAAATAAAGCCATATGCTTTGCTTTTTCAGTTTTAGGACAAAGTTGAAACCCTTAGAAGAACTAACTAAATGATTTGATTAGAGGACAGATCCTACTCACAAAATCAAATGTAAGGCCGCCGAAAATTATCCAGCCAAGTGTTAAAGTAAATATATCCTGCACAACAAAACAAAGAAATATATATATATGGGCCACCTGGAAAAACGTCTACTATTAACAATGCTTTTGGATGGTTTCGCTTTAGTCACCATTACAGACCAGGACAAGTCTCCCGGCTCTTTGAGCCCTTAGGAATCGAACCCACGACCTAGTAGAAGAAGTGACTCGTTTTCACCAGCTAAGCCAACTTATGTTGGCACTATGTTCATTGATAAGGACATATCCTAACATGAAATGAACATACTTCAATACAGGACAAGACTAAAAGACAGCATAATATGCTTACAGCAGATAAGAAGTAGTAAAACAAACCTTTAAATTACCACATATCGTCTGTGTGACTGCAGAGTTGACTCTTGTATTCAAGAATATACTATAATTCAAGAAGAAGGCCAGAATGCAAGAGAAAAACATTACAACCTGCCCCATCATCGATTTAGGAAACGTATGTAAGCAACTGTTATAAAACATTTACGTTAGATAGTACAAAGAAGCTCGTTTTTTATTTACCAAGAAGCCAGCAGAAAGCAAAGATGGAAAATTAAACGTCCTCTCCAAGTCGCCTCGAACAAACGTCCATAAAAGTAAAACCGGCCCACAAATAATTCCTACAGACAAAAACAAAAGGAAAACCCAAGTATCTATCATGCAAACACATCATAATCCGTAAAGAAAACGAAACAAACAGAGTGGAGAGGTTCTGGCTAACTAACCATTGCACCACATAAGACCAAAATTGCTAAGTCCACTAGTTTTTCCTGGATGATGAAATATCATTATATATATAGACAATAACGAATATAAAACACGCAGAGAAAACACATTGAGCAAAAGACGCATTAGTACCAATGCGTGATATCGTTGCAAGGTATACCGCCGTAGTTATGTTGGATAGGAAGACGATAGTATAGCCATACGAGTCAAATGATAAGTCCCGAGCCCCCGCAACAAATGCCCCGAGCACAATTACTCCCACACTGACAAAATCCCAAAATATTCAGATTAGTAAAAGACAGTACTACCCCCATGTCCTGTAATATAAGTCCTTTTGAAACAGCAAAGTATGTCAAAAGAAGCTAACCTTGCAATAACCGGAGGAGAATAACTTTTCTGAACAAGTACATATTCAATAACCATCGTGAACACGACAGTTGTTCTTCGAAGAATTGTATACATAGGTACGTTAACACCCCGAACAGATTCCATGCCAATTACCTTAAAACGAAAAGAAATCACGTCTGACACGTTATTACATGATTGTTGAACTCAATATAGCAAGATTATATAAAGAGGAAAAAAAAAAAATAAAAGAAGTTACAAAATGAAAACACATACCATGTAGAGCAAGTAGGCAGCAGACAGAGGCAATGTGTGTTTTAATTTATTTACTGGAACAAATTGTTTGTGATTATCAGCCACGGCAAAGGACTCACCCGAATAAAGTGAAATGAGCCTCCAACGTCGCAACACGTAGATAAAAACGCATGAACAAATCATCTGCAATGTATAGTGTATACATAATGTAATGTATGAGTTGTAACAAATCAGTTAAATCTTAAGATGTTAAAGGCTATGAATTGCAGACATTTGGACATTAAAGGACAGAAAACATATGTATAGTAGAATGGTGCATGCAGAAAACACAAGGTAAGCTCGAGATTCTCCGATTGGAAATGGAGTCTAGACTGAGGATCGTATCCCAGAATGGTGCATGCAGAAAACACAAGGTAAGCTCGAGATTCTGTTGGAAATGGAGTCTAGACTGAGGATATGAATCTTTAATGGGACCACACCAAACCTACTTTCGGGCCATCACAGCGAGGTTGAACCGTTGGAAAGACGAACCTCATACATGAAATTCGACTTTCCAGAGGTCAAATGCCCACATTCAACCTCTGCAAACTCGAGCCTCGCCATCGCCGCATCGCGTCCCGGTGATTAAAGGTAATTTACTGATTTACTTTTTTTTTTGGTATCTAATGCAAGTGGTCGTATAGTAATCTACCTGAAAAAGAGTGATGACATCTGCACAAGGGAAGTTGTATGAAGAAAGAGCTGCTTTGTTAAACAATAACAACAGAACTGCAAGAAATAAATTCAACACAAAATTCACAAACTTCGATTAAGTATTGAAACTTCCTACATGAAAACACAGACCATAAAAATGCATTGTATATTATAATAATTTTGAGTCTAAATGTGACACCCAAATCAGGTGGCACCGCACCTCCCTCTGTAGATTCATTGTGACATCACACTGGTTTCTAGTGAATTTTAGAATCTTTAATAAGACAACACTTTTCAAACGATATCCACTCCACCTCGAATTTCGGTGACCGGATTTTGACCGGTCGATTAAAGAATCGATTTTTTCAAAATCGATTCTCTGTGGTAAAAGAAAAGGCAATATGGATTTTAGACAAATATCTTTTCGAGGTGTCGTGTCACTACTAGATGGTGGTGGAACCAAACTACCACATGTGGTGCCTTAGATAGCTACACATATTAGAGAATAATGTGATGTCACTAATAGAATTAGTGTGGTACTAGTATAGCTCCCTAAAATTAAGCTAAAGCAAGAAGATGGAAACGAGACAATGGCAGATTCAGAAAATATTTCTAGTTGAGACATCTAAGGAATTCAAATATCCAAGGCATTAGTAATGTTTTTACGTTTTTTAACAACCAAAAAACATCGTTTTAATATAGTTTTTTTCCCTAATCTCAGTAAGGCACTGGCCCCCTACCTCACCAACGAGCGCCCGCCCCAGGCTACAACCACAACAAAATCGACACAACCATTAATCATGAGCATGATATACCAATTAATTTAGATCTCACAAATGATCAAATGTAAAAATAGGTTGTGTCCCTAACGAAACCTCTCAAGTACTTGAGGAAGTATTCTCCCAAGTAGACGTGATCTAACTACACACCCAAAATATGAAAATCATCTAACCGTATATCGTACTTATTTTTTAAAAACTACGTCATTTTTGTGATAATGTATAAAAACAAACGGATTTTGACCTTAAGTACTTGAGACTGACGATCTCCAATTTACCAAAAGAATGCTAACAAAGAATAAACAATAATTTAGCTTTTGAGAAGAAATTACTCAACTTAACAATTTAAAACTAGTGCTATTTATTAATGAAAATAAACAAAAGTGAAAAAAGCAACAAAAAAAATAACAATAAAAATAAAAAATTACCAGCGCAGGTCATGTAGTAGACGGCAGCGTATACCCCGGGCTTGGTCATAGCCGATCCTTTAAAAGTTTCTCATCTGATTTCGCCGTCGGATCATCGCCGCCGGTGGTGGTCGGAAGTAGGGAACCGGAAGCCATTGTTTTGGTGAAAATTAACGATTAATGGAGGGAGCAATTGATTTATGTATACATGCAGTTGCATGCATTTAGGGTTGATAATTTAATTTAGTGCAATTGCATGATGGATGCACCACAAACTTTAGAAAAAGGGTACTAATTAGGTATAAGGTATTATATTTTATTCCATAGTTGATGTTATTAAATTAAATTAATTATATCTAAATTATTTAAGGTTTACATCAATAAGATTGTATCTTCAACACGACACATGTCTCTTTTTTGTTTATTAACCGACGTGACTCAAAACGTCCTTAATTGGTCATTCGTCAGTCGGCATGACGCATGTCGTCCAAGATCATTTACAAACAACGTGCATGACGCAAGTCGTCATCGATCTCAAACAACTGCTATATATACCTTATTAAATGGGCACTCCAGACATTACACCTCAAACTAAAATTGCTCCGTGATCTTCACTCTACTACTTTATTCATGTTCACACACTTTTACATACTTAACTCACATTTTCTATAAAAATTTCTCTATTACGGAATTGACATGAACGTCAGAGTGGCTTATCCGAAAAACAAACTTGTTCATTTTGTAGGCTTTTTGAATTATCATCGGCTCAATTACTCGAACATTCACTCAAATTTATTTACACGATTACCGGCATCGTTACCACCCAAACATCCAAATATACTAATCCCTTAGTAAACCCAACTTCAATTTCTGACCCTGTTATTGATCGTAATAACTTTAATTGCTAAATAACACATTTATTACGGTTATATCCTTGAGTTTATACCTTAAAAAAAATTCCTCACGGATGCAATGAATGGTGGTCCTAAAGTTAATTTCTCAACAAATGGAAAACGCAAACAATATTTATTATGCAACAACTAGCCGTACGTAACTGTGAGAAGTTTAAAACTTTATTGTCATAGTGAAAAAAAACATAAAGTTAGATTCACAATTAAGAAGGTTGTCCCACAACATATCATTATTATGTGTGCCCACAAATTTATTATTATTTTTAATGTTTTTTTTTTTTAAGGAATTTTTAATACTCTTCCGGTTCGAAATATTTGAATCACCGTCAAAAACACGTTTATTAAAAATATGATTTAATGTTATGATTTTAAGGATACAATGACTAAAAAATCTCTATTATACGATTAATATACTCTTATTTTTTACTTCTTACCTAATATTAATATTGCTTTATAAAATGTTCTTTCTGAATTATTTTGGAACAATTTTTTTTTTTTTTTACTATCTTAATTATTTTGAAAGAGAGAGTATTTATATTTGTTTCATTAAAGATCATCCCAGTGGTCAGTGGTGTGACTTTAAGGCCTTCTTCTAATAAAGCAATTTTTTTTTTAAAGCTTTATGCCCTTTGCGGTTGTTTCCCACCATAAGAAAACTCAATCAATGAAAAAAAATCCATGGTTTTTTCTCTCCTTTATGGACTCCGTCTAGTTTAACTAATTGAGTTGCTAAAAGAATTTATTCCCTTTTATACTACGAGACATTCAATTTTCAGAGTAGTGTTTTTTTTTTTTTTACTACATATATCCTTATTTATTAATGGATGAATGAATAACTGTCTTAATTATATTCAAGAACTTTTTAATCATTTTAATATTAAAGTTAATGTATTAAGTCATCTCATTAAATTGTGTTCTTTCGTGATGCATATGGCCTTCTCAAGTTGAGTTTAGGTAATCCTATTATTTGAGAGGAAAATGTTATTTTCACAACAACATCAAGTCCAAAATGAAAATAATGTAATTTTTTTTATAATGAAAACGATAGTTTTTGTCTATAATGAGACTCAAATCAAAGGCAACTTGATCCTAAGAGCATCTCCAATGCTTAGAATGAAAAGAATTATAAATTATTTTAATGCTTTAATAAAATAAAAGCTTTTTACCATTGTGGGGCGAGTGATTTGGCAAAGCTTTTTTGCAAAAGCTTCAAATCCACAAACCGGTTCATTATCTGCCATCTAGATAATTTGAGTTTGTCTATTTCTTTCTTTTTAAAAACACTTCAATACGCAACTGTTGTTTTGTGTTTTATTTTTTCTTTTTTTATTTATTTGTTCCTTTGTGTTTGCTTATTTTTCATCTGTATTTTTTTTTAATTTCCTTTATTTCAATAGCTGTTGTTGAAGAAAAAAATAAATATTAATATTTATGCGGTGGTTCATGTTATAGAATTAAAAAGATTTTTGTAAAGGTGTAAAAGGTTTATGTAAAGATTTATAATATTATGACGTGACAGTGTGAAAATGTTTATGATTGTGAAAAAAGATTTATAGAGAAAATGTTTATAACCAGTATGACGTGGCATAGTCATAGAGCTTTTAACTGGAGATGCTCTAAGGCTTTAACTTTGAGCACTAGGCCAATCATTGTTAGCATATACATAGGTGAATACCCACGTGTATATATTTGTATGTAGGGAAATTCTAAGGTAGAGACTCTCATATAAGGAGTCACATATGTGCTTCATTTGGACCATACAGTTTCATTGCATAATGAAACTGTGTGGTCCAGATAAAGTCCAACCTTATAATTTCCCTTGTATGTATGCATGTGCACTAATATCGATGTCAATGATGTTTACCATGTTTTCTATGTGATTAATGAGCATGTCATTGAGCAGTTATAGCTCAGGCTATAATGAAGCATGTATTTCGGAGAAATTACTATCACGGAGTAATGTCTGCATGAAGTTCCGAATGCTTGCTTTATCAAGAGAGTGTAATCGTTATTTAAAACCGGAGACGACCTGTATCATATTGAGCAGAGATGGCCGAGGTGACCTGCAAGACATCGGTTGTAAGGGACCGTATAACAGAGGACAACATGCGTCATGTCAGATATAGGAGACAGATGACGACATGCGTTATGTCGGAGAATCGAAGATATGAGCGACCTGTGATATATTGAGATGAGGTTTGTGTTGAGGTCTTCTAATATAAACCTCAATATTGAGCCGAGTCCATATAAACTCATATGCTGGTATGAACTTCAATACTCTATTCAAAATCCGATTAGTGTTACGTATATGATGGTCGATCATACCAATATCAGGGTGCTATATGATAATCGATGATATAAAATAAAGTTATGACATTTGTTATGACTGAATTGTTGTCCCCATAAGATGAATTAAAACACTTAATAAACTAACACACTTAATTTTGTCCCATAAATAATACTACATTTGTCTTAAAATATAAATTCGTTTGAATTTTTTCACACAAATTAAGAGAGTTGTTAGATTGATTATATGTTATTAATTTTGATAAAAAAATCTAAAATGACATTTGATAATTATCAATGCAAATAGTAAATTAGTGGATGAATATATAATAAATGAAAAGTAAAAGATAAAATATAATAAATATTTCATTAATTTTCTAAATAGAGTTATATTATAATACTAATGAATTAAAATACTTAATAAATTAACACACTTAATTTTTTTTATTTTTTATTTTTACGTAGTGTGTAAGGGTATTCACATCAGCCTCTTTATCATCAATTTTATCCCTAGACTAGGGATGAAAAATAGGGAAGAAGCAAAAAGTCTGCTACATCAGATACTTTATCTCCACCCTACAATGGGGTGGATGAGCAGTGTCACCCCAAATCTGGGGTGGCACTGTAGCTATCCTTACATATATTTATTTTTATTATTTTTATTTTTTTTTGAAACGATTTTATTATTTTTTTCTCTTCCCTCTGTTGAAATATAGCCGTTGAAATATAGTCATTGGAGTAAAATTTGAATTTAAAAAGTAAGTTTTGAAAAATGTGTGTGTTCAAATATAGCCGTTGGAGTAAAATTTTGAATTTTAAAAATAATTTTGGAAAAATGTGTGTGTTCAAATATAGCCGTTGAAATATAGCCGTTGGAATAAAATTTGAATTTAAAAGTTAGTTGAAAAGTTACATTTGACAAAATTGTTTATAGTTAAAAAATAAATATTTTAATGTTGTAAGGATAGAGATAGGGATGCTGATTTAGAGTATTGTGAATTTAGTTACTGTAAAGTAGGGATATGTATTTTTTAATAATATATGTGAGGATAGAGATAGGGTATCTAATAAGAATACCCTAAGAGCAGCCGTAATGAGGCTTCAATGGAGAGGTTTTTTTTGCTTTTTGTCAGATAAGAGTACTTCTTTCAACAAATGTAAAATAGTGGTAGGAAAATAGACAAGTTTTTTTTTAGTCTCTCTACTATCTTCTCTATTTTGAGAGAATGGAAGAGACAATACTCTCTCTAATCACACACAATTAATATTTACAATCACTTTATATTATCACCATTACAACATCATATCACACACAAATTATCTCTACAACTCTTCTATATTTATCCTCCAATCATCTTTCTCCATATCATCCAAACATCACCAATCAATAGCCTTATCTCCCGATCACCATTACTCTCGCTCTAAGCGTGATTAAAGAAGAGTTTCCCGACATGTTGATATTCACTACCGCCAAAAACATAGCAGCTAATTCTTTCACTTTCCCCCGGCTCACTTTCACTTTCTCCCAAAATCTCCATTTTTCCAGCTTTTCCCCACCACCACCGTCTCTCTTTTGTCGGGCCCGCCGCAGACCGCCACCTCTCACTTTGTCTTCTGCTAGTATTTATATTCTCAAACCCACCTCTCCCCCTCTCTCATCCCAATTTCTCAAATGAAAGAACTCAAATTCTTTCTCCCCATTTTCTTCTTCTTTGTTTCCTTTGCATTTTCCTCCACCACCCCTCTTCAATTCCAAACCCTTCTCCTTCGATCTCTCCCTACACCCTCACAATGGACCTTTCAAGACGATCCCGAAACAGTCCTACCTGAATCCGAACCCGATTCCATCTCCACCACCGCCTTCTCATTACCCTTGCACCACGTCGATTTTCTACCTCCATCTTCCTATAATGCTACCCCAGACTCGATTTTCCACCTCCGTCTCCAACGAGATGTTCTGCGAGTCAGCTCAATTTCTAATCTCGTTAACCGTAATCGGACCTCCGCCGGTGATTTCAGCAGCTCAATCACGTCCGGGCTTTCTCAGGGAAGCGGCGAGTACTTCACTCGCTTAGGTGTAGGTACGCCGCCAAAGTATTCTTACATGGTGCTTGATACTGGAAGCGACGTCGTTTGGATCCAGTGTTCTCCATGCAGGAAATGCTATACTCAATCGGATCCGGTATTCGACCCGACTCACTCTTCTTCTTTTGCGGGTATTGCTTGTGGGTCCCCTCTTTGTCGACGTCTCGATTCATCAGGATGTAATAATAGACAGAAGTGCCTTTACCAAGTTTCTTACGGCGACGGATCTTTCACCGTCGGCGAATTCTCGACGGAAACACTCACTTTCCGGCGGACACGTGTCAAGAATATAGCTTTGGGATGTGGACATGATAATGAAGGGTTGTTTGTTGGAGCTTCCGGTTTGCTCGGTTTGGGTCGAGGAAAATTATCCTTTCCGAGCCAGGCCGGGAAGCAATTCGGCCAGAAGTTTTCGTATTGTTTAGTGGACCGGTCTTCTTCGTCTAGACCGTCATCAATTATTTTCGGTCCGAAATCCGTATCACGCAAATCGGTTTTTACTCCGCTTATAACTAACCCAAAATTGGATACATTTTATTACGTTGGTCTAACCGGTTTCAGTGTTGGTTCGATCCGTGTTCCGGGTATATCCGGTTCTCTTTTCAAGATCGATGCAGCTGGGGATGGAGGTGTAATTGTAGATTCAGGAACTTCGGTGACCCGATTGACTCGACCCGCTTACATTGCATTGAGGAATGCTTTTCGGGCCGGGACTTTGAATCTGAAGCGGGCCCCTGATTTCTCGTTGTTCGACACGTGTTACGATCTGTCTGGGAAGACAGAAGTGAAGGTCCCGACTTTGGTTTTTCATTTCAACGGTGCTGATGTGTCTTTGCCGGCGTCGAATTACTTGATTCCGGTGGATAGTAATGGACGGTTTTGTTTCGCGTTTGCGGGTACAATGAGCGGGTTGTCAATAATCGGAAATATTCAACAACAGGGTTTCCGGGTTGCATTTGATTTAGCGGGTTCTCGGGTTGGTTTTGCTCCGGGAGGATGTTCGTGATGTTCTAGTGTAGTTACTACTAGTATTTTAAGGAGTCTAGATCCTCTGCTCTGCTGAGTACCCTCCAGTGATTCGAGAGTTGAATATTTCATCTATTGGCGGAATTGTCAAGTTTTTATGTTTTTCAAAAATTTCAAATTGTGTCGTAAATTTCAATTCAATGTTAACGTTGAAAATTGACAAAATTTTGATTTTTTAAACTGTATCGTATGTATCATTGAAGGGTGTTCACTGCAGAGGATCTGAACACCTTGGTATCTGAGGTGGTTGTATGTTAAATAGGGTTGAAATTAAAATTATGTTCTTATTTTAATGTTGCCTTTCTTGAAAAAGAAAATAAGAGGGTTTTTTTTTTTTTTTTTTTTTTATTGTGGCAGAAAGTAAGTAGTTGTTGAAAATGGTTACATAACCTTGTAACTTGGGAATATTTTTTTTTTTTAAAATTTTAATTTCAGTTATTGAATCCACTGATTTAAGGTTGGGAGTTTTATGTGAAATTTTGGAAAAAAAAATTGTGTGGTGTATCTGTATTTCATATATATACAAGGTAAAAGTAATTGTACGTTTATGTGCTACATTTTTTTATTTACAACGTAAATGTATGTACTTAACATACCTCATGAATGAGAATGATCGATTTATATTGTGTTCCATCGTTAGATGGTGTCATCGAATGATTGGACCACGTGCTTAAGGACATTTAAACGGGAAGTTTTGGGCCCCAAATAAGATCCGTGTCTATGTCGGGAAGTTTAGGGCCCCGATCCGACATACGTGTCTATGTAGACTTCGGTAACAGGCTCCCGCACGATCGTCAGATGTTGTGGGGAGCCATTACCCGGACAAAGGCTCTTGTCTGGTCTCGATCCCGCAAGTCGGGGAGGTCGAAGACGAGACATAGTCCTATGTAATTAATAAAGCTCATTAGTCTTAGTTACTTGGGTAGGGGGTAATCGCATAACAGGCCCAATATGGTCAATTATGGAATAAGCCTAAATCGACTATAATTAGGTTTAGATCACGTATTCCACCTTATAAATACTACATTGCAGGAACTACATAAGGCTTGATTCCTGGAATAAGACTTGATACGTAGGCAATCTAAGATTCATTCTTAGACTCAGCCATAAACACCAACACAACGCACGTGTAATGGGGGTTTGGATCGTTAGGGTTTCTGTGATTTGGCCATAAATTCATAGTATAGCCCGATTAAATTACGAACGTAATTTACCCTCATCATTGGCGCTAGAAGGAGGGTCTTTTATCGCTAAATCATCAAGATCATGGGTTCAAATCCTCCACCGAAGCCAACAAATCCACCAAATACCAGGGCGCAGAGCAAAAACACGAGCAAGACTAATCCTCCAGAGGATATGGGAAAGGCATAGAAGATACGTTGGCTCAGAAGGACAAAGATCCTCGTGAGGAGGTTCAAGATATGCATAATTTGGTAAATCAGGAAAACACGGTTGTAATACCCGGGCTGACTCCTGAAGAACAAGTAGTGATGGATCAGTTGAAAGCGGCAGATCAAACTTCGCTAAAAAGGATCGTGGCCGCTGCGTTTTTAGTCCCTGATGCCAATGCTAACGCCAATGTCAACAACCGAGAGTAGGAAGGGGACACCGCCAAGGGTAGATCTTAGCACAATTGATAGCACTATGGATCGAAGGAGACATGAGATCCGCAAGAAGCATCAACGGCAAATTCAAGAAAGTGATCGAGATGAACGTGATGTTGTACTCGGGAGGAGGAGAAGAGCTGTCTCGCTAGAATTAGAGTCACCTTTCACCATAGAAGTCGAAGAATACCCGAAACCGCCTAAGTTCAAAGAGCCGGTCGTTGCTCCATATGATGGAACATGAGATCCGGAGGACTTCTTGCATCGATATCAATCCAAGATGCGATTCCAAAACGCCCGGATGCGATACGATGCAAAGCCTTCGACCAATTCCTGGAGGGAAAAGCGCGAATTTGGTTTAACAAACTCCCAACAAGATCGATCTCAGACTTTCCGACCTTGTCACGAATGTTTCGGGACGCTTTCATCGCGAAACAAGAAGTTCCATCTTAGTTCCACCGCATTGATGGATGTAAGGCAGAGAACAGACGAGACGGTTTTAGAATATCTCAAGAGGTTTAATCATGAGGCAATGCTGGTCGATGATGCCGATGATCGACTCAAAATCACATCTTTTGTCGGAGGTCTGCGGGATTCGAAGTTATATTCTAAGCTGAGTAGGTATATCCCTAGGACGATGGACGAATGCGTCAACGCCGTCCATCTGTATTGTCAAGGAACGAGAGTCGGTCCGTCGCCACGAGCAGGCAGACTGGATGGGTTTGAAGAAGGACACGCGAGGTCCGAACAAGAACCCGACCAGAGAGCCAGCTCAAGAAGGGATGTCTTCGATATGGAGTCGAATGCAATCTCCTATCTCTGATCGACTAGGAAAGAAAGGGGCATTGACGGATAAGGACTTCGTCCCGCTCAATCGATCTCGGAAGGAAGTTTTGGCGATCGTGATATCGGAGGGCATTGCCCGGAAACCACCTCCGATGCAGAAAGCTCAAAACAAGCGAAACAAGAACAAGTATTGTGACTATCATGAGGATATCGGCCACAATACATAGAACTATGACCATTTGAAAAGGGACATTGATTTTGCCGTCCAAGAGGGGAAACTAGATGAAGTGATAGACCGATCCAAGATCCAAAGCCTAAAGGGCGAAGAGGGTTCAAGCGGGGGAATGACGATCATGACCGGCAGAAAAACAATGAACCCAATAAACGTCGTGGAAGATCGTATGATCGAGACAGGCGTAGGGATCGCACCCGGGATAGACGCCGGGATCGAACTCCCGACCAACGCGATCGAGACCGGTATGAAGACAACAGACCTAAGAATTACGTAGGGACCATTTTCGGATAAGGGGAGACGGGCTGCGACAAAGAGAAAGGTGTCGAAGTCTCCTCCGACGTTTCGAAGAGATTAAAGTTCACCACTGAAGTAGGTTATGGGCCCAAAGACATGGTCCCCACCTCACAGGGATTTAATGAGGGGTTAGTCATAGAGGCCGTTATAAGTTGAACCATAGTCGGTCGGGTATGCATTGATAATAGCAGCGCTGTAAACATACTATACTATACCGTCTTCAAAGCCATGAAGCTGAAAGACGACGCGCTATCTCCGTTGGCATCACCGTTACTAGGGTTCACAGGACAGCCAGTCCATCCTCTGAGGTCGATTAAATTTTTAACGACTGTTGGAGAAGGGGAGAAAGGCCACACACTTGAACCGAATTATGTGGTGGTCAAGGCTCCCTCAGCTTACAATGTTATCCTCGGTCGGCCGGTTTTATACGATTTGAGAGCGGTCGTGTTTACGTATCACAATAGCATGAAGTTTCCTACCAAGCTTGGTTCACACGAAGTCAGAGGAGATGTGGAAGCGGCAAGAACTTGCAACTCGATCTTCATGAACGTGAAATCGACCTGCAACTTGGTACTCCTGGAAGAGTTAATTCCTGAGGAAGAGGAAGAAAAGAGCTGGGTGTCGGTAGATCCAGTAGAAGAAGTCAGACTCTGGGGAGACGAGGAAGACAATTGTGTACAAGTCGGAATCTGGATTCCGAAAGATCGAAAACAAGAGTTGGTGGAACTCTTAAATGAGTTCCGAGATATTTTCGCGTGGAAGGCGGACGACATGCCCGGTCTCTCTCCCGACATCGCAGTTCATAAACTTGAGATTGATAGGTCTCGCAAACCGGTCAAGAAAAAAAGAGGAACTTCTCCCCAAAATGAAATGAAGATATCGAGAAGGAAGTGGAGAAATTACTCTCGGCCAAGATCGTGAGAGAAGTTTTTTTTACCCAAAATGGCTCGCTAACCCAGTCCTAGTCAAGAAGCCGGATCAAAGGTGGCGTATGTGTGTCGATTTCACCGATTTAAACAAAGCATGCCCAAAAGACTCTTATCCCTTTCCCAAGATCGATAGGTTAGTAGACTCCACTGTTGAAAATGAAATGTTTGGATTTTTAGATGCGTATAAAGGATACCACAAAATTTTAATGGATCCTCGAGATGCCGAGAAAACGTCCTTCATCACAGAGTTCGGTACATTCTGCTATGTGATAATGCCGTTTGGATTGAAAAATGCTGGGGCAACATATCAGAGAGCGGTTAACAAGATTTTCTCCAACCAAATAGGTCGGTGTATGTGTTGGAAGTAGCACCCCAAAGACAATTTATGTAATTGTTTTTAGAATTAATAAATGACAGATTTATTCTCATCTTATTACTTGCTTCGTGCTTGTAAGTAATACACTACTGAAAACCCTAAGTCGTATCATATGTAGCCATATAACTTAGTGTGTGTCACACATGATGATTGAGTTTATGGTGATACACTTGAACTGTTAGTCCGTGGTGAACTTAATCAGAGTATGGGGTCTATTAATTAAATCACCATTAATGCGCCCAGAACACTTTATGGTGTGACCGTCTTATCCGGACCGTCGACATTGGATGTCTAAGTGGGGCATTTATATATGATGAGAGTCATATAGGACTGGACCGATTTAATATGAGTTTCTCATATAATTCCGTGATTGAGAAATCTTATTAAATCACAAGATGATCATATATGGATTAACCTCAATCCTGAAGTGATTACAGATTCCTACTTGTTTCAGGATAGAGTTTGATGTGTTCGTTAAGGATCGCTAAGAGGCGCGGTCCGTATCACTTTCACGTTGACACTATTCTGGAATGAGTTAGAAGTGTGTGTCTCACAGATATGGAATCCATTCCTTCCTGCGGGAAGTAGAAAGACAATCCCCTTATTTGTTGATCCTAGAAACTGATCGATCCCGGGAGTTTGTATTGGTTATGAACTAATTGATCACTAGTGGGTTAATGGTAAATAAGGATAAGATGTAGTGAAGAAGGTTTACGGATATAATCCTACTTCAGTACGGATAGTCTATGGAGGGTTAGTTTATATGTAATGATTATATCAATGGACACTTATCGACTCGACTCGACGTATTGAGAATAAGTTATATCTATAATCGATAGAGTTCACTTTCGGATTTATGGTGGCGTAATTCGGAATTAATGAATTAAGTAGAAATATTCGTTCGATGAATATTTTATTTAATTTATTGTAGCTACGATTATAGGTCCATGGTCCCCGGTTTGGCTCCTAACACGCGAGTGTTTTCTCGTTTTATGGAACCTCGAGATTAAATTAAATAGTTGGTCTATTTAATAAATATGCAATATTATTTATTTGGTAAATAATATGTAAAATAGAAAAGACATTTTCTATTAAAAAAATGACAAAGGTGGCGCCTATTTTGTGGATAATTAGGAGAAGAAATTTTCCTAGATTATCTCATATGTGTAATTAATTAATTATCTATTGGATAATTAATGGAAAAATTAAGATATTGATTTTTTGGGAATTATCTCTTATTTTGTAGCAAAAATATCTTTTTCTTATGGGAATATGTTTTTGTGGTGTGAAAAGGATAACTCTCTTGACTAGTTATATTCTATATAAAGAGAGTTCCTCCAAGCACAATAACACACTACAATATGGCGCCACACTAAAAATTAAAGGAAGAAAAATTAGTTTCTTGCCTTAGTCATTAAGAGGAGAAAAACATAGGGTTTTTCTTATGCATATTCGAGGAGGTTCTCCGGCGAGATTCGACGTCCACCAGTCATCGTTTGGAGATACAATCCGGAAGATCACGGCTTCTCCCTTGGTCGATTTACTCTTTTTCTCCGATAAGGTAAATATTCAACCTTCTCGTAGGATTAATTAGTTATGTTTCATATCGTAAATCGCATAAGCTTCCGCTGTGCAAAGATCGAGTGTCTCGGTCGGTGCTATTACTTATATCAGTATGGAGGTTTATGTAGACGATTTTCTTATCAAAATCAAGTCCTTAGAGCAATATATCATCGACGTGCGAGAAGTCTTTTTGGTGTTAAGGAAAACCTAGATGAAGCTAAATCCAAAAAAGTGTACGTTTGGGGTCAGGTCGGGAAAGTTCCTAGGGTTTATGATCTCTAAAGGCGGAATTCGTGCAAATCCGGATAAGATCGATACCCTATGGGATATGCCCGCGCCTTGAAATGTGAAGGAGGTACAGAGGCTAACGGGTCGAATGGCGGCGCTAAATAGGTTTTTATCACGGTCAGCACAACGAGATCTTTCATTTTCAAGATCCTTCGTAAAGCAAGTCCGTTTCAATGGGATGAAGAATGTCAAAAAGCCTTTGAAGAACTAAAGCATTATCTAACCAATTTGCCGACTCTTACTTCCCCCCGGGAAGAAGAAAAACTGTTGGTATACCTGGCGGTGTGTGAAGAAGCTTTAAGCGTTGTATTGGTCCGAGAGGGTAAAAATGGGCAAGAACCTATGTTTTTTTGTGAGCAAGGCACTTCATGGACCCGAGGTCCGATATACTGCAGCGGAGAAGTTAGCCTTATCTTTGGTTCATGCATCAAGGAAATTAAGGGCATACTTTCAAGCACACCCAATTATAGTGGTTACCAACCAGCCGTTGAAACAAATTTTGGCCAAGCCTGACACATCGGGTCGATTAGCCAAGTGGGTAGTAGAGTTAGCCGGCCGACGACATCGAGTTCGCGCTAAAAAATTTCGGGCTCGAAACTCGGCTCGAGCTCGATCGAGCCATAAAAAATCAAGATCGAAAGGTCAAGCCTCGACTCGTAAGCTCGATTATTATAGCCGAGGAATAATATTTTTTTAATAATTAAAAATAATATTTTATAATAAATTTAATAAATTAAATTAATTAAGTAATTTCAAGCTCGATTAAGCTCGCGAGCTACTCGACTACTATATTTTAAAACTCGAGCTCGGCTCGGTTAGAAGCACTCGAGCTCAAACTCAAAAAAACCGAATCGAGTCGATCTCTCTTGCGAGTCGAGTGCGAAAAATGGGTACGACATCGAGTTCGCGCCTCGAACTTATAAGTCGATTTCGGGGCCTCGAAGAACAGAAAAGCAAGGCGGGGCATAAAAATGGGCCTTATAAGTCGACGGGGCCTCGAAGAAAGAGGGGGCTGGAGCCGGGTTGCTACTGATCAGTCCAAAAGGTGAAGAATTCTCGTACGCCCTGAGATTCGACTTCAAAGCAACGAACAACGAGGCAGAGTACGAAGCGATGATCACAGGGCTGAAGCTTGCGTTAAAGTTGGGGGTCGAGAATCTTCAAGTCTATAGCGACTCACAGTTGGTGGTGAATCATGTTAAGGGAGAATATGAGGCCAATGAAGAACCTATGAAGAAATACTTGGCAGCGGTTCGAAGCTCATACCCGAGTTCGCTACCATCCAGTTCGAACAGATCCATAGAAGTCAGAATAAGAGAGTTGATGCACTCTCAAACCTCGCGTCGAACTTTGAGTCGCGAAAGAGAGTGTTGGTCGAGGTTCTAGCAGATCGAAGTTATAAGGAAGTCGAAATTCAGCCGGTCACCCAGAGTGCAACATGGATGGACCCAATCACACTTTATTTGAAAGATGACATTCTCCCGGCAGACAAAGTCCAAGCTAAAAACTTCGACTCCAGGCGGTCAGGTATACCCTTTTCAAGTATGTTCTTTATCGAAAGTCTTTTGTTACACCTTGGTTGAGATGCGCAACGGAAGACGTGGGCAAATACTTGTTAGAAGAAATCCACCGAGGAGCGTGTGGAAATCACTTTGGGGCTAGAATGCTCGTAAGAAAGTGTAAATTAGCCGGATATTTTTGGCCCACTATGCAAAAAGATGCGATATATCTGGTTCAGACATGTAGGGCCTGCCAAGTTCATGACAACATCAATCATCTACAAGCGCAGGACATGGTTCCAATGTCATCAGCTTGGCCTTTCGACTAGTGGGGAGTCGACATCATCGGACCACTCCCTCGAGCCCCTAGGACCAATAGATTTGCAGTAGTGGCTATCAATTATTTCACCATGTGGGTCGAAGCCAAATCCCTAACTAACATCCGAGCAGCAACAATCAAGAGTTTCTTGTGGACAAATATTCTGTGCAGGTATGGGATTCCTAAGGTGTTGATCTCGGATAATGGATCGCAATTCGAAGATCGACGAGTCCGAGAGTGGTGTAAAGAGTACACAATTTCCCAACACTTCACGGCTGTAGGACACCCACAAGCAAATGGCCAAGTAGAATAAGATAACAGACAAATCAAGACAGGGATCAAGAAACGTCTCGAAGAGCAAGGTCGAGATTGGGTCCGACATTTGCCGAGCATTCTCTGGTCATACAGGACAGCTCCGAATTCAGCTAGAGAAGAAACACCCTTTTCACTAGTTTACGGATGTGAGGCCGTGATCCACGTCGAGATCAAGGTTCCTTCACCTCGAGTTCTACATTACGATGATGGAACAAACGAATCAAGAATCCGAAATGAAAAAGATGGGGCCGACGAACGTCGAGAAATGGCTTCAATTCATGCCGCGCGGTATAAGTAGAAAGTCTCCCAATATTATAATGCTAGAGTACGGCACAAGTATTTTAAGGTCGGAGATTTGGTGTTAAGAAAAAATGAAATTAGTCGACAGGGGGCTGAAGGGAAATTGGAACCCAACTGGGAAGGTCCTTACCAGATCCTTAAAGCTCACCCATCGGGTTCTTATCAGCTAGGTCGAACAGACGGGTCGACAGTTCTTCGACATTGGCATGCCAGCAATCTAAGGAATTATTATGCCTAATTAGTAAATCCCCAGTTTATGTTATTTCCTTTGCTTTTTCATATTTCTTTTCAAAGCCGGGTAATAAGTCCATTTCGGACAAATTATTTGACATGTCTAATGAATTTGCTTTTATTGAGATATGATGCAGTAGGATAAGTTAAGTCCGCAAGTCGGATAATACTAAAATCAATACCGTCCAGACATTCCGAAGTCCCTAAAGATAGCGAATGTTGAGCCAGAAATAACACACGAAAATAAGTCAAGCCCGCACGCCAGACAAGACTCATTTTCTAACAATGTCAAGGCCCTTTCAGTCCGACGGGACAAAAAGGTCGAGACAAATAAGCTAAGTCCGCCAGTCGGATAATGCTCAACGTTATAATAAAGTCAAGGCATTTCAATGTCCGACGGGATAGGAATGTCAAGGCTTAAATACTAAGTCCGTAGGTCGGATAACGTATAACGATCGACTCGTAATAACATTATAAAGTCCAAATGGACAAAGTAACATCCTCAGTCGACAAAAGACTAAATCATCGATTTCGTCAAAGCATTATAATCCAACTTGGATATAAATGTTATAGACAAAGGAAGTGGTCGACTTCGATGGCCGAGAATCACCTTCCGGATATTTCTCTAAAGTAAATCAGTCTAGCAAGTAAGAGAAGAATTACAAATTCTCATCATACTTGGGGGGCTTCAGACATCAATATGAGAAAATAGAAGATTGTTGGTGATCGACATGCAAGTCCACAAATAGATAAAGCCAAAAGAGAAATATAAACCGAACAAGAGATACATAAAGTTGTGATTACAGACTTTGAAAAGTAAAATAAGCCAAGTTAACATACGGCGGGCCAAAATGAATCCATCAAGTTTTTGAAAAATAAACATAAGAGAGTTCAAACAGTAGTATCGGAAGAAAGAGGGAGTTCGGCAGCATTACAGACGGGTCGGGTAGAGTTGCGTCCGAAGGCGTTTCCACCTCGGGAGTCGAGACTTGGTACTTCTGGAAAATCAGTTCCCTATTTCGGAACTCTTCAGCGAACATGTTGTACCTCTCCATCGACGCCGCATCGTACAACTTAGCATTCTCCCAGAGATTATGGTCTAAGTTTGGGATGACCTTCAACGCGTCATCGACCGCCATTGTATACCCCCCCTGGATCGCCGTCGCCATCAGCAAATCAACGTCTCTCTCCAAATCTTCGGACTTACGAACAGACTGAATAGCCTCTCCGACAGCCGACTTGATGGTAGAATCATGTCTGGACGGAAAACCATCAATGGTTTCCTTCAACTTAGCATTCTCAGATATAGCCGCCTCAAGTCGAACTTGCAGGTCCTCGACTTCCTTTTTATGCATGTCTTGGTCCGCCACTCGACCATCAGTTGCATTCACTAGCTCGGTCTCGACTTCCTTACATTTCTTCAACAACTCTTCATAAAGGGCCAATTGACCCGCTTTCTCCGCCCTTAATGCCATCAAGTCGTTATTCAGCTGTCGGACCTGGGCTTTGTACTTGTCTTCGCTCTCCACCAGTTTATTCAACCTCCTTATAGAAACTTTGGCAACAACGTTAATCTGTAGAAGGGAAGTTAATATGGCAATATAGGTTGAAGGTCGTAAGAGATAGAGGAAGCTAATGTTTGGAAATAGTAAACTCACCAACGTAAGGTTTTGGCGGAGGACGGATGCTAGCCTCTGATTGTCCAAGGGGTGGTAATCTTCAGCAGAAAGGGCAGTAGGGTCACCGACGTTGGTTTCAGGCGACTCACGGGCTCGTTTCGCCCTCTGCGGTCCTCTTGATTTTTCTTCTTCATCAGTAACGCCAATGCATTCTTCTTATTGGCCGAGACTAGAGACCCCTCAGTGTTGTGGGTCGATACCTCTGTCAGATCCACCAGATCATCTGGTTCATCCCGGAGTCCTCCGAAAGCCGTAGGTGGCATCTCGACGGTCAAAGTCGGGAGAGCCATCGGTGTAGCAGCCGGGGCAGGAGTCGGGGTTTCGACACTAGAGGGTCGGCTCTGGGAAGAGCCGGGAACATCAGGAGTAGAAGTTTGGGCAACATGGGCCCTCGGCTTTTGGGCCTTGACCAGGTTCACCAGACTTCCAAACTTGTTCACTGCCCAAAAAACGCAAAGTATTAACAACATATAAAGTAAGCAATAAATTGTACACAAGAAAAAGAAAGTAAGTAAAACTCCTACAGTCGGTTCGATCGACATCGGACAAGGGCTTATAGGGGACGGTTCCAGCAGTCTCTAATCTCGCTAAGCCGTACAACATCCTCAGATCTTCGGTCAAGACCTCGAAACCGGAGTTCTCGATAATTTGAGTTTCTACCAGAGATTGACAATTGTGTCTCGCATCACTTTGGTCACCTCTTTCCCTCCAGTCGGTTATGAGGGCGTCAATTCCATGTCGGACAAAAATAACCGGGGTTTCCAGTCACTATGCGAAGATTTCCCCTTCGACACGGGCTGAAACACCTTGGCTCTCTTTTGAAAAGAGTACCATCCGAGATCCGGACACTTGATGAGTTTGTAGAAAGATCTAAACAACTCGACCGTGAAGCAGACCTTGTTCACCCGACAATTTACTAAAAAACCGTAGAGTATCCTAATCCCATTAGGAGCTATCTGCGATACAGAGACCTGATAATGCATGCAGTACCTCGACAACTCCAGGGTCGACAGGGAACCTTAACCCTGACTTGAGCTGGGCTTCGTATACAATCAGGAAATTCGCCGGAGGCTCATCGGTAAATTGATTGATTCCTGACGGGAGGCGCGCCTTAAAGTCGACAGGAATTAGGTTGTTCTCTTTACATATATCATCCAACTCCTGAGGGGTGATCCTGGAAAGACAACCCTTAGGTCCTTTTCCATCCATCCTAGTTTTCAATTTTTTGTGAGGTTGGAGAGAGGCAGAATCGGTAGAAGGACTGGCGTCGTCTGAGTTTCCGGCAGGAAGGGGATCGGAGTGGGTGGCTGATGAATATTCACTCCCACTTTCACGTTCTATATCACCACTACCAGACATTTGCTAAATAAAGAAAAAGAGGAAGGAGGAAGAACAAGGGGACTTACTTGCGGTTTTTAGAAGAAATTAGAGAGGAAATACGGAACTTTGGCATTCTGGTATGATCTTCTCCTTTTATGCCTTGAGAATTTGAAATCAGAGCCTGAAAAGACGTTAGAGGGGGGTTATAACTCCCCCCATAAACGTGTTAATCAAGAAACGGCGTTATAGATCATGAAAAGAACCGTTTCGAATTCCGCAATGTGATAACGTCGTTAGTGCTTTACGACGTCACGCAGCAGGGTCATGAGTGGCTATAAGTCTAAATGTCAGATCGCAGCTGTCCTCCTCAGAACCCTAGAGACCTATATCGATGACTACGTAATGTGACAGATTTAACCTCGAAGAGACGAGCTCGACTTCACTCAAATATGGGGGGCTTGATGATACTGGGTTGGGCTCATACACGTGTCATCGAATGATTGGACCACATGCTTAAGGAAGAAACGGGAAGTTTTGGGCCCCAGTCCGAGATCCGTGTCTATGTCGACTTCGGTAACAAGCTCCCGCACGATCGTCAGATGTCGGAGGGAGCCATTACCTGGACAAAGGCTCTGGTCTGGTCTCGATCCCGCAAGTCAGGGAGGTTGAAGATGAGACAGAGTCCTATGTTATTAATAAATCCCATTAGTCTTAGTTACTTGGGCAGGGGGTAATCACATAAAAGGCCCAATAGGGTCAATTATGGAATAAGCCTAAACCGACTTTAATTAGGTTTCGGTCACGTATGCCACCTTATAAATACTACCTTCCAGGAACTACGCAAGGCTTGATTCCTGGAATAAGACAGGATACGTAGGCAATCTAAGATCCATTCTTAGACTCATCCATAAACGCCAACACAACGCACGTGTAATTAGGGTTTGGATCGTTAGGGTTTCTGTGATTTAGCCATAAATTCATAGTTTAGCCCGATTAAATTACGAGGACGTAATTTGCCCTCATCATTCATTATGTAGCAGTAGTAGTTATAGCTCACGAAATAATGTTCGGAATGCTCGTTTAATAAGAGGAATGATTATCTAAGACTGAGGACGACTTGCGTCACATCAAATATAAGGACCAATGGTTATTTCCACTAATCGGCCGTAAGGGATTGTAAACAATCTGCTTCATGCCAACCAAATGATATATAAAAGCGACATGCGTCATGTTGAAAATGAATCTTGTTGATAGAGGCTTGATATCGAGTTGAGCTCATGCTGATTTTTGTATTGATGTGACCTTCATTATTTTGTATGAGGCCGGATGAGTGTCTTATGTTGGGTACATGATTTCATATATTTAGGTCTCAAGTACCTAGTCAATTTTTTTTGTGGTTGAAATAAATCTCATATTCATTTTCAAGTGCAAAAAGTATTTTTATAGAGTATATTAAAATTAATAAATCGTCTTGTTTTGCTCTTCATTTCTATCCCAAAAAAAAAAAAAAAAAAAAATTTACTTACTCCGTCTCAAAATATAAGTCAGTTGACATACTAAAATATAAGTCTCGTTTCAAAATATAAATCATTGTACAATATCATATTTTTTTTTTTCTCTATCTTATTTGTCCTCAATATAAATCATTGTAGACATTATTCATCAATGACGTTTATTTATTTGCTTTTCTCTATCTTACCCCTAATTTATTATGAATCCAACAACTTTTCATTATTCAACAACTATGCATTAATGGTAGTCAAGGGGTATTTTAGATATTAACCTTTAAATTAATTATATTCAACCCATTCTTAGGATGACTTATATTTTTGGAACGAAGGTAGTATATCTTTAGATTTGTCTCACAATGTAAGTGATTTTTTTTTTCCCTAATGCAAGTCATTTTACATTACTCATACAACATACTATCCTTTTCTCTATCTTAATCCTAAGTTATTATCAATCCAATCACTTTTCATTATTTAACAATTATTGCATTAATGATTGACAATGAGTAATTTAGACATTTAACCTCTAAATTTATTATATTCAACAACTTTCATAATATAAGTGAAAATTTCTAAATTGAGTTATATGACATTCAAACATTTTTTTAATTTTTGTAAAAAAATTATGATGATTTATATTTTGTGTTGGGATGAGTATTTTATTTTCAAAATAAAGTGTAAATATAACGTTGCACGTAACTTTAATTTAGCGGTAGTAAAAGAAGGTGCATAAATAAATGCATTTATTGGGTTTGATAGAAACTTTCTGGCTGGGGCGATCATTAATGAAGTTTTGTTTAGCTGAAATCTTTGACTTCTTTCTTGGCGTGAGAGCACACCATTAGGGGTGATTCTATGGTGGGGAGGCTCTAATGCGGAGATGTACACGTGACGTATACGGGCCACACGATTTCATCCTTGTGGGGAAATTCCCTATTATTAAAGCGTATGGCTTCGATCGTTTCGGATGTTGCGCGTATCACGTCTACATAGACCGCTAACTTTCCGTCGAATCACCCCACCATTAGTGTTGTCTCTGTTTGATGACATACGGACAGTGTACTACTCACCCCGTCCGTCTTTAAGGTCTTTTGGTTATTTTACACAGTTAAAAAAACCTAATAAATAAGTTATTTTTTAATATTTCAATGCAAATATAGTATTGGTTTTTGGGACCTGGCTAATAATACTATATTGTTAAGTGTGAAAATGAAAATAATGCATTTAATTTTATATTGTTTTGTGAGAAATACTTATATTTTGAGACACAACTAAAAATCCAAAAGCTACATATTACGGGACGGAGGGAGTATAATTTATTCTTTGTCACCATGTTAATTTTTACTACATCCGATCCAAAATATAAATCATCATACATTTTTTGATTTGTCTCACAATATAAGTCATTCACCATGTTAATGACATTCAACCACTTCCTTAATTTGTGTGAAAACTCCTACGATGACTTGTATTTTGGACCGGAGGTAGTATTTAACTAAGTTTCTTCCCGTCTTAAAATATAACCCGTCCCAAAATATAAATCCGTTTAGGGTTTTTTTACAAAGATTAAGAAAGTTGGTTTAATTGATTATGTGTCATTAACTTTGATGAAAAGGAGAAAATGTAATAAATTGTTCATTGATTATCTAAATGGATTTATATTATAAGACAAAATCAAAAAACTAATTGAACTTACATTTTAGGACGGAGGTAGTACTAGGGGTGGCAAATTTCCCGATAATCCCGACCCGTCCCGAAAATTTTATGATCCCAAAATTTCAGGATTTTTCCCGACCAGAAAAATGCGGGAAAGGGATCGGTATAAAACTCAATCCTGTCGGGTTCCCGATCCCGACCCGAATACATACTGATGTTGCGGGATGAATTATCACCAACAAGTTTGAGCGGATTTAACGGTGGATATCTGGATAAAGTGAGTGATTTTGCCGGCAATGTGCGGTGGTTACACGGCGGCGCTCAAGAACAAGAAGAAGATCTTTAAGAGCAAAATGAGGAGAATGTTTGGTGTTTTGTGTTTGCGGTATATGGATTTTGAGGTGGATATATAGCTGATTATGGGTGATTTCTCCAGTGAGCTCAAGAAAGAAGATGGAGCTTTTGTGGAGCAAGAGGAGGCGGGTGGTTTTTATTTATTTATATTATGAGATGAGCCTGAAGAGGCTGCCTACGTACACTTTTGTGAGGGATCAAGCCAAATGCGCTGTTCTCAGAAGAAAAATGGGAGAGACCTCTTGTGATGGAGGTGAAGATGATATTTATAGAGGCCCGGAGCTGGCCAGCTGGCGAGAGCGGGACGGTGCGCGGTGCGAGCACGGAGGGCTGTAAATCCTTGGCGGGCAGAGAGCCCTAGCGGACTCGTTGAAGGCTTTGCAGCGCCAAGAAAGACTGTTGAACGAGCGGGCAAGCGAGAAAGCCAGGAAGGTGCCGAGTTGTGGTTGGACTTAAGGTGCCGAGCCGGAAAGCGTCGTAAATGAACTTTGTTGCCTAGTTGTGTTGAAAGATGGCGAGCTGGAGGGGCAAGCAAGTCGCCCCCAGTGCTTTGTATCGAGCTAGTTATTTGATGCTTTACTATCGTTGCCTTGGCCAATAAAAGGATCGTGATATCGTGAGACGGAGCTGGCTCGAGGACCCTACCCGTTACTAGGCTTATGTCTCTTTTCTGGATTTGGCAGGGCCTTGCCGATTTTGGCATATCACACACACACACACACACACACACACACACACACACACACACACACACACACACACACATATATATATATATATATATATATATATATATATATATATATATATATATATATATATATATATATATATATATATATTTTTTTTCATCCCGATATAAATACCCACAACCCTATATACTAATAACATAAACCTACTACACTCTTTGCTTCCGCCGTTTCTGATCGGACTTTTCTAGATGTCCAATCTCACCGGCAGTGTACCGGGTCAATTGTAGTCTAGTAAGCGGTCAAGGTCGTATCCACGAGGATCGTGAGGTTGAACACCGAAAAGCTATCATTATCTTGATCTAAGTCGCAAATTAACATGAAAGTAATGTTTCTAGAAATCTACTACTAAAAAGGGTGATAAAATGATAAAAGAGCCTAGCCAAGATAATGCAATGATCAATTATATCTCTACTAGTATCATGGGAATGAACTACCTACCAACCTTCCATTAGTGTTCAAGTGTGTGTTACCGGTGCATTCCTAAGCAAGTGGTTCCACCTCATACGAGTGTATGGAACCACTCTATGCCTCCTCCTTGGCCTAGGTATCCTAAACCTAATGAATTGGCATGATACGAACTTGAATGCAATGACAATGTCAATACTCCCCGGATAAGAAATTGAATGCCACTTAAGGTCGATTTTACCTTCCGGTTCACCTATTCCTTCTCCCACACCAAGCATCTCCTTTCGGTCTCAACTAAGTGTTAGTAATACCATCCGCAACGGAAGCGATTTAAGGATCTAGATCTATAAATTACACGTAATAAAATAACTAGATCTACTCTACATGGAGGTTGTAGAACATACCTCTTGGATCTCAAAATCCAAGTAGAAGAACCGCAATAAGAAGAATAAATGATGGTGTGAAGAGCACCACGATCTTCCGCACGTGTGATCCGAGCAACTCCCGGTGGAAGGAAATCATCGTCTCGAATCATTCCGATATGCTACCCGGAAAACCTCCAAGATTTTCCCTCTTATTCCCCTTGGCCGAAATTTTCCCTTTCTCTCTCTAAGAGATGAAAGTCGAATTTTGTGTTGTGTGTAAGGCTTGAGAGAACTCTCTTTATATAAGAGAGTAATCCTTGACCTCCAAGGATTTTATTTTGCAAATAAATAAATCCAATACATAAAAGATAATCCCAAAATATTCTAGAACAAATCTAGAATAATCTTTATCTTTATTTTTTACCATAAATATTTATCCAATAAATATTTTGTGCACATGTCTTATTAATACACAAGAAAACAATCTCTTGCTCACTAAGACATGAGGAGGCCGAAAATTTCATCCTCCCTCCTAGGGTTGGATTTCGGCCATGACACACATATTGGGTCAAGTTTATGAAAAATGTCTTTTTTCACATATTTAATTATTTAGCCCAACTAATTTAATAGTCCACTAAACAATTAATTCACATATCGTTTTAATTAAATTCTAACAAGAACTAAATTAATATTATTAGGATTCGACGTCCGAGAATAGCTATGCTATATTGGAGGCACGTCGGGAACCATGGACTAATAATCAGCGGCTCCGATAAATCAAATAAATAATTATCTTACTAACAGAATAATTATATTCGATAAATCAATCACAGGAATATGCCACCATAATCCCGTGACTGCACTCCTCCGATTATAAGATTATATTTATCTCCTCACGAGAATGATAATAAGCGTCCATTGATATAAACATTACATATGGATTAATCCTCCATAGACTGTTCATTCTAAATCGGGAAGTTACCGTTAACCCTTTTTTTAGAACCTCTTATCCTTATTTACTATTAACCCCATAGTGATCAATTAATTCATACAACTCACTGGTAGCTAATCAGTGTAATATGAACTCGTACGATCGATCAGTTTCTAGGATTAACAAATAAGGGAACTGTCTATCTACTTCCATAAATGGAAGGAATGGATTCCGTATCTGTGATAACACAGACTACTCACTCAATCCAGTACAATGCCAAGATGGGGTAATTCAGATCACAGACTCAGTGTAATCCTTAACCGTCAAGTCAAACCTCATACTGATTCAAGCAGTTGACTGTGATCACCTCAGGATTAAGATATATCCATAAATATGATCATCGATTGATTCGATAAGACTTCTCGATTACGGAATTATATCGTGAACTCTAATCAAATCGGTCCAGCCATATATGATATATCTATCATATATAAATGCCCCACTAGGTTCTCTTAACCGAAAGTCCGGATAAGACAATCACACCTATTGTGTTCTAGGCGCATTAATAGCACGTTAAAGGAGAGACCCGATACTCTCGATTAACTTCACTACGGGCTAATTGTATTTTAAGTACATCTTCACTAACTCAATCCTCCCGTGTATATCCCATACACTGAGTTAAGTGATTACATAAACGATATACTTTAGGGTTTTCTGTAGTGTAAATACTATTGTCACATCGGTGAATATGAGAATAATAAATATGAATAATAATATCATTTCATTTATTAAATAAAACAATTACAAAATTGTCTTTCGGGCATTACACCTAACACTAAGTGTGTGTGTGCAAGTGCTAGGTGATCAATCCAACACCAACAAGCAATACATTGCAAATAGGAAAAAATAACAACAACACATGAAGCTATGAAATGCAAACTAACATTCCCAATCAACTAATAGAGATTAAAACTATCACAAAAACATTATCTTGGCTAGTTTGGGACTAGCCACTCATGGATATAAACTCTAACATGTCAAAGCTTGAAATCATATCAATAAGAACAATTAACACAAAGTAAATATAAAGATTTACCAACAACAAGCTACAAACTTGAAGATGGAAGCTTCATTCAACTTCAAAAGCCTTCAATGGAGTTTTACACAAAAGTGATGAAACTTCATCCACCAAATGATTCTAGAAATCAAACTAACAATCCTTAATGTTTACAATGATATTAAGAGATAAACTAGTGGCAAGATTTGGTTAGAAAAGCCCCTTGGGGCGTGGGGGTGTCTCCAAGAGAGAGTGAGAGATTGGGGAAGAAGATGGGAATGAATAGTTAGGTAAATTCGATCTAAAAAGGGATTATATGGCTGAGGTGACGTTTTGGCCCGCGTCACAAAAGGTTTGGCGTGCGTCACAAAAAGGGCTGAAACTCTCTCGAATAGCTACGGTGACGTTTGGCGCGCGCCACAATAAGTTGGCATGCGCCAATTCACATCGGCTCGAAAAATTTCCATAACTTGAGTTGACAAAACTTCTACTTTTTATAATACATCTTTTACACATTTGGGTGAAACTAAGCAAATAATGACTTGAATTGATAATATTCGAGATGTGTTCTTGCTCATCGCGACAATCAACTTGCCACCCGCCATCTTTTTTCGCTCTCCGGCCGTCGACTAGCCACCCGTCGCCGTCGACTCGTCGCCGTTAACTCATTTCTCCGCCCCCACCTTTTGAACTATTGTTTTGATCAAGTATTTGTTGTCTTTTTTTTTTATTGACATGAATAATTTTTAACATCATATGTTCGGGACATTCATTCCCGACCCGACGGGATCCCGAACATTCGGGTATCCCGATTGTCGGGACCTGACGCTTATCGGGTACGGGCTCGGAAAGAAAAATGAAATCCCGAATCTTGTCAGGACGGGTTTCAGATAGGAGGCTTACGGGTCGGGTCCCGACCCGATGTCATCCCTAGTTTGTATTCATTACCTTCAAAAAAATATAAACCATTTTGAGTGTTTTTAAATAGATTAAGAAGGTGGTTGTGTGAATAAATTAAAAAAGAAGAATAACTATAATGTCCATTAACTACCATTACTGCAATACTTATAGAATGGTTGAATTTTTAATAAAGTAATGATAATATAGAAAAAAATAGAAATAAATGTTTAATGGGTGATATAGATGACATATATTCAAGAGGATAACCAAGGTAGGGTAGGAAGACCGGGGATTTGACCCGATAGGGAAAGCACAACACAATTCTTAAGGTTAGTAAAGAACCTTTTGTATGTGGCCCTCTGACGAGCTACTTCGTTCCTCTTTCGAAGATTAAATCCTCGCCTTATAGAACACGCATCTCTTGGATCGCCTTATTGAATTAGCGAACGCCAGAAGACAAAGTAGTCACACAAGGACATTCAGCTTATCAGGGGCAATGGCTTCACCTACGTCAAAGACAGCCGATTCGGCCTACTAACATGTCTTCTGCTGGGATTGGATGTCTGGTGGTACCTTCTACCGGAGCCCCCTTGAGGGATTTTCCGGTAAGGAAGTAAAACAAGTTCTTTGAAGGCGTACCACACTAAGCAAAGAGATGGTCTGATTTATATTTTGGGCCAGATGGAGTAGTTCTTAAACTCATATACGTATTGACTTCATGACATAGCTCATTAGTAAAAAAAATACTGAAGTGTTGAGTGTTGTAGACTCAACTTGTGAATGAAAGATACGCCCAAAGGAAAATGCTCCTTTGGATAATATCTAAGCAAAATAGTTTCTTCACAGACATTACGTTCGTTTTATTCAATGCAAAACCCGATATAAACCTTATTTTAAACATATTTTATTCGAATCAAATCGTAATATTCTAGGTTCAATTTGGCATTTCCATTCCTTGGTTTAAAATGTAAAATGAAAAAACTTGTAGCAGGCAGCAAATCATTACCACAGTAAACTCTCGATAAATGAATATCCGATAAAGTAATATCCTCACTACGTGATATTGTCAGAAATATCAGGTTTGCGGTAACAGTGATATACTGAGGATATAAGGCTGTGTATGTATGATTTTTCCGGTGAGAGGCGGTGGAGCATATTGATTTGAGTTGTGCCTGAAAGGCTGCCTACGTACCCTTTTATAAGGGATCAAGCCAATGCGTAGTTCTTAGAAGAAAAGGTGAGAGCGTTGTAATGGAGGTAAATGTGATATTTATAGAGGCATGAATGCCGAGTGGAGGTCGGACTTAGAGCTTCGTACCGAGCTAGTTGTTAGCTGCTTTATTCCCGTTGTACTAGCTAGTGATGAGGATCGTGATATCGTGAGACGGAGTTGGGCCGATGACCCTGTCCGCTACTGGGCTTATGTTGATTCTGGTATATCACTAAGATAATAATTTTTTCCGGTCCCGATTTGGGCATGTGTACTACAGTAATAATTTCGCTAAATGCATTAAGTAATAAAAAGAAATTGAATATAGTAAAGCCTAATAAAAAAATATCAAATAATAAATACATAATTCCAGTTATAAATTTATATTAAAATTACATATTTTCGAAATTTCACATTTCACTTCATATTTTCTGAAAATATGCATCTAAAGTAACTTGTTTCTTCTTAGTGGCTGACGATGCCAAAAATGGTACATCAATGTTATCAAACGGAAGGATATCATTTCTAGGTGTACAGTGGTGGCTCTCCGGCCAAATGGATGGTGTTTGGGGTGGTTGTGAGCTGAGCCGTGGAGGCTGCCTACGTACCACACCGTAGAGAGGGATCAAGCCACGCGTAGTTCTCGGTATTGGAAGAGTTGGCTTATTTAGTGTGGAGCCAAGTGTTGTATTAGGCATATTGAGAATCATTTGTTATGGTGGAGGGAGACCTCCTATTTATAGGTATGAGCCCATTTAGGGCTTAGTGTGTATTTACGGTTAAGGCCAAACGAGTAGGATAAGACACGTGGCTAAGATAATGGGCTCGGATACGAGGCTTAGCGGATGATCGAGGCCTCGAGCCGAGGTAGACGAATCGAGGTCAAGAGGCCGAGGTCGACGAATCGGGGTCGAGAGGCCGAGCCCGGTGATCTTCACAATATATAAGCTCGCCGAAATAGGCGAGGTCAGCGATAAACTCGTTGGGCGGGCCCCGCAGTGCAGGGGTCCGCTTCGGCCGATACATGTCGCGGAGGGGCTCGATAATCACCGGTTTAATCGATGGCGAGACGTTGACATACTTGACCGGGCATTGGCGATCTCGGCCGGGAAGATAAAATATTATAATAGGAGCGGGGCAATTTACGGTGTATCAAAGGCCCCTGCTTCGTGCCTTGAGCGATTCTCTTGAAGCGAAAGGGATAGAGCAAATAATTACGGATTATATGCAAGGAAATTGTTCGCGAGTTGGGCGTCACGGCGCGTCGTCTTTCCTCTTTGCCTTGTTGTAGAAGAGTAGGCCATATAATAATATAATGCATTGTCTTTGCATGTAAAGGCCCCCGTGCAAATGCAATGTCGGCGAAGTCGGGTTTGCAAGAAGTGCCCACGATTGGCGAGTTCCACAATAACAATGCCGAGATGGATCGGACTTATAAGAGAAGGCTCGCCGAATGGCGAGTTCCAAAATAATGATGCCGAGATAGATCGGACTTATAAGAGATGTTCGCCGAATGGCGAACTCCGAAATAATAATGCCGAGATAGACCGGGCTTATAAGAGAAGGCTCGCCGAATGGCGAATTCCAAAACAATGATGCCGAGATAGATCGGACTTATAAGAGATGTTCGCCGAATGGCGAACTCCGAAATAATAATGCCGAGATAGATCGGGCTTATAAGAGAAGGCTCGCCGAATGGCGAGTTCCAAAATAATGATGCCGAGATAGATCGGACTTATAAGAGATGTTCGCCGAATGGCGAACTCCGAAATAATAATGCCGAGATAGATCGGGCTTATAAGAGAAGGCTCGCCGAATGGCGAGTTCCAAAATAATGATGCCGAGATAGATCGGACTTATAAGAGATGTTCGCCGAATGGCGAACTCCGAAATAATAATGCCGAGATAGATCGGGCTTATAAGAGAAGGCTCGCCGAATGGCGAGTTCCAAAATAATGATGCCGAGATAGATCGGACTTATAAGAGATGTTCGCCGAATGGCGAACTCCGAAATAATAATGCCGAGATAGATCGGGCTTATAAGAGAAGGCTCGCCGAATGGCGAGTTCCAAAATAATGATGCCGAGATAGATCGGACTTATAAGAGATGTTCGCCGAATGGCGAACTCCGAAATAATAATGCCGAGATAGATCGGGCTTATAAGAGAAGGCTCGCCGAATGGCGAGTTCCAAAATAATGATGCCGAGATAGATCGGACTTATAAGAGATGTTCGCCGAATGGCGAACTCCGAAATAATAATGCCGAGATAGATCGGGCTTATAAGAGAAGGCTCGCCGAATGGCGAGTTCCAAAATAATGATGCCGAGATAGATCGGACTTATAAGAGATGTTCGCCGAATGGCGAACTCCGAAATAATAATGCCGAGATAGATCGGGCTTATAAGAGAAGGCTCGCCGAATGGCGAGTTCCGAAATAATGATGCCGAGATAGATCGGACTTATAAGAGATGTTCGCCGAATGGCGAACTCCGAAATAATAATGCCGAGATAGATCGGGCTTATAAGAGAAGGCTCGCCGAATGGCGAGTTCCAAAATAATGATGCCGAGATAGATCGGACTTATAAGAGATGTTCGCCGAATGGCGAACTCCGAAATAATAATGCCGAGATAGATCGGGCTTATAAGAGAAGGCTCGCCGAATGGCGAGTTCCAAAATAATGATGCCGAGATAGATCGGACTTATAAGAGATGTGCTATAAGGAGTCGTTCTCGATATACGCTAGTAGCAAGCGGTTTGAAATGCACGGTATAGAACGTCGGATATGCCGCAAAGGTCATTCGATCGCACTTTGCGGCTTGAGATGCACGGTATAGAGCTAATCGGATATGCGCGAGGCATTCGATCGCCTTTGCGGCTTGAGAGCTTGCGATGTGAATCGTCCGTGCTCGTTGGTCGACCGAGGTCGACGGGTGCACGGCATAGAGCGTCCCGGATATGCCGCGAGGAGGCTGTTCGGTCGGCCGCGGCTTGCGGCTTGAGATGCGATGTCGAGGACACCGGCTTTGCGCTTTGCTATGGCGGGGGCTTCTTCCTTGTTGTGTTGCGAAGAGCCATCTTCGTATGATTGTGAGATGAGAACTTGGGAGTCGCTCGCGAGACCAAGCCGTGAGTTGATATGCGGTACGCCGGGGAGGTCTTCGTCAAACCCTTGGGAGAAGAAGCTAAGCGCGGTGAGGTGGTGCGCCGTACATCAAAGCGACCCCAAATACCGGGGACTTCGCCTATGATAAAAAAGATATCCATGGCGAAGCTCAAATCCGAATTATCAAACGAAGTAAAAACCGCGGGGAAGAAGTCATCTACGGGTAGTAAAACTTGCTTCGAAAGTCGAGACGTCGTGTGTTAGAACTTAAGCGGCACGCGAGGACATTTGAGAAATGTATTTCAATTGAGGAAGTCACTGAGATCACAAATGTGAGTTGTTGCCGAGGTCACAAAAGTGAATTGTTGCTGACGGTCGCGAGCGAAGTCAATGACGGTCGAGCCGCGATGATTCTCGAAGAATACTAGAAGTCTATCGGCCGTAAAAAGCTGCGGTGGCGAAGCAAGATCGGTGCGGTATCATTCGATTACCCTTTTCGGCGAGACTAGATGGGAAAGTATATCTATGGTCGAAGAAAACTACGGAGCGATGCAGAACCGTTGAAGCGCACCCCAATGGTTAACGGGAGGCGGTGCTCCATGTAGTTGGCGCGGTGCACCGAACCGTCGAGGCGGACTCTAAACGATTGAGGGCCGTGCGCTAGGCTTGTTCAACAAGTATGTCTATTTTCGCAATAAAAATGGAAGCACCGAAAGAGTATGTACACGTATACTCCGATTCCAAACTTTGTAAAAACAATTTCATTTGATCTCGGAAAAGTTTTAATTTTCCCAATTAAAACACAAGTACTAAGACGAGGGGGTACACCCCTACTCCCCTTTTTTTTTTTTTTTTTTTTTTTTTGTGCGAGTAGCTATGACGTGTAGAACCTCTCAAGACTGCGAGTGGCGAGGTGTCGAGATCGATCGAGGCCAAAGCTAAGTCGAGGCCTTCGGAGGCCGAAGCTATGGCGAGGCCAAAATGAGGCCGTTGATGTCGAGGACGAACTAAAGCCAAAGCTAAGTCGAGGCCTTCGGAGGCCGAAGCTATGGCGAGGCCAGAACGAGGCCATTGGTGAGCGAGGCCGATCCGAGGCCCAAGCTAAGTCGAGGCCGGCGAGGGCCGATCGAAAATAACATAACCAAGCCGATAGAGGCCGCAAGTAAAATATAGCGAGGCCGGACGCGGCGGCGAGATAATATAACGAGGCCGGAGGCGGGGCCGGCCGAAATAACATAGCCGGGCCGATAGAGGCCGCGGGTAAAATATAGCGAGGCCGGACCGTGCCGGCCGCCGAGATAATATAATGAGGCCGGACGGGGGGCCGGCCGAAATAACATAGCCGGGCCGATAGAGGCCGCGGGTAAAATATAGCGAGACGGGACCGTGGCCGGCGAGATAATATAACGAGGCCGGACGGGGCCGGCCCGAAATAACATAGCCGGGCCGATAGAGGCCGCGGGTAAAATATAGCGAGGCCGGACGTGGCCGGCCGAGTTTACATGTAAAGATGGGCCTATAAGGGCCGTCTCTAGAACACCGCGAGGGGCGATTTAGCCCGCGGTTCCGAAAGGTCGTGAGGCGAGCGCCGTACCACCACGCAAGTTAGGTACGAAAGAAAACACAACCTATCCTCGAGCAATTCTAAAAGATAAGGCAAAAACGCGTGGGTTGCACGGAGTCGCTTATAGTGTTAGAGGTTTAAGGGTCTTATCTCGTTGGTGTGACCCGTGTGTTTTGACTAAATGGCGGCTCGTTTATAAATGTAACGCGCGATGCCAAAATAAGCTAAAGCGTAAAGCTTAAAAATAAATGAATCGATTAGCTTACTTGTTCCGCCGAGCCCGATAAGAAAACCATAAAATCCGAAAAATCCAATGCGAGGCCCCGGCAGCACGGAGATTTTCCTCCTCCCGATCGGTTCGCTCATTGTCTTCGGCTCTCCTAACCCCGACCAAGTCGATGGCGATCGGAGCTTTGGCGGGGATGGGACCGAAGATAGGCGGAGGTTGTATTAGCAAGGGGGATGCTTTGCTACGACAAGTATGTCATTTACTATCTTCATTCGCGCGACATATTCCCCACTCTTTTAGCTTTGCGAGATCGGCCTCGGCGAGTTTTGGGCTTGTGGTAACGTTTGCTCGGCGTCGCCAATGGTGCTGCGAGCTCGGTTTTCTTTAGATTGGCCAATTCTAATTCCAAGTCCTTGATCCTCGCCCGCTTTCTCGAGGTCACTAAGTTGATTCGCGGCCCCCAGCGACGCCGTCCCTCGGTAGGCTGCGGCGTCTTGCTTACCTGCGTGATTATGACCTCGCTATCTAGCGGGTTGTCTTCAACCATTTTATCAACGATCGAAAGCTTGCTTTGGGGAGATTTGGTAGTGGGTTACGGTGGCGGACACGTGGTGTGAGATAAGCGGGCGAAATATTCGGCGAATCCCGTTTTCCCGGGTTGTTAATCCGACATGCAACTCAATCCAATTTGAGGTGTGAACCCAACGACGACGGCCGAGACACGATAACGGCCCAAATATTTCCGAAATGGTAACTATTTGATTTGGTAATTTTGATTTAGACCAATAGTTTGATACCCAAATCGGCCAAAATTTTAAACGTTGATCTTTGACACGATTACGGGCTTCTCTCCTATCCTTTAACCAACATGCAATCACCGAAATTGACGAGTTGAAAGCAAACGGAGCTCTTCACGGCCGTACACGGTTGAATATCACTCCGATGGTGAATCTTCGAACGCAAAGGGTGATATAGAACTATGTATTTTAAAAGACCGATTGAAGAACTTACCATTTTTGGTCTTTGAATGGGACGATCTCGGTGAGAAACTCTTGTAGATGCACCTCTCCAAAGCGTGAGTTTGACGAAACGTCGCCGGAGAAGATGACCGGCGATGCAGATCTGCTCAAGAACACGGCGGTGCAGCTGGCTATTTCAATTCTTTCCCGGTAACGGAGCCATTTGACGATGCCAAAAATGGTACATCAATGTTATCAAACGGAAGGATATCATTTCTCGGTGTACAGTGGTGGCTCTCCGGCCAAATGGATGGTGTTTGGGGTGGTTGTGAGCTGAGCCGTGGAGGCTGCCTACGTACCCTGTAGAGAGGGATCAAGCCACGCGTAGTTCTCGGTATTGGAAGAGTTGGCTTATTTAGTGTGGAGCCAAGTGTTGTATTAGGCATATTGAGAATCATTTGTTATGGTGGAGGGAGACCTCCTATTTATAGGTATGAGCCCATTTAGGGCTTAGTGTGTATTTACGGTTAAGGCCAAACGAGTAGGATAAGACACGTGGCTAAGATAATGGGCTCGGATACGAGGCTTAGCGGATGATCGAGGCCTCGAGCCGAGGTAGACGAATCGAGGTCAAGAGGCCGAGGTCGACGAATCGGGGTCGAGAGGCCGAGCCCGGTGATCTTCACAATATATAAGCTCGCCGAAATAGGCGAGGTCACCGATAAACTCGTTGGGCGGGCCCCGCAGTGCAGGGTCCGCTTCGGCCGATACATGTCGCGGAGGGGCTCGATAATCAACGGTTTAATCGATGGCGAGGCGTTGACATACTTGACCGGGCGTTGACGATCTCGGCCCAGGGAAGATAAAATATTATAATAGGAGCGGGGCAATTTCTGGTGTATCAGTGGCTAAACCAAATTCGATCCCATCTTTAACTTTTTGTAGAGCATACACAACTTCATGAATATTTTGTTTATGTTGTAGCAAGTAGTTCTGTAAGGTGATAGTTGCTTGAAAGACTTCAAGGAACTCCTTTCAAATGATAAGAAGCCATTGGGAAAACAAGATACGTACAATATGTGGTTGTAAATTATGTTATACTGTGTACTTATTTATAAAGAATTGAAACATTTTCATTTTTAATTTCGATAATAATCCAAGAACACAAATTCTTATAATCTTTCTAATTTCCAAAGCATTTTAATTAATATTTGTCTCTTTATTTTACAGACTAGATGTATAATATTAATTATTTCTTTATAAAATAATAAATATTAATTTATCGATAAATGAATAAATTATTCATTTATCGATAAACAAATAAACTCGTTAAAGTAATAGTTTTGATTGGTTCTCGTTAAAGTAATAATTTTCCTTGAATTTCGTTAATTGATTCAATTATATATGCATTTATCGAGAGTTTACCATATATTATGCATATTATAATAATAGTCCATGTTGAGCATGAAAATTGATGAATTTTATAAGCCCGGAGAATGCGCAGAAAATTTAGGGGAAAGCACATGTCAAGAAAGTGGTCAAAGATGTTAACCTTTGTTGTTCGTTTTTTTGGGACCTCTCAGTCCAATAAACAAATGCATTATCACTATAAAATTATTAAAATGAATTTCGTCCTAAAATATAAGTTATTAGGAGTTTTTACACACAGATTAAGAAAGTGGTTGAATGTCATTAATATGAAAGGTAATGTCTAAAATGTCCCTTGACTATCATTAATACAATAGTTTTTAAGTAATGGAAAGTTGTTAGATTCATAATAAATTAGGGGTAAGGTAGAAAAGAATAAATAAATGTTGCATTGATAATGTAGAATGACTTATATTGTGGGACAAATCAAAATGTATAGAATGACTTACATTTTGGGACGTAGGTAGTATGTATATATCACGTCAAAAGTATATGGTTTGGTAGTGGTACTCGAGCCTCACTTATAAACAAGATGATCCATCACCAGGATCCTGTCCCTATCAGAGGTAATCAGAGGAAGCCCCCACCGTGTGGTGTCGTCCCAAAACTACGGTCTAGAGAGCGTTAATTGACTTGTAATGGACCTCATAACTACATGACGTAGTCTGAGTAGTAACTACTTAAACCTTTCATCCTCGCTTGACTTAAAAGTCTAATTCGAGTTAACAATTTTATTATGTCTCACGTTTATATAAGAGTGGTTTTTTTTTTCCAACATTCAATATGGTGTGAGTGTGTGTAGTGTATATATATATTATATATTTGGTACTTAATAAACATTTCTTGCTTCTGATTCAACAAATAATGAACTTTAAATATTGTAATATATATAAAAATATATATATAAAAAATAAAGGCACATTACACCATGTTTAGATAGACGGTGGGGGGAAATTTAGCACTAGCAGAAAGTTCAAACAGATGTGCAATACTATTAATTAATTAATAAATTAATTAGTACTGATAATATATTATAAGTTGACAAAACGTAAGCATGATTAAATAAGTTAATCACATGCATTTTATACAGATACTTTGCACAAGGGTAGCATGTTCCTCGAAAAATGAAGAATGTGGGTTTTGTAATATTGACGTAGGGGAGACATTCCTTCCTTCCTATATATGCGCAGTTATTTATTTAAGGTTTCGCTCTTAAATAAATAATGATAAAAATGGAAACATAATGTCATTTCATATGCATGCATGTTTAATGATACGGATCGGAAATCTGTTATATTTTACAATTACTAAGCTTAATGTTACATATTATAGTTCAATACGGATCAATAGATATCAATATATAAAAATAAGGAGGTCGGTACACATATAAAATATGTATATAAAAAAAAATTCCACTGTAATATTTTTTTTAGCGGATCGGATGAGCCATTTTCTAACACATGGAGCCGCCCCTGCATGCATGTGTGATATTTGATATGCACCCTTAATGAAACCACGGTTGATCTTCGCAATCACTATTTTAAAAAAAAAATTTTTGACTTTGCAATGGTTGAAATTTGTCTTTGATAAAATCGAGTTTAGTTCATAAATCCGAGTATATATGGAGATGTTGAATTTCACTGTGATGCCCAAAAAATAGATTGAATGTGGATTCAATAACAGTGTCCCTTATTAATTAAGGAGATGTTGTGTTTCATTGTGGTGCTTCAAAAATATATTGACTATAGTATCAATAGCACTACCCTTATTTGGGTTTTGTTTATTAAGGGCCCGTTTGTTAAATCTGAAATATTAAATATGAAGTATGAAGTATGAAGTCTGAAGTCTGAAGTCTGAATACATCAAGTAACTGAATAATGTAAGTGCTTAAATGAATTAGACGGTTTGGTAACACTTTAAATCTAAAATCGAAATATGTTTTATTTTCACAATTATATATACACACACACACATACACACAAATCCATACATACAGATACAATATAATCTCGATAAATGAATAACATCGCCAAATGAATAATTTTCTCTGGTCCCGACTTGGGCAAAATGGCTTAAAATAATGTTCGAGAAATGAATAACTTCGCTAAACGAATATTTTTTTTTTGGTCTCGAGGGTATTCATTTATCGGGGTTATACTGTATATATACATCCGTGCATCCATACATAAATAGATATTTGTATATATAGACACATATATACATGGATATATAATGACAAGGTTTATTATGCTAGATTTCACGTAAGTTATACATGTGTATTTTAAATAATATTTGATCACTTAAATGTATTACCTATTTTATATTATTTTTATACAATAAATAATTTCATAGACAATGCTAAATATAAATACCTTAATCAAAGTAATCACTTTACTCAGTAGATAAAATATTAATAAAGCACATAAAAAAAAAAAAAAAAAAAAATAGAAGGTAATAGGCTGAGCAAAATATCTAGTAAACCAAACCAAACCGTAAACCAACCCGACCAATCCGAAAGTAATCAAACCAATACAAACCAAATGAATTGGTTTGGTTTGAACCAAACCGAATCGCATTGGGTTGGTTTCGGATATTTTTAATTATACCCAACCCAAACCAAAGTTTTTATACAATATATATAATATATCCACCCAATCCAGTATAACCCAAACCCATTATGTAATAATACACTAATCTAGTAGTCTCGGTCCACACCACTCACTTAGTCCATGCCCGATAGTCCATCTTAAGTAATTAAGCCAATTCGCGTTCAGTGTCATGTAACATTTTACCTTAAACCTAAACCTACCGCAGTAGCCAAAGCTTCTCGCCTCCCTCTCGCCATTTCCCAGTTTCAGAGTTCACCATCTCCGTTCGCCGTCGCTCTAGCCTCTAGATCTCCATCATCGTCTCCCTCTCGCCATTTCTCGTTTTGGTTGGAAGATGCTAATGGTGTTTTGATTATTTTGTTGTGTCAACATTCAGCCATTTGCTCTTTTGATGTAAATATGTAAATCAATAAATGCATGTATGTATGTATTCAACTATAGATGATTGATTGTAGCTAAATTATATTGTAATGTGTTGTTACTTGTTAGCTGTTTTAAGTTTTTTTTTAATCATTTTGGTTTGTAATTTATTTTAGTTTGGTTATAGCTACTTAAAGTTTGTGTAAAAAGGTTGGTTTTATTAATTTTTTTTTAAAGATTAGGCTTGTTAAACCGAAACCAACCCAATCCAAACCGAAACCAATTTGAACACCATTGGGGTTGACTTCGTTTTGGTTTAGTTTGGGGAACGAATTATGGCGCCCCAAACCGACCCGAGTCTTTCAAAACCAACCCAAACCCACCCAAATCAATCCAAGCTCAACCCTAGAAGGTATGCTTAAAAGAAGGAACGTGTAGACGTGGTGTCAATGGGGCCGGCACATTATTTTCAGCGTTAAGCATCTCTATATGCTCCGGAAACTTTTTAATTTTTTCAATGTAAAATTAAGTGGTACTAAAAATATTAACAAACAACTCTAAATCTAACCACCACTTAATTTTCTTAGAATAAGTACTTAATTTGTTTACCAAACAGGCCCTAAGTTGGCTGAAATCTTGATTTACCTTACAATGATATCGGGATAGAAATATAAATGAGCAAAATGAGTCGCGAGCAATGACGAAGCCAGGATTTAGACATTGTGTCGGTTAATAAACTATATATGGATGATCAGATGTAGGGGCAGACCCATATAGGTTAGTATGCAAAATTTAGAAATATGTGCGAAAATTGTGAATTGATTGTTAGGCTGTATTCGGATGATCGAATGAACTGAACTACGATAAACTGAGAATTTAATTTAGATTATATAAACTTTTTCTTTGATTATATAAGCCATTTGATTTGATTATATATGATCAAAATAACATGCATGAAAATGACCATAATAACCCAATGGAAACACATGTCCAAAGTACTAGTATATTACAAAGAGCAACATGTGCAAAGGGTCATCAAAGCACATTTTGTGGGGTAATAACAATGACAAAAGTTGACTAACTTTATGCATTATTATTATTATTCATTTAAAATAAAGATGATGACATGTTGTCCTCAATTAATGTCACAAAAAATTAACAAAATAAGAAAAAGAAAAAGACCATTCACTAAAATAGTATTCACAACGTCACTACAATGTCATTCACTTGTAAGAACCATACCTACAAATTTTTTTGACATGTTGTCCTCAATTAATATCCGGCAATGTTTACTAAATTTTCAACACATTTCTTTCATTTCATATATTCGAGTAATCTATATGTACATACAAATCTTGTATTCAACTCTTGAAAATTACATATTTGCCCCAAGCGTATATCCGATGCATACCTGTATCGGATACGGGACACGCTACCGGACAGAAGCGCATCCGTGCATCATAGTCCACACTTTTGTGCTATTCAATTGAAAAGCAAACATCAATAGTGGCTCAAACATCAAACACAAATGAAGAGAGCATGTATCACTAATAGAGCATAACAATACCCTTCAAGAAAGTGGGACTTCCCATTCAAAAGTAATACAAGAACTAAGCCTTGAACTATATATATTTCATGAACTTGAAGTTCTCCCACCTTTTTAACTCTTCTAGAAGATTCTAGAAAACAAAGAATGGATCACAGAATATACTTTGTTTGTTTGTAAAGCTTCCATTAGGAATCCCAGTATTAAACACATGTATTTAACTATGTACTGATATAGTAGCATATATTATCCATAAATAAACTCCCCATTGTTTGTTTGTTTACCTCACTTTTGTCATCTTCAACCGTTAACAATCGTATCAAGGCGGTGATCCAAAATGCAGGAGACGGTATCCATGAACGCAGCTTCACTCGAACATGGAAGCACCGAGTCCTGAGCTTCACGGATGATTTCTTCAATCACTGATTCTTTGTTCAGTTTCTCTCTGCACATAATGCTGCCTATGTCGAATGGAGTAAGGCCTTTTTCGGCTCCTTTCTTTAGAAGCATGGTGGAGATACGAAATATACGTGCACATTCATGAGGTAGTTCCCAGCCGTAGAATTTCAATAAGGCGATATCTTCTTCTGCATTTAGGGAAGTTATGTAGTCGAGAGAGTCGGGGCTGAAGGGTTGGCGAGCTTGTGGCCAGTATAACCAGTCAAATGTGCAATCTTCAAACTGCATATGAAAACCAAAGGGCTAATGCTCAGGAAATGCTGTAACACTCATGTGAGTACTACTTTGAATGGATCACTAACAAAAACTCATACACGCCCACCTATTATTTACATTTTCATAAAGGAAATCCGTTCTAAAGGTCATACAGAGGGCCCCAGATAAAGGCTGGGAACATAAGTTCCAGTGTAGCTTGATGTGGTTTTGCTATCTGCTAAAGCGCATTGGATATAGCCAGAACGGATTCATACGTAAAATTATATAACATCTGCATTGCTACATCAGGAAATCCTAAAATTAAGGCTCTATGATGGTACTACCTGGAGAGTAGCAATAAAATATAAGTTTACTAGGTCTGTTTTAAACAAAGACAAGATAGTTTTCTCTAAAATGCAGTAAAATTACTATTGGTGATGTTGAGTTAGTTGTCTTGGCACAATCCTTCCTGGAGAGACTAAATTGAAATTCCAATGAAGAAGTAAATGACTGCATATAATAAGGGATAGTAAGAGAGAGAACTTACACTCTCAGGCAAGCAATAACCATGATCAATAGGAATCAGAACAGTTTTGCCATCTTCAGCTCTGTTCAACAATATATTTCCCGAATGCCGATCAGCATTTGCCAGCCTGATATCTAATACAGCGATTTTGTGGACTTCCTCCACCGGAAAAGCAGAAGGACCGAAATCCTCACAACTTCCGCTATTCTCCATGTACATCTGCAAAGATCCAATCTTGGTATCTACAATTCCTGGATGATTAAAACCGTCGTGCAGACACCTAATCAAGAGCGTAGGGGGAACACCGGCAAAACCTTCATCTTTTCCGGAAAAAGACCGACGACCACTCTTTGGATGATCCAAGATGTATGCAGCACATTCCCTAAATGCCCCTTCTCCTACTCTTGTCCCTTTCTTCAATCCTTCACCATCCATGGACAAAGGTAAACCTCTTGGATTGTTAATAGCCATAGGCTCTTCATCGATGGGCTTAAACACTGCCACGTATTTCGTTCCTGATGCGTCCAGCATAAAGTACGTTCCCCCTGTTCCCTCTGAAGACCTTATTGGTACATGCCCCTTTTCCAACCCCTCCAAAGTGGAATTCACCAAATCTTTAAGGGCAAACGGTAATTCAATCTTCGGGTTAACAATAACAGGTTCCAACGGAAAATCTCTATCTGGAGGCTTCCGGGAGACGAAAAGACTTTCTTTTGTCTCTTTCTCACACTTGTTTTCCTTATCCACAGCATTCGGTTTAGGAGCATCGATGCATAACTCGGTCGTCCTTGCAATCGATTTAGCCCTTATCTTTGCGGATTTCCGAACAAACAAGTGAATGACAGCATTGTTATGCTTACAAATATCATTAATGAGTCTCTCATCTTCAAGGTTCTCACCATCACACAAGACCTCTTGATCATCGATATCGCCTAAATCATTTTTCACTTTCGAAACCTGTCTCTTAACATACGCCACATCATGGTTCCTATTAACATGAAACTTAAGCTGTTTCCCACATGAAGTATTCACATTGATGAGCAATAGATCCGATGACCGGAGAACCAGATGCAGAACATTCCCATCAGAGACTCCATAATCACGAACGCACGAAGTGCTCCTTGCCAATTCCCGGCCACTACACACCAATTTCTGCTTCTTATTAACCACAAAACCTTGATTGTTCTGAATCCGTAACTTCACCGATTCGATAGAATCAGACTCCAGGACCCTCATTGGCACCACAGACCCCGAAACAGCCACGTAAATCAAAATCGACTCGTGGCTGTCGACAACTGAAGGTGACAATGGCGGAGTTCTCACTAGAGTCTCCTCGAGAGAGCTAATTGCAACCACAGCGGCTGATGACATATTTCTCTAATCAAGCAGTCAAGGCTTAAAATTCCCAAGGCCAATCGAACCCTAGGAATCACAGAAACGGAAATAAAATAAAATAAAATCTAAAATTCCAAGGTAATAGCTAGCTTTTCTGCACCAAATACCGTCTTATTTACAAGAAAACTATCAAATCGGTGCGAAAATTTCCCATCACGCAATCATAAATCGATTGTAGAAAAAATTAAAAATTAAAAAACTAAAAAAAATTTATCAAAGGAATAGGCGCTTTCAAGTCCGATTATGCAGGATTAAATCATGGATGAAAAGCGCGATGAATGGAGGATTCTTACCGAAGTGAGCAAGAACCAAAGGAAAGAGGAGTAGACGAGCTGTGATTTATGGAAACGGAAACTGAGCGGCGAAGAGGACCGCCGTGCTTTACGGTCGAAACGGCGATTTTTTGTCAACGACTTTGGCGATTTCTCTGTGCTTTTTTTTTTGCCTTCCAGAACGAAGCTTGTTGGCCGTGACTTTTCCGACACGATAGGGATTTGACGTATGAATGTTTGACGATGATATTTGAATGGGAAATGTCTAGGTGACACGTTACTATTTGCTCGCTTTTACGCTTTTTGGTGCCACGTAGATGCTGACTGGGCCTAATGGATAAGTCTGATGATATACTTCGAGTTGTTAAACAAATAAAAGGCAATCCAAGATACATTCTTGGACTCAGCCATAAAATACTTAAAAACACCATCTTTTACTCACTCTCAGCCATTCAATCCCTTTACAGCTCACCCTTAGATTACACGTGGCCCCGTTATTCCGGTGGTGCATTATTTAGCATCGTCATTTGGCGCTAGAAGGAGGGCATTCTACCGGTGAGTGGGTAAAGAAATCGCAATGGCACCACCAACAAAGAAGAAAGCAACGAACAGCAAGAACATGCAGATCGAGGAGCAAGCGGAGATGTAGATCCGGCGGGAGCTCCATCTCGTATTCAAGAAGTCCCCACGGGATCTAGATTGGCCGCTGCAGATCCACCCAGACCTCAGCTTCCCCCACAACTACAGGACATGGCCGATCACTTGGCGTCTTTAGACGAAGAAGCTCTAAAAAGAGTGGTGGCGTCGGCATTTATTGGTAAGGGAATCTGTAATCCCCCTGGAGAACACTTGTTAGACCCACCGGGTCGTAAAGGAATCGATAATGCTAGGGGGAAGAGGCCTGTCGACCCACCGGAGGAATGTGAGGAAGGTGCGATTGAAATCAGCGTGACCAACGCCCACAAGCATCCTGGACAAGAAAAGCATCAGCAGCAGGTCGAAGATAGCATTCGAAACGAGTTCAATCGCATCATTGGAAAGGAGCAGGTCACGGAATGGCTCGAATCGCCATTTAGTCCCGAGATCGAGATATACACGATGCCTGAGTCATTCAAACCACCCAAGATGGAACCTTATGACGGTACAACAGACCCAGAGGATCATCTATATCGATACATATCTTTGATGAGATTGAGAAACGCCAATGACGCCATGAAGTGTCGAGCTTTCGACACGTTGCTCACAGGTCGAGCCCGGGAGTGGTTTCATAAGCTACGGCCCGGGTCGATTTCAAGCTTTTTATAGCTGGGACAGAAGTTTAGAGACGCTTTTATCGGGAACAAGAAGTTCCACCTTAGTGCTACCCACCTTATGAACATCAAGCAGGAGAAAGGAGAAACCACTATCGATTTTATGAGGCGTTTTAATCTCGAGGCCATGAAAGTGCATAATGCCAGTGATGCATTGCAAGTTAATGCTTTCGTTGAAGGTTTGCGGAATATGAAATTGTATGACAAGTTGTCTAAGAAGATGCCGAATGACATGGACGAATGTGTGAACATAGTCCATAAGTTTTGCCAAGGTGAAGAGGCAGTGCGCTTGCACACCATTTCACTTGGCCTCAATTCGAGGAACGACTCCCGAAGCCGGACCAAGGGTCGGCCTAGGGGTCGGAACGAAGAAAGCAAGACCAACGTATTTGATCGATCGATGGCTCTCCGATATCGGATCGGCTTGGAAAGAAAGGGAATCGAAAGATCGAGATTTTATACCCCTCAATCGGTCTCGAGGAGAGGTGTTGGCAATTATGATCAAGAAAAATATTGCTCGAACACCCAAGCCGATGTCCAAGGACCCGGAGAAAAGGAAGAACACTCATAAGTATTGCGACTATCACAGAGACGTGGGGCACGACACGGAGGAATGTTTCGATCCGAAGAGGGATATCGACGCCTGCATTCAAGAGGGTCGGTTGGATGAGGTGATTGACAGGTCAGAAAAGGACGAGCCAAAAGGCCGTCGAGAGTACAAGAGGAAGACTTATAATGGAAAGAAGGATCGATCCCCGCGTCGTGACAATCGAAATCGCCGAGACAGGTCAGCTGAGCCGGCATACCGAGATAATCGCCGTGATGACCATCGAGAAGATCAGAATCAAGACCCCCACCGTGATAATCGCGCCGGGTATGACATAAACACGATTGTTGCAGAGCATGAATCAGATAGACCTCGATCCAGTCGACATTCTTCAGATAGATCTAGAGAATCGAAGAAGCTGAGATTTACTACGGAAGTGGGCTACGGGCCAAAAGATGATATTCCGAGTTCCCATAGTCATAGCGAAGGGTTAGTGATCGAAGCAGTAATAAGTCGAGGTCGGATCAAAAGAGTTTGTGTCGACAGTGGAAGCGCCGTAAATATACTCTATTATTCGGCTTTCAAAGCTATGAAGTTGAAAGATGAAGACATTATACCGTTGTCTACTCCTTTGTTTGGATTCACAGGGCAGGCCATCCACCCTGTCGGGTCGATTAATTTGTTGACAACAATCGGAGACGGAGAAAAGGGCCGAACTATGGAGATGACCTATATCGTGGTCAAGGCCCCGTCAGGATATAACGCGATACTAGGTCGGCCTGCCTTATACGATCTCAGAGCCATCATCTCGACATTCCACAACAGCATGAAGTTCCCCACCTGGTATGGAACCCATGAAGTAAAAGGAGACATCGAGGTGGCCAGAAATTGTAGTTTGGTCACGACAAAGGGGAAAGGAGTTGGACAAGTTTTGATTGAGGAATTGATACCAGAAGAGGAAGAAGATCGAAGCTGGATATCCGTTGATCCGACGGAAGAGGTTCGTGTCTGCAAGGAAGATGAGGACCAAGGGGTCCAGATCGGGAAGTGGATGCCACACCCCAATAGGCAAGCCCTGGTTGACCTCCTAGCGGAATATCGAGACGTTTTTGCTTGGAAGGCAGATGACATGCCGGGTTTATCGGCAAACGTGGCAGTGCATCGCCTTAACGTCGACCCAAAAAAGAAGCCGATACGGCAAAAGAAGAGAAATCTTGCACCTGAAAGAAAAGAGGCAGTGAAGAAAGAAGTTGACAAGTTGTTGATTGCTGGGATCGTGAAGGAGGTATTATACCCAGATTGGTTAGCCAATCCCGTGTTAGTCAGGAAGCCTGATCAAAGCTGGCGGATGTGCGTTGATTTTACAGATCTCAATAAAGCATGCCCCAAAGATTCATATCCTCTTCCAAAAATTGATCAGTTGGTCGATTCGACATTGGGCTTCGAGGTTTTCGGTTTTCTCGATGCGTACAGGGGATACTATCAAATCTTTATGGACCCTCAGGACTCGGAGAAAACCGCGTTTATCACTGAATTTGGTACTTTTTGCTTTGTAACAATGCCGTTTGGTTTGAAGAATGCAGGGGCCACTTATCAGAGGGCCGTCAATAAGATCTTTGAGAGACAGATAGGTCGGAATATGGAGGTTTATGTTGATGATTTATTGATCAAGAGCAAGTCCATGGGACAGTTTCTTGTCGATCTCAGGGAAGTTTTCGAGGTGTTGCGGGCAGTAAAAATGAAGCTTAACCCGAAGAAGTGTACCTTCGGTGTTCGATCTGGAAAATTCTTGGGCTATATGATATCAAGGGACGGGATTCGTGCCAATCCAGATAAGATCGAAGCTCTGAAAAACATGCCCGCACCTCGTAACGTAAAGGAGGTGCAACGATTGACGGGTCGGATGGCCGCCCTCAATCGCTTCTTGTCGATATCAGCCCAGAGGGCCTTGCCCTTCTTTAAGATACTGAAAAAGGCGAGTCCATTCCAGTGGGATGAGAGGTGTCAAAAAGCGTTCGACGATCTCAAAAAGTATTTATCTGATTTGCCGACGCTGTCCTCACCTCGAGAAGGAGAGAAGCTCTTAGTTTATCTGGCAATCTGCGAAGAGGCTGTGAGCGCGGTGTTAGTTCGAGAAGGGGACCAGGGGCAAATCCCGATTTATTTCATAAGTAAGGCATTGCATGGGGCCGAGATCAGATATACACCTGCTGAAAAATTGGCATTGGGTCTGGTTCATGCGTCAAGGAAGCTGAAGCCATATTTTCAAGCGCATCCCATCGCCGTGGTGACCGATCGCCTTTAAAGCAAATTTCGGCAAAACCCGAGACATCGGGTCGGTTAGCCAAGTGGGTTGTCGAGCTAGCGAGAATATGATATCGAGTTCTTACCCCGTACCGCCATCAAGGGTCAGGCCCTGGCAGACTTCCTAGCCGAAGGTCTGTCGATTCAATTGGAGCAAGAAAAGCAGTCGTCAGAAGAACAATGGACCATCCACGTCGATGGTGCCTCAAGTAAAGAAGGAGCAGGGGCTGGATTATTACTGGTTAGTCCGAAAGGGGAAGAGTTCCCATATGCACTCCGATTCGAGTTCAAAGCTACGAATAACGAGGCCGAGTACGAGGCCATGATCACGGGCTTGAAACTAGCATCGAAGTTGGGGGTCGAGAATCTTTTGGTGTACAGTGACTCTCAACTCGTGGTAAATCATATACGGGGAGAGTATGAAGCTAAAGGAGAAGCAATGAAAAGTTATCTAAAAGTTGTGCAGGGATTAATGTCGAAATTCAGGACAGTTCGCATTGAGCAGGTGCCTCGGAGCGAAAACAAACGAGCCGATGCTTTGTCTAAGCTCGCGTCAAATTTTAAATCTAAGAGGAAAGTTCTGGTCGAGATGCTAGCGAACGAAGCTATAACGAGGTCGACGTGCGGCCGGTGGTTCAAGGATCGACATGGATGGATCCGATAGCGTTATTCTTAAAAAATGGAGTTCTCCCATCTGATAAGTCTCAGGCCAGGAAAATTAGACTGCAAGCCTCGAGGTACGCCCTATTCGACTATGTGCTTTATCGAAAATCGTTTGTAACACCTTGGTTGCGATGTGCGTCGGAAAATGAAGGGGCGTATCTACTCGAAGAAATACATCGAGGAATTTGTGGCAATCATTGCGGAGCTCGAATGTTGGCAAGAAAATGCAAACTGGCAGGATATTTTTGGCCCTCTATGCAGAAGGATGCAAATCGGTTGGTGATGAGATGCAGAGCCTGTCAAGTACATGATGTAGTGACCCACCAACAAGCACAAGAAATGAACGCTATCGAGTCGGTATGGCCTTTCGATGAATGGGGAATCGACATAGTCGGACCTTTGCCTCGAGCTCCGGGTAACTACAAGTATGTTGTGGTAGCCGTTGATTATTTCACGAAATGGGTCGAGGCCAAAGCTCTTACTGATATCAGAGCTCAGACTATCAAGAAGTTTCTGTGGGAAAATATTTTATGCAGGTTTGGCATTCCCAAGTATCTGATATCGGATAACGGAACTCAATTTCTAGATGATCGAGTGCAAGTTTGGCTCAGGGAGTTCAAGATCGCGCATAGAACGACATCCGTGGCTCGACCTCAGTCCAATGGACAGGTCGAACAAACGAACGTACGAGATCAAGTTTGGGTTGAAGAAGCGATTAGAAGATGAAGGTCGAGATTGGGTGGCACAGTTGCCCAGTATTCTATGGTCGTATCGAACCGCACCCAATTCGGCTACTAAAGAGACTCCTTTCGCCATGGCTTATGGATGCGAGGCAGTGATACCTGCAGAGATCGGACTGGCCTCGCCTCGAGTTCTGACATATAACGTCGAAACAAACGCCACCGATCTGCTTCAAGTGAAGGATAACATCGAAGAAAAGAGAGAAGTAGCAGCGTATCGAATGGCCAATTACAAAAGGAAGATATCACAGTATTATAACGCGAGGGTAAAGTACAAATATTTCCAAGTGGGGGACCTCGTGTTGAGGAAGAACGAAGCCAGCAGGCAGGACCCAATAGGCAAGCTCGAGCCGAATTGGGAAGGACCCTATAAAATTCTGAAGGTGCACCCAAAAGGGTCATATCAGTTGGGCAGGTCGGATGGCAGCACCGTGCCTCGAACGTGGCACGCCACCAACCTCCGGAAATACTATGTTTAAGCTGTTTATGCATTCCACAACATCTGCCACTTTGATTTCTAGTTACTTGTAATAGGTCGATATGACAATTGCTTTCAATGTCTTTCATTCAAGTAGTTTTCTCTTCTAAATTGTGCTTAACATGCAAGCTCATGTAAAAAAAGAAAAGGGGGCTGGAAGAAAAAAGATCAAAAATCGACAAAAATCGACTTCGCCAAGAGACCTCGACTCGCCAAAGTCGGAATAGAATGGTGAAGAAAGCCAAGTCACCGACAATGCTTATATCACCTTCGAGCCGCAATTCCTCGACGAGGGAGTCGGGACAAAATAGTGAATAAAGCCAAGTCACTGACAATGCTTATATCACTACCGAGCTGAGATCCATCGATGCGATGGACTTCAAACAAAAATAGTGAAAAAAGCCAAGTCACCGACAAGGTGCTTATATCACTCTCGACATGCCGCAAGCCACGATGCTAAGCGGTCGGAAGATCCCACGATGGATCCCTAATTCGACCCGAACATAAGCACCACGATGTGCCCGATCACAAGCACCACGATGTGCGACGCAGCCGAATATGGATTTCTTAATTCGATGTCCATATAAGCCTAACAAGGCGGGATAATCGAATCAAGCTCCGATCAAATAGCCAAGTCAAGCCGGTAAGGCGGACAATGCTAGGTCGGCTCATACTCAAGTGTACCACGAGTCATTACTCATATTACACTTCGAGGGGCCGGCGGGGAATCAAGTCCAAAGGACTACACCCCATAAGGCAGCGCTCACAAGGGAATTAAGTCCAAAGGACTGCACCCTAGGCATATGATCGATAAAAAAATAAAAAAAAAACAAGAGACATTCGGTCAAAAAGCATAGATTTAAATTCATGAATCAAAATGCAAATTGAAAAGTCACAAGTTTACAAGATCGAATCAATAAAATGCAAGATCATACAAATAAAAATATAAAAGTTATTACAACCAAATCGAATCAAATTGTTTTAAAAGACAACAAGGGAAGAGCATCAGGCAGAAGGCTGGTTTGAGGTCGAAGCATTGGGATCGACCTGTTCTTCCGACTCGGCGTTCCCCTCACCGTCTCCCTTCAGGGCAGGCACCACATACTTGTCATAGAGAGACACGCCAGCCTTGAAGTCGGTGATATATCGACCATATCTGGGGATGGACTCTGGGTCATACAGGTAAGATTTATCGATACTTTTAACCTCAAAGTCAGGAATGACCATCTTCACTTGATCCAACGCGTTCGAGAATCCCCCCTTCATTGCTTGAGTCATCAATAGCGACAAATCGTTATCAAACTCCTCCGACGTCAGGAAATCTTTCTTAGTCGCTTCTAAGCGAGTTGGGAAGCTATCAACCTCGAGTTGAAGATCGTCCCGAGCCTTGATAACTGCAGCCATCTGTTAAGGGTGAATTTATACGATTTATAACGCTATATTTTATGTTATTTTCCCTCATATTTGTATGAATTTGTATAAGAAACGAGCGTTTAATGGATTTATCGAGCAAATGGTATTTTAAATAAGTTATTCGCAACATAGATTAATTTATGTGTTTTAATTATGTTTTTATGATTATTTGAGCGATATTACATTTTGCGATATTTTTATGTGTCATAGAAGCACAAATTCGAGCTCAAGAGGTGATTCAAAGATGATCAAGTCGGATTTGATTAAAGAGGAGGAGATAATGATGATTTACATTGAATTAAAAGGAGATAAAGATAAAGAAATCGAAATCCGGTCATATTGGATCGGCGTCCGTGTCCCGTCCGGTGGACGGGCGTCGATGTAACCGAACGAGCGTCCGGGGATGGGAAGTTGATTCGGGATGTTTGGACGCCGAAGTGGACGCCGTCCGGACGAGCGTTTGGTCATGACTCGGCCCGATTTGAAGTTCATATGAAGAATGGACGGGCGTTCAAGGATCCGGACGGGCGTCCGGTAGCCGACTTACGAAACCGACTTTAAAATCTATATATAGTCGGTCGTTTTCTCCACACAAAGGCATCATACACTCATTATTTAAAACCCTAAACCTAGGGGCGGCTTTAGGCTGCGTTTTTCATCTTTTTATTCCAGTTTTATGCTCTTAGTTTAGATTAAAAACTAGTTACTTTTTATGCACTCGTTTCTCGCAAATTTGAGTTGCCGAGGATGTTCGTAGGCTAAAAGCTTCATCAAACGAGTATTGTGAAGCCGTCCAACAATTGTTGATTTCGTTTTCTTCGATTATACTGTGAGTTTTTAATAAAGGTTGTTTCTTATTCATGCTTATTCATGTTTAAATTGCTCTTATATCGGAAGATGTGCATGTGTTGATTGTTTATTGTTGATGGAAGTCTTAATAAACCCTAGATCACCATGAATAAGAATAGTAATTCGAATCTATCATAACGGAAGTTAATAGGTTTGTGAAGATGTCTAAATCGTCACGGGTGTCCTTGCGGTGTATGGATGGTGGATATCTGGCTGTATTTAAGGTGTGGTGTTACTCCGGCGGGTGGTGGTATGGAGAGAGTTAGAATGGAGAGAGCTTTGGCTTGCAAGTATAGTGTGTATTTCATATATCTCATCCTCTTTTTGTTTACAATGACCACCCCTTTTATAGAGGTGGATAACTTAGGGAATAAGTAATCTATTAGATATTTTACTAATAGCTAGGTTTTACTTAGATACTAAGCAAGACGAAATATCTAAGCTACAAGTGGGGAAAAGATCTGGATCAATCGGCGGCCATCTCTCTGAGGTCGCAAGGAGCAAGCCCTCTCTGGCCTCGCCGCCCTGGCGACCCTTCTTGACCTGCCTGGATGAGATTCACGGGATCCGTTGCACTTGCCTCGGGACCGCAAATGCCTTGGTCGCGGCGAGGTGAGACACAAGGCCGCCCCTTTTGCGATCTCTCTTGTCATGCCGGAGGGTGGCCGCAGTGGGTTGTCCCTTACTGTTGAGGTGGTGGAATTATTTATACCCATCAATGGCCCCCTACTCCGTGCTTTAATGACATTCCCTGGGGATATGAAGGATGGAGTAATCATCAACACCTTTATGACCTCATCGTCGGATGCGACTTGTTCTCTAAGGGCCGTGCTTTCAAAGCAAGCGACCTCAAGGTAACTTTGGGCCTGTTTTTGCGACCTTGTCGTCTGATGCGACTTGTTCTCTAAGGGCCGTGCTTTCAAAGCAAGCGACCTCAAGGTAACTTTGGGCCTGTTTTTGCGACCTTGTCGTCTGATGCGACTTGTTCTCTAAGGGCCGTGCTTTCAAAGCAAGCGACCTCAAGGTAACTTTGGGCCTGTTTTTGCGACCTTGTCGTCTGATGCGACTTGTTCTCTAAGGGCCGTGCTTTCAAAGCAAGCGACCTCGAGGTAACTTTGGGCCTGTTTTTGCGAGGCGAGGCCGTCAATCGCGGCTGACGTCAGCCCTCCAGGTCTTTTTCTGCGGAGTGATGCGGCCGTTTCAGCAACTGCCTAGGGAGTTGTACGTGGATACTGATGGGACGCCCTTTCGTATTTCAAAACTGACAACTGCCGCCCTAATCTGAACCGTTGGATGAAGCGTTCCCAACCGTACGATCGTGGCCCCCTTGCCTATATAAAGCTTTCGCTTCTCACCCTTCACACTTTTAGCGCTTCTTACTTTCTCCGTTGTTTTAGATTTCTCTAGTTCTTGGCAGAGCTTTGAAGGTTCAATCGGTGTTCCTGCGGTGGTTCTAGGATTTCACGGCGGTTGATTTCCTGTTTCCACACATCAATTTTGTCATTCCTTTTGCTATGGAGATGCGAAATTGCCCTGTTTCCGATTAATAACGGGGGTTTTTCCCGGGGAGAGATTCATAGCTTTCCTGGGAAAATTGGGGTTTCACCCGCTCCCCGCCATCCTCTCGTAATCTTATTTGCGATCTCTCTTGCAAAAATGGAGGAGGCGGTATTGAAGTGGGTGCGATCACCTTCCTGGGCTAATTTATTATTATACCAGGTCTGAAAGCTCCACCTTTTTCCTCCCTTGTTTTTGCAGGATGTCGGGGAATGATCGTTCTAGCGATGACTCTGCGGAGAGGGAGATTTACGATTATGCGAGGATGACCCCATACTATCTGCCGCCTCGCCTGGCGATCCGTTGGACGAGGTTGAAGTGGAAAGTAGTCGCGCGGATATTGGCGAGATTACCGCCGACGAGGCCGCTCATATGGATGTCGACCCTTTTGAGTTGGAGGCCTTCGTCTCGCCCGAAATCCGCCGCGTAGAGTGAGCCTTAAGGAGAAGGCGCGGGCTCAAAGGTCTCCAACGGTTCGTGGGGGCCGAAGAAATCGCTTTCCCGACCGAAGGACAACCGCGGTCCCGAGTACTAGCGGCGCTCCCGACCATGACGAAGCTTATGTTCGGGACGCCGCGGTTCATGAGTTAATGGGGTCCAAAGGTGAGGACGAAAATGCGGAATTGCCCCGGAAGGATATCCGGATGCCTCGCGAAAAGCGAGAAGAAAAGGAAAATTGCGAGCCAAACCATGACGGTTGGTGAGGCCGCCGCGGCCGATACCCGGCCGAAGAGCTCTCGTCCTAACAATCCCGAAGCTATGCGAGAGTTTGCGATCGTGGCGGCGTATGAGAAGGACGTTGATAAGAAATGGTCCCGACCGTGCAAGAGTAGCGATCTCAACGGGACCATTAATAGCATATTCGGAATCGACACCAGTGTGTATCGGTTTTCTTTTTTCGATTATGGGAAGGAGTCCGATAAATTTAAACCCGGGGACCATAAGGATTATGTAGGTGCGCGTCGCTCCGAGGACACCCTTATCCTCCACTTCCATCATTTGTGTGCGGGTCTGAGACCGCCTTTCGATCCTTTCTTTGTGAAGATCTGCAAGGAGATCCAGCGCTTCCCTCTGATTTTGCCGCCGGGACTATTATCCAGTTGATGGCCTTCATCGTTATGTGCCGGATTCTGAAGATCGAGCCGACGTTAACTTTACTGGGGCAATTTTATTCCTTTTGTGGGACGTCTTTTCCTGGACAAATCTCTCTGAGGTCGCAGACTCCCCGCCTACTATTCCCGCTTCCCAATAAGTTTCACAAATGGGGGCAGCGGGTACTGAAAGTCGAGTCGAAGGTAGGCTGGCTTTTTCCTAGGGCAGAAGTCCGTGGAGGCAAATCCACGCTTTTAATCTTTGACCCCCCTGTGAGTGAGCGGCGCTACGTAAAGGGGCTGATGACGTTAATTCAGTCGGACGGGGCGGCGCCATCTTGGAGAAATGTTTCCCGGGTTGAACTTCTTGATCCGGCCGAGCCTTTTGTATGTATGGCGGGCCCGGTGGGCGAGAGGAATGCCGCGCCCATGGTACGGATGGGTCCCGAGAGCCGCGATCCGGACCGGATTGGGGGTTGTCATATCAACAAATGTTTTCCCTCTGAGTGCCTGGAATGTGGGGGCGACCCTATACTTAGGCCGCTTTGTAACTTTCTTTGTCCACTTGTATTTATTTGTAAATGCTCATTTTGTTTTCCGGGTTCTAAACCGCTCTCTTTTTGTAGGTATGGATCCAAATGCTCGCAGGGGCTCACCGAAACAAGCTTAATGCGGAGGCGGACAAGGCGGCCGGTGCTCGACGGGAGGCTTTGAAGAAAGCTCTAGGGATGGTGCCCCGAACCGTCAGACGCCTCGATTGTCGAAGAGACACATAACCCGGAAGGCGCGACCTCTTCGCCCTTGTTGCGACTTCCTCTGCCCTTGTTGCGGGCCCAGGTCAGGCTGGTGCCTCAAAAAAGACTCATCCCCCTACTAAAGAGTCGCACGGCGTGAAGCGACCTCAACCAAAGAAAGCGAAGGATGATCGCCCACCCAAACGGTCCGCTCCCAGCCCGGCGCATCTTGAAGAGGTTGAAACTCCGGTGGAGAAGAGCGCACCCGCTGAGACGCTGCCACAAAAAACTTTGCCCCGAGGTTACTCTGGGAAAGAGGCCCTATGGTTGGATCCGAGCTTTACCCAGGATCTTGACCTATCCAAAGCTCGCCGGGTTGGTGAAGCAATTGCTGATGTGATTCCTCTTGGGCCGATCCCTCTCGGTTATCCTGATCATGTTCAAGTGGAGATTGGCCGGGGCATATTAGCCCGCTTTGCGGCTCAAGACGACTCTCCGCCTCAAGATGAGATTGCTGAAATCAGAGATTTGAGCGGCCAGTTTGGGATTGCAGCTTCTCTGGTAAGACCAGTTTTTTTTTTTTTTTTTTTTTTTTTTTTGCTAATTATCCCCTGTTTTCCTCAGCTCGGTGCTCGTTTAAACAGGGTACTTGAGGCCGCTGAGAGGCGTGATGCAGAGGTGAGGAAAGTGACGGCGCAGCTGGGAGCGACTGATAAGGCGAGGGTTACCGCCGAAAAGAAAGCTAAGCATGCGGCTGGCGAGGTGGAGAAGATGAAAGCAATCATGGAGGAGCACTCTAAATTGGATGCTGAGATCAATGAGAAAGTCGCATCTTTGACAAAGGATTATGCGGGGGCGCAGGAGGAGATCGCCGCGTTGAGGGTTAGGCTTGCTGAGGCGGAGACGGCTGCCAAAGAGGCTGCCGAGAAAGCTATTGAGGAAGCCGCGAAGAAAACGGCCGAGGGCCGTCGAGGAGGCCAAGTCTGGGGCCGTCGCTGCGTACAAGAATTCGGATGACTTCTTCGACCTTATAGAGAATAGCTTTGACCAGGGCTTTAGTCACCTAGCTCGCTGTATCTGGGCTGATCGAGGCAGGGGGCACATCACTCTGGAAGATATGCTGCGGTGGGTGAACACGCATCAAGGTCATCCCGATTTAGTGGTCTTTCACCCGGAAATCCCTTATGCAAGCGAGCTCGTTACCTCGATTCGACCGAACAACCTTAAACGCGGCGAGCCCGTTTGGGATCCCGCTCCCGTTAATCCCGTAAACTTTGAGATGTTGAAGAAGCCTCCGCCCTCCGAGCAAGGCGACTAGTTTACCGAAGACCCCGCCTACTCCGCATGCTCTCTAGATTTCTTGTACTTTTCTCGCGAGCTCTTTGAAAATTTGATTTGTAACTTTGACTATTTACTTTTGTGATTTGACCGAATCTTGATCCGTAATATCTTGACAATTTATTTTCTCGCATTTTTTCAATTTATAAAACTTGGCTTTTCCCGTCGATTCGATCCGGCGGCCTTTCGCGAGGCTGTGACAGGTTATTTTATTCTCTGTGCTGTCCTCTTGATTCGTGCGAGGTTGCTTAATAATTTGGCGGCGTCAAGCGATCATGAAACGTCGTCGTCTCGTTCTAACCATAGTCGCTACGCGACGCTAATTTTTCAAAGTTTCGGCGGCCTTATTGAGAGCGGTGCTTTTGCCGAAGATAGAGCCCGTTAGAGCGACCTTTGACCGTGTCATTAACGCGAGTTATGACCCCTAATGACTAGGTGTCAGTTGTAACTGTAGCCATAAATTTCGGTCTCTTTATGGTCTGGCGCTCCTGTTGCCTTGGTTTTCGGGTCAGTTTGCATATCTGGCCCTAGGACTCAGTTAATCCCAACCGTTGATTATACCCCTTCTCTGGTATAAAAAGAGGGTTTCTTTGGAACTCACTCTACCTCTTGCCTCATACTGAATTTGCTTTCTTTCTCCCTCAATCGTTCTCCCTCAATCGTTCATTATCCTCTTTACCGTTTATCCCCCGACTCTATGTCTCATCCAGGGGAAAGCAGCCAGGCTCGGATATGGAAAGCTCGTCCTATCCGGGATGTTTCTCCCTTTTTCACCACTGCCTCCCCCGTAGCCAAGGATTATTTCTGGGATTATTTTAAGTGGCGTGATATTATGAGGGAGAGGGGCTTAAATGAACAACGAATAGAAGACGGCTCCATGCTGCGCGTTCGGCTTTCTGGCTGGTGGGAATTTATTGCTGAGCCTCTGGGAGCGGTTAATGTTACCATGATACGGGAATTTTATTCCGTGTTGTCTGAGGTAGCCTCTGGCGGGACTGTGAGCAGCATTTCTCTCCGGGGTGTCCCCGTTATCTTTACTCCGGAGAGAATTAACCAAGTTTTTAACATACCCGCCATAAATCCCTCCTCCCATTATGAGATCGCCCGGGACCTTGCGGATGAGGAAAATAGGCGGATTCGTCTAGGTATTGCAATGTGCGAGCCGTTCCCCGAGAATCGGCGGGTTTGGTCTTTAGGAGTGATCGCGTCCGACCTCTCTCGCGACGACCGTGAGTGGAAGAAGTTTATAAATTCCCGCGCTCTTATCTCCGCCGATGCCGATGTTGTTAGTGAGAGCGAAGCGCTCCTTCGCACGCCGTTCGCGACCATCGAGTGGATATAGGCGGGGAGTGTTGATCCATCGCGAGGCACTAAGATATGCGTGCTCGGTGGTTCAAGGTCGCCGTGGTGCGGTCGCCGCATGCCTTTCGCATCGCCGATAACCAAATTATGCGGTGGCGCCGTGGTCCCCTTCCATACTCTCGACCGATATGTTTGAAAAAACTTATCCGGTGGAGCCCTTTGCAAGCGTGGTGTCGTTTTTGGACCTCCATACATGTGATCGGAGGAAGATAACCATCCTGCAGTTGATGGAAGTTTGTCCGGCTTGATCGATATGTTTGAAAAAACTTTTCATCGTCATTTTTTTTTTTTTTTTTTTTTTTTGATGACGAAAAGACAAGAATGTAAATACGAGTTTGGAAGAACAAATTTATTTGAATTGGCTTGTTACATATAGTATTTTTTCGCATTGTCCGCATGCCATGGTCTATTATACTCGCGGCCCTCCTTGTCACTTAGCATGTACGTCCCCTTTTTGATAACTCGCGAAATCCGTAGGGCCCTCCCGCTTTTCCGATAGCTTTCCTTTTTTTGCTTCGTGGCCCGCGGCTTGTCTTTTTTGTAGAACGTAATCCCCGACGGCGAAGTGATGATTGCGAATACGTTTGTCGTGATGACGCTTTGCCGCCCGTTTATAATTGACTAGACGACCGTACGCCCGGATGCGCCGTTCCTCTACTAGATCAAGCTCGAGTTTACGCGCCGCCGTGTTATTGACCTCGCCGTAAAAAACGACCCTAGGGCTTGGTAAGGCCATTTCCACGGGCGCCATAGCCTCGCATCCATATGTTAAAGCAAAAGGAGTTTCCCTCATTGTGATTTTTCGCGACGTCCCGAGTGCCCATAGAGCCGCCGGAAGGTGATCCGGCCGGTGGCTCGCTTTCTCACCCAGGCTCTTTTTCAACACACTTAGGACCCGTTTGTTGGCATTTTCGGCTTGCCCATTTCCTTGCGGGTAGCACACGGATGATTGCCAATGTTTAACATTGTTCTCCTCACGTAATCTGTCGAATTCGTCTCGAATTGAGGTCCGTGATCGGAAACCATCACTCTTGGAACACCAAATCTTGTCCATATTTGATCGAGCAAAAAGTATGTTATGTCCCCGGTATTGGTTTTTACCAAGGCCTTAGCCTCGACCCATTTAGTAAAATAATCCACCGCGACGACCACGTATTCGCAACCCGAGCGACCCTTCTTCAAGGGTCCGATGAGGTCGATCGCCCACATGTCGAAAGGCCAGGCAGCTACCACTATGCTTTGTTCGACTGAGGGTAGCCTGGGGATACTTGCGAACCTCTGGCAAGCATCACATGCTCTGGTATAAGATTTGGCGTCTTCTGCTAATTTCGGCCAATAATATCCGGCTAGAAGTACCTTCTGTGCTAGTGTTCGATTGGAGAGATGGCCGCCGCACATTCCCTCATGTAGCTCTGTTAGGATTCCCGTTACCTCCTCAGGTCGTACGCATCGCAGAAGGGGTTTCGAGAACGAATGACGGTAAAGCACGTCGTCCATAATCGTATATCTTGCGGCCCTTCTTACTAAGGCCTTAGCTTTGCAAGGGTCGCCGGGAAGCTCTCCTAACTCAATATAAGACTTCATGATGTCGACCCAACAAGTGTTACTTGGGTTGGAAATCCATGATCTCGTCCCGGGAGATGGCGGGTTCCGATAGGTGTTCGACCATGATGCTAGGATCGCACGACGCGTCTTCGCCGGTTAACTTGGATAAGTAGTCCGCCCTATGATTGTCCTCTCGAGGGATGTTTTTGAATTGACAATATGTGAAGTCGCTTTCGAGTCTTTTGACGAGGTTAATATACCTTTGTAAAATTTCGCAATGAATGCCAAATGACCCATTGATTTGATTCACCACCAACTGTGAATCGCAAAATACTTGTATATTGTCGACTTTCATGGCTTTGGCGAGTTTCAACCCAAAAATGACGGCCTCGTATTCGCCCGGTTGTTAGAGGCGGTGAAATCAAATCTCGAGCCCGCTCAATTTCTTCGATGTGCCCGGTTCTAACAGATTATTCCCGCGCCACACCCTTTGTGATTAGCGGACCCATCAACGTAGAGCTGCCAACAGTGACTTGGCCTGACAGCTCGTCCTCTGTGGTGACCCTATCTTGGTCGCGTTCGGAGCAGAGCTGCTCTTTCACCTCTTCGTTGAAGCTTGTTTCTGCTATGAAATCTGGGAGAGCCTGGGCCTTTACAGCCTTCCGGGGCTCATATCGGATATCGAACTCAGTAAGCTCGATGGCCCATCGGAGCAATCGACCGGACAGGTCTGGTTTGTGAAGAACCTGTCTTAGCGATGCATTTGATAATACTACGATGGTGTGCGATGAAAAGTAAGCCCTTAATTTGCGGGCAGCTATAACAACACAATAAGCCAACTTTTCTATATTAAAATAACGACTTTCAACGGGGCTTAGAGCTTTGGAAACATAAAAAACAGGCTTCTGCGAGCCTTCCTCCTCTTTTACAAGTGCCGCGGCTACGGCCCTATCCGAGGCCGCCAAATATAAAAACGAGTATCCCCGAGCCTCGGGCCGGTTAGCAACGGCGGTCTTGACAAGTATTCTTTGAGGTCTTTAAATGCCCGGGAGCATTCCGCCGTCCAAGAGAAGGTACCGGCCCTTTCGAATTTTGAAGAAAGGCGGACTTCTTTACGCATTTCGAGACAAACCTACCCAAAGCCGTGATCCCGCCGTTGAGCCGCCGTACTTCTTTAATACCGGTAGGCTCGCTCATGTTGACCGGGGCCTCGATTTTTTCGGGATTTGCCTCGATCCCCCTTTGACTTACCATAAAGCCCGAAAATTTCCCCGCCCGGACCCCAAAAGTGCATTTCGTAGGGTTTAGTTTCATTGAGTGATTCTTCACGTTTGCAAAGGTTTCGCGAAGGTCCTCCAGGTGATCTTGGCGACTTGATTTCACGACCATGTCATCAATGTAGGCCTCCATGTTCTTGCCTATCTGCGTGCTAAAAACTCTGTTTACCATTCTCTGATAGGTTGAGCCTGCGTTCTTTAGGCCAAACGGCATCATCTCATAGTAATATAGCCCGCCGGCGGCCCTGAAGGCCGTCAGCTCCTTATCTTCATCGGCCATTTTGACCTGGTGGTAGCCGGAATAGGCGTCCGTAAAGCTTAAGGTTTCAAAACCCGCGATCCCATCCACCATTTTATCGATTCGAGGGAGCGCGTAGGGGTCCTTGGGGCAAGCTTTGTTTAGATCGGTGAAGTCGACGCACATCCGCCACTTGCCGTTGTGTTTTTTCACCATTACTACATTTGCCGACCAGGTGGGATATTGAAGCTCTTTGATTATGCCTCGTCGCTAAAAGTTTTTCGACCTCAATTTTTATTGCGACCTCCTTTTCTCGTAGAGAATTGACGCGCCCTTTGTTGTATTGGCCGAAGTTGGGATCGACACTCGGGTTATGCAAGGCGACCTCCGATTCCACACCTCTCATATCGCTTACCTCCCGGGCGAATGCGTCCAAGTTTGCTTTCGAAGCTCGATCGCTTCCTCCCTTTCTTCCTCGGTAGTCCTCGATCCTATTTTTATCTTTTGATCGGGATATTTGTCGTTTATTATAACCTCGATCAACTCGTCTTCGGCGGTGAAGTCGGGCTCGTCCCGAACTTGCAATGTTTCTACCTCTACGGCCTTCTCCGAGATTTCTTTCATCATAGCAATCTGATCCGTAGCCGTGTTAAGACCATCCAGTCGGGTTCGCTTAGAATCGACCCTGTTTTTGGTCATATAGTCGAGGAAAGCTCCAGGTCGGCTGATGGCGACCCCAACTTCTTCCCCTACGTGAAATTTGACCCGTTGGTGGGGAACGGATGCCACCATTTGGAACTTCTTCATAGGCCGGGATTCCCAAAATCATGTTGTAGTAAGAGGGCAGGTCGATTACCAAGAAAGTTATTATCTCCGTTCTACAGGGCTCATAGTCGCCCAAAATGATATTGAGGTCGATCGTGCCTTTGACCCGTACTGTGTCGTTGGTAAAACCTTCGAGGACCCCAAGGTAGGGTTTTAACTTGGCCTCCCCGAATCCGATCTGTTTTAAACAGTCGAAATAGATGACGTCGCGGCCGGCCCCTGTGTCGACCATTACCCGGTTGACGCCGTGCTTGTCGTTCACCCCCACCTTTAGAATGAGGGGTATCTCCATAGGGCCACTGACTGTTGTCAGCTCGCTTTTTGTGAATATGATTCCCTTCACATTCTCTCCCAACACAATCGCTTTTCGAAGCCGCGGGTATTGATTTGATTTATCCGAGATTTCGCTTGATGGTTGCCGGGAATATTCCCGTGGATGACCCGAACCTCTCTCGATAGACGCGAGGTTGGCGTCCCCGACCGGGAGTGTTGTTCCCCTCGCGTTTATATTTATTGGCCGGTCCCTCACGGATCGGCCTTTCTATCTCGCGCCTCGGGGTGAAGCATTCATCGGTGATGTGGCCATGGTCCTTGTGATAGTCGCGGTATTTGGATTTATCGCGGCTATCGGGATCGCCCTCATAGGCTTTGGTTTGTCGAAATGTTCACGAATTTCAAACGATTTGGGATGCTTTGGTGTTGAGCGGGGTAAAATTATCCTCGCTAAATTTGTACGGCTTCTTTACCTCACGATCGCGATTAGTATCTCGTCCCTTTTCTTTTTTACGGTCATCTACGCGATCCTCCTTCGGCGAACGTGGCTCGTCTTAGGCTTTGCTTTCCCCGCGAGATGGCGCCTCGCCGACCCCCATCATTCGGCCCTTTCTACCATCTCCCCGAGACCCGCTTTGGGGGCCGCGGATTGAATTCGGTTTTCATCGGGCCTTTGGCGATTCCGGTGAGGAAACATGTTATGACCGCATCGTCTGGAATGTTCCTTGTTTGATCATATATTCTGACGAACCGTTCGTAATACTCTTTTCCGGATTCATGCCCTCCCATACGAACCTCATATAGGTCCTCAATGGTTTTCTTTGGCCTCGCTTGCCGATTCAAACTCTCGACAAACTTTTCCGACAAATCCTCCCAACTTTCAACTGAGCCGCGAGGAAGCCCGCGTATCCAGGACGCAGCCCTATCCTGCATGCTGCCAACCAATGCGATGCACCAGGCGGATTTATTTTGTGTAGCAAGGGTGATGCGACCCTGGAACGCGGTGAGCCAGTCGTTTGGGCATGAATTTCCATTGTAATAGTTGTAACTGGGATAACTAACCTTTTCTCTGCTGGGAGGCAATGTTTCGGTAATCCCTTTAGCGAGTACGTCGATCCCCGAAATTGGGGCGACTTTCTCGACGGGCCTCGACTTTTTTAATTCTGCAAGCTCTTTTCTCATTACCTCCATCTGTTCCGCCAAAATAGGGTCGATTCTGGGTCGCGACTGTGCTTGCGTATCAGCTCGCTCCGTTCTATGCCCTGATTCCCTATGATCTCGTGATCCCTCTTGGCGGGCCCTCTTTTCCCTGATAATTATGCGGGCATCTTGTGCGTGTCTATCCTGCTGGATGGGCATCTCTTCTCTAGGAAGGCTGAGACGACTTGGGGCTAAGGCCTTGTCCTTCTCACCCAACCTATTAAACGCGGACCCTTTGTCGATCCTCTTTCCTTTTTGATGGTCGCGATCTTGGGGGGCCGAGGTTCGTGGAATTTCTTTCCCCGGTCCATAGCGACCTGAAGAGTGCACGCTCTCCTCTACGTCGATCTGCTGAATTTGGCTCTGGCGGCCCTGGTCTGCGACTGCAAGAGGGATTTCGTTTCTGGGAGGATTCTGGGGTCGAATCGTCATAGGGGCCTGGCCCTTAGCCACCAGGCGGGAATTGGTGAGATACATAGTTTCAGCGTACCTGGCGTATTCCCTCATCTCGGCGACCTCTGGGTCCTCCTGAAAGCCCGGTTGTATTTCTGGGATCGATCTTTGGCTTTGCTGTGACCTCTCTCTGCGAGTTCCATCCAGGGCAACAACAGCCTCTTTCGACTTGGTTTTTTGATTAATGACATTTCGAGCGTCGCTAGGTGCTAAGACCCCTCTCTGGGATCCTTCTCCTTCGCGGGGAGATTGTCTAGCGTTTCTCCCGCGCCTTCCCCACGAGCTTGATGTAGCATAGTACCTTTTGCGGGGGTTTGGGGTGTTAGATGTCCTTTACTTCCGGCCATCTCTGCGGGGTGGCTTTTTGAGCGATTTCTTTGGTAAAGGGAAGAAATAAAGGCAGTTTGAGGACTTTGTAAGATTATCTCCTCCTTGATAGGAGCTCTAGGTGATTTTTTACACAATCGTCTTCCCGGTAACGGAGCCAACTGAAGATGTCTAAATCGTCACGGGTGTCCTTGCGGTGTATGGATGGTGGATATCTGGCTGTATTTAAGGTGTGGTGTTACTCCGGCGGGTGGTGGTATGGAGAGAGTTAGAATGGAGAGAGCTTTGGCTTGCAAGTATAGTGTGTATTTCATATATCTCATCCTCTTTTTGTTTACAATGACCACCCCTTTTATAGAGGTGGATAACTTAGGGAATAAGTAATCTATTAGATATTTTACTAATAGCTAGGTTTTACTTAGATACTAAGCAAGACGAAATATCTAAGCTACAAGTGGGGAAAAGATCTGGATCAATCGGCGGCCATCTCTCTGAGGTCGCAAGGAGCAAGCCCTCTCGGCCTCGCCGCCCGGCGACCCTTCTTGACCTCGCCCGGATGAGATTCACGGGATCTGTTGCACTTGCCTGGGACCGCAAATGCCTTGGTCGCGGCGAGGTGAGACACAGTGGCCGCCCCTTTTGCGATCTCTCTTGTCATGCCGGAGGGTGGCCGCAGTGGGTTGTCCCTTACTGTTGAGGTGGTGGAATTATTTATACCCATCAGTTTGATTACTAGATTATAAACACAAAGTTTGCACCTTTGGTTAGAAAACGCGTTAATCTTACATCGGAAGATAATAGATTAATAGATGAACTTTCTAAGGAATTAGGGTACATGTTTAGGTGAGGTGAATCACAACCTAGATAAAAGCGCAATATAATCGAGATAGGAAATCAATGCTTGTTGGATAGGTGGATCAATCCTCGTTTGCTCGTTATAAATTTGATTTAAATCCTTAAAAGCTTGAATTTGTCTAGTTAGTTTACTTTTATCTGCATCTTAGATTAGTTAGTTTAAATTGGTTCGCAGCCCGTATCCTTCCTGGCTTTAGATCATCTCTTCTGTCCAGTTTTACGTTTTAGTTAAGTTTAATTTTCAGCATTCGTTTAGTTTTATCCGCTATTTAACTTAGTAATCGTGACATAGGTTAGTTAGATAAAAACTAGAAATCACAATCGTTTAGTTCCCCGTAAGATCGACCCGGCATTAACCGCTATTACTACGATCCTTATACTTGAGGTTAACCGGATTATTACTTGTTTATTTTGTGTTGATAAAATCCGTGACAAGTTTTTGGCGCCGTTGCCGGGGAACCGGACGGTTGTCTAGTTTTTATTTTTCTGTTTGTTATTTCATTTTTAGAGTCCTGTTTTTAATTCATAAACGTTTAGGAAATTAGTTAATTAGGGTTTAAATAGGGTTAAAGATATTTTTTCTAAGGTTCTCTTGTGATTAGTTCTCCCCTCTATCTTCTCCCTCTGTTTCTTTTCCCTTTTCTTTTGTTCCCTTATCTTTTCTGTTATTTTCTGCAAATTTTCTACTTCTGTTCTAAATTTTTCCGCTACCAAACGGGCGTCTGGGATATTGGACGCCCGTCCGCTGGAAAATTATCAACTCTGATTGTTTTATTCACTTAGACGAGCGTCCATAATATTTGGACGCCCGTTCAAGTATTCTAATTTTCAGACGAGCGTTTGGACCACTAAACGCCCGTCCAGTCCAAATTTCACCCGGACGCCCGTCCAAATTATTGGACGTCCGTCTGGTCCTGCTTTATTCAATAAATTTTGTTTCCCTTTCTTCTTTCCTTTTCTTTCCTTTAGGTTTTTAATTTCTAGTCTAGGCTTTTAATTTTTCTTTAGTTAATAGGTTCAACATCTTGAGTAGGGTGTCGGTTTATGCAAACTCGAAGTCAGAAAGGACCATTGTTCTTTTCACCTGACCCCGAGCGGACCATAGTCCGACCCAATAGGCGAAGACTTCGTTTTGCCGATCCCTCTAGCGAAGGAAGTTTAACCGATCAAGAAATTGAACAAAACTTAATAAAGGAAATCGAAGATCTCGTAATAATGGCCGCCGAGGATAGACGGACGTTGGCGGACTACGCCATGCCCGGTGCGATGCTTCGTCAACCCGGCAATCGTTTTACCGGCCATTACTTGCACAAACTTTCGAACTTAAGCCGGGACTTATCCAGATGATGCAGCATGCATCAATTTTTCATGGCTATCAATCAGAGAATCCCCATACTCATTTACACACATTCTTGGAGATATGCGGCACCACACGCATCCAAGGGGTAAATGATGATGCCATCAAACTGAAACTTTTTCCTTTTTCTTTAAAGGGAGAAGCTAAAGAGTGGTACACCTCTCTCCCTTCTGAATCCATCAATACTTGGGCTGAACTCGAGAGGGAGTTCCTGAGTCAATATTTCCCACCTTCCAAAACTGCCCAATGTTTGAATGAAATCTTCACCTTCTATCAGAAAGAGAATGAATCATTTTTCGAGTGTTGGAAAAGATTCAAATCTCTCCTTAGAAAGTGTCCCCACCATGGCTTGCCGCTGCAAAGGCAAGTCAATACTTTCTTTAGCGGATTGACCGAGCTCACCAAAGGCATGGTCAATAGTTCTTCTGGTGGGGCATTTCTGAAGAAAACACCTGAAGAGGGATGGGCACTGTTTGAGGACATTGCAAAGTACAATTACGCCCCCTCTTATCAAGCAATTCAAGCACCTCCTCCTCCTAAGGTTGAGGAAGTTAACATGCAAAGTTTGATCGCCATGCTACAGAAGCAGATGGCAACTTCCCGGAGTTCCAAATCCGATAAATCAAACTCCTTCTTTCCCACGGAACCCTCGGGTTCTATACTTGTGAAAATTGTTTGTCGGACCGGCCACATGAATGGCCGGTGTCAATTTAATCCCTCTCGCACCTTATCAAGTGAATGTTGTCCATGATTATGGACAATACAATCAAGTCACATGTCGAATTGTGACGAGTTGGGGCACACTTCTAAATTCGTCCTATGAATGGACGGAATGCGGAAGTGAATGCATTCTATGGCGAACAATCCAAGATTCAATCAGTTTTCTGGCCAGAACAATTTCCAAACCCAAGGGGTTAATCCATCTTCAACTTTCAATCCTAATTCGAATTCTAATTCGAATCAGAACTTCAATAGAAACCCTGGGTTTAGTCAGAACCAAAACTCGAATTTTTCCAATCCGACTCGAAAATTCAATCAGAATTGGCCTTCCAATTCAAATTCTCAATTTCAAAGTCGGCCCAGCCAACCCTATTCTTCAAATTTCCAAAACTCTCAAGGCCCCTCCCAATCTACCAATCTTGAAGCTAAATTGGAGGAGCAAAGCAGGTCAATGAAAAATCTAGAGAGACAAATTGGGCGGTGGCCGAACAATTAGCTTCTAGACCCCCAAGGCGGCCCGCCACCGAGAAGAATCCAAAGGGAGGTCAAGTTGCTCAAGCCGACTTAAACAAAGGCCCATGCACCGACCTCGTGCCAACAATGCAATACGGTAAAGAGGAGGCCGGTGCGATGAATTTAAGAAGTGGCACTCGGTGAGTGGTCCCCCCGGCTTCCGGGGAAACCACTAGCCCCTCCCCGCCACCGATAAGGCGGGAGGGAAGCCGAGCACCTACACTCCCCTCAACGCAAGAGAAAACTCGGGTGGCCGATCCCCCGAGAGGTGAGAAAGTTGGAGACCCTCAAGTGGTGATCCCGAGGACCGAAAAAGTAAGCGAAAGTCGGGATGCGATCCCCGACTATTAAGAAATCCGAAAAAGGCGTTCGATGGAAAGATCTGGAAGATAAAGGCGTAAGTGCATCCTCAAAGAAAGTCTTTTCGAGAGTGACCTTAAGAAGCTTCCATTTCCACCAAGAAAGAGCAACATTCCCTTGATTGAGGACAAAAAGTACGAGAAGGTTCTGAACCTTTTGAAGAATACTCAGGTAAATCTTCCTTTATCAGATGTCTTGGTTGAGATGCCTAAGTATACAAAATTTATCAAGGATGTTGTGTCTTCGAAAAAGAAGTTAGCGAGGCATGGAAAGGCAAATTGGTGAGGATTGCTCCATGATTAATTATGAAGACTTGCCAATTAAAAGAGGTGACCCTGGCAAATTCGTACTTACAGTATTAATGGGAGGTCTAGTCTTCCCTAACTCTTTGTGTGATCTAGGTGCCTCTATAAGCCTTATGCCAATGTACGTATGCAAACGGCTCGGTTTACAATGCCTTCTAGAACCTACTACTATGAGTTTACAATTCGATAGATCTTCTAAGAAAGCTTCGGGGATCCTAAAAGACGTTTTGGTTCAAATTGATAGATTTACCTTCCCGGTCGATTGGTATGTTTTAGATATGGAGAAAGATGAAAATGTTCCCCGATTCTTGGAAGACCTTTCTTATCTACGGCTAGAGCCCTCATCGATTGCGATGGTGGGCAAGTGACTATCCGAGTTGGTGATCAAGAGGTGAGTTACAATGTCTTAAAGTCCATTCAAGTGCCCTCGGCCCTCCAACCGGCTTTTCCATTGATTATATGACGGATGATTTCACCGATTATATGGATAAGCAAGTCATGGTTTGTAGAAGCGGAATATGAGCGATTGGTTGATAATCTAAATACTCATGGTGCGGTTAATCTAGATCGGTTGGCGGTGAATTCGAGGACGAGCTAAGAGAAGAAGCTTTGGCGGTAGGGCCACTAAGTAAGCTCAACGATGTTGAGTTGAGGAGTGGAGATCTTAAATCAAGTCTAGAGGAACCCCCGTAGACTTGGTTACGAAGCCGTTGCCTAAACATCTTAAGTATGTGTTTTTAAGAGAAGGTGACAAGCTTCCTTTGATCATCTCTCGCCAAGCTATCTCGTATAGAAGAGCTTAAATTATTAAACGTCTTGCGCAAAAACGAAAAAGCCTTTGGATGGCGGGTGGGAGATATCCGAGGGATATCTCCCGACATCTGTATGCACAAGATCAAGGCGAGGAGGGTGCAAAACAAGTTAGACGACCTCGGAGAAGGCTTAACCCTCATATGCAAGAAGTAGTCAAGAAGGAAATTATAAAGCTTCTAGATATGGGTATCATTTACGCCATTGCAGACAGTGAGTGGGTATCCCCAACTCAGGTAGTTCCCAAAAAGGGTGGAATTACGATTGAGAAAAATGAGAAGGGAGAGGAGATAGCATTGAGGCTCGTTACAGGCTATAGGGTATGTATCGATTATCGAAAGCTCAATGAGGTCACACTGAAAGATCATTTCCCCCTTCCATTCATTGACCGGATGCTTGAGCGTACGGCGGGGCACGCATTCTCTTGTTTCTGGATGGATATTCGGGATACTTCCGATACCCATCGATCCCGTTGACCAAGAGAAGACTACTTTCACTTGCCCTTATGGGACATTCGCCTACGGGCGGATGCCATTTGGTCTCTGTAATGCCCCGGCCACCTTCCAAAGGTGTATGATGGCAATCTTTGACGGGCTAGTTGAAAAGTGCATGGAGATTTTTATGGATGATTTCTCGGTCTTTGGTCAATCCTTCGATGACGCCTCGATAATCTTGATCGGGTGTTGTCCGGATGTGTGGAAAAGGACTTAGTGCTTAATTGGGAAAAATGCCATTTCATGGTAGATGAAGGCATAGTCCTTGGCCACAAAGTGTCCGCCAAAGGTATAGAAGTAGATAGGGCCAAGGTAGAAGCTATTGAGAAGATGAGTTATCCTAAGAATGTGCGCGAAGTCAGAGGTTTCCTCGGACATGTCGGTTTCTACAGGAGATTCATCCAAGATTTTTCCAAAGTAGCCAAGCCCCTATCTACTCTGCTCAAGGAAGACGTTGAGTTCAATTTCGATGAAAACTGCAAGCAAGCGTTTGAGGAGCTCAAGAATCGGTTAATATCCGCTCCAATTCTTATTTCACCTTACTGGAACTTACCCTTTGAGCTTATGTGCGATGCATCCAACTATGCTGTTGGTGCAGTCTTAGGGCAAAAGCTTAATGGAAAGTTCCAGCCTATCTATTATGCCAGTCACACACTGAATCCTTCTCAAGTTAACTACACAACAACTGAAAAGGAATTATTAGCCGTAGTCTTTGCTATGGATAAGTTTCGTAGTTACTTGCTGGGCGCTCAAGTGATTGTATGGACTGACCACGCTGCTTTGCGGTATCTCGCGACCAAAAAGGAAGCTAAACCGCGCTTCTTGCGTTGGATACCGACCCTCCAAGAGTTTGACGTTCAAATCAAAGATAAGAAGGGCAGTGAGAACGTAGTGGCGGATCATGTTTCTAGGATGTTAAGTGAGGAAAAGAGTGATCCTGATGACATAGATCTTTACTTTCCTCTAGAGAACATCATGTTGATCGATGGCCGCTCTCCAGATGTTCCTTGGTACTCCGCCATTGTCAACTACCTTCATGCCAAATACCTTGATCCCGAAATGTCTTATCAAGAGAAGAAGAAGTTCTTCTCGATATGAAATATTTCGTTTGGGATGAACCTTACCTCTTCAAGATCTGCAAGGATGGTTTGCGAGGAGGTGTGTTCCCGAGTCGAGCAACGCGATGTAATCGAGCAATGCCATAGTGGACCCACGGTGGTCACTTTGGTCCTTGGAAAACGGTTGCTAAGATCTTCCAAATCCGGATTCTATTGGCCGACGATCTTTAAAGATACGAAGCCTTCGTAAAGCTTGTGATAGATGCCAAAGGACCGGTGCTCTGACAAGGCGGTTTGACATGCCTTTGAAACCCATCCTCGAATGCGAAGTCTTTGATGTATGGGGTATCGATTTTATGGGACCATTCCCATCATCTTGCGGTAACAAATACATCTTAGTCTGCGTGGACTATGTGTCAAAATGGGTGGAGGCTCAAGCCACTCCTCACAATGATCATAAAACGGTCATGAAATTTCTAAAGAAGAATATCTTCGTGAGGTTTGGATGTCCACGTGCCTTGATCGGTGATGAAGGAACGCATTTACGCAACCGACCTCTGAGAAAGTTCTTGAAAAGTATGGTGTTCGTCATAAAGCGGCACACCATATCATCCGATGACTAGTGGTCGGGTTGAGAGAAGCAACCAAAGTATCAAGAAAATCCTGGAAAAAACGGTAAACAAGTCATAGAAAGGACCGGAGTTTGAAATTGGATGATGTACTTTGGGCTTATAGAACCGCCTATAAAACCCCTATGGGGACATCTCCATATCAAATGGTCTACGGGAAACCATGTCATCTGCACCGTCGAGTTAGAGCATAGAGCTTATTGGGCTACAAAGTTTACGAACTTCGATTCCCAATCTTGTGGACAACATCGGCTACGAGCGGTTACATGAGCTAGACGAATTCGGACTCCGGGCCTATGAAAGTGCCGGGATTAGTAAAGATAAGATGAAGCTACTCCACGATGCTAAGATTAAGAAGAGAGAATTTCTAGTCGGCGAACAAGTTCTTCTATACAATTCTAGGTTACATCTGTTTCCTGGAAAGTTAAGGACACGTTGGTCCGGCCCTTTCGAGATTCTCCAAATCATCCCTGGAGGCGTTCTAGAACTTCGTGGTTATAGTGGTACCGTTTCGAGTAAATGGCCAGAGGTGCAAGCATTATATTGGTGAACCTAAAGAGAGACCTTCGAATGTCCGTTGCCTCGACATCTTAGGGTGTGGTGCTACGGAAGTCGAAGAATTCGACGAGTCTTCACTCAACTTTTTTTCGAGAGGATGGTTTGTAGTGGTCCTTCTGAAGAAGTTCTAGCTGGTAGTTGGGATATGGAAGAATTGGAGAGGGAGCGTCAGTTGAAGCATTATCAGAGGACTCAGAGAATGAAGAGGTCACCCATGTGGAAGTTCAAGCGTATGTGGAAAGCTATTAAAGATTTCACCCCATGTGTGAGATGTTGTTTACGCGGCCACACTACGATCGAGCTTACACGAGGTAGTGGGCCGGCGAGAAAAGTCAAATGGCACGACCCGGTGAGTTTTCAACGATGTCGAGCTAACGACATTAACCAAAAGCGCTACTAGGAGGCATCCTAGATATCCCTTATTATATTAGTTAAGTTACGTTCACGCCGTTAGTGTTTTATTTATTAAGTTTTAGTTTAATTAAGTTTTAGTGACTAAGTTTTTCTATTTATATCGTCGGTTAGTGCTCTTTTTAGATATGGATTACGGAGTTCTTCACGAGGAGTTCCCCATCATTAGTCGGATCCCACGATTACGATGGGCGATGGACCGGGAGGCACTATCATCTTGCACGTAGATTTTGAGCTTAGTACTGTACGAAGACCATCACCTATGTTCTCATTGTACCCCGCTTGTTCGGGAGGTAGTGACTTCACCACCGAGGAGGCTGCGGGAAGCTATAGGACGCCCATATACGATCCTAAATGACCCTATGCTTTGACGGATCTAGCGCCGGTGCTTGCGGGATTCACATTTTAGAGGTTTAGAGGTAGGCGGAGATGAGCGGGGTGTACAAGACGACTATGATTTCCCTCCTGCTATTGATATGCTTCGTCGTCTCATCCGGTTGGTGGATTGGGACGAGATTTATGCAGACTAGCGTTAGTTAGATTTGTTGCGTCGAGCAAACGACGTAAAACAAAAGCGCTTTGTGGGAGGCAACCCACTGTTTTCTATTTGTTTTTCCCTATTTTCTAGTCACTTTATGTACTTTGTTTGATTTGAAGTTGTATTTTTGAAGTTTTATTTAAGTTTAATAAGAAAGTGCACTTTTTGAATTTGAGTTGTATGGAAATTTTATAATTTTTGCACTTTTTCCTGCTTGGACGCCCGTCCAGAACTCTGGACGCCCGTCCGCCTTGACCAATTTTAGGACGAGCGTCCACTAAGCCTGGACGCCCGTCTGCTTTATTCCCTCCAATCCTGTATGTGATTTAAACTCTTGGACGAGCGTCTAATAAACTGGACGCCCGTCCAGTTCATCTGAATTCCCAGTGGACGCCCGTCCGCTGAGTTGGACGAGCGTCCAACCTCTGGTCTATATATACCCCCTCCGACGGTGAACCTTCACTTTTCTGAATTTTCAAACGCAAAAACCGACTTTTCCCCTCCTTTTGCCCTAAAATCTTCATTTCTAAACCATTTTGAGCGATTCCAAGTGCTACAGGCCGCTCTTGATCCCCTCTCTTTGATTTTCATAACCAAATTCCCCAACAAACCATATTCTTGGAGAATCAGGCCCCTTTCAAGTCCGACTTTTCAGAAGAAAAATTCGATTTTGGAGTCCATTTTGGTGTTGTTTGGATTGATTTTCACCTCGATCAACATCCACTCACCCTACTTGGTAAGTTCGTAGCAAAATTTCTAGTTTTTATTCACGTTTTTGCGAGTACGATCTTCGGGTCGGCTCGTTCACTTGAATATTACCTTAATTCGGTTTTTTTTCTGTTTTTTTTGTTTCTTGTTGCTTGGTTTTGGTGATATGGTGTTATGATGGGTGATGCATTGGGGTTGTTTGGTGATGGTTATGGTTATGGTTGTGGTTTGGTTGATTTGAAATCCCGCTTTGGATGTTAAACGGGTATCTCTTGTTGTGAATTGGGATTGTTTTCGTGTAGTGTAGGTTTCGAATATGGTTCATAAGAAGGGAGTGGTTAAGAGGCATGGTAAGGAAGTGGCTAGGGAGGCCGGAAAGAAACGCAAGGAGTTTGATCCTACTTTAATTGATCCTAACCGGGGAGTGAGTATACGAGAACAACCTCCTGAGCCACCCAAACTAGGGCTACTTTGAGAGATGAGCCGACCTCGACTCGAGGCCCGATGACGATGTGCCTTTGGTACGGATGCCTAGAGTTCGAGAGAGGTGGAGGTTCGTCTAGGGCCGAGAAACTGTCGATGCTACCCGGGAAGAGGAACCGGTTGTACCTAGGGCTGCCCCTCCTGAAAGAAATCCAAAACCGTACCTCCTATGCCATTACCTCGTCGGTTCGTGAACCACAGAGCTCACGATGTGTATAAACAGCATTATTTCTCGAGGACGATGTTGATTGAGCGGGCCATTCTCGAGGCCAAAGTCGATCCGGGGTTCGTTAAGTTGCTCAAAGATCGGAAATGGGAAACCTTGATGACAATCCCGACTACCCCGGTAAATAGCTCCCTAGTTCGGGAATTTTATGCTAACTGTTCGGAAACCGATTTGGGGAAGAAGGTAGTTGTGGTTCGAGGGGTAGAAGTCCCTTTTACACCGGAAGTGATCAATCAGAAATACAACTTAGCGGCTTTCGAGGGTAGGGATTATAAGGAAGAGATTGTACATAGACAGAGTTTGGGGCAGGATCCTTTGGAGGAGTTGCGCCTTAGAGTGTGTCCGGATGTGGCATGGACATTAAGGCCGGGAGGCGACCGGAAGGAGTTGGTTACCACGACCTGGACGGAGGATTGGAAGGTCCAGTGTCGGTTTATTCAGAATCGGTTGTTGCCTAAGAACAACTTGACGCACTTTCACATTGGTGACCTAGGCATGTTATACGCATTGACATTTGGCACGAACGTAGATGTGGGACGGGCGTTATATGATGAGGTGGCTATTAATCGGAAGATCTATACCCGATGCTTGATTATCCCTCACCCGATCCACGGTCTACGTATCGATGCCGGTGTGCACGAGTATGGAGCCGATCACAAGCCGAAGAATCCAAGGCCGATCCGGCGAGAAAAAGGCAAGCCTTCGGGACGGACCGAGACGGAGATACCTCGGGAGCTGGTTCTTCGGCACCGCCTCGTGCATCCTCCCTTCCTACTTTATCTCCCGCGGTTAGGATGCGGTTGAGCATGGCCAACGGTTTCCGGGAATGGCCGAGTGATATCCGGGACTCACGAACAATATTTTATCGATTCTTCGGTGTATCGTGAGGGCCGGCGGCCGAGGGACGAAAGGACGTTCAATCCGAGCTCCGTTGATTTTCTTTTTTCCGATGAGATCGAGCGAGGTCATCGCGGATGTTCTACACGACCCGAGACGTCTTCGGATGAGGAGCGACGACTCGGCGGCTAGGGATACGGCACCACCTTCGGACCATCCTCCGATCCTCCAAACCGATGATTCGGGGCACCGAGCCGGCCTTGATTTTATTTTTCGATTCTAGTTTTTCTTTTTCTTTGCTCCGATGGATGTATGTTATTGATACTTTTTCTTATATGATTCGTTGTAATTTTGCTATTACTACTGTTACTTTTCCCGATGGATCATGTAAGCCATAAGGCGCCAGTACTTTCACGTCTACTGTGTTTACACTTTCTGGATGTATTGAATGTTTTCACTTTTGCGTTATATTCATTTTTGATATCTCTTTTCATTTTGGTATAACTCCCCGTTTTCCCCGAGATGGTTCCATGCTTGTCCAGACGTGCAGGTATATTTTTAGCGGTTTCGACGAGCTACATTGTCTGGTTACGCATTCTAAAGTGTCATTGTGTAGGCTCCGGCATGACTGACGATTCGCGTTTCGGTTTCAATCAGCTAAGTCTTTTCCTTTTTTCTTTCCGATCTGCGCAACATGAGGACATGTTGAGTTTTTAAGTGTGGGGGAGGGGAATGTTTCGATATGTATCTACACAGTTGCTTAATTCGTAATGTTTCTTTGCAAATGAGCTATATTTTTTGAAAATTCTCCGACATTTTCGTTTTTGTTTTGTCCCGAGTAGGCAATTCACTTCAATGTTCGTTTTTTTATAGTCATCACAGCTATATATCATATGGTTAGTAAGTGAGTTGTTTCACCCGAAACTCTTTTTCACGAGCCATAGTGAATGATGAGCTATTCTATAAAGTTATACCCCTTTTGGATTAGTGATTTTTGTTTTCTTATAAGTCATGTGCTTAGTGCTACGTATATATCGTGAGATTTATGATAGTTTGTATCTAGATCCGGAGTATGTTGTACTTGTGAATATCTAAGGTTTGAATGTGATAAGTAAAGCGTAACTAAAGTTGTTGAAAAAGTTGTTATTCAAATGAAAAAGTTGAGTAAAAAAATATGAATTAATTGTGTGTGTCGAAAGTTTGGTCGATGATTTGAGTGTGATAGGGTATACCACGTATGTCCTATACCACTATGATGACTAAAAGCTCACGACGATCGAAGAAGCCGCCTTATGATTTGAGTAAGGTAGGGTATATCTCGAATATCCTATTCTCGCTATGACGGGGCAAGAGCTCATTCGATGTGCGTTTTGAAGTGAAATAATTAAATCAACTAAAGAATTGGTATGAAATTGATATAAGACTAAGTTATCGTCTATCTTATCCCCGTAGAAGCCGTCGGATATCTTTGTAGGGATTGTCCTCTCGAGTATTTCGAAAGGCCCTAGATATATTCGGTCATTCTTTTCGGGATATATCACGTTTGTAGGGTGCATCTTATGAGTGTCATTGATTACTAGTCTACAAGGGGTATTAGCTAGTTTTGCTTTGAGTTTTTCAAGTTTGGATTTAGTGGAAGTTTTCTATGGTTTTGCACACACGCACTGGTGAACTTCTGATTTATTGGATATATGTTATATATGTTGAGATGTCTGTTCTTTTTCCGAGCCTAGTTTTTGTTTTGTTTTGCTCGGGACGAGCAAAAGCTAAGTGTGGGGGAGTTGTTAAGGGTGAATTTATACGATTTATAACGCTATATTTTATGTTATTTTCCCTCATATTTGTATGAATTTGTATAAGAAACGAGCGTTTAATGGATTTATCGAGCAAATGGTATTTTAAATAAGTTATTCGCAACATAGATTAATTTATGTGTTTTAATTATGTTTTTATGATTATTTGAGCGATATTACATTTTGCGATATTTTTATGTGTCATAGAAGCACAAATTCGAGCTCAAGAGGTGATTCAAAGATGATCAAGTCGGATTTGATTAAAGAGGAGGAGATAATGATGATTTACATTGAATTAAAAGGAGATAAAGATAAAGAAATCGAAATCCAGTCATATTGGACTGGCGTCCAGGTCCCGTCCAGTGGACGGGCGTCTGATGTAACTGAACGAGCGTCCGGGGATGGGAAGTTGATTCAGGATGTTTGGACGCTGAAGTGGACGCCGTCTGGACGAGCGTTTGGTCATGACTCGGCCCGATTTGAAGTTCATATGAAGAATGGACGGGCGTTCAAGGATCCAGACGGGCGTCCGGTAGCCGACTTACTGAAACCGACTTTAAAATCTATATATAGTCGGTTGTTTTCTCCACACAAAGGCATCATACACTCATTATTTAAAACCCTAAACCTAGGGGCGGCTTTAGGCTGCGTTTTTCATCTTTTTATTCCAGTTTTTATGCTCTTAGTTTAGATTAAAAACTAGTTACTTTTTATGCACTGTTTCTGCAAATTTGAGTTGCCGAGGATGTTCAGAGGCTAAAAGCTTCATCAAACGAGTATTGTGAAGCCGTCCAACAATTGTTGATTTCGTTTTCTTCGATTATACTGTGAGTTTTTAATAAAGGTTGTTTCTTATTCATGCTTATTCATGTTTAAATTGCTCTTATATCGGAAGATGTGCATGTGTTGATTGTTTATTGTTGATGGAAGTCTTAATAAACCCTAGATCACCATGAATAAGAATAGTAATTCGAATCTATCATAACGGAAGTTAATAGGTTTGATTACTAGATTATAAACACAAAGTTTGCACCTTTGGTTAGAAAACGCGTTAATCTTACATCGGAAGATAATAGATTAATAGATGAACTTTCTAAGGAATTAGGGTTCATGTTTAGGTGAGGTGAATCACAACCTAGATAAAAACTGCAATATAATCGAGATAGGAAATCAATGCTTGTTGGATAGGTGGATCAATCCTCGTTTGCTCGTTATAAATTTGATTTAAATCCTTAAAAGCTTGAATTTGTCTAGTTAGTTTACTTTTATCTGCATCTTAGATTAGTTAGTTTAAATTGGTTCGCAGCCCGTATCCTTCCTGGCTTTAGATCATCTCTTCTGTCCAGTTTTACGTTTTAGTTAAGTTTAATTTTCAGCATTCGTTTAGTTTTATCCGCTATTTAACTTAGTAATCGTGACATAGGTTAGTTAGATAAAAACTAGAAATCACAATCGTTTAGTTCCCCGTAAGATCGACCCGGCATTAACCGCTATTACTACGATCCTTATACTTGAGGTTAACCGGATTATTACTTGTTTATTTTGTGTTGATAAAATCCGTGACACCAGCTCAGCCCTAGTCTCGTTCAACTCCGATCTTACTGCCGCCAACTCAGCTTACCTAGCGGATATGTCTTTGTGTGCTTTAGACAAATCAGACTCCAGTTTCACACGTCGGTCGTCCAACTTGTTGACATTGGCCTTCAGCTTCTCGAGTTCGGAGATCAGAGTAGCGATAGTCTTCTTCTGCTCCTCCAAAGCTGCTGCGGGAGACTCAATTTTATTCAGAGCTACTTTAGTAGCGAGTCGGGCCTGCAAGGAAGAACGCCGTTAACGTCGAAAACAGACGAAACATAATGAAGCTACAAAGGAAAGAAAAGGGGACTCACGACTCGATAGCCCTTCATAATAAGGTCGTGTAGCTCCTCCGGAGTCATACCCTCCATCTCTGCCACACTTGTCTCTGGGATCGAATCGGTTGAAACCGGTGGGGCAAGGTTACGGGTCTCCTTCCCGACCCCGTGCCTCACCTCGGTTGTTTTCTGGCGCTTCCTTGGGACGAGGTCACCCTCGGTCTGCTCTACCACCCTAGCCTCGTCGGGTTGACCCCTTAAAATTTCAGATGTTGATACCGGGGTAGGAGCTCGGCTCGACCCTCTCTGTCCCGCAGATGCGGCACCGGATGTCGGCTTTTTCGATTTGATGCCGGCCAGTTCTTGGATTTTCTTGGGATCCGTCTTCTTGGGATCAGGCATCTTACCTAATGCCTCCATCTTTGAAAAGTGTTCCACTGCAAACAGAGACAAATCGGCGTTAATGCATTACAAGAAACCTTAATCAGTATTGAAAAACAAAAGTGTAACGGCTTGACAATGCGACAAAGTATCCTACGTAAAACTCGAACATCCTCATCGAGTTCCAGATAGGCGCCGGGTCCAGCCGTCTCGATGTCAGCAAAAGGATACAGAGAGTGCAGACTTCGGGTCGAGACGTCGGGATGGACACTCTCAATAATCCCACACCCATTGGGGACGTCCGAGTCGAGTCGGTCATGCCATTTCTGTGGCCTGTTGTACCAAGTGTGAATGTCAATATCAATCAGCCCGTGTCGGATAAAGAAAAAATTAGGCTTCCAATCGCCTTGAGACGAGGTCACCTTTCTCACGAATTCCGATGCCAGAGGACGCTTCTGAAATGTATACCACCCCGCGTCCTGCAAGCTCGACAATGCATAGTATTGACGGAATAGTCGAACCGAGAACTCAACCTTGGCGATTCGACACGCTAGCACAAAACCCATTACACTCCTGACCCCACTGGGAGCGAGCTGGGTAACACGGATCTTGTAGTGTTGAAGGACGGCGATTAGGCACGGGTCGAAAGGAAACCGAAGTCCCTCCTTTAATTGCGCTTCGTAAATGGCGCAGAACCCAGGGGGAGGGTCACAGGCGAACTGATGCTGGCCGTGTGATACTTTGATATGTTCAGAGGAGTAAGGGATGCCGTATCGAAGGCAAATAACTTTGGCTTTTTCTGGGGAGAGATTCGACATGCAACCGTATGGCCCTTGGCCCTTCATCCTAGTTTGGCGTTTGGCCACGGGTCGAGAAGATCCAGCGGGTCGAGAATACGCTTCTTCCTCCCCTCCCTCTTCCTCTCCTCCCTCTTCCTCTTCTCCGGCAGCTCTCTCACCAGAAGCGGTAGGATGCTCTGAAACCGTTTCTTCCGTCGATTCTTCTTCAATTTCGATAAGTTCCTCTCTGTTTTGGGAGTCACTATCGCTACTAGACATGGGCTTGAGGAAAAAGATGCAAGAAACAAAAATAAGAAGGAAAATTTAAGCAAGATTAAGGCTTACTTGAGTTTTCGGCTATGAGACTGAGATTTGCAGAAGTTTATAATGGTGAATGAGAAACGTCAAGGTCTTGGACTCCTTTTATGCGTGTAAATCTTGCAAGTGATTTGAAAGGGTGGAGTTTGAGGGCAGTTATAGAATACATAACGCGAGAATCAAGGGTAGTGGGCCGGATAAAACGCTTCGTTTCCTACGCCCTTTAATGTTGGTACAGTGTGACGTCACCCTACGACAGCCTATATCGGCTAGGAGAGACAGCCTTATTCCCGCCTAAAAAATTCCACGTGTCAAAGAGATTATTCAAATTTTCAGATCCGACATCAGCATCTCGAGATGAGCTTCCCTCCGATCTGGGGGGCTTATGATGATACGGGGGTTTACTCCTCCACGTGGAATTATCTGGGTAGTCCAGCTGGCATGTGGAAAAGCCTATGTCAAATGCAGCAGTATCAAATCGACACGATATGTACCAGCAGAGATCGCAGTCACCGGCAGATTCTTCAAGTATCTAGCCTCGATCGCCCATGTCGGCATGTATCGAGTCGAGACGGAGACTTCCTGTCCGGGTACCCGGGTCCACCATCCAAAGTAGGTGGCTTGGGCGGGAGAGGGCAAGGCCCATTTAAGGGTATTTATGCCAATGGACCAAACCGCCCTAAATTTAGGGCAGAGGAAGGACATGTACCTATAAATACATCATTCCAGGAACTACGTAAGGCTTGATTCCCGGATCTAAGACAGATACGTAGGCAATCCAAGATACATTCTTGGACTCACCATAAAATACTTAAAAACACCATCTTTTACTCACTCTCGGCCATTCGATCCCTTTACAACCACCACATTCGTTCAATAATATTCATGAATCTTTATATATATATAAATTACTAATATACATTCTAAGACTAAACACACAAGATATGATAAGTCATTATTCATCTTATAAAACTTTAGAATAATTTCATATAATATTTATATATAGACTTTTTCTAATATGTTTTTTTTTTTATTTTACCATGATATTGCATTTGACTTGATTTTTTAAATTTTACCAAACCAAACTTGAGCCGAGAAGGAGATAAAAAGACAAATATACACGTTTAGTCATCAAAATTCGAACACGAGCTTGAACATTTTTATATAAACGAGTGAAGCTTGAACATGACATTTTTGTTCGGTTATTGAACAAACGTCAACGAATTAGTCCATGACCCGAAAGAAGCAAGTTTGAACATGTTCTTTTTTTTGTTCGTTAATGACAAGAAGGATGACGAACAAGCTCATGATATAAACAAACACAAGCTTGAATAATAAATACTTAGCTCAACTCAGCTCGTGATCAACAACTCAAGATATACTCATTCCGTTCATATTAAGTGATGTAATTGACAAAATGTATTGCCACATCAGGTTAATTGTTGTATTTGTAGTGACAGTATCATTACTGAATGCTAAATACTAGGCAGCTAGCTAGCAGGAGACGTTAATCTTAAAAAGAAGCAAATTCTCAGCCTTCTTTAACATTTCTCTAGATTGATTAGGGTGGAAGAAATCTCTTTGATTTGATTTATCGTAGTTGCCCCATTTGATTCAAGTTGTTGTGTAGTCTAATGATCTAAATCCAAGATACCATGCATGTTGAAAGATCCAATCAGGAAATCAAAGAAACAAAGAGGATTAATCTCTCACCAAGATGTTCCCGGCCGGGGAGTTTTTCTTTTTTTTTTTTTTAATGCCGCTGGCAATTTCTTCTGTCAGATTAGGGATTCGCACAGTGATCAAAACATTAATTCGTCCACTGATGCATGCAATAAACAGATAAAATAATAAATTCATGAACGCATAACAAAATGATGATCAAATATCAGGATTTTTCAACGAACTTGAATATCTTCAGCAACTAAGATTTTCTTCATCCTCAATCTGAAAACAATAAGCTGCATAAACAAAGGAGAGAGAGGATATGTGAGACTTACCTAACAAAGGCAACAATGATATATCTACCACCTGTCATATTCCAATGCAGGATATTGAGATCGTAATTTAATTGGACTGATATGGGATATCAGATATTGATTTTTCAACCAAAGGATACGTTGATGAGTGAACAATTCTTTGTTGATATCTTCAGCAGGTTCAAACATGATCCCTAGATTTTCTTCATCCTCAATCTGAAAACAATGCAAGCTGCATTATTTAAGCTCAAAAGCTTATTGTTATTCATTCGGGAGGGAAGAGGATAATACTCTTATATGTGCAATTCACTGTTCACTATTTGACACAACGTCGATTAGCATTACAAACTTACTTTTTTACATTGTTATTTCTCTTGTTCATGCATAGGATTTTTCTGTATTTTACAAATCCACATAACCATAAAAAGTAAGTTTGTAATGCTAATCGACGTTGTGTCAAAGATTAATGAACTTTTAGGTCATAGGACTGTATTATCCTCTCCCTTGAATGAAGAGGGCATTTGCGAATCACCTTTTGAGCTTAGTTTTGCTAAAGACACTGATGAAGATTAGTCAGACCAAGGAGGTGATGAAGCATAAATCTAAAGAGATACATATCAAAAATGTAATGCTCTACTTTCACCTTCTTTAAAATTACGGAAACAATATATGTGACAACGGAGGTTTCACATTTTAGAGGGATGCCGTAATATGATAGATAATATCGGTTTTTGATTATGATAGATAATATCAGTTTCGAATTGTATAAAACTAGAAATTAATTTTAAGCGATCACTGAATTGTTATGCGTGATAGTATGTGGATAGATTATGTGTTATTCTACTTGGTAATTTGGAAATTTCGCATAAATCAGCTTCATCTTGAGAATTTGTGGTGCAGGTGGTCCATGCAGTTGTGGTTCTCAGTAAATCTGAAAAAAAAAGTAAGATCAATCGCACCGCCTCATTTAGCCTCTCTTGTTATTTTACTTGCATTGTTTACTAACTCCAAGCTTTTCGTTTTGACTTCATTTTGGGAATGCCGGTCGATTTCAAATTCAATTTCTGTTGGTGTACCTTTGATAATTGCGTGCATCGAATGCTAGCTGTCACCAGGATCCAAATCAATACGATTATGTAATGTTGTGCATCGAATGCTAGCTGTCACCAGGATCCAAATCAATACGATTATGTAATGTTCTCTTATAGAAATACATAAAATCGAACACACGTGGAGAGGATAGACTACGATAAGAATCAATCATGTGAAGAGATTGATTGTTGCATTATTCAATGATTACTTTCGCTCTGTTTTTTCTCTGAAAATTGAGGAGCCAAATTAGCACTGAGCAACGGATGTTATTTGTAGTCTTGTCTGATTGCTCTTATCAAATGGAATCTTGTTCTTAATTTAAACCCTTTTAGTTTCTTAGCTTTAGGTATTCACTCTTAAATGTGTCCTAATTGCCTGTTGCAATAATTGTTTCGAGACAATATATTGATATGACTCGTGATACAATTCAAAGATACATGAGCGAATTTCTACGTCTGCTGGCAAAGAAAGGATACGAGTTTATGAAGTAGTTTTAGTGTTTCCATGTCTGCAATGATGTTATTTTTGTCGGTAACAATCACCACATACATAGACTCTATTGGCAGGTAAATACAATACTTGTTTTCTGTTTCAACATGGTTATGCTCTTGGCCTGGTTTTAGCAGATGTATAAATTCGCTAAACATGGTTATTCTCTTGGCCAGGTTTTAGCAGATGTATAAATTCGCTAATGTATGTTTCAATTGTATCACTAGTCATATCAACATATTTCGCAACAAGTACTGCAACAGGCAATTATGACACATTTAAGAGTGAATATCTAAAGCTAAGAAACTAAAAGGCTTTAAAGTAAGAACAATATTCCATTAGATAAGAGCAATCAGACAAGACCACAAATAACTTCTGTTGCACATCCTATGTGCTATTTTGACTCCTAAATTTTCAGAGAAAAGCAGAGCCAAAGTAATCATTGAATAATTTAACAATCACTCTCTTCTCATGATTGATTTTTATATCGTAGACTACCCTTTCTACGTGTGTTCGATTTTCTGTATTTCTTTAAGAGAACATTACAAAATCGTAATTGATTTGGATCTTGGTGACAACTAGCATTCGATGCACACAATTATCAAAGGTATACCAACGTAAATTGAATTTGAAATCGACCAGAATTTCTAAAATTAAATCAAAACAAAAAGCTTACAGTTAATTAGTAAAAAATGCAAGTACAGTAACAAGAGGCTAATGAGGCGATGCAATTGAGCTTATTTACTGAGAACCACAACTACTGCATGGACAACTTGCACCACAAATTCTCAAGACGAAGTTGATTTATGCGAAACATTTCGATATTACGATGTAGAATAACACATAATCGATCCACATGCTATCCACATGCTATCACCCATAACAATTCAGTGATCGATTAAAGTTCATTTCTAGTATTCCACCGTCCGAAACCAAATTATCTATAAAAAATTCATAATAAAAACATGAAACATATATATCGCAATTCGCAAGAAAACAAACATCTACTATAGCAGTTTTTTCCCCAAAATTTAAGATGAAGTTGAATCATACGGAAAATTTTAGATTACGAAAAATAAAACTGCAAAATCCATATCCATATGATATCACGCATATATAACAATTCAGTAGTCGCTAAAATTCATTTCACATGAAGTATGATCTGTTTCAAGTTTTCTACGGTATGCAACCAAAACTTTCTATCATATCAAAAGCAGTAACATCGTGTGTAAACAAACATCATAATTTTGATTAAAAACATCATTCTCAAACTTCACATTACCATTTTTTGTTGCGGAATCGCTTCAGAAGAAATTCACGACCTACAATTCGAAGAAGCATCAGCATCGATTTATGAGGAAATTAACCGGAAGAAATTCAAAAGAAGAAAGAAGGCGGAAAGAGAAGATGAAGTTAATTACCTTATTGCGAAGGGAAATCAAAGCAAGAGAGTAACGAGCAAAAGGCAGTTGCATTCAATGGAGTTGCCGAGTTGGTTTTTTTTTAAGCAAAAGCAACCGATTCTGTTATATAGTTAGTTACAGGCTTGCAGTGCGCGTGGGTATTTTCATTTTTTTTATTTATGTAGGTAATGAGCTGAGTTGTTACTTATTAGATTTTTAATTAACTTGACTCGATTAAAAAATAAACTTGGGTTTGAAACTTGGGTCAAGCTCGATTGAGCCATAAAAACAAAAGATCAAATTCAATTTGGTTATTTTTGTTAGTTAGGTAATCTATTTCAGTTGAGTAGACAAATACTAAGGCTTCAGCTCGACTCGATTTAAGAAACTTGGGTTTGAAACTCGGCTCAACCTCGATTGAGCCATTAAAATGCAAGATCCAATTCAATTCGGTTTTTCCTGTTAGTTAGGTAAGTAAGTCGAGTCTTCTTCTTTAAAAAAAAAGGTAAGTAAGTTGAGTCGAGTAGATACTTACTATGACTTCGTGGCAAGGAAGCATGTAACAATGAATATTTGAATTCAAAAGGTTGTACCATGATTGAAAAAGTTTGAAGGGTTCATGTGCAAATGACAATGCAACAACATGATCAAAATAAAAGTTTGAATGAATATTAATAAGCCGGAATTCTCGAAAAATGATGAATCAAATAAAAGTAAACATTGATGAAAAGAAGGACCCATTTGAGTCATGAGAGAGAAAATAAAATAAAATAATGAAAGAATGATTATAAGGTTGAAATGTTGTATTAAAGTTTGTGTTGATGAAGAAATGATTGGTGAAATGATTTGTGAGAGAAATATTATATTGATAAAGTTATGGTTGAATAGTGTAGGTGGTGAATAAAATGAATTGATTAATATTATTTTATGGTGAAATGATTGGTGAAATGATTGGTGAATAATAGTAAATAAGATAGTGGGTGAATAAAATATTAAGTTGGATCCAAATGGATCCAGTCCAGTCCGAAACCAAACGAAGCCCAACTTGAAGTTTCACCACCTTAGGACGTAGGTCTAAAACTCCTACCGTAAAAAGGTTCACTTAAAAAGACTCATACTTATCCTAAGGTCACACTACCCAAGTTGAGGGATTCTAATCTTACGGGTTCTAACACTTACAAAAACGGTTAAACCCTAACCGTGAGGGCCAACTCGCCTCCGATCCCACAGGAATGCGAGGAGAGGTTAATCAGGTAAGCTTAGTCAAGGGCCTTAGTTCCCCATCACCGAAGTTTTAGCCATCGGAAATCAACCCCTTTTACGGGAATCGAACCTCAACCAGGGTCCGGATCGTCATTACAACACCCCGCTCTCCTCCCACTAGATATCCAGGGGATAGTTCTAACACTTAGAAGATCTAACTTAGGAGGTTAACACTTGAAAAGTCTAACCTCAAAATCTACAACTTAAAGGTCTGAACATGATAAGATTACATCTTAAGACATCTAAACTTATGCAGCGGTGTTACTTCATTCTCTGATACCAACTGTGACGACCCTGATCCGGATGCCGAGTCCTTAACCGGAAAAGGACGACCGGCACGTATATAATTAAAATAAATCAATTATACACGTAAGCCTGCCATCATCAATAACAGAGAACAAGCGGAAAACGAAAACAAAGACTCGGGAAAAACTTTAAAAGATCACTACAACGATCGACAAGTAACACGGGGCTGCAACTAAAACCAAAATCCCAAGAAAAATACACAAGGTTGAATATCTATTCAACTATTACAAACCAAATGTACAAATGTCTTAATTTAATACAAAAGAAAAGGAAGATTTTATACCATTATTACAACAGAAAGGAAAGATAGACTTCAACAACTGAAACTCTGGAAACCACTCTTAAGCGATCTCGAACTCAACCTACAATAAAACCACTTTCTCGGGATGAGGACAACAACATGCTAAAGGGTAAGTATAAACGTACTTAGTAAAGAGTAGAATCACCGAATCTACACATGCTATGTCACAAGAATCATCATTAATAATAATAATAATATCACAAGACAAGTCAAACAAACATAATAACACATATGTTTCACTCGCTCACAACACTCTACTAGTCTTACTAGTAGACACAACCAAATAAGACATTAGTTACATACTAATCTAAGGACACTTTGCATGGTGAAGACTGCACCACGACACATTCAGCACCTCGTATGGCACGGGTATCTAAAACGTGTGGAATATTACACGAGTTCGGCACAAGTATCTAAAGAGTGCGGAAGTGTAATAGTTCCATGCTGCGTTACAAAAACGTGCCTCACTAAGGACTAACATGTTTTAGCTTTTAGACTCATCAAGTAGGTATTTAAGCGATTAATCTAACAACCTAAGTTCATTGCACATAAAAAGACTTCTTAAGGACTACTAAACGGACTCTACATTACACTACCCAACACATTGCACGGAGGTATTGGAATCTATTCCAATACCCACGAGGCTAAGGAATAAGGCTTCCGGTGATCCCGAGTATCTCCCCGCAGAGGGTCTCCACAAGGTGCTGAGCCGAATACACCAGAAACCGAACCTCTAACTTCGTCATGTTACAAGTAAGATATTGAACTCAAATCAACATCACGTAAGGCCAAATGTAGAGTATTCCAATGCTCCCGTGAGACACGGTGCGGAGCCAAAGCCACGAGAACACGTACACTTGACTTTACAACATTCCACATAACTCTCTATTCCATTTTTGCTTAGAAAATCAGCCAACAATCTATGATAGAATTCCATGTTTTCTTCACAATTTTAAACACTAAATCTATATAAAAGTAATACGAAAGTTATCTACAACATGCTTGTAACATTTTACTAGATCTAAACACTAAGATAACATGAAGTCCAAGCCAAATTGATATGAAATTACTCTAAAACATACTTAAAGTAAAAAGCTACATCCAAACACAAAAATAACACATTTAAATTTGGTTGAACACCCCTTTACCTATGATTTCACCAAAAAGCTCTAAGAACACTCCAAGAAGATTTAGATCCACAAGAAAAGCTCCAAGAACTAAGCAACTCACTTCAAATCTAACACCAAAACGGATTTCTAAGATTACTACAACCATTAAAACATAAAAAAAAAAAAGCTAAGAAAACACTCAAGAACACTAATAGATCTAGAACGGGTTTTCGAAACTCTTACCCGATCATAGTGAAACTTGTATCAAAATTAAGCTCTCTTCATGGTGAACATTTTGGTGTAATTGGTTTGTGATTTCGATGTCTGATTGATCGAAAACGGGAAAAATCCATTTTCTTCTCTCTTTCTCTCTTTTTCTCTTTCTCTCTTTTCTCCTCTCTTTCTCTCTTTTCTTTACTCTCTTTCCTCTCAAAGCTGTGCAGGATTTTGGGATAAGAAATGAAAAGGGTTTTGGGGTGAAATCGGGTTTAAATAGGGGTTGGTACATTTACCTTTTTGACCTTACTAAAAATTACACATTTAGAATGCCGTAAATACCCTTTAACATTTATCTTGACTTTATTTATTTAATTAAAACATAACCCGGTAAAAATATCGAGGTACACATAAAAATCGTAAAAAGACATTTATACCCTTTACGGAGATACGGAGTATCACAGTGGGCTTTGGAAAGCGAAACATCTACTATAGCAGTTTTTTTCTGCAAAACATCAGATGAAGTTGAATTATACGGAAAATTTCAGATTACGAAGAAGAAAACTGCAAAATCCATATCCATATGCTATCACGCATATATAACAATTCAGTGGTCGCTAAAATTCATTTCACATGAAGCATGATCTGTTTCAAGTTTTCTACGGTATGCAACCAAAATTTTCTATCATAATCAAAAGCAGTAACATCGCGTGTAAACAAATATCATAAATTTTTTGATTGAAAACATCATTCTCAAACTTTGGAAAAATCACATTACCATTTTTTGTTGCAGGAATCACTTCAGAAGAAATTCACGACCTGCAATTAATAGCAAAGCAGCATCAGCATCGATTTAGGAGGTGAATAACCGGCAAAAATTCAAAAGAAGAAGGAATGCGGGAAGAGAAGATGAAGTTAATTACCTTATTCCCAAGGGAAATCAAAGCAAAGCAAAGAAAAGCAAGAGAGTAACGAAAAGGCAGTTGCAAAAAATGGAGTTGCCGAGTTGGTTTTCTTTGAAGCAGAAAGCAGCTGATTCTGTTATATAGTTAGTTACAGGCTTGCAGCGCGTGTTGGGTTTCTCTAGGTAATAGGCTGAGTCGAGTCGATACTTATTAGATCTTTAATTAACTTGACTCGATTAAAAAAACTTGGGCTTGAAACTTGGTTCAAGCTTGATTGAGCAATAAAAATGCAAGATCGAATTCAATTCGGTTATTTTTGTTAGTTATGTAATCTAGTTCAATTGAGTCGACAAATACTAAGGCTTCAGCTAGACTCGATTTAAGAAACTTGGGTTTTGAAACTCGATTGACCATTAAGATGCAAGATCCAACTCAATTCGGTTATTTGTGTTAGTCAGGTAATTGAGCCGAGTCGAGTAGATATGTACTAGGGCTTCAAACACGACTCGATTAAATAAACTAGAGTTTGAAACTTGGCTCAAGCTCGATCGAGCCATAAAAATGCAAGATCAAATTCAATTGGGTTATTACAACGCGTATTTTTTTCTTTAATTGAAAAAAGTGATACTGCTACAAAATCAGTGAAACACTGAAACAGACACGTCACATTTATTCAATAAGAGGTCACACTGTCACATCATAAATTCTCCCACCGACAAATTATGACACATGTTATGTGAGTGGTTGTGACGGTAACATTATTGTCTGTGTTAATGAAAATAAATTGGCCGCAATAATTATGTCACAAAAATTGAATTACATAGGAAGCAAATATGCAACATATACCACTAAGTACAAATGCAGAGGATACAAAGGATAACCCAACACTACAAGCAATGCTTAGAGAGGTTGATATGCCAAACCCGCAAACGGTCTTACGGACCCGACATCCGCCCCGAGCAGAGGTCATGTAATGACAGCCGAACGGCTATACCTTCAATCCGCTTGTTGCCAAGCCGAAAGTAAGTTGCAAGCGGACTGCTGAGTTTACACCCACATGCCGACTTCGACTGGGATCGATTCCACCTCCCGTCAACCCGGGGTCCATCTCCTCAGAAGTCCCCTTATATTTCAAAGCTATCCGGACTCAATCCTCGCCCTTCTGAGAGCCAGCACGACTAATGATCTGCGGTCATTCGTAAACCCGCATCAAGCATAGCCGGCTTGAGGGTTAATCATCATAATTAGAGTTGTGTTCATGTTTAACATGCTTGATTGTATTTAGTTACGTCTTGTCGAGATTAGCTTAATCGTGATTAGTCCGGTACCTATAAATAGGGGTAACGTGTAACTCATAAGAGGGGGAGAAAATTAAGATAAGCAGACCAAGCTCTGTCAATTTGTCGACTTGATCCCGGATTCATATTAGTATGAACCCGTCGCCGGAATCTTCATATTTTTCATAATCCCCACCGGAGAAATCACACACTAATCAGCTAGATATACACATAGAACCGCCGTTATAGGTTAATGTAAAGAATTATATCCATGTGAATAAGAGTTCTAGATATTCACTACGAAATAAATATTGAGAGATTAGAATTGAAGGTTTTGTAGATAGGAGAAAGTATGCAAAGGTTAAATCCACGTAATTTGTATATTGTCTGCCCTGAGCCAAAGAAATGCATGTCTTTTGGGTGACAGAGGAGCCTAAGAACTGCCCATGGTGTCGAAGGAGACTCTAATATTTGATCGAGCAAATGCAAAGCACGAAACTTGCCATGACCTAATACGGCTGGTCTTTGCGATCATAGTGCCCCGAGCCCCCTTTAAAGGCCCCAGAGGGAATGCTTGCAATCGAGGTTGTAATTAATACGGGTTTTAATTAACGTAATTAAATCAAAATCATACTTTCGTTTTTCCTTCCATGTTCAAATTCCACAAGTCGAGTCGAGTCGATTCAAATTTACATGAACATATATACATCACCATAACAATATGTTAATAGGTTTACATAATAAAAATCGCCTGTTCATAGATAAAACTCGTTGATGACAATCGAATCACCGCTTTTTCTATCTTAGGTACCGCTAAACAAGAAATTCTACCGTAGACAGTGTCCTTAATCAGAAGATTCACTTGTATTCAATCATAAAAAGACGCGTGTTATCAAACACGAGAAATTCTCTTGCAGAGGGACTCGTGAATAAGAAACTTCACTTGCATTCACAATCAAAACACTACGACATATGACATCATGCATACAACAAACGAGCTTAAAAACAAAGACACTAAAACCAAACCAGGTAGTAGAATCTCTCATTCTCAATTCGATCACGCACGTAACAAAATCCTTGCGAGTCGGGCTGACGTGGAAGCCGGTAGTGGTCCAGATCAGCAGCTTGAAATAATGCAACTCTGACAGCAAAAACAAGCAACTATGATTCCAAGGAAAGCTCCAGCAATGACCTGTGATGGAGTGTGACCAAGAAGCTCCTTAAGCTTTCTTTGACTAATTGGATGACCTTTGAATAAATCTTGTATTATTACATTCAGAACCTGCAACATTGAATTGACATTAACTTTTATTTCAAGAAATCAAGAGCATTTCAGAAGAGTTTTCCTATTCTCTCTTACATTGATAATATCCTCTGTATTGTTATGTTGGCCAAACCACGTAAATTCTCATGGCCTATAATATTGTTCTCTCTTCTATTTGTATGTTATTGTTGTTAAGGATTACGGCTCAGATTTGGATCCATAAAAAAAATAAAATAAAATAAAATATATATATATATATATATATATATATATATATATATATATATATATATATATATATATATATATATATATATATATGAAATGACATTCACAAAATCGGGTAAGAACGATGTCGGATTGAGCGATCTATGCTTCAAATGTGAGATGTCAGCATCATGTATCATTGATATGAAGATATATTGATATAATGAAACTTGAAATAAGAAAATTATTAAAATTTAAAAAACCGAAATGAATAGGCTCAAGCTTGAATTCCTCAAAGATTAAGTGGTTAAATCAATTTGTTTCAACAAGGGTCCATAGCTCAGTGGTAGAGCATTTGACTGCAGATCAAGAGGTCACCGGTTCGAACCCGGTTGGGCCCTTTTTTATATATATATTTAAATCATACCACCGGACTCAATCAAATCATCAAACCACCACCGGACACTCATACGAATATCAAACCACCGGACACAATCAAATCAAATCAAATCAAACCACACAATCAAATCAAATCAAACCACCGGACAACCCGGTTGGGCCTTTTTTTTATATATATCCACCGGACACAATCAAATCAAACCACCGGACACTCATACGAATAGATGCATTTTCTTAAACACTTCAACTAAACAGATGCATTTTTTTTAAACACTCCATATAAGAATTCTGCATATAAGGCTTTGGACACTCATACACGGTTTGATCAAACCACTGGACACTCATACAATTTATTCGATACAGAAGATGCTTACAAAAAATGAAATTTTGGTTGCTTATCTTGTCATGTAGGAGTAGTATGAGTGATTATATAGAGGTGAAACGAACAAGTTCAAATAATCTTAACCTTTCATACAAACACATATGCATTCCATTGCAACAACATTTATCAGAGTGTCATTCATATAGCAAAACGATAACAAATGACGCAAATTAGGAAAGAAGAAATAATAGCTACCTGCAATTATAAAATCACAACTTATTAAAGCATAAATGATAAGGTCCTGTTCTGTTTACTGTCTTACAATACACACACATAATCACTTCTTTCTCATTTAGTCACTTAGAATTCTTTAGTAGCATAATATAACATCATTCATTAGGACTCGCTACCAAACAGAACATAAATCGGCTACGGGATTCGCTACAAAAACAGAACAAAAGTATCCATGCACAATAGTTTAAGGCATTATTAGCAAATAAGAAACTACTAACTCAAGTGTAGGCCAGGGTGCATGTTGCATACGTATCAGATACGAGACTCAGTACCAAACGAAACATAAATCGGATATAGGACTTGCTACCAAACAGAACAGAAGTATCTGTGGATACGTATCGTATCAATACGATACGGGACTCAGATACCAAACAGAACAGCAGTATCTGTGCATCATAGTTAAGCACTAAATGCATTAGCAAATTAAAACCTACTAAGTCGAGAGCAAAGAATCACCTCAGCTTGCATTCCAGCATGTCTTCTAACACCAATAGCATCATACATGACAATAGAGCTAAACCCCAAACAAACAGGAAATAACGAATCTGCCACTCCATGGCAAAGTGCAACAGAGGTAGTCAATGCTGTACACAAAGCAGAATGAGAAGAAGGCATTCCACCAGATGTAAAAAACAGTCTCAAATCCCATTTCCTTTCTACCCAAAGATTCAACAAAACTTTAATCAATTGTGCAATCACCCCAGCAAATAGACCCGAAACAAAAGTCGGGTTACCCGCTAAAGTTGATACAAGTGGGCTAATTTTAACCTTTGCTGTTGAAGTTACACTCAAAAGGGCTATCCCCAAAGCTCCGCTTTGTAAACACTGTCCTTCGATTTCGCTACATGAATCTCTTGAGGTGGTATATAGAACAGAAACCCAATTGTTTTTTGAATGTCTTAAAGCAAAAGATTTTATCTTTTTGACGATTGGAACAAAAATTGAAGAAGGTGGCTTTGTGTTTGAACTGTATATTCGCCATTTTGAGTTGGGTTTTTGTGGATTTGATCTTTTGGGATTCTTGGAATGGGATTCTTTGTTGGTTGAGCATAAAGATTTAAGCTTTGGGTAAAGAAAGTTGAAGCTGGATGCTCCTAACGTGTAGCTTGTCAAAAGAGAGTCCATGAACACGCAAGTATTCTTGGGATTTCGTCTACATCGAATAGAAAGAGGGAGTTAGAGCTAGGGAACAAAAGATGGGTGGAAGGGAAATTATTGTGCGTGGGGATGGAATTTTGAGGTTGATTGACGGATGAAACGATCAGAACCAATTTAAATATAGAATGAAATTGTGTGAGGTTTATATTGAAGCATACGGTGTTTCCACATTTATTTATAGAGAGAGCACACAAGTATTTTTCGAGTGAAAGGGTTACAAGGTTAGAAATCGACAAACTAAACCTAATGTATTTTCAAAAAAAAAAAACCTAATGCATTCAATACGGAAAATACTTGTGTTTAAGAGAAGATTTTAAAGTAAAGTGACAATATAAATTAAAGTGTATGGTTCATATATCTTCACACGTATAAACACACCAGCAAAGTATTTCCTGTTTAAAATAAGATAACCTAATGCATTCAAAAGAAAAGGGTAAACCCTACCTCCGAGGGTCTCCATACTATCAATCCCACAGGTGTATGAAGATGTAAATGATACCAGTAGGCTTAGAAAATGTTCGCTCATTGACAGAGACAAAGAAATGATTCGTCCTTGTGAGGTTCGAACCTTAGACCTCCCGCTCCTGTTCAGGCTGTTTTTAAACACTCATACCTTCACCACTAGACCATATTCAAGAGATAACCTAATGCATTCAAGATACTACGAAAGATGCTAGATGTTCCAACACCGTTATCTATGGAGACATCATTTTTTTCGCAAAAAAAAATAAAAAAAATATTGATCGTTATTGGAATCATATGAATTATTACTATATGAATTATTATACTATCATTATATAGTATAGACGTGATTGTTTTCCAAGTTCTCGAAAAGTCTTTTTGTCGGTGGAGAGCAACTTGGATTAAAAGAAAAAAGACAAAAAAAAAAACTGAGCTATCGTCTTCTCTCAATCCTCACCATCCCTTGTATTCGGTTATTCACTTTCTTTTTTTCAACTCTGATCTTCATTTCCGATCCACTATGCTTGTTGAAGAACGAATTGGCAAACCAAATTCCACTTATTTCTAGCAAATTCCTCCTGGCGGTAGGTCATAATTTGCTGGGTCGGAACATGAGCTCCAGTATGAGCTTCTGTAATTAGCAAGAAATTCAACTACCTGTGACCTTTATTTTTAGGCTCTGCAATAAAGGTATGTTCTTGCATTATCCTTTATATTTATTTTCCTTTTTTTTTTTATCACTTTGGTTCATTGTGGTCTCATGTCTCAACACATTCGACTTCTACAAAGTTGAATTTCAGCTCGAATTTCGACTCTGGAGAGCTCGATTGCGAAATTCCATCTTTGCAAAGGTCGAATTTCCCCGCAATGTGGTGCCTCATTACTAGTCTAATTATCAATTTGCGTTCTTTTAATTGTTGATGATACTCATGTTTGCTTGTTAGAGGAAGTGAATTGCTGACTATTAAATTATGACGATTGCTAGTCAAATGTGCTAAATGCAACATTAAGCAAGAACCAACAGAGTGCTGTTTTTTTTTTTTTTGCTTTTTTTATTTTCCTTTAGTTGTACTTAATCAATGCTCAATGAAAATGCATTTTGATATTTGATTATAAGAAGGTTGGAGCTATTTGAAAATATGGAACAATTTATTTCACATGAAACATCAACCATTGTGTAAGAAGTCTGTACCATGAGCTTTATAAAGATGGAAATTTTGTACTTTTTGCAGGAGCCTGTATTTAAAGTTTGTTGCTGTGTTGAGTAGAGAAAACTGCCACCAATCGAAAAAGAGAATACAGATAAGGTGAGAAATTACGGGAAAAGAAGAGGGACATCTAGTTCTTGGCCTGGGCCCACATGCACAGCCTAAGCCGGCTGGGCAGCGGTGGTGCTGGGGTGAATTCGACGCCGTCACCATCCGTGTCTCCGCCATCCTCGCCGAGGTACCGCCATAGTCGGAGCAAGAATGCACCTGCTGCCGCTTGCAATGCGTCTGGAGATTACGGATCAGGAGGAGGGACTGGTGGATTTCCAGGCAGCGGCACAGCTGGTGGCGGCGGCGGTGACCATATGAAAATGAAAATGAAAATGAAGCTGCATAACCTAGTCGAAAGATTCGGTTTTGCTGTGGTGTCCACGGTGTACAGGTGGAGAAGGGTGCTTCTATTTGCACCGTTGTTGTATATAACCGGAATGCTGTTGTATATGGGAACACTTAGTTTTGATTCAATCATATATGTTACTAATGGTGGTGGTTACGCCGGTGACTTCACCGGACCCGGATCGGTGTATAGAAGCCCGCAAGTGTTCGAGAAGCTTTGGACATTTATGGAGGCTGAAAGTAGTAGCAGCTCCAATTTGGTAAGCTTTATTTTATCTTCACTTTTGAGCATCATATTTTGCTCTAGATGGTGACTGACATTTAGTGTGGATTAATTTACACAGTTAACAAATGTGTGGACTTTGAAATCTCGTCAAAGCTGGAAGCCTTGTATTCATCAGAGAATGACTCGAGGAGGTTCGAATTATTTATTAAAATAAATATGAAGTTCTTTCTTTAAAGCACAAACATGTATGATGATGCTTTCTCTTACACTGGTAATGTAATGCTATTTTGGTTCTGTTTGTGCAGAAGGGGTCTCAGAGATGCCAAAGTCGAATGGTTACCTCATAATTGAAGCAAATGGTGGGTTGAACCAGCAAAGGTTATCGGTATGCAAACCTTTTTTTTCTTAATATAATTTTACTTGATTTTTGGTAATATGTTCGAGTTGAATGTTTGAAATAGCATGGTGTATTCGAGGATCCAGCTGGCGAGAACTAACATTGTTGTTCGTGTGACAGATATGTGATGCAGTGGCAGTGGCATGGCTGCTGAACGCCACTCTTGTTATACCGATGTTCCATTTCAATAGCGTGTGGCGAGATTCTAGGTGAGGTGAATTATTGTTAGAAGTTTGGCTTTTACTCAATTTTAACCATGGTTCTTCATTTCACGTATCTGAGTTGTGAATATGCATATACAAATCACGTATCCAACTTTTGAAAATTACAAACTCGTCCCTAGCCTTTGTAGGTGTGTATCCTAAGTATTCGGTGCGTATTAGTTTTAGATACGTATTGGATACGAGACACAGTCACCATATGCAGAAGTATCTGTGCATCATACATTTTACCATCTTTATGCTCTTGCTCTTCATTAGTTTTCCGGTCCTTTTTTGGGGTTGACACAATGCAATAGTTGCTGATATGTGGCTTGTTAATAACACTATTTTTAAAATGACGCAGTAAATTTGGTGACATATTTGATGAAGATTTTTTCATATATGCCCTAAAAGATCATCTGACCATTGTTAAAGAGCTTCCAGAAGCTGTACTTGAACGGTTTGATCATAACATAAGCAACATCATCAATCTCAGAGTAAAAGCGTGGTCAAGTCCTAAATATTATTACCAAAGAGTCCTACCACAACTCTTGGAGTTAGGGTGAGTATTTTTTTTCCCTCTTTGCTTCTAGATTATGTTAAGCCCCCCCTACTTTTTCTATCTAAGGCACCACAAGAATGTAAAAAATTGGCGGTTACCTAAGGTACCACACATTATGTCTATTAATGATGAATCTACCTATGACACCACACCTGGAATAGACTTTTCGAAGGTCGATCTTAGAATCGACCGTCTCAAAGTCGGTCTTCATGACAGAAAAGATCCTCATTACGAAGAATCGAATTCGGGACGGTCGATTCTAGGGTCGTCCTTCGAAAAAGTCTTATCTTTACATTTGAATCGATTGTCCCAAAGTCGATCGAATCCGGGATGGTTGATGGTTGATTCCAGGATCGACTTTCAAAAAGTCTTTACATGAGGTGGAAATAGTTGCCAAATGTGGTGTCATAGGTATATGTATAAATCAGTGTGGCGCCATAGGTAAATCAACGAGACAGGTATGGTGCTCTTTAATTTGGGTGTCCCAGTAGATTTACTGGGGAGCCATTAAAGACCCCCTGTTTATTGTTGTGAAATGGAGGTATCTTTAGGGAGCCTTTATAGCCACCTCACCGAATTTACCATACACGACACGACAATACCTGTACAGCATTTTTGAATCGACCTTCGGAAAGTCGATTTTTGGCTCAAGAATCGACTTTCAAAGGCCGATTGAGTCCTTTCTTTCACCTTCTCTCTTCTGTTCTATAATATCTTTGCTGTTATTTTTTTCCCTTCTGTTTGTTTTGTAACCAGTAATACCCTGTTATTGCAAATTTTCATGAGACTAAGTATTTATTCAGATTTTTCTTTAGTTTTAGTTTTTTTAAGTAATTAATCAAATTGCACAGGGCTGTTCGGATTGCGCCTTTCTCTAACAGATTAGCTCATGCAGTTCCTCCAAGTATCCAAGGCCTTCGATGCTTGTCCAATTACGAAGCTCTTAGATTTTCAGAATCCATTCGAATGCTCGCTGCCAAGATGGTCGACCGGATGATCAAAAACAGCTCGAAAAGCAAGGGGAAGTATGTTTCCGTACATCTCCGGTTTGAAGAGGTGCCGTTTTTGTAATCTCCTTTTTTCCATTTGACTTACTCCATTGACTTAACGTGCAGTTTCGTTGTGTTCTTCGTGTAGGATATGGTGGCGTTTTCGTGTTGTATATACGATGGCGGTGCAGAAGAAATACAAGAGATGGATCTTGCACGTGAACGAAGTTGGCGTGGGAAATTTCGACGTAGGGGTAAAGTAATAAGGCCGGGTGCGAATCGAAGGGATGGAAAATGTCCGTTAACCCCGCTTGAGGTAAGAGTATTGTAGAATTGTGTTCGAATCATTCAGATATACCAAAATCCATCCACGGTATACTTGAATCTGTGAAATATAGATTTCCAAACTTTGTACTACTTGTAATGCACAAAAATCAGATTCTCTATTCAAATTTCACGGAATCTCGAACTTTGCACTACTTTTAATGCACAAAATTCATATTCTCTATTCAACTTTTACATAATCTCAAAAAAACTTTTACATATTCTCAAACTTTGAACTACTTTTAATGCACAAAATTCTGATTCTCAATTCAAATTATATGCATTAGAGAGATGCATTCACTTTGAATAATAATTCTATAAAATAGAGAAAAATGGTGTTAAAATAGACAAGTAGTTAAAAATCTATGCAACTGTCTGTTTTCTTCAACAATTGTCTGTTTTCATTCTTCTTCAAACTAGGGGTGTAAATGATCCGAGCTGTTTATGCGCTCGGCTCGTGAAACGCTTGCTCTTAGTCTTATAGTATCATTTAACCGAACTCGAGCAGTTCATCAAGTTTAATGCCGAACTCGAGCACTTTAAAGCTTGATTCAAAATGATCATGAGCCTTATTGAGCATTATTATAATATTAATATAGGGAATATGGTGAGGAAGGACAGCTTTGGATCTTATTTGGGTCACAAGGACACCCAAATAGTTTGTCCTTTAGGCCCACCACCTCTATAATATATTGTAAATATATACTATTTTGTATTTTTTCAACGATCCAAACTCGACATTTTTCTCGAGTTGCTTGAGCTCGATTTTGGCATGAAAGTGCTCAAAATTTTGCTGAACTCGAGCATTATCAATACTTAATCGAATCGATCTTGAGGCTTGTTCGAACTAACTAGAGCCGAGTTCGAGCATCACTGTTTTAAGGCGTGCCTCTTAACTTAAATTTCATTTTGTTTAAGTATTTCATTATTAATCATCTGTTGTGATTTTACGATGTTGTAGGTGGGAATGATGCTTCGAGGCATGGGTTTCGACAACACCACTACAATTTTCGTAGCAGCAGGAAATATATATAAAGCCGAAAAACATATAGCCCCACTTAAGCAGATGTTCCCACATCTACATACAAAAGAAACCCTAGCCTCTCCACAAGAACTTGCTCCATTTACGGTACGTACGAGAATAACGGATATGCGTGTTTTGCTTTAAGAAAAAATAACTCGAAGTATAATGAGATCTCAACGAGCAAATCGTTGTTTTGATACCTATCACAAGTTTTATGTCGGACGCAATATTCATACCGGAAATTATGATCAAAGATTCCTGGGAATGGACCCTTTGGTCCCCTGCGGTTTTGCATATGAACCCTTTAACCCCTGTGGTTTATTATTAAACGGTTTGCCCCCTAGGGTTTGCCGCAAACCTCAACACAATATTTATGGTTTCTTCCTTATTGTGGTTTGCATAAAACCATTGTGGGTAAATCATTTCGAACATAAAACTCAGGGGGTAAAGTTTTCATATGGCAAACTACCAGGGGGGAAAGTGTCATTATATTCTACCAAACTTTCCCCTTTTACTCAAGAATTTCAATGTTTGGCTTGCTGCATACCGTATAATAATAAATCAAATGTGTTAAAAGCTTCATATGCCAAACCGTAGGGGTCAAAAGTGTCTTTTCCCAAAGATTCTTTTGTCAAACACGGTCTACTTCTACTTCAGAGATACCTAACTACTAAAACTTTTTTCAAAATTCAAAAGTTCGGTATCTTCCCATGAATTAGTCGATTATGGTCGGATTTCTTCGTATAGAATAACGTGTTTCTTGTACTTCGTATCTGTGTAGGGGTATTCGTCTAGGCTGGCTGCTCTCGACTACACGGTATGTCTACATAGCGAAGTGTTCGTGACCACACAAGGAGGTAATTTTCCGCATTTCCTGATTGGTCATAGACGGTATTTATACGAAGGGCATTCCAAGACGATCAATCCGGACAAGAGGAAGCTGGCTTTGTTGTTCGATAGCCCAAACATCCGGTAAATCACCGCGCACTATTGTTAGGATCGTAACATTTTGGCCCTCAAACTTTATTTTTTGACAAATTGGCCCATAGACAATTTTCTTTCAGTAACGAATCGGCCCCTAATCAGTAGGTAATGGCCGTTTCAGTATTAAAAATCAAATTTTGATCACTTCTAATCACACTATTGCATTGCTCTGTATTTTAAGGAGTTCAAAGCAACAAACGGCTCAAAAAATGGACTTCAAAATCCTTGCCTCATGATCAACTTTGACCGGGATACGAGACTAACTTTGACTGCGAATTCGCCGTTGATTTATATGTCCGTTTTTTATGTTGTTTGTTGTGTTGAACTATTGAAAATTGGTTTTCCAATATCGTGGGGGCCAAAACATAACATTTTAACTGATTAAGGGCCAGTACGTTAGAAAAACAATCTGATTAAAGGCCACTTTGTTACAAAAACATAGATTAGGGATCAGCTTGTTCAAAAAATAGTTAGGGGCCAAAATGGTACGATCAATATAGTTTAGGGGCCTCCAGTGCCTTATGCAATAATATTAAATACGGCTTACATATTCGTGTTGATGGATGATTTCGTAACACAGATGGGAGGACTTCAGACAACAGTTACAAGATATGCTACGACGGAATGATATCAAGGGGAGCGAAACGAGGAAGCCGAGCGGCTCGCTTTATACGCACCCGATGCCGGATTGTATGTGTAAGGCTGGTAATAATAAAGCTATTATTAGTGACAACATTGTTGGTAACACCACAACTACAACATTATAGAGATGGGAGCAGATCGAGAAATTCGATCCAATGAGGGCACCAGAGCAAACTTGAAGAAGGTCCACCTGAGCATGCACCAATTTTATTTATATATTTATTAACGACGTAACTAATCGTTTTAATAAATAAATAAATAAAATCTCGGTGTCTACCCTCTCCTGAGGATTGTATGTGTAAGGCTGGTAATAATATAAAGCTATTATTAGTGACAACATTGTTGGTAACACCACAACTACAACATTATAGAGATGGGAGCAGATCGAGAAATTCGATCCAATGAGGGCACCAGAGCAAACTTGAAGAAGGTCCACCGGAGCATGCACCAATTTTATTTATATATTTATTAACGACAGAACTACATCGTTTTAATAAATAAATAAATAAAATCTCGGATTTCAGTAGGGGCACGTGTCTACCCTCTCCTGAGGACGTGTAGATCCGCCCCTGATACCTAATTTTTTTGGGAGGGTTTCTATGCTATAATACATAAAATATATATATATATATATATGTGTGTGTAATGTAGCTGTCAACAAATTTGTTAGATTCATTTATGTAGCTATAATGTTTTTCTTAGTGCACAAAATCTATTAGGTTTAGCACTTTGAAGAGCTTGTAACTTAAACCAGGTTGTTGAAATACATACAAATTCATTTTTTTTCATATATATTTGCAGAAAATATATTGTTTTTGGACCTAACAAAAAGAAAACAGTTGGAGAGTTTCTTTTCCAAGTTTGTTGAAATTATTAAAATAATGAGATCACCTGCCACCTTCAACCACCACCCTCCTCCCCCACCACAACCATAATCCCATGATAAAAACTTCATGCACAAGAAAACACACATTTCATATATCTTATAACATTCCTAACCTTATAATTAACACACAATATTCTCATATCTCTCTCTTTTTCTTTCACTTTGCTGCTATACACCATTTTTTCAATCAACAACTTTTTTCACTTAGCTCATATGATTTCTGCTTCCATTTTTTCATACATGAAGCTGCTGATTTTGATTTTTACTGTGGTTTTTATACTTTTGGGAGGATTGAAGAAAGTGGCTGCGGAAAGTGGTACGGATAATGATGTTGTTGTGCAGCAGTGTAATAACAATGATCTCTCTTTGTTTCTTCCTCTTCCATATAGCGATTTGCAGAATATGGTGTGTAAACGCCTTTGGAATTCTTATCTGCTTCAGGTTAGATCTCTTACGCGTTCTTGAGTCAAGCTTTCAAATACTTGAGTTTATCTCGTTAACTTGATCCGCTACTGATTATGGTAATCTAAATATCGAAATGCAGTACTCGCAAACGCAAGACAATGTCATTAACATAGTACTCTCAACCCCCTACACCACAGGTTGGGTAGGAATTGGATTTTCAAAAGATGGTATGATGTTAAATTCAAGTTGCATGGTGGGATGGATAACTCAAGAAGGCCATGCAAAAATCAAGCAATATTATATAGAGGGTTTTACACCATCTGATATCAAAGTTGATAAAGGAGAATTACCACTTACTAATGGTGTTCCACCTTATGTTGCTATAAATAATGCAACTATATACTTGGCATTTCAATTGAAGTATCAAACACCTTTGAAAAGTCAACCTATTTTATTGGCTTATTCAAGTAAATATCCTCATCATCATCATTTGACTATTCATGATGACAAGACAAGTTTTGTGTTTGATTTCTCTAAAGGTATTTTTGGGCTATGCCCTTTAGTTTTTGGCAACATTTATCTTCATCCCATCGATTTTACTGGTGCATCACGTACACTGAATCGACCTTTGGATTTTACTGGTGCACCACGTACACTGAATCGACCTTTGGATTTTACTGGTGCACCACGTACACTGAATCAACCTTTTGAAAAGGAGTTATTATTTGCATCACAATCAATCTACTCGTACATCACTCTATCTGTACACCACATTAGAACCGACTTTTATTCTAGAGTCTAAAACTGACTTTTCGTAGTTGCATTGTGACAACTAACTTTGATAAAGTATGTTCTTGTTTCTTAACCTACGAAAAGTTGGTTCTAGACTCCAGAACCGACTATCACAAAGTCGTTTATGTTCTGGTGCATGCACAGATAGAGTGGCGCACGAGTAGATTGGTGTGTTGCAAATAAAGACCCCTTGAAGATCGGTTCTTGAGCTAAAAATTGACTTTCCCGAAAGTGGATTATCGCATTCAATGAAATCATATCACTCATTTCCATACATCTTTTCAGGTAATTCTGCCCCAACAAATGCATATTATGGCATAGAAAGCATCAAAAAGACACATGGGGTTTTAAGTATAGTTGGATGGGGCTTATTTCTACCATATGGAGCTATAATAGCAAGATATCTAAAGCATAAAGATCCATTATGGTACTATCTTCATCTGATAATCCAGTTCTTAAGTTTCTTGATTGGACTTGCTGCAGTTGTTGTTGGAGTTTCACTAAACCACAGGCTACATGCAAATGTTCAAGCACATAAAACCATTGGGGTTTTTGTTCTTGTCTTTACCATTCTTCAGGTATAAGGATAAGTTTTACTTTTAAATCTGGATGTGATATCTGATGTGACAGTTGAAACTAGTGTATAATTATTAAAAGAAGTTGACGGAAAACACTGATTTGGGGAGTGTCAGATCAGATCAGATGTAATTGTAGTGTCATTTTTACAGGTATGTTTTGTGTAGTAACTTCATTTGAAGAGATGCCATATGTGTCAGGATTCTGACCACACACGCATTTTGATAATTTACAGTGTCTGGCTAGGATCATGCCACGTACGGTAACTCCTCAAATGGAGTTACCATATATAAAAGCTTATTTTTAAAGTTGTTTTGAACTAGAGGTTCTTAGGTTGAACTAAAAGTTAGATCAAAAGCAAAAGAATTAAGATATCATGGTATTAAAGATGGTCATAGCAAGAACACTTGAAGTAGATACTGTAAAAAAATTAAATCTGTAAATTGATATTCAAATTATTCAGATTTGTTAAAAACCCTATACACAAGAACCTTGTAAAATACAGAATCTCTGAAGTTTGTTTACTTGTACCGTACAAAAATACAAAATCTTTATGATGTAGATATTCTGATGCATTTCAATATGAAAAGAGATTCAGTAGAATAGAGAAAAATGATGTTTCAATCTATAAAACAGGGAATCTTTTTTTAATAAAAACAATGGATTATTTCAGGTAATGGCTTTTTTTGTAAGGCCAAATAAAGACAGCAAAAGGAGAAAGTATTGGAATTTATATCATAGCTGGACAGGAAGAAGTACAATATTTCTTGCAGTTGTAAACATAATGTTGGGAATTCATATTGGAGATGCAGGGCAAAATTGGAAAATCAGCTATGGTTTCCTTCTTGGTATTACCTTATTTGCATGTGTAGTTCTTGAAGCCATGTCTAGACTCAAAAAACCAGAAGATAAGCAGCCATTTTCAACAAACTTCCAAATGAATTCTATTTAGTGGCAATCATTTTTTTTTTTTTTTTTTTTTTTTTTTTTTTGCAGAGATTACTGACTTGTTGTGTAAAGGATAAAGACAATTTTGTCCTTTTTGTTTCACATTTTATTTCAGTTATTTCCAATAGTTTATCTTTGCACATTAATCTCTTCTTTTCTTCACATTTTTGTATCAATTTTTGCTATATAGTACTATCAAGTTTCTATTTGTTAGAGCATCTTGTATACCTTATATATTGAATTTTTAACACGTTGTACTTTATGAAAAATATTAAAAAGAAATCATAGACGAGGGGTTAAAATGTAAAAACGAAACATTTAAAGTAGAAATTCAAATTACGTGAAACTAAAGGGATCAAAAGTGACTTTATATGTCTCTTACGTGATACCCGATATATTTTCGGAAAATCTTAGTTTTGTTTTCTTTGAGCCGTCTTTAAGCGCGTGTAATCATTTTCTAATGATTTTAAGTTGGTTTGTTTATGTAAGACTGTCATGTCCTTGTGAATTCAGTATCCGGTTTTTTATGTGAAATTGACGCGTCCTGGCACGTACGTTTTTGCTATTAGACAGTGTTATCAATCTAAAACTACGGATAACATAAAAATTCAACTGATTGATATAAAAATCATTGATTAATCAACAGTTCACAAAAAGTTGTGTACAAGGTGTGGTATGGCACAATGGATGCCCTATACAATGGACAAAATCTTGTCAAATTTCATTCAAACAATTGGACATTTTTAAAATATTTTGTACATGTAGTTGCTTGTTCAAACAGAATTTTATGATTAAGACAATGCAATCAAAGTCAATGGAATTTTTATTTTGATCCTTCTTATATCATAAATCCTTGTTCTACCAATTGACTTTGTAAAAATAATTATTCAAAGTATATATTTTTTTCCCATAACTTCCCAATATGCCAATTTTCTCATCTTTATGGAAAAACTCAAAATTCTCCTTCTCCTTCTCCTTTCTTCTCTTTTTTTCTTAACAATTTCTTCAAAAGATGATTGCCCAGAATCTAGTTGTAACAAAAAAATCACAATAAAATTCCCATTTCGACTCGAGAATCAGCCACAAAGATGTGGATATCCAGGTTTCACATTAATGTGTGGCATCAATCAATATCTTCCTCCTGTCATTAACCTACCATTTTCTGGTGATTTTTTCGTACGCGATATCAATTATCTCAGTCAAGAAATCCTTTTATTCGATCCCAATAATTGTCTCCCACGTCGTCTTTTGAATTTAAACCTATCGAATTCTCCGTTCGTAGCAACATATTATCAAAACTACACTTTTTTAAAGTGTGATCCAAGTCAAATTATGTCTAAGTTTAATCCCATTGTTTGTTTAAGCAATTCTAGTAGTTCTATCATAGCTACTAGTTCTTTGAAATTGGCTAAAGCTATGAGTATGTGTAGTATAATTGAGACTTTGCCTATTCCATTTTCAAATAATTTACCTCAAAATAATGTTGATGGATTTTCAGTTGATTTTAATGGTGATCTTTTGTTGGCTTGGTATTTACCAAATTGTCAAGATTGTGAAGCAAACGGAAGTACTTGTGGTTATGCAAATAGTACTACTCAAACCACATCTTGTTTTAAAGACACAATTATAGGTATGTATCTATCTTTTTTTTTCTTTTTTCTTTTTTAGAATGTATGTGATTTTAAGATTTTTTATGTTGCATTATCATATATTTGATACTGACGGTTAGGATCAAGCGCTTACCGTTGTACTAAAACCACAATTGGTGGTAGTAAAGATGCTACTATATTTCCTTATATACTTTAACACACCTCCTCAAGTGTGGGTGGACCCATATCAAGGCTATCCCAACTAGGCACACAACAAGCCTGAGCCAACTAGGCTCACAAAGGCCAACTAGGTCAGCCCTACACTTGTATATTATAAATGGGGGAAAATAATGTTTGCAGCGGGGTTTGAACCCAAGACCTTCGGTCCTGATACCATGTTAGGATTAAGCGCTTACCGTGTACTAAAACCAATTGGTGGTAGTAAATGTGCTACTATATTTCCTTATACACTTTAACCAAGCTTACACAAAGTTTTCTTTAGTTCCCTATTTTTCCACAAGATAAATGGATTTTGTTTAACATATTAGTCTTACTCAAAGTGGTAACTCACTTGATAATATCCGGAGATGTCACAAGTTTGATTTTTCTCTGAGACGTTATGTTAAAAAGTCTAATGTCAGACATTTACCCCTAAGTAAGAGTATGACTTAGTTTCAGATACGCAGTGCTTTAAAAAGAAGAAAAAAAATGGTAACGAATCTCTTCTGAGATGTCATGTTAAAAAGTTGTGAGTCAAACCATTACGTATGGGCCAGGTAAGAGTAAGACTCTACATGCATCATTCATGCTAAACTTTGAATTAGCCGGACCGGTTACGAAAGGGCTTTTTGTTGGAAAATTGATGGTTAAAAAGGAAAATGAAACCTGATGGATCTATTAATAAATATAAGGCCAGACTGGTAATAAAAGGTTACAGTCAAAAAGAAGGTCTTGACTATTTTGATACATATTCTCCAATAACGAGAATAACATCCATTAGGATGGTACTTGCTATAGCCGCTTTGCGTAATTTACAAGTACACCAGATGGATGTAAAAACAGCTTTCTTAAATGGAGATTTAGATGAAGAAATCTACATGGAACAACCTGAGGGTTTTTCTAGCCCAGGACAAGATAGAAAGTGTGTAAATTAGTTAAGTATTTGTATGGCTTAAAACAAGCACCAAAACAATGGAATGAGAAATTTGATCATGTTATGCTTGAAAAGGGTTTCAAAACCAATGAATGTGATAAAAGCATTTACATGAAAGAAACAAAAGATGGCTATGTCATTTTGTGTCTTTACGTTGATGACATGCTTATTATTGGAAGCAATGATAAGATGATCAAATCTACCAAAGATATGTTAAACGCCAGATTTGAAATGAAAGATATGGGTTTAACAGAGATGATACTGGGAATTAGAATTACAATAAATTCTAACGGTCTCATTTTGAGTCAATCTAATTATATTGATAAAATCCTGGAAAAATTCAATAAATATGATTCAAATGAAGCCAGAACTCCGATAGATCAGAGTCAGCCTTTGTTAAAGAATAAAGGTGAAAGCGTGTCTCAATTAGAGTACGCAAGGATTATTGGAAGTCTAATGAACTTAATGAGTTGTACTAGACCGGATATCGCTTATGCTGTTGGCAAGCTAAGCAGATATACTAGTAACCCGAGTAATGATCATTGGAAAACTATAGTGAGGTTACTGAGATATTTAAGATATACTCGTAAGTATGGCCTTCACTATACAAGAGAACCTGTTGTTATAGAAGGATATACTGATGCAAATTGGATATCAGATTCAAAGGATTCAAAATCCACAAGTGGTTTTGTATTCACATTAGGAGGTGGAGCTGTGTCTTGAAAATCTTCTAAACAAACTGTGATAACCAAATCCACAATGGAATCTGAGTTTGTAGCTTTAGATAAATGTGGAGAAGAGGCAGAATGGTTGCATCAATTCCTATAGGATGTTCCTCAATGGCCAAAACTTGTGCCAGGAATATGTATTCACTGTGACAGTCAATCTGCGATTGGACGAGCACAGAACAAAATGTATAATGGTAAGTCAAGGAATATACGCCGAAGACATAACTCCATTAGACAACTACTTTCTACTGGTACGATTACCTTAGACTATATTAAGTCAGAGGATAATCTTGCGGATCCGCTAACCAAAGGGTTAAATAGAGAAGTAGTTGCAAAGTCATCAAGAGGAATGGGACTAAAGCCCATGGAATAAACTTTTATGAAGGAAAACCCTACCTTGTAGATTGGATATCCCAAGATCTTGGTTCAAAAGGACAACCTAACTGCAAAAGTAGAGATCAATGAGGGGGTTACTCTTCATCTCATTCCTAAGATGAAAAACAGTGAGAACGAGGATAAGCTTACTAGTAAAGCTTTTAATGATTTGTGTAAGAAGAATAATTTGAGAAATTCTGAATTACAGAATCACCTATGTGAGAGAGAAGAGGGGCCGCTTCAAAGGGAATTGTATAGGGCGCAATTCTTAGAAACTCTTGCAGAACTAGGCAAATGTCCACGGCCAAAATGGACATAACCGCAAGAACTAAATGTTGCTAGGTAGATGCATTGTGGTAAATATGTCATCGTTTACATCAACAGCAGAATAGTTCAAGGACATCGTCTACTAATCAGCTAGTAAAGTAAACATATCTTATCAAGGGAAGGTTCAAAGGGTCACACCTACCTATCCTATGCATTCATCTACCGCTGAACTTTCTATGTCATTCTTAGAGCCTTTGCTAGGGTTTTACACAATTTCCATTCATGTGGGGATTGTTGAAAATTGATGGTTAAAATGGAATATTTTAAATGATATGTCATATTGGGCTTATTGGGTTTAAGTGTGTGAATGGAAAGTGAAAGTGTTATGGAAAGAAAAAATGGGAAGAAGCAATTTCTCCCACATTGGTTGGAAAAAGGGAAAAGAGTCAATATTTATATGATGTTGTTTTAGTGTAGTTAGAATAAGAAACCAACATTATACACGATCTCGCGCGCGTAGGGGGGGGGGGTGCAAATCCAATCCGGATTTCACCTTGGTTTACCCTTACCCTTGGGCTTGTGCATGCCCGCGTGTCCTGCGTACACGATAAGGCTCGGTTTTGCAAATAAAATCTTTATTTTATTTTTCCAATACTGAATGCTCTTGAATGCTGCTGTGAGACTGTTCCAATCCAAGGCGTGTTTAAGCTGAGACTTTCCGGTTCCAAACGTGATTATGCTGAATGCTGAGACCTTCCAGTTCTGCTACACTTATGACATTCAATACAGATGATGAGACTGTTCCATTCCTTCTTCCATCAGTTTTGCCACTCTCCTCTACTAGAGCCTATTTATACTGCAGCTTTTCTTCATCAAACATAACCTGGAAAAATCTGTTTCTTCTACCCTTTCTTATGAAACTAGAGAGTTCAAGCAACAAAGTTCTTAAGCAGCTGAAAGCGTGGTGCATCTTGTCGCTGCTAACCGTTCTATCCTGGGAGACTAACGTTCCGTTGAAACTCCAAGCACTCGACGGTGAGGGGACGAATTAGTCTTAAGGAAACTGTGTTCAACACAGGGCTCGGTTCAGTTCATCTTGTTAATTCATTTTCATTTTGCAATTGTAATTCGATTCAGTTGTGTTTTCGTTTTAATTGTAATTGTATTCTAGTCAATGTAATCAGATTGTGCCCCATATTGCAATACTTTTTTAGGAAGGAAAAAATGGATTTAGTGTAAAAAATACTATTTCTTGAACAAGGATAGTTCACACAATATAGAGAGCAATAGCAACACATAAAACATGGATTGCTTCAAACTATAAGGAACAATAGAGAGGCGTGTACACACAATAGCTTGAAGCTTAACTTTGACACGCTAAATTAATTAATTACTACATGATATAGATATGCTCGGGTCATATGACTCATATCATTGTACATATGATTCTCAAAAGCATAATGGTACCCACACCTACACATGACGATATATAGTCGTACCTAGACCGGGAACAACCATGAACCACACGGACACACACATTAATGGCACACAATTATATATGCGCTCCCACATAACGCGATTAAAGTGTTGTCTCACTGATCACAACAAGCCCACACCTATTTATTGTGTCATTCTAGTGGTCACAATTACATGCATGCAGACCCATGCATTCACGTTGTCATCCCAGTGATCACAACAATCACACACCCATGCACGCATGTAAAAAACGGTTAAACCCTAACCGTGAAGGCGCCTCGCCTCCGATCCACAAGAATGCGAGAAGAAGTTAATTAGGTAACCTAGTAGCTTCAACATGGTCTGCTTGGTCGACCATTACATTGAAGGGTGTTATCAATCGAAAATCAACTCCATTACGGGAATCGAACCGCTGACCTCCAGCTTATACTCCGGCGGTCACTACAACACTCATGCCTTCACCACTAGGCCATATCCAGGGGATCCATGCACGCGTGTAATTATTATGTCATCCTGCTGATCTGATCACAACTAACTATACACTTTTTATAACCACAATTTTCGGACTATTTTATTTTTTATTTTTTCTAATGGGAAATGTTGGCTTGCATTTACAGGAAAACCAGGAGCTCTTCAAATCCTCAAAGTTCTTGCATTCTCCTTAGTGGTTCCAGCCATTACTTCAACAATTGCTATAGCATGTTTCCTTTATATCTCCGGTCGCCGCCGCCGTCTCCGGCCCATCTTCAACAATCAAATCTCCGTCATGCCGCCACCGCCGATAACGCCTCTGACCTCCGGCCTCGACGCCTCCACCATTGATTCATACAAGAAAACAGTGATCGGCGAGAGCCTACGCCTCCCGGGAACCAATCACATCACTTGTCCTATTTGCTTGATGGATTATACACCAAAAGAAATAATAAAAAGTATTCCAGATTGTCAACATTGCTTTCATGCTGATTGTATTGATGAATGGCTGCAAATGAATGGGACTTGTCCTCTTTGTAGAAGCTCTCCTCATCATCAAGGTCCTTCATATGGTTTGAGGTTGGATCCTCTCCCGTGAGCCATGCAGTCAGTGGCGTGGCGGACGCAGGATTCTGAATAATGGGGGAATAACTCAACAAATGAAAACTTTAAAAGGAGGGCAAATGAAACATATAATGTATATAGTAGTGAGTTTTTTTTTTCGGATTAAGAAAGGGCGGTTGTCCTCCTTAGTTATATATAGGGTCTATGGATGCAATGCACTGTGATGGTTCGATCAGACATTCATAATATAAACAAGGACGGAACCAGGATTTTAACTTGAGGTGGACTAATAGACTATATTGAGTTCGTTGGGTGGCTGGATTAAGAATATTTTATGAATCAAACTGGACTACATAAATATTTTAGTGTTACATTTTTTTTGTTCGGGTGGGTTTAAGCTCCCTAGAATCATACATGCCTCCGTCCTTGAATATGAAGTTGATTCAATCGTCTATAATCTATTTTTTTCGGGATCATTATGTTATCATTTTGATGATATAGCCCACGGTCAAGGGTGGAGTCACCCTTCTAGCACATGTAGCGTGGTGGCACCCGCACCCACCAATTTTTTTCGGGAGAACGTATTTAGTGGCATCACAGCAAACCTACTTTCGAGGCAAGGTTCAACCACTGGAAACCGTACCTGAGGTTGAACATCACACTCGGGTGTACAGTGTTAGGTAATTGTAGTCAGGTGCCAATAAATGCTCCCAGTTTCTTATCGGGAAATGCTAAAACTACAACCACTATGTACTTTTTCACCATTAATTATAAAGTATGACTCATTGATTATAATTTGGTCATTGAAATTAATGCTGTAAAAATATATTGTTTCATCCGTTACAGCCGTTATAGCATCGCCCTTTATTACCTAGATATCGGGTGTTAATTAGTTTATAACGAAGATCGTGAGATAGAACGTTCTTATTATGTGCATAGTTCATTTATTCACATTTTTTTTGTTGCAAGATTAATGTATATCACTAATCCACATTTTAAATTTGTATTTATAATTAAGCAGGAGTGGCTGCACCTTTTAGCAATATATGGTAGCTGACCTGTTAAAAATTAGAACATGTGAAAAAATGTATACACTTGTGTGTGTATATATATATATCCTAACTATTATATACAAAGACAAGGGGGAACTTTGTGGAGCTGTCACGTGTCGGCCTCTTATTGGTCCGACATTTTAGTTTTTTTTATTTTTTATTTTTTTTAATCCCTTTCACTCTCTTTCCTGTTAAAAGATTGCACTTGCGGACTTCAAAATTCTTTCGATTCCGTTAATTGTTCCGCTTTACCTCCCGTCCACAGATTAAACGCAGGTCAAATGGTTATTGTCAGCCACAAAATTCTTGCAGACAACTTCTCTCCCACTCTTCATCCCCATGCCTCTTTGTTTCTTCAGTTAAATCATCCACCCATTCATTATTTTTTGTAACTATCTCAACCTGTTTGAGAGTAGAGGTTAAAGATCTAATGCTTTTTCTTCTTTAGGTCTTTTTTTCCCCTTTTATTGCTGCAGGATGATGGATTTCTGTGCCTAATTCGTATAAACTAAGACTTTGAAATTTACATTCATCGTATCTTAGTATTTTTAATTTTCGTTTGTGTAGGAGATGATGACATCACAGAAAAATAGGGGAATGGATTTGGCGGATTCTTGGTTTGCTGGGCAAAATAGGGATCAGAAGTAAAGAACTAAACAAAGGTATGTATTCATTATGATCTTTTACAATCCATTTTTAGTGTATCATTTCTAATCTCAGTAAATCTTCAACTTTTTCCGCTACTCTGAGAAGCTATTATTGTTTTCATTTGTTTTGATTTTTTTCTGCAGGTACATGGATTCGTATGACAAAGTATATGGTGCTTCAAAGATTGGATTTTTCCTCTTTTTCGGCCATTTTATGGGTCTTGTTATTTTGTTCTTTAATGGATTTTGGAATGTTCATATTCTAATGATATTTCTTGGTTCACTTTCAGTTATGACTAGAATATATAGGATATTTATTCGAAGTATTTGCGTACTTGTGTTACTTATTGTCTTTAGTTGTCGACTCCATGTTTGCTGCCTCTCATATGTTAGCTTTCATCGATTCTTGTTTATTGATTAGACATTGTTTGTTAACCGGTAGTTACCTTCATTTTCGCTTGTACTGTTATGCTTATGTTGCTCAAGTTAATGTCTTGTACTGTTATGTTTATGTTACTCATTTATGACTAATATTTTCAATGTTGTTAAAGTATATAGTGGCAATTGACAGATACAGTTGCAACCTTTAGGAAATAGGAATCGACGGCAGTCTTCATCCCTGAAACCTGTTCTGCAACTAGCGTGGACGTAGGCCGATAGCCAACATGATTCAGTGGGATCATTATTAGCATTCTCACAAAAACAGTCCTGATAATCATAATTGGAAGTTAGGGCAATATAATTAGAGGGTTTGACAGCATTTTCCTCTAAACTATCCATAATACCTGCCAAGTTGTGTCTAAACTGGTGGTAGTACCTCATGTACATGATCAGACCAAGAGTGACTTTCTTTGTTTTGAGTCAGCCCTAATCAGTTAGGACAACCTGCTAGAAGATCTATTTTGCATCAGATTCATCACACAAGTTGCCTACTATCTGTTATCCTAAATATGTTCAATTGTGTAGAGGTTGCATTATATGTTAGACATAACTGCCCAAGAGGGTATATGATTCTCTGTTTCAGGGATCCACAACTTCTGGAGAGAATCGGAGCTGCAACTGCGCTAGAAGTTCGAGCAACTGAGATGCCATATGCATTCGCACCTTCCAGAGCAGTAAATGAATTTTATCTTTTTCTGTGTCTTCTACGTGTCTTGATTTGGGTTGGATTGATATCTCATTTTCGATCCTCTTTTTTGAAAAGGTTTGTAGAGATCCGAAGTGGGGTAAATGTTATGAAAGTTACCGTGAGGATCATACCATTGTCCAGTAATTGACTGAAATCATTCCGGGATTATTGCTTATATAAATTTTGTTTGTGAATGTTTAAGGACAAATGTAAGCAGCCTGTGCTACTTTGTAGGGGATGGTGGCACTGTTAAAGGACATTGACGGTGATCGATTTTAATGGGTTTTTGAGCATTCATATGGCTGCATATCTCGATTCGCTCAGTAAGGGCATTGCCACAGTGATGGTTTCTTACTCAAGCTAGAATGTGAAGAAAATGCATGCCAGTCCAGACCTTCTCACCCGTTTTCTGAAGGACAAACTTAAATTCAGGGTATGAAAATTTCTTTCATTTTTGGTATTATGCTCTTGGTTTCTGTATGGCCAATCTATTTTATTCCTCTGCGTCTTTATTTTTTCCGGAGTTTTGAGGGTCTTCTTTTTAGTTATAAAAAACGTTTCTTGATTGATTTGATGAGTTAATTGTAGGAGGTTAATGTAAACGCTGATTCAAATGTCGATTGAGGAGAACAGCCCAAGACGGGTGCTGCTTTTTGCCTGTTGCTTTTAAGGTAACCCATTACCAATTTTTTATCCATCAAATTTCACCTATGCTGATTCGATAGCCATGTTATCGACTCAGATTTACGTATCGACAACTTTGATGTGTTGAAATTTGTGAGGTTAGAGGCCACGTAAAACAGAATGAGGCAAGGATTATCATGACAAATTAAATCAAGCTTTTGTGCTTTTTAAGTTTTTTTTTCCGAGGCTTTTCTACACTTTCATCTTTATGAGAATGAGTCGGTTTTCAGCTTTTACCTCTTAGCTCTTAGCTCTTACTTATGATATTTCAGGCTTCCAAGGCTCATCATCGAAGACTCAAAGTTTCATGAAAGGTATATTTTCTTACTTTAGTTTGATTGTAAAATATTTCTTTATTACTCATTTAGTTTTTACTACTCCTTTGTTTTTAATTAAAAGATTGGCTACCCACTTGTTGTTGCCACTTCCATAAATACAAATTACATTTTTCCTACAATAGTATCCAATTCTGTGTTTATGGCTTTAATGGGCATAATAGTATAACAGTTTCTGCTTTTATTAATTTCATCTAAAAACATAAGCTTATACTGATGCAACTATTGACAATTCTGATGCAACTATTGTTTTTTTAGAGTAGATGTAGTTTATGACGTCCACCAACTCAGTAAAGTAAGGTAAAATGTAGAGCTTTATTTTGGAGTAAAAACTGCACAAGGTCTTCTTGAATTCATGCATAAGAATAAATTCCATAAACATCAATTGATAAATGAAATTCAAGGGTACTGAGTCAATTAAGTTGTTTTGAAGATGTTGAGCAGTCATTGAGAATGTTGACCATCGATTGAAGCATTTTAGCAGTCAATTTCCTCTTATTTACATGTTTGTCTTTCTTCTCCTCCTGGACTCTATACGTCAATGGTAATTTAAGCTTTATTATAGTGTTTACGCTTTAGTATTTAAGATGAAATATTTATCACTGCAAATTTTGTGTTGTGCAGATGTTATAAACTGCATGAACGTCCTAAGAGGAAATGGTTTGGCTCCTAAAAGTGCCTCATCTCCATGGAGAAAGATGTAGTATTTCAGAAAACAAACATGTCTGTCTTCAAGAGCAGGTTCAACCTGTCTTGTCGATGGTTCATTGTAGAGATCAAATTCAAAACACGCCACGCCGAATGGTATATGCTACCTCTTGGATGGTTGGAGCATGTTTGAAAAAATGCCACGTTCTTTGTCGAACACAACAAGAGGGACTTCCGTCGCCTGATAAAAACACCATTTTAGGCAGGCAATAATTAAAACATAGAATCTTAGGAGAAGTTTCTGTACAGAATACCGTTCTCTTTTTTCTTTTTGGCTTTGTGGCGTTCCACCACTTGAACCAAGACCATCCATTTTGTTGTCATCGAAGGCCTGATCTGGTTGGGCATGAAATTGTTCTAGGATGGTCTTAGTCTTATACATAATTACATACACCGATTTGGAATGGGCATGCATCGTGCATTATGCACGGTGTACCGATACTAGTATATATATATATATATATATGAAATTCATACGCAAATTTCAATAAATTTAATGTATTGACACATAATGAGTTATTGAAAAGTGAATATATCATTCTAAATTCATAAGACATAAATAAATGTTTGATGACTTTTTGACTGTACGTGAAACTATTCATAATGTGAAGACTCTCCTTTAAATAGATACCACATCATGAAAATCCTCACTGTCAAATCAAATTTTGTAATTCGTTTTGTCATAGTGATTGTAATAATAACATTATTCTTATTGTTGTTGATCATGAATCATGATCTAACGTGATGTTGTGCCATGATATAAAAAAATGGATAATGGAACCTTCGAAGGCATAACTCAGTGGTAAAACATAAATGATGTTGTACTGATAGTCTTGTATTTAAGCTAGAATGTAGAGGTTCAATCACCTGGATCGATTTCTTTCAACAAAAAAAATGTTCGGATAGCCTCTTATAAACAAGGTCATTGAAGTATAAACATCAGTTTATATCTTTCACGAAACTCTAAAGACGGGGTTATTAGGGCATTTATTTGGTGAGGGCTCAACCTTTTAATTAAAACGGATATATAATACTGATGATAAAAAAAAATACAACATTTATGTGGTGATTTTAAATTTTGTTGGCAAACATGATGTAGTGTTATTCTGATGACATTTTGGAAAGAAAACAAAAAATGAAATGACCCACCACCACCACCACCACCACCACCAAACTAACTATGTAATTAAGTAGGTTAAATAATTTATCTTTTTTCCATGGTTAGTTGAAAATTGGATAAACGCCTCTCTAATGTAGGTGATCCAACTAAGGAAGTATTACCTTTATTATAATACTATAACTATTTTTAGCACAATTTTATTTTCTCATATTATTATACCTTTTAGGAATAGCTAACCAGAATTTATTATTTTTACATATTAAACCTGTTTTTTTTTTTTTTTTTTTTTTGCATAAATTATTTTTACATCTTAAACCAGATTTATTATTCATTAACGATTCTAATACCGATCTCTCAAAAAAAAAAAAAAAGATTAAAAGATAGATGATAATTCAACATGAAGGGATACAATAATAACTAGATAAATCATTCAGTTTTATAATATGATGGGCACCTATTCGGTACCCTAAAAGGAAGGGGGGGGGTCCGACCGGTTGTATTGCCAAGATAATTTTTTTGGTAATGCCAAAACATTTTAACGGGACGTAGAAAAAAAAATTATGATGTTTTGTTATGGTTTTCTATGTTATACTACATGTTGATTGCTATACTTTGAGATGTTTGAGACAATTAACCCCACAACACCCTGTTATATTTGAGTAATATTATAACCACAATCACTTAAATATATTGAACGATATAACATGTTTTTACACCATCGATCATGACAATTAAGATCAGATTGCACCCACAGTAATCCGTTTTATTCTATTTATCCCAAGACAAGGATTCAACAATTTCTTAACCCACCAAATCAAAGAACTATTCATACGTTGTTGAATAGAAATAAGCAATTCCAATCAACATAATGATCAATAAATCCTACATGATGATCAATGATGTAAAAACAGTTTTTGTCATTCGTTGTGTCTGAATGGTCGTGGTTATAACATGACTCGGTATATTTTGATATGTTTATAATTTTGTCATTTGTTGTATTTGTATTGAGTAATACTATTCAATCACGACGAGTGACACAGTCAAATCTAACAATATTGTTCGTTGATCATCATATATAAACCTATTTACTACTCCCATGTTCCAAATTGTTTGAGACTTATTCTATTTATGGACGATGTCCTAAAATAAGTCTCATAACTAATATTTAGACTAAAAGGTTCTTCTTAAATTCTTAAAATACCCACATAACAACATTTATCAACAAATTTAAAGACAATATAAGATGAACACAATTATAAAGTAGTCATGTATTGGTGTCTAGTCTCTATTTTTCGCATGGAGTTTTGGTGGAGGAGCTAGAGGCGGTATCGGATTTCTTACAGATTCATTTGGGGGACGGCTCGGGCAAATATCTAGGGCTGCCTTATATGATAGGAAGGAATAAGCGCCGGGTGTTCTCTTTTTTGAGGGACAGAATTCGGAAAAAGGTGGCTGGGTGGAAAGATAAATTGCTCTCGCCAGCAGGTAAGGGGGTTTTTATTAAATCATCTTTACAGGTCATTCCCACATACATTATGCAATGTTTTAAGATTCCCACCACACTAATACATGAGCTTGAGCAATCGATTAGAGGGTTCTTTTGGGGAGATACGGAGAATAAGCGGAAGATACATTGGAAAAATTGGGAGGCTTGCTGTTTACCGAAGAACTTGGGTGTCTTAGGTTTCCGGGACTTGGATTGTTTCAATTTGGCCCTATTAGCTAAACAATCGTGGCGCATCCTTACGAGTCCAGGTTCTTTGGCTGCTCAAGTGTTGCATGCGAAGTATTTTGAGGATAGCACAATCTGGCGGCCGGTTCGGGGGGGCTAGGCCGTCTTATTTGTGGCGTAGTATTCTTGAGGGACGTGACCTTTTGTATAGTGGCTTGCGGTGGCGTGTAGGAGATGGTGAGTCGGTGTATATTTTTCATGATGCTTGGGTTAATCGGAAGCCTTCGTTTCGTATACCTTTCGCAGGACATGAGCTTCAGACAGACTCTCTTGTCTCAGATCTCTTTATACCAGGGTCCAGGTTATAGGATGTGCAGAAAGTGCGGCTCGTATTCCGGACCATGGGAATCGGACGCAATCTTGGAAACCACTGTGGCCCCCGAGGGGCACTCAGACCGGCGGATATGGCATTACGATCGTAGGGAAGTGTATACTGTTCGGTCCGGTTACTTTTTGGCTTTATCGCTTTATCGGTCACAGGTGGGAGCAAGCCCTTCGAGTTCGACAGGTCAGGACCCGTTTATGGAAAAGTTGTTGGTGCCTTTCAGTTCAGCCGCGCATTCAATATTTCTTGTGGCGGTGCCTTCATGATTGTCTTGCGATTGGCCAGGGTTTGGCACAGATGAGTTTAGGGGATGGTCTATGCTTGGCATGCGGGGAAACTTTAGAAACCTTGCGGCACGTTCTCTTTGAGTGTGAGTTGGCTTCCCGGGTTTGGCAAGCGTCGCCGTTTAGGAGTACTTTACGAAGTCTTCATTCTGCATCATTTGCAGAGTTTTTTCAGCGGTTGATAGCGGATCGGGGTGTTTCGGACGCAGCCAGGTTCGTGTGGCTTATATGGGGAATTTGGAAAGCCCGTTGCTCGGCAGTATTTGATAATCAGGCGGTTTATGTGTCTGCGGTGTGTGCACGGTCATTGGCTGCATCAGCTGAGTATACAGAAGCAATGGAAAGTTATCGGTCTCAAGGTTCGAGCCAACACTTACCGGATCGATGGTCGAAACAACAATTAGGTGTAATAAAGTGTAATGTGGATGCGTCGGTCACAGAGACAGCTGCGGGTATTGGGGTAATCTTTCGGGACTCACATGGATTGGTTTTGCATTCTTTCGCGTATCATTTTGATCCAGGCAATCTTGTGGACTACATGGAGCTTCGAGCAATTTTTTTTGGCTTTGGAGGAGGCGCAGCACTTAGGGTTTGGGCGGCTGGACGTAGAGAGTGATTGCTTAACGTGTATAGCAAGCCTTCGCCGACCAATGGAATGATCTCACCGCTTATGGGTGTTTAGTTCAGGATTGTTTGACACTTTTGGCTAGTTTTCAATCTGTTTCTTTTTTTTTTTCATTAGGCGTGCGGGAAATGTCCCAGCGCATCTTCTAGCTCGACATGGAATGTTGGTTTCTTCTCGGAGACTTTGGGGTTCTTCGCCCCCGAGTGACGTCTTGATCGTCTGTTTGGCGGATATTGATTAATAAAATTTGGTTTGTTGGTTTCAAAAAAAAAATTAAAGAATAATATTCCCTTAAATTTTTAGAATTATAAAAAGTCTCAAACAAATAAAGACGTAAAGAATATAAGATTATACACGTAATGTAAAACATTATTACGTCACTCGTTGTGATTAATAATCACGGCAGGAAGGCCATCTATTGGCCCCACATGTAGTCCACCCATGCAGTGCTAAAGTCCAAATGTGGGGTAAAGAGAAATTAAAGAGAGTGCCATATCTGTATTTATATCCACAATTGACCAATTAATATACATTAACACACTCAACTTTATAAGTTGTTGGGGGTTACTTAGTGCGTAATAATTCAAAGTTCTGACCACCTAAATTAAACCCCACCCTCCCCCACCCCAAAAAAAAAAAAAAAAAAAAACACTTGCCAGAAAAGTTATATATATATTCATAAACTGTTTACCTTCATTTATTCAACAAAAACACACACACACACACTGCTTTCAGACAACGTACTACGTACATCAATTAATCAGAGAGAGAGAGAACATAGAAATAAACATGGCAGAAGAAAAGAAGAGATTCATAGTAGAGATTGAACCGGCAAAGGAAGCCAGCGGCGAGAGACCGGCGAGAGGGGCGGTGTTTCGTAATGCATTAGCAAGAGATGGGTTTAGACCTCTTCCTTCTGGACTCCATTGTTGCTGGGATATCTTTTTGTGAGTTTTTCTGTCCTCTTTTATCTTCTCTTACCCGGGGTAATGCGCTACTGCCAGTCTGCCACAACTATTTAGATACTGCAAATATTGTTATAACATGTTTTATGACAACACATGTAAATGTAATGTTCGAACATAACGAGCGACACATACTAATCTCATAGTCGTGACTATAGTGAATTATTAGAGAAAGTTAAGTTGGTGAATGGTGATAAAACTCAATCCCGTCGGGTTCCCGATCCCGACCCGAATATATATATATATATATATATATATATATATATATATATATATATATATATATATATATATATATTAGACATCACCTCTCTTCTGCTCTTTAATATTTCATAGTGTTCTTATTCACAAAAGCCACCGGCCGTCAACTCTGTCGCCGTTAACTCATTTCTCTGCATCCACCTTTTGAACTATTGTTTTGATCAAATAATTGTTTTAATTTTTTTTATATTAACATGAATTTTTTAACATCATATGTTCGGGACATTCATTCCCCACCCGACATGATCCCAAACATTCAGGTATTCCGAGTGTCGTGACCCGACGCTTATCGGGTACGGGTTCGGGAAGAAAAATTGAATCACGAATCTTGTCGGGACGGGTTTCGGATAAGAGGTTTACGGATCGGGTCCCGACCCGATGCCACCCCTACTTCATTGACAAAAGTTGAAGTGGAAGTGGCACAAAATACACAATTTATCATCATTGGTAAAAGAGTTTGGATCCACTCCGGTGAGAAAACATCATGTGAAGTGTACGGTGATAATATGTTATAATATGTTTTAACGCACTGTCATAAAAACAAGGTCGTTTTGATTTTTGATAATCAAAATATATTCAATCAATGTTCATATTATACATGTGTGGTCGGATCATTCACGCCATATCTTGTACATGAGGGGATCTTCTTCCATCCGTAAAAGTGTATAATTATTATTAATTGATTCGTATGAAACTCATAACGACCATTGATAATACTATTGTGTAGTGAAAAATTCATTGATCATTGGACATCTTTAGTAGATTATATTTCACAATTCGACTTTCCATCAGACATTTAAAAAAAATTGAATGTAAAATCGAATGTAAGGGTAGTGCTACGAGAACAGTTTTGATGTAGTTTCAATAACAACCGCAATAAACACTTGACATTTTCAAAGTCGTAACTAAATTTAAAAACCGACCTTCATGAGGTCGATTGACAAATTGACCGGAGTAAAGTGGAATTTAAACTTTAAAAATGATTATGAAAAAGTTGATATTCATCGTGGTGATACAACAGTATATTTAATGTAGTGTCAACGACCGTATTAATATGTTGTGTTTTTTTGTTTTGCAGTGAATCGGTGAGAAATTTTCCCTCAAATCGTATGCTTGGAGAGCGTGAGTTGGTCAACGGGAAGGTAAAAACCTAGTCAGACTTCCCCATTTTTGCTTTTTTTCCTTTCATTTTGTTTGAAAATGGAGTTTTGACATTGCGGTAAAATTTAATTTCTATATTTTTGCAGGTGGGCAAATATAAGTGGTTAACATACAAAGAGGTTTATGATCTGGTTTTAAAAGTTGGAAACTCTCTTCGTTCTTGTAATGTTGAGCAAGTAAGTCCTCTTTATACATAGTATTTTGGCTTGACATTCTCACACATTTAACGTTTTAAAAGTCGATTCTAAATCATACAATCGACTTTTCAGATTGTGAAAATCGGTTTTTTAAAAGTTGATTATAGACCTATGCAATCAACTTTTGAAAGGTCGAATGTATGGTGTCACGGTAAGGTGGTTGTGGTGCATCTAACAACAATCCCGATTGGATTGGATGACTTACGGCAATTGTCACAACAGAATGACACAAAACACGTTTTACGTTGTCGATTAATGTATGACTTATAGATTTGATACGTTTCCCACCATGATTATGATGTATGATGTATGATTTATTGATTGTGATATGGGTCACACTACGCAAAAACTTCCCCCCACCATGATCTATGGTGTGAAAACGCGTGTCGTGTCACGTTGTTGTGGCACTAGCATTGTTGCACACTTTTATCGATCATGGTGGTGTATGACTTATTGATTGATATGCAATTATCAATGGTGTAAAAAGAGTCTTTGTCTCAATTTGTTGTGGCCATTTTGTTGTTGTGGGACAAACATTTGCACACTTTTACACCTACAATTGATCAAAATTCGGTGCACATCTATAGCATGGGAGATCCGAGAATGTGGTGCCCCCCCGGTAGATCATCAATTTTGTTCTGGTGCCCTCACTGGAACAAATTCCTAGATAGGGCGTGTCCCACCATGATCAATGGTGGAAAGACATGTTGTGACAATAGCATTTTCCCGAATTTTGAAGCTAAAAACTGTAGAAACAGAGGTGTGTCCTCTGTGAGAGAAGAATACATTCATTGGATTCTTCTTTGCACTCAAAAACATTACTCTTTTGTTTATTACTTTAACCTTAAATTTTGTTCTTGTACTGCATGTTCACTGTCTTATTCATATGTTTTCTTCCACACAGGGTGATAAATGTGGGATCTATGGTGCCAATTGCTCAAATTGGGTTATTAGTATGCAGGTATATTCTTGTGTTCATCATATGCACAAAATTGAGTAATAATTAAGAACATATGTGCCTTGTACTTACTGATATATATTTTTTGGCAGGCTTGCAATGCTCATGGCCTTCAATGTGTCCCTTTATATGACACCTTAGGTATCTACTACTTCCCCCTCCCCCTTGAAAAAAAGCATGAAATTTTGTATAGATGTCAATAGACTTGAAGTTTTCTCAAGTGCACTGTTGGCATCAAAATTTTCAGGTGCAAGTGCAGTTGAGTATATTATTTGTCATGCAGAAATTTCAGTTGTCTTTGTTGAAGAAACTAAAATTTTCGAGGTGATTATACAAAATTAGGACAATATATTTCCTACATCTATGTTACAACCCCCCCTCCCCCCACCATAGCTTCTTATCACTGAACTGACTTTTACAGTCTGGTTTTATCAGGTATTGCAAACTGTATCAACCACCAGAAAATGCCTTAAAAGTATACTTACCTTTCTTCTCATCCTTCAAGTGGGAAAATTTCTTAGGTGCTCGGTTCGTTTGCCGAGTTACAACGTAAAAACTCACTGCTTTTACGTTGTAAATGACAGTACACGCGTAAAAGCACGCAAGTTTTTGGGTGTAACTCTGCATAAGGAGTCACCATCCAAAAATTTTCCCTTAATATTAGCTTCTTAGCTAGTTATTTTATAAGCTGATGTATTGAATTACCATACAGCCCTTGTCAGCTTTGGAAATGTCACAAATGAACAAAGGGAGATCTCTAAAACTTCTGGCTTGCAGATATATTCCTGGGATGAATTTTTGACCTTGGTAAGGGGCATTAATGGAAAACATTTATGAGATTATATTTCTTTTCTTGACCTTTCTAGCTACATTAATATTCCTATATTTATGATGAACCACCCAGTGGACATATGTGATATAACGAAGTAATTACATTAAGGCCCTTTAATGGCATCACACGGATTCTACCACATGTGTAATGTTGGCCCCACCACCATCTGCCAGTGGCACCACATCTGAAAAATGATACTTGACTAAATCCATATTACTTTTACCTGGCATCGGTAGTGACACCTTACCAAACCTACTTTCGGAACACCACGGTGAAATTCGACCTCTAGAAAGTCGATTATAAGGTGCGAGGTTCGACTTTTTCGAGGTCCACCTTCGACCTCTGGAAATCTAACCTCACACACAATGTAGTGCCACGTTAGATTTTGTATAGTGTCACGGAAAAACGCCCTTTTATTTTCTCACACCTAGAATCGACTTTACAAAATTCGATCCTAGAATCAACACATCTGTTAGGAACATGAACATTCGAAGTTGCGAATCGAGTTGAGCTTAGTGAACTAGCATAGTTTAGCTAAAGAGTAGTATAAATACTAGATGTAATGATGTAATATATACCGAAATTGTTATTTATTTGTCTAATCTCTCCTTTCTCTTTTGCGTTCCTATTCCCTTTCTTCCCCGATTTCCTCTGTTCCTCCCCCTTAATTCCTCTCCTCTATCTCCAAATTTCATCTAAAAAACCCTAGTTAGGATCGAATCCTAACAACATCAAATAACGATTGTGTTGCTACCTAATTCGGGTGTCCAAGTAAAATTAGTGTGATGCCGTACAGGCCCGGCCCTATAGTGAGGCCAGAGAGACCGCGGTCTTAAGCCCAACGGTACCGGGAGGGCCCAAACGGTACATGTTTCGCTAAAAGAAAAAAAAATCGTGTATATTCAATCCGATCTAACCTAATTTAACATGTTAATTTTTTTTTTGTTAAAGACCCAAAAAAAATTCGTGTAGATTCAATCCGTTTCGTTGTGATAACATTATTTCGTTCGGCAACTCATCTGCAAGAGATTATAAAAAATATTTATGAAAAAAATCTCTAACAAAAGGTCCCAATAAAAAAATTTACTTGGCCCAACAGACTACTTTGTAGGTATGTTTTGAGACTATCAATAAATTGAATTTTGTATTTGCGGATGTTAAAAACGCGATAAGTATGTTTAAAAAAAAACAACTTCAACTAAAAAGCGTCGGGGCTAATATATACGCCACCCGTAAAAATCTCTAATTACATTATATCAAAGAATATATTGTGATTTTTAATTTTTGTATTCTTCCATATTGAATTAACAGGGATTAGATCATCAATATGACATACCAATAAAGCAAAAAAGTGATATATGCACAATAATGTACACAAGTGGAACAACTGGAGACCCAAAGGGAGTAATGTTACCCAATGAAAGTATTCTTTCAATTATTTCTGGAGTAAATGATCATTTGGAAAGCATGAATGAAAAGGTATATACATATATATATACTACAAATATTAACATATTTGTACTAAAATTACTGCATTGATTAAAAATAGCATATATACATACATAAATCAATTACAAAAGCTTGAAATTATTATTATTATTATTTTTTTTTTTGGTGATATCATGAAAAAAAGTTCACAGAAGAAGATGTATATTTATCATACCTTCCATTAGCACATATATTTGACCGGGTGATTGAAGAGTTGATGATCTTTGCTGGTGCCTCTATTGGATTCTGGCATAAGGTAGGACGGATTTTATGGTATAACTGTTATATCAAGTAGCGATTTTATTTGGTATATATATATATACTTGTAGTGTGTATCGTATCGGATATAGATACGAGAAAAGCTTGATATGAGATTCGGGTATGCATATCCGTACTTCCGATGAGAAAGTTTATGGTTGTGAGAATGTTATATCAAGTGGATGTGCGCAAGTAGGTCCATCTTTTCTACCCTCTTGCACCCATACACATTTTTCACTATGTGAAAGAGATTAGAAATGGAAGAAAATGATCATCCACTTGGTGCAACCCTTCCCACGACGGTTGTAGTATAGATTTTTTCGACTCTCGTATGTGAAATGAAGAATTATGTTGAATATTGAGTAAAAACCGTCAGATAACGAATGGAAAGTTGTCCAGAAAGATTGAAAACGACCAAAAATGAACAAAACCACTAAAAACTATTGTATTTTTTGTGCTTTGTGTTTGAAGAAGATGAATGTGTATTGATCTCATGTTCAGGATGTGAAAGAATTGCTTAATGACATCAAAGAGCTCAGACCTTCTGTGTTACCTGCTGTTCCTCGTGTTCTCGACAAAATACATTCCGGTAAGATAATCGTTACATCGTAACTTATAAAATTATCATATTTCACAAGTAGAGAGGCTGATCTGAACAATAAGTTTTTTATTATCAGGTTTGGTAGAAAAGATATCTTCAGCTAGTTTCCTCAAAAGAGCATTATTCAATATTGCATATTCCTAGTAAGTATTAGTTGCTTCAAAGTTGTGAGAATCAGGTTTTTTTCTTCCAGGCTTTATAGACAAATTTTCATAATTTACAAGTGTTTTCTAAAGGAATTAAAAGTAAGTGATGTAATTAAATGTTGCAGCAAACTTTGGAACATGATACGAGGTTATAAACTAGTAGAGGCAGCACCTAGACTAGACAAGGTTATCTTTAACAAGGTAAATAGTATTAATTTAATTTAATTACTTTTTGAATCCCTAATCCTTTGTTATTTTCTTTCTTTTATTTTGTTTTGGCATGATTTAATTAAGTACTTCATAATTTAACTTGAATTTTTTTTTAGGTTAAAGAAGGTTTAGGAGGAAACTTAAGGCTTATATTATCAGGAGCTGCACCTCTTTCATCAAGTGTGGAGACCTATCTTAGGGTGGTGACATGTGCCCATGTTTTACAAGGATATGGTAGGTACATAATAATGTGTTTGATCAAGGGCGTTATATCGTCGCATCACACTTCGAGCTAGGTTCGTCTTTACAGAGGTCAAAAATGGACATTCAACCTCTGCTATAACGAATGCCTTGATTGATTGCGTGTAATTTTATGGCCTTGTATTCGCTGCCACGCGAAACTTACCGTGACATCATGTATATTCGACCTTTTGAAAAGTTGAATAGAGTTTAAAGAGGTCGAATGTATCGAATACCAGACAAAGTACCAAACAGAAGTATCCGTACACTGACGTGATGAAGTTTTGATTTTTTTTAGGTTTGACAGAAACGTGTGCTGGATCATTCGTTGCGAGACCGGATGAATTGGGGATGATTGGGACAGTGGGCCCACCACTCCCCATTGTTGATGTATGTTTAGAATCTGTACCGGAACTCGGATATGATGCCCTCGCAAGCACGCCACGTGGCGAGATCTGCATAAGGAGCAAATGCTTGTTCTCAGGATACTATAAACGTCAAGATCTTACTAATGAAGTCTTAGTTGATGGATGGTTTCATACTGGTGAGTCCATAGCCATACAAATGCTAAATCATTGTAATAATGGTGGGAAAAAAGAAGGGTATTTTAGACTTTGTGTACTAAAAAGTAGCGACATAATAACATTCATCCACTTTCTTAATCTGTTTAAAAACGTCTAAAAAAAAAAAAAAAACGCAGGAGATGTTGGAGAATGGCAGGAAGACGGTAGCATGAAGATCATTGATCGCAAGAAGAACATTTTTAAACTTTCACAAGGTGAATATGTTGCTGTTGAAAATCTTGAGGGTATTTATTCTCTTGCACCATGCATTGATTCGGTGAGTTTTGTTGTGTTTAATAAATTCACAAGCAGTACCCCTCACCCCCTACCCCTCAAAAGAAAGGGTAGTAATGGAATTAAAGAATTCTATACATTTTACAGATATGGATCTATGGTAACAGCTACAAGTCATTTCTGGTTGCTGTTGTGAATCCAAACATTGAGTTACTGCAAAAGTGGGCTAAAGAGAATGGAGTGGTTGGAGATATAGGTACCCTTTGTGGGAATCCATTGGCTAAGTCATATATTCTTCAAGAACTTGCTAAGATTGGTAAAGAAAACAAGGTACTTTTTTATTCCTTTTTACGCGCACAGCACAAATCATCTGTACGGTGGGTCACATCGATTGATGTGGGACCCTTAAATTGATTGATCAACGGCTTCAGATGACGGTGTGGTGTGTGTGTAGGTGTTGTGAATGTAGCACACTTGATTATAGATATATGGTTATTGCATTCTTTTCTTGTTAGATTAATGGGGTTTTTTTTTTTTCTTTTTCTTTTCACAGTTAAAAGGTTTTGAATTTATCAAAGGAGTGTATTTGGAGGCTGTACCATTTGATATGGAGAGAGGACTCATTACTCCTACTTACAAGAAAAAGAGGCCTCAATTTCTCAAATATTACCAGGTTTGCCCTTTAATTCACAGATGATATCTTAGTATTTAGTCAACTTTTTACGGGAAATTCTACTGCACAGAGTCTTCATTGTTATAGACCATTGAATGTATGACAAATGCTAAGAAACATCAGGTTTTTTTTTTTTTTTTGGGTGGTTGGGGGGTGGCACATTTGTCATACATCTAACAATAACTGTGCAATAAAGACTCTCTCGATAAAATCCGGAGACTACTATTTGCACCACACCCATTCTACCTATGCACCACTGCGGAACCGACATTGTGAAAGTCGGTTCTGAAGCCTATAACCAACTTTTCGTAGGTGCATTGTGAGAACCGATTGTTTCCTTAACCTACGAAAAGTCGGTTTTAAGCTCAACAACCAAATTCACAAAGTTGGTTATGTTGTGGTGCACAGGTAACACGAGTGGATTGGGTGTGGTGCAAATAAAGGCCCTTGAAAATTCCCCTTTGTACATAGTTTATCTTTGAGACCCTTTAATGACACCTCAAAATATCTACTATGGCACAACACAATGGGGTGAGGTTCAACTTTTCAGATGTCGGATGTGGACATTTTACCATTGTAATTTGTAAAGTTGAATCTCATGAATGAGATTTGACTTTCCAGCGGTTGAACCTCACCGTGGAGCCTTGAAACTTAGATCTGATGTGGTGTCACTAAAGACTCCATTATTGTTGTATAAAGTGATTTGATATCTTTAATGGCAGTTGTTTAAAAGCATCACAACGAATCTACTTTCGAGCGCACCACTTTGACATTCGACCTCTAGAAAGTCGAATCTGAACTTAGTATTCGGTTTGACAGAGGTCGAATCTCGAGTAGATTCACCGTGGTGCCTTTAAGAAGGGTCTTCTTTTAATAATGACTAATGGATGAATATGTATAAACAGAATGAAGTTGAAGATTTGTATACAAATGCAAAGACATATTGAAGGAGTTAAAAGATGTAGATTTCTTGAAGCAACTTTGGCTCATTTTCTCCTGTTTGCTGATTCAATATTTTATGCTCTGAATTCTATCAGGCATGTATTTACTTTCTGTGAACTTATAAGAGAAGTTTGTAATATAATCAAGAGAATATTTGTTATATATATATATATATATATATATATATATATATATATATATATATATATATTGAATTGATCTTAATGTAATGAAATTTTATTACAAGATAATGAAAATAGTTTGTGCTCATTACTATTGAAAATCGATGAACAAGAATGTAATGAAAATTGGTATCACTAACCCACACCGATCCAACCAACCACCTTTACCCACCTACCTACGTTGCCACCTTATCCCACCCGCAACCTGCCATCTACGTACCGGCACCCCAAATGAGGTGGAGTAAGGGTGATATGCGGTAAGGTAGGGGTGGAATGTGGTGGGTGGGTGGGTGTGATAGGGAGAATGGAGTGGGGTAGGGTGAGTGTGGAGGAAGGGTGGTTTTAGGGTTGAGGGGGTGAGTGGTAAAGTGGGTTGGGTTGGGTTTAGGTATGAGTGAGGATAAAAGTATGGGAGTAGGAGGTGTGGTAGGGGTGAGGGGGTAAGAGGTGTGTTGTGGTCGGGGTGGCGTAGCGGTTGAGTGGGGTGGGTCTAAGTGAGTGTCAAGTGGCATGAGTAAGGTTGTGTAAATGTCATTTTATTACATCACATACCAATGTCGTAATATAATTTTTATATTTCTTTCAATTTTTCAAACAAACAAACAAACACGAGTTACCTCTAAATCTTTGTTTAGATCTGCCAACAAGCATACATATACATAGATATACATATACATAAGCTGAAAATGCTAACCGTAAGTCGTTAACGATATCTTTGTGTTGTCTACCAATCTTATTATTCTCCACATTAATTATCTAACTGATTCAAGTTTTAAAAAGTTATAAGGAATTCAACCGATTTGTCATTTCACATGCAAAAGACATGGGTTTAAGAATATCAGTAAAAAATTGTAAATTGTATGGTGAGCTCGGTTCGAGCTCGAACTATAGATAGACGAATAGCGCTTAATCATAAAATTTAATTTGTTTATTAAATAAACATCTTTAAGCTCCTTCATGTATTTTTTATAAGAGAAAAATCATTTCATTAATTAATATCCACCAAACAAGCTCGTTCGTGTATTTTTTTTTACTGATCCTAAAAAGGTTAAAACAAAAACACACAAAGCCATCCATCCACCCACATTTGCGTCCTGTCTTAAACCCTAAACCCTCCCTCCCCTGTAATCTGAACCTCTATCTCATCCTCCATTAATGCTCTGACACTGAGCTCAGCCTCCTCATTCCTCCGCCTCCCACTCCCACTCCCACTCTCTCCTCCTTTAGCATGCCTGCAACCTTAACGGTTTTCCCGCGCCTCCGCCTCCTGCACAACTCTCTACCTATTGTCCATTTCTCCACAATGAAACCCAACCCACCTTTAAACTGTTCCAGAGGATTTTCCTCTTTCTGTCGCTTGTTTCCTCACAAGCTAAAGTACCAGTCTTTCAGATTCCCGATTCTCCCTATCCAACAACAATCAATTAGCAATACTCCGCGATTCTCCACTCGCGCTGCTGCTTCTGGGTCTAAGAGCTTGATGGATGATGAAGCTGATTTGAGTGATTGGGTTAGTGGGTTGAGTTCTAAGAAAAAACAGGTTTTTAGCGACAGTGATGATGAAAACCGTGGTGGAAGCAGAGGTGGTAGTTTTGGTAGAGATAGGGGTAGTGGTGGAAAGTTTACAGGAAGAGATGATAGAACTGGGGGAAGTAGAACTGGTGGATTTAGTAAAGATAGGGGTAGTGGTAATAGGTTCACAGGAAGAGAGGAGAGAAGTGGAGGAAGTAGAAATGGTGGATTTAGCAAAGACAGGGGTAGTAATGATCGCTATGGCGGCGGTGATCGTAGTAGAAATCCAGGTTTTGTTAGAGATGCAAACAAGGGTAATTTCAGAGGGAGAGAAGAGGCTGGTAGTAAGCGACGGAGAGAGGATGGTCCTAATGATTTTGGTGAATCGAGAAGGCGAAGTGTGGGCGAGGTGGACTCTTTTGCTAAGAGAAATGGGAGGTTTGATGAAAAACGAACGATAACCCAAGGAAGCGATAGAAGCAATGGTAACAATAGTTTTAGTCGACAAAGGGGACCGGAGGAGAACGGGAGATCCTCGAGGAGTCCGAATTCGAGTGATATATTTTCAAAGAGGTTCATGGATGGACACAAAAATGACAAGAGAACAGAACAAACCAGGAGTTCGGACATGGGGTACGGAAGAAATACCAAAGGGAAAGGGGTGCAGCTTGGGAAATTTATGGTATCAGAGGACGACGACGATGAGGGCGACGACGATGAGGATGAGGAGGTAAAGGGCTTTAAAAGTTTTAAGGATTTGATTAATACAGAGGATGATAGTGAAGAAATTGATGAGGATGATAGCGATGAAGTTGATGAGGACGATAGCAAAGAAGTTGACGAGCACGATGATGATGATGAGGTGGTGGATGGTGTGTTATCTGAGAAAGAAGCTGTTGTTGCTGAAACAAGGAGCAAGAAAGCTTCACCTTCAAGCCCTTCACAAACAAATGACTCATACCTCACTGCTACTAGGTCTCTTTTTGTGAACTTATCCATATTTATGTTTATACATCATTTCTGAGGAGTAATATGTTGTTCTGCGTTTCTTTGAAATATGCATATTGAGCTCAATGTGAAAACCAATGATTTTTAGCTACTGCTTTCATTTTTCAAGTCTTGCCTGGTGGCTCATTTGTCTAGATTGTTGGTGTGCAGTGTGCTGTTGTATCTTTACGAAATTTTGATGAACCCGTGTATCTAATGTCTAAGTATAACAGGTTTGAGGAATGCTCAATCTCTCCACTGTCCTTGAAAGCGCTTAAAGCGGCTGGATATGAAAAGATGACTGTGGTACAGGAAGCAACTCTCCCGACCATTTTGAAAGGTAATGCTGAGAATATGATGGAGAATGATTCAATTTCTTGCCATGGTTTTGTGCTAATAACCAGTTTCTACTTAATCCATATGAATTTTTTTCCCATATATTCTGATATGCATAAACATGTGGACTTCAATCTGATTACCATCAAAAGCAAAGGAAGTCTCCCGACCATTTATGCATTCCATTAATTGTTTAGTTTTACAAGTTATAAAGGACTTGAATGGTGAAGGGGGGGGGGGGGGGGTTGGGGTCCTGAATTTGAAGTTGAAATGTCAAATCTTATGACCATTCATGATTGTCCAGAGATATAGATGAGTTTGATCATGTTACAAAGTGATTATGGTGTAGCAAAGATCATGTAATTGTTTCCCAGAACCATTCTATTAAAATATCGAGTTTGATACTTGTGTGACATTTAAAACCAACAGTACAATTTCTTGTTAAATCTTTTGTGTAACCAAGGCTAACTAACTTTGGCTTTCTCACTAAATCCTATCTACGATGATATACAACTCAGCAGTGTTTCTTCTCTTGATTCTTAGGACGTGTCTGCTTTTCTTTCCAGTTCTGATCCGTGAGGGGAGTTCGGTGATGGATAATGGAAAACCATCCTTGATCCGTTTGTGTATCTAAAGCTTGGACTTTGAAGTATGACCTTTTGGAATATTCGCAGTATAAACATTTAGTAGTCAATTTGTAAATTGGTGTAGGTCTTAACTTTTAAGAGGAAGACTGATATTAGAAAACTAGATGAAAAGAAGATCAATATTCTGATTTGATGTTTCTCTATTTGTCTTCTTACATTTTGATTATGAGATTCGGCTTTTGAACTCCTTTAGTAAACAAAGACGTGTGGATATTCATTGACTAATGCCTTCTTTGATTAATGTGGTCTTTACAAGGTTCTCTCGTTATTTTATTTACTTGTTTTCTTTAAATAGTTTAAGTTAATTCTTTTGTTGAGCTTTATTATGTGGATACCTACCACCATAATCGATTTACTTGTAGGCAAGGATGTTCTAGCCAAGGCTAGAACTGGCACTGGAAAAACAGTGGCATTTTTGGTAAGTTTACTTTAATGACTTTTACCCTTTTGACATTGTTTTGCTTAGATTGCATTGGGTTGCTTCAGTTATGAAACTATAGTTGGTGTTCAATTTTTTGTGGAACCTTACGAATGAATGTTCATTTTCAGCTTCCTTCAATTGAAGTAGTTGTAAAGTCACCACCTGTTATGCGTGATGAGAGGAAACCGCCAATATTGGTGCTCATTATATGTCCAACTCGAGAGCTTGCGAGCCAAGCTGCCACTGAGGCGAATACTTTGATAAAGTATCACCCTTCGCTTGGCGTTCAAGTTGTTATTGGTGGTACAAGATTAACCTTGGAACAGAAACGGATGCAAGCAAACCCTTGCCAAGTAAGTCAACTTCGTTAGAGACATGTGAAGGTTCATTTTTTATGCTATGCATATTGTCTGTGCCCAATTTACGATTTTTTATATATTACATCACCCGGTTTTGGTTAATCTAGTACAAATATCTTAATCTTTTACTTGTCTCAGATTCTCGTGGCTACGCCTGGAAGGCTCAGGGATCATATTGAGAATACAGCAGGATTTGCAACTCGCTTAATGGGTGTTAAGGTATTGATTCTTGATGAAGCCGATCACTTGTTGGACATGGGATTCCGTAAGGACATTGAGAACATAGTAGCTGCTGTCCCGAAACAGCGCCAGACACTCCTCTTTTCTGCCACAGTTCCCCAAGAGGTCCTTTTCTTCACTTGATTAAACAAGAGTGCTGTATTTCTAATTTAGAATGATTGCAAGCATTGTGTTATCTCTCTCTTTGTACAAATTGCAGGTTCGTAGTATATGCCATGTTGCTTTAAAAAGAGATTATGAATATATTAACACAGTCCAAGAAGGCAGTGAAGAGACTCATTCACAGGTACCCTAAATTGTTTCTCATCTTTTGTATCTCTCTAATGTGGTGTAAAGCTACTATGATGCATGGATACTGCTGTTAACGGATACTTTTGTTTGGTAGCGCGTCCCCTATCCAATACGTAATCTACACGGATACATGCCTGGGAATTCACAAATTATTAAAGTTGGATACGCTATCCGAATATGCACATTCATAACTTGAATACATACAATAAAGAACTTTTTTGGAATTTGAAGGCAAAACCACCAAGATATTAATGAGTAGATACTAGCTGCCCCAAATGAAGAAAAAATGCTAAAAATTGCTTTATTTTACGAATTTGTATATATATGTTTGATCCTTATAGTTTTATTATATTCAGTTTGGTCCCTATCCTTTTAATACTTTGCATATCCCATCCGTACCCGTATCTTATATTTTCCGAAATTCTGCACCCACATATCCGATATCCACGTATCCGTATTCACGTATGTATGCAACCTACAGCTTAGCTAACCTCCTCAAGTATTATGTTTCTTGACTTCTTTGTTCATAAATGTTTTGAGTATTATTACTGCAGGTTAGACAGACGCATATTATTGCTCCCTTGGAAAAGCAGTTTTCTCTTCTCTATGCTTTGCTGAAAGAGCATATTGCCGATGATGTTGACTACAAGGTACTTTTCCGGATTCTGATGCTCGTTTATTGTCATAAATTTGAGTTTTTTGTGCAGTAATCACATTCTTAATCCCTGCAGTTGAAATGCTTTGAGTATGCCGTGTTCTGATTAGTTCAAACATGCTTTCAAAAACATGTTCTTTCACTTTTGGGTTGTTTACACATATTAAGAAACTCAAAAAATGATTCACCTTTGCATTATATAGACTCAATTGCGGTTACATTCTGACTACCGGTAAATGTTGATGTAGGCAAAAATAGTGGTAAAAGGGGTAGCGTGCGAAAAAAAGAATTATACGTTGAACTGTATTTTTTTAAACCGACAGATAATAAGGGAAATTGCATGAGTGTTAAAATGATAGAACGGGATGTATGTAGTATAAAAGATGGGTTTTGCTCAAGGATAGTGACACTGACAGAAAGGAGAGGTTAATGGCATTTACTAATATGCCCTCACTTCTCATTTGCTTCTATGTATTTCTTTCATAATACAGGTTCTTGTGTTCTGCACAACTGCTATGGTAACTAGACTTGTGGCAGACCTGCTCGGTGAACTTCATTTGAATGTACGGGAGATTCATTCTCGAAAACCACAAAGTTACAGAACTCGGGTCTCCGAAGAATTTAGGAAATCAAAGGGGCTTATTCTTGTGACATCTGACGTCTCTGCACGTGGTGTTGACTATCCAGACGTTTCCCTTGTTGTTCAGGTAAAACTAAATCTGAGTCTGCATTTGAACTAGTCCCTGCTTTTCTTTTCTTTTTAGTATTATTTTCCAGGAAAGTCCCTGCCTTGGATTAGATTTTGTAAAGATAACAACGCTCTTTTTGATTACGGTGAGATATTAAACACGGAGTTGGTTACACTGTAGATTGGGCTGCCAGCGGATAGACAACAATATGTTCATCGACTTGGTAGAACAGGACGTAAAGGTAAAGAAGGGCAAGGCATTCTAATGTTATCACCTTGGGAGGAATTCTTTTTGTCAACAGTTAAAGACTTGCCTATTTCAAAGGCAGACTTACCTTTGGTTGATCCAGAGACAAAGAAAAAGGTATGTCTTAAAGAACTTGGTGGTTTTCTCTTTCATCACTCTTTATTACGAGTCATCCGGACTTGTATGATCCCGTTTGAGTTGAGTCACATTGTTTTCGTCCTGTGGGTCAAAATATGCCCAAATGCTTCTGTCTGGTAGCATGTCCCTTATTTGATACGTATACGCACCGGATACTAGGGGAGTTAGGGTGCACACACACATGAGGGCAAATTTGTAAATTTCATAACTTGGATATGAGATTCCCCTTCCCAAACTGTACAAGCTTCTTTCAAAGCATATATGGCTTCCCAAAATGCTTCGTTTTACGTGTTCATTTCTCTCTCTCTCTCTCTCTCTCTCTCTCTCTCTCTCTCTCTCTCTCTATGTTTCGAGCCCTCACAAGCCACAACACGATGTTGAACCCGGGCTCGAATCTGCGTGTTTATAATTGGACTTGTAAATGTGCAGGTGGAAAAAGCATTATCAAATGTAGAAATGAAGAACAAAGAAGCTGCATATCAAGCATGGCTTGGTTACTACAACTCAAACAAGACAGTAAGTAGAGACAAGACTAAACTTGTGGAGCTTGCTAATGAATTTAGTCGAAGCATGGGCCTCGATAACCCACCCGCTATTCCTAAACTAGTCCTTGGTAAAATGGGCCTGAAAAACGTCCCCGGGCTTCGGTCCAAATAAAGAACAGCCCATGTAAATGCACACTGATTAATTTCCTTTTTATTTTTTGGGTTTTTTTTTTTGTGGTTTTTGCCAAGTGCTGTTTTTACTTTAGCAATTGGCTTGTTTGAAATACAAGTTGATTTTGATCAGATCATTCTAAATTTTATGGTGTAACAGTAAGTTTTGTATCAAATGAATGATTAAGATGATTATTAATTTATCTTTATGCTCCTATTATGGTGACGTGTTAGTTTATTGTACTGTTGTATTCATTGTTTTTTGGTAAAAAAATTCAAGTGAATGTCTTTTCACACTATCAAATATCTTAATACACAACATTTTTATTTTCAATTTTACCTTTTAAATTTATGTTTTTCCGACTCGTTGATTCTGATCGAATTTCAGATAGAATGATGGATGGTTTTCTTGACTCAATTTAGTCAGAAAGCCTTTCTGATCGATATTGGGTATAAAAAACGTTTAAAATTCTGACTTGAAGTCAGAATAATTTGTTGTGTGAAATAATTTGTTGTGTGAAAAGATGCTCTCAAAATCAATACTATGCAAATGAAAGTACTTGATAAGTAGTACTAGTATGCATGAAAAATTGAAAATGAAAGTACTTCCCCCCACCCCACCCCCTAACCCTACCCTTTTTTAGGGCGACCTGTTTTTCTAATCCTCTTTAAACTTCTCCACCAAAGTTCAAAAAGAAATCTTTGGAATTACTCCATTTAGGTTTCCTTCTTTTTATGCTAGACAAACACATGATTGGAAACACAACAAGGGCCCCTAACTTTTTTTTTTTATTTTTAAAAACACCCCACTACTTTACACCTAGCCAAACTAAACAACCCTAACTTGAGGGGTGGGTGGATGGGGATTTTTATTAGATTACACGAGGGAATAGAGATTCGAACTCTAGTGGATTTCAAGAATTGCATTGAATATCATCACTTGGCCAAACTCAATTCCACATGAAGTATAACTCGATACCACAATCAGGGGTTGATACAAACCCAAACTAAAAAAAAAAAAAAAAGAACATCAATAATGCCCTGGTGGATCTTCGAAATTGTCTCGGTGCCTCCACTGAATTTTTTTCCCTCACCCATAGAGCAGCTATTACCAAGTTCACAAACACTATCGGTAGTATTTCATAACTTGTTCATATCATTACATTGTGTCACTATATATCTATAGATCATAGATGAATGCATATATCACTTAAGTTGATGTATAATATATAATTATAATGATATATATATAAAAAAAAAAAGGCCTCTCATAGTTAAAAAGGAAAGGGAAAAAAATTGCCCTTGTGGTTTGTCAATTAAAGCATTTACACCCTCGTAGTTTTAAAATATATGGTTTTCTTCTTAAGGGTTTGCCACAAAACCTAAGTTAATAATTCCGGTTGAAACAAAAAGATATTCCACCGGAATATTCTTATTGTTCTTGTTATTCCTGATTTGACTTTGTTTTTAATAATCTTTTTTTAATAACATTTAATAATGCAAATGAACAATTGATCTTTCGAACCACTCAACCTAGACGATTCAGGTAAGAAAAGGAAAATGTAGAATTACCCGCATGGTAGCTCAAATGGTTTTCGGGTGGCATATTGCATCAAGGAACGCATGAACGAATCCCGATAGTCTTAGTGTGCATGGGAGTTGACCGACATAAGGGGTCGTTGAGTCATCATAATTCACATCTTCACCATTCTATCGGGTTGGGATGAAAAGATCATGTAGGCAAGGGATATCGTTTTTCACACGAACGAAAATGTGGAATTGCAAAAGAATCCAAAAGCAAAGAGGGTCCCACTGATACTCTAGAAGTTTGAGTAAAGTTTTTAGTGTCATGGAAAAATATTATCATTACAATTGCCTCATAAATGAGGTAACATACACTACCCTCTTTGAACTTCATTGAATCTTTAATCTCAAGATAAGGTTCCATTTTTATTTTATTTTTTAATACCCCAAAACAAGTGGTCCAAAGTTAGTTAGGCAGATCACAGTTTTTGCTTTTATACAATACAATACAAACAAAATTTATTAAAAACCTTCAAAAAAGAGGGAAGAATTCTATTGGGCCTGGTTAATGGCACCCAGTAGTAGATGCAGTCTATGGTGTTACCACATTTCGATTAAATTTGATTTTATAGATATCGAAAATAGACATTCGATCTCTACACTTATATCTGACTTTCATAATCGATACGGTGCATACTTACATTTGTATGATCATGTGACCCGTATCTGATACGTACACGATATTTGGACACTTAGGATACACACGTAGGGACGAAGACGTAATTTTCAAGAGTTGGATACGAGATTCATATATGCATATTCCTTCATACAACGACTGTATCATAAAATCTCTCTCCTCACACGTATTCCGTATCCGCATATTCATACACACATATCCATATCCATGCAACATAGATCGAATGTGATGTATTGCCCCGAAAATAGATATGTTGCCCCGAAAAGAAACATGATAGTTGGAATAATAAAATAGATTAATTATAATATGATGTGAGGATTAAATCTCACGTGCTGATCAGTTGGGGGTGACTTTTATGTAGGGTAAAGACAAAGGTGACGCCCTAAACAAGGAATAAAACGGTGGGTGTTTAGAAAAAAAAAAAAAAAGGCTGTCCTAGATTGGAATATGACCACCCTTATCCTAAAAAAGTATATTCCCTTTTTTGTCCTTTTATATTTATTACTTACTACTCCTCTCTCGTCTAGACTCTTCCACTAATCGTTGTAATCGTGGTAATCATTCAGACCTAATCAATTGATATATGTTTCTTATATTATTGATCATTTTACAGCAATGGACTAGCCTTGAAACGGGAAACGGGTAATTCGTCCGTAGAGACTCTCTATTAAAACGAGCGTCGGATAATTGTCGCGTATACAAATAAATAAAATATACTCCCTTCGTTTTCTTATCTGTCGCAGAGAAAAGAAACGTACACATTAAGAAAGTAATTAATATGTCTAAAATATAGTGTAAAATGATTGTCCTTTGCTTTTTTGGATATATGCATGGATAATCATGAGTCAAACTGATTTTTGGAGTTTTTAGTATTTGAAATGTATTTTTTTATTGGAGATTTAAATACTTTGTTGGTAAAAGATGAAAAAAATAATAAATGATGCATTGAAATGTAAAATGACAAATAAATAAAAACAAAACAAATTTTGAAATGTGACAGATAAAAAAACGGAGGGAGTATTTGTTTTTTTTTACACGCGTGGCTGTCATCCGACGACACGTACCCGTAACTTCTTCTTTTTTTTTTTTCCGGAGAAAAGGATCATGGATATATATTATCAAAAACTGTACACTACGTGTACCATACAACGGGGGCAAAAATGCCTACCAAACAAAATCTAAACAACAGTCTCATCAAGAGAAACTAGCGTGAGTTAAAATGCTTTAGAAATCAAAAGACTAGTCTTGGTATATCATCTCTATTTCCAAAAATATTTTTATTTCTCCAAAACCAAGCACTTGCAATGGTTTCCCGGAAGATGTATTTACACTCCATGCCCAAGGAATCGCTGCAAAGCTCCTGCGAAAGATTGAAATCAATCCAAGCATCAATCCTGTTGAAATCGAAAAAACGATCATGTCTACTTGCCGGAATGAGCACATTCCAAACCGTATTAATCCATCCACAATCTCTCATCACATATAGGACAAGAGGGACACCCTCTGGAATACGAGAAGCAATCAACCCATTGGTTTTAAGGCTATTTCTCCGTGCCTCCCAAAGAATAACATTAAGCCTCTCCGGACCCTTTAAGCTCCAAATACGCAGCCAAAAACGGGAATTTGAAGTACCTCCCGTAGCTTGCATCACGTCATAACTTGACTGTACTGAAAATTTTCCATTCGGATTGTGCTTCCAAGCCGATGAGTTTAAAGTGGTATCCCAAGACATGTTGTTGAGTAAAAAATCTTTGATACCAAGGATACTTCGCCAAGCAGGAATCGAGGGCCTGGTGCAAGGTGTATTAACACCCATCAGGATAAGGAGTCCATGCATCAGAATTTCTCCCTTGAAACACTTACTCCCTCCGTTCCAATTTATTTGAAACAGTTGTCAAAATCACGCATATTAACGATGTGAGTTGATGTATTAACTTTTATAATAAAATGACTAGAATGCCTTTGGATATAATTAATGTTACTTTCTTTTTTATATCTCCTATTGTAATAAACAAGGATAAATCAAGTAAAAACACAATAAATATTGCATTAAAAATTGTATCGTCTCACATAAAATGGAACAAAATATATTGACAACTATATTTGGAATAGAGGGAGTACAAATTAGTGAAAATGATGAAAGGGAGTAAATGAAACAACAACTCCATCAATAAATGAACCGTCAACGTATCTGGAAACAGAATCAAGTTGTCGTATTCAAAGGGCAATAAGTGAATAGTGACGGATCCATAATTTTTTTTAACGGGCTCTGATGTAAGTCAACTAGATGATACTTTTACGATGTTTTATCCCTATTTCTCATGCATTTATTGATGTTTTCGTATCAATTCAGGTCATCATTTGCTTAGTTTCATCCATATGTGTAGATAGTAACTATTATGTAAAATATCATGTTTTGATTGGCTTTGTACCGGTTATAGTAACCGGAGCGTCGTGTCGGGTTTACTCTTGGTATTTTTGTATTGTATTGCAGATTATAGGTTGACCAAGATCCCGATGGACGACACGTGTTGAGCCTAAACACGTATTTTGAGGGCTATATGAGTGTGCCAGAAGCTATCAGATTCAAACGGATCAATTGTCGATTAGCACTTTACCGTAACCTATCTTCACGCGATGATTCACCCACCTTAGAGGCATTTTCTGGAGAATACTTATTCATGAGAGTTTTAGATCAAGAAACTAGCTTTCCAACACACTTTGAATCACATCAATCGGAACTCTAAAACTCTAGTTATGATCATTTTACCGAGCTGATGTGAAGAAATTGTGGTGGCGCGCCACAACATCAAAAGTGGCGTGGGCCACAACTTAAATGGTGCAGGCCATGATATCAAGCTATCACATGCGCATTAAATGCAGAAGTCATATCTCAACTACTTTGGTCACACATGGCTTAAGCCACACCAAAAGTGGCGCAAGCCACCTTATTAAATATTGCAAAAATTTGGCAATATACTATTGCTCATCAGTGAAGAAAAAGGGGGTTCGACAGATAGTTTTTAGAAGAAGACTGGAGGCACCTCCACCTCAAGGCTCTCCCATAGCCAAAATTACTCCCATTTAGCATTTAAGTACAAGTGTAACTCTTAAGAATCCTTAGTTAAGCCTTTGGAATGTTTTATTGGAGCAAGGTGAACAATTTTTGTGTACCAAACTCCATTGAAGCCTTTGGAAGGTGATGAAGGTCGCCCCTTGCAAGTTTATCACTTGTGATTGGTAATTTCTTAGTTTTTATCTTGAATTAATTGTTCTCATTATTATGAATATTAGCTTCGACAAGTTGTTATTCATAGTGATGTGTGGCTAGTTCAAACCAGCCAAGATGATGTTGTAGAATTATTTTAATCTCTTATGTTGATTGTGAATGATTGTTGATGTTGTTTAGTTTCAATTGTTGTGAGTCTTTTCCTATTTGCAATGAATTGCTTGTTGGTGTTGGATTGATCACCTAGCACTAGCACACACACACACTTAGTTGAGACCGAAATGAGATATTAGGTGTGGGAGAAGGAATAGGAGAACCGGAAGGTAAAATCGACCTTAATTGGAATTCGATTTCTTATCCGGGGGTTGTTGACATTATCATTGCATTCAAGTGCTTATCATACCAATTCATTAGATTTAGGGCACCTAGACCAAGGAGGAAGTATAGAGTAGTCTCATACACTCGTATGAGGGGAGACTACTTGCTTAGGAATGCACCGTTTCACACTTTTGAACACCAATGGTTGGATGGATGGAAATCATTCCCATGATACTATGAGAGATTAGCTTAATCTACACATTGTCTTGGTTAGGTTTCTTTTATCATTTTATCAACCTTTGTAGTTAATCATTAGTTTCTTAAACAAACTTGCGATTCAGATCAAGATAATAATAACTAATTGGTGTTTGACCTCATATCCCTGTGGGATACGACCTTGACTCACCCTACTAGACTACAATTGACCCGGTACACTGCCGGTGAGATTAGAACCCTAGGAAGGTTACCATCAAGTTTTTGGCGCCGTTGCCGGGGATGTGTAACGGTTGATACTTGTATTAGTTCAAAATTCTTGAGAATGAGTCAAAACTTTTTTCTAACCTAATTTCTATTTTGTTTCTTTGGTGCTTACCTCTTTGGTAAGTTACCAAGTGTTATTTGATTGTGTTCTTGTTGTTTCTCTCTTGTAGTGGATAAACCATTCTCATCGAGGAAAGGCACCCGACACTCCCATTGTTCCGGATATCAACACGTATCTTTGGGATTTGGTTAAAGAGAAGAAAGGTTGGCCAAGCTCGCCGTGAATTGGATCTTGGTGAAGAATCTTCACAAGCGTCATCTTATAAAGAAAAAGAAATGGATGAGAATCTATTGAATACACAAGGATGGCATAACCACGAAAATGCCCTTTTTGAACAAAATCCCTTAAATCCAAATGACTATCCTCATCCACCACCACAAGAACCTTACCCACAAATTCCACTACCTCCACTTGAACCACCACCACCAATTCCTCCACCACCCCAAGAACCATATCCACCTCCAAATCCACCCTACAAATATAGACCGCTTTGTGAGCAAGCCACTCAAAGAAAAAATCAAGTTCATAATCCTATTCGGCTACCTCACATTGATGCTAAAAAAATTTCAATCAAGTCACATATGTTCGGTCTAGTGGAGAGTAGAGCTCAATTCCATGGAGAGGCCCATGATGACCCGCACTCACATCTTTATAACCTTGATGAAATATGCAATACGGGATTCCAAAATAGTGCTTGTCAAGAATTTACCCGTCTTGCATTATTTCCTTTTTCATTGAAAGGTCAAGCAAAGGAATGGCTTATGTCACTTCCCCACCATCACTTGCAATCATGGGATGATATACAAACCGAGTTTTTGAAGCAATACTTTCCACCGGGTAAATATTTGGAGTTGAAGGTGAGAGTTGCTAATTTCAAGCAAGATTTAATTGAATCTTTAGACAATGCTTGGGACCGTTTTAAGAAACTTTTGAGGGCGTGTCCAAATCATGAATATACATTGGAAATGCAAGTGCAATTATTTTGTAGGGGCTTGCATAAATTGTCAAGAAAAAAAATTGATTCGGCATGCCATGGATCACTTATGATGAGCACGGCTCAAGATGTTTATAAGGCTATTGAAAGAGTGACAAGAAATGAGAAATTGTGGGATCCCGGTCCAAGTGAAACGGAAGTTGCCATTGAGGATGAGAAGATTTCGAATGAGGAAGAAATTTTGAGAGAAATAGCGGTGATAAATAAGAGGATGGATGAATTACAAGCGGGGAAGAGAGAGTTGAAGCGTAGAAAATGTGATGATGTGACATTTGGTGTTTTTCATATTGAAGAATTATCAAACTCCGATGTATCTACACAAGAAGAAATGAGTTTATTGAGACAACGTCGGGATTTGAACAACACTCACACCAATGTTCTTGAACCACATCCTTTTTACCAACAAGTTCCTACTCAACAAGCCCATGTTCAACAAAGTTCTCAATCAACGGAGGATGTCTCCTATTTGAAAGTTTTGATGGAAAACTTGATGGGAGTTGTGTCTACTCAAGACGTCAATATGCAAACAATGATGACTTCTATTGGTATGATATCTCAAGAGGTTGGTACTTTGAAAACATATATGAGTGGGCACGAAATAAGACTGAGAATGATGGAGGCATCAATAAGAGTTATTGAAGACCTTTTGACTAGGGAAGGCGAGAGAAATAGTAGTAGACCACCGGGAGGATTACCAAGCAACACCGAAAGAAACCCGAGAGAAGTCAATGCTATTATTACTCGAAGTGGAAGGTTATACGGGCTTAATGAAGGAAGCAATAAGGTTGAAGAAGATTTGAATGTTGAGAAAGAAAAAGAATTAAGTGAAGAAGAGCAAGAGATTGTTGATTGTTTCTTGAAAAATGATGACTATGTTGAGGTGGAGAAAGAAGGAGAAAAAGTGAAGGTGCCAAGAATATTGAAGAACCCAAGGGCTAGTGATCTAAGAACTCTATTCAATGAACACGTGAGAGAAGATCATGTTGAAGAAAACACGGTTTCTAAGGAGCCTTTGGCGGTTCCTATCCAACAAGCTCAAAGGGAACCAATGCAAAAGTCAAGGAAAGAAAACCAAAATGACCCAAATTGGCGCCCAACCAATGCACGAACATTCAAGGAAGCTTCACCATCTTCATCAAATTACAAGGGTAAGGGAGGTATACATTCTAACCCTACTTTAATTGATCTTGAATCACTTCCCTATCCCCCTCGAGAGGAAATTAAAAAAATGAAGTTGGATAAGAAATATGCACGTTTTCTTGACACTTTTCGGCACTTAACCATTAATATCCCTTTCATTGAAGCACTCACTAATATGCCGGCGTATGGTAAGTTTCTTAAGGACATAATCTCCAACAAGAAACGGTTGGAAGAATATGAGATGGTGTGTCTAAATGAGGAGTGTTCCGCCGTGCTTCAACACAAACTTCCTCCTAAACTAAAGGACCCCGGGAGATTTACACTCTCATGTGATATTGGGGGACTTTTGTTTGAGAAGGCGCTATGTGATCTCGGTGCGAGCATAAACCTCATGTCCTACAATGATTTCATGAAACTTGGCATATGCAAGCTTAAGTGTACGGAGATGACTCTCCAACTTGCGGATAGGTCCATTAAACGTCCAAAGGGAGTCATTGAGGATGTACTAGTGAAGGTCGATAAGTTTTACTTCCCCGTCGATTTTGTTGTTATGGAGATGGAGGTAGGGTACACTACACCCCTTATCCTCGGTAGACCATTTTTAGCAACGGTGGGAGCGGTGATCGATGTTCGTAAGGGAGAGCTTAGTTTGGGAGTTAATGATAAGCGCATTGTCTTCAATATTTACACATCTTTGAAATATCCACGCACTACACTAGAATCTTGTTCTTTTGTGGAGACATCGTGTCTCCTTGTTGTGGATTGTACTAACTCGCCTGCAGTTGAAGAATACGTGAGCAATAAAGCGAAGGCTCGCAAACCAAAAGCTCGAAAATCAAAGCAAAAGGTCAAAAATTGTTGGGATTGGTGGAATTCGTCTAACCTATGTTGGAGAACGGTATTGATAAAAAAGACGGATGCGGTGCGCGAGGATGACCCACCACAGGTGCATTAAAGACCTAAGTAAGGCAAAGTCTAGCTATAGACTATAAATTTAGCAACAATGGGTACTATCTTTCTTTTTACTTCTTAAGCATTATCTTTTGATTGGCTTTTGTTCTTATTTGCTACATGCTTATATGAGTAATTGTTAGTGGTATCCATGCACGATAATCTGTATAATTTCCACCCTTTCTACCGTATAATCCCGTCAAGTAAACGACGTTAAACAAAAGCGCTACCGGGAGGCAGCCCGAAAAAGTTTGGTATATTATTTTTGTTTTTTTTCTTGTGAGGCCCGGTGTGGCCAATTATCTTTTTGTCTCTACATTTTGGGTGATACTTTGCTAGTATTTGGGATTGCTTGCTCATTTCATTGGTTGTCTTTCATGTTCATGCCCACCCACCCACCCACCCATTTATAGCATCCCGGTACTGTTTTGACTTGTTTAGACTACTTTTGATTCCCTTTTGTTTCCCTAACTACTTTCTTTCTACTCACTTTACATTGAGGACAATGCAAGTTCGTAAGAGGGGAGTGGAAATGTAGTTAGTCCAACAAAGGGTAATGTCATTAAATGTTTGAGAAACACTTAGTTTTGTGAATTTTTGAGCAATTTACAGTTGAACAAACTATCTTTGGCATGATTTATGGTTTTGCAATTGATAGAGTGAGTACCTCAACAAAGTGAGTAACCTTGGTGACATGTAAATGCATTTGAACCGTGAATCTTTGTTTGTAGTGTGAATTCTTTGAGTACATATATTCCGATCTTTTGTTAACTGTAAACTTTTATGTAATCATGCAAGCATGCTTCCATAGCAACTAGAACTTAGGCTTGATATCCTTTCGAGGCGAAATAGAAAGGTGTTTGGAGTCGGAGTTAGGGATGACGGTTCTGGCATTTCTTTGACTCAACCATAGCCAAATGGCCTTCCCGAACGTATTTTCCACCTGTCCCCATCTCAGCCTTTGTAGAGTGGTGAGACCCCACTCGAAACTAGCCATTCGTGATTAGCCTCATCATAATCCGACCCTTAGCCTAATTTCGGTCTACATTCCCTTGATGTCCCGCAAGTTTAGCAAGTTTTTATGTATTGTGTGGTGGCGGCATTAGAAATTGGGTTGAGAGTTGGATGACATTATTGGCACAAAGTTGAGATGATATCTATCAAGTTCGGAGTCCATTGGTATTAGTTCAAAAAAAAATTCAAAATTCAATAAAGTTGTAAATAAAGTTCAATAAATGGCGAGTCAAGAAAAGCGCATTTTGTAAACAAGTTTATCAAAGTCAAGTAATTTACGTTTTGGGGAATTGCATTGATTTGGAACGGTGTTTCCTATCTCTTTTGTTCTTTGTTGAAGTGGCCACCTCGACGATTTTTGCAAAAGAAGAAGAAGAGATACCGATTTGACATTTTTAGAAGCGAAGGTGTAGAGGCTTGCTATCTTGCATTGTTCTCTTTGATATTCCCTTTTTACCCTTCTCTTAGCCAATACCCGAGCCTAACGGTACAAGGTTGCAAGTCTTACCCGACCTATCTTCTTGACTCCAAATGCCTTGATTAGTGGAGATTGGTATCATTCTTAAGCCTATGGTTTGCACCTAATTAGTCTTGCATGTATGATTTCATATTTGATTGCTTGGTAAGAAATTTGAGGAGTATTCACACACACACTCCACTACTTTCTTAGATTCCGGTTAACATGTGATTATATATACAATTGGTTGCATCATCTAGTTGAGCTCTTACTTCCTGATGTTGTATGACCCTATCTCTTGACTTGAGTTGTTTTGTCGCTTTATTTGCTCGAGGACGAGCAAAAGCTAAGTGGGGAGTGGTTGATGTAAGTCAACTAGATGATACTTTTACGATGTTTTATCCCTATTTCTCATGCATTTGTTGATGTTTTCGTATCAATTCAGGTCATCATTTGCTTAGTTTCATCCATATGTGTAGATGGTAACTATTATGTAAAATATCATGTTTTGATTGGTTTTGTACCGGTTATAGTAACCGGAGCGTCGTGTCGGGTTTACTCTTGGTATTTTTGTGTTGTATTGCAGATTATAGGTTGACCAAGATCCCGATGGACGACACGTGTTGAGCCTAAACACGTATTTTGAGGGCTATATGAGTGTGCCAGAAGCTATCAGATTCAAACGGATCAATTGTCGATTAGCACTTGTACCGTAACCTATCTTCACGCGATGATTCACCCACCTTAGAGGCATTTTCTGGAGAATACTTATTCATGAGAGTTTTAGATCAAGAAACTAGCTTTCCAACACACTTTGAATCACATCAATCGGAGCTCTAAAATTCTAGTTATGATCATTTTACCGAGCTGCTGTGAAGAAATTGTGGTGGCACGCGCCACAACATCAAAAGTGGCGTGAGCCACAACATCAAAAGTGGCGTGGGCCACAACTTAAATGGTGCAGGCCATGATATCAAGCTATCACATGCGCATTAAATGCAGAAGTCATATCTCAACTACTTTGGTCACACATGGCTTAAGCCACACCAAAAGTGGCGCAAGCCACCTTATTAAATATTGCAAAAATTTGGCAATATACTATTGCTCATCAGTGAAGAAAAAGGGGGTTCGACATATAGTTTTTAGAAGAAGACTGGAGGCACCTCCACCTCAAGGCTCTCCCATAGCCAAAATTACTCCCATTTAGCATTTAATTACAAGTGTAACTCTTAAGAATCCTTAGTTAAGCCTTTGGAATGTTTTATTGGAGCAAGGTGAACAATTTTTGTGTACCAAACTCCATTGAAGCCTTTGGAAGGTGATGAAGGTCGCCTTTTGCAAGTTTATCACTTGTGATTGGTAATTTCTTAGTTTTTATCTTGAATTAATTGTTCTCATTATTATGAATATTAGCATTGACAAGTTGTTATTCATAGTGATGTGTGGCTAGTTCAAACCAGCCAAGATGATGTTGTAGAATTATTTTAATCTCTTATGTTGATTGTGAATGATTGTTGATGTTGTTTAGTTTCAATTGTTGTGAGTCTTTTCCTATTTGCAATGAATTGCTTGTTGGTGTTGGATTGATCACCTAGCACTAGCACACACACACACTTAGTTGAGACCGAAAGGAGATATTAGGTGTGGGAGAAGGAATAGGAGAACCGGAAGGTAAAATCGACCTTAATTGGAATTCGATTTCTTATCCGGGGGTTGTTGACATTATCATTGCATTCAAGTGCTTATCATACCAATTCATTAGATTTAGGGTACCTAGACCAAGGAGGAAGTATAGAGTAGTCTCATACACTCGTATGAGGGGAGACTACTTGCTTAGGAATGCACCGTTTCACACTTTTGAACACCAATGGTTGGATGGATGGAAATCATTCCCATAATACTATGAGAGATTAGCTTAATCTACACATTGTCTTGGTTAGGTTTCTTTTATCATTTTATCAACCTTTGTAGTTGATCATTAGTTTCTTAAACAAACTTGCGATTTAGATCAAGATAATAATAACTAATTGGTGTTTGACCTCATATCCCTGTGGGATACGACATTGACTCACCGTACTAGACTACAATTGATCCGGTACACTGCCGGTGAGATTGGAACCCTAGGAAGGTTACCATCAGGCTCAGAATTTTTTATTTTTTATTTTTACCCTCGTCTGTCGGTGGGTCCTACAATCATATTTAATGGTGTAAAATTTTTTATGTCTTTTTTTTTCGAAACAAAAGGTACACACACGCACCCATCCTACAACATATACAATAAATGGTGTAAGATATGTTTTACCTATTTTGTTAAGGGCAGAATATTCTCCATGATTGATTATGATGTAAACATATTAACAGATGATAGTACCATCATAATCAATGATGTATGATATGTTGTGTTGTTATGTAATGAACATAATATTACACCATAATTGATTATATTTTAGGAGCTATTCATAGATGATGTCCATCATAATCAACGATGTAAAATATACTATCTCCGTCCCAAAATGTAAGTTCGTTTAGTTTTTTTAATTTGTCTTATAATATAAATCCATTTAGAAAAGTAATAGAGCATTTATTACATTTTCTCATTTTATTCCTCATTTATCCACTTTCACAACTTTGCATTGATGACAGTGTATGAAAAAGTCTAAACGGATTTATATTTTAAGACGGAAGTAGTATTTCGTCTGTCTTTTTGTGTACATAACCTTTTCTTTTATAATTCCACACCCCATAAGTCACTTCTAGTTCTAGACTTTATTAGTTCATGACTCTTTCTGTTTATGAAAAGCCCACAGCTTCCAACTTCTACCCACAACCTTCTTTCTTTTTCAATTGCCTTGATTTTTAACAAACAACCCTAAATTGCCTTCAAATAGTGTTTATATTTGTTTATGTTCTTGATTGATTCAGAGAAAAAAGAATACTGAGAAAAATATCCAAATTAAGGTAAAATCAATGGAAGCAGCAGAGGTGATGATGAACAAATACCACAAACACATCATAAAAGAGCATCAGTCTTCTTCCTATGTTGTCAAGCACATTAAAGCTCCTGTTGATATTGTAAGTAATTCTTTCCTTTCTTTCATTCTCTGCTCAGTGGGCCCTGGTCGTCCCTGTGTAATCTCGGGCTTAAAGCTGGTTTTTGGGTGATTCTAGGACCCTTGAACCCGTAAAAAGTTACTGTGTAACAGTTAATTTTAAGGTATACCGGATAAACAGCTGTAAAAAAATAAAAAAAAAGGCTATTATTTGCATCACAGTAGAATCGAACTTCGATTTTGGAGCGAAGAACCGATTTCTCGTAGGTGGATTACGTGAATTCGGTTCTTGACTCCGGAACCTACATAAGTCGGTTCTTGGCTTAAAAAATAGTGAGTGCACGGGTAGAATGAGTGAGTATGTGTATGCAGGTTTTGCTTTTAATAAATCTTGATTGATATTTTGGTAGGTATGGTCTTTGGTGAGGAGATTTGATGAGCCACAGAAATACAAACCATTTATAAGGGATTGCGTTGTGAAAGGTGACTTGAAGATAGGGTGTGTAAGAGAAGTGAATGTGCAGTCAGGACTCCCAGCCACAACCAGCACCGAATTGCTTGAAAAACTGGATGATGAGGAACACATTCTTTGTATCAGAATAGTTGGTGGTGATCACAGGCTCAAGGTTTGGATTTTATGCTTTTTTTTTCTTTTTATCATTTATTATATCACGATATATACCACGGTATCATATTTCCGGTTTAGATTCGACTTTGCAGAGATCGAAGGTCACTGTGATGGCTCACTCAACAGTAGAGACTTTCTACCTTTGTAAAGTCGAATATTGACCATATATTCGACTATAGAGAGGTTGAATGTCACTGTAATGCCTCAAGAGTAGAGATGTTTGACCTCTGTAAATTCGATTATTAACCGGGCATTCGACTTCTTAGAGATTGAATGTCATTGTAATACCTCAAAAAGTAGAAATGTTTGACCTTTGTAAAGTCGAATATTAACCGTATATTTGACTTTCGACTTTCGACTTTCCAGGTGGTTGAATGTCACTGTGAAGCCTAAAAAGCAGAGACATTCGACTTTTCAGAGGTCGAGTGTCACTATAGTGCCTTCAAAGTAGAGAGACATCCAACTTTTAAGGCGTTTTTTAGCAGCACCACACTGAATCCACCGCTCTGACACCAAACTGAAAATCAATTTTCCATAGTTGATTTGGCCGTGTGAACGAGTCAATTATAGTGCTGAAAATCGACCTTTGAACTGATTATGTTTGCCATCAAGCATTCTTTCTAACTAGGACACCGTTTTTATGTTGCAGAATTATTCTTCCATTGTTACGGTCCATCCCGAGATAGTTGAAGGCAAACAAGGCACAATGGTAATTGAGTCATATGTTGTTGATATCCCCAAAGGAAATACATCTGATGAGACTAACTTCTTTGTCAAGAATCTCATCAACTGGAACCACGATTCTTTAGCGTATGTCTCTCAACGAATGTCTGGCTGCAGCAGAGAAGATTGATAAGTCAAGAGAGCAAGAATATCATTGACAAACTAGGTTTAGATTCGTGTTCATGGAAGCATTTTGGTTGATTATCTGATCAAATCGTCTAAAAGGTTTTTTTTTTTTTTTTTTCTGAATTGATCTGTGCAATGTTGTTTAGTGAAGGTAGGGAGTTACTGTTTGCAGTTTCTTGTTTAGACTTTTTGTTTCGAAAGTAATTCTGCAGTTTAAATGATTTGTGTAGTTTTTTTTTTTTTTTTTTTTTTTTTAACGTTCGGATACTTCTGTCTGTTACTGTGTCTCATATTTGATACGTATCCGACACATATACGTATGATACACTTTGGAGAGGCCGAATTTTAGTTTTTAAAAGTTGTATACGGGACGAAGAAACTGCAAAAAATTGAGTAAAATTGTCGGAGAATTAATGAAAAACGGTCCAAAATGGATGAACTATTTCCTGTATCCATGTAATTCTTGATATTCAAATCAAATGCTTTTACAAATAGATACGAAACTTGATGCCAAACAGCTCTATCAGTATCTGTATATGGGAATGGTGAGATTGTTTTTGCTATAAATCACCAGAAATCATTGCAAGAACATTTGCCATTTGAGAAATGGTGAATCCGTAAACCATCTTTAAGAATGATCTCTCTTTTTCTCAAAACCGATATATATTTAGCAACTGTATGGCAATCTGAGCAAATTCTTGTGTTTTTTATCACTCTTATTGTTGCAAAATCCGTTGTTTTCATTAATCCATATGTTATAGCCAGTTTCTCTGTATGACCAAGCAGTGTCTTTTCCTTTTCTACTGCATCAACATCTTGATATACACATCCAATATCAGGGATATATCCGAATTTCTTCGTCATTTCGGAGATCAAATGGTGTAATTCGAAGTGAATCAATCCTTCTTCTTGATGGGGTTTACCTACTGCATTGAAGATGTGGATTTTGTTGTTGATTTGCATCCAGCTCCATGTGTGATTGATTTTTATACCACGTTCGCGCATCAAGTGTTTGATGAAATTCACGGCTGAGTGTTTGTTCAGATCGGAATACAAGTTCATGAGGGTTACATAGTTTGCAGGGTTGTGTGGCTCTAATTCGAAAAGCTTTTTAGCTGCTAGCTCTCCAAGTTCTAAGGATCCATGGATTCTGCAGGATCCGAGAATTGCTCCGTATATAGCAGCGTCTGGTTCTAGTGGCATTGATTCAACAATGTCCCAAGCTTCATCAAGATAGCCGGATCTGCCAAGTAGATCAACCATGCACGCGTAGTGCTCGCTTTTTGGTGTCAAAGAATAAGATGTTGTCATACTATCAAAATACTTCCAACCATCTTTGATCAAACCAGAGTTTTTGCAGCTGGATAGAAGAACAGTGAAGGTAATACTATCTGGACTTATGTTTTCTTCTTGCATTTTTTCAAACAACGAAATCGCCTCTTTCCAAGACCACAACTTGCAAATCCTGCCATCATTGAGTTCCAACAAGCTAATGTTTTGTTCTGAAACTTCTTGAAAACTTTATATGCATATATTAGACTTCCACATTTGCTATACATATCAATAAGAGCCGTTGTTACGAAGACATCGTTTGTCAAACCGTTTCTGATACTGAATCCGTGTATCTCTTTCCCTTTTAGTAACACAGACAAACCTACACAAGCTTGAAGTAAACTTGCTAATGTTGCTGAGTTAGGGTTTATGCCTTTCTTTTGCATCTCAATGCAACTCTTGAACGCGTCTTTATAGTATCCGTTCTGCGAAAAACCTGATATTAGAGCAGTCCATGATACAACATTAGGGTTTAAACCTGAGTTTTCGATTTCAAGAATCGTGGTTAGAGCTTCCTGCATTCGTCCTGAAACTGAATACCCAGAAACCAGGATGTTGTATGTGATTAGGTTAGGTTTAATCCCTTCCGTTTTCATCTGGTCCAATAGATAAAACGCCCCTTCGAAATTCCGTGTCAAAACATCTCCAGAGATCAAAGAATTCCAAGCACAAATGTTTCTGTTCTTCATACTATTAAAGACATATCTAGCTATTTTTAGGCAATCATTCTTACCATACATGTCTAAAAGTGATGTAGCAACATACAAGTCATGATCTAAACCGAATTTTATAGCATAGCAATGTACTTCCTTTCCGAGATTCACGAATCCAAGCTCACGTATCGCTTGGAGGATAATGCTAACAGTTCCTGAAGTGGGCTTACAACCCGAATTTTGCAAATTTCTTACAATGCCAATAGCTTCAAGAAACGAGCCGTCTTGAATATGACCCGACAAGAGACTATTCCAAGTTACAATGTCTGGTTCAATGTCTGAAACTCCCAAATCACAAAACAGCTTCCATGCTTCATCCAAAAAACCAAGTGCAGCATACCCTGATATAATCGAATTCCAGGAAGACAAATTACGATTCTCCATTGAATCAAAAACTGTTCTAGCTAAACCGTGACAACCGTTTTTCATATACATATTGATCAATGAGTTGGAAATCAAAACATTTGAATCAAATGCATGTCTGATAACATGCCCATGAATCTGTTTTCCTTCATCAAGTCCCTCTACCTTTGCACAAGCTTGCAATACTTTAGTAATCGTAGAGACATTACTCTTCATAAACATATGCTGCATTTCACCAAAAAACTTCACACCTTGTTCCCAATTTTCGTTCATCAAGTTCATCGAAATCGCCTTATTCCATAACAAATAATCTCGGTTTAGCGATTCATCGAACACCCTATTAGCACTATCTGTACCCCAACAAACACCATAGAAATCAATCAGCCCACATCTATTATAGACATCTAAATCAAGTCCTTTCTTGACTAAACAAGCATGAATCTCCAAACCAAACCACAAGTCCATTACTTCTGCGCAAATCTTCAAGACTAGTTCAATATTTCCACTATCAAACAAGTAAATACCTTTATTATGCAACTTACAGAAAACATCAAGAATTTCACTACATCTCTTCATTTTCTCCATAAACACCTTATAGTAAAGATCTTTTCGGTCGAAACCCGTGAACAAAAGCAACCCAGCTGATTGAAAATCACCTAGTTCCAGATAAGATGTAAGCAGAGATTGGATTTTCTCATCAGAAACTAACTTCTTAGGGAGTTTTATGATCTGGGCATGGATTTCTTTGACTGAATTCTTGGTATTCATCTCAGTGAAGCTGTGAATTGAGGAGTTTGAAAAAGAAGTTTCAGGTGGAGAATCTGCTAGTACTTTGTTTAAGCTCAAATTGACAGGTTGAGTTTCTAGATGATTCTTTGTTGCAGGAATCTGCAGAAAGTTACTGTGAAGCAGAGTGGTCGCCTCCATGGCCAGTGAATTTAGCAAGCTGTTAAAGATTTGACAATGGAGAAAATGTAGAATGTGACTAATTCACATTGAAGCATAATGGGAGCATGTTAATCATCATGATATAATATGAAGAATTCTATGTTTGATTTTCTGGTTTCTCCCTTTGATACATATGTTTTTTGTGGATAAGGTATATCCAGTGGCTCTCCTTATCATTCTAAAACTAAAAAGTGTAATAAAAAAAGTTGACTCATTAGTCAGCTTAATCACAGCTGCTTCTGATTGTTTGGTGAAGTATATTTTTTTATAAGCTATTGAGTATTGATCATAGTGAAACTTATTGATTAGTAAGTGTCGCAACCATGTAGATAATGTGGGACCGTAACCGGGGAGTTGTTCGAGGGAGTGATTGACGAACCATTGGACGTGTTAGAGGTCGTTCGTGGTGATAAAATGACATAGGCGCCCTTGTAACGAAAGTCGACTTATTTATTATAGGTATCCGTATCGATCCAGTCAAGCTCGGATTTTCACCTCTCGAAGAGTCGGAGGTGATTTTGTTTCAAAGCACCGACCTCTATTGAAGTCCGTTTTGAGTCGTTTGTTGCATCAACCTTTTGAAAAACGTCAACTATCGGATTAAGGCGTGTGATCATTGGCTAATCAAAGCGAATCAAACCAAGCCAAAACAATGGATCTAAAAACATAGACTGCTAGGAAGTGTATCTAAGTTAGACATAGTAAAACTATTCTTTCAAAACCAATCAATATAAGCAAAACAACATACACATACAGCAATAGACAAGAGAGAAACCATATATATTAGATATATAATTCTTGAGACTCCATTGGTGAGGACCAGTACCTCAATAAAGACTCTACAGTTAACCTTCTAGTAGCACTAAGCATAGATATAAAGAACCTACAACCATCAATTTTATACTCCTCTAATGGATTCCTATGCCCAAAACTTCTTACATTCACCGCCGAACTGAGCCGATTCATGTTAATAAGATGATCCCTCCAGAACCAATCTAACGTCTTCACCAGAACCGCCTTCTCTATTTCCTTGATATATGTTGTATCATAACCAGATTCTTGAATGGTATTCAAATACGAAGCAATCAAAACATCACCAAGATACTTACGGAGAAGATTCACTGTCATACGATACTTCCCGTTTGTGACAACATCATCATCAAATGATATCTGGAGCCAGCGTTTCAATAACGAACTCTTTGCACGAATCCCTTTGAAGGAATTCAAAGGTATAGGCATATATGGAAGGTAATAATCATTAATGTTTATCGTGCTAAGTTCATGAAGGTGCGATAGTGATTTCAGAAATGTCTCCTCAGTAACATCATTCAATAAAAGCGAAGTAATGTTATTGAATTCGTTCAAGAGGGTACCTAAAGACCAAGAGCATGGATGTTTAACAGGATTAACATTCTTGAAAACGATTTCGTCCACCACAGCTTGCATATACTGGGAAATAAACCGAAAACTGCTTTCTGAATCACCCGTAAGAATCGACTGTCTAAGATCATAGACATGTTTTCTTTGCACCTCTAAAACTTCATCAAATTCCACAAGGCTCTTTCTGATACCGAAGAAGTATTTTTCAGCGTTTATTTGTAGAGACAAAAGCTGTTTGACGATTACACCGCCTTCGATAGGAAGGTCTTCGTCGTTAGTGATCCGAGATATGAGTCCCACAGCCCATTCTGTATCAAAGTTGAACTTTTGAAACATTTCATCTTGTAAGCTAACCATGAAACGCGTAGATCCCGGATCACCTTGTCTACCGGCTCTACCACGAAGCTGGTTATCGATTCTTCGTGACTCATGTAAGGATGTCCCAATTACATGGAGCCCACCAAGTCTTTTTACTTCAAATCCTTCATTGAAACAATGGACTTCACAATCTCGCAAAACCGACAGGTAAGTAAGAGCTATTAAAGGGCTTAAAGAATGTGTCTCTAGTTGTTCATTAACAATGCTCTCAAGCTCATTCATGTCCATGGATTGACTCGTTTCGATAGAATCCAAAATCATAGACTTAATTTCTTGATTCGTTAACCTCTTATCGTTGCTTTTCCGCATCATGATCAGATTAGCCTTTGCTATTAGAGCAAGTGAAGATGAACCAATCTTTAACTTATCCAGAACCTTGTCTACATGTGATTCTGAGTCACCTTCATCCTCTGAAACAAATGGAAGACACAAGCTGTCTTCTAGAACTTTCTTAGCAAGCATCTTAGGGTTTCCACCTAGGATTATGTCAGTTCCTCTACCAGCCATGTTAGTTGATATGGTAATAGCACGTTTTCTACCCGCTTGTGCCACGGTTTCAGCCTCCTTTGCCGCATACTTAGGCCGAGCATTAAGAATATTGTGTGGAACATTCCTCTTCTTCAACAATGCAGACAAATATTCAGAGTTTTCAACACTAGTTGTCCCAACTAAAACAGGACGGCCTGATTCGAACATAAATTCGATTTCATCACGAACATGTTCCCATTTACCCTTTGCAGTAGCAAAAGCTTGAATAGGTAAATCAACACGAATATTTGGCAGATTCGTAGGCACTTCAATTACAGGCACTTGAAACATCTTTAAAAACTCTCTCTCCTCGGTTTTCGCAGTTCCTGTCATACCAGAAAGCTTAGGATAAAGCTTAAAAAGCGATTGATACGTAATTTGAGCCACTACAACGGATTCCGCCTGAATCTTTAGCCCTTCTTTAGCTTCAACAGACTGATGAATCCCTTCAGACCACCTCCGTTTCTCTTCCACTCTTCCGGTTAACTCGTTTATAATCAAAGCCTTCCCGTTTCGAACAATATATTGAACATCTTCTTTATAAAACTCCTTAGCTTTTAAAGCATTTATCACAAATCTTGCCCAAGGATCATTCTCATCCCATAGATCATCTGTCTCTAAAGCCATTTCAGCTAGGTTGATTCCTTCTTCAGTTAACTCCACAGAATTCTCTTTAAGCTCGACGTTATAATGAACATCACGCGTAAGAAGCTCAGCAACTTTAGCAGCAACAGGATAACGAACAGCATCGTTGTGTGCTTCGCCGCTTATGAGCAACGGATTTCGTCCTTCATCGATAAGAACAGAATCAACTTCATCAACTATTGCAAAATTGAAAGGTCTAGGCCATCTCATTACAAGTTGTTCACTACTACTAGCAAGATTGTCTCTTAAATAATCAAACCCTAGTTCCGAATTGTTCGTATACGTGATATCACATCGATAATTTGTTCTTCTTTCTTCTGCTTTCATCCCTCTTTGGATTAAACCAACAGAAAGACCTAGAAATCGATGGATTCGACCCATCCATTCCGCATCACGTTGAGCTAAGTAATCGTTTACAGTGACAACATGAACACCATGACCTGTTAAAGCATTTAGATATGCAGCTAATGTTGAAACTAGGGTTTTACCTTCCCCTGTTTTCATCTCTGCAATTGAACCATCGTGTAGAACAGCGCCGCCTATAATCTGCACATCGAAATGGCGCATACCGAGCTTTCTTCGAGCTGCTTCACGAACCACGGCAAAAGCTTCTGCCTGAATATCGGCAAGAGTTTCTCCTTGCTTTAACCTAAGTCGAAATTCCTCAGTTTTAGCAGTCAATTGTTCATTAGAGAGATGCTCGAGCTGTGGTTCTAAGGCGTTCACGGAATTAACGAGACGGTAGTAATCTTTGATTACCCAGTGGTTCATGCTCGTCATGTTGCTCAATGACTTTCTAGCTTCACCGATTTTGTCTTTAATGGAAGCGGAGGTAGTAGCTACCAGAGAAGGAGAGGGGGAGCGAGAGAGAGTGAGGCAGTACCGGCGAAGTTGGCAGGGCGGAGAACGGAGATAAGGCAAAGGGAATGCAAGAAAATTGGACGAGGGAGTGGCATGCTCAGGGAGACGACACCGGCGACGGAGTTCAGTGACTTGGTTGAGAGTGGCGGAGGTTGCGGCAGCGGCCATTTTTCTCCTTTATTTGTTCTATATCTTTTCGCCGTCTTCTTTTCCAGGCCGTCGGCCACAAGAACTGAAACAGTCACTTCCTCCATGTTAGAAATGGGGAAGTTATTGTGTGGTGTCTCCACACGGTGCGGAGACACCGTGTGGCAGCACACAGACCGTACAGTTTTATCGTGTATTTAAACTGTGTGGTTCTAATCGTTTCACCCGTCATTTCACCTCAAAATACCTCACCACACAATAATTTTCCTTAAAAAGGATACTTAAGTGAGGACCTTAATGCATGTAATTACATTCCTATTGTAAGGACTAAGGTCTATATATTATATAACTAAGGACTTTAATGTAATTATATTCAGAAATCAGCCCTTCATAGGATGGTTTGATTTGGAATACCCTTGAAACGTCGTTTAACAACAAATTTGAAGATCGAATGTTGAAGTATAAAACTGCTATAATAAAAACTGCAAAAGATGGTAACATCGTGATTGATTATTTTGCCTTGATGAAAAGCTCTTCATCACCACTTCTGAACCGATTCTAACCACCTTAGGAGTCTTAGCGGGAGTATGTGTTGTTATTATACATTAGGATTGACAACCTCTCATGACAAGAAGTACAATCTCAATTGATAAGACATGAACATTTATTTGCAAGAATTAATCATCTTATGAGTTTGGATTTGTCTCTATCATGTGCCTCAACTCATGTTGCCACCAATTAAGCATCGAACATTAGGCCATCCTTGAGATCATCTGAAACCTCTTCTGCACTAAGCACGGGTGACAGATGTTAGAGAAAACCGTTTAAGATAAACGTGAAGATCTTAACGTCACACTACCAATTAAATGTATTCAGTTCCTCAACATCTCACCTACTAGGATACAATTACAAATAATGTGTATTAAGTTCATTAAGTTGTTAGGTCAAGCAAGCATGATAATAATCATACTCGAGACTGTTCAAGTAGGTAATAGTTTGCTCAAGTTCAACCCATATTTCAATTTGGGTAGTGATATATTCATTCCCCAATGGTGCGTTTGTTAGGACGGAATGTAATGGAATGATTTTTCATTCCATTACAATGTTTGCGTATGATTATGAGGGAATGAAATGGAATGGAATGAAAAAGGTCTATTTTCATTCATTCAAAAAATGGATGGAATGCGATGGAATAAAATGAAAATCGACAAAACACGTGGGTGATGGGGTAAGAGTGGGTGGGTGGTAGGGTAGGTTAGGGTAGGTGGTGAAGTAAGGTGGGTAGGGTAAGGTAAGGTATATGTTGGGGTGGTGGGTAGGGTAGAGTATGGTGGGTATGGTAATATAGGGTAGGGTGGTAGGTAAGGTAGGACAGTGGTGGGTATGGTGGGGTGGTGGGTATGGTAGGGAGGGTGTGATGGGTTGGGTAGCGTGGTAGGTAGTGTAGGGTGGGTAGGGTATGGGTAAGGGTAGGTAGCATAGATGGTGGGTAAGATAGGTTGGAGTGGGGTGGTGGGTAAGGTAGGGTAGGGTAGGGTGGGGTACGGTAAAGTAGGGTGGATAGGTTAGGGTAGGTGTGGTAGGGTAGGGTAGGGTAAGGTGGTATGTAAGTTAGGGTAGGGTAAGGTGGTAGGTAAAGTAGGATAAGGTAAGGTGGTGGGGAAGGTAGGGTAGGGTGTGGTGGTGGGTAGGATAGGGTGATGGTGGAGTAGGTAAGGTGGGGTGTGTAAGATCGGGTAGGGTGGGTAGGGTAAGGTAGGTGGTTGGTGGGTAGGGTAGATAGGGTGAGGTGGGTAAGGTAAAGTAGGATGGGTGGTGGGTAGGGTGGAGTGGTAGGTAATGTAAGGTGGGTAGCTAGAGAGGTAGGGTGCAGCGGTGTGTACTGTAGGGCCCACCCACCACTTCCACCATATCCTACCTTTTATTTCATTTTTTCACATCTCAAACTCCTATTATTTTATTCCATTCCATACTATTCTTACGTAACAACACATGAAGATCACTCTGTAATTCACTCTATCATTTATCACCATTAATTATGGTGTGACACATCTTAATCAATGGGTCATATACGTTGATCAATGGTGATAAAAATTAAAGTAAATTTATGGAGTGAATTTAAGAGATGGATTATCATTTTCCATTTCTATTTCACACTTCATGTTAGAGAAATGATAGAGTCACAACGAAAAGACACAACAATATGCCACAACAATGATCTACACCGTTGATTATTGTGGGGCATATATTGATTGATCTAGGTCCCATAATAATCAATGGTGTAGATTATTGTTGTGCCACATTATTGTGTCTTTTCGTTGTGTCTCTATCACTCCTCTTCATGTTAATGCTCAACCTAAACGAATTTGAGCATACACTTGAGTTGCGTTTGAATAATAAAATAATGGGTGAAAATCTAAGAGACGTACACTTCAAATGAATAAATCAATATATATTTACATTCAATCATGATACACAATTAATCAATTATTGATTGTTATATATCTCATCATATTTAATAATGTGAAAGTGTGGGACAATCAGACGCAATAGGTATGGATTTGCATGTGGAAAGAAGTTGTCGTAATTTGAAAATGACTGCGCAGCCATTGTGTGATGCAAGCCAAGCTAAATAGTGCAACAACATTTGTTTAAGGAAAATAGGTAGAAACTTGCTATGTAAGCTTGGAGAAGAAGATATTTTAAAATAGGAAAATAATGCAATCTCCACGTTTAATTATTTTTAATATAAAATTCATGACTAAGCCATATTGTAATCTTTTTGTATAGAAAACAAAGCATTTCGTTCAACCAAATTCGTCAAACAAGGAGAATAAACATAGTTTTGGAAACGATCCCAAGAAACTACACCAAAGAAAGTCATACATTGCGTAGCTAAAAAGTGCGTAGAGACATTTCTTGTACGTCGAACATGCGAAAGGGAAAAAGATGAAAAAAATACACTTCCCCGCAAGCAATCTCTCAAAAAACACTCAAAAGGAGAAAAATCATCAACTGGTCTAGAAAGCCTTTGAACACGCGCAAACAATTATTTTTCACTATGAACGTCCCAATACCCTCGTTCTGGCCTCGATCAATGCCATATAAATTGCCTTTAACTCCATAAGTTCCGGACCGATCCCAGGATCAAAATGAAAGGAGAAGGATGCCACGATAGTCCATTGATTGTCTCGAAAAATAAGGCCCGCTCTCGAGACCTCTCAGTAACTATTAAGGCATCCACATTGCATTTTATAAAGTCCTCCATTAGCGCCTCTCAACGCAAATCATGAGGCGAAGAAGCTAGAGACGGGTAGAAAATCGCACATGCATCTTGGTAGTGTTGAGTTACTGTCAACGATCCCAAGCACATACGCTGGCCTTAGTACCTAACATGTTCGACCTCTATTTGTAAAGTCTCACGTCGATAAAGTGATAGTCTGCTCACCCCCATACAAATTGAGACATAAATATCTTGTCAACTCGGGTTAGCCCTTTTAGACCAAGCAAGAACGACGACCTAAGTAGTTGACCGGATCATTTATGATTCATTTAGCACTACTATGTCTGAGTGTGTTACAGAATGATATTCAGAGCATCAGGCAGGCCTAAGTGTCACACTGAGTGAGACGGTAGGGATGAAACTGGGACAAGTCCAGTGGGACAAGTCTTGTCACCTCATATAAGTGTGAGTCGTAAATGTCTTGTCAACTCGGGTTAGATATTGGGTTAGACCTTTTGGACCAAACGATAACGACAGCCTAAACAGTTGACCGGATTATTTATGACTCGTTTAACGTTAACAGGTCTGGAGGTGCTTTATTGTTATCCCGAAATGTGGTGTCGTGATGGACCCGTCTCACCGTAGTATTATTAAAGCATCACATGTACTGCCCTTCATGAAATAGTTACCGTTTGGGCCCAACAAGAAACCGAGCGGGAAGTTGCATCAATTTATACTAATTTTAAAGTGTCTTTCTATTTTTTAAAGGTTAAGTGCCCAAAAAAAAAAAAAAAAAAAAAAAAAAAAAAAAAAAAAAACTTTAAATACTTGCCTCCTCGTCTGTCAGAACGCAACGTTCGTTTTTTTCTACCTATCATTTTGGAGAGAAAGTAGAGAGAATTCTGTAAATCCATGGCGAGAAAGAAGCAAATGGCTTCACGAAATTCTACTCGCTCAAAATCTACTGGTTTTTCTTCTTTACTCTATCTCTTTCAGTGTTTCTGATTGTACACATTGTATGTAAACAATGCGTGTTTGTTAATTTTTTGCTCGTTTTTTTTATTTTTCTGTTTTTACGAAACCCTAATTTTGCTTTACTTTTGTGAAATTCAGCAGCTGCTAGTACTTCTGCAACTCCTCCTTCTCCGTCGGTAAGTGAATTTGATTTTTGTTTTTTGAAATTTGTACTATTTGAAGTTAAGCCACGAGCAGATGTGTAATTTTTAGTTTTGTTTTTTTATAGACACCGCCGAGAAGAAGATCCAGGACTGCTCAGACAAGTTAATATGCTAGTTTCCTTGCTTCAATTTTGTTGTTGACTTTCTATTATGGCGTTGTTAGTTTTTTTTTTGTTTTTTGTTGTTGTTGAGGAAATGGTTGTCTGTTGTTTGTTTGATGAAAAGGTCCAGCACAAACAAGAGAAAGAAAGAAACACCGTTTCAGGCCAGGCACGGTAGCTCTGCGTGAGATCCGTCATTTCCAGAAGACCTGGAAGCTTCTGATTCCTGCTGCTCCTTTTATTAGACTTGTAATTTCCCTTTTCTATTGATCTGATTTCATCTTGTACAGTCTTATTTTGGGGCATGTTTGTATACACATACATACACACACGTTTGTTTGTGAATATAGATCTGTATACTCTGCTGTGTTACTAAGATTTGAGTAGACTGATTCATATCTTGCGCAACAATGGATCTAGAGCAGGGTATCCCCTTTGCCTCACTACTGGTGAAAACTTTGCTTAGACCGTAGAAAGGAAAGTAGAATATTTGCTTGAGTACTTCAATTGTTTAGCATCCACTCCAAACAAAAAGAGTGTGAACTAGTTTTAAATGTTAGGCCTCTATATACATTCAATTATTGTGCCGGTCTTCTTTTTGGGCTCATCGTTTCACTTGATTATTGACGTGAAGGTCGGTGTGGTTAAAGGATATAAGGAGTTTGTTGACGTGTTAATACACTGAGGACTGTTTTATTATCCGCCTGGTCTGATGTTTTTTGAAAGTGTTAATACACTAGGTTCTATTTTATTCCAACTGGTCTCTGTAGTATTTGGGGGTAGTCAATCTATGATGATTGGACTGTGCATTTATGTTCTGTCATGTGATTCATAGATAGCCATACACCTTCCCTGATTCTTTTGAATTACAGTTCTTTTTACTCGCGAGTCGATGAATACAATTCAGGTTTTGGACTAGTTTTACCTATCTTATGCATACAAAGGAAATGATCGGAAACCTTAGAAGTCTTAGACACCAGAATTACTTTATTACCTCAAGAGACTTGACTTTTTGGTGAGTAAGTGATACATGAAACAGTGAATGACTGAATATCTTAGGGTCACATACCGATTCTTTTCTTGAATTAATTTCTTCTGCTGAGGATTATAGTTTTAACTTGAGACCGAGTCTTAGTGTAGCAGTTGGTCCCTGCTGCTGGTTCTTTCTTGTATTTGTCTTTTTTCCAGGCCTTATATGATTCCATGTGTAGCCATAGAGTGTTTTGTTTGCTTGTTTTTTTTTAATAAATTTTTGTCTTATGGTAGAATTTGTATACTCGTACAATTTTCTCTTGTACATTTTTTCTTTCCTTTCTAGAATACTTGATACCTAAGATGTGATGTTGTTTTCCTTTTGTATCATTAGTTTCTTCATTTAGTACGTCAAGGAAACGTGAGTCAGAAATCAGAGTAGGAAGTTTAAACACCAGCGGACCTTATTTGTGTTAATTACTTGTGTAAATGTATAAAAACACACCCATGAGTTCTTTCTCATTAGTTTCATGTTTTCACTGTCTATTCTCCTGTTTAGGAGGGAAGACCTCTGTCGTCCTATCTATTAGACAGTGGACGCTTTTCATACTTGTGCTGTAAATGCTATAAGCTGAGACTTTGGACTGACTAGAATCCCAATTAATGCTGTACATGTCATCACTATGGTACCTTCAAGTAGATCTTTATTTAACCTTTATTGATGTGTCACTTCTCTACTAACCAAACCACCGTCCCCAACTACACATACCCCCAGGCCCCTTTCCCTGAAAAAAGATTATCAACTGCGAAGAATTAAAAGAAATGGACATGTTTATCAGTTTGTTTTGTCTAGTTTTCCTAAGATTTGAGTCATTTGAGTGATTTTTTTATTTTCTTTGCGTTTTAGGTGAGAGAAATCAGCAGCTTTTTTGCACCAGAGGTCAGTCGTTGGACAGCTGATGCTCTTCTGGCACTTCAAGAGGTACAGGATTGTTTTTTATTGTTCAAAGGTTTCTTTGTCTCTAGTTCTCTACGGTTTCTTGGATATACGAGAAATTGGTATGTGCTTTATTTGGTTAGACAGTTTCCATGTTGACAAGCCTCAGTTTTTTGCTATTTCCATGTACTGTTTTTGCCTCCTTTAGCATTGCGCTAAGTCAATGAAAACATTCATTCTAGTGTTTCAGTGTTTATTAAGGTTCAGTAAATGATTGTTTTGGACAAGGAATATAACAACTTTATTCATCTGTATAAAGTATCTATAGCCCTCTTACTTTTTGTCCCACAATACTTCTACTCGGCACGATACTCGATGTAATCTAAACAACATCGCAACCAAATTTTATTCACTGAACCCAAGAATAAAGATGAACTAAGTCATGTCTAAATGGACCCCTTGGGACATCCTTCAGCCAGTTGGCTTTATCAAAGTGTCCGTCTTGCAGAGGATTCAATCATCTGAAATTAATTATATTGCTCTTCATTTCATTTCAACTATTGTTATAGTTTTCTGCTGAAATAGAAGATTCGAATGAATTTTGTATGATTTTCAGCTCTCACAGTTTAGTTCCTCTTATTTTTTTAATTTTTTTTCAGGCATCTGAGGACTATTTGATTAAGTTATTTGAAGATGCAATGCTGTGCGCAATCCACGCAAAGCGTGTAACACTGAGTAAGTACACACTTTACCTTGTATTTGTTCTTGCAGAAAGTTACATTGTTGGTTCATACCAGTGATACCCCACTACATGAAATCTTGCTTCTTGAAGTTTATAATCATTTGGATTGTGTTTGTCTTTGCCAAAAATGACCTTCCTTTAACTATCCGATGTTTCATTTGCTAATCACAATCTCTTCTTGCTTTGCTTTTCATTATTGGGGGATTCCATTCCAGTGAAAAAGGACTGGGAGTTGGCACGTCGTCTGGGAGGAAAAGGACAACCTTGGTGAGAGCATCATCCTCATCATCTCATCTTGTCAGTACACATGATTGCTAAACTTTGATTAGATTATTAACTAACTTGCCATCATGTAAATCCTCATTTATTTGTAGTAAAAATCCTAGTGTTTTGCCCCCCCCCCCGTTAAGTAATTTAGTTTTTTTTTAAAGTGGGAGTTATTTTATTAGATTAAGAGCTCTTAGAGCCTAGAAAAGCTTAATTTAATGATCATGTATTGTTGGTGGTTCTTACACAGTTTGTTAAAGGGTAGTAGTGTAGTGATCAATCTTTTTATATTTAGAAAGAAAAGAAGTAGGCTTTTGAAATCATTTAATGTGGTGAAAAATTCTTCCCATTGTGGGTGCCATATTTGGCCCTTCTTGGATAGGGAAGTTCTTGGGGTGGTCCATGTACGATGCGGAATACGCGAAAATACAAGTACACGTGTCTTTACGTATGTATTTAACTATTTATACATCGTAGAGTGACCATTCATATAGTCTTTTTATATTTGCTCTCATTGAACATCACTATGTAATGTGGAATACGAGAGATTTTATGGTGCAACGGTTGTAGGAAGGTTATACCAAGTGGCATACATTAGAGCCTCTCATTTTCACTCTCTTTCACATAATACACTTTTATCGTTTGTGAGAGGTTAGAAATGAGTGGTTGTAATACATGTCACTTGGTAAAACCTTCTTACAACGGTTGTATTTTAAAATTTCACGTGGAATACACGGGAAAAAGAAAAAAAGAAAAAAAAAAACATGTATACATGCCTTTTCGTGCATTTGTGCATTATAGGGTGGCCATCCAAGAATTTATTGGGTGAACAAGGTAGTAGCTATCATGTCTTATTTCATTATTTGATCAAAACTGCTATCACTTAATCAAAATTCGGAAGTGATCAAGAAAATTTAAGTCCAATTTGAACTATTTAACTGCTTAAAGTTGATTATATATAGTTTATAATTGATCTTAAAAGAGTTTTATATTCGACTTCTCAGATGTTGAATGTCGGTCCGACGCCCTGAGAGTAAATCTGTTGTGGTGTCAATAACAATTTGAAGCCTTAAACAAGTTGGTCTTTTACTCTCATTACCCACCAAAATAGCATATGAAAGGATTATACACAATTCTCTTTGTCCAAGGGATGATGCACGTTACAGGCACCACGTACTATTTACCACGGCATAACACCTCAGGTTTAGGTTTAACTTTGAGGTCGATAACAAATGAATGTTGATCATCATACATATGACTTTTCATAGGTCTAATATCACGGTAATGTCCAAATATAGATGGACGACGTTAATTGCACCACACTAAATCTACTATCGCATCATACCACAGGCTAGATTCAACTTGACAACCACCAAAAATAGATTTCTTTTTTTTCCTTTTTGAGAAACCAAAAAATAGATTTCTTTTCATGATTTTTTTTTTTTTTTTTTGGGGAAAAAGACGTGCACTACTAAAAAGTAAATAAACAACAAAAACAAAAACCAAAAAAAAAAAAAAAAAAACATGTGGTCCAGTACATTATTATAATAAAATCAACTTGGTAAGTTGGTCCTTTTTTTTGGGCCATGACTAATCCTTATATTTTTTGTTTGCTTGTGCTTAAAAAAATCCACGACGCGGTTTTGCATTAAACCTCGATCCATGTTTATGTAGGTTTTGAATTAATTACAATATTTTAAGTTTTTCAGAGGACAGGTAATTTATATTTTTATAACAACAGTTACTAGTACTTTATTATAGTTTTTTTTTTTTTTTTTTTTTTTTTTTTTGAGGGAGTTACTTTATAGTTAAGATAACCCCCCCCCCACCCCCACCACCCCCCTGCCCCCAATTATTCTGATTATGATACCGGGGCCCATGTGGTTGGAAAAAATAAAAAAATCCTAATTGTGCTCATGTGAAACATGATTTACATTTTCATAAATCATTTTCACACTTAATTATATTATAATCATTCCTTACAAAAAAAAAAAAAAATAATAATTATACTCCCTCCGTTTTTTTTTATTTGTCACATTTCAGTTTTTGTCATTTTTTTATTTATCTGTCATTTTACATTTCCAATGCAGCATTTATTATTTTTTCCTCCTTTATCAATAAAATATTTACATCTCCAATAAAAAAAACACAATTCCAATACAAAAAACTCATTTACCAACAAAATATTTACATCTCCAATAAGAAAAACATTTCCAATACACATATTAATTATTTTCTTAATTTGTGTGATTCTTCTCTTAGCGACATATATATATATATAAATAAACGGAGGGAGGCTTGATGTTGATACATACACTTGTTACATTTTAGGCCGTTATGGGTTCCATAGAGACACACTTTAAACATACAGACCGATCGTGAGAGTTCATTGGCAGGTCCACGACTACATACAGGCTCCATCGGATGTGTATGATTTGTTCCCTACTGTCACCAAGCCTAAATATACCTCACAACTTCCACTTTATAATCGGAGGTTCGACATATATATTAATGAATATAGTTCAAACATATAACTTACTTTGTTTATTGATTAAACAAGCTTAAGCTCGTTTGTGTGGTAAAACACAAACATTTGACACTCGATACGTATCCGTTCGGTCACACTTATAGATACTGGACTACGGACTAAGCATTTGTGGGATTTGGAAAATACAGAATACGAGTACGAATGATATATTGACAATTAATGGCGGATGTATGTATAGACTTAGGGGGTTAAGCTAAAAAAAAATTAGGGGGTTTCGATTCATAAAATATGTATGTATAGCCTTTTTGTGATATAATATATTTATATACACATCGATATTCATATACACATCGATGCAACGTTTGATAAAAAAAAAATTTTTTTTTAGAAAGAATTATACGGATTCGAATGTCAAAATACATAAAATAAATTGAAGATGTCTAAATCGGGTGTCCTTGCGGTGTTTGGATGGTGGATATCCAGTATTTAAGGTGTGGTGATGCTCGATTGTGGAGAGAGTTAGAATGGAGAGAGCTTTTGCTTGCAAATAATTTCAATATATCCTTTTTAGTTTACAATGAGATGAAATATCTAAGTTACAAGTGGGGAAAAGATCTGGATCAATCGGCGACCATCTCTCTGAGGTCGCAAGGAGCAAGCCCTCTCTGGCCTCGCCCCCCTGGCGATCCGCGGTGGGTTGTCCCCTACTGTTGAGGTGGTGGAATTATTTATACCCATCAATGGCCCCCTACTCCGTGCTTTAATGACATTCCCTGAGGATATGAAGGATGGAGTAATTATCAATACTTATGATCCCATCGTCGGATGCGACTTGTACACTTAGGGCCGTACTTCCAAAGCATGCGACCTCAAAGCAACTCTGGGTCTATTTTTTGCGACCTTGTCGTCTGATGCGACTTGTTCGCTAAGAGCCGTGCTTTCAAAACATGCGACCTCAAAGCAACTCGGGTCTATTTTTTGCGACCTTGTCGTCCGATGCGACTTGTTCGCTAAGAGCCGTGCTTTCAAAACATGCGACCTCAAAGCAACTCGGGTCTATTTTTTGCGACCTTGTCGTCCGATGCGACTTGTTCGCTAAGAGCCGTGCTTTCAAAACATGCGACCTCAAAGCAACTCTGGGTCTATTTTTTGCGACCTTGTCGTCTGATGCGACTTGTTCGCTAAGAGCCGTGCTTTCAAAACATGCGACCTCAAAGCAACTCTGGGTCTATTTTTTGCGACCTTGTCGTCTGATGCGACTTGTTCGCTAAGAGCCGTGCTTTCAAAACATGCGACCTCAAAGCAACTCTGGGTCTATTTTTTGCGACCTTGTCGTCTGATGCGACTTGTTCGCTAAGAGCCGTGCTTTCAAAACATGCGACCTCAAAGCAACTCGGGTCTATTTTTTGCGACCTTGTCGTCTGATGCGACTTGTTCGCTAAGAGCCGTGCTTTCAAAACATGCGACCTCAAAGCAACTCTGGGTCTATTTTTGCGGGGCGAGGCCATCAATCGCGGCTGACGTCAGCCCTCCAGGTCTTTTTCTGCGGAGTGATGCGGCCGTTTCAGCAACTGCCTGGGTAGTTGTACGTGGGTATTGATGGGACGCCTTTTCGTATTTCAAAACTGACAACTGCCGCCCTAATCTGAACCGTTGGATGAAGCGTTCCCAACCGTTCGATCGTGGCCCCCTTGCCTATATAAAGCCTTCGCTCCTCACCTTTCACACTTTTAGTGTTTCTTTCTCCGTTGTTTGTTGCTTTTAGAATTCTCGAGTTTTTGGGCAGAGCTTTGAAGGTTCAACGGCGTTCCTGCGGTGGTTCTAGGATTTCACGGCGGTTCTTTTGAAGATTCCGGCCACCTCTTTGAGTATTTCCCAGCTTTCACGCGGTTTTCTAATCTTTCTCAGCAAATCAGGTAAGAAATCCTTCTTGTTAACTCGTTTATTCATCCATCCCTGCCTTGTTCTTCCATACATCAATTTTGTCATTCTTTTTTTTTTTTTTTGCAACGGAAATGCAACATTGCCTTGTTTTTGATTAAAAACGGGGATTTTTCCTGGGGAGAGATTTATGATTTTCCTGGGAAAATTGGGGTTTCACCCGCTCCCCTGCTATCCTCTGTGATTTTATTTGCGATCTCTTGTAAAAACGGAGGAGGCGGTATTGAAGTGGGTGCGATCACCTTCCTGGGTTAATTTATTATTATACCAGGTCTGAAAGCTCCACCTTTTTCCTCCCTTGTTTTTGCAGGATGTCGGGGAATGACAATTCTGGCGACGACTCTACGGAAAGGGAGGTTTACGATTACGCTGAAGATGACCCCGTACTATCTGCTGCCTCAGTTGGCGATCTGTTGGATGAGGTTGAGGTGGAAAGTAGTCGCGCAGATATTGGCGAGACTACCGCTGATGAGGTCGCACATATGGATGTCGACCCTTTTGAGTTGGAGGCCTTCATCTCTGCCCGAAATCCGCCGCGTAGAGTGGGTCTTAAGGAGAAGGCGCGGGCCCAAAAGTCTCCAACAGTTCGTGAGGCTGAAGAAATCGCTTTCCCGATCGAAGGACAAACTGCGGCTCCGAGCACTAGCGGCGCTCCTGACCATGACGAGGCTTATGTTCAGGACGCCGCAGTTCATGAGTTAATGGGGTCCAGCGAGGACGAAAATGCGGAATTGCCCCGGAAGGATGTCTGGATGCCTGCGAAAAAGCAGAAGAAAAAGAAAACTGCGAGCCCAACCATGACAGTTGGTGAAGCCGCCGCGGCCGATTCCCAGCCGAAGAGTTCTCGTCCTAATAATCCCGAAGCTATGCGAGAGTTTGCGCTCGTGGCGGCGTTTGAGAAGGACGTTGACAAGAAATGGACCCGACTGTGCAAGAATAGCGATCTCAACAGGACCATTAATCGCATATTCGGAATCGACACCAGCGTGTATCGGTTTTCTTTTTTCGATTATGGGAAGGAGTCCGATAAATTTAAACCCGGGGACCATAAGGATTATGTATGCGCGCGTCGATCCGAGGACACCCTTATCCTCCATTTCCATCATTTGTGTGCGGGTCTGAGGCCGCCTTTCGATCCTTTCTTTGTGAAGATCTGCAGGGAGATGGAGGCGCTTCCCTCCGATTTTGCCGTCGGGGCTATCATCCAGTTGATGGCCTTCATCGTTATGTGTCGGATCCTGAAGATCGAGCCGACGTTGACTTTATTGGGGCAATTTTATTCCTTCTGTGGGACGTCTATTCCTGGACAAGTCTCTCTGAGGTCGCAGACTCCTCGCCTACTATTCTCGCTTCCCAATAAGTTTCACAAATGGGGGCGGCGGGTACCGAAAGTTGAGTCGAAGGTAGGCCGGCCTTTTCCTAAGGCGGAGTTCGTGGAGGCAAATCCACGCTTGTACTCTTTGACCCCCCCAGTGAATGAGCGGCGCTACGTAAAGGGGCCGATGACGTTGATTCGGTCCGGACGGGGCGGCGCCATCTCGGAGAAACGTTTCCCCGGGTCGATCTTCTTGATCTAGCCGAGCCCTTTGTATGCATGGCGGGCCCGGGTGGGCGAGAGGGAATGCCGTGCCCATGGTACAAATGGGTCCGAGAGCCGTGATCCGGACCGGATTGGGGGTTGTCATATCAACAAATGTTTCCCTCCGAGTGTTTGGAATGTGGGGGCGATCCTATACTTAGGCCGCCTAGTAACTTTCTTTGTCCACTTGTATTTATTTGTAAATGTTCATTTTGTTTTCCTGGGTTCTGAGCCGCTCTCTTTTTGTAGGTATGGATCCAAATGCTCGCAGGGCTCACCGAAACAAGCTTAATGCGGAGGCAGATAAGGCGGCCAGTGCTCGACAGGAGGCTTTGAAGAAAGCTCTAGGGAAGGTGCCCCGAACTGTAGATGCCTCGATTGTCGAAGAGACACAAATCCCGGAAGCTGCGACCTCTTCTGCCCTTGTTGCGACTTCCTCTGCCGTTGCGGGTTCCTCTGCCGTTGTTGCGGGCCCAGGTCAGCCTGGTGCCTCAAAAAAGACTCATCCCCCTACTAAAGAGTCACATGGCCTGAAGCGACCTCAAACAGAGAAGGCGAAGGATGATCGCCCACCCAAACGGTCCGCTCCCAGCCCGGCGCATCTTGAAGAGGTTGAAACTCCCGTGGAGAAGAGCGCACCTGCTGAGACGCCGCCGCAAAGGACTTTGCCCCGAGGTTATTCTGGGAAAGAGGCCCTGTGGTTGGATCCGAGCTTTACCCAGGAACTTGACCTATCCAAAGCTCGCCGGGTTGGTGAAGCAATTGCTGACGTGATTCCTCTTGGGCCGATCCCTCTCGGTTATCCTGATCATGTTCAAGTGGAGATTGGCCGGGGCATATTGGCCCGCTTTGCGGCTCAAGACGACTCTCCGCCTCAAGATGAGATTGCTGAAATCAGAGATTTGAGCGGCCGCTTGGGATTGCGCCTTTTCTCGGTAAGACCCCTTTTTTTTTTTTTTTTTTTTTTTTTTTTTTTTTTTTTTTTTGCTAATCATCCCTTGTTTTCCACAGCTCGGTGCTCGTTTAAACAGGGTACTTGAGGCCGCTGAGCGGCGCGATGCAGAGGTGAAGAAAGTGACGGCGCAACTGGGAGCAACTGATAAGGCGAGGATTACCGCCGAAAAGAAAGCTAAACATGCGGCTGGCGAGGTGGAGAAGATGAAGGCCATCATGGAGGAGCACTCTAGATTGGATGCCGAGATCAATGAGAAAGTTGCATCTCTGACAAAGGATTATGCGGGGGCGCAGGAGGAGATCGCCGCGTTGAGGGTTAAGCTTGCCGAGGCGGAGACGGCCGCGCAAAGAGACCGCCGAGAAAGCCATGGAGGAAGCCGCGAAGAAAACGGCCGAGGGCCGTCGAGAGGCCAAGTCCGGGGCCGTTGTCGCCTATAAGAATTCGGATGACTTCTTCGACCCGATGGAGAATAGCTTTGACCGGGCGTTAGTCACCTAGCTCGCTGTATCTGGGCTGATCGAGGCAGGGGGCACATCACTCTGGAGGATATGGTGCGGTGGGTGAACACGCATCAAGGTCATCCCAATTTAGTGGCCTTTCACCCGGAAATCCCTTATGCAAGCGAGCTCATTACCTCGATTCAGACTGAACAGCTTAAACGTGGCGAGCCTGTTTGGGATCCTGCTCCTGTCAATCCTGTGAATTTTGAGACGTTGAAGAAGCCGCCGCCCTCTGAGCAAGGCGACGAGTTTATCAGCACCCCGCCTACTCCGCATGCTCTCTAGATTTCTTGGACTTTTCTGCGAGCTCTTTGAAAACTTGATTTGTAACTTTGACTATTTACTTTGTGATTTGACTGAACCTTGATTTGTAATAGCTTGACAATTTATTTTCTGCATTTTTTCAATTTATACAACTTGGCTTTTCTTGTCGCTGATTTGATTTGGCGGCCTTCCGCGAGGCTGTGATAGGTTATTTTGTTCTCTGTGCTGTCCTCTTGATTCGTGCGAGGTCGCTTAATAATTTGGCGACGTCGATCTGTCATGAAACGTCGTCGTCTTGTTCTAACCATAGTCGCTACGCGATGCTAATTTTTCAAAGCTTCAGCGGCCTTATTGAGAGCAGTGCTTTTGTCAGAAGGTAGAGCCTGTTAAAGCAGCCTTTGACTGTGTCATTAACGCAGAGTTATGACCCCTAATGACTAGGTGTCGGTTGTAACGTAGCCATAAATTTCGGTCTCTTTATGGTCCGGCGCTCCCGTTGCCTTGGTCTTCGGGTCGGTTTGCATATCTGGCCCTAGGATCCAGTTAATCCCAACCGTTGATTATACCCCTTCTCTAGTATAAAAAGGGGGTTATTCTGGAACTCACTTTACCTCTTGCCTCATACTGAATTTTGCTTTCTTCCCTCAATCGTTCATTATCTTCTTCACTGTTTATCCTCCAAATTCTATGTCTCATCCAGGGGAAAGCAGCCAGGTTCGGATATTCAAAGCTCGTCCCATCCGGGATGTTTCCCCTTTTTTCACCACTGCTTCCCCCATAGCCAAGGATTATTTCTGGGATTTTTTTGAGTGGCGTGATATTATGGGGGAGAGGGGCTTACATGAACAACGAATAGAAGACGGCTCCATGCTGCGCGTTCGGCTTTCTGGCTGGTGGGAATTTATTGCCGAGCCTCTGGGAGCGGTTAATGTTACCATGATACGGGAATTTTACTCCGTGTTGTCCGATGTAGCCTCCGGCGGGCGGTGAGCGCATTTCTCTCCGGGGTGTTCCCGTTATTTTTACTCCGGAGAGAATTAACCAAGTTTTTAACATACCCGCAATAAATCCCTCCTCCCACGAGATCGCCCGGGACCTTGCGGATGAGGAAAATAGGCGGATTCGTCCGGGTATTGCAATGTGCGAGCCGTTCCCCGAGAATCGGCGGGTTTGGTCTTTGGGAGTGATCGCGTCCGACCTCTCTCGCGACGACCGTGAGTGGAAGAAATTTATAAATTCCCGCGCTCTTATCACCGCCGAAGCCGATGTTGTTAGTGAGAGCGAAGCGCTCCTTCGCACGCCATTCGCGACCATGAGTGGATATAGGGGACGGGAGTGTTGATCCATCGCGAGGCACTAAGATATGCGTGCTCGGCGGTTCAAGGTCGCCGTGGTACTGGTCGCCGCATGCCTTTCGCATCGCTGATATCCAAATTATGCAGCGGCGCCAGGGTCCCCTTCCATACACTCGACCGATATGTTTGAAAAAACTTATCCGGTGGAGCTTTTTGCAGGCATGATGCCATTTTTGGACCTCCACACATGTGATCGGAGGAAGATAATCCTCCTGCAGTTGATGGAAGTTTGTCCAGGCTTGATCGATATGTTTGAAAAAACTTTTCATCGTCATTTTTTTTTTTTTTTTTTTTTTTTTTTTTTTTTTTGATGACGACGAAAAGACAAGGATGTAAATACAATTTGGAAGAACAGCTTTATTTGAATTGTCTTGTTACATATAGTATTTTTTCAGATTGTCTGCATGCCATGGCCTATTATACTCGCGGCCCTCCTTGTCACTTAGCATGTACGTCCCCTTTTTGATAACTCGCGAAATCCGTAGGGGGCCCTCCCAGTTTTCGGATAGCTTTCCTTTTTTCGCTTCGTGGCCCGTGGCTTGTCTTTTTTGTAGAACGTAATCCCCGACGGCGAAGTGATGATTGCGAATACGTTTGTCGTGATGACGCTTTGCCGCCTGTTTATAGTTGACCAGACGACTGTATGCCTGCATGCGCCGCTCTTCTACTAGATCGAGCTCGAGTTTACGCGCCGCTGTGTTATTGACCTCGCTGTAGAAAACGACCCTAGGGCTTGGTAAGGCCATTTCCACAGGTGCCATAGCCTCAGACCCATTTAGTAAAATAATCAACCGCGACGACAACGTACTCGCAACCTGAGCGACCCTTCTTCAAAGGTCCGATGAGGTCGATTGCCCACATGTCGAAAGGCCAGGCAGCTACCACTATGCTTTGTTCGACCGAGGGTAGCCCGGGGATATTTGCGAACCTCTCGGCAAGTATCACATGCGCGGGTATGAGCTTTGGCGTCTTCATCTAATTTTGGCCAATAATATCCGGCTAGAAGTACCTTCTCGTGCTAGTGTTCGATTGGAGAAATGGCCGCCGCACATTCCCTCACGTAGCTCGTTAGGATTCCCGTCACCTCCTCGGTCGTACGCATCGTAGAAGGGGTTTCGAGAATGAATGACGGTAAAGCACGTCGTCCATAATCGTATATCTTGCGGCCCTTCTTACTAAGGCCCTAGCTTCGCAAGGGTCGCTCGGAAGCTCTCCTAACTCAATATAAGACTTTATGATGTCGATCCAACAAGCGTTACTGGGTTGGAATTCCATGATCTCGCCCTGGGAGATGGCGGGCTCCGATAGATGTTCGACCATGATGCTGGGATCGCACGAAGCGTCTTCGCTGGTTAATTTGGACAAGTAGTCGGCCCTATGATTGTCCTCTCGAGGGATGTTTTTGAATTGACAATATGTGAAGCTGCCTTCGAGTCTTTTGACGAGGTTAATATACCTTTGTAAAATTTCGCAATGAATGCCATATGACCCTTTGATTTGATTTACTACCAACTGTGAGTCACAAAATACTTGTATATTTTCGACTTTCATGGCTTTGGCGAGTTTTAACCCAGCAATGACGGCCTCGTATTCTGCCTGGTTGTTAGAGGCGGTGAAATCAAATCTCGCAGCCTCGCTCAATTTCTTCGATGTTCCCGGTTCTAACAGATTATTCCCGCGCCGCACCCTTTGTGATTAGCGGAGCCATCAACGTAGAGCGCCAACAAGGTGACTTGGCCCGATAGGCTCGTCCTCCGTGGTGACCCTATCTTGGTCGCGTTCGGAGCGTAGCCGCTTTTTCACCTCTTCGTTGAAGCTTGTTTCTCGCTATGAAATGCGGGAGAGCTTGGGCCTTTACAAACCTTCGGGGCTCATATCGGATATCAAACTCGCAAGCTCGATGGCCCATCGGAGTAATCGACCGGACAGGTCTGGCTTGTGAAGAACCTGTCTTAGCGATGCATTCGATAATACTACGATGGTGTGCGATGAAAAGTAAGCCCTTAACTTGCGGGCGAAATATAACAACACAATAAGCCAACTTTTCTATATTAAAATAACGACTTTCAACGGGGCTTAGAGCTTTGGAAACATAAAAAAGGCTTCGCGAGCCTTCCTCCTCTTTTACGAGTGCCGCGGCTACGGCCCTATCCGAGGCCGCCAAATATAAAAACGAGTATCCCCGAGCCTCGGGCCGGTTAGCAACGGCGGTCTTGATAAGTATTCTTTGAGGTCTTTAAATGCTTGGGAGCATTCCGCGTCCAAGAGAAGGTACCACCCCTTTCGAATTTTGAAGAAAGGCGGACTTCTTCTCGCATAGATTTCGAGACAAACCTACCCAAAGCTGTGATCCTGCCGTTGAGCCGCTGTACTTCTTTAATACTGGTAGGCTCGCTCATGTTGACCAGGGCCTCGATTTTTTCGGGATTTGCCTCGATTCCCCTTTGACTTACCATAAAGCCCAGAAATTTCCCTGCCTGGACCCCAAAAGTGCATTTCGTAGGGTTCAGTTTCATCGAGTGATTCTTCACGTTTGCAAAGGTTTCGCGAAGGTCCTCCAAGTGATCTTGGCGACTTGATTTCACGACCATGTCATCAATGTAGGCCTCCATGTTCTTGCCTATCTCGCGTGCCGAAAACTCGTTTACCATTCTCGATAGGTTGAGCCTCGCGTTTTTTAGGCCAAACGGCATCATCTCATAGTAATATAACCCGCCGGCGGCCCCGAAGGCCGTCGGCTCCTTATCTTCATCGGCCATTCGACCTGGTGGTAGCCGGAATAGGCGTCCGTAAAGCTTAAGGTCTCAAAACCCGCGATCCCATCCACCATTTTATCGATTCGAGGGAGCGCGTAGGGGTCCTTTGGGCAAGCTTTGTTTAGATCGGTGAAGTCGACGCACATCCGCCACTTGCCGTTGTGTTTTTTCACCATTACTACATTTGCCGACCCAGGTGGGATATTGAAGTTCTTTGATTATGCCTCGTCGCTAAAAGTTTCTCAACCTCAATTTTTATCGCGACCTCCTTTTCTCGTAGAATTGGCGCGCCTTTGTTGTATTGGCCTGAAGTTGGGATCGACACTTAGGTTATGCAAGGCGACCTCCGATTCTACACCTCTCATATCAGTTACCTCCCAGGCGAATGCGTTCAAGTTTGCTTTCAGAAGCTTGATCAGCTCTTCCCTTTCTTCCTCGGTAGTCCTCGATCCTATTTTTATCTTTTGATCGGGATATTTGATGTTTATTATAACTTCGATCAACTCGTCTTCGGCAGTGAAGTCGGGCTCGTCCCGAACTTGCAATGTTTCTACCTCTACGGCCTTCTCGGAGACTTCTTTCATCATAGCAATCTGATCCGTAGCTGTGTTAAGACCATCCGCCGTGGTCGCTTAGAGTCGACCCCGTTTTTGGTCATATAGTCGAGGAAAGCTCCAGTCGGCCGATGGCGACCCCAACTTCTTCCCCTACGTGAAACTTGACACGTTGGTGGGGAACGGACGCCACCATTTGGAACTTCTTCATAGCCGGGATTCCCAAAATCATGTTGTAGTAAGAGGGCGGTGTCGATTACCAAGAAAGTTATTATCTCCGTTCTACGGGGCTCATAGTCGCCCAAAATGATATTGAGGTCGATCGTGCCTTTGACCCGTACTGTGTCGTTGGTAAAACCTTCGAGGACCCCAAGGTAGGGTTTTAACTTAGCCTCCCCGAATCCGATCTGTTTTAAACAGTCGAAATAGATGATATCGCGGCCGGCCCCTGTATCGACCATTACTCGGTTGACGCCGTGCTTGTCGTTCACCCCCACTTTTAGAATGAGGGGTATCTCCATAGGGCCACTGACTGTTGTTAGTTCGCTTTTTGTGAATATGATTCCCTTCTCATTCTCTCCCAACACAATCTGCTTTTCGAAGCCGCGGGTATTGATTTGATTTATCTGAGATTTTAGTTGATGGTTGCTGGGAATATTCCCGTGGATGACCCGAACCTCTCTCTCGATGACGCGAGGCCGGCGTCCTTGACCGGGAGTGTTGTTCCCCTCGCGTTTATATTTACCGGCCGGTCCCTCACGGATCGCCTCTCTATCTCGCGCCTCGGGGTGAAGCATTCATCGGTGATGTGGCCATGGTCCTTGTGATAGTCGCGGATTTGGATTTATCGCGGCTATCAGGATCGCCCCTCATAGGCTTTGGTTTGTCGAAATGTTCACGAATTTCAAACAGTATTTGGGATGCTTTGGTGTTGAGCGGGGTAAAATTATCCTCGCTAAATTTGTACGGCTTCTTTACCTCACGATCGCGATTAGTATCTCGTCCTTTTTCTTTTTTACGGTCATCCACGCGATCCTCCTTCGGCGAACGTGGCTCTGTCTTAGGCTTTGCTTTCCCGGCAGACGGCGCCTCGCTGACCCCCATCATTCTGGCCCTTTCTAACATCTCCCCGAGACCCGCTTTGGGGGCCGCAGATTGAATTCGGTTTTCATCGGGCCTTTGGCGATTCCGGTGAGGAAACATGTTATGACCGCATCGTCCGGAATGTTCCTTGTTTGATCATATATTCGACGAACCGTTCGTAATATTCTTTTCCGTATTCATGTCCTCCCATACGAACCTCATATAGGTCCTCAATGGTTTTCTTCGGCCTCGCTTGCCGATTCAAACTCTCTCGACAAACTTTTCCGACAAATCCTCCCAACTTTCAACCGAGCCGCGAGAAGCCCGCGTATCCAGGATGCGGCCCCTATCCCCGCATGCCGCCAACTAACGCGATGCACCAGGCGGATTTATTTTGTGTAGCAAGGGTGATGCGACCTTGGAACGCGGTGAGCCAGTCGTTTGGACATGAATTTCCATTGTAATAGTTGTAACTGGGATAACTAACCTTTTCTCTGCTGGGAGGCAATGTTTCGGTAATCCCTTTAGCGAGTACGTCGATTCCCGAAATCGGGGCGACTTTCTCGACGGGCCTCGACTTTTTTAATTCAGCAAGCTCTTTTCTCATTACCTCCATCTGCTCTGCCAAAATAGGGTCGATTCTGGGTCGTGATTGTGCTTGTGTATCAGCTCGCTCCGTTCTACGCTCTGATTCCCTATGATTTTGTGATCCCTCTTGGCGGGCCCTTTTTTCCCTGATAATTGTGCGGGCATCTTGTGCGTGTCTATCCTGCCGGACGGGCATCTCTTCTCTGGAAGGCCGAGACGACTTGGGGCTAAAGCCTTGTCCTTCTCACCCAACCTATTAAACGCGGACCCTTTGTCGATCCTCTTTCCTTTTTGATGGTTGCGATCTTGGGGGGCCGAGGTTCGTGGAATTTCTTTCCTCGGTCCATAGCGACCTGAGGAGTGCACGCTCTCTTCTACGTCGATTTGCTGAATTTGGCTCTGGCGGCCCTGGTCTGCGACCGCAAGAGGGATTTCGTTTCTGGGAGGATTCTGGGGTCGAATCGTCATAGGGGCCTGGCCCTTAGCCACCAGCGGGGATTTGTGAGATACCTAGTTTCCGCGTACCCGGCGTATTCCCTCATTTCGGCGACCTCTGGGTCCTCCTGAAAGCCCGGTTGTATTTCTGGGATCGATCTTTGGCTTTGCTGTGACCTCTCTCTGCGAGTTCCATCCAGGGCAACAATAGCCTCTTTTGACTTGGTTTTTTGATTAATGACATTTCGAGCATCGCTAGGTGCTAAGATCCCTCTCTGGGATCCTTCTCCTTCTCGCAGGGAGATTGTCTAGCGTTTCTCCCGCGCCTTCCCCACGAGCTTGATGTAGCATGGTACCTTTTGCGGGGGTTTGGGGTGTTAGATGCCCTTTACTTCCAGCCATCTCTGCGTGGTGGCTTTTTGAGCGATTTCTTTGGTAAAGGGAGGAAACAAAGGCAGTTTGAGGACTTTTCTTTGTAAGATTATCTCCTCCTGAATGAGAGCTCTAGGTGATTTTTTACACAATCGGTTTCCCGGTAACGGAGCCAACTGAAGATGTCTAAATCCTCACGGGTGTCCTTGCGGTGTTTGGATGGTGGATATCTGGCTGTATTTAAGGTGTGGTGATGCTCCGGCGGGAGGTGGTGTGGAGAGAGTTAGAATGGAGAGAGCTTTTGCTTGCAAATATGGTGTGTATTTCATATATATCCTTTTTAGTTTACAATGACCACCCCTTTTATAGAGGTGGTTAACTTAGGGGGTAAGTAATCTATTAGATATTTTACTAGTAGATAGGTCTTACTTAGATATTAAGCAAGATGAAATATCTAAGTTACAAGTGGGGAAAAGATCTGGATCAATCGGCGACCATCTCTCTGAGGTCGCAAGGAGCAAGCCCTCTCTGGCCTCGCCCGCCTGGCGATCCTTCTTGACTTGCCTGGATGAGATTTCACAGGGTCTGTTGCCTTTGCCTGGGACCGCAGATGCCTTGATTGCGGCGAGGTGAGACACTGGCCGCCCATTTTGCGATCTCTCTTGTCATGCCGGAGGATGGCCGCGGTGGGTTGTCCCCTACTGTTGAGGTGGTGGAATTATTTATACCCATCATAAATATATTGTATTATTGTTATTACAATTTCTTTTCCGGAGTTTATGAAAACGGATGAAAAAATCACATTAATATTTATTCCTATTTTCCGATGTATGTTATATCAATGTTGAGTATCATAGACTAAAATATACAATGGTTGGAATCAAAAAAAATGCATGGCTGTAACTTTTACAATCATCATATTTCACTATCTTTTGTAAGTTATGATAGCTAAACCTATGTATCTTTTGAACTATATGGCTTAGTATAAATAAAAATGCATGTCTGTAACTGGTTTATGTGAATGCTTCATCTTTTAAACTATATGACTTTCATATTTTTTTCAACTTCTACATTTACATCCTCACAGGCACGCCGTGCCATGCACATAATCAGGTTTTTATTTTTTTTGTGTATTGTGTTCCAGCTGTATTGTGATTACCCAAAAGACAATATAGTACGTTTGATCGAAAATCTGATTTATTTCGTACCCCTCAGAAATGGGTCAAATTCTACAGGATCAAACCTATGGGATTTAACTTAGGGCCTCTTATCTATCAATGGAAAGATCTCCATACCTAGAAAAGATCGATTGAGACTCTCCCGGAACGGTCCATCTCTACGTACTTGTCCAGTCAAGGACAAGTGAGATCTTCCGGTCTGCTAAGTGGGAGCAGCTCAAAGACAAAAGAGTCTGGTCCGGGCACCCAGCGTAATCGGAGCCCTAATATCCGACGATCTCCAGGATTGCTGTTATGTGATCATTTATACAAAAAAAAAAAAAAAAAAAAAAAAAAAAAAAAAAAAAAAAAAGGTCCAGACGATGGAGGAGGCCGACAAAAAACCAGGGAATTCGACGGCGTGCCATTACCCGGAGGTTCTCTCCTTCAACTTCGATATTAGATGTGTTTGGTGTTGGCTGCAGCTATATGTGTCCTATCATGGTCATTCAATATGTTTTCTCTGTCATCACGTTGTATGCACTGCTTCGATGGGCGGCCGTGCCATGCACGCAGTGGCGGACCTACATACGACGATGGGGGGGCAACCCCCCCCCCCCCCCCCCCTTAATCCGAAAAAATACACTAAAATTTGTAGGATACATAATTTGCCCCCCTTAAATTTTTTATTTGTCTTTAAAAATTTTATTACCCTCCTTACTCGATATCCTGCGTCCGCTCCTGCATGCACGGCGTTCATGACACAAGTAAAGAGATAAGTAGCCATACATATTAGCGATACATATTAGTTTATCTAACGTGTCGGTGACATGTCGCGAGGCCGCCGTATCACCGTGTCCGTATCGTGTCGTACGACGTGTTTGTATCCGTGTATGTGCAACGTAAATCTGTGTATTAAAGACACTATTTCTTGGTCTTATCCTAATGCTAATAGTCTTTGTAAAAATAAAAAAATAAAGAAAAAAAATAAGAATGAAAACGCCAAGTGTAAAGCACAAAAATTAGGACACATTTTGAACATCACTATCGTGTGGGGGCATCATTTTTTTTTTGCTGTTAACCAAGAGTAATAAGAAGATAAGTAGGCATACATATTAGTGATTCAGAGAGGATATATGCATTTCTTTAGATGTGTGAGATTTAGACATGCCGCGTAGGCTACAGTGTTGCCTTGATTTATACGTCATTTACTATGACAATGAGAGAAACATCGCAGAAGCTTGTTACAAGATTCCTTGATCTAGAAGCCTTTTAGTTCAACTTTTTTTTTATTTACAATTTTTTATTTTCTTTTGGTTTCTCCCCCCTCTCTCCCTCCCTCCCCTCCCCTCCCCTCCCCTCCCCTCTACGGCTCTACCCCACTCCCTTAATCTCCTATGTTAAAGAAAATTCTTACCCGCACTTTCCTCGTATGCACTGCTTCGTTGGATGTGTAACACGTGGGTTTCTTACTTTCTCTTCAAAAGTTTTTGAAGCTTCATGCATGCACTTGGAGTCAATGGCGGATCCGAAAAATTGTTCAGCGGGATCCACAAATGTTTTTAAGAGTTTAAAAAAGATTAACGGGGTTCATTAATTTTTTCTATAGATAAAACTTTACCTTTTTTTTTGTTTTTTGTTTTATACCTAAATATCCGCATCTGCTTGGAGTTCGGATCATCTATTATGAGAACCGTCCCGTGATCCCTCTTACGAATCGGTACCTCTCTATTTTTAGACGGTGCCGTTATATTTTGAAAATACAACGGTATCATCATATTTTAAAATTCTTTTTGGTGATTTTTGAAATATGATGGGTACTGTTTTAAAATCTCAGAACACAAGATGGACACTGCTATAGAAATAGCTATATGATATTATGTACTTATTACCTAATTATTATTGATACAAGAGAAATATAAAGTTAAAGAATCAATTATGACAGAAAACAAACTATACTTAAGGAAAAATATAAGGACTAGGACTGTGATTTTGACTGTTGAAACATCAAATAATTATTTTCTGATCCTTTCCAATACATATATATTTCTTACCAAAGAGAAATAGACTCGACCTACGGGAGAGGTACGTTAAGTCGCTCGACTGAAAGGAGAGGTTATGAGACAATGTATAATGTGGATGTATTTTCAATAGATTTATGTAATGATCATATTAAACAATGCAATAAAATTTGACTTCTCAGGGTATTATGAAAAGGTTTAAACCTTTTCAATAGGTTTATCACCATTAGAAATGCTGACGTGGTAAGCTTTGTATCTAAAGGTTTATTTTGGTAAACCGGTTGATAGCAAAAAAACTGAGGAAAAATGTATTTTGGTTGGCCCGAATATAACCTTTTAAAGATTTATCTATTGTGAAGAATATATTTATAGATAAAAGAATTATAAATTGATGATGTGGCGTGGTGATGAACATTTTAATGAGTTTATTATTATCGGAGATACTCTCATGTTAGTCACATTTTCAAACTAGTGACAAATCTTAAAAATAAAAAATAAAAAAAAAAAAAAAAAAAAAGGTCTGGGGGTGATTGGGGTCCGGTTGAGGATGGGGTTGTAGTTTTGTTTTGCTTTTGATGAAATGATAGGACCTTCCATTGTCACACACACAAAAAACGATATCCATTACCCAAGGGGTATTTACGTCCCAACCCGATAAAGTGGTGAGAATATTAATCACGGTGATTCAACAGTCCATAGGTGAGAGGATATGACCTAGTGTTCACGAGTCATCCTCATATTGAAGGACTAACTCTCACAATGCGACTGTCGGATTTCGATATTACGTTTTTTGCTACAATATGTCATCCGAGAACAAAGTGAGCTACCCGTGCATGTATAGAACCTTCCCTTAAATTCGTGAATAACGGAAAAAATATCATGATGGTGAAAAGTTCGTTTTATGAGTAAGTTTTTTGTTATTTGCTAACAACATTTTGAAGAATTAAGCTAATTAACTTACATATTAATCTTCCTTTTTTTTCTTGAGAAGGTTACATATAAATCTGAACCGCCCAGTTTTATCCTGAAAGTAAACATGTTAACGATCATTCCTCTACAAAATGGTGCAAATAAAAGAGGTAATTTTTAGTTACTTCTTCTACATCGAATAAAATGACTCATAAAATGATCAGGATCACACTATTTATACCTTAGATATAAATTAGATGGTCAAGATCACCTCATGCGTCACTTCACCCTCTATTTTGAGAGTGTATAACTAAAAATCACTCCAAAGAAACACCACAATATAATTCATAACTGTCCTTCAGAAAACAAAAAAATGCATAACTAGTCCTTTGAATTGGTCAGCAATCTGATCATAACCTGTTCGATAAAATGCCTTCAAAAATTATCCCCCTTCTTAATTATATACAGTCAACAAAAACCACGTGTGGAAAATCTCACCTCATTGCAATAGATACAAGACAACCCTTTCTTTTCACACTACTTTAACTACCTTCCCATATATAAAATCCCCCATCTTCAAACAGCTTTTTCCAGGAATCTGCATCATCAAACCACAGAAAATACTCTAAAAACTTCTCACTCACTTCCACTGTCAATTCTTATACCCACTTTGTACTATCTAGTTCCATAAATTTACTTAAAGAACTCAACTTTTTAATCACCCAACTACTCAATTCTTGTTTCTTGTGGTCTTAATTACACTTTTCAATCACCCAACTACTCAAGATTTTCTTTTTGTGGGCTTAATTACTTACTCTAATAGTCTTATATGGTGAGGAAAATGGTGGGGGAAAAGATGCTTATTGGGGAGCTAACTCAAGGTAGGGAGCTAGCAGCTCAGTTGAATCAACTTGATCCAGTTGAATCTAGAGAGGCTTGTCAAGCATTGGTGGAAAAGATTGTTTCTACTTATGATAAAGCTCTGTCTATATTGAATTTAAGGGGTTTGAAAAGAGAAGCTGATCAGGTTGAGACTTTTCATCAAACAACTGTTGGGCATACCGCCCAGGATTTTCAGAAACATGTCTCTAAAAAGAGGTAAGCATTAACAAAAAAAAAAAAAAAAAAAAAAAGTAGAGAATCCTGTTAAAAAGTGTAAAATCCAGGTTCAGTCTCACCAGCTATTTTTCTACTTGAAGAAACATAAAAACAAAAATGCAGAATAAGAAATCAGCGAGAAAGAAACCTGAAACAAAAAGTTTCAGTCTCGATTGTAGTTTTGATTGATGTGTTGGGTTTTGTGGCGTTTCCAGGAAGACGGTGCTAATGTGGAACGAACAAATGAGTGTTTCAGTTGGTTCCGGCGACGGCGGGGAAGAGAGTCCAAAGGATGATGGCCACCGGTGGCGGAAATACGGACAGAAAGAGATTTTGGGGGCTAAATTTCCTAGGTAATTGACACTTTCTTTTCTTCTTTTTTTTTTCCCCTTTTTTCAAATTACCAGTAGTACTGTTTCGTTGTAAATAAGTCGTCTAGTTCTAAAAAAAAAAAAAAAAAAAAAAAAAAAAAGAAGGTCAGATACCAGTAGTACTGTTTCGTTGTAAATAAGTCTTTTAGTTCTGAAAAAAAAAAAAAAAAAAAAAAAAAAAAAAAGTCAGAGTCCATAAGGACGGGTTTTAAACTTAAGTGATTGAGAAGAACAGTCACTACATGTGTTACTACATATTTGTCCTTCTCAGTCATAGATTAAAGTGTTTGAATGTCATACATTTAAAAAGTCTAATATACTCCTTGAGTGTTATTAATACAATAATTGTTAAGTAATGAAAAGTTGTTGGATTGATAATAAATTGAGAGTAAAATAGAGAAATGTTGCATTAGTGGTGTAGAATGACTATATTATAGAATAAATCAAAATGTGTAGGATGACTTATATTTTAGGACGGAAGTTGAGAAAAAAATGTACACTCTTATGATTATTTCATTTCTTTTTATATAAAAAATTGTTTCAATTAATAGACCAATTAATGATATTGTTACTTTCTTAAATCTATACTATTTTATGCTCAACATAATATTATGGTTGTATGTCAAAAAAAAAATATTATGGTTGTGATTAATTTAAATTGTATTATGTATAGTGAAATCGTAGACGTTGTTGTGTTTTTGTTAAGTGTCGTAAGTATAATAATAATAAATAAATAATATTATAAGGACATAAAAAATAACAATTCGAAAGATAGAGGTTGGTTTGAAAATATGAAGAGAAATAATGGACTAAAAATATTATTTTCTAGAAATATCATGTATAATAGAGAAAAATGGAATTGTATAAAATAAAGAATATGTTACCAAAAGTAATGAAATTGCCCTATATTTCATTATCTATTCACTAAATTGGTAGTATATAATAAGTAGTGGAAGGTATGTGTCAACATCATTTGCTTTTTATCATCAACAAATAAAAGTAGCCTGCTGTTTTTATTACCGCTCTTTTAAAGCATGAAAAGGTGTAGGGTACCCTAATAAATTTTGAGTTAGATAATATTTATTGCACACAATAAATGTGTTAAATTTTGAGTAAGATAATATTTATATAAATGGGGGTATACAAAATGAAAATTAATATAGGGTGGCTGTTGAGTTATGATATCTTCTTTCCCTTCCCCTACCCTACACTTTCATGTTGTTTTAAAATGGTAGTGGGACATTAAGCTAAGGTGAAGAGGTTTACTCCGTAAAAGAATTGTTTTTCGGTTATCGGTAATTTGATATAATAACAAACTCATGATTTTGAATCAATACGTTACATGATTAACATCTATATTCATCTCGTGAGATAGGGGGATTGAGACCTTTGGAGCAATGGAATGAAATTGAATGAATCTGTTGGAATGGAGTGAAATGATATCATTTTATTACTGCATTTAGTAGGCAATTGAATGAAATCGTTTCTTATTGCATGATTTATTTTCGTTCCATTCGACCATTCTATTGGAATTTTGATAGAATGAAAATCATCAATTTTCATTCAGTTGGAATGAAAACATATTTCATTCTTCTGGTTACTAACACATCAAATTAATGAAATGAAATGAATGGTTTATAAGGGAATGGTTTAAGGAGGAATGAAAAGAAAAAGAAATAGAGAAAGAAGGACTGTGACCTCTCTTCAAGTTAAAAGGAGAAAAACCCTTCATTTTACACAATGAAACCCTGATTTTAAAAGCCTCTTTAAAATCACCTTTAAATAAATTTCCCAAGGAAATATTGTGACCGAAGGAGGGAATAGAAAAATGAAAATAGAAAATATATCAAAGTTCATTTACTTTTTTAATTAATTATATTATATCATTTCTATTGATTTTCATATTTTCTTTTCTTTTTCAATACAGAATATAAAACAATAGGCATAAATCACTCGATCTTAAATTTTTTTTTTCCTTTCAAACTAAACTGAGATTTTGTATTTATCGATTTAGAGATTCAATTACAAATGATTTCAGATTGTATTTGTTTCACAAATTTACCTTACTTTACGGTATCTTCTTTAAATTATCTAACATCTATATGTTCCTAATTGCAGAGCATATTACCGGTGCACCCATCGGAAAACTCATGGATGTCTGGCTACCAAGAAAATCCAAAGATCTGATTATGATTCCTCAGTCTTTCAGATTAGCTACAAAGGACTTCATACCTGTGTTCACGGCTTGAATCTTTCTTCTTCTTCTTCCATTGATATCCCTATCACGAAGAAGATTTCTAAACTCAATACAGATCGTGCAACACCATTAGAGGCCTTACGCAATCTTCAACAAGGACTTAAAGTTGAAACACAAAAGATGAATCATAAGGAAGAGATTTTCGATTTCAGCTCGGTTTCGTTTACTCCGTTTACCCAATCAGCTGAGAATGTTGAGAGCGAATTGTTCATGAATTTACTGAAAGAGGATCAGGATCTAGTGGATTACTGTTCGCCCTTGTTCTTGTCTCCTACTACCACGTCCGGATCGGATTTTATCCAGTTTGATTGGCAGGTTAATGATTTTGGATTAAGCGGCGCCGGCGGGTTTTTAGGAAGTTCTGAGTCGGAGATTACTGGCACCGATATGAATTTGACTCCAACTTCGGCTTTTGAATCTCCGTTCATCGATTTGGATTTCGGTGTTGATCAATTGAATTTTGACACTACAACCTTTCTTAACGAATCGCTTGGATATTTCTCGTGAAATATATATATTTGACGTGGCACCACGGTTAATTTATTCGGGCACCACACTTCGTGTAAATTTCGATTATGTAGAGCCTATAATATGTTTTCAACTTCTCCAGAGTCGAATTTTGTGTATATTTTGACTCTGAAAGAGTTGAAAATATATTTCGAACTCTACAAAATCAAATTTACACAAAGTGTGGTGTCCGAGTAAATCACGTGTGATACCATTAACGATGCCCATTTGATGTTCGTATGTATGTAGTTTTCCAAAAACGATCAATAATTTTCTATATATAGTTATACATTTTGTTTATTTATTTATTATTTATTAGAGATTAGTTTTTGACACAAATCATGTACTTTGCATCAATCTATTTGAGATTTTGTGTTTTTGGAATGTAAATGAAGCTTGGTACTTTATAAGCTTGGTACTTTATAATATATCTTAAAATTAGTCCCACTTCTAATGTTTAGAATTAAATTTATCTCTTAAATGTCTAAAATGACCTCATATAACAATTTATTGAAAAATGTAGAAGAACACAAAAGGATGTAATTGTAATTGAAATATGTTTTTAATGAGTAGAGTACACATTAAATGATGTCTCCTTATTTTTTATGAGTTCCCAAAAGTCCCAAACAAAGTGAGACGGAGGGAGTATATCTCAATATTGTGTTTTAACATTAGGAAATGATATGTGCACTCTCCAACGTGCACATGAAGTATTACTATTTTGTTTATCATCATTTATCTAAGACGTGACCATTCATAAAAATAGACTCCACCAAAATTAATAGAGAAAAAGAAGGGATTGATACTTGAGTTACACATTGGGGAGTGTATATATCACTACCCTTTAACATTTCATATACTTTTGGATGGAGATGGAGTTGAAAATACGAGTGAATATATAGGCTTCATCTGCACCACCTTCATTCTACTCGTGCACATATAGAATAGTGCACGGGTAGAATGAATGTGCCGTAAATGAAGCCCTCGTGAATATATATTCAAATTATGAAATTGAATGAAAAACATCTATTTTATTTCGTTACATTCTTGTAATTTAAATTTGACATTAGGATAATTCTCTTCATGCAAATAACATGGTATGAATATGACATCTTGTATAATATCTTGTTTCATGTCCCACATTTCCATATAGTATATGTTTGAATTATACGAAGTTAATGGGTGCACTCACCATGTGCGTAGTGCACTTATGTGGCAACATGAGAACCTTTCATTTCTAAACTGAAATCAAACTGTGTAATCCAGATTTGTTATTAGTCAAATATGTGCAAATGGATATACCACTCAAAAACTTCCCTTGAATTATTGTAATGAAGTATAATATGGAATGTAAAAGAGTGAAGACATTGGTTACTAAGTTTTACACGTAATGAAACAAAATGAATGAATTTTCATAAAATGTGATAGATACCACAATGCATAATGCGTTGTGAAAATACTTGTGGAGGGTGAGAATAATGATAAATATTGATTGCGGTAAAATTGAGTAAAAAGCATGGTAGGGGGTAGTGAGAGTAAAAACACATGGCGGGGGTGAAGTCAATAGGCGTAGTGATGGATAGTAGGGTGTTCTGCCCGTCTCTAGAGAGGCTTATCAAGGAGGGTGGATCCTCTGTTGTACATACACATTACATCATTGATGTGATAAGGGGATTGGGGGGTTAAAGAGTAATTTTGTTATATGGAAGTAAGAAAAAAAAAACATGAAACAACACTTTTACATACACACAGCAGACAACACACATCCCGGTACAGCATAAGATCTGGAGTCCTTAGCGAGCCATAACACCCGAAATGTGTTAATACAAGGATGTCTTTAGTGGAAACACACCCGACAAACTATTTATATGAATTGAAGTCACTATCAGTTACGCTCATACCAACATGACATAGACAACCCTGCGGATTGAATAACTGTCATTGGTGGTTTTATTGACATCCAAAAAATACTTTTGACACCACATTCACTTAAAAAAAAAATGTGCGTAAATAGGGTGGCAGAAGTATTAACGGATTACCAAAAGAACCCATATTTTGGGTTTATGTTATATCTCTTCACATAAGGGCTTCTCGGTTGGCCCACGTATTATTTATCCAGGCCTAGGCCCATATAAAAATCATTATGAGACATTCACGTTAACAATCTACAATAAATCGGAGCAAAAAGAAAGTGCCACCGTCAAATCTACCGGAGGAAGAACAAGATGATACACCGGAAATGGAGTCTGCTGACGGGTCCGGCAGTTATCTTAGGCGGAATCGTCGGTACAGTCGTCGTAGCTAACTTCCTCTTCGTCCAGAATGTAAGTAACTGTATTTTCCCTTCGTAACTCAGATCTAATGCTCATGAATCACTGATTGAATTGTATATATATATATTTTTGTTGTAAATGATTGTTCATCTGCTTCTTCAATTCTTTTACAATAAATTAACTCAATCCAAAACTCATGAGACTATTTGTTTCATCAGATTGACTTTCCTGTTTAATAATTTGGTAATTTCAAGGTGAATTTTAGTTTTTTTATTTGACCTATGATGTTTTTCCTGTTGAAAAGAAACATTTGATGAGCTTACGTGGCTATGAAATTTCTGTGATCTCGTTAACTGATAGCTAAATGTTACATCTATCAGCTGATTTGCGTTGTGTATGCTGGTCTCCTATTCAAAACTATCAATTTCGATGTGAATTTTACCATTTTTATTTAACCAATGCTTTTTCTTGCTGAAACTGAGCTTTACATGGTTATGAAATTTCTATAATCTTGTTAACTGATAGCTAAAATGTTACATCTAAACAGCTGATTTGCATTGTGTATGCTGGTCTCCTATTCAAATCCGATGGATTTGCTCTCTATCTGATTTCTACAGTAACGATGCTTTGGGAAAAGAAAAAAACAACAATTTGCTTGAGTCATCAGTTCTTTTGCTATAGTGTGGCGATTGGCCATTTTTACTCTTATAACATTGTCTATGATGCCATACTTCTGTCTGTTATTCTCCCCTCTTAGTAGCTTAGTAGCTTGTATCATGGCAATGGATTGCCTATAGGCTGGGGTTACCGTGGATATTTTCATGTCGATGATGTTTTGTTTTTCTTCAGGTTATTCAATTGATTGATCATTCCCTATGTTTTGCTCTAAGGAGACACTGAGCAATACATCTACTAATGCATTTGTTCCATTTCATGTATCACTCCACACTCTTATCACCATTGGTCATGGTAGAAACCATATCAATCAATGGTGATAAACATGTGGAATGAGATAAGGCATTCACAAAGTACTAACAAACTAAGCGGGTATATCATTTTCCGGGAGACTAACATGTTAACGCTGAAGGAATGAGATAAGACATTCAGAAAGTAGTAACAAAACTAAGCCTTCTTTTAGGTAGCTGCTTTATTTAGCATTTTTTCAGTGTTTGTTCTATCAAGTAGTAGCTGATGAACGAACACCTTACATGCTTTCCCGGCTTGTTGGAGGAGCTGAAGTTGTTTCAGGAGAATGATACCTCCACCTTTCAACGTGAGGGACCTGTTGAATATGATTTTACGTGGGGTCCTGTTGGATATGATATTTGTCACACATTACTATTCTTTCACCTATCATATTAAGATATGGGGACTTCCGTCCTTACAACTTCAACTAGAAGTGCGTTGAACATATTTCTCGTGATTGTGATTGTCATTCTTCTGAGTTTGTTTTGATCATTTGTTTGTCTTCCATTCTTACTTGTTTCATTTGCTTGTCTCTGTAATACAGGATTGGTTACTCAAGTCTGGGACGAAGAAACAAGAAACCGTACCGTCATCAAAGTAATAATCAAGAAATAAGAGCAGCAGCAGCAGCAGCAGCAGCAGCAGCATGAGGCAGTCCAAAAATGTAATTTCTGGTTGTTATTCACAATACATTTTGACTGCGAAACCCATGTTTTTGCAAATAAACTTGTTGGATTGCTAGAAAACTTTCTGTCGTATATTGTAACAAAACTCTCATGCCTCTTTGATTTACAAGTTATAATGACTTGCGCAACAATATTATCTAGGGATAACGATAGTTTCAGTTCTGTTTGTTTCACGGTTTTTGTGTTTTTCTATCACCGATGTTTTTACGTAAAATTTATATTTGCATTTTTAAAAACCATAGGGGCCCTAAAAAAAAAAAAGGTTTTCACATACTTTTTGGTGTCTTCGCATCAACCGGAGACCATGTTAAAATTAGTCCCGTAAACAACAAATGTACCTGAACCTGAAGCCTGTTATTGTTTACAGAAATGATACGTAATTATATTTAAGTTGATGTGACATCATGAGATGTATGAGCTATAATGTAGTTTAACCCGTCAATGCTGAGGCTTATGACCAGTGACGGATCATGAAAAATTTTCAGAGGCGTCCGTAATTTCTTTTCCAAGTAAAATATTTTTCCGAAATATTTTTTCTATAGGTAAAATATAAAGATTTTATTCTTTTAGCGGGGTCTGCGGATCCCATTTAGTTATACATGCCTCCGCCCCTGCTTGAGGTCTGCTCGAGGCTCAACAAAGGATTGAGATTGAGATTGAGATGATCTACACTTTGTCAGTCTAGTATCGTAAGTTGGAGCCTAGTAATGTGAGCTAATAATACTAGCAAAAGGGTGACAATCGGATTTAGACCAAGCGTGCCAAGCAAGGTACTTGCTACTGGCCTTGGGTAACCAGGTCATGCTGATCACCACCGAGTGTCTACCGAGTCAGAGACCTACCCATGGCCTTGGATGGGAGGTCCGTTTAACTTCCCAACCATTTAAATGACAGATTTATAACTAAGCGATGGTCTGATCTGTGTCCACAAGGACCATGAGAAAATACGATTTTGTGTTTGAGCCCGAAATTACTGTCATGAACTGAGTTACCTCAAGTTTTACTCATCAAGCATGTAATTCACATTGATGAATGCTGATTGCAAGAATAGTACATTGATCCACCTATATTAACAAAGTTAGACGATACACATTAAAATCACTGATCATAATGGGACCCACATAGCTGAATACGTCTTACGTTACGATCAATGGTGTAAAAATGCGTTGTTTAATTTTTTATTTTTTTATTTTTTGTGATCCTTTGTTATGAAATTAAACCATCAACACTCACTTATAGATCATACAACATGTAATTAATAACCCATATGATACAAACAAACATCATAACACTTTCAACCATACACATTTCCATGCACTTGTTGAATCTTATTTGATCTTCTCTTCTTCTCCAAGAGTCTTCTCCAAAAGGCCAAAACAAAAGTCAAACCTCTAATTTTTCTCCACAAACCTTTCTTAGAAGAAGACGATAACGATCCACGAGAAACCTCTAACTTAGCTACTTTCTTTGACACTACGGTTTCAGACTCAGAAGTATGAAACTGCAGCGTATGAGATGCATTAGAGAACTGATGATCGGGATCAATCTCCTTTCTTGATCCACTTAAAGAAGGCAAAACCATGCAATGGCGATCAATCAAATGGCTCAATGAAACCAGTTCATATGAATCATAAAGTGGGCTCCCACAATCCCATTTTGTATAAATGGGATATTGATTTTGATCTTCATCTTCTTTGATCATTACATTTGTGTATGTTTTCATGGCAACTTCATAGTTCAATGCACTAAGAATGAGATTGTGCAACATATAAATACTTTGGATCATGACATTTTAATAATCGTAGTAATTAGTGTACTTATAATTAGGCAAGTGGGTACCTTCTTTTTTTCATATGTTAGGTAACCTATCCATATTATAATATTGAATATTTTATTTTCTTTGGCACACCGCCCATTAGATGATGTTGCATTGCATGTTCTTGCATTATCTGCAAACATCTCAGCATTCAGGCTCAACGACGCTATTTGAACCGTAATAGATCCGGTAATTAATAAGTTCATCGTATTTCTTTAGCCTGAAATCGTAGTAAATCAAGATACCAAGTCCAATATGTCTCTCAATCTCATTGTGTGACAAGGATGAAGGAACTGACATACTCGTCACAACCCTATCTAAGGATTTTAGATGTGGCCCACAATATCTCTTACAGTGTGACATCTAGTTTCATCTGATAATCGATTCTGATAGCACTTGTGATATCCCGAAACTTAAACTTAACGGTACTACTTGAGCCATAATGGAACTATTAGCTCGAAAATTAGAGAAAAAATGAATCCAAGTACGGTCACTAAAGGAGATTCGATGTTTATTTTATTGAATATTGTCTTTTCAATCTGTTTATTCCAGAAAAAAAATATGGTCCAATTGTATTGATTTGTGTGGCTGCGGGCATCATCTCCACTCTCCAGGTAGTATTGGCTTTATTCATTAAAAAAAAGAAAATACATGGCTTGATTTTGTTTATGGAATATGACAGGCCACGATCATGTGTTATGAATATAGGTTATAAGGAGGGTTTTTATTTCTACCACAGCCGATCTACCGTGTATTATACTATTTCTGCACAACAGTACTATTTCTGCACAACAGTAGAATCGATCTTGTGTAAGTCGAATATACAAGGCAACATTTGACGTTCTCAATGTCAATTCTAATTCGACAATATGGGAAATCGAATGTTGCCTTGTATATTCGACTAATACAGGTCGATTCCTTGAAAATGGTGTGGTGTACCGATAGGTGTGGGACCCAACGGATAGATCAGCTGTAATGCGAATAAATGTCCCGTTATAACTTATAAATGTATCATTTTCCTTTGATGTAACATTCATTTCATGCCAATGATGCATAGAAATGTTTCTCTATATAAAAAAATGGAGAGATGAATAGCAGACCCTCGCTCCTCCCCTGTATCGAACACTCATTCATATCTATTGATAGAAAGATTTTCGTCACGCTACCTTTGTCCCCCCCCCCCCCCCCCCCCCCCCCCCCCCTCAAATAATTTCTCATATCTAAGACAGCTTATCACAAGCACCCCATCCCATATGGAGGGAGCGGGGGTTGTTCGCCTTTTAAATCAAACAAAGTAACTAGTAGAGATTAGTCTTGAGTCCACTATATATGTGGCCGTTGAAAGACAAATCAGAGATTTATTTTTCATAGACTTTTTATGGGCGATGATTGTTGCCTATGAATCCATCTGATGGATTTCATGTTAACATTAATGTGAACATGAAATCGATCAGATGCTTTCGTGCGCAAACATTCTATTGCCTAGTCTATAAAAAATAAATTTCTGATTTGTCTTGACCTCTCGATTTCTTTTCCTACCCAACCTATTACTTGTACTTATATGATATATGACAAGAAAAAAAGAGAAAATTATTTTTGTACATAAAATCGGTAAATTATGATGCAAGAATTTCTTCTTAGAACGGACCGTCAGAGAATTGTCACGTATATTAGAACACAACACTCTATACGTAGTGGTCATCCGACAACTTATTTTAATAGAGAGTCGATATGTGGAGCAGAATTACCCGTTATAACCATCGCATGTATTTGAAAGCTTGAAGCAAACGATAATGCAAATCACACAAAATACGACAATTCAAGCAAGTATATAAACAGTTTTATTTATTTATATATAAACAGTTTATACCGTAGTTTTAAAACATGCCGTGACAAACAAGTAATTAATGTTTTGGAGGAGTACACGTGGCAAGAAAATATTGACAGCAATATCTGCAATCTGATACAATTATCACTTGAAGAAAGATAAAACAAACCTAAACCTAAACCTAAAGGAGGGGGAAACTTAACTTTTGATGCATATATATTTTTCAAGTTTTCCAAAACAAAAAGAGTTTATAATGTCCAAATCAAGCATAGCCGAATTAACGAAATCTCTTTTAGGAAGATACTACTACAAAACTAGAAGACGTTTTATTTTTTCGATATTCGTTTCATTTTTTCCGAATATACGAAAGCCTTTTTTACTATTCGCCACTTTCTTTCTTTTTTGATAGAGAAGGGGCTAACGCCTCCAAAAACAAAAAACTAAAGTCTAGGCAAAAGAACGCCTCTAATATCATCTGATAAAACAAAACAAATACAGCTAGGGGGGTCATTCAAAACGATGAGATTTTCTTCAATGGATTGCCCTAAGCTAGCAAGACGATCAGCAACACGATTTCCTTCTCTAAGGGTATGCTGGATAATACATCTCCAGTCCCTTTTCAGAAATCTTCTACAGTTTTCAATGAGAAAGTCTTCTCTCACCTCCCATTCTTCCTATTGTAAAATGCACTTGACTGCTGACAGTGAGTTTGATTCAATGATGACACTCATGTGTCCCTTTTCCCAAGCCAACTTGAGACCTTCTTGAATAGCTTTTAGCTCTGCACACAAAAAATTAGGAAGAATTAGAATTCCATAGAAACCGTATAACCACTTACCCTCATGATCCCTAGCAATACCACCCAAAGCCGAGTGACCGGAGGATATACAACGACTAGCATCCGTATTAAGTTTGATCCAACCCTTCGGAGGGGCCTGCCACCCAACCCATTTAATGGTCTTGTTGGAAGGACCTGTTGCTGGCTTCTTCGAATTAATAACATATTCATTAGCCAATAAGACAATTTGATTACAGACAGAGACATGATTAGTAGGAGTTCTGTTAAATAGGAAATTATTTATGTCTTTCCATATACCCCAAAGGGCCATGGAGAAAAGAGTATTAGAAGGGCCCTTGTAGAAGGAATCAGAAACAAATCCTTGATCTTTCAAATTCGATTTAATCCAATTTTCCGAAGCAAAGTCTTGTTGAAGAAAGAATCTCCTAAGAGAATTACATTTCCAAATCCTTTTAGCAAAGTGACAATCAGCAAGGCAATGAGAAATGCTTTCAGCATTAAGATTACATCTTTCACAAGTATTTGAATAAGTTAATTTGCTGGCGAATCTCGACTCATTGGTAAGAATCTTACCATGAATGACCAACCAAACAAACAATTTAACTTTCTCCAGAATCAAACATTTCCAAACGGGCTTCCAATCAAAGACAATGGAATCAGCATTCTTCCCACTTTTTAGGAACGAACCCCAGTTTTAGTAGAGTATTTTCCATTACTCGTCAATTGCCAAAAACGCCGATCCTTAACCATAGGGTCTAAACTAAGAGAAAGACCTTGAATGTCAATAACATGTCTTGGCATCAAAGTGTGAAACCTCTCAAAACACCAGGTCCTATCCACAGTAATAATACTTTCAACGGAAAGATTTTGATCCCTAATATCAACTTCATTGTCAATAAGATCTCTAAGAGGAGAACCATTAAGCGACACATCGTCCCACAAAGAAACATCCCTACCATCCCCAATTTTCCAAACAAATCCATCACTAACACTTTGAAAGGGGAACACCCAAATACTTGCCAAGGTCATTAGTTTTGGACATGTTACAAATCTCAACAACATCTTTGATAACCCCACCATCCATGTTGGGGCTAAAAAAAACCTTGGATTTTTCCCTGTTGATGGACTGACCCGAGATAGAACAATAAAGATTAAGAACTCTCATGAGATTGGAGACCTCCTGCACATTAGATCTAGTGAAAATAATGAGATTATCTGCAAAAAAGAGGTGAGAGATAGCAGGCCTATCCTTACTGAGGCTCACATGCTTCCACTTTTTATTCTTCACACCAAGTTCCAAAGCAATAGATAAAAATTCAATGTAAAACGCAAATAAGTAAGGAGAAATGGGATCCCCATGACGAATACCCCTACTAGCAACAAATTTATCCGTAGCTTCCCCATTCCATAAGACCGAAAAATTTGCCGACGAGACACAACTCATGATAACTTTAATAATGCTCGCAGGAAAATTAAACAAAACCAACATATGCTCCAAGAGATGCCAGTTAACTTTATCATACGTCTTCTCAAGGTCAATTTTAAAGATAACGTAGCCCATCTTGGCTTTAGAATTCCTAACTTTGTGAATAATTTCCTGAGTAATCAAAATATTATCTCTGGAGTGTCTCTGGGGAATGAAGCCACTCTGAGAGATTCTTTTATGTATTTTTACAATCCGTCGGGAACTAAGTTTACTCAGTTTAAGTCAAATTAATTATTTTGACTGACTGTTTTAAAGGGGACTAATAAGATCAGTGATAACTGATTTAATTCTCAAAGCTAGACATTTAGTGAGAATTTTGTAAAAGACATTGCACAGAGAAATGGGCCTATTGGGAATCTCTTTCAGAATTTTCCACTTTTGGAATCAAAGCTATAAAGGTATCATTCATGGATTCCTTAAGAGTACCCGAGAGAAAACATTCTCCAATATCTTTAGTAATTTTATCTTTCAAAACATGCCAGAGAGCTTGATAACCACCAGGACCTGGACTTTTATTTTGCTTGAAATTAAAAACCGCTTTAAAAATCTCTAAGTCAGAAAGAGGGGAGGAAAGAAATGCCCTTTGATTATCATTAAGTTTAGGGGTTGGAAGCACAAGAAAGCTCTCAACTTGACCCTCAAAAGAGAAAAGTTTTATAAAAAATGAGCTGACTATATTTTGTAAATCATGCTTATCATGGATCCAACAATCATTATCATCCTTGAGAGCAAGGATTTTATTTCTAGCTCTCCGTTTGACCGCCGAAATATGAAAAAAATTAGTATTTCGATCTCCGTATTGTATCCAATCAGCTCTCGTAAACTTCGGAACCACGTGTTCTTCTTGCTCCAGAATATTATTATATTCAACACAAAGCTTATTCTGAAAATCAATAAGAAAAGCATTATAACGGTGGCTAAGGTATAATTCAATACCTCTTAGTCTATTAATTATTCTACGTTTCTTTTCAAAAACATTACCAAAAAGCATGAACATGCACTATAATTTACCAACCACTAATAAGCATGAACATGTACTATAATTTACCAACCACTCGAGGAAGATAGCATAAAAAATCTCATCTACAAATGATTTTTGCATAGGTTATTTAAAGTTCTTGAGTTATATAGAATAAGGTGAATCCGTAAAATACGGATGAAAATCATTTAAATCTTTTAAACACACTTGGATTAGGATCTCTCCTTCGATATCATTCGAATTACACCCTAGAAGCATAGTTAAGAGGTAAAGAAGTGGAAGTGTTATACTATCAATATTGTTTTTGTGCTCAAACGTGAGGTCCGATTCTCTAAATGGTCAACATATTACAACAATAAAAGATCAAAACCCTCAAAAAAAAAAAAAAAAAAAAAAAAAAATTCTAAACTAACACATAACTTTCGGGTTACATTCTCGAAATGGTATTAGGGGCTTAGGGCTCTATTTTTTAAAAACAATTTGATAAACCTTTTTTTATTTAGAGTAAACGATTGATAAATGATAATTCAATTTTCTTTTAAAGAATGAATTGATAAGTGATTATTATTATTATTATTATTATTATTTTATTATTTTTGGTTGAGAAATTTGACAAATGATAATTGAGAGCGAGTTTTCACATTAAAATTGATGATACACATGAAATGTGTACCACAAATAGTAGTACAGACAATAATATAAATATATTTCCAACTGAATGCTACACTCAAACAGTTGGTGGGCATACTTTTCCAAAGCCGCCACATCCTTCAACAACCCTCCTCCTCCATCCTCCACCTCCACTCTTCACCTCCGCCGTCTTCTTGATCCAAGCTTCACTGCTCTACATCCGATAAAAGCACATTCGGATCGTTAATCGGCTTAGGTTTTTGCTATTATTATTATATTATTGTTTTAAGGTGTGTGATTGATTTGATTCTATGGCCTCAGAGGATGTTAAGACGAGCGAATCAGCTGTTTCAACGATTGTTAATCTAGCTGAAGAGGCGAAGCTGTCTAGGCAAGAGATTAGACCTAGAAGCCTTGAAGTTCTCAGTGTTTGCAAGTCTCTTGCCGCTGGTGGTATCGCTGGTGGAGTGTGAGTATACACTCTCGTTTGCTTTTTATTTTTTATTTTCTCGTTAAGTAAATTATTAAGTGGAATTTGCATTTGAGATCGGTTCATGAATGAATTTCACTAAACATTGGTCGAGGAGCTGGAAATGTTTGTGGGCGTGTGTGATTTATTTATTTATTTACATTCCTTCTGTTGAATTTTCTTTTGCCAACTCATGCAAAACTCGCTTGTTTTACATTTAATATCGAAGTTGTTGCGTTCATGAGTTTCCTATATTTTCTTCTGAAGGTACCATAGTCAGCTCAGTGTATATTGATGAAAAATGTAGTCATTTTCGTTTTTTTGAATGGATTTATAGGGTAGGAATACCACTTTCTGACCTGAATCTGATCACAATCTTGCTGATATGGTAGACGATTATTTCTGGATAGCTTGGTATTGGTGTTTTGAGGAGATATTTGAGTTGATTATCTGGTCTAGTATATAGCTTTTCCCATTATTGCCTTTTTTTAACATTAGTTTATTTTGTTATGATGTATGCCGCATTGACTTGAAGCCCTTTTCTTGGATTTGATCTTACTGGCATTAAGGTTTACTTGCCCCATGTTTGAGTTCATGATTATAGGTATGCAAAAAGAAGAGAGTCATAGATTTTAAAGCGGCTGATGGAGATTTCATTTAAGTACTATTATGGAACTGTTACTATGAAAAGAGAAAACTCGGTGTATCGCCTTTTTTTGTTTGAGAATTAGTATTTTTATTTCTACTGCAGGTCACGCACAGCTGTAGCCCCATTGGAGCGGCTAAAAATATTGCTCCAGGTTAGATTCTGACATTCTGTCCCTTTGGAACTGTATGTGGGTGATGATTGTTGCATTATTGTTGAGGCAAGCATGTTTATGGGACTGGTTGTTCCTTGCAGGTTCAAAATCCTCATAGTATTAAGTACAGTGGTACAGTTCAAGGCTTGAAGTATATCTGGAGAACTGAAGGTATCAGGGGATTGTTTAAAGGCAATGGCACTAATTGTGCTCGCATTGTCCCGAATTCGGCAGTGAAGTTTCTCTGCTACGATAAAGTTTCCCAGTACGCCCTTATCTTTTACTTTTCTGTTTTCCCTGTTGTTGCTTTTTTTCACTTCCTCTTTTGGGGGATTGGGCTGTTGCATGCTGGAAAAGCGAATGATATGGTGGAATGACAAATTTAATTAGCTTGAAGAAGACAAGTTTTGAGATATAAATGTCAAAAATACAGTTCTCTTTGACAACTTAAGCTTTTAGGTGAGTTGGTAATTCAACATGGTAACAGAGCACGTTGTCAATGCTCAAACCTCTCTAGTACCCCACTGATCAATAAAATTATTACTTTGTTGGGCATATTAACTCTGACGTAACAAAAAATATTCACTCATCTTAACTATGTCACGACATGTCTACTCTTGTTCGCGGTCTCAAGCTCACTCATGGGGGTATTTTAATATATAAATTTATAAATTACACTTATCATCGACAACATAAGCCCTTAACAATGAGCTTTTATCCGCTGAAAAAAGTGGACTTTTAAGCGAGTTGTAATTCAACAATAAGGATACCCGCTCAGATATAGAATCATAGTGAAGCATATGGAATTAACAGCACCAACTAAAGTTGAAATTAATGGATGAAATTTTCAGGAGTTATATGTGTGATGAAACTCCTAAATTGATATGCACTTTACTGCTGGTTAAGTGTAGATTAGTATTTGTAACAGTTGGCCCCTTGGAGAGCCGTGTATTTGTTTGATCATATTCCTTGGTTTAAAATTTAATTCCAGCATGATGCAGCAGGTGAACTCTTATGTTGCACTTTTTTTAGCGACTTAGTCACATTTTCTATGGAAAATTTTATGGATTTATAGTAGCTGAGTTCAGCCAATCACAAAAATTAGCAGTTCACATCTTTAGAAAGTAAAACTAGTTTGTGAAATTGCATGAAATCATAGATCCTGACAATCAAAGTATCCTCTGACGCATTTTTTAAACAAGCTATTCTGCTGCTCATGCAAACCATTCATACTTAGCTTTGCTGACCATATGAAGACAGTCTAGTTCAGTTGTATGAAGTTGTATTATGGATAGTATTTGTTATTTGGAAGAGTAAAAGTTGGAATTTTGCACTCTTTGATGTTGTGATTAGGTTATTGTTTCTCGTTGACATTTTCTTTTGATAATGAACAGGGGCATTCTGTGGCTACACAGGCAGAAACCCGGCAACGGTGTGTCATCCTTTCATCTTTTATGGGTGGTGTTCATAAAAACAATTTGTTAACAACATGCTTTGCCTTTGTGTTTGATGTATACATGATTCTCATTTGAATGATGTAAAAGGGCAACATTAGAATGTCATTCACATTTGTTTGATGCATTACTAAGCATATTCTAAGAACACACGTCTCAGAGATGACCATTTCCTGAGTGTTTCTTGTCTGTGGCTAAGGTGTATTTTTCACATTTTTGCATGCTTTCTCTTTCGAGATTAATCATCACATTTGGATTGAGAGTGTCAAAGCCATGTTCATACTAATTAGCTGATACAACCTCAGACAGTTTTTAACGGCTTGTTTTCTTTACCAGCTGTATTCTTTCGACAGCATGGTCATTTCATTTGTTCCCTTTGCCACTTGCAACTACTTAAGCCTTTCAGTTTTTCTCTCAATATTAATCACAAAACTGTTAGAATACATGAAGAAATATATATGGCACCTTTTGAAACATTATCTTAATTTTTCCAGAGGATGATAGGCTAAATCCTCTTATGCGGCTTGAAGCGGGTGCCTGTGCTGGTATAATTGCTATGTCAGCGACTTACCCGATGGACATGGTCCGAGGGAGACTGACTGTGCAGGTATTGTTGTGATTCTGCTTAATGGTGTCACTCTTGTGGATGGTATGACGTATCCTATGCGTGGTTAACAATGGATTTTCTTGTGCAGACAGAAAAGTCTCCGTACCAGTACAGGGGAATAACTCATGCTTTGTCTACTGTCCTTCGTGAGGAAGGACCTCGGGCTCTGTACAAGGGTTGGCTTCCTTCAGTGATAGGAGTTGTAAGTCATGCAGCTTGCTTCATTCGAACAAATTATTCTCTTTCACTCATTTCATAATATATATGTGCCCTGTTAGTAGTTCATCACTAGGTACAAATTATTCTCTTTCGTTCATTTCATAATATGTATGTGTGTGTGTGTCCTGTTAGTAGTTCATCACTAGGTTGCACAAGGACGAATACATATGATCGGATACGTGGATACGGGATACACGAGTGCGGGATTTTCGAAAAATATGTGATATGGGTACGGAGGGCATGTGTAATTATAAAAAATTTAAAGACCAAGTTATACATGATTGAACTATAAGGACCAAAAAGTAAATATTAAAACAAAATAATGTTTATTGGTTCCCTTTAATTTTGGTAGTTTTTCATCATTTTTGGTCACATTTTCATTCATTATGTGGCGGTATTTACTCAATTTTCGACATGGTTTCTCATTTCACATATCCGAGGTATGGATATGCATCATATATGAATCCCATATCCAACTTTCAAAAATTACAAATTCACCCCTAGGTGTGTATCCTAAGTTTCCGGTGCATATCTGTGTCAGATACGCATCGGATACAGGACACACTATCAGACAAGTACCTTTGCATTATAGGTTCATCACCTAAGTTTGGGACGAGTGATTTTAAAAATAGACATAAAAAATCATACACTGAATCAAAGCTCTAATCCGACTTTCTTAATCAGTATCTTGGTTTTACTTTTGCAGATTCCCTATGTAGGGCTCAATTTTTCTGTGTACGAATCCTTGAAAGACTACTTGATTATGAATAAGCCTTTTGGTCTTGCCGAAGACAATGAGTTAGGGCTTATAACAAGGCTAGCATGTGGAGCCGCTGCAGGGACAGTTGGACAAACAGTTGCGTATCCTCTTGACGTCGTCCGCAGAAGAATGCAAATGGTGGGATGGAGTAATGCTTCTGCTATTGTGACTGGTGATGGAAAGGGCAAAGCTCCATTAGAGTACAAAGGCATGATTGATACTTTCAAGAAAACCGTAAAGCATGAGGGATTCAGAGCTTTATACAAGGGTTTGGTCCCTAATTCAGTGAAGGTTAGTTTTACTTGGTGCACTATACTTTATGCCGTGGTACTTTCCTTTTTGGTAAATAATTGTTTCGTCTTTAATAACTACTGCTACAATTACTGTTATTATTATTATTTTCACTATCATCATTGTCGTCGTTGTTTTTGTTATGGTGATTATATTAATAAATCGGTTGAGTGTCTTTGAACCATGTTGGTATGATAATTTGAGTGTAGCCGTCTAAATTTTGTATCTGTTTATGATTTCTTGGTGCTAATTATCTGGTTCGGATGACATCTTTGGCATTGCTTGGTGTACTGTTTCTCTGGTAGTAATTTTTTTTGGGGTGGGGGTGGGGGTGGGGTTACATTCTCTAGGGGTACTTGAGGTAGCTGTATTGCATTATTTTTCGAGTTAAAAAGCTCTTGGAACTGTAGGTTTTCCCCTTCCTATCAAAGTAAATAGTACCTATGTCCCTAAATAAAAGTCGTTTTTAACCAACAGAAAAAAATTGTCCAAACAAGAGCCACTTTAGAATTTTAGAATACCAAGATAGCATTTACTAGGCTTTTTCTTCATTTTATCTCTAATTTATTTTCCATTCAACAACTTTTCAAATATCAGAATCATTGCATTTGGGTAATCAAAGGATATTTTGGACTTTAAAATAAACGACGTTCATCGCTTTTCTTAATTTGTGTGAATTTGGGACGGAGGTAGTGTGTTGTTTATAATTAAACTCATCATAGCGCATAGGTTCGGTTCAAATGAAAGTTACGGACTTCCTTTAGTTTGTGATGCTTATTATTAACTTGGTATCGACATTGGCATTATATGTCCAATATGGTAAAGGTATGATATACATAGTATATACGTACACGTGCATATTACAAGTGTGTGAGAAGACTTCTTGAACGGTATCTATGTTCCGATGCAATACAACATAATTTCCAATGTCGAAGGTGGGATATTAGTTTTTTAGTGGATCTGAATGCTCGGTTTTACCGCATCTGCTGCTATAAATGATCTTAGGTAGGGGGGGCTTGTATGTAAATATATTTTCTTTTTCTTTTTCTTTCAGGTAGTACCATCAATAGCTATTGCGTTTGTGACATACGAGCAAGTGAAGGATCTGCTTGGTGTTGAGTTCAAAATATCAGACTGATGCAGAAAAACGAACCCAGCAGCAGCAGCTTTCAGACACACATATGAGAAAGTTGAAAGACTTATTTTTGTTCGAGATCGAAATATCGGGCTGACAGCAGAAATAAGTAATAATTAATATATCATTTGGTTGAGAGACTACTGTTGTAGATCAGGAAAAGATGAAGTATCATAGCCTAGTTATTCCTTTTTTTCTTTTTATTTTTAATCCGTGAGATAGATATATGGTGTGTTTCAACGTACCACTGTTTTTTTACTTTTTTTTTTTTTTTGCCCCTTCTAGACTTGAATAAAAGAGCAGCTTTGCTCGTGGAAACATTTCTGTGCTATGTAGGGCCTGGTGAATCGGGTCGTTTAATCCTTTTTTTTATTTTTTTATTTTATTTTTAAAGAGCACTTATAATAGATACGGTAAATCACTATAATCATTTGATATGTTACCAACATGGTATTGGCCCAACAGTATGACGTGGTCATTAACGTGGAGGTTTCGGGTTCGAGTTTGTTTAAGGATAAAACGGTAAATGATGTGGTCATTAACCCGTAGGTTTCGGGTTCGGACAAAAGTGTGTGCGTGTGTATCTTTCTTATCCATAAATTAAAAAAAAATTGGTATGTTAAAAGCCACATCTACAGCAGAATCTATTTCAAGATACATTTTCTATTCAACATATAATTGCAGAACAAACATTCTATTCATTATATAAGAGATACATATTATATTATACAATACAACGGCGCAGGTGGGGGACTACGGGAATGATCATTTCATTCCAAACATGCTAAATGCCTCCTATTATTTCTCTATTACGGTGAGACATAAATATCCTTCGCCATTTTTTCAACTAGTTTGTATAAAACACACTTATACAAAACTTAACATTCTAAACACTCTTATAACTACCTAAAATCTAAAATTGAGTGCCATTTTTTGAGTTGTTGGGAATATGAACTTCTTCTGCTACTGCTTTTTTTTTTTTGCTGATATTGCAGAAGACTTTTGCCGTTTGTATTCATACTCGCCTGCCATGTCTGGATAAATAAACGATGCAGTTTAGCATTATAAACATCACATACAATACATGTTTTTACACAAACTAAACCTTACTTTGTATTTACAGGAAGGGATCCGGACATGTTTTTATAGCCCCAAGTCACATCGACAACATATAAATTTTACTAAGCAACTGGTTATATCAATGGTCATAGCAACTGAAGTATATGCAACGAAATCTATACATCATTATCTCAAATACGCCTTTAGTGGCACGGGGCACCACACCGAAAACAATCAACTAGCAGAAAGTCGGTTTTAGAGCTGACGCATAATCCAACTTGTTAGAGCTGAAATGAGGCCTAATCTAGTTGGTTAAAGCTGAAATGAAGCAATAATGCAAATGTTTAGAGCTGATGATTCAACCCCAACCCCAACCCCCCCAAGGTCCCGGTCTCTTCACAAACAATTTTATTCTACATTACATGGAACATGATCCACAAAAAAGTGGTGGGATCCACAAATATATATCATGTATTCTACTAGCTCTACCCTTTCATGGACATGCTAATCCGGTTGGCACCTTGGAATTTATTCACTAAAGAAACTTTTATACAAGTAAAAAGCTTTTAAGCGCAGCGATTTCATAATACCTGCAATCTTGTATCTTCGAATGAGACCTCGAAATCTGCCGTTCAGGTTGCCTAAATCCATCAATATTCAACTGTCTTCGCCTGAAATGTGAACTCGATACACACGGCTTTCCTTTAGAATCCGTATATTCATTTGTTGGTAGTTGTTTAATTTCTTCAAAATCAAGCTGCTCATCTGCAGACAACGAAAGAAATGCAAGGATCAGAACCATATTCAGCTCCTGTATGAAACTTGATGCTGTGGTGGTTCCACTATTCTCCTCTGTCGTCTTATCTTCTCTCTCCACCGTATCGGTATCCTCCATTTCTGGAGCTGTATTCATAACTTCTTCATCTATGTCCATCTTTTGAAAGATCACTTAATCTGCATCACAAAAAACACGCACACCGATTAATCATCAATCGATTCTCTCGATCAAGCTTGTGATGCATAATCTAATGATTATTAAATCAACAATTTTGATGCTGTAACATCATCAACAACAAACAGTATACAAGTATTTGATGCTTGATTCATGTCAATTCGAAAGAATTCATAACTTCTTCATCTAATTCCATGTTTTATGCTCAAAAGAGACGCAGACCAAAAATCATCAATCGATTCTCTCGATCAAGCTTATGAGATGTGATGATACGGGGATTCACACCTCCACGTAGAATTATCTGATTGATCCATCTGGCATTTGAAAGAGTCTGAGCCAGCTATCCGCATCGGGTCGATACGATACGTACCAGCGAAGACCACAGCTCAAGTGAGATCCACCAAGGGTCTGGACTCGAACGACCACGTCGATCTTCTTCGAGTCGATGTCATACACATTAGCCTGGCCTCCTGGGCCCACATCCCACAGGTAACTTGGGCAAGGAGGCAAGGCCCATTTAAGGGTATTTATGTCAATAGACCCAGCCGCCCTTAGTTTAGGGCATAAGAAGGGCATGTGCCTATAAATACATCATTCCAGGAACTACGTAAGGCTTGATTCCTGGACTTTCACACAGGATACGTAGGCAATCCAAGATACATTCTTGGACTCAGCCATAAAACACCCAAAACATTACCTTTCCCACAAGTCACAGCCATTCGATCTCTTACAGCTCATCCTTAGATTACACGTGGCCCTGATTCACTGGTGGTGCATTATTTAGCATCGTCAAGATGCATGATGTAATGATTATTAAATCAACAATTTGATGCTCTAACAACAACAACACCACCAACAACACTATGGAAGTATAAAGTATTATTAATCATATGATGCTTGATTAATGGTAATTCCAAAGAATTCATAACTACCTCATCTAATTCCATCATTTTAAGCTCAATTAATCTGCATAAGACAAACCGACAATTATCAATCAATTCTCTCTGATATTGCTCGATCAAGCTTGTGATGCATAATCTAACAACATTCTGAGGCTTGATTCATGTCAATTCGAGAAAATTAAAGAAGATTAATTGTATGGATTACCTTTTCAATGATTGCAATGATGATGATGATGATGATCGAGCTTGAATCTGCAGGAATTGATGCAAAGCTTTGATTTTTTTGTGGAGAATTTGATTAAGAAAGAGGAATCAAATCAAATGTGATCCATCAACTGAATTTCGGTATCGAGAAAATAGGATGATCACAATTTTTTTTGAGTGAGAAGCATGAGAATCACTTAGTATAATTAAAGCATAAAAGCTCAAAAATTAAAAATTAAAAAATAGCTAAATTAAAAAAAATGTTAAGAAAATGAAAATATCGCAAAGTCAGCAAGACAAGTGTCCGGAACCGAAGGAGCAGGACGGCACAAGGAATGTACTAAGCTAACAAGAATACAACTATACAAATATATTGTTTTGTTTTGTTTTTTTTTTCTTTTCATATAAAAACAATAGATCTTTTCTATATTTTACTAAATGTTTGTATTGAGTTGCCGTTCAAATAAATGTTGATGCTCGATGATCGACATAACCCGTTAGAACTTTGCGAAACTGAAGAATCACAGTTTTCTTTATGTAGTATATTAATGTTTTATTCTAGATCAAAACTATGTATGACCCGCAACAATTCACGGGCTCAATGCCTCTTTCAGTAGTAGCCATCGGAGGTACAAACCTAGCAAAGAGGGCATCACAACCCTTCAAAACAAACATTCATGGCCTTGAGCAAATCTCATGCTAAGGATGACCTTAGTAAAAGCATACGCAGTGGTAGGAACCAAAAGAGCCCTCCAAATCCTACATGGAATCTGTGTCGATACATTCAACTTGTAATGGCAATAGGAGACTTTCATGTCTCCATTGGCTTCTCTGTGCTCAGAGAAGTTTTGACAAAAAAATGTGTAAAAATAAAGCCACCATCTGCTTATTTTTTTGACAAGGCCTCTATTTTTACTACGTGGCAATTGAAGTCAAAAAATAATAGGCCACTACATATGCTCTAAAGGGTACGTTCTAGAAACGGAAAATTCTATCATAAACACTCCCTACTTGGGAAGCGTCTACGCGGCGAAAAGATCCGACCACACAATTTTCACACGGACGGACACTGTGTATTCCACCTCAGGAAACTGTGTGGTTCAGATCCTGCCACGTAAGCAGTTCCCTATTAGAGAGTCCCTACGGTAGAACGACCCTCTAGAAACACCATCGAAATGCTAAGTTACATGATCATATCTTTACCTCTTGAATATAGTTATCAAGGGTTCCACGTTGAGGACTCGTCAAAAAGGCTCAAATACGAACAATTTCAAAACCGTTTAGGGCTATCAACCCTTTTCCGTTGGTGAATTGGGTTCCACGTACTTGCAACATGATTCTCAAACAGATTCAAATGCATATTTATAATGGCGTGTATGTGATAACAGACAATTAAGTTACATGATAGCTCCACAATTATATATCATCAAGCTCCACAATTATATATCATCATGTTACATACATATTCAATATGTTCCATCAAAAGGTCCCATGAAATGGGAATAATTTGTTTAGAAAAAGGAGCTGTATAGATCTACTCAACTGAGATTTCATACACTGAACTATCACAAATCTCAAGGAAAAAAATGGTGGAAGATTAGCAGCAATCTACGAGGACAAAAGGGTACTTCACATTTTCACTGCTGCTTCTATTCTGGTAAACAAGATTCAAATTTTCTTTTTTTGAAGTTCCGCTAAGCTTTGAGCTCGAACGTACATAATCTACCAAGCATTTCTCAGCTTTCATTTCATTTTTCACTGTTTCTTGTGTTTTTTCTTTCAGCTACTGGGTATTGGGAAATTTCATGAATTTACCTGATTGTCAGGGCATTTATAGTCCTTGATTAAGTTTTCTGCAAATTCTTCAAGTTACTGTATTGGGTTTGGTTGAAATTATTGGCTCTCCTTCTCCCAGTTATATATTTAGCGGAAACTGTCTTGGTTCTTGCATAAAGGGTGGATCCTCCTCTGTGAATCTCCAGTGAAATTGGTGTGGTGTAATATTTCAGTATCTAAACACATGTATTTTCATGTTTGTGTTTAATTTCAGCTGAGATATATGTTAAAACAACTGTGTTTTTAACGTTGGAATAGGGTCACTCGGTGTATTGTGCACCGATTTCACATGGGAGGATGAGGATCACGATTGTCTTGCGAATTGGTGGTGTAATAACCTGAGTTATAGTTCAAGTTTAATCATGTGATTTCTTAAACCCAATTGGAAATTGTTAATAAGAAAGAAAAAAGACTCTGTCTTTGAGTGTGTTCATCAATCTTGTTTATTGCAGCTGCAAATATTTAACATGAAGGATTGTAATGAGGAAACTGCAGCAAAAGGGCTGATAGAAGCACCCAATTCTTGCAATGCCTCTATTGATGATACAATGAAGGATATCGATTGTAGTCAACGTTTAGATACTTCGGGTAATGTTGGGGTATCTAATACAAACTGTTATGGTGTTATTCAAAGAGTGGATCTGGTTAAAGATAATAAACCAAATAGTACGCAAAAACGACGTTGGGGACATCTCTATCAATTGTCAGGGAATTCTAGAAGTAGGATTTCGTCTAAAGAAATTGATGATCGTAGTAGGTATACTGATCCATTGTGTTCAGTAAAAGTGCAAGAAAGATTGTTTCTTGGTAGGAGTAGTTCAAATTCTCTAGAGATTCAGCAAAAAGGCAAAGGCGTTGATGAAATTTCTAATCGTGTTGTTCATCGTAGTAACAAGCCCATCGAATCTTCTTCCAATTTCAGTAAATCAGTTGGTCAAAAACCCCGTAATGATAACACCGGGGAATGTGGAGGTTCTGCAGGTCATGATGCATTAAATAGAACTCTAATGGCTTCCTCAAGTGGGAAAAAATCTGATGCAAAAGTTAAGCCAGAGCCTTCTTCAGACCAGTATTTATCGCGTAATATAGAACATTCCGGATGTATCAGCTTAAGAGAATGGCTACAATCGCGGGCTTCTATGGCAAGTAAAACCGAAAAGCTTCACTTATTCAGAAAGATTGTAGAGTTAGTGGATCTTTCACACCATGAAGGATTAGGTTTGCAAGATTTAAGGCCATCTAATTTGATTTTCCTCAAACCTGACACCGTTAAATATATTGGTACATTATCAAGAAATCACCTGCAAGATCATGGTGATCCAGTTCAAATGGAGAAGATTTGGTACTCTTGTCAGCATGAGATTGACGGCGGAGATCTGTTTTCGACGAATATATACAGTCTGGGAGTTATCTTCTTTGAGGTAAAAAGTTTACTTAGTACATTGGTAGGTTCATGCTTATGTTTGTTCTTTTTGTCTCAGTTATCATTTTTTTTGTAACAAATTGGTTCTTGCTTTTACTACATTGGTCATTACGGTACGAAAACTCATTTTGATCACACAAATGGGGCCAGTTTATTCGGGAAAAAAATTAATGGGCTAAAAGTTTAACATTGCAATAGTTAAAGGCCCCCAATGTTTTTTCGCCCTATTCTGTATACATATAAGTAATCATAATATACATAGCTAAGTAATCATGCAAGCATACACACCATGTCTAAACTCTAAAGATACATCATGTCCTTTTCTGATAATGGCTGATGGATAGATATATAATCACTAATATGCACTAACTTGAATCAGCTATTGTGCCCTTTTGAATCATTAGAGGAACGTTCTACGGCAATGATGAATTTACGCCAGCTTGTACTGCCTGCAAAACTTCTTTCCGAGAGTCCAAAAGAAGCCGGTTTTTGCTTTCGGCTACTGCATCCTTTATCTTCTTCTCGTCCAACAACAAGGTACCACTGTTTCGTTTCCTCAATGGTTGATACAGTGTGGTGCCACTAATAACTGTGAAAGGGTATTTTTAGACCTTTTTTTTTGTGGCATTGATCCACTTAATCTGTGTGGAAACCTCTAAAACGGCTCTTATTTAGGGTCAGAAGTAGTAATAAAGTTGCATTACTATGTAGTGTGGTTATTATTGACATACTCTGATATCTGTTTTTGTTTACTAGGGAAATCTTAGACTCTGAAGTAATGCATTGTTCTGATGATGCATACTTGATCAATGATGTACCGTCACGTTATGAAACCGATGAGGATACAGATTCCGATCTCTTACTGCAACTTCTAGTTTCAATGGAGGAACAAAAAAAGACGCGTGTTTCCAGCTTGGTAGAGAGCATTAGATTTCTAGATGCTGATATAAAGGAGGTTAAACGGAAACACCTGAATATCGTGCCTTCTACGAACATGGATGTGGATAATGACACGTCGGATCTATTTCCTGAAAGTTATAATGGGCCTAATGGCTCTGATATTCTTGAAACGAGATGTCCATCAGAAAATGTGCATGACAAGTGTTTGACAAAAAGCATCAATGAACTTGAAAAATCTTACTTTTCCATGAGATCAAGGATTCACGATAATGGAGTTGATCGTGCAGACAAGGATGTGTTGAGCAATCGTGATAGCTGGTGTCGGGTTCAGATTGCAAACAAGGACCTTAATACAGAAGGAAGGCCAAAAGATCCAGGTGGAACCTTCTTTATTTATTTATTTGTTTTTTGTTGGCCTACGGAGTGGTCGCAGAGTTCCACTGTTACTCGAGGGTGACGGCCTGGTCTAAAGCTTTTTAACATGGCGCCTACGAAAAGAATTGAGCTCTTGACTAGGGTTGTAAGTGAGTTAAGGCTATTCGTGAGCTACTCGTACTCAATTCGTACAAGTACATGACACGATGCGGTATATTTCGAGTTTGAGCTCAAAGTCGAGCTTCAGAATCTAATAACCGAGCAGCTTGTGAGCTAATCGAGCTTTGTTTAAAATTATTTTATTAATTACATAAATGAGACTTATTAATAAGTAATATTTCATACTAATCATTACATTTAAGCCGATGAAAAAAGTCGAGTTCAAGCTTGCGACATATAATAGAAATCAAAAGAATTCTAAAACAATAGCCGAGTCGAGTTTTTTTGAGTAGGAAATGAGTTGGCTTCGTTCATGCCTTTTATAACTCGATCGAGTTCGGTCTCAAGTTGTTTTAGTTGAGTCAAGCTCAAGCCCTAGTGAGTATCAACTTGACTCAGCTCGATTACGCCTCTACCCTTGACCTCTCTAGGCATTGGCATTCACAAACCACTTATCACTAATGCCAAGCTACTGGGTTCAGGTGGTACCTTCTTTGATGGTGTTTGTATGTTTTCACGCTACAAGCAGTTCGAATTGTGCGGTACTATGAGGAACGATAATCTTCTCAGTGGCAGAAACGTGGTTTGCTCTTTGAGTTTCGATCGAGACGAAGACTACATTGCCGTTGCAGGGATCTATAACAAGATAAAGATATTTGAATTTGGTTCACTTCTTAGTGATTCCGATGACATCGGATATTCTAACGTGGAGATGTCGAATAAATCGAAGCTTAGCTGTATTTGTTGGAACAAATACTTCAAGCAATATTTGGCTTCAACCGACTACGATGGTGTGGTTAAGGTTCGTGCTCTTATACATCATTGATCATTGTACATATCTTTTCGCGGTATAAATACGGATTATCTAAGGTTCGTGCTCTAATACTTCATTTGTACGTATCTTTTCGTGGTATAAACATGCTTTATTTAGTTTCTTTTACGTATTCGAATAAATAAAAGCATTAAACTTCTTAGCAAATAGGAAGTTGGAGTGTTGGCACTATTGCAGGTTGTAGAAGCACCTTAGGTTCCACAGGTACGGATACGTTGGATACGCGGTTTTCGAAAAGTAAAGGATGTAGGTATGGATAGGATATGCGTAAATATTAAAAGTATAGGGACCAAAGTGTGCATAATAAAACCATGTGTATCTAATCATGAATATTCAACATCATACATTAAAGCAATTTTTAGTGGTTTTTCTTCATTTTGGGTTGCTTTTCGTTAATTTTCTCGTGAGTTGTCTTCAATTTCCATCAAGGGTTCTTCATTTTCCGTATCCAAGTTATGTATGTGCATATTCTGATTACGTATGAAAATTGCAAATATGCCCCAAGCACGTATCCTAAGTGTCCGGTGTGTATCCGTGTCAGATACGTATTGCATACGAGACACAATACCAGACAAAAATATCTGTATATTATAGAAAGCACCCACTCAATCTACTCAAACCGTAAGAACATAATCCTTGGCATTATCGATAAACATGGTGCGTACGAGATATTGCGGCCTTTGTTCCTTTCTCTGATGGGGTTATTTTTGGTACTACAGATATGGGATGTTAGCTCTGGTGAAGCATTTGTTCTCTACAATGAACACCAAAAGAGAACTTGGTCTGTGAACTTTTCTGTAACGGATCCAGCAAAATTCGCTACTGGAAGTGACGATTGTTCTGTAAAATTGTGGTGCACGGCTGAGGTATGTGCGTACGTGCCTTCTTTTATCGTACATCTCGTACCGTAATCTTCTTGTTTTTTTAAGGTTTTTTCGAGGTTTTACCAGTGATTTTAGTATGTTTTATCTCAACATTGCGGGGACATTTTGGTCCGGATACTAAATGAAGTCCGGTTTTTTCGCTCATGGTTTGGATACTTCTGTTTGGTAGCCTGTCCCGTATCCAATATGTATTAAGTGTATTATGGAATCGATTTTTGTCAAACGCGACCTTTTATATATACGGCAAGATTTATGAACTCAAGAAATTGTTTACATCACAGAGGAAATCTACAGCCACAATTTGGAATCCATCAAATATATGCTGTGTTCAATTCTCAGCATTCTCTTCACATATCTTGGCTTTCGGCTCTGCTGATCATAATGTTTACTGCTACGATATTCGACACATAAGAATCCCGTGGTGCACGTTATCCGGACATGGAAAGACTATTAGTCATGTGAAATTCTTAGATTCGGAAACATTGGTTTCGGCATCCACTGATAACACGCTGAAGCTGTGGGACCTTAAGAAGACGAGCTTGGAGGGGCTCTCCCCGGATGCATGTAGGTTGACGTTTACCGGACATTCTAATCAGAAAGTAAGCTTCGTGTTCTGTAAGGGCACTTTTAGTGGCACCAGTGAGTTTTTATTGTGGCACCACACCGGAAACAATCGGCTTTTAAAAGGCGCTTGTTAAAGGCACCACAATTCTGGTTAGGCTCGACTTTACAGAGGTCTAAAATAGACCTTCGACCTTTGGAAAGTTAATATGTTGAGCTTAGATTCGACTTTGGCCCTGAAAGTAGATTCGCTATGGTGCCTTTAACAACTGCCCTTTTAGAAAGTCAAATGTCACTGTGGTGCAACAACGGTAAGTTTGGTGTGGTGCCACTAACAACGCCCGTTATGTAAGTACTAATTTCACGTCATTCTCTACCTTATGATTGCCATCTTAACCGTTTAAACATGGATTTTCAGAATTTTGTAGGTTTATCGGTTTTAGATGGATATATAGCTTGTGGCTCTGAAACTAATGAGGTAAGCTTCTTAGACCATCTTTTACCAAATCTAGCTAGACTAATGATGTAATACTACCTCCGTTCCGAAATACTGCGTTGCTTTTGTAACGTGACAAATAATATGGAAAAAACATAAAGTGACTAGATAAAACGAGACGATGGTAGTACTTGTCGAAAAGAAAAGCAAAAACAAGGATGTAATCGTATTACTGTTTGTTCTTTTTCAGGTTTATGCTTATCATAGATCTTTTCCGGTGCCTATTGCTTCTCACAACTTTGGATCTGTTGACCCGGTTTCCGGGGCTGATATTGATGATAGTTACGGGCAGTTTGTTACAAGTGTTTGTTGGAGAGAAAAATCCGGTATGCTAGTATCCGCCAACTCCACCGGAAGATTGAAAGTGTTACGATTGGTGTAGATTGTTATGTAGTTATGTAATTATAGGACTTCTTTAGTGAAACCACACCAAGTCTACCATTTTGGCACCACACTGACACTTGATTTCTTCACAGTTGATAATAGAGCTGAGTATCGATTCTCCGGTGGTTGATTGTGAACCATGTGAAAGTCGATTTTCATCTCTAGAATCAACTTTCCAGTTTCCGCCGGTTGATTATTTTCAGTGTGGTTTCACGTTATAAATGATGCCGCCCATAATTATATGGAAGAAGGTCTGTGATGCTTTGGCTGTGGAATTCTGCGACGGTTATTAGTAATTATTTGCTCTATCATCCTATGTAGTGCATTTACGGACCAAATTCTACGGTAAAAGCACAGCAGGTTTTCTTTCATTTTATCCATCCAACAACATCAGATATGACAAGAAATGGCTAACCGAATTACCGAATTATGCAAGCTCAAATCTGAAGTATGGTTGCATGAAATACCGGGGGCAATTTGGTCAATGTGGCATCTGACATTCAAGATAAATTCCTTGGAAGACTTTGTTTTGTGCTTGAGCTTGACTAGTAATTTACACTACAGAGGGGCAACTTTTTGGCTACCGAGGTCAATTTGGTCAATGTAGCATCAACATTCAAGATAAATTCCTTAGAAGACCAAGTTTTGTGCTTGATGCCTACTAATTTGCAGAGGGACAAGTTTTGGTTACAAAGAATGTCTCCTACCAGATAAGTTGTATATATAATCTATATCAGGAAAAGTAGGTTTAATTTATGTAATATATTTTTTGTAAATTAGATGTAGTTTTATAACTTTTGCCCTGTAATACTTTTGCATAAGTGGATGTGATCCAGTTGCTGTACTTCTGTGTTACCTGGAAATCAAAATTGAAACATAAGACGAACAATTGAACTTCTTTGGAAAATTCATGCAATTTTACAGTTTTGACCAATGCATACAAAGCATAAATCTTTTGCAGGGTTCTTGTTTAGGGGAAAGTTATCAGGGATCTTTTCGACGAACTGCTATAACGCTGTACTTGAAGCATTAGCCTTTTGCAGGGACACTGAATCAGTAATGCTTCATGAAAGTAAATGAAGCTTTCGGTGTAAGATCACTTTGATTTACACAGCTGGACATCTACACTTCAAAACTGATGTCCTTCATATCTGATCTTGGTACCCTTTCTGGAATCAAATTCATGTGTTGGATTAACTTCTACCGAGGAGGTTATGAAAGCTCTGAATCTGAAACAATACCCGATGTTCTACGTGTTTTTGGACTCAATGACGATAATTGACTATCTGAATTCGTCCTCATGTTCCGTATCTGCGGAGGTCTTTCAGACCGCCCTTTTGGTTTTCCTGTTAATAACCAGCCACATTGTTTGGTCAGGTAATCACAAAACTCTGGTATTCATATAGCCAAACTACCAATGCATTTTGGGGTTAAAGATTTTCATATTCTTGAAGTTCCTCCATTAAGGTATGATTGAAAGAATTTTATGTTTTCTTGTTAGTGCTATAAAATAGCACTAAAGAGAAAATATAGAACTCTTTGATTCATTTCTCTTCGATTTTGTATGTTCAAATTTGTTTTGTTCAAACACTCTTGTTTCTTGAAGATCCTAAGCGAAATGGAAATCTAATAGCCCACTTGAAGATTCTATTCAATGTATATCATTATATAGACACCTCAATAGCAGAAGGGCATCTAATTATGTGCATACCAGAAACATAAGATATCTTCTCTCTAGTTAGATTTGTTGACTATTAGTATTAAAAATTTAGTTAAAAAGTGCCATATATAATTGAGAAGTTGAAAATAACCTGACTGTTTAATGCCATTTTTGTCTGCTGATCTTTTCGGTTTCGACAGTTTCTTGTTCACAACTTCTGGAGATCCATTACACTTCTTTTCAGTAGGTAAGGGCAATGGAGCATCCAAAATTACACTCTCGTCCCCACATGCAGAATCACCGTCACTTCCTGACTCGGAATTTTCTGCAGCTGTTTTCGATTTCTCCTTCTCTGCTAGCCTGTAAACAAACATTTCATAAGGGATTTGTGAGACGGAAACCATATCCAAATCTCCCCAAGAAGAGTCTTTTATCAATGCAGTCTCAATATCCGTGTAATCGACGAGTGGGCTTTCTGATTCTTGTTTGGTATGATCAGGGTTCATCACCAAGAAACGCTTTACGTATCTGAGAATCCTACAGATTGATGCAAACCTCGGGCGTTGACTCGGGTCCGCTTGCCAGCATTTTCTTGTCAAGTTTGTCAAATACTTAGATGAATGAAATGGGAACAGAGGCCTTTCTCCTGTTCTGATGTTTCTGCTCATTTTATCTCCTTGAAGATGTGTATCTTCAAACGGGACTTTTCCCGTTAAAAGCTCAAAACAAATCATCCCGTAACTATACACGTCGGCTTTCTCCGTATACTTATATTTCTCACCACTCCCCAATTCTTGTTCTGCAAGAACTTCTGGTGCATGCCAGATAAAGGGAAGAATCTGTTGTCCGTTTTGATTGGCTTGTGATTTGTGATTAGTACGCGTTACGGACCACGATCTTCCGAATCCACACACTTTTGCATGTAAAAAGCCCTCTGTGTTTATGTTTCTTGCTTTTACAAGTATACTTGAAGGTGTTAAATCTCCATGATATATCTTGTTAGCATGAAGATACTCCATCCCTCTTGCAATCTGAAGCATAAGATCAACCGCGGCTGGAAGAGTAAACGGGACTCGTTTTTTGGGCCCACAGATTTCTCTGATATGACTTGAAAGGTCTTTACTCATAAGCTCCATAACAAGGAAACATTCTTTCTTATCCTCATCAGTGAATCCACAAAAGGTATGCATAATGTTTGGATGAGAGAGAAAAGACATTTCTTTGGAGATTTCCGGAATAAGCGGTTCAATTTCTCCGAAGAAATGTCTTAAAGCAAAACTTTCACCTAACCATTGGATTTCTTTGTATTGGCTTCCGTTCCCTAACCTGCGTTTTACGTGATAGTCCTTTGATCCAATCAAAATAGAGTATGGAAAGAGGCTATTATCAGTTCTGTTTAAGCATTTCAGGAGGAGATCCGCGAATCGTTTATCATGTTTCGTTGAAGCCGATGAAAACGGCGGTTTTCTTTCTTGTATTTTGTTGATCAGAATTAATCTATCTTCATCCCATGCAGATCTAAACCTGTTGCAGAATTCTTGGTTGATTAGATACTGATGACCAAAGCTCCATTGAAATATTCTTGGATCTTTAAAAAAATCCTTTTTATATTTCCAAGAATTAACAATTCTCTTCTTTCGCAGATCACATCCCGCGATCTCAATCGCTTCGATGACTATAGGGAAGCAACATAACAAATTATGCAGATGAAACTCAACACAATCAGTGTTCTGATAAAAGGCTATAACTTTAGCCCATAAATCCTTCGGTTCGATGCATTGTCGAATATAAAGCTCACCTTCTTTGAATACTCTAAGAAGCTCTTTTAATGGATTCTCAAGAACTTTCCATTTAGTATTCTTCTCTTCATACTTCAGATTCTTTTTCATCTCTTCTGCAAGTACTTTATATGCTTGAATCAGCATATCAAACAGTAAACCGCATTGCCGTTGATTTATCTGTATACTGTCTTGAAACACCATCAGAGCTTTTAAACTGCCAACAACTCCTCCAATCTGCATGAATTGCTCCATTTTCTTCTCTGGATATTCGGTATTCCGCCAAAAGATCTGGTTTGTTTGATTATAATACAAGTTTCTCAGTAGGTGAACTTCATTCTAGCAGATTCTCAAACACTTAATGTGCATGATAAGGTAGAAACAGATTCACCAATCAAGAAGCATGTAAGAAACCAGCAAGAACATCAGAAACTATTATCTCATGCAAGATTTCAAGTACAAAACTTTCTATGAATGCAGAAATCCAAGAAAAATTTCAAGATGGAATCTTTCTTATGGATGTAAAAAAACCCTCAATTCTGCAAAGATTTCCAGAAGGGTGTGGATGTAATGTTCTTGTATAGCATTTTTTTGTGTGGGTTTTATCAAGTTTGACAGGTTTTATGGTTGTAAAATAACTAAATGGTGTTGTGAATGAAACTTCTGCTTTATACATTTGTCTCTTTTGATGGCATAAGTTTGACTTTTTGTTGTTTCCTTTATGGAAGAATTATGTTAATAAAAGAAGAGGAAAGAGAAGAAGCTTTGTGAGATATTGCCAAATGTCATATTTTGCGAGCTTCAATGTTATGTCATTTTTTGTTTCAGTTGTTGGCTCCATGTTGTTCATGGAGATCTTACATGATTCTTTTTTTTTTTTTTTTTTTTTTTTTTCTTTTTCTTCCTATTTGTTTAACAATTTCATGGTTGGCCTGTTCAGAGAAAATATTAAAAATATATATCACAGATGAAGTACTGACTTCCATCTCTCTATTACTCTATATATGCGCCTGCTCCTGCATTTGGCCGGCGGTAGTCAATTTATAACGGGTTGTTATTCGCACCACAACTGATTTACTCGTTGTCCCACAACCGCCGATGCACCATACCATTTTCACAGAATTGACCGTGTGAAAATCGAACGTATGAGGCAAGATGCGACTTCCCGCACTGTCGATCTTGATTCGACTTTCACAGGGTTGCATGTTGCCCTATACATTCATAGGGTTGCATCTTGCCCTATACATTCGACTTTCACATGGTTGATTATATTGTGCTGCACAAGTAGTATGGTACATGATAGATTAGATGTGATACAAATAAAGGGCTCGCATTCATAATTAGGCGGCATGAAGACACTTCATGCCGGGGAACTTAAAAACAGGCCTACTTAAGCTTAGGCGTTTGTTATTGACACCACAACAACAGTACCCTGACACCACAGGTTTGACTTTACAGAGATCGAAATGACTTTACAGAGATCGAAAGTAAAAGAAATCCGCATATAACATTTCAACAACGGTTCTACCATATAACATATTTTTGAGTTTAATTTCTCATACTGCAAATTTGCAGAGTCAAGTATACAATGACAATGAAGCAAGTAAAGAAGCAATGTTTTACCCAAAAAGAAAAAGAAACAGTTGGTGAACTTACCAGCAGCAGATGGAGAAAGGGAAATTCCTCCTTAGAAGTTATTCCTTTCTCCACATTTTTTTAATAAAAAATGATACAAATATCGTAATATGATTACAGCAAATGATAACTCCTGAATACAAAGTCTCTACAGTAGAATTCCTACGGATAAACGGCGTATGCAGCACCTTGAAGAACATATCCATTTGCTTTATTAGATTTTTTTTTTTTTTTTTTTTTTTTTTTTTTTTTGGTTCAGCAAGTGCAGCAGCAAAAATGTGTTCATCTTTCATCTGGTTGTTGAATGCCTTTTATACAGACCATATTTGACAAGCTCATAGAAGCTAACTACTATTCCGACTGACGGGCCCGCACGCGCCATTCGAGGCCCGAGTCCAGTAAATAGTCCCTTTATCCCTTGATCCCTGTTTCCCCATGTTAAACATATCACTATAATGATACATAAATGGAATGAAATAATAGTCAACAGCAACTTAGGCAAACTCGTCCCTAGGCATCGGCTACAAGGCCACGACCTAGGCCCCCTGAGAATTGATCAAAACCGATCTTTTTTGTCCAATGGATTTATTAGTTTAAACACGGTATGTTACTTTCAGAGGGGCCCTCTTTTGATAAATAGGCCTAGAGCCTCTAAATACTCTGGGACGGCCCTGAACATATGTGATTGCCATGTCGTTTTTCTCAGACAAAAAAGTGTCGCCTTAATCAGGGTAGGGTGACCAAACAATGCAAATGTTGTTTCCTCCTCCACCTTCTTCTTCTTCTTCTTTTTTTTTTTTTTTTGAAAGGAAATAGAGTGTGCATGAAAGCAATGTAAGAAACTTAAAGTACCTCCAGACTTCAAGCAACACCTTTTTGGAGGTCATCTCCATTACTCGGGTCGGATCCTTCTGGGGAAAGTTGAATTTACAACATGAGGAACAATATACATAATACTGATTCATGAACCTTTATGCAGTAAGAAAATAATCTCGGGTATAAATAAGGTATTTCACGATGCGTACCTCTATTTGCCACCGGGTTCTCACAACATCCAAAGGACACGTGGCGGCACCTGCAAGGCTTCCTGCTAAAACTCCAGCAGTAAAATTTGCACCTAATATACTAACTGCGTTTGCTTCATCCACCATCTGCCTTAAAATTCTCCTTCTAACCTGTATTATCACAGAACATACTTTATCATTTAAGAGTGTTATAATCAAAAACCGACCTCGAAATATCATTCGAAATGTGCTTACTGGCTCCAGAGTTGCCCAGCAGATTGCAGAGAAAGGAACGTCACGAGCAAGCTGCGCTCCAAGACCGGTCCATAAGAGACGATAGGTTTTTACTGCCATAAACACGCGTCAAAACAAAAACAATAAAATACGTTTTTAGTGGCACCGCATCACAAGTTACTTTTTGCACAGTTGATTTTACAGCTGAGAATCGACTTTCTGTAGGTTGATTGTTTTCATTGTGGTGAATAGCTTTAGGAACGTACTCATAGGACATTTGGTTGAGCTCTCAACTGTAGAGGTAACCCCATTCAGAGTTTCCCATACACCTGGAGGGGCCACACCAGCTTTATTGTGTTTAAATGTCTGTTTGCAAATAGATGAAAATTAAAATTAAATTAGCAAAAAAACATATATTTGCAAAAGACAAAATGCAAGGAAAGACGGTTATGCCCTAGAATTTTGGATGTGAAATGCTTTTTGGTCTAAAGAATTATGTTTTCGTTAAAGAACCCTATGTATAATTAATTCACGGACAAGGTCATATTCGGTTAAGAATAATACATTATCCCAACGGACCTACAACATAGCTCAGATACGGGATGTTATAAAGCACTAGCAGTAGATACCGTAAAACAAGATAAATCTATAAAATTGAGATCCAAATCATTCAGATCCACTAATCTACAACAAAATTGCTACCCTAATATGTAAAATACAGTATCTCTAAATTTTGCACTACATGTACTACACAAAACACTGATTCTCAAGTCGAATTATGGCTTGTAGAAATTTTGATGTGTTTCATTCTGATAGAGATTCTATAAAATAAAGAAAATGGTGTTTTGAGTCTATTAAAAGGAACTGATGCACGTGGTCTTACCTGCATACGCGTTCTTGCTAACTCGACCGGGTAACAAGTCACGCAAGCTATTGTACGAGCCAAAGAACCGGCTACTAAAGGGATATACGGAATCACAGAGGGTGCGTTCTCCGATGCTATTTCTACCATGCGATTTCTGAATATGTCATACAAAGGCATATAGATTCCCACCTGTACATAAAGATAAATCAAGAATTTGTATATAGGAAACCACGATTCTTGAATCCCTTTCAATAGATTTAGCACAAGATTACTATAAAGCAAAAAAAGCAAGACTTACGGTTGGAACTGCTAATGCTAAGCTCGCGTTTGTGCCTCTCCATAGTTTCGAGATCCCCTCCTATATATCCACAAACATTTTTGCATTTGAGATTACTGAAAGTACTAAAAGTTTGGTGGTATCGTGATCAGGCGAAGATATTGTTATCTTTGGTAATATGTTGTGTTAGAATATATTCCAACATGATAAAAATAAGACAGCTCACAAGCAAAAAGGTACCGACCTGACGCACGACTTTTCGAAGAACATCTAATGTTCCTTTGTATCGGGAAGAATCTGGGGAGCAACATGGTTCAGCACCCGAGACTGCATGACCAGGTGATGGATAACGACCGACATTTGACAGCACCTAACCACATTAGCAAGAAAAAAATCATTGAGACACCAGGATAAGGGCTCACTCACCACAGACAATAAAAAATATGAAATCTGAGGCGGTTTCTGTAATAAAGAGATGTCCTTATAATATCTTTTTTCTCTAAATATACAAGATTCATACCCCGATCAAGACTTACTGCATTAGTTCCAAAACAATCTGGAGTGTGCATATTGTTGTAAGGTACACCTGCTGCCTGAGCTTGCAACCTAGTCTGTAATAACCAAAAACAATACACAATACGCATTTTTAAGCATTGTAATTAGATGTAAACATAGGAGTCTCAAAATACCTCTGAAACTACAATCCACATTAAGTGTTTGCTAGTGCAAATTTACACTGAAAATAACAACATCATAAAATATATCCCAATTCACGAAATAAAAGTCCTCAGCTCACGAATATAGTCACTAACACTGGCTAAGGAATCAGGCAGAAATTATAATTATTGTGAAACTAAAGCGAAAAAGCATGCAACTACCACATCAACCTGCAGCAAGTACAAAGTGAAGTCGGAAATTCTCTAGTTCCACATATGAATCCTTTTTAAGACAATGCACAGTTCCATCAGGAACAAAACCTTGATCTAAGACTTATATGAATGAGGATAAATAAAAGACAAAATCAATTGACCAAGAAGGATTGAACAATAAGCAGAATGATCCAAATACAAAAACGTGCAGACTCAAAGAATCGGAAAAGCCATTGACGATACGGGATCACACCCCTCCACGTGGAATTATCTTATTAGTTCAGCTGGCGTGTGGTGACACCAAGCCTCCCATACACACCTCGGGTCGAATAAGAGATGTGTCAATGAAGACCACAGCAGCCAGTAGATCTCGCAAGTGTCCCATCTCGAACCCCCATGTCGGTACTATACGAGTCGAGACCAGTGTTCCAGCCCAGCTTCACAAGCCCATTATCCAGGGCCGGCCCTCGCTTGTATTGGGCCTAAGACCAAGCTCCCGAATTGGGCCTTTTAGTTGAAATTTTTTTTTTTTTTTTTTAAAACATACTTATTGTTAGATATTTTTTCATAAATAAATATTTTGGTTATCGTTTGCTACGAGTTGCCGTACGAATTAATGTTATCGCAACGAAACGGGATCTACGAGTTGGGTCAAGTAAATTTTTTTTATTAGGGCCTTTATCAATTAGAATAAAAACAAATTTGGGCCTCTACCAAAAAAGAAAATTAACATATTTTTTCTAGGTTGGATCGGATTAAATCTACACGATTTTTTTTTCTTTTAGCGAAACATGTACCGTTGGGCCTCCCGACAGAATTGGGCCTAAGACCCGGGTCTCGAAGGCCTTAGGGGAGGGCCGGCCCTGCCATTATCCAAGGGGTTACTTGGGCAAGGGGCAAGGCCCAGCAAGGGTTATTTATGTCAATAGACAGCACCGCCCTAAGTTTTAGGGCAGAAGGAGGACCTATGCCTATAAATACACTAATCCAGAAACTACGTAAGGCTTGATTCCTGGACATTACACAGGATACGTGGGCAATCCAAGATACATTCTTGGACTCAGCCATAAAACACTAAAAACACCATTTTTGCTACAGTTCGACCCTTGCATATTCTTCTTGACTCACCCTTAGATTACACGTGGACCTATTAAACCGGTGGTGCATTATACAGCATCATCAGCCATCATGATTCCAAATGAAGATGTTGAAACCAAATCCAAAACGAACAAAAAAGACATTTTAATGGCATCACGATGTTTTTAACCGTGGTATCACACCGAAAACAATCGACCAAGTGAAAGTTGATTCTCCGATTGTGTGAACGACTATGAGATTGTTTGGTGTGGTGACATTACCAACACAAAAATGCCCAAGCTTGATAACTTTCAGTTAAGCTTTACCTGAGAAAGTAATTCAACTAAGAGGAATGCAGTTTTTCAGTCTCATTGCCACCCTATTTAGGCAATCCACAAGCTAATACAGAAAAAATTAGCAAGCAAAACAGATATTACTCGATAAAGGGGCCAAAATTGAATGCAGTAACCTTGGCGACATCGAGGGGATTGACAATGACGGCAGAGAGCACAGCTGCTCCGGCAGCAGCAAAAGCTTTTTCACGAAAGCTCAAATTGAAGTCCGAAAAAGACATTGCAGGATAATTGGGCTGTAAATTTGAGGATGAAGAAGAAGGCTCCTCTTCCTTAGACATCTTAGCTGTGGCAGAAAAAGGAGTTATCCATGAAAGCAGACCCTCTTGCCTTGACGAATTTGATGCTGAACTAGCTGACACAAACCGAACACCATAAATTATCAATTTTCAAGAAATTCCCAGGTGGGGATTAACGATATTTGGGCTCAAATTATAGCAGAGCTCAACTATTCAAAAACCTCTTTGGTGTTTGTTAATTTGCAAGGTAAGATGATAGAGTGATTTTGTATAGAAAAATGAAAATGAATTTTCCTTTCTTCCTTTCTCTAGTTTGAAGATTTTAAGAATCCCAAGTGTAGAAATTTCTTGGTGGCCGACGCCAAAAATGGAATTTTGCGTGGATTAGAAGACAATAAAAATAAATAAAAATAAAGAATGTGTGTGATTCGTGGCGTGGAAATGATGGCGCCAAAGAATTGGGGGTGGTTGAGTGGGTTTGGACACTTGTCATTTTCAATGTGATTAGGATCTTATAGATTTTTTTTTTTTTTTATAGAGATTTTCTGAATTCAAACACTTAATTTTCAATGTCATACTTCGTCCACATGATTATTATTACTTTAATCATAATTATGCACATCTTATATGGACGAGTCACCTCCAACACTATCAAAATCAAAGACCTCGTGGAAAAAAAAGTCAATTACCATTCTTATAGACAATGGTGCATCACACACTTTCCTAGACCATCAGATTGCCAACGAAGTGCAATGTGAGACATGACCAAATCACCATATGTTAATCACAGTAGTAGTTGGAAACAGAATGGTGAGTGAATTGAAGTGTCCTAACGTCCATGGATCATGTAAATGGCTAAGTTCAATCAAGATATGAGATTGATGAAGTTGAGAGATTGTGACATTGTATTAGGGGTGGATTGGATGAAAATGTACAATCCTATAGGCTTTGACTTCAACAAAACGGAGGTAGTATTCACAAACAAGGGAGAACAAATTAAGCTGAGAAGTTACACATAAGAAGCTCAACTTAAGATGATAAGTTGCAAAAGATTTGCTAAGAAATTGAGAAATAGGGCCTACAGATTCTTAGGGAGCCTCAATTTGATATAGGCTCTGAACCATGTGCCCAGAGAACTGACTATTGTCCTAAAATAGTGTCATGAGGTGTTTGCAAATTCATAAAGATTGCCACCAACGAGGGGCTATAAGCAAACCATAACTTTAAATGAAGGTGTTGAACCTATGAAACTAAAACCTTATAGATATGCTGACTGTCAGAAGGATGAAATAGAACAATTTGTGGATCAAATGCTACAACGAGGAATTCTACAATCACCTTACTCTTTGTGAAAAAAAAAAGATGAAACCTGAAGATATTGTGTGGATTACAAAATTTTAAATGACTTGATTGTCAAAGATACCTACCATATTTCCCTAATTGATGAATTCTTGGATGAGTTAAGGTACTTTGTAAAACATATCTAAGGTATGTATTTTATCAGAACACGTGCGAAACACATGCATTTTGCTAGTATAGTAAATGAACTTTCGTTACTATAAAACAATATATATTAGTAAATGGTCTTTCGTTACTATAAGACAACATATATTAGTGTAAATGCATCATTGATGTATTGCACATAGTCACCATTGAGACTCGAAGCTGGTATCTTCCAGGTTATGAGTTTAGTGATTACCACAAGGCCGATACCTTGTTGATATCATTGATGTTTTATAATAGCTAATGAAGGTAAATATTAACATTTCAAATTTGTGGCTTTCCTTTCGTATATATGTTGCATTAATTGACAAATATTTGTAATTTATAAGTATTACTTTGTATGATTTTTTAATTTACTTGTTGCAGCACCTTGTAAATGTATGATTAATTTAATATTTGTGTAGTCCTTGAGTCCTAGTAATGGTGTTACCACGTCGGTGCCTATCAAGACCGTCCATTCATCTAGACCACTTTCAAGTACAAGACGTGTCATGTTGAATGCCTTTGATTGAATCCTAATAATTAATAGCATGTCCGTGTCTATCAAAAAAACCGTTCATTTGAAAGGCTCAAAAGTTAAATAATCTTTGTTTTTAGAAACACATCCGGTCTATGGCTCGAGAGTTTAGCAATATTTTTTTAGGGAGAATTAATATAGCGCTTTTTCATCTTTTTTTGACCGCGATTTTCTTCATTTTTTTTCAGAAACACATCTTAGTCCGGTCTATGGCTCGGTTCAAAAACACCTAAAACGCGAAGATTTAGCAATATTTATATCCCCAAGATTTGTGGTGGCCTATTACCCCTATTACCACAGAAGTTCTTGGGGGTCGTGTCTTAATTGCTGAATATGACTTTATTTTGGAGGAACTTAGATAAAGTCTCCATGCTTCCCCAATACGCCGTTGTATCCAATCTAATTTATGAGTGTACCCTCACACACCAACATCTTTGCAAAAACACATTATTGCCTCATATTTGGGGGGGAATGACCATTTGAATTAAGACACACTTTCACACAAAAACATAAACGCATATGAAAAACTTGAAAAAATATGGAAACAAATCAATAATCATTCAGTCTGTCATACAAGAAAACAGATCAAGAGTAGAATCTTGTTCATGACCAAGTTCAAACGTCGTCAATGCTAGATAATCAAAAGAAACCCGGCCTTTTTATCACGGGAAAAAGCTTTTGAACGAGCAATCTTTGAAAGCTAGATCGATCACCTGTATTAATTGCACAATGAATGTAGCAGAAACATGTACCATTTTACATGCAATCTTTTTAAACAAGCTATTTTCAGCCTTGTAAATAAACATCCATCATATAAGGTATTTTTTTCATGCTTAGATCAAAGGATATGTTTAATTGGAAACCTTCTTCAGTGGCCAAGCAGTATAGCACACCTCGACCTTGTCGTTTGACGTCTGCCCTAAGAATTCGATTTCAAAAGAAGGATACTTTCTTGGGTACTTGCATATTTCTTTAACTAACTCAATCATTGTGCCTTTTATGTCTCTAGAAAAAGTTATCTGCATAACTTTAAGAGCACTTCCATGCTTTAACATATAGCGTATCATCTCACGCCCATCTTCGACTTTAACATGATGACCATTTAACACAACATTTCTCAAACTATTTGACGAGCATCTCGGCATTTTTACAAGAGTTTCCCACTTTAAACGATTGCTTTCATCTACCTTATGTAATTGCTGCCATCACAGGAAACACATTCATAAGTACACTTATCAATGTTTAATTCATTGAAATTGCACCCACAAATATATAATTATCATTGTTTAACTAACAGAGACAACAACCTCTCGTAACCCCCCACCCCCACCCCCCAGTCTTTCCAAATACATTTATCTAACCTGAGAATCATAAGAACTTGTTGATAGTTTAGATCTACAATTAGATCTACAATAACACGGAACAAGGATCGTACCTTCAGCCATAGTATCCGATTGATGCGTTGATTCACCTCTTGATAAGCCGTTTAGCCGCCAGCCACCGGCCGCCTATGAAACCCTGTGATAGAGAAGAACTCCATATGCACATGACGACATATGGTGCTATTAGGTCTTCTGGTCTATGCCTATTTTCTGTATAATCACCAACCGATGGTACACAGACAGTCTATATATAGGCAAGACTAGGGACCTAAAGTATTATGAAATATTCCGGATGAAAACCCTAACCATCATAGGATTTCCCATAATACCCTTAATTAAATAATAAACCAATAATACATTTACCAACATAATATATAAATAACTTAAGGGCCACATATAATTATCTTTTACTAAAGGATAATTCTTACATTCTCCCACTTGGCCCGAGAAGTTATGTCGGTACAACATTAATGAGTGACAACAAAAGTTTGCATGCTCGAAATGTCACTCTATGGTTTATTAACACAACTTCAACTGATCAATAGTAACACAAGAACTATGGCGGTTATGCTTGATAAAAACAAACACTCCCTTCCAAAATTACAATGTGCAATATCAACCAGTCAAGTAAACATTTTATGAATGAACTGATCAAAATGTCATTCTGGTCCCAGAATCCAAATGGATTCACTCATACATGAACTCGGTGCACTTTCATGTAATTGCTACATCACTATGATGTCTATTTTGACAAATTTCAGAGAATTCAGACGAATCATCTTTATGTGTCAATAAGTCAAATATGAGTACAATATGATTGTGAGATAACATAAGCCGGCAAAATACACAATCTATATTCTCATATTATTCCACTTACTTGACACTCGTCTTATAGCTAGCTTACCTCTGATAACGTGTCCTATAAATGTCGATTTGCTAATTTCATCATCAGAATCATTCCTCATATGAGTGAGGATGCGATGTGTCAAAAATTTGGCCAGAAGCAACATCGACCAACAACCATAGGCCAAAACTTATAAAGCCTGTGACTTAACTACACAAAATGAGCTACTCTAATCAATACACAAGTTCACCTTTAAAGGTAATTGATGCAAGCTTAACGAGATCCTGACATAGATGATCTCATTGAACCTCTTATATCGATATGAGATTCACCAAAATCATACAACATATACTTTAAAGGAAACTATTTATCATAAGTATAGCTCTAACAAAATATGGTTAATACTCCCACTGGTCGAAAACATCATTACAATGTAAACCAGTATAACAAATCAGAAGCTTACAAAATCCATATAAATACTTGCTAACCGAAAACAATTATTCAGTGCTTTTGTTCTCCAACACATGTTGTGTACATTTCAGTGGTTAATCACACAAATGGCAACCACTATAATGGTTAAATAAACCATAATTCTATCATGAGCTGCAATTAGGGCTGTAAGCGAGCCGGGCTACTCGTGAGTAGCTCGAGATCGGCTCGAGCCAAAACTCGATTAGACTCGGCTTAAATCAGCTCGAATTCGAATTCGACTCAACTCGAAAATTAAACGCTCGATACTCGAGCAACGCAATACTCGACTCGACTACTCGCGAGCAAGCTCGAATACATATTTATATAAGCATAATGAATATTTATGCAGATATACATACACATATATTATTATAAATATGTTATGTATCTTTATTTGTAATGAATGTAATTATGATATCAAATTCTATTATTTTCGTTGATTTTATATCTTTTGTATCATGTTGTTCATCAAATAATTTACATTAATAATCTAGTCTAGGACTCAATAAATTGTTTTTTGCATCTTAAATAAGAAAATTCATATAATAACCATTCAAATTTATGTTTTTTGCTATTAGCATGTGATAATTTAAATTATTTTTGAGTTACTTTTCATAACCTATTAGACCCGAAAGCTCGATACAAAACTCGAGCTCGGCTCGAGTTTGTAAAACTTCCTTGAATCTTAGCTCGAGCTCGAGTTCGAAATACTCGTACTCGAACTCGGACTCGATAATATTTTAAAATAATCAACTCGTTTAGAGCAATACTCGGTTCGACTCGGCTCGTTTACACCCCTAGCTGCAATCAACAAAATAGGACACACAATTCTTCATTAACTATATAAAAGAATTGATAATCTTAAGTGCCTCATAGAGAAAATTCTCATCAACAAATCTAGCATTATTTTGCTCATCATAACAAGAATGAGTTCCCAAGTGATTTATCAAATCATCAATATGGAACCCTATAATGAATAACAAAGACTAGTACAAACATGAATTTTCTCTGGATGTAATAATGCAGCTAATGCTCATAATATAATAATGTTCAAAAGAACTAATTCATCCAACCAATTGTCAGATAGATTAATGCACACAACTTAAAATAGAATCAGGTTTTAATAATTGAGAAATTTACTCCCACTATTTTACGTAATTAGTGGTTAAGAAATGAGTAGAAATCATATGTGATTGTCCTCAACATGTGATCAATCTATAATTGACCCTTTTAATATGAAATACAATGTATTCCATTTAGAATCAACTAAGTTTCTTCAATGAAAAGCAGAATGAAGCAATTCAACTTATGATTAATCACTTAGAACAACCACTCCCACTCAATTAGCATTTCTCAAAATCCTTATCGTTTCTAACTTCACATTATGTGATCAAGCTCTTGTGATTCCAATGAATCAATCAAAATATCTATTTACACATGAACATTGCATTTGACCAAAAGTAAGGTTTAGTCTCACTAAGGTCAAACCCGGATGTATAATATTTCAACATGATTCTTTCCACAACACAATGTTGTCAAAATGACAACCTTGAAGAGAATCTAATAATATTACTTCAAATAGTTCTTAACTCCTTAGGATACTAATAAATGTCATTTTCGACGGGATTCTCCCACTCAATCACACGATAGTACGAACAAGTGTGATTGGATCATTTAAGGAGAAAATGACATATATTCTCCTGCCATAAATGTCTTTTCTTCTATAGTATCATAAATAGCATTCTTTATCCTCAGTTATAAAAACTTTATGGACAATATAAGCTTTGTGAGGATAAGAAGCCACAAAAATGGATGATATCAAATTATGAGACGGATACTCAAGCCATCCAAAACATTGAACAAAAGACACTATATCATGATCTCATCTAAAATTCGACATAATGAGTAAAATTAATGGTTTGCCCTATACAAACCCGACAAACTCAAGTCATGGTGATAAATAAAGCTATTAAGCCTTACAACCCACCACAACTTTAGTTTACCTTAGAGAAGTGTATTGCAACTTCATATGTCGAAAGAATGATATATTCATTGATGTCAACTTTTAATATAGGTTTGATATAATTCAATAGGCTATCGTGCTCCACAAAATAAAGATTTGAAATCTTAAGTTGAGCACGAGAGATTCACTATCCAAAAGAGGGTAGCCTCATATTTTCATCTAATGATGAATTTTTTTTTTTTTTTACCCACGTACAATTGACAATGTGAAGTAAATATCTAAAACACTTCACCTTATATCACAACTAAATATGAGATCTAACACATAGCAATTTCCGTACCAATGAGGTAACATACTTTCATGTCCCTAACCAAATTAAGATGACATTTGACTAATAGGAACAAGATTACCTTCAAGTGTAATTTCTTATAACGAGACAATACGATATTCCTTATATGTCTCACAAAATTCACTCATCATGCCAGAATACAAATGATCAAATACACTATAGACCACGTGTTTCTCTATGTTCATAAAAATATGAACACTCTGAACATGGCAAATGTATTAATTACACTATCACAAATAGAAATCACCCAAGACCATAGGAAAATCATAATATTAGTAATCCAAAATGATCTACAAACCAACACTAATAACCCAATTCCATTATGAGAAGTACGTACTGAACAATTTTATTATATGTCATTGAGGACAACTCTAACATTTGGGTGGTCAAAATAAAATTTATCTTAATGGAAATGCATATCTAAAATGGTTTAATTTTATTTTAAGAGCACCAACATAAGCGATTGATTCGCTAAAATGCTCATAAATCAACTCATCAGTTGATAAATGTGATTTCGCAGTGAGTGGTGAAGCACCCATACGAATTACAATATCCTAACCAATGCATTCCAAAATCAATCATATGAGTTGCCTTAGACAAAATCAACCAATGTTAATTCTTTTAAAAGTAAATTCACGGCCTTCCTGTGGGTAGAGGTACCGTAATCACTACATAGAATTTACTATCATAAATAATAAGACCGGAGAATTAACTATGTGGAGCGAGACCACCTCTGCACTTTTGTGGGCATAAGATAAATCCCCTCATCTTTATGCTAATTTTCCATCTTATTTCAATTAGTCTCATAAAGATAATTGCCTCCCTGTGGGGCCGGGCATTATCTAAATGAACTAATTGGTCAGAAATGTATATGTCACTCATATAATCACTGAACATTATGTGATTAATCGCTGCATTACTTCTCATACATTCCGGATGTTGTGGCTACTCCAAGAGATGCAAGAGAAATAGTATCTTAAGATGACACATACAGTTTGATTATATAGACTTTCCATTTAATACAAACAATAAAATTATGTATATTAATAACGATATGGAGAGACTACAACCTTAATTAATCAAACCAGTTTATTATTAGGTTCCACCAAATACACAAACAACATATGGTTCACTCATATATGTCAACCAACCCTTTAATTGTAGCTAAAATATGCATTAAATTGATCCCTAAACATGATGCGATCAATTTCGTCATCTTAATCACCAACAATATGTGATTAAGTCTTTTGTCAATCATTGAGTTGCTGTGGCTACACTCAAAATCGACCGTATGACATGGCATATTTTAGAAGTTACTAAATAAGGGTAAATACAAATGCATTTATTATGTTGACACACCATTTAATTGAACCTTTTGTCAATTCAAAAGAATATCGGTGAATTTTCAATCACTTTATCCGAAGTTATATATCCTAAATTTGATTATATATCAAATTTTATGACCATCAATCCCATTGAAATGTGGTACATAAGGTATGATCAATTAGTCTCTACTAGATGTATACATAAATAATGCATACTTATGGGAGCCATTAATGAACTGATTTTAATCATACCGCTAAATACAATTTTGTAGCAAATATTTGACACCACAAGAGTCAGATAGACTCGTCACCCTTGATCAGGGGCGGACGCAGGATCCCGGGTAAGGGGGGGGCGATACTATGGGCGAGTGTAAATTTTTAGGGGGGGCAAAAAAAATACACAACATACATAATAGTGTGTTTTCCGGATCTAAGGGGGGTCGCTTGACCCCCCTACCCTCTTCTTAAATCCGCCCCTGCCCTTGATGCCAAAATATTATTATTCAAAGAATATATAAAAGAACACATACAAACAAATATGGGGTCAAAAATGTATTATTATTATTATAAATAATAACACTCTACATTACTTTCTCTTTTAAAGGCACAGAACTTAAGCAAATTATGGTAACAAAAACAATCACATATACATACTGGCCTGTTTATGTATTAAACAAAAGAGGGAGAGTCCACATGCGGGCTAGGACAGGTCCAAAGGAGGTTATAATCACAATTTAAAAGAAACAACAATTCAGATAACCCTAATAATATTCTGTAAACAAAAGCAGCGGCCGTCACAATTTTTTTATTTTTATTTTTATTTTTTTTTTTGTTGTTGTTGTTGTTGTTTTAATATTAAGGTTGCCAATGCAATCTTCACCCACCGGAATCAATGGTGGTTCGTTGGAGGTGATAACCGTACACGGACGATAACAAATGTCCGACCGAGATGGCTAAAATCGCAGCCTCTATATAACCTCCTTTTCCGCCAAAACCACCGCAAAAGGTGGTAACGGCGGCGATGTTTATAATACGAAAGGGACCTTCGATCAGTAAGTTTCATTTTTTTTTATTTATTTATTTATCATTATATAGGTCTGCTGGAAAATAATCCGCCGACGGTATAAACGATTCACAATACCATTCAGTCACATATTAAGCAACAGAAAATATATATACATGATTCGCATGAAGCAACAGTAAATATATATTCATGAGAAGCGCAGCGGAAGCAATTAGCATATATGTTCATGCGAGACAACAGATGTGACTCCAAGAAAAGAACGAAACAAAGATAACAAAGATAACAGACATACGGTTGTCAAAACAACGATCTATAATCAGATACAATAACTAAAAGGAACTTGGCTCTGCTACCATATGATAGTTTAGATCTACAATTAGATCTACAATAACACGGAACAAGGATCGTACCTTCAGCCATAGTATCCGATTGATGCGTTGATTCACCTCTTGATAAGCCGTTTAGCCGCCAGCCACCGGCCGCCTATGAAACCCTGTGATAGAGAAGAACTCCATATGCACATGACGACATATGGTGCTATTAGGTCTTCTGGTCTATGCCTATTTTCTTACGTATAATCACCAACCGACGGTGGTACGTGCGCCTATATATATAAGGCAAGACTAGGGACCTAAAGTATTATGAAATATTCCGGATGAAAACCCTAACCATCATAGGATTTTCCATAATACCCTTAATTAAATAATAAACCAATAATACATTTACCAACATAATATATAAATAACTTAAGGGTCACATATAATTATCTTTTACTAAAGGATAATTCTTACACTTGTAAGTTATCTGAGCTTTGAAGGAGATCTAGCAATGATCGAGCTGTAATCACCATAATATTTTCTTGTCTCCGGTTCAACCAATCTCTTAAAATCAATCAATCGACAAGTTGATTTTGCCACATCTAAGAGCCCGAGAAAGAGCCTAAGAATAAGAAATGTTAGTTATCATGTGTATCTCTACAAAGTAACAAAAGTAAATAGTAAATAAACAAGGAATATAACATATGAGCTAACAACCATTTGCCATATTCGTTGATTCCATAATCCAACAAAATCCGCAATAATAGTCTAATATGGTCATACAGCTCACTATTAATACATCGGTATACGACTCATTATTAACACTCCTAAAGAATTCACAAAAAAAAAAAAAAAATTCTATAAAAATAAAACAAAAAAAGAATTCACAAAAAGAGAAGAGGTCTAATATTGATATACAACTCATTATTAATGCCATTAGAGCATGGAATAGCTTACCTCTGTAACATCAGCTGATAAAGTAAGAGATTTTGTACAATCAAAAACATGAACTAATTCAACGTTTGAATTGTAAATGCAGGCTTGAGAAAAATCGTTTGCTCTCAAATTAATTCCAAGTCAACTTCATTCAGAGAGCTTAAACTTTTTAGCACAAAAAACTTAGGCATACAGCCATGTACGTAGTTTGAGATATTCGAGTGATGAAGCCTAACTTTATTCTGCAATGAGGAATGTCAACTAATTCAAGACGTCTCAAGGAAGTTGAAGATATTATAAACGTAAATTCATCCATATTAGCACAGAAAAGATCCAGGTGCAAATGCTTTAATTAGCACTGGGCATCTGCTAATAAGCTTTTCAAAAGTTTCTTCAGATTGAAAATGAACTGAAACAAATTTTAGACTTTCAAGTCTTGGAAGGGAAGTAGGCAACCTACAATATATTGGCACCGAAATATAAGGGGACCATTCCAACTCCAATGATCGTAATGAAGCACACATGAAAACACGTATAGGTACTTCAAACGGTCTCCTGATATACCTAAAGACGTAAAGAAAGCTCACGGACATTTCTTGTATTTGCCGTGGTGATCCATGGAGTGACAAAGGACGGTGTTGAGACTAAAATAGCAAGTTGATGAGTTCTTGGCTTCTAGAAGCATTTCAACAAACACCTAACTAGGTGGTTAGTTAGTTAGAGTTAGTTACAAACCAATTGAGCTTGTGATTCCTATATAAGTGTAAATTAGGATCATGGAAACTTGATTAGTTAGTTTAATTTCGCTTTGATGTAAACATTTCCAGCAAATCGTTCTTATTTAGTTTTCCCGCCTTTTTCATATTCAAATTGGGGAAGAACACTTTAAGTGTTCTTGATCGATTCTTCATTCATTTCTTTGTTTCTGTTTCAATTCTTGATCAATTCAGTGTTAATCATGTCTTTCAACATGGTATCAGAGCTCAATTAGTATCCGCTGTCAATCTCGATTCATAAATTTTCGATTTCATAAATTTTCTAGAAAATTTCTTCAAAAAATTCTGCGATGTCAACTGCAAATTCTGGTAATTCGTTTGATAATCCGAGTTTAGTTCTGGTTCAACCGCTTCTCAAAGGAGTAGATAACTATAATCACTGGAAGAGATCTATGACAAAGATGTTGTCGTCACGAGGGAAACTCAGTTTTGTGGATGGTTCTTCAACCATGCCAGAAGTTACAGATGCTGGTTATGCAGCCTGGATGCAGTTGAATGATTTGGTACATTCTTGGCTAGTGAATTCTATGATTCCTACTGTTGCAGAAAGCGTGATGTATTTTGATACTGCTAGGGAAATATGGCTAGATTTACAGGATCGATTTGGTAGAAGAAACGCTTATAGACTTTCTAATCTTGAAGAAGAAATTGAAAAAACTAAGCAAGGTAATCTTACAGTGACTGATTACTATACAAAATTGAAGTCCCTATGGGATCAATATCTGATTCTTAAGCCTATTCCTCCCTGTATTTGTCCTGCATTACAAACTATAAGAGAGCAATATGATAATGCATACACTACAAGATTCTTGAAAGGTTTGAATGGGAATTTCAGCACAGTCAAATCTCAAGTGTTGATGACTCTGCCTCTCCCTGATATTAAAACTGCCTTTGTTATGGCCTTGAATCATGAGCAGCAGCTCAGTTATGCAACTAGTACAGAATCTGTGGTTCTTGCCTCTAAATTTGAACAGCCAGATTGTAATCAAGCCATGGGGAATTATAGACCTCCAAATCCAGGAAGAGGACAAGGCAGAGGTTCAACTAGTGCTGGAAGAAGTTTTCAAGGTGCTGGAAGGGGTTTCCAAGGGAATTCTAAGAGGCCTTATTGCACATACTGTGGCAAGGAAGGGCATACCATAGATAAATGCTACTAGAAATATGGTTTTCCACCAAATTTCAAGGGATATGGTAGAGGAAATGCAGCTGCAAATCATGTAGCTTGTGATCAAGATCCTGCAGAAATGGAATCAGTTGAGAATTATCAACAAGATCAGAATTCTGGTGACACTGCAATCACCAAAAATCAGTATGAACATTTACTTGCACTGATCCGTAACACCGCAACCCGCAAGCGATCAATGCAATTCGGTGGTTATGGTACCGGTAGGCATGATTCACAAGGGCAAGGTATCAAGGGCGCGTATGGTTCATTGGATCATTGATTCGGGGGCCACCGACCACATAACTTTTACTCTTAATAATATGGTTAATATCAAAAGAATTAACAATCCGAATGTTAATCTACCAAATGACATTTCGTTCCCAGAATCACACATGTAGGAAATGTGCATATCAATAAAGATATCACTCTATATAATGTCTTTTGTATTCCTACATTCAGCTATAACTTGATATCAGTGAGAAAATTAACAGTTGATAGTGGTTTGTCTGTTGTTTTTGAGACTAACAGCTGTTATGTGCAGGCACAACAAACTATGAGGAAGATTGGTACAACTAAGCTTCAGAATGGATTGTATATTCTTGAATCACAAGGCCTAGATAAAAGCATTACTCATATTCAAAAGTTTCTTGTTGCTTGTAATTCTGTAACAGACAATAGTTTGTGGCACTATAGATTAGGCCATCCTTCCATTGATAGATTGAAGGCTTTGAAAGTTTTAGATTCCAAATAAAGATGCCTGATTGTAAATGTACTGTTTGTCCTTTGGCTAAGCAAAGAAAATTCAAATTTCCTGTCAGTTAATCTTCTACTATGAATTGTTTTGATATTATACATGTAGATATTTGGGGGCCAAATAGGATACCCTCTGTTGATGGTGATAGTTATTTCCTTTCTGTTGTAGATGATTACAGCAGATACACTTGGATTTTCCTAATGAAAACCAAGGATCAGGCTGCTGGTCTTCTAAAAGATTTCTGTGTTTTTGTACAAACACAGTTTGACAGATGTGTTAAAACAATTAGGTCAGATCAAGGTGCAGAGTTTGGTATGAAAAACTTTTATAGACAGAAGGGTATAGTACACCAAATGGCATGTGTTAGGACACCACAACAAAATGGATTGATTGAAAGAAAACACCAACATATTTTGAATATGGCTAGGGCACTCAGAATTCAGTCTAATGTTCCCATAGAGTATTGGCATTATTGTGTCCTGCATGCTGTCTACTTGATCAATTTACTACCCACACCATTGTTACATAACAAAACACCTCACTCTATTTTGCATAATAAGGAACCTAGCTATGATATGCTCAAGGTGTTTGGTTGTTTATGTTTTACATCTACTACTTCTCAGGGTAGAGGAAAGTTTGAAGACAGAAGCACTAAATCAGTGTTTCTAGGGTTTGAAAATAACATCAAAGGATATAGAGTAATGAACATCCATACTAGAAATGTCTCAATATCCAGAGATGTGGTGTTCCATAAGCACTCATTTCCTTTTTCTGATATTCATTCATCTGATATTTCACATGATCTATGTCTTCCATTACCCTTGCATGATTCTGTTGGAATGACTGAACAAAGCATCAATACAGATGATACTTCATCTGATGATTCATCACTTCATTCTTTTGATAATCCTATAATACCACCACAAAGAAGATCAAGCAGACAAAGATCTGTACCATCTTACTTAACAGATTATGTTTGTACAAATCAAGTGAAGAGGACTTCACCTCACACTTTAGATCATGTTGTTTCATATACTAATTTGTCTTCCAATTATCAGGGTTTTATTGGCCAGATTTCTGAGGATAGAGAACCTACATCCTACAATGAAGCAGCTAAGGATCCTAGATGGCAAGAAGCTATGAACCTGGAATTAGCAGCTCTAGACAAAACAAATACATGGTCACTTGTTCCCTTACCATAGGGAACAAAGCCAATATGATGCAAGTGGGTTTTCAGAATCAAAAGAAAGGCAGATGGTTCACTAGAAAGATTCAAGGCAAGATTAGTTGCAAAAGGATTCACACAGACAGAAGGAATTGATTTTTGGAGACCTTTTCACCTGTGGCCAAACAGACAACAATCAGACTTTTTATGGCTTTAGCAGCACAAAAGGACTGGCATTTACATCAATTAGATGTCAATAATGCCTTTTTGCATGGAGATTTAGAGGAAGAAGTTTATATGAGGCCACCACCTGGTTTAACAGCAAATGGATTAGTTTGTAAACTTAACAGATCTTTATATGGATTGAGGCAAGCAAGTAGACAATGGAATGCAAAGTTAACCAAGAAATTATTGGATGATGGTTATAAGCAATCTCAAAATGATCACAACTTATTCACCAAAGGTCAAGGACACAAGTTTGTGGCTTTATTAGTCTATGTAGATGATATTGTTGTTGGAAGTTCAGATTTGACAGAAATTCAACACCTAAAAGATCTGCTGCATTCTGCTTTCACTATAAAAGATCTTGGAACACTGAAGTATTTCTTAGGATTTGAAGTAGCAAGAACAAAAGATGGCATAGTGATGAATCAGAGAAAGTACTGTCTGGATCTCTTGACAGAATTTGGTTTCCTAGATTGCAAACCAGTGGCAACACCAATGGACACCTCAAAGAACTTGACAGAAGTTGAAGCTCCACTTTTAGAATCCAACACTGTTTACAGAAGCTTAGTTGGAAAATTACTATATTTAGGGAACACCAGGCCTGATATAGCCTTCCCACTCCAACAACTAAGTCAGTTCTTGGCCAAACCAAATGAAGCTCATTTAAAAGCTGCTCACAGACTTTTAAGATTCCTCAAATCATCACCAGGAAGAGGATTATTCTTTCCTAAACAAGGCTCAGTCACATTAAAAGCTTTTAGTGATTCAGATTGGGCAGGATGCACAAAAACCAGAAGATCTACCACTGGTTACTTGGTTTATCTTGGGGATGCTCTTGTTTCATAGAAATCAAAGAAACAGCCAACTGTTTCTAGGAGCTCAAGTGAGGCAGAATACAGAGCCATGGCTATTACAACATGTGAGATCCAATGGTTGATTTACTTACTTAAAGACTTTCAGATCACATATTCTCAGATAGTCCATCTTTATTGTGACAGTCAAAGTGCTTTGGATATTGTAGAGAATCTTGTGTTCCATGAGAGAACAAAGCACATAGAAATAGATTGTCATTTTGTAAGGGAAAAATACACAGCAAAAGTCCTTGTCCCACTGCCTATCAACACAAAGGACCAGCTTGCAGACATCCTGACAAAACCAGTGGACAGCAAGACTTTGGACAGACTGATACAGGTCTTCCCATTCAAAGACATCTACAAGCCTGTTGAGACTAAAACACGCAAGTTGATGAGTTCTTGGTCAAGCTTCACCTGGATACAATCCATGTTCAGCTTGAGGGGGGGTGTTGAGACTAAAATAGCAAGTTGATGAGTTCTTGGCTTCTAGAAGCATTTCAACAAACACCTAACTAGGTGGTTAGTTAGTTAGTTAGTTAGTTAGTTACAAACCAATTGAGCTTGTGATTCCTATATAAGTGTAAATTAGGATCATGGAAACTTGATTAGTTAGTTTAATTTGGCTTTGATGTAAACATTTCCTGCAAATCGTTCTTATTCAGTTTTTCCGCCTTTTTCATATTCAAATTGGGGATCGATTCTTCATTCATTTCTTTGTTTCTGTTTCAATTCTTGATCAATTCAGTGTTAATCATGTCTTTCAACAGAATACAACAGCAATCCCATTCCAAAGAAAATTCATTTAGCAATCCACCATCATGGAAAAGAAAACACGTGTTAACAAATTGGACGAATTTCACATCATTAATATTCCCTCTTTCCTGCCGTAGACTATATATATTATGATAGAATTTCAAATTATGGACCGTCGTCCACAAAGATCTCCATCTTTTTGAAAGAATAGCAGTGGCGACAGCTTCTTCAGTGGGAAGAAAAGACAAAATAACACCTATAATTGAGTCCAGTAAAGTGTTGATCATATCAACCATATCATGATAGTTGTGTTTTTGTTTCTCAGAAGAATCAACGACAGCTTTTCCACCCATGTCGGCTCCTATTTTCTGCATGCCCTACTGCCGGAAAGAATTCACGACACACCTATTTTCTACCCCTTTTTTCTTCTACCTAGATATATATATTAGTAGTAATAAAAGAAAAACATTAAAAAAAATCTTGCTAATTAACACCACCTTTACTCGTGAAATTTTAGGGTGGTCCATGTGCAAGAAGTTTTGAATGGCCAATCCAAGACTTTCAAAGTGATACATTGGTGGAAAGTTTTACGGTAGGAGGCCATTTTAGAATGTTGGATTCCTATTGATTTTGGTGCACCAACTAGGATTTGCACTAGGTCCAACATAAAATTTGTGCCTTTATCATGCGGATCCACTAACTCAATCTGTTTTTATATTGTCGGACTTTAATTTTAGCTTGTTTTCATGTTTTTTTATAAGGGTATAATGATTATAAAAGACAATAGTGGAAAAAATATTGTTAAAAAAATTGGATTGAAAAATGGTGAAAAAGAAAAAAAGACACACCTGAAAGGACAAAATTACCCTTATCATATTTAACAACTTTAATTCCATTGTAAAACAAATCCATTAAAATTAATTTACTTAAGCTTTTTAATATCAAACAAATCCACTACCAAATAAATCCACTAAAACAAAAAACATAAAACGAGCATACTTTCCAAATCAGGTGGAATAACGACAACAATGGAAGGATTTCCCATACAATGGATTCTTTTTCCCGAATTTTACTCTTAGCAACTCCTATGTTTGAAGCAAGATGTTGTCTAATGAGACCCCGAATTACAAATGTCTGGAAAAGTTCTATTGCTATTTCTCGGGGCAATCCACATCGATGTAATGAAAGTGAAGGCCCCACAACAATGACGGAACGCCCAGAATAATCGACTCTTTTGCCAAGCAGAGTCTCACGAAATCTTCCCTCTTTGCCCTCAATTACATCGGAAAATGACTTATAAACTTTATTATGACTATCCTTCATTGGTTGACCGCGAATTCCATTATCAAGAAGGGTATCCACGGCCTCTTGTACTAATTTCTCCTGACACATTAGTAATTCCGCGGGTGTAGATCTACTTGTTTTACAATTTGTCACATCATCCGCTTTAACGCTATTTTGTCACGTAAAGTCACGTTACTCTCGTAATAAAAACCTCCAAACACATCAAAAGTCCACATACACTCTTCTACGAAAATACACTGGAGACACAAACCTTACTCAGCAGTACTATCCATAAAAGAGGAGTCTCTGTGCCCCCACTAAAATTACCTAAAATACCCCCACACATTTCCAGACAAGCTCAATTCTCTCTTTTTTTTTCCGAGTCTCACCGAATTACATCAAGACTCTTTCTGTAGTTATACTGTGGCCATCTCAGCATTCCTGAACTCAAAAACAAATCTCAGTGCTGCCAAATAGCTCAATCAGGGTTTTAAAAAAAAAAAAGTAAGCCTGCCCTTTTTGTTTTTTTAACTTAAAATACCCCTATATATGCATATCTATATAAACAATATTCTTCTTCTTTCTTTGCTAATGTTAGTTTGTAATTTCGGGTTGTAATAAATACCCGGAAATTACATATTCGGCTCGTTATCAACTTTAACACTGGGTTGTGAGGCGAGGGTGAGTTAACCAGCAGCTACAGCATCAGCTCGAGGTCCAGCATCGAGTAGCTGACGAAGCTTTGCTCCTGAATGCTTGTTGTTGTTGCTGTTGTTGTTATCAAACATCTCACATTCATCATTTGCTGCTCTGTTATCAACAGAACCAGAATTGTTGACTCTTGCTAGTAGGTCAGCTGTACCGATAGGATGCATTACAGTTTCATTGACCTTATGCAGGCTCAAATCTATTGTCGGGCCGAGCTTAGCGTTCTGTAGCTTCTCCTGAGAAATAATCGAACGTTTTGGAAATTAAGTTTTTGGAATAGAAAAGGACAATCTAGGTTACATGGGTATTGGATACGAGTGAGTGAAGGATACGCAGATATAGGATACATGGGTGCGGGATTTTCGTAAAATATAGGATACGGGTACGAAAGGCGTTTTGGTAAATACTGAAAATACAAGGACCAAGTTGTACATAAGAAAATTATAAAGACCAAATGGTGTCCTAATGTGTGAACGGTGCATTCCTAAACAAGTGGTTTTCCATTGAAAAGTGATTTATTGTTTTTGAAAACCACTTGTTTAGGAATGCACCGTTCACACGTTAGGACACCATTGGAAGGTGGTAGGATACGGGTACGAAAGGCGTTTTCATTAGGACATACTACGTATGATGGTAACTGCAGTTGTTTTGATGTGGGTGGAGCTTGAAGTGCTCACTTAGGCACAGTTGAATTTTCCTTTGTTTGATAGGAATTGGCCTTTTTGGACTTTTACTGATTTTCTCACCAATGGGCTTTGTTTTTTCAACTTTTTCCATTATTGTGTAGCATGGTGAGGCAACGCCTAGGCGCCTTAGCTTCACCTAGCGCTTTAACAATTATAGGAAAAAACCTCGAGCAAGATTAAAAGCATACCATCAATTTAGCGTTTTCCAGCCTCAGTAGCTCCGAATTTCCCTTGATTCCATTGATTTCTGATACCAGAGTCATGTTTTCAGCACTTAAAGCTTGGACCTTCTTACCCAATTCTTCAGCCTCTGCCTGAAGCCAAATACAGAATGTGAAAATGCGGGTTTAAACGAGATTAGCATAAGACTGTTTAACTGCAAGTTTGCAAATGTGTATACTTACCTGTTTTCTCAGCCTGGATCTCCTTGCAGATTCTCGGTTTGATTGCTTCCTCTTTTCACGCTTGAGATCTTTCTCATTCTGAATATGTAACCCAAGAAAATTCATTAATACTTCTTTTCGGAGAAACCAAATCACAAACCAAAGCAATTTCATTACATCACATGCCAAGACCTAAGTTGCACACGTACCGATATGTGAACATGGGATACGAGAGGGTATGGGATTTTTAAAATTATAGGATATGGATTATGGATACGTAGGGCATATGCGTAAATATATAATAAAACTATAATGGTTAACTAATAAATAATTTAACACAAAAAAAGTAGTGGTTTTCTTCATCTCGTATAGTTTTTCATCATTTTGGGCAGCTTCCATTCATTATCTGCCGGTTTTCACTCAATTTTCAAAATAGTTCTTCGTTTCACATATCTGAGTTAAGGATATGCATATCCGAATCCTGTATCAAACTTTTAAAAATTATGAATTCGCCCCCAGAGGAGTATACTAAGTATCCTATGCATATCTATGTCGAACACGTATTGAATACAGGACACAGTACCAGACATAAGTATCCGTGCATCGTCTACCACTGCCCACCATTTATCTAGCAGCAGGAATCAAATGCTATTCCAGGGCTGAGCTTGGGTTGGGTTGGGTTGGGTCAACTTGGGTTGGGTTTTTACATAGTATAAGTCGGGTTGGTTCAAGAAAAAACTAACCCAAACCAAACCGAACGACTATAAAACCCAATGGGCTGGTTCGGGTTAGTTTCGGGTTGGTCTGGGTTGGGTTTCGGGTTTTCATCCATAAAACATGCATCTATCATAAAACTTTTATGCTATAAAATCCACACACATGTATACATCAAAATTCGAATTTCATATCATATGTTCATAACTATAATCGCTAAAGAGAACACTATTTTAGGAAAGAACCGTTAAAATTTGATAATTAAGAGCCCAACATATAACAAACCAACAACATATAGAGATAATAATTAAAGATCAATAGTCATACATGAAAAAAACATACACATAAATTTTTTTCCGAAGAAAGGTCAAACAATCGTAGACGGAAACCGAAAATGAAATGATAGCAGCAATATGATAACTCCCTTTTACTTTGGACGGAATATATATATACACACACACACATCGAGTCGGGTTGGGTTGGGTCAACCCGAATAAAAAATAAAAAACACCAAACCAACCCAAAATGTATTTGGTTTGGGTCAAAACCCAACCCAAAAAATTTGGGTTTCAATTGGTTTGGGTTTTCGGGTTGGTTCGGTTTGGGTTTTGGGTTGGATTGGGTTCATTGGGTTTTCTGCTCAGCCAGCCTATTCCAGAAAGGAAAAAGAGAGCATATGAAAGGCCATACAATCAACGATTTTCGAATAATTTACACACCTGCATCCAGGCTTCACCAGGTATTACAGCACAAGCTTGTGGAGAATTAGCTGACACAGTCTTAACATTCATCGCACCACAAGAATTTCCAAGCTCGAGCGCAGTAGTCATTTTGGGAGAGAGTGTGGGTCCCACTTTCTCAATAGCATTACTTAGAACAACAGGAGTCGTCATAACCTTTCGACAAGACCCAACCACCAGTTCCTCTGAAGGGAGTGAAGTCCTTAATGCCACATGCTTTCTTTCCTCGGCTGTCAAAAATTCAGAGGAGATACAACAAACATTTCAATGGAGGAAAATAAAATTAAAAGACACTTTTATAGTGCATAAAAAGAGCTAGATGAATTGATAACTAGGTATCTTAAATTTAAGAAAGGAATAAAAAAAATTACCTTTATGTGGAGATTTTTCACGGTTCCTTTTCTTTCCCTTAGTACACACCTAGATTGTTATAGCATATTAGAATGGGTTTATATTTTTAACAACAAATCAACATTTTAAGGAATTAATTTTCACCGAAGTGCTCACCGCAACTGGGATCTCACAACTCCCATCACTTGAACCTTCAAACTCCACACTGCAAGACGCACAATGAACATAAAAAGATAAAAGGAATCATTTATCTTATATTCAAGGCCGTGTATAGGTTAAACTTGGACACCCCCCCCCCCCCCCCCCTATAGCTTATTCCAGGAATTCTAGAACATAGTTTGAACAAGTCCACCAACCTCTGTGACCTTCCATGGCTGTCGTCACCACTTTGGGCATTCCCGTTGTCAATCGACATTGCAAGACCATTAAAGCCCTTCAACTTAGACATCAAACCTTGCTCACCATTGGCCAATGGCTTTGAAGGAGTCTCCATGCTCAAAGGGATTGCAACCTACGTGAACAAGATCAAGTAAACCCAAAAACGTCCCCAAAATCAGGATCCCTTAGTAATATGTTAAGAGAAAATAAAGTATAAACATGTTACCATAGCTTCACTTGTCAGAGACGAAGGAACAATACTGTGACCATTAGCATGTGGCGAGCCCTAACGTACAAATTAAGAGGAGGGTAAGAACATCAAATCAAATTCAATCACTGAAAATAACAGGATCTGCGAACAAATTTACAAATGGGTGCAAGAATTCGGTGCTAAAGAGTATTTTCTATCGCAAAAGTAAGGAGGAGAAATCTCCAGCCCATTATCGACCTACACACAATGGACTTCTTACAGCATGGAAAATGAGAGGCAAAAAGAAACTTACCATAGGAACTCCAGGATGAGGATGAACACCTCCATGAGCATACATTGCAGCATAAGGTGCACCATAAGGTGGCATCATAGGCTGTAAAATGGAACCTTGAATTAGCAATGAAATTACCATGCAAATTACCGATTGTAAGCCAACAGCCGCTCAAACAAAGTCCGATATGAAAAAAAAAAAAAAAAAAAAAAAAAAAACTTGTTTAGCATGTTATAGATTAGAAAGTAACCTGCAGTGGTCCCCACATGTAAGGATGAGGGGGATGACCATTTGGCACAGGTGAGTTGAAATAAGGAGGTACGGGAACTCGAGGACCATAGTACACCTATACAAAGAGAAGTCAATTGTCAATAAACTGCACAGGAAACGTTTGATGCATATAATTTTTGGCTTAGCAAGACTAAACACATCAATAATTGCATGATAAAAATAACCTGCATTGCCGCCCAATCAGGATAAACATGGAGATTAGGCTGATCCTGAAAATGAATAATAATAATAATAACAATAATAATCAGTTTCACGTGAAGGATGAAAAAGAAATGATTCATGAATCCAGAATATGCAAATTGTTCACACTTTACCACCCAGAATTATTCTATTATGTCAGTAATCTTTCCCAGCAGAAAAAACATGTATAAGGCCATTAGTGCATACATACCTTTGCAAGTGAAGATGTTTTCTCCGGCTTGGATGACTTTGTTTCTTCACTGCTTCCCATTTAATCAACAAATAGATATACAGACAGAGCCTAGGAGAAAAAAAAAAAAAAGATATAAAAGAATCAAACAGTCAGATCTATGAACTACCAATCATAATGAGCAAAGAATCTTGCTAAATATACCACTTTTAAACAGATAATAAGATGAAGCTCCAAGTTAACTGTTTGAAAACAAATTGATTATAATTTTGTCTTTAATTCTCCCTATATGTACTTCTAACAAGTATATTCAGTCAAGTTTCTCTACTCTGTCCACCTCCTTGTCACCCAAATCCAAGTTCACATCCCAGCTCAATTCTCAACATAAGAGCTCTTTTCATCTTCACAGATTAAGCTGATTCAGACTAATTAATGAATAATAAAGGTTACCTGAGTTTTGCACAGTTTATCACAAAACCAAAACTTAAAATCAATAATAGATCTCTTCAAAAAAAAAAAAAAAAACATAATAAAGACAAAACAAAAAAGAAAATTAGGGGCCATCCAACTGATTCTGAAAAAGAGAAATCAATTGGAGGACATCAATTAGTTTGACAAACAAAAAAATGGAAAATAAAATAGACAAAGGCAGCAGAATTGCAATTTCATGGTCCACCATGCTCAACCTCCCCAAAAGAACAAAAATGAAACAACAAAAAGAAACCATCAAATCTAACTCCCAATCCCCAATCTGTACTATACAAGAGAGAGAACCGTATCTTACTCCACCCTAAGCCATAGCCATAGATGCAAGTTCCAGATTCCAGAATTCGTTTAGATGTGACGTCATGGTAAGTAAGATCTTACCTACCTGAATTATACACACCACCACCAACACCAAAACAAACTCCGAACTAGCACAATTAATTCCAAAATAATCCATAAAAAAAAAAAAAAAAATAAAAACACACACACACAACAATAACAAACAACCAAAATATGGCGGCAAATCAACAGACTCAACGAAACCTCTAGATCACAAACAGTACTTAACACTTCCAGCAAAAAAAAAAAAAAAAAAAAAATACACGAACAAAAAAAATAATACAATTACAGTAGTTTCGAAGAAATACCTCAAAAATCAAATCGTCGGCTTGTTAGAATTGAAAATCCACAACAATTCCGATTAACAGCTTGTTGATTCTCCTAAAAAAACTAGCATTTTCATTTTCTACGTGTAATTTGTATGTATATTTTTTTTAAAAGAAGGAAAAGCGAAGAAAGAGGGTGGAGAAGAAAAAGAAAAGATTTGTTGTTGTGGTATGCGTGTGACCTTCCACGACGACGGTATGGAGGAGAGCTGGAGAGAGCGAAGTTTTGTTTACCAATAAAGGATATTTTTTTCATTGAAATGAAACGAAAACTAAAAAAAATAGAGAGAAGGGGGCGCCAAGACAGCGGTGCACGTCAGCGACACGTAGATTTACCAATAATAGTTTTTTTTATTTATTTATTATTATTTAAGTCTTTTTAAAGAGTTTTTTTTTAAGAATTGTTATTTAAATTATAAAAGGGGGTCGAGGACCAGAATGATGAAATAAGATTAAAAAAAAAAAAAAAAAAAAGGATAAAAACGCGCGTATTTATTCTACTACTATTACTACTACCACATATAAGAACACAAAAAAGAATACGTACGCGTTTTTGTCCTTCTCAACCATTATTTTTTTTTCTTGTCTTTTTTTTCCATTTTAGATTAAAAACAATTCTTCTACGACTTTTAACTAAATTTTAAATGTAAAAATAATATTATATTAAGTCGAGCATATCATGAAAGTTTATGGAAAATATATAGTATTACACTTTTTCAGAAGAATATAGTATTATAGTTTAAGGAAGTTTTTTTTTTTTTTTTAATGATATAATCATTTTAGATATGTTGTATCAAGTGTGGTGTATATTATTGCTAAAAAAAAAGTGTGGACATCCATAAAAAAAATATGTCCCAAACAAATCGAGACGGAATGAGTATTATTTTCATTTTTATACTCTTCTTCTCCATTAAGTAAAAGAGCATATAATGAAAAAGGAATAGAAATTCAAAGATATTAATGCATTTTATTTTTACTCTGCTTCACATTATAAGAAAGTCTATAACAAAAAAAGATATAGTACACATCAACTGATGAAAACTTTCTTGCAGGTTGTATAATAAAAGAAAATCCAAAGTCTAAAAATGTTGTAAGTTTGTTTACATAAATGCTATGGATGTAACAAAATTGCATCACAAAAATTCGTAAAATATTAGAATATATTATGAAGATATCTTGAAATAGTGTCGGTCTCGCGAAAGATCGTAGAGGTATCACATCAGAGGAATGGAAGTGAAACTTAATTTATTTATTTATAACTTTTTAGGGAAAGTGAATGATATTTATATTTTATTAAAAATAGGGTGATTATCGAACTCTGATTCTAGTATACAAGAAATATAATAACTTCGATCCTTACGTAAAGTCATTCACTTTTTAAGTAGATGTTAAATTTCATTGTATTACAACTTATTATGTTAAGTTTTGAATGTATTATAAATGAACTTGAGTTGTGAAAAGTAATAAGAATCCATTGCATCTTTAATTTATTTCGTTTTATGTTTAAAGTTTGAACCATGTAAATGAATTAAATATATTATTAGTTTCTAGTAAAGTAAAAGTACTTTTTGGCACTCAAAAGAAAGAGTTGTGCGGTGGTCTTGCTCTTGCCACCTTGCCATTACCATACATCAATAAAGCGACAAAAGCTATTGAAAGACTACAACTAAGGATGTTGATATATCACAAATTAGAGATGAGTCACTAAATTCATATAAGTCAAGATCAAATACTATAATTATCATCATATTAATTGTGTGTTGCAGATACATCGTACCATTGAATAGATATTCTATAATATAGTGTAAATAAATATGTGTTTGAGCTTATAAAATAAAATATCGGTCTAAAAAGAATGATACAAGTGTTATAATCACGTTGTTTGTGCAACTGATTGTCTCTTTTGAATATGAAGAAAGGGTGTTCTCATTCTTGTTACATTGAACATTGATTGATGAGGGTAAGAATTATTGGAATGATTGATGGTGTTCTATATCAGTGTATTAGACTCTTGGGATTCTAATCATATGCCTATAAGAGGATCGGGTCACCTCCGACCCTTATCAAGTTGTTTCCATGGATCGTTCAGTCTTACATTTCGACCACGAGACTTTGAAGCATGGTAATAACCTCGTACATACTCGGTCAAGGCTTGAGATATCTTTTACAGGGTCTCTGAGTGTTTACTCGACTCTCGACTCTCGACATCTTACATGGTCTATGAATGTCTACTTGACCCTTAATCTATTATGGCATGTTTGTTAGGCAAGAATGGAATGAAATGAAATTGAATGATTTTTTATTTCATTCCAATGTTAGTGTATAATTATGAGGTAATGAAATTGAATGAAAAATGTCTATTTTCATTCCTTCTAAAAATTAATGGAATGCGATGGAATAATGAAAATCGGCAAAAATATGGGTGATGGGGTAAGAGAGAGTGGGTGGGTGGTAGGGGGTAGGGTAGGTGAGATGGAGTAGGATAGGCAGGGGTGAGTTAAGGTAGGATGGGTGAGGGTAGGTGATGTAGGATGGATAGGTAAGGTATGGTAGAGTATGGTGGTAGGTAGGGAAGGGTAGGGTAACGAGGTAGAGTAAGTTGGGATAGTGAGGTAGGGTAGGATCGGTGGGTGGTATAGTATGTTAGGGTAGTGAGGTAGGGTAGGGTGACAACGAGGTAGGGTGCGGTGTGGGTGATTGGTAAGACGAGTGTTGTGGTAAGGTAAAATGGGTGGTGGGGTAGGGCTACCCCACCGCACACATTCCACCATATCCTACTTTATGAACCATATCATACTCTACCTCACATAACCTTAATCCACTACTCTACCCTACTCAACATTCAATGTGTCAAATTTTATATAATTTATTTTATTTCATTCCTTCACATTCATTACACAGTAATGAAATGAATTTATCTTATTTCATTCATATTATATTATCCCATTTCATTTCATTCATGCGTAACAAACATGCCGTTAGTATTTGCTTGAACTACATATGGACAAGTGTGTTCTAAACTCCATCTTCGAGACACTTTCGTCATGCTCCAAGGCTCGTAGTGAGTGTATAAGACACGTTTTCCATATTATGGCAAGTTGCAACAACTGGTGGTCACTCGTCTCATCACTTAATATCAGTGTCAATCATGGAGCAGATCAACCTTAACTTCATTACTTGACGTGCTTAGTCAGTTTCTCCTAAAATCGCCTCACGATGGCTATTCTCACGCCATTTCCAACATGTCATCACTGCCTTACCCGGTATTTGTTGGAAAAAATTGGTACTTAGGATATTGACAAATTAAGAAGAAACTCTAAGGCACGCAAAGCGTTGTCTTTAAAGAGATGTTTCGTTCCACGCAAATGTCACTTAGGGATCAAATGAAAATCTCGCTCGGAATTCAATGGAGGTGTTTGATTCAAACTGTGACTTGTTGAATCAAACCCGAGGACACTCGGAATTTTGTCTAATGATGCTTTCAAACTATATCATTTTCGTTTGCATGCTTGTACCTTTTATAGGCTGAAGGTTTCACGAAATGAGGTACTCCTACACGAAAGGGTAAAACTCATATCAGTTCGGCCAAACAATGCAACTCGTGGCTTCATGAGGTGTATATTTTGACAGGTTCAAGAATCTGAATAGATGCATTAATCCAAAAATGCATGAATCCCTTCATGAACTTGTGCATGTTTCTGTTTAGCTTTCGGGGGTGTTGCCCCCGAGCCCCCTTAGTTGGCGCTAATATTAATTCGTACGGCAACTCGTATACAAATGACAATTAAAATATTTACTTATGAAAAAATATCTTAAAATTTCCCCATATTTTTCAGAAAACATTTTACTTGTAAAAAACCAAATGAATGAAGCGGCTGCATCACCTAAATGGTTGCCTACGTACTCCTTTTGGGATCAAGACATCATAGTTCATGCAGATACGGACTGAACATCATCGTAGAAAATCATACATGGTGAACGATACACGTATACTTCCTAACAAACGATAACGACTTTTTACATTTATGGCTTTTGGATTGCATAATGGAATCCGAAATAACTACTTTTGGCAACGGAAGAATGGAATATGAAAATGGATGATTCTTGATTCTCATATATAAATCACGAAGATTTGATTCCATTCCATTCCACTGTCTAAACGCAAGAATTGAAGATAACATTCCATTCAAACCATCCCATTCCATTCCATTACGATCAATCCAAACGAGCGTGTAACTATTGTGACTTGATTCTCTAATATAAATTTACGAAACGAGTGTTATTCTTATAGGTTTGGTAGGTTTCATCACCCTGAAAAAATAAACATCCAAACATAAGTAATATATCATAATCTCTCAATTCTTAAAAAATGTATTATATTAATAGGTTTAATAGAGCACTTTTTTCAAGTACCGGTCGACACTTATATATTGTCATATATATATATATATATTGATAAAATCAAATACTAATCTTTTTGGATGATGACTAATTAACTACTCAATAAGATGAAGACAATGATCTATTCTTGGTAAAGGCTTACGTTTATTTTAACGTTTTCTAGAAAAAAAATTAAATGATTGTTTAATGATTTTAGTTGATAAATTAACCTAACTTGATGTAACAAGTTATATAAGTTTTATATTATTTTAATATGAAAGTCTAACTCAAACGTTTGAAATCTCGACTCGATTAGTTCACGAGTTTATTGAACATTATTATATTCTATTAAAAATATATATTTCTTTGTATTTTTTCTTAATTTTTTTGACAATCTAACTCAAATACTTTAACACTTAACATTTTATCGAGTTTTTTAGCTCTAATTCGAATTTTAAAGTGCTTAATTTTTTTTTGAGCATAATTGAACCTCATTCGAGCCGATCTTCAATAATTATTTCCTTGCTGATTAATGTTTTGATTAATTGCTCAACTCAATCAATAAATATTTAATTCGACTCAAATTGTTTACGTCCCTTAATTCACATCTAGAGAGACCATATATGCTTTGTTACAGTTTGATGTATGACACTATTTTGTCTTTTCATACATCTATAACGTGAGATGTTTTTATGTGATATATCTACATATATTGAATTGACATCTGGATCATACGGTTTGAATTCAGTTTCAAAATAAAAAATCGAGATCTCGTTACATGATACACGCCGCATATGACGGATATACACAATAACTTGATGAGTAGAGAAATATATATAGATATATATATATGAGCATGCATGGTGTGCTGGCACAAGCATTCACCAGGCTTGGAAATATAAAAGTAATAAATACAAGCCCACATGTCCACATACACGTGTAATAATTGATGGAGCAGATCTACACGTCGTGGAGTGAATGAATGAAAGGTTTAATTTTTGACAAGCCAACTCATATGCCACAAGTCAGGTGGCTTCAGATTACTGGTAAGTAAGCACAAAACTATGTAGTAATCACAATTAACATTAGAAGAGTGATGGGATGATATTACAATCAAAGAACCTCTTAATCAAATAACTGCTTATATTATGTATGATATATATGTATGTACACGAGATCGTAGGAAGAGGCGGTTACAAAAATTATTGGATACGGGTTGAGGATTGGGAGCGATACATCGTATTTACAAATTTATAAGTATTAATTATAAAAAATTTAAGCATGATTACGGGTCAAAATAAATGTTTAAAAACATTAACGGGTCAATACTTTGGTCCGTAGAAAGTTGTTTATGGCGATGCATATATTTTTCTTTTGACTCAAATGAGACACACATCAATTGCTTATTATATTTAAAGCTTTTAATTGTGACACATATGTGACTCCTTATGTTGGAGTTTTTAGAGTAGAATTTCCCATTTTCTGGGAGGTTCTAACACGAAGACTCCAATATGGAGAGTTACCGCGTAAGGCCTTGATACGATCACACAATTTCATTCTCGCAACGAAATCGCGTCCCCGTTAAGTAACAAGTATTAAGTTGTTATTATGTTTATTTAAGTTACTAGTTTACCCTTTCTTGATTCACAAGGTATGGGCCTGTTGTGGTGTAATTGGGCCTATGGAAACCTAGATATATATATATATATATATATATATATATATATATATATATATATATATATATATATATATATGTACTTAACATTTATTATGGTTGATGTAATGAGAAATACCTAATTTATCAACTTGGTATCGGAGCTGCTATGGCTACCGCCGCTTCTGGAACCGGAGAACCACCGGTATCCACCACTGCATCTCAAGCTCCTCTCATTCCTTCCACCCTTACAACCGGAGAATCATCCACCACTATCACACAAACCCCTCTCCCTCAAATTTCCCAAATCTCAAATGTCGCACCACCAATTTCACTAAATCAGTTTGGCACCATTTAGTTCGGCACCGGTGTCATCCCCGAACCCTATATTCCATCTTCACTTTTTGGGTCTACCTCACGATTGGAACTTCCATCCTTTCTTCGATCCACAACGCCTCCTGTTAACTCCTCTATTGGATCTGCACCCTTTGGAAATCATCTCCCACAACCCTGTTCGGTTAAGCTCGACAGGAACAACTTTCTCCTTTGGAAATCAACGATTCTTCCGATTGTTCGTGGTCATCGACTTGATGGGTATCTTCTGGGAACAGCCTCTCCGCCACCATAATTTCTGATGTCTACCACCACTGGTCCGTACTCTATGTCAACTCCGATCAAGAACCCAGCTCATGAAACCTGGAACATCACCGACCAACTTCTTTTAGGGTGGCTTATGAGTTCGATGACTGAACATGCTCTAACTGAAGTCATAGGGTGTTCTACCTCTCGTGAAGTGTGGGTTACCCTTGAAACCCTATTCAACAGTCAATCCGAAGCTAAAATGCTAGAATTGAAGACTGCCTTAACAAGGACTGAAAAAGGCAACCGATCTATGATGGACTATCTGGCTCTCATGAAATCTTATTCTGATGGTCTCACTGCAGCTGGCTACCCCATTACTAAAGCTGAGCTTATTCTTGCTGCACTGGGTGGACTTGGAAAGGAATATGAGTCGGTTATTGTGAATCTCACCTCTCGAATAGGTCATTTGTCCTGGCAAGAAGTTCAAGCACAGCTCCTCACACATGAGCACTTAGTTGCTAGGTTTAATCCTTCTACTGGTTCAGACTTTGGACATTCTGCTCATGTAGCCACTAACAGAGTTTTTCAATCTGGTAGAGGAAGCTTTCAGAATCATAGGGGAGGATATCAAGACTCTAATAGAGGTAGAGGAAGAAACTCTGGCAAAGGCAGAGGTAGAGGAGGCAGGAATGGTAACAACAACTCAAGCTCTAATTCTTCATCCTCCAATTCCAACTCCCCTAAGCCTACATGTCAAATTTGTAACAAGGTTGGGCACATTGCAGCAAAGTGTTGGCACAGGTTTGACTCAAATGTGAACCCTACTGGTGATGATGGATCTCCAAGGAATGCTGCTTATCTTGCATCTCCAGATACTGTTGGAGACCCTAGTTGGTATGCGGATAGTGGTGCAACCACCATGTGACAAACCGATCTCAACAATCGCACATTAACTCGCCTATGAAGGATCGGATGCCTTAACTATAGGAAATGGTAAGCACTTGCCTATTGCTAACACTGGCCACACAGTCCTACACACACCTTATTCTTCTGTTAAACTTAAGGATATTCTCCATGTCCCTCAAATAACTAAGAATCTTATTTCTGTCTCTAAACTTACACATGATAATCTGTGTTATATTGAGTTTCACTCTGGTTTCTGTTTTGTTAAGGACAAAATTACAGGGAAGGTCCTTCTGGAAGGCAAACTTAAAAACGGTCTCTATCAATTGTCTCTTCCTTCAGCCAAAGTTTTGAGCTCAAGTTCTCCTCCATCCCAGCAGTCTTCTCAGTCTCTCAAAGCAAATCTTCATCTAATCAGTGTTTTGAGTCAGTCTTTTGTCTGTTCTAAGTCCAGGAAAGAGTCTGTAAATCTCTGGCATGAAAGGCTTGGCCACCATTCATCCAGTGTCTTAAATCTTGTTTTAAAGCAATGCAATATAATTTCAAATGATGTTTTTAAATTCTGTGATTCCTGTCAACTAGGGAAAATGCATGCTCTTCCTTATGCACGTTCCTCTAATAGAGCTGAACATGCCCTTGACCTCATTCATGCTGATCTCTGGGGACCATCCCCAGTTCACAGCCATAATGGTTACTCTTACTATATTCAGTTTTTGGATGATTTCAGTAGGTTTGCTTGGACCTATCCTCTAAAAGCCAAGTCTGATGCCTGGCAGGCTTTCCAACATTTTAAAGCTCTTGTAGAAAATCAGTTCACCACTAAGATTAAGATCTTTCAGTCTGACTGGGGAGGGGAGTTTAGGACATTTGAACCACACCTAAAAGACCTTGGAATCCTTTTTAGACACCCATGTCCTCATGCTCATAGTCAAAATGGGAGGGTAGAACGAAAGCATAGACACATAACTGAAATGGGACTGACCATGTTAGCTAAGGCCTCCTTACCACTTAAATTCTGGTGGCATGCCTTCCAATATGCCACATACCTCATCAACATATTACCTACACCTCTCCTTGAGCAAAAATCTCCTTTTGAACTTCTTCTAAAAAAACAGCCTGACTACAACAGCCTTAGAGTTTTTGGATGCTCTTGCTTTCCTTACTTGAGGCCCTTCCAAACCCAAAAATTCCAGTACCACACAACCAAATGCATCTATCTTGGTCTGAGTCCAAATCACAAAGGGTTCCTGTGCTTTGATCCTGTCACACAGAGAATGTATGTCTCTAGAGATGTTAAGTTTAATGAATCTGAATTCCCTTCTCTTAAGAAGCATATCAGCCCAAATTCCATCACTACCATCCAGGGTCTTCCCACCACTTCCTATTCTTATCTTCCAATTCTGCCAACTTCTAACATAACCTGTAACTCCAATGATCCAGCTCCAAGCTCAACAGTTCCTTCACCAGAAAAGTCACATACCCCTGTTACTGGTCCTAGTCCTACAACCTACACACATTTCTCTCCTACTTCTACACCTTCAGACACATCTTCTTCTACACTCTCTCCTACATCCTCTGTTAATTCTCACCACTCACCTGATCACACTGTGTCCACTCAGTCACCTACTTCTGAGTCCCCTCAGTCACCCCAAAATGTGCATCCTATGCAAACTAGAGCAAAGGCTGGGATTCACAAACCAAAGAAAATTCTCTCCTACATTGCACATAGCAAGTGTTTGCCTTATCCTACAGAACCTACCAAGGCATCTGAGGCCCTCAAGGATCCTACATGGAAGAAAGCCATGGATGAGGAGTATCAAGCCCTAAATATTAACAAAACCTGGGACTTGGTTCCATCATCCCCTGATCAGAAACTTGTTGGGAACAAATGGGTGTTTAAAGTAAAGTTAAATCCTGATGGAACTGTTGCCAAGCATAAAGCCAGACTTGTAGCAAAGGGTTTTAGTCAAACTTATGGTCTTGACTATTTTGAGACCTTTAGCCCCGTTGCCAAGGCCCCCACAATTAGGGTGATACCGACCGTGGTCGTCTCCCTACAAAGGCCAATTCACCAACTTGATATAAACAATGCCTTCCTAAATGGAAATCTCACAGAGAAAGTTTTTATGCCTCAACCTGAAGGTTATGAAGATCCCTCCAAACCTAATCATGTTTGCTGCTTAAGGAAGGCCCTATATGGTCTTAAGCAAGCTCCTAGGGCCTGGTTTGATGCCCTTAAAACTCAACTCCTACAATGGGATTTCAAACAGTCCAAAGCAGACTCCTCTCTCTTTATCTTTCATCATCGACCCAAGATTTTGTATGTGCTCATCTATGTTGATGACATACTTATCACTTTGAAATGACAAGAAAGATTATAGCCGATTCACCCATCTCGTCGCACTCTAAATTTGCTCTTAAGGATCTTGGACGGATAAGTCATTTCTTGGGTCTTCGGGCCTATAGGGACACTTCTGGATTGTTCCTTCATCAAAGCATGTATGCTGCTCAACTGCTGGACAAATTGAATCTAGGGAACATGAAACCCTGTCCTACACCTTTGGCTACTACTGCCAAACTGTATTCAGAAGACAGTCCTATCATGCAGAATCCTTCCCTTTACAGGAGCATCTTAAGGGCATTACAATATCTCACTCTAACTAGACCTGATCTGACTTTTGCTGTAAATGTTTTAAGTCAATTTATGCAGTCACCAAGAGAAGTACACTGGCAATCTCTTAAGAGAACTCTCAGATATGTGAAAGGTACACTGCAATATGGGCTACATTTCAAGGCTTCACCAGCTCACTATATTCATGCCTACTCAGATGCTGATTGGGGATGCAACTTGATTGACAGAAAGTCCACAGCTGGCTATTGTGTGTATTTAGGTGAGTCCCTTGTCTCCTGGAGCTCAAAGAAACAGCAAGTTGTTGCTAGATCAAGCACAGAGAGTGAGTATAGAGCACTTGCCAATGTTGGCTCAGAAGTTCAATGGATACGTTCCTTGATGACTGAAATAAAATGGCCACTGAAGACTGTTCCTATGGCATGGTGTGACAACATTGGAGCTCAAGCTCTTGCCTATAACCCTGTGTATCACTCTCGGACAAAGCATATTGAACTTGATGTGCACTACATCCGTGACTTGGTTGCCAGAAAGTGCCTCAGTGTTGCTCATATTCCTTCAGCTGACCAAACAGCAGATTGTTTCACAAAGCCATTATCTCATTCGAAGTTTACAGAATTTCGCACCAAACTCAACGTGGTTGACACCACCTTTCGTTTGAGGGGGGATGTTAAGTAACAAGTATTAAGTTGTTATTATGTTTATTTAAGTTACTAGTTTACCCTTTCTTGATTCACAAGGTATGGGCCTGTTGTGGTGTAATTGGGCCTATGGAAACCTAGATATATATATATATGTACTTAACATTTATTATGGTTGATGTAATGAGAAATACCTAATTTATCAACTGGTCCATATTGTGCCACATTGATGACTCCCTATATTGGAGTCTTTAGGGTAGAATTTCCTAGGGGTGCACATGATCCAGTTTTTCGGTTTTTCACCACTTTTAAAACCAAACCATTTTTTTTACGGTTTTCAAATTCACAAACCAAGACCGATTTTTATTCACAAACCAAGACCGATTTTATTCGGTCCGGTTTTTTATTCGGTCCGGTTTGGATCGGCTTGGTTCCGGTTTTTCCCGATTTTTTATGTATATGTGTGTGTGTACATACACACAACATTATGTTGTCATACATTCCAATTAGGCTGATCGTATAAAGTCATGTAAACTATTTTGTTTCATCTTGTTATAGGTTCTATTAGGCCTGGGCCAAAACCTACGTATGTGAGGTAGTTGATTGAAGTATTAATAGATAATGGTCTAAGATATTACTTATTTACATGTAGTTATAATTAAGGGAGATTTTATTTGCACCACATCTAATCTGCTCGTGCACCACTCTACATGTGCACTACAGTAGAACCGACTTTTTGTGGTTGCGTTGTGAAAACCGACTTTGATTAAAGGTCCACATAATCAATAGTGATATACACGTACACACACACACACACACACACACACACACATATATATATACACACACATATATATATATATATATATATATACACATGTAAATATTAAAACACACGGACACACATATGTATATGTAATATATATACATATATATCCGGTTTGGTCCGGTTTTTATTTTAAAAAAACGAATACCAAATTGTTTTTCATGGTTTGGTTTTTTACAATACAAAAACCAACCAAAAAACAATTGTTTATGCTTTTCCGATTTGGATCGGTTTGGTTCAAACGGTTGGTTTGGGTTCCGGTTATTTTGTTCACCCCTAGAATTTCCCTTATTCTCTTAAATCATTTTTACACAATCATCATCTCACCACATATTTTTTACTTTAAAAAAACTTAAAATAATCACAATCACAAAATTATCATTAATGTAAATATGATGTAGACTTAAGCGAGTAACTCAATCATTATCTTAAAAATAATATTGGATACTGCTACATCCACTACACTTATCTCCACAACATCATCTACACCATACATTTAGTCAGGACCCATAAAAAAAGAATATTTCTATCTCAAATCAAAGGACAACATCATCCACTATATCTTTATGTAATGGATGTCGTATTTTCCAATAATATTTATGTGCACAGCATGTTACAAATGTTACCCGCAGTGCTGATGTCGGTGAAATGGTCCCCACACAAAGACGTGGCAAATGCTATGTGGGCAAAATTTAGCGGTCCACAACATTTTTGTCCCTAGTAGGCCAGCTCACTTTATCACTAGTCACGACCTTCTAGTAGGAGATGCTTTAATGGCCCCCACGTTGTCACGCTTCACTATCCACGTGGATATGCCGACGTGTTGCTTTTTCATTAGCCTTTAGCCCAAGCAGAAATTATATGTATATTTTATTTATTTCATTTTTTTGGGCTATCACTCTATAAGCATCATATTTTATTGTTAAAATAATATAAAATAATAAATGTGTTTATTTTACAATATTTTAATTAAAAACACTTCACAACCACATCATTATCATTATTCTTTTAACATTTTATATGATATTAAATAATATATATTCTATTTCACAATTCTATTCATACACATTAAATATTTATTATTTCACCATTAGAGCATCCTTATCTTTATTCTTATAAATTTTTATAATTAAATATTTTGAGGGACGTGAATAGTACATCCTCAAATATATTGATGCACTGTTTATATCCCTAAAAATAAATAGGATAGAGACTCCGCTATAAGAGTTATTTAGGGTAAAATCTATTTTTTATCTTCTTTTAGGGATAGAGCATCATATATGACTTCTTCTATAAATGTCCTTAATCTATCATATTTTTTTATTTTCTCAAATCTGGCATCTATATTTAATTATACGATAAACATCCTTATGTTTTATAATATATCAAAATAATTTATAATCATTAATACAAATATAGATGTCTTTTCTTTTTTTTCACCGCAATGAAATCATTAAGATATCCATCCCTATGTTTTTTTCACATGCACATCCCAATGCTTTTGTTAAGATGAACAACTCTATACTCCATTGTTGTGAAAACACCTCTATGTAAGATTTTTGTTACTATAAGAAAAGATCCTTATTCAATATACTTTTATGAATTTCCCGTTTGGAACCAAATGGATTCTTCCTAAAGAGTTGAAGTTCGGGACCGTCGGAAGAGCATGATAGACTTGTGCTTTGATGAATTAGTATTCATCAATGTCTGTGTATGTGGTTAGGACGTTGTGTATAGGTGTCTAAGTGAGGGAGTAGGCTGCTAAGTGAGTTTTGCCTTGAAAACACTTAGGAGGCTAATTAACATTTAAATAAGTACATAAATGTGTAGTAAAAGACTAAACATCATGTCAATCTTGGATAGGCACAAGCTCATATCGCAACATATGGCGGTCAATAAAAGTGAATAACTCCGTAGGTTACTAGGACCTCAAGTACGGAGGGACTTCGCCGAAGGTGTACACTATCGGGACTACCCCATGGTTATTGGTGTGATCCACTAATAGGTTGCAAACGATATCTCATGACGGATATACACCATGCTTAGTGCCCTTGAGTGCGGATGTAACAAAGTTAAGTTAAGTTAGAAACGTATAGTCATGATATGTTGATAGACATGAAGTGAACCCTAGGTTGAGTCGGTTATATAAGACAATTTAATAATTATGAATCTTACGCTATAATCTTTAATTAAATCATAGCTTCTACCTTTTATTAAATACCTACGTACTTACCCCACATGCATGTTTGTTGTATGTTTGGGATGAGAATATTAACATGTGGAACCGGAATACGAAGGGGATTTTGATGACGACTATTGATGACGCATTTGTTGAAACTTTCATTCTACTTTCTTTTTCATATGACGTTGTAGACTATATTTATTATTTGTTTTTGGGAACTTGATGAGTTTTCTTTTAAGGCTTTGTATTTTCTTTTGTTGAACCTTTTTGGAGGTTTTTCGTACGTCGTAAGTTTTGGGTGATTTCGTTGTAATGAGTTTACCTTTCCATCTTTATTTGAATGTTTATATTATTGTTGTTGAAAAAATATACCCAAGTCTTTTAGCTTCCGTTAATGCTAAACTCGATACGACGTAGTAGAGGCTTACGTATAATATGAGTAGGGCCAGTCCTGGAAAATTTTGGGCCTTCGGCGAAGTCGTCGAATTAGGCATATTAGTTCGAAGTTGTTTTTTTTTCTTCAAAACAATATACTTACAAAATATTATTTCAATATCGCATTTTTAACATCCGTAGATACAAAATTCAATTCATTAATAGCCTCAAAACATACCTGCAAAGTAGTAAAATTCAACATATTTTTTCTAGCATAATTAGGTTTTAAAGAAGTCAATAAATTTATTGAAATAATATAAATAACATTTCAGAAAAGACCCAAAAGATGTTTTAAAAGAAAAGGTCCAAAAGAGGTTTTAAAAGAGTTGATAAATTGGCTTCTAGCATAATTAGGTTTTAAAGGAGTCAATAAATTTATTGAAATAATAAAAATAACATTTCAGAAAAGTCCCAAAAAATGTTTTAAAAGAACAGGTCTAACAGAGGTTTTAAAGGAGTTGATAAATTGGCTAAAATAATAGGAAAAAAAAACAGCTCCCACAAGACTCGAACCCAAGTCTAATGGATTTTAGCTGAACACCCCAACGAGACCGACTATAATAAGTCATGTCTAAATGTCTGAATACAAAATAATTATTGAAAGTACGTTTTGCAAAATATGTAATTTCGGGCCTTCGGGACGGTTGGGCCTTAAGCCAATGCTTCCTCCGCCTACACATTGGGCCGACCCTGAATATGAGATTTATTTTATATTATACATTCTGAACTTTAATTTTCTGAATATAGACCGGTGTCCGGAAACGGAACGTTACATTATATTGAACTGTGTTTCAGTGTTTACCATTTCAAAACAAAACAAAAATAATGTACTAAATTACCGTATTATAACCAATTTATACAATAACTTATGTTTTTTGCAACAAATGATTTATTTCTATACACGTAATACAGTGAAAATGCAAAACATAGTAAAATAAACCCGACGCATCTTACATCATTAGTAGATTGAACCCCAATAAGTTGCATATATATATTTTGCAATTGATTATGGTTTGACTAGTACTAATACCACTTTTCTTTTTTTTCTTTTACCCTTTTTATTTCCGGATACAAAAATTTTTACATACACATTAATTATGTTTCAGACGGACTCGAACCTAGGTTGACTTGCCACGGAATAGCCTAGCTAACCGCTACTCCGCTAGGCCGATGTACCATGTATACTTATACCACTTGACACATCATTCATTTTGATTATGACAATATATGGAAAGTTATTGTGTGGTGAGAGAATTTGAAGTGAAATGACGGGTGAAACGATCAGAACCACACAGTTTTAATACAGAATGAAGGTGTGTGATGTGCCACACGGTGTCTCCGCACCGTGTGAAAACACCACACAATAATCTCCCACAATATATTACCATAGCTATTCTAACACACTAGCTATGATAACTTGATGTGTTAATATAACCTCTCGTGATATGACAACATGATCTCTTTTTTTAATATGTGTTATTAGTGATGTATTTCGAAAAATTTCTCAGAATTGATCCAAATAAATTCAAAGATCGAGTGATCACATTAAAATTGTGTTTTAATATTTTTTTAACCAACAAAAACTATACTAACTTCGTCCCATAAAAAAATGTTTATTTTTAGCTTTGTACATATTTTAAGAAATCAAATAATGTGTTGTATTTTCAGTACTAATAGTCATATATGCCCCTATTCAATACTTAACACTTTTTTGAAATATGAAATGAATATACAAATATTAAATGTAATAATATGCATATATTTAGAAAAAAATGTATTAAATGAGTATTGGTTTTATAAATGAGCACTTTTATGAGACAATTTGTTTTAAAAAAATAGTCACTTTTGGTGGGACGAAAATAATATCTATTTTCGGATCCCATTAAAAACACTGGTCTCCCACATATCTCCACATGGCCTACCTCATGAATGCCACATTATGATGTTTCGAAAATAAATCTGCTATGGTAACATGTATACAATTTAGTCTTGTGAGCTCGAAGGTGGACAATTGGACTTGTGTTGATGTGTCATCAGAGGGATGAATCTGCCACGTGTAGTGTTGTTTTTACCGAAATCTTCTTTGGACGGAGATGCGAGAATCACGGCTGATAGAGAGAGATAGGGTAACATGTGAATGAGAAGATGATGACGTAGCATCAATTTTAATTGTCCCGACACATGGGTTGACGTGTCATGCATGCGGAGGTTTCATATAATATTCCGATTTTCAGGAAATGGCAGACGTGTCATTTTGCGAAACGAAATATTATTATTTCTTTTCTTTTATTGGAGTTAAGTATTTTATGGATTTTATATATATAATTTTCGAGTTATATGTATATAATTAAAAGGATTATTCTGAATTTTGGTAATTAAAGGTGTTTATGGAAAAAAGGGATTTATGGGAAATTGATATTTAAGGAAAATCAATACACATTAATCCCATAACCTAAACACAATTCAGAAATTCAGTTTGCATGCTCCTTCTCTGCGGCTTTGAGGAGAGAAATAGGGCTTGGATAGTTTTCGCAATAACTGAAGCGGTTCTTGATCGTTTTCAAATCAGACGGTAGAATTGGAATCGTCGTGAGGAGAGCTCCGCTTGGATTTCAGCTTTGTTGGAAGGGCTGCAGAATTCTGAGGCTGTTTGGATCTGTTTTGGGCAGCAATTAGGTAATAAACTCTTCCTATGATCTCAGTTATGATTCGTGAAGCGTAGATCATGTTTTAAGATATGCAGATATTAGTAAAAGATGTGTTTTTCGTTGATCAAGGATCATAAGTGTCCTTGGGATGTTTAGATATGTTTTCTACGTTTTTCTGAGTTTAATTCGATGCCAATTAGGTCAGAAACGGATTTGAAATCGTGTTTAGAAGATTTAGCGTTTTGAGAAAAACCCAGGCGGACGGGCGTTCGCAACCCTAGTAGCTCAGACGGGCGTCTGAGGTGAGATTTTTGGTTCAGGATGTAGCTGTTTTTGGCAGACGGGCGTTTGAGGTTTCATGGACGGGTGTCCATAGGGTTCAAACGGGCGTCTGGCCTGTTTTACCTTGTATGTACGGTTTTATCATTCTAGTTTGGTTTCGGGTTTCATAATCATGTTATAATTGTTTTAAACCTTAATTTATGATATGATAATATTGGATAACATAAACAAGCCTGAATTGAGCTTCTGATTCGTTCAGTTAAAACACCAAATGTACTCTTAAAGGGAGTTGAAGTTCGGATCCGTCGGAAGAGCATGATAGACTTGTGCTTTGATGAATTAGTATTCATCAATGTCTGTGTAATTGCTAGGCCTCGTTTATGTCTGTGGGGTCTAGGAAGAGAGTAGTCAAGGTGAGGGAGATTAATTGAAAACACATAGGTGGTTAGTTAATCATCCTAATAAAACACGTACTTGACTAGAAAAAGATTAAACAACATGTCTCTCTTGGATAGGCACCAGTCTATATCGCGATGTGTGTGCTACCTCTGAAGGTGGAAGAACTCCGTAGGTCAACAAAACCCTAAGTACGGAGGGACTCCGTTGAGGTGTGCGTACTATCGGAGCCTACCTAGTCAAGCCTCCGTGGATATTGGTGTGATCCACTAATATGTCGCAATCGATATCTCCTGGTGGATATACATCAGACGTAGTGCCCTTGAGTGCGGTTGTAACATAGATAAGTTAAGTAGAAACGTTTAGTCAATTCATGTTGATGGACATGAGATGAACCCTAGATTGAGTCGGTCAAACTTAAACAACGAAACTTTTAATTATCTTATCTTTATGAATTATAACTGTTGTCATAGCTTCTCTTTCTTATTAAGTACGTTGTACTTACCTCAAATACATGTTTTTCTGTGTGTTTGGGGATGAGAAGACGGACAGTGTAGATAATGTTTACGAGGAGGAGTTCGATGATGACGTTTGAAGACGCCGCATTGAAGACTTTACTTTTATTATTTTGTTATTCTTCATTAGACAAAGATTAGACTTTTTTTAGTTTTCGAGACTTGTAGTATCGTTACATTTCTTTTGGATTTCATACTTTCCTTGAATGTAATAAATTACATTTCCTTCTTTAGATTTCATTTCTATTCTTGGATGTTTGGAAATTTTTATACCCGAGTCTTTTCTTCCGTTTCTTTATTTTTGATACGACGTAGTAGAGGCTTACGTATAAAGTGAATTTATTTTTATTTTATACGTGCCGAACGTTCCTTTTCCGGATAAGGACTCGGTGTCCGGGAACGGGGCGTTACATTTCAACCCTATAGTTGGGGAGGATGGGAGTGGGTCCCCGTTGACGTGGACTTCTAGCAAAAAAAAAATTTAGATCTAGTCAATATTTCAGAGATTTACTTAACGTTGCTTGAGTTTGATTGCTGATAATGTTTACTCTTTGATGATTTGTTCATTTTTAACAAACAAATATTTTATAAATAAATGTTTATGTTTACTCACAAAAAAAAAAAAAAAAAAAAATAAAATTAAAGTGATGGTATAGTTTAGTTGATATAGGTTATAAATGATTTATAAGAAACTGCATCGGTTGATTTCATGATACAAAGCAGGGGCAGAGGTACATATTGTAGGGTGGTGTCACGTGATCCCATTGAGATCCGATTTTTTTTAATATTAATACGGTGTAGTTTTGTTGCTAAAATGTATCGTTTTGTTGATAAAATGTGATGCTTAGGCTCCGGTGACCCTACTGAAATTTTTTCCGGATAAAAGATACAGTTTTAGACTCCGATGACACCACTGGAATAATTTCCTGGACCCGCCCCTGAAACAAAGTGCTCTAACTATACATTAGTTTACTTTATAATATATGTTATCAGCGGCGGATCTAATGTATATTGAAGTAATGGCGTATCTAAAACAATTTCTCAGTAGGGCGCCAGAACAAATTCAACGATTGAGGGAGAACATTAGTATGTAGTATATTTATATATTTTACCAGTAAACTACATCGTTTATATACAACAAATATCGTAACATGACGTGTTAGTGAGGGTGAGACCAGTCTTCAAATGAATGCTTCATGATAAGTCAAACCATCACATTACGTTGTCATTTGTTGCATTAATTTGATTGTGACTATAGCATTACTCAATTATCTTTTGTGCTCCTAATTGACTGTAGCATTGTTACTAAATATCTCAACAAGCTTTGTGCTCCTACAAACGAGAAATTTTTGTATAGTATGTCCACACACACATCACTACGGTGCATGTGTACATACCACACCTCCCTGCAAGCTTAAGTCATTGCCAAAAAAGCATGCCCTAATGATAAATGTTTAGGCTTCAGGACGAAAGGTCCTGAGTTCAAAACTCCCGCCCCCGAATTATAAAAATAAAATAAGAAGTTTAGGTCATTATCTTTTGGGCCCATCAATATTTTGAACTTGATGATGAATTTTCACAAGCTACAAGGCCTTGTAATTTTGCATGTGCAAAGTAGCCTATTTCAAGCCCAATTGCATGGGTCTCAAGGTGTCCATTATCAAACTTTTTGGGCCACTTTGGGACATTAGACAATTGACAGATTGAAGGAGTTGAGCATGAAGTATGAAATAGGAAAAATGGAAACCCCCTTCTAAAAAAACAGAAATTCGATTTATTAATACATGTTTGAATTTGTTCGCGAGTAATCGAGTGAGCATTGCATGTACTTGTATGTGGCTCATTTAATATTCGAATTGAATCATTTCGAGTTGATTCAAGCCGAGAGCAGAGTCAAGTTGATTTCAAGCTATTTATATTAACACTGCTCATTTACATTTTTAACCAACGCTAGAATTTCATGACACACACACTTTCGGCTATCCCGAACCCTATTCTTAAACTCAAATAGTAGATAGATAATTGATTGCAGATATCACATGTTATGTACCTCAAGATATTTTTCACACTTAACAATGCACAAACAAAATAAAATAAAAGATAGGGGGAAAAAAAAATTTCCAATTTCAAATGTGAGGCAAAAGTAAGCTTAAGAGAACAATCCAAAAGAGAGATTGATGGACATACTAACAAACTTGGCATTGGTTTTATCAAATCATGACTTTGCATGCGTCACATTAGTGTCTAGTTTGTTGATTTTATTTATTTATTTATTATTATTTATTATTTCATTCATTTTGTCATTGTCACATAATAGTTTAAGATGTATATTTTTGTTCATCTGTAAGGGATGATTTTTTATTAAAATACTTTGATAAATTACAAAAGCAGATTTGTTGTTGTGGCCTTAACTTCACCGTTAACCAACCACACATGTTCAACCATATCGTATTCATGCCTATCACCTATCACCTCTCCCGCTGACCCCTTCCACCATCCATCGAATCTTACACTCTCCCTTGCTCTTAGCCAATCTTTACACTACATAGTCTCATTTTTTTTTTTTTGCCATATACGTAAGATCCTTGTTGCGCCATAACTACACTAACCTTACTATTACTCTAACCCTACCACCACCCTTACCCTTTTACGACCCATGCCCCTCGCGTCCATTGTACTATGCCCATATCACCCCCACTTTAACCCTACCCTTACAATACCCGTACCATTCACCACCGCACATACCCCATCCTTACCACCGCTTGCCCCTAGCTAACTTATCAACTTCCACAATACAATGGAATCTTATAAGTTTTATATTATTATACATATTAAATGCAACAGTGTTACGATACATTATTTTTATCTTAAGGGGCTTAAGTAACTATCTATTTAATAAAAGGAAGCAATTCATTTAAAATCCGGCTGCTTTGTAATCTCCAAAATTTATCAAATCTTCTTCATGAATAGATCCTTGATGATCATTAATCATGATCATGTCTTCCACATAAAGTAACCATACTTGTTATCTTGTCATACAATATTTGTTTTTTTTTTTTTTTTTAGGAAACAACACTTTCTTAATTAATATCCGCCAAACAAGCGGCCAAAACGTCGCCAGGGGGCGAGGAACCCCAAGATGTCCTAGAAATAACGTCAAAAGATTTCTAAATAAAAGATGCGCGGGACATCGCCTACACGCCGAATAAATAAAAAAGAAACTGAAGAGAAGCTGGATAAAAGGGTCAAACAATCCTGCATCAAACAACCCTGAAGCGTAAGATCCTCTTTTGCGCATTCAAAAACTATATGCACATTCTATAATATTATTAGACCCATATTTTGTATATTTTTATACACATATAACTTTATATGTTTTTGATACACCGTCCATCCACCCTTCTTATACACTACTTATATTTTTGATTTATCTTAATTACATCATGATTAATAAAACCTATAGTATCCGATGATCTGCAAATACACAGTGACATAATATTGTGGTGACATCATATATTGTGACGATAAAAATTATCTTAGAACATTAATTTTAAGAGTATATATCAAATAAAGAAGTGAGATATATATATTCTTATACGCCGTATGCTTCAGTAGGAATGCATAGAGTTAAGTCGGATACACCATATTTCTCCAATTGACACAACCTTTTATGACTGAATAATACTAGCGCAGCAACCATTCTGATACAATAAATACAACAGTCTGAAATATCATCAGTCTGACCACACATCATATCATTTCCCTTAAAAATATATGTCACGTCATGAGATGTTTCACCGCCATACAATTGGCACCAACAATATCATTAGTCCAAAAATAGGTGATGGCCCCCACTTTTATGTGTCCCCCCTCTTTTTGTTTTGACATGAGTGGGAGGGATAACATGTGTAGCTAACACTACATAAAGAGACCTCAAAATTGAACCCAAATATACCAGTCATCCTAAAAAACCAAAGCATAAACCTTCTTTAATTATTAATGATGATCAAAATTATTCTACTAATAATTCTGATATTAGCTTCAAAGGGCCATGGAAAATGTGTTTTTGAAGCAATCTTCAACTTTGGAGATTCAAATTCAGACACAGGTGGTTTTTTTGCTGCATTTCCATCTCAGCCATACCCTAATGGCATGACTTTCTTCAAAAAACCAGTTGGAAGACCAAGTGATGGAAGACTCTACATTGATTTCCTTGGTACTTTTATTTAATTTCATGTAATTTATTATTTTGGTCCTTATAGTTTCATTATTTATGGTTTGATTCACATATATTTAATATTTAATAATGTGTGCGACACGTGTGTATACATATGCACGCCCTGCGTACCCGTATCCTATATTTTTCATAAATCTTGTACTCATGCTTAGGTGGTGCCAATAAAACTCCTTTTTAATTAATTTGGGTGATTATCAAGTAATTAAAGAATGATTAATTAATCACTAATTTTGTATGTAATTGTATGAGAATGCAGCACAAGCATTAGGGTTGCCATTCTTGAGTCCATATCTTAGAGGTATTGGATCAGATTACAGACACGGAGCGAATTTCGCCACGTCAGCATCCACCGTAAGGCTTCCAAATACGTCGTTGTTTGTAACCGGTGTTAGCCCTTTCTCTCTCTCTATTCAAGTCAATCAAATGAAGGAATTCAAAGCTCTAGTTGATCAACCTCCCTCTCCAGGTACTATATGTGATTTTACGATGCAGTGATAGATATAGATATGAAAATGATACTTGGTACAATGCAATATATTTCGTTTAACGGTTGTACCATAGAATCTCTACGATGAAAATGTTAGTGTTTTTTTTTTTTTTTTGGGAAATTAAGTGTGAATGAGTGGTATGTATTGTTACAGGAATAAGTAATCTTCCAGAACAGGGCATTTTTGGAAAATCACTATACACATTCTACATTGGGCAGAATGATTTCACTGGGAACTTAGCCTACATTGGTATAAAAGGAGTGAAGCAATATTTGCCACAAGTAATCTCCCAAATTTCTAGTGCCATTAAGGTACGTAATTTATCTCTTTTTCAAAGCATTCATTTGTGACAGTAATACCATCTATCTACACAGAAGATATATATGCCTCTGAATGCATAACTCAGTGCTAAAAAAAAGATGGTGTTTGAGCCGGGAAGAAGTAAGGGTTTGAACCCGTAAATAGTCGACTTCCCAGGAGGTGTACATAGAATCCTTTCTACACTAGATCACTAGAGCGTAATCCTCGAGATAAATCCTCCGTGATACTTTCGGGACAGACCAGTGGGCCCTCCTCGAGATAAATCCTCCGTGATACTTTCGGGACAAACCAGTCGGGGCCCATTAGGTCGAGGCTCAATGTTAGTTAAAGATCTTATGTGTTGGCAAATGACATAGATGTTTTGTGTGTACTACACAAGATTTGTAAGGACATTTAAATGTATATTTTACTACAACCAATTAAAGTGTACGATTCAATGATTGACGTATGTCTCGTCAATAAGTATTAAAAAGCAACTCATATGCAAAAGTGGACCAATGGACCACCAGAGGATGGGCCACCACCAATTGAGAGACCAAAGAGATTTGAGAGGATCCAGACCCGTGACCCTAAACCATGGCCCATAACATTTTTTTTTAAGTGGGCAGGGTAGGGACCACTATAATCCCATGATTTGAAAACATACAACCAGTCCAAGTATTTCCCTGTCGGTCAATCACATCCTTTACCGTTTCTAATTTTATTTAGAGTAGTGATACATCCACTACTCTTTCAACCACAACATCTTACACAACACAATCAACACCACATATTCTGTTGGGACCCACCAAAAAAAAAATTGATCACTTTAATCAAGGGCTTTCACACATGTAGTGGTTTGTGCACTACACACAAGTGTAATGCAAATATCATTTTCCTTTTATGAAAATGAATACTTAAGGACATGGTTAATGACATCATAGTCGAATTTACACATAAAATTCGACTTCGACTCTGGAGAAATTGAAACATATTTTGACCTATATAAAGTCAAATTTTCATGAAATATAGTGCCCCGAATAGATCGACCGTCAACGATGCTCATAATTAATGATTACAAATCAAAAAAGTTACTAACACCACGAGTGACATAACATATTTATTCACAAACAGTGAAGGCCTTGAAACTTTTACGTGTATTTCATACATACATTTGTTATTTCAAGAACTTTAGTCACGGAATCCTCAAGACTTTTCGCAATAGAATTTCCCTCGACATGACATGTAAACCAACTAACCCCTATTTCTCTCTCTCTCTCTCTCTCTCAACGAAGAAACGGTACACTTACTCTGTGCACCTACCGTCATTTATATAGGATTAGTACTATTATCATAGTAAAATCGTCATAAAATACACAATATATTTTTTCATCATTGATTATAATGTACGACCTGTTGATTGATATGATCCCACCATGATGAATATCGTACAAGTATGATGTGTTTTTTTTTCAACACTCATTGTGTTGTCTACATTAGTGATCATTGACTAACTAAAATCCCAATACAAAAATGGTATATAGGATATATACACATCAATAGGAGGACGCACATTTCTAGTGCTAAACTTAGCACCAATAGGATGTTATCCAGCATTTCTAGTGGAGCTTCCACACAACAAATCAGATATTGATGCATATGGATGCATGATATCATACAATGATGCAGTATTGGATTACAACATCATGCTTAAAGATGCATTGACCCAAACAAAGCATGATCTTCCTCATGATGTGGACATTATTTATGTTGACTCTCATTCTGTGCTTCTTGATCTATTTCAACATCCCAAGACACATGGTATGTTATGTATCTCATAAATTATTGAAAAATATGTATGCTTTATGTGTAATTAGCCTATTTGCATCACCTTTTTTTTAAGGTGATATGTCTGACCATTCATGTTGATAATGTTGTGGGACCTATTGATAGAGATGTTGAGTTCCATTATCATTATTAATGGTGTAAAAATGTATTGTATAACTTTATTGTGCAACTAGAATTTATGGTGCAACATTGATTAATGAGTTATAACAAGTGGAAGGCTGAGATGCATTTTCATTCATTCTCTGTCTCACATAGTAGTGGTGTGTATGAGTGATTTGGAATGATCTCATCTCTCCATTTGGTATAACCATGAATCACTGATGTATCATAACTCTTATATATATATATACTACCACAATCAATGGTTGTGTCACAACGAATGACACATCGCCCTTTTGCACCATTGATTATGATCTATGTGTTCTACATCATGATCAATAATACAAAAGTGTGTTGTTTCACTCGTTGCAACACAACTGTTTGTTGTGCTAGTAATTTTTTTCTATGAGCATAATGAATGAGTGAATCAATGATGCAGGTCTAGAGTATGGAACAAGGGCATGTTGTGGATATGGAGGTGACCCCTACAACTTCAACCCAAAAGTATTCTGTGGATACAGCAACTTAATCAATGGCCAGAAGGTCACAGCCAATGCATGTAATGACCCTCTAAAATATGTGAGCTGGGATGGTATACACACTACAGAGGCTGCAAACAACATCTTAGTACATGCTATTCTTAATGGCTCTTTCTTTCATCCTCCTTTTCCTCTTCATCAACTCTGTGATATTCAACCTATTGGATAATCGATGCCCGCGGACGTGCCGTTTGCAGTTTATATTTAGTTTTCAATGTCATTGTCATTGTTATCAATAAAAGATTAAGGGTAGGTTATGGGTTTTAATTCAGGCTAGTGGGCAGCATGTATGCCAAGTTTTTCAGATGGATCATGTAGTGTTGAATTTGATGAGGTTTTGGTTCAGGCAAATGAACGAACACCTTGTATGCGCCTTGAGCAAATAATGTGACAGACAATGACACAGATTTGCAGCAACTTCTGTTGGGCAAAATCACCGTTTAGCATGTTGTTCTTAAGAATCTTAACTATTTTAAGACATATTATGATTTTTTTAATGAACACATCAGCACAACATTAAGAAAATGCTTAAACCAAAATGACAAAATTGAAACGAGTAAACACGAAAACTTACGTATTGAAGGCGAGCCGAGCATTGCGCTCTATCTTCAAAACGGATTTGCATCGAATACGTGATTATGGTTATAGCAGTCATGTCTTAAGATACAATAATCTTTTTTAGCACTCCAATTACACATAAACCATGAATCCGAAAGTATGGTTTGTATTCTCGATTTGACTAATAATCGATGATTATATAAGATATTGTTTTTTTGAGTGGATATAAGATATTATTGAATAATAATTTTTTCTCAATAATAAATAAATAACTCTTATAAATATTAAATAATTATCTAATATAACTCAATTAACTCGCAAGCTACTCGATTACTAAATTTTAAAACTTGAGATGCGCTTGGTTGATTTTAGAGTAAATTGACTTGAATTTGAAACACAAAAGAAGCTAAATCGAGTTTGAACTACTTTGCAAGTCAACTACAAGTAAACTCACGACTCACAAGTATGCTCGTGGAAAAAAAAAAGAAAATAGGGATACCATTAACGACGCTATAGTTAATCTATCGTTTGGGTTTGGACATCTCCGAAATGGCCAAAATCAAATTTTCTTATCCCTGTAAAATTAAAATTTATCCGAAAAATATTATCCGAGTAAAACAAATGTGATGCCATCAACTATGTTAATAAAAAGTTGATTGGAACAATGATATGGAGGAGGTCGGCACAAGACTTTGGAATAAACAAATGGAGTTATTTCTTCTTCAAAGTAGAAATTCTAAAATTATATAGAAAGTGCGAAGCCTGAGAGCAAATGACCAAATTGCCCATTTACAGACCCCTCTCTATGGTGTATGGAAAAAGATATGTGCCACATACACTACCACTACATCCTCAATAATTAAAATATTACCCATTAAAATAAAAGATCAAAATTATATAATATATCTACTATATATAATGTGTGATGGATGTATAACCGTCCATAGGTGTACACTGTATACATATCTAAAAAGAAAGAGATAAAGTTAAACGCGTGCAGGACTATTTATGGACGTGCCCTTATTCATCCTACGTGTCATATAGTGGCACTTGCATTAAAAATAAATAGAAATTCCAAGTTGGTGTTTACCACAAACACACTAAAAATAAATAAAATAAAAAGTGTTCATACATAACTTATGTTTGAATATTTATCTATTAAGTGGATATGAATTATCATTGCCCATCAGACCATTCACTACATGCTAAATAAAAGAAAAGGAAAGGATGCCTACATGGCTGTAAAACTTGACATCTCTAAAGCTTTTGACATAATTGAATGGCCATATTTATTTTTTATCCTACGAAAGCTGGGATTTAGTGACAGATGGGTGTCCTTGATCAAAAATGTGTTACCACTGTCTCATTCTCTTTCATAATCAACAATGATAGATGGGGCTTTCTTAAACCTAGTAAGGGAATTTTCCAGGAAGATCCGTTGTCCCCGTATCTTTTTATTCTGTGTGCCCAGGGCCTTAGTCATTTGTTGGGGAAAACAAATAAAGATGATTCTTTGATTGGAGTGAGAATTACTAAAAATAGTCCTTGTATAAATCACCTCTTCTTTGCGGATGACTCGTTGTTGTTCACGAGGGTGGACGCGTCGTGTGCTGTAAGAATGCAAAATATCCTTAATAAGTACGAGCAAGTTTCGGGTCAGTCTATTAACTTGCAAAAGTCGGATGTCTTCTTTAGCAAGAATGTGTCTATGCAGTGCAAATCTGAGATTCTTTCTATTCTTAATGGTCTAGCTGAGGTCCACCACTCAAAATATCTTGGGGCTTCCTGTGGTCACTAGTCGGTCTAAAAAGCAAATTTTCTCTTATGTCTTGGATAAGTGTAAATGTAAGCTTAACGGGTGGAAGTATAAATTATTAAGTCGGGGGCAAATCTGTCTTGTTGTCGTCCACTTTGTTCGCTATCCCTAATTTCACAATGTCTGTTGTCAAGATACCAAAAGGTCTTGTGGACAAGCTTCATGCTTTAATGGCTAATTTCTGGTGGGGTAATTTGGGCAAGGACTTTGTTGGACATCACTGGGTAAGTTGGGACCAACTTTGCAAGCCAAAAGGTAAGGGAGGACTTGGCTTTCGTAATTTAGAGGCCGCAAATATTGTGGCCCTCGCTAAAACTCTTTGGAGGGTTCATTCTAATCCCGACCTCCCCGTATCTAGAGTGTTACGAGGAAGATACTTTGCTAGCTCCTCTGCCTTTGATTGTAAGGTCCCTTCTAGCGCCTCCTTTATTTGGAAAAGCCTTATGCATGCTCAGTCCTTTCTTAAGGCTAGCACATGCTTTTCTGTTGGGGATGGAAATTCGATACGAATTTGGAAAGATCCCTGGATTATTAATAACCCATCCTTCGAGCCCATCATGCCTGCACCCGTCCACAATCAAGACGCCTTGGTCTGTGACTTGATGACAAACCAAGCTTGGGATCTTGTGAAGCTTTCTAAAAAAATTTGGCAGGTGGATATTCGACAAATTGAGAATATTCCCATTAGTGTTACCAATGTGCCTGATAATCGGTTCTGTGTTTTCTCAAAGAACGGGGAATCTGTTTTGAAAGCTGCTTATGACCATTTCTTGCACAACTTTAAATCCCCTACCGGTGCTTCGACTAGTTCCTCCTTGAACATAAAATTTTGGAAAATCATTTGGGCACTTTCTCTCCCGGCTAAGCTGAAATATTTTATGTGGAAGTGTCTAAAAAATATTCTTCCGGTTTCGGCATTGTTGCATAGGCGTTTTGGTAAGGATATCTCTCCTTGTGTGGCCTGCGGTGAGGAGTAGAAACTACTGATCATTTATTTATCCATTGCCCGTTTGCAAAAAATGTTTGGAAAGTTGTTGGCTTGCATTAGGATAACTTCCAACATGATGGGGCAATGCTTATCTCCTGGTGGGATAAAATTGTTGTAGCCCCTAATTTCGATGCGCTTAAAAATAGGGTTGTCCTTACTTGCTTTGTCTTTTGGTCAATTTGGAAATCGAGGTGCAAAAGAATTTTGAAAATGTGTCTTGGTCTTTCTTTGATACCGCCACTTTTGCTTGTGAGATGAATAACGATTTTTACAGGCATCTTCTACGGAGAGGGCTACTTCGATATTTTTCATTCCTCTCCTGATTTGAAGCACGATGTCCCTCATACTGAGGCGGTGAGGGTATTTGTTGATGCAGCCTGGAAATCGGAGTCTTGTCTTACATGCTCGATTTTTGGTCCCGGTGGTGCGCTTTTGGAAACTTGGGCATCGCCAAGGGGTGCTAGCAGATCTGCTCTTGCTGCGGAGGCAGGGGCGGTGAGATGGTGTCTACGTCGGTGCCTAGCTTTAGGTGTAGAAAAATTAGTTTCGTGCATCAGATAGTTTATCTCTTGTAAATTATTGTAATAGTACTAACTCCCTTCCCATAGAATGTAGAACAACAGTGGATGACATTAAAATGCTTGTGCGTAGTTTTGCTTATTGTACTATTTTGCACGTTGGAAGAGAAGGCAACAAGCTGGCGCACAAGCTTGATGCTTTCTCTTTCAAGTCTGATTGTGGAGTTTTTTTTGGAAAGGATGTATGCCGATTTGGCTTTGTACTAGTTAAAATCAATGAAAGCTTTCGTTTCCTGAGGGAAAAAAATTGGATATGAATACTCATAATAGATTTTAAGTGATGAATGAGATAAGTGGAATTTTTTTCCCTTTTCTTTTATGTGGGTTAGGGTTTAAGGTTTAAGGTGTTGTTAAGTGTGTTGGTTTGATGCTTCAAAAAAGGAAATTTTGCTCGGAAGCCTTTGGTTTTAATGCATGTATTGAATCTATTTGGAGCTATTAGAGCGCGATCCACTTTTTGGGGAATATGAGTCGAAGCAAAAACAAGAATATTTCTAGCGGAACATCTTTCACAATCCCCGGAGAGATGGTTTGATCGAAAAAGAAATCTGATTTATTTCGTACTCCTCAGAAATGGGTCAAATTATACAGGATCAAACCTATGGGACTTAACTTACTCTTTTGACGAGAAATTCAAAAAGTTTTTTTGTGCAACAAACAAAAAATAAATAAGTAATAAAGATGCAATTGTCAGAATGCATTCAAAAATTGACTCATTTATTCTTTAATTGACTCAACTCACTAGATAGAGATAGTGGAAATTTTGGAAATGAACCTAGAACCTCTTGTCCATGATATATGATGTAACGCCTCTAGACCCCGGGTCTGGTCGCGTTAAGTGAGCCATAAAGGATCCGGTCAACTGCTTAAATCGTCCTCCTTGTTTGATTTAAAAGATCTATAAGGTGGTAATGCTACTCTCATATTCCCAATGTGAGATATCACATTCTTTCCTCCTTATAAACAACTGGTAATGCTACTCCATATTCCCAATGTGAGATATCACATTCTCCCATCCTTATAAACAACTGGAGTCCTCGCTAGGGTTTGTCCTAGACAAGCAACTGGAGTGCTACTCCATATTCCCAATGTGAGATATCACATTCTCCCATCCTTATAAACAACTGGAGTCCTCGTTAGGGTTTGTCCTAGACAAGCAACTGGAGTGCTACTCCTATATTCCCAATGTGGGATATACATTCTCCCGTCATTATAAGCATCTGGAGTCATCGCCATGATTTGTCCTAGACAAGCAACTTGAGTCTTCGCCAGGATTTAGACTCGTCCTTACTAGAGGGACTCAAAAGGTGCCCGAGCTAGGATTTGTCTTAGACTTGTCCATACTAGAGGACTCTAGAGGTGCCCGAGCCAGGATTTGTCCTAGACTCGTCCCTACTAGAGGACCGTAGAAGTGTCCGACACTTAGTTCCGTCTGGTAGCGCCCTTAGACCCCGGGTTTGGTAGCGCTCTGTGAGACATAAAGGATCCGGTCAATACTGTTTAGACCGTCATTCCCGCTTGGTCTAAAGAACTAACCCGAGTTGATAAGAAATTTATGTCCCACACTTATAAGGTGGTAATGCTACTGTCACATTAATTCCTAACGTGGGATATCACATAAGCTATAACCAATTGGTCTAGAACTTAAAGGCCGGGTGAGAATGAACCTAGAACCTCTTGTTCATGATATAAGTTATAACCAAGGAAGCCATGTATTATTGTAGGGTGGCTAAGCCCATCCAAACAAAAAAAATTATACTAAAAAATTTATGTAGTCTAATTCAATCCAGGGCGGTCCCTGTGTGAACGAAGGCCCTAGGCCAAAAATAATTCTTAATACCCTTAATCCTGTGAAAAAAATATTCAATAACAACTATTATTAGTATATATAAGTTGATAAGCAAATATAAAATGTAACATAAATTGATTAGACTTCTTAAACTGAATTCGGTAATGAATTTGAGGCTTTCCGATCTTTTAGTTTAAGGATAAATTTAAAATGAACCAAAATTACACCACAATAATATTAAAACGGAGCCCGAAATTGCGAATTTTGGTTAGGGCGCTTAATGCGCTGGCCTGCTCCCCCCGCGACGGCTCGATTCAATCCAATTAAATTATCTTAATGTTAAATATCCAATAATTTGAATAGTGTATATTAGTCTATTCAAAATTGAAATTCTAGCTTCGTCTTTGGTTATAACCGGTTGGTCTAGAATCTAAGGGTATTCGTACGTGGCAAAACTTGTCTCATAGGGAAGATTTTTAGCCATTTCTTTGATTTTCTTGACTTGGGGGGTAAAGCACCATGTCTCTATTTATGAGACATGCCACACAAACTTTTTGTGACATGTTATTTTTATTTAGGTAATGATATATCCATTATGTATGTTCATCATCTAATACTATTAATTATGACGAGACTAATAAGATCTTATGTAGTAATATATGTTGTGTCACAATGGTATACAAATTGTTTTTCATTTTTATATATATAAACATTAAACATTTATTTTTTAAGTGTAAGTGCTGCGGCCAAAGGTTCCGGTTTCGAGTCTCAGTGAAGACAAAAGTGTGCGTACGTGTTTCTTTCGTTTCAAATCTAGCACCGACTAATAATGTGAAAAAGGAATGTCGGTCAAATGAAATATTTTTTTCTTGATGATGACATGAAATATGAAATGATTCAAATAATATTATTATAATCATATCAATTATTGTTGCCTCACTAATAATTTTATTATTCTCAATTAGGTTGTCATTATTGATATCTATATCTATCTACCAAAAGCCAATTAGGCACTCTGCCACCTTTATACACAAGTCTATATCAAGGGGGCTCTAATTAAGGGCATATCAACTACTACTATTAAATTCTAATTTATCTAATAGAAATAACAAGGGAAAATTACATTTCCCTCACTCTTTTTCTTAGTTTTATGAAAGCTAGTCTATATCTTTCGTATCGACACTTTTCGTTTCGACATTTATACTTATGTAACATTTTGTAGACCCTTCAGAGATTCAAGCGTTGGTTCAAATGTTGAGTGTAACAAAGGTATATAGTTTGGGGATAAAAAAAAAGTCATTATGAAAAAAACGAGGGTAAACAATAAAATATATGAGGGACCAAAACATTATGTTTTTAATTAATTCTCAACCAACAGTAATAACACACACGAGATACATGCAGTAGGTTTTTTTTTTATTTATAATAAATCACACGCAGTAGGTTAAACGTCAAACATTATTCTTCCGTTAAGTGTAACAAAAAAAATAACTACCGGACAAAATATAACAAAATAAAATCTAAGGGCTAGTTTTTTCCTTTGAGAAACAAGGGCTAGTTTTGAGAAGTAAAAAGTACGAGACAAAAAGCTTAATTATCCCGGACAACAATGAACATCAACAATTTTAAGCAAAATGAAAAATGGATGAACATACAAAGAATATATTAACATTCACTTGCAAAATTGTAAATTTGAATTCACTATAAAACAAAGTATAAGGTATCCAATACAATGAATGATGATATTGTATCCAATACAATGAATGAAAAAAAAAGGTATCCAATACAATGAATGAATCATGATATTTGTGTCAGATCGTAGAATTGGTCAGGCAGCTACAAGCATAATGTAGACACTCATACAATACACATATGACGTCATCGCCACGACTCGAATCCATATCCTTATGACGTATGCATCCGGATCCTCTCCTACGAACGATATCGTATGATTCCTCCAATTATATATAATGTATAAAACACGTTTACTTTCTTTTGACCGATATTCAAAACGCAAACCAGGTTTACTTTATGAATGACAATGAATGAATCACATAAGACGTCCCATAGGAGAGGATCCGCACCTCAGAACACATAGCCTCTAGAACAAAGAAGCTTAAACCGGAAGAAAAAGAAAAAAAAAACGATGTCTTTGATTATCACCACATCAGATTTACCAGTGACAATCGACTTTAGTCGATTCTAGAGTTTAGGAATCGACTTTCCGACTATCAATTGCCACAATTGACCAGGTGCACATGGATTCCACAATTTATAATCGACTTCCAACAATCGATCAAAACAATTCTAAAACCGAGAATCACAACTTTCTACCGATTGATCGTTTTTGGTATGATGCTACAGTAACAACACTGTAGTGCCTTTAAAGACATAAAAAGAATCGTGTGAAATTCGATTTCAAAGCTGAGAACTGATTTTTCTACTAGTTGAATATGACAATCACCACGTAAAAACACTATGACATCACTAATGACATGCAAAACATGTGTCAAGGTGCATAGCTATCTTCAATAATGGGTTGAGTTCTTGTACCATTACCTTTAGGCATTCTACTTGGACCCACCCAAATAGACTCTAGTGCCACACTTCTTTCACTTTCTTTTTCCATCTTTCCAATTTTTTTCTTCTTAAAACACTTGTACACCAAAATTCCAACCCCAATCAATAAACCCAATGCACAAATCCCCACCACAAATCCAATCACCCACCATTTCCACGACTTCGATTTCTTCGACGGTATCGATATCGGTAACACCGGAATAACAAGCCCGAAATGACCATGTCCACGTGCTATACACGTATACCCCACACTCACATTCACATTCACATTACTAAACTCCATGACCTCTCCGTCACTCTTGAACTGAACACATTTCACATCCGTCACATTCACCTGTCCCGATCCCGATACCGACACTTCTGGAAACCGAATCAAAACAGGATCACCCGTAGTACGAATCTCAACCATCCCGGAATCCGTACTGGTCACGTTCGCTGCATCATAAGCAAGAAACCCTATAACGGGCGTGACAAATGTATAATTCGGGACACTATAATAATCATTTGACTTATTCCCAAGATTTTCAGACACAAACCTTACTCTCTTTGAAAAAGGCCAAGACAATGTCTTAGGTGGAATATAGAAAAAACTGAAATTTGCACCATTTGACCAAAGTCTTGAACTTCTAATATGAATAAATGAAGCTTTTATTCCTGAAAAATTGGAGGGAAGTGGAATATCATATAAAATACCTGTAATAATTCTTCCTGTTTTGTTCACTGCAGATTTATGAATAAATGAATCCAATGAATTTCTGCATTCATATAAGTCTTCTTCTTGCCCTTTAATGCATCTTAACATTATTAATATTAACACCACATAACAAATGAAGCTCCAAATTTCTTTAGACCCCATCAAAATTGTATCTTCTTAGCTTCCATAAATATCCAAAATTTCGATGCGAAATTTGCAAATCAAGAAGCTTTCATAAAATTCTTCAACACTTACAGAACAAACTCTGAGCTTTGACCCCTGAACGACAGCAGAAACTGAGACGAGACACCAAATTTAACGATGTGGGATGGGTCCCACCACCTTTTAACACATCTTCTTGATCTTCAATAGCCTGATAATGGCAAAGGTGACAGTTTTTTTTTGTAATAATATGAAGAATTATTTGTGGGCAAAAAAGGGTTAAGCTTTGAAGTTTGAACAGAGTGTGAAAAGGGATCAATTAGCTTGAAAATCATGGGCTACAAAAAAGATGAATATGAATATGAATGAAAATTCAATGACTACTAGCTATAAGAGTCAAGAACAAGTGTATTCAAAAATAAGTTTGGTGAATTGAATGAAATATGAAATTGGGTTGTGATTGACTGGAGAATCTAGGAAGAGGGCATTAATCTAAAAATTCAAAAGAAAAGAAATATATATGGTCCCTTTTTTGAGCTTGGATTTGTGTGGGAATAAGATATTTGTTACTAAATCATTGAGTTTTTTTTTTTTTTTTTTTTTTTTTTTTTTTTTTTTAAAGTGTATACATTGGTGACAGTCGGCTGTCTTATTAGTTAGACTTTTTTTGAGGTGGTTTCACATATAAGTCGATCAGCGGATGTGAAATAAATGATTTTTTTTTTTAGGGAGAAATAAATGTTTTTAGATGTATTGAACTTGTTTCTTTTTATATGTGATTGGTTAAACAATAATATATATATATATATATATATATATATATATATATATATATATATATATATATATATATATATATATTGGTAAAACATTTTTTTATTTAATATGACTATGAGATTGGTAAAATATTGTTTAATTGCACGCAAAAAAAATATTGTTTAATTGCACGCAAAAAAAAAACATGCGTAAAACTAGATAAACGTGCTTGAGACAATCCCGAGACAACCATAAGCAAGAAAAATTCTCCCCGGTTTAATTAATATTAGATTGTTCCTAAAAAAAAAAAAATTAATATTAGATTGTGTAAAATATTTTTTATATAATATGTGATTGGTTTTGTGAAGTAGGTGTGGGTTCAAGAATGCTAATAATTGATCAATTTTTTTAGATTAAATAATAGATCATTTTTAATTTTTGGTAGGTTGAAAGCCAGGTGTGAATTAACCAATATTATATTGGTCGTCTTTTAATGTTTTGAAGACATGTTATGATATGTTTATTTTGATGAGATGTGAGGATTTCATTTACTATAATGTTTAAATATAATGATGTGTTTGTATTGTTGTAACGTAATGTAATAAAATGATTTTTTTTAATCTTATTTAATTATTTTGACGTGTTTGTATGCGACATAATGAAATAATCAATCCAATCGATCATTTTCATTACACAAAAAATGAATGAAATGAAAAATATAGAATGAATTTTAAAACATAACGCAGTGATAAAATATTAACAATCCACCTCACTCGCACCACCACCATCACTAGCCCAAGTGCCGTGGATCTACCACCTGGTGCACCATAGCCACCTTTCACCATGTACACCACCACCTGTTGCCTCCATTTACCCGTCACCACCCATGACACAACTCACCACCATCTCCGTCATAACCCACCATACCACCATTAGCCCATCTTCCGCTACCACTCACCTCACGACTACTCCTGCCATCACACACATGTCCAATTTCAATCACAATTCACCTATGTCACCATTCTCCACAAGAAGTTACTCAGTTGCCACCCATCTCCATTCGTTCAGCTGTCATCGTCGGCGCCCATCCCATCGTTGAAGACCACAACACTGTCATCATTACCAATCATCGCATGCCCCACACCATCTGCACCCACCCACCCACTACTTCCGTAAACCTCATACCACCCGCCACGCTCGTCATCATGCACAATATTTCCCACAATGTCACTTGTCAGATCCTATAGAATCTTGTTGGTTTCACTCTATCGCATGCCAAACGTAAAATTGAATCACGTTCATTCCATTTCATTTCTTTCAAGCAATCCTAACATACCATAATTGTAATATAACGAAAATTAGTGAAATGCAAATACAAACATTGGCGGCTCCAAGTGGAGCAATATGGGTCAAGTGACCCCCAACCAAAAAAAAAAAAAAAATTCTATGTATTTTTACATTATTTAAATTTTTATACATTAATATATACTAAATGACCCGTTAAATTTTTTAAAATTGACCCTCGACCCATAATCCTACTTGGATTTTTAAAATTAATACTTATAATAAGATGTGTCGTTCATAATCCCGACCCGTGTCCTAGAAATCTTGCGGCCGCCCTGAATACAAAATATTCTTTTTCGTTACTTCAAAAAAACACCTTAGCCACTTTACTACAACATCCTTTTACCTTATATATCATCACCCTCAATAACTTGTGCCACCTCACTCTAACCTACAACTACACCGACCCCACCTCTCGCGTACCAAATTTTACTCTCACCCTTACCCCTTACACCCGTATTTAATTAACCATCCACCCCTACCCTTACCACCATCACCACAAACTCTATCATCCATATCCATCCCGTCTGTTTCACCTTTCATGCCCCACTACCTCTCTTCATATCCCTATCATCACCACACATCTTCCACAACTCCTTACACCTTACATAGTTATCACTTCTGATTTCATTAATATCATTTGATTGTGTATCATACACAGTAATAAAAATGTATTTATTTCATTTCATTTTACAGTTAGTTCAGAAAAGTGCGCGAGAGCTATTGATATGAGCAATTATGTTGCACGGTTTTCATTACATTGTCATCATTAAATGTGTGAAATGTATACAAAGATATATATATATATATATATATATATATATATATATATATATATATATATGAAATCTGTAAATTTACTCTTAAAGGTATCTAGAATGTTAAAATATTTGACCAATCGAGATGCCCTTAGAGCATTAGCATAGATATGTGATGACATATTCAAACATTAATTTTATCTATTTCACAAAATCTCTATTCATAGTGAAATCCATTAGAATCTTTATACGTTGTGAAAAATTAAATCATAATCTCTATATATAAAATAAAAAGTTGAAAATATCTCCATAAAATTTCCTCAATATAACAAGTTTTACGAGTAAGGATCATCTCAAGTCCTAACATTAAGTGATATCTCATGTACACCTGTTTTTAGACATTATCAACAAAGCGACGTAGTTTTGAAAAAAAAAAATCTACGGCTAAATCATTTTCATATTTTGAGGGTATGGTTAGATCATTTGTATTTGAAATATTACTTAGGAATAGTATTTGTATAACGCCACGCTCCCGGATACCGAGCCCTTATCCGTAAGAGAACGTTTGGTGTGTATACATTAAATAAATCTAACCTTATACGCAAGCCTCTACGTCGTCGTATCAAAATAAAGCAAACGTAAGCTAAAAAGACTCAGATAAAAACATAAATGCTACTATGAATAGATACAACCATTCTCAAGCTAGAAAATGTAGCTTACAACAACGAAACGTCTTACGAAAGAAGGTACAACAACTATCTTATCAAGCTAAAACAAGTTACAACATACTCTATGAAAATCACAAGATACATTATACACATAGATAGCAACATGGTAAAACTCCATAGCAAGCATAGCCAACGTCCTCCTCGTAATCGACATGATCCGTCTCAACTTGTTCGTCTTCTCACCCCAAAGCACAAACACATATGCAAAGGGGTAAGTACATAGTTACTTAGTAAGAGTGAGAAGCTAACGTACAATTAAGTTCTACCACAAAAAGGTTTACATTATTGTTATTATCATTAAGTTATCTTTGTGAGACCGACTCAACTCCAGGGTTCACTTCATGCTAATCAACATGTTGTGACTATTGGTTTCTAACTTAGCTTATCTGTGTTACATCAGCATTCGAGGGCACTACGCATGGTGCTACTCACCACGAAGTAACTGGGTGCAACATATTGGTGGATGACACCAATAACCACGGAAGCCTATTCTGGTAGACTCCGATAGTGCACACGTTCGACGAAGTCCCTCCCTACGTAGGGTCTCAGGCTTACGGGGTTAAGTTCCTCCGTACGTAGGGCCTCCGAGACTTATAAAGTTATTCACTTTCAGAACGCCCACACATCGCGATATAGACTTGTGCCTTACCAAGTATGGATTGATGTTTAATCTTTTAACTACACCAGTAAGTTTGTTATTAATTGTTAACTAGCCACCTAAGTATTTTCAAGTAAGATCCCTCACACCTCCTACTCTCTTACTTAGACCACTTGACACCCAACAGCGCTAGCACATATACATACATTGATGAATTCTAATTCACCAAAGCACAAGCCTATCATGCCCTTCCGACGGTCCCGAACTTCAACTCTTTGGGATAGTACATCCGGTGCCGGAACTAAACGCATTAAAAATTCAATCAAGGCTTGTTCAAGTTTAGTTAACGTTATTAGATCAAGAACAACATTTAAGACTCATACCATATCTTAAACAACATTTTCCCCAAAACATAGGTCAGTGCGGGCGCACCGAACGACAAGAATGCTCCCTAAAAGCCTCTTCTGAGTCAGTGCGCTTGCACTGGACTCTGGTACGCTTGCACTGGAGGCTGGTGTGCTTGCACTGGCCTGTGGTGCGTTTGCACCGAGCGCCGAAAGCCATAAACTTGATATTTTCTGCACTTTATCGATTCCTACTCAAATCCAGAGTTCAACATCGAAAATACTCAAAAAATAGCAGAAAACTCAAGTTTTACAAGACCATAACGTATCATAGCATAGCAACAACATTTAACACGAATCCTTGCTACAAACCAACACCAACATTCAACTTAAACATTTGTAAAACCATGATTATTAGTTAGGAAGAGTCTCTTACCTTAATTGCCAGCAAAAATGATCCAAAACCTTCAAGATATTGCTGATATTGTAAGCCTTCAACTCGAAACCTAATTGATCAACAAGTAACCCTAAAAAACCCTATCTTTCATGTAAAACCCGAAATAAGAAAGTGTGTGAAATTGAAGATTACCTGGTTTACTTGCTGTGAAACTATTTTTAGAACAATCTACACTCCAAGACGATCATTTCGACTACTCATTGCTGCAAAACAGAGCTACAGATTGAAATATACGAATTTTTGAAGAATTGAATTCGACGATTATAAAAAACTATGACTAAACTGAAAACTTACGAAAAAAAAGAGATGTTGTTTTCCAAAGTCTGCGTCCGTTGCTTTGTTCTGTCGTCGTTCATTCTCTTTTTTTTTTTTCCTTCAGAAATTGCGTCCAAAATGATAAGAGATTTTGGGGATTATTTCCATTTTATAGCCATTAATTAAATCCCTTAATTAAATAACTAAATCCTTTTAATTAAATTATTTTTAATTTAATAAAAATAGCCTAAATAATAATTAGGTAATAATAAAAATACTCAATTACTATTTTATATTTTCTGGAAGTTCGAGACGCTACAATTTGAGAGGATATTGACTCTAAATTTTACATACCATTATTCTATAAATTCATTTATCTAAAGATTTTGTAGTAAAATATTTTGTGTGGATCAAGGTTTGGATCTAAAGTACATTTCATATCTATTCGTTGACCTTCCATCAAAGGACCTTCACCACAATAATATAGAACTACAGTCTACAAGGAGTTTTAGTGAGAAAGAAACACCAAAGATAGTTTATTTACCTTTTATTATTATTATTATTATTATTGTCCCGCTCCAACTGATATGATTATTTCATAATCCAACCCGAGTCGTGTACTCCGTACTAAAATGTGATCCACAACTCCTTTAAGAGGACGTGAGAGTTGAACCGCAGACCTTTTTAAGCGAGTTGCCAGTTGAATTGGTACAACAGTTATAATATTGTGATCAAATTGAAAAACTTTATATTCAAACAATTTTACCTTTTTTTTTTCCTTCCACATAATACAGCTTAAACCTCAATAAATAATATTCGATAAATAAATAATCTCGTCAAATAAATAATTTTATCCGATCTCGACTTGGATAAAAGAGCTTAAAATAATGTTCGATAAATGAATAACCTTCCTAAACGAATATTTTTTTCTAGTCCTAAGGATATTTATTTATCGAGGTTTAACTGTAGTATGTTTTGTAAACTAAAGAAAGCATGCAATTATAAAACACCTTATCTGATATAACCGTTGTACTAGGGCTGAGCAAAATAACCAGTAAACCAATCTAAACCGTAAATCGATCCAAATCAATCCGAATTAACCAAACCAATAACAAACCAAATGAATAAGTTTGGTTTGGAACCAAACCGAATTGCATTAGGTTGCTTTTGGATATTTTTAATTATACCAATCCAAACCAAATTTTTTACACATTAATTATATATATTATACCATTACCCAACCGACCCAATATAACCCATTTTTTTCCCAATATAACCCATTATATAACAATCTTAGACTCTCGGCCCACTGAGCCCAATAATAGAGTTTAGTTCAAATTTTCTTTTCTTTTGACGTAAATATGTAAATCGGAAATGTATGTATGTAAGATACAACTATGAATGATTGATCGTAATTTAATTATATCAGAATGCTGTTACATTGTTAGTTGTTTTAAGTTTTTTTTTTTTAACATTTTGGTTTGTAATTTATTTTAGTTTGGAAGTAGTTATTTAGAGTTTATGTAAAAAAAATTGGTTTTGCCATTTTCTTTAAAGATTAGGCTTGCTAAACCTAACTAACCAATCCAAACCGAAACCAATTCGAACCAAATCATTAGGGTTGACTTTATTTTAGATTTGGTTTTAGGAACAATTATGACGCACTAAACCGGCTCGAATCTTTTAAAACCAATACAACCCCAAAAAACCAATCCGAGCTCAGCTTAAATTTTTCTCCGATTTCTATCAACAAATAGTAGATTTTGCTTTAAACAAAAAAGAAAAGAAAAGAAGAGTAGATTTTGCAGATAGAGATATAATCTCAACAGTTCCACGTGTCACCAAGTGATAGCATCTCTTATATTGACTTTTAGTGGAACGACGAAACGAGAACGAAAAAAAAGAAAAAACTGGGATATCGAGAACATCACACAGAAATCACAAAAACAAAAGACAAATCTCAACAATCAACAACAAAGATTATCACTTTATTTGTTCTGAGAGGCAGCCAAATGGCTACAGCCACCACTTCCACGGCGGCATCAACTGCCGTCTTGGCTCCAAAATTTCCTATTGTCCGTTCAACCACTAACTGCTCTGTTTTGCCATGTTTACCGACTCGTTTGTCTTCTCCAGCAGCCTTATCCTCTTCATTGAAGCTTGTTTCAGGTAATTTACTGCTATCCTTGAAATGGGATTTTCGTTTTATTGTGAAAATTGGTTTGGATTTTCCTATTGGGATATGTTTTTTTTATTTTTTTTGAGCTTATAGAAAAAGACCTTCTAGAATAAATTTTAATGTGAAAACAAAATGCTGAAGTGTAAGTGAGAATAATGTTGTAGAGTAATCACTTTTACATTTCATATTCACGCTGAATTTCAATGGTTGAGATTTTCGTAACGCTTCAAAACTCATGTCTATGGCTACTTGAACTATAATAGATCAAATAACTACTTTGCTTCTTGAGTAAATGGATTCACCATAACACCGAATTATAGTGTTTAGTTCCTTTTAGTACTCGGCTCTGATATCATCTATAACACCCCAACACTCAAGCCTATCGGCGCTTCTTGAGTAAATGGATTCACTGTAAAGCTGGATTATAGTACTTAGTTCTTTCTAGTAATACCACATATAATGCCTAAGTACTTAAGCCTAGGGGCGCTACTTGAGTAGGTAATGGATTCATTGTAACACCAGGTTATAGCACTTAGTTCTCTCTGGTTGTCGGCTCTAATACCATCTATAACGCATCAGAATTCAAGGCAACGCCCTAGAACTCAAGCCTAGCTACTTGGCAATGTTTCCTTCCATTTTTCCAAGGTGGGATATTATTACAATCATATTATGAACTCGGTTAGGCTAGATTCTTTCAAATAATCAAAGACATTTGATTTCCCCATTAGTTAATGTAGTTCAAAGAATGCTTACATTTGTTTATCTTTAGAAAATGGAGATGTGGGGTTTCATGAGTTCATCACCATTTGTCTTGTTTTCTTTTCTTGATGTTAATCACATTTTAATTAAACTTAACAAAGACATTAGCAAATTGACTGTTGAAATCTCCTTTATGACTGTCTAACTGATTTTCTTTGGAGGGAGGTGGGGTGGGGTGGGGGTTGGGGATTCATTTGGGACCTCAAAGTGCCATTAGGACCTTAGGACTTATTGCAAGGTTTTAAAAAACAGAGAAAAATATGTTAACTTTCAGAACCAGACAATGTGGACTTAGTCCTCCTCTCTTTGGATTCTTGTAACTGTCTTTCAGACAGAAAATTTTATTCCATAGACTCTCTGTTAAAAATTAATCACTTGCTTCAATCACATTACGATATGTGTCCCACTTTTTTAATCCCTAAACCCTTTTGTAATTAAAAGAAACTGTCTATTGCGATTTCCATTCGTGTTTGTATTGTACACACTTTCAGTATTGATTTTGGATCATGTAGAACAATACCTTTTAATTGGCTTTTGAATGAAGAAGTCAATATTATTTTCCAGCTGGTTTTGTTCCCTTGACCGCTTCACGGTTTTATGTAATTCATTCAGATACTTGTTCGACTCAGTGGAAACTTAGGATAAACACTTGAGGGCAAATTTGTAATTTCCAAAAGCTGGTTACAAGATTCAGATATGCATATCCATAGCTCAGATATGTGAAATGAATAACCGCCAAAAAATGAATGAAAAGCTGTCCAAATGATGAAAAACTTGAAAAAAAATTGAAAGAAAACATTACTAATTGTTTTTCTCTGTGTTTTAATATTTATTTTGGTCTTTATAGTTTTATTATGTACAGTTTGATCATTATTTTTTTAGTATTTACGCATATGCCTTCCGTACCGTATCCAATATTTTTCAAAAAAACCTCATATCCGTGTCTGTGAAACCTATTGGAAGTGTACAGACATATGTCTAACTTTTGAGGACTAAGATTTGGATTGCAATCACTTGTCTGAAAATTTTGGGGTTAAATTGACTTGGTCTTTTGGCTCTAGATTTTGTCATTTGCTTTATGTTTAACATGTTTGGATTAAACCATGTTGCTAAATACCTTTTCTTGACTGTTGATTTTTTTGAAAATTTCAAACTTTTCTCATTTAGAGACCATAAGGTGCCATTAGGAATCTAGGATTTCATGGATAAGTTCTCAAGAAAAAAGAAAGCATTTTTGGACTTGGTCTTTTTTTTGGACTCTTTTGTGTCTCTTGTGCACTTTCTTTATTATTTTCTTAAGCAACGACGGAGCCAGGAAATTGAAGGTGCTTGTCTCGGGCCCCGTTAATTCTTGATTTGGCTCTGCCATGGTCCTTATAGGTAACGTTGTTGATCGGCTCTTGAGCTTGTACCCGTCTCTTTCGGGCACACCTTGACATGAGTGGATTATAAAACCTAACACGTGACGGACCTACAGACATCCTTACCGATAGGTCGGGCTATACAGGCTAACTAGCTCAGGCCTCTTTTCAGGGCCTCCAGTTGAGTATTGAGTAGGCTTCGAAGCTCGTCTAAGACGGTTTCAGCGTTATTAGTACTCCACACGACGGCATAATAAGGCACGTTTTACGTGATCAGCCCTCGTGCAAATGATTACAGATGCATGACCCCTCGTTCTTGCTCCATGATTGTTTCCATGATCATCCACATGATCTCAGCACACCATCTCCACTCATGACCTACGTATCTGCGGGTCTTCCCCGAGACGACCTCTAGTCCTTTTTAGTCCACGTTTTGCTACATCGTGCAGGCTTAATACACCATATATCCGACCCAAAACATTTGACGAACACGAACCCCAACCTCGTCATACTTTCTTTGAGGTTAATTAATCGATATCACGAAACGGTTAGTATTGGGACCATCATATATATCAACTGAGTGTCTTAAAATACTGTTTAATGTAATTGTGTGGATAATGAAGATCACTATAAAGCTTCAATTTTTTTTTTATTCTTAAAAGCATGTAAAAGGTCCTTGTCTGAAGATTTTTACTGAATAGGATTCCAAAAATTTCCAGCTGGTTGGAGACTTGGAGTTCTCGTGACTGTCCTTTGTAGTACTCATTTTCACTGATACCCTAATTGTCCCCTCAAGAAATTTGTCTTGATTTGATGTTTTTTTATATTCTTTTGTCCCAATCATAACAGTTTCACACTTGTTCATACTGTCATAATGAATGAATATGTCCCTCAAAAAGTGTTATATTGTGCTATAAAAAAAATGTCCCTTAATAAGTGGCACTCTAGAAAACTAATGCATCAATTATTACATTTTTATTCAAGGGGCCTTTACTTACACCACCACGATTCTGTCGATACACCACACTACCTTTGCACCGTACCATAACGACCTTCACCGTAGGTCGATTGTGAGAATCAACCTTTTCAAAGACGGTTCTTGACTCAAGAATTGATTTTCTGAAGGTCGTTCTGGTGTGGTGCAAATGTAATGTGGTGTATCGATAGGTCGGTTGTGGTGTAAATAATGTCGCCCTTTTGTCAAATATAATCTAGATCATCCACTTATTACTTACCCTTGATCCTTTAGTCTTCCAAAACTAAGAATTGAATAAAGGGAATATATACGTCCATAACTCCATATAATTGTAAAAGACAACACATCAGTAGCTGGGAGTATATAATCGAGCCGAGTCGTGTTAATGGTCACCAGGGTTCGAGCTCAACTTGACCTAAAAAATTTGGGACTCAAAATTTGTTTCGAACTCGATCGAATTTTAAAAGGCAAGATCAAACTTGACTCATTTACTCTACTTGTGAACTCAATTATGTTTTAAAATTTATTTAACTACTATCAAATGTTGTAAGCTCGAACACAACACGTTGTACCACTCGACTCGATAAATATTAGTTAATAATGCCTCTATTGTGTGTAATCAATTAGATAATTATTATACAACTCGATTAGCTCACGAGCTACTCGATTGCTAGATTCAAGTAGCTCGAATTTGCGAAATACCAAATCGAGAAACATTTTTACAAGTACAAATAGCTCACAAGTAACTAGACTCACTTACAACCCCTACTATGTAAGTTCCGGGGATTGGGCAATCTGAACCTACAAAAGAGGGGTGCAACACGAGGACTTCCCAGGAGTCGCCCATCCTAATACTACTCTCGCCCATGCATACTTAACTTCAACTTCTGAATGGATACGGTGCATTAGTGCTGATATGATTGCATGGCCTTATATATTTCTTTAAAAGACTGTTTTACGGTTCAAAATAATGACTCGTCGTCTAAGGATAACAACTTTTAGTGTTGCGCCTCTTCCCTTGTGAATCGCTTGCAAGATAGCGAACGAAAAAGAAAACGAAAATGAAAATTCAATTCGACTATCAAAATTGGGAAGCAAACACAATTTTTTTCTAGTAAAAAACACTCTGCTGCCACTTAAGACGATCTTGACATAATAACTTAAAAAAAAAAAATTGTATGTCACAATAAATAGAGGACTAGCCAATACTAACCTTATCGTAATTGCAATTGTTGCTTTACTGCTGCAGAGTCTTGGAGAACTTCTAAGCTTCTGGTAAGAGTGACCTCATCTGATGAAACATCTTCTGTTGATACCAACGAGTTATTAGGAGATCTGAAAGAAAAGGTAACTAAAAGTACTTGCATTAATACAATATAAATCTATCAAATAGAGAAATATGATGTTTAAAGCCTGTAAAATAGAGAATCCGTCAATCAAAAAAAGAACTAATGGTTGTGCTTTAAACAATAAGCATTGGTCATGCATCATGCACATGAGCACCACCCGCATCTTGTACTCTCGAATTTTCCGCTTACTTTTGTGGTTTGGCCCTTGCCTAAATCCCGCCATGTAGTTGCATACATACATTTACGGCATTGGGGGCGGGTGAATTTTTGGAATAAAAAGTTAGTATTAAAACAATGTCGTTTTGATATTAAATAAACAAAAGTTACATTTTATGCCCTCAGTGTTTTTGTCAATATGTTTTGTTCCAGTGTGTTTGGATTCTGGATCCGTCACTGCCTACACGAACAACACGCGCTTCCATGCACCACACTATACCATTTTTCGACTTAACTTTATATATAACATCTTGTTATATTAGTATATTTTTTCTAAAGTGGGATGCAGTTGACAACAAGTCTACGGTGATAATTTATGGAGCAGGGGCGATTTTTGCAGTGTGGTTGGCTTCTGCTTTAGTTAAAGCAATTGACTCTCTACCTTTGGTAAGTATAATTGAATTCTGCAAGTAATAATGTGTAATGTTCGAAACGTCTGTTATGTTTAAATACGTAAATTATTCTCCTCTCAAACAATTAAAGCGAGCGATTTCGGTTGCTCTGGTTGTTAATTACTCTTTTACCCTTCACAGCTACCTACGATTCTGGAGTTGGTTGGTCTTGGATATAGTGGATGGTTTGTTTACCGCTACCTTCTCTTCAAGGTTTGTTTTTACGGTGTATTTAGTAATGCAGATGAAAATAAAAATCAGTCAGTGGGGCGAGATTTAATATTGAGGGCTATTATTTGCACCACACGGCCACACCCATTTTACTTACTCGAATGTTTTGAAATGGCGAATTTCCGTAAATGATTTAATACTGCCGATTTAATGCAGGCAAGTAGAAAAGAATTGGTTGAAGATATAGAAGCTTTGAAGGAAAAAATTGCTGGTAATTAAAGGAAACATTCAATTTAATCGGAAACAAGAATCTTCGGCTTTCTGCATAACAAAACGTGTGTGTAATAATTCTCCTTTTGACATTTGAGAACACCGATCGATCATATTTTATATGTATAAATAAATTGTGTTAATACTAGTCGTTAATGCGTTGATCAATTTTTTTTTATGTAATCCAATTCTTAGACTATGATGCATGGATACTTTGTAAGGGTGTCCGATTTTTTTATTTGTTAATTATCGCATCGCATACGAATACATGACAGATAGATTTGATGCATGTATGGGAATTAAGACATGTTGGAATATAAAACATAATTTGGAATTCGCTTTATAAAAATCATTTCATTTCATTCCATTCCGACATGCCGAGCTTACCCAGACATTTGATTTGAATATAAATTCAATTCATTTCATTCCATTAATTAAGGCTTTATTAAGACTTTATTTTGTCTTTTGTACTTTCTTTCTAGAGTTTTCATTTATAAAAATAAAAATAAACAAGTTTTCTTTAAAAAAGCGTGTATCCGAAAACAAAAAATTGTGGCGGGATTTATATTAGGATCACATATTTTAGAATGATATCATTTGATATTCCATGACCGATTGAATCTATAATAAAATGATTGGATCACTTATTTGTACAAATATATATTTTTCTTGTTTTAAAGAGATCTTTATTTATAAACTAACTTTATACAAAGAGTCAATCAACGCATCAAAACGCTATACAATGAAAATTTGAGCTTACAGATCAATGAAAACACTACGCCTGCCAGGCTAATCTAAACTCGCGAGCTTTTCGTATTGCTTGGGGATAAGAACACCTCTACCGGGGACTTCTCTTTATCGCTTTGATGAAGCATCTCATTACGCGCCAATACCATATGCTCAAAATGAGTTTTCTAAACATAAATTTCTAGAACTCCAAGTTATCCTTCTTGTACATATATTCCTGCTGAGGCAGATATCGAGCCACCGGAGAACTTCATGAACAATGGTGAACTCGTTCCAACATTGCAGGTGAATTACATGCTTCCAAACTTTTTTCACCCACCCACAATCACGCAGAGCATGAAGAGTCGTCTCGCTATGGTTTTGGCAATCAATATTTTAGATTTTGCTACATTTCTAAAATATTTATTTGCTCTATTTCTAAAATATTTAATTGATAGAACAAGTATGGCACAGTGATTAGGAAATATGCATTCATTTTTTTTTAAAATTATTTATTAATTTTTACTTTATATTCATAATATTTTTTTAACACTATATTCATAATAATTTTTAAAAATTTCATTAGTCGGTTACTACAGAAAATTTAAAGATAAGTTATTAACTATTTAATCCCTTAATTCTTAAATATCTAGTCTCTCAAAAAAAAAAATCTTAAATATCTAATACAGTTGTCAAAAACACGTTTATTAAAAAAAACATTTAATGCTATTTCATCTAAACTTATAAGGGTAAATTAGGAAAATAAACTATATATTAGTTTTAGAAAATGTTATGCATCAGATAAATAGAAACTGTATCAGTTAGAAAATAAACAGAAGGAGTATTTGATTAAAATGATGGATTGCCCATATCTGTGAAAATGTTAAGGGTATTAGTAGTAATAATGGATAAGGGGTAGATTAGTCCTTTATTATAAGTGTACTAGTTTGTTAGTCCTTGGAGTGTGTGCTAACAGAATCTATCTACTAGATTATATTATCTGTATGTATGCGGTGGATTGAGAATTAAGAAATCATTATCTTCTTCTTCACAAAACTTGCTTTTCTTGCCTTCAATGGCGGTTGTTTACTTTTTCCATTAATCAAACTTGGTATCGGAGCATCTCGACCGACGTCATGAGTGTTGCAAATTCTGGGACCGTTGCACCGCCGGTCACCACTGTTGCTGCAAGTTCCGGGACTGTTGTTCCACCGGTCACCACTGTAGCAGCTACAATCTCAGAGACAATCGGCTCTCCGGCATCCATTGGAGCTGGTATAGCATCAACAGCTGCTAATGTTCAACGTCAAGCCCTTTTTGGATCTCTGCCTTATCCTGGATTTCTCTATCCACCGACAGAGCTTTCTGGTGGAATGCCATTCACTCAAATCAGCAGCAGTTTCCTGCCACCATCTTTTCCGGTGATTTCTTCACCGTTCAGGTCACCATCTCCTAGCTCTTACATGCAGGCAAGCTCACCTTTTCAAGGTCATCTCAGTCAAACATGCACCGTGAAACTGAAGAGAGACAATTATTTGCTGTGGAAATACACCATCTTGCCCATTGTTAGGGGACATAAGATGGAAGATCTCCTTCTTGGAACCAGATCCAGACCTCCAGATCTTGGTAGGTTCAGTGCTTTGCCAAATCCGGCTCTGGAAGAATGGAACACTGCTGATCAACTTTTGACGGGATGGCTTCTTAGCTCTATGACAGAGGAAGCACTGATTGAGGTAATGGGATGTTCTACCTCTCATGAAATCTGGTCTACTTTGGAAGTTTTGTTCAATAGTCAATCGGAAGCTAGGATGCTTGAGTTTAAAAGTGCTTTAACTAGAGCTGAAAAAGGTTCAAAATCGATGAGTGATTATCTTGCTCAGATGAAGTCTTACAGTGATAGCCTAACTGCTGTTGGATACCCCATGTCTAAGTCTGAATTAATTTTGGCTGTTTTAGGAGGTCTGGACAAGGATTATGAGGCAGTGATAGTAAACATCACCTCTAGGGTAGGATCCCTTACTTGGCCTGAGGTTCAGTCTCAACTTTTGACACATGAAAGACTCATAGCTAGATTCAATCCCAATGTTACTGCTATAGGCAGTCAAACACACCCCACATCGCAAATCTGGCTTCTTATTCACAGGGTGTTGGTTCAGGGAACAGGTATAATGCCGGGCCAAATTCCAACAATGGTCGAATAACTATAGAGGTAGAGGATCTGTAGGTGGAAGAAGCAACAAGGGGAGGTAGGTCTGGTGGTAGAAATGCTGGTGGTAACAGACCTACATGTCAGTTGTGTGGCAAAACTGGTCATACTGTTGTTGATTGTTGGCACAGGTTTGAGCATGATTTCCAGGGACCTACTAACAACAATGCTCAAACTGGAAGTCCCAAACAGATATCTGCTTTTGTTGCTACCCCTAACACTGTCTCAGATCATTCTTGGTACATGGATAGTGGTGCTACCAACCATGTAACTTCAGAAGCAGGTAATATGAGTATTGATAGTAGATACAATGGTAAAGAAGCACTTGTTGTAGGAAATGGTGAAAGTCTTGCAATAGCTAGCATTGGTCACACTCAATGCTGCACACTCCACATAGACACTTGCATTTGAATAATGTCCTTCATGTACCACAAATTACCAAAAATCTTTTGAGCATCTCTAAATTAATTTCTGATAATCCTATTCTTGTTGAGTTTGATAGCTTGTTTTGTGTTGTGAAGGACAAAGCTACAGGGACAATGCTTCTCAGGGGTCAGCTGCAGGATGGTCTGTACAAGATAGCAATGCCTCTTGAAGATTGCCAACTGAACTCCCTTCACTCCAAATCTTTGGCTGTTTGTTTTCATGCTTCTAAGCATCCTATGAATTGTAATAAGTCTGATGTGAGTCCTGATACCTGGCACAGGAGATTGGGCCACCCTTCTAGTCAAATTTTAACTTTGATTTTGAATGGCTGTAATGTTAAACCCTCTGGGTAATCTGTCTTTCTGTGAATCCTGTCAGTTTGGGAAAAGTCATAATTTATTCCATCCTGTGTCTAATTCTCATGCTAAAGCCAAATTTGATCTTGTTCACACTGATTTATGGGGACCTGCACCTGTTAAGTCTGTAGAAGGGTACTCCTATTATGTGCACTTTATAGATGATCATTCTAGATTTACATGGATTTATCCATTAAAGACTAAGTCTGATACTTTTAATGCTTTTCAGAAATTTAGGGCTCTTGTTGAAACTCAGTTTTCAACTAAGATTAAGTGTCTGCAATCAGACTGGGGGGTGAGTATAGAATTCTTCAAACCTATCTTGATGCTGAAGGAATAAGTTTTAGACATCCTTGCCCCCATGATCATGCTCAACATGGTAGGCGTAGAAGAAAACACGTACATATTGTTGAGACAAGATTGACTCTCCCGGCTCAAGCAAGCATGCCCTTAAGATATTGGTGGTACAAGCTGCCGTTGTCCAACTTATCAATAGTCTTCCTACACCTGTTCTACAACATAAATCTCCTATGTAGAATGTCTTCTTCATGTTAAACCTACCTATACTAACTTCAGAGTGTTTGGTTGTGCTGTTTATCCTAACCTTAGACCTTATCAGTCCCATAAATTTCAATTTCACACTAAAAGATGTGTGAATCTTGGTCTCAGTCCTTCCCATAAAGGATATATATGTCTGGATGATACTGGTAGGGTTTACATATCCAACAATGTTGTTTTTGATGAAACCCTTTTTCCCTTTGAACATGGCTTTACTCAGGGTCCATCCACACAGGTTCTAGTTGATCCTTCTCTCCCTTCTTCCTCTTTTACCTTGGCAATATCTCAAAGAAGAGGGGGGTACTACAAACATCCTGAGCAGATTGCCTGAGGAAGACATTGTTGCTGCTACACCTGTCACTGATCAGGTAAGTTCAAGTTGTCAATATTCACCTGCTATTGGTACTGATTATACTCCTGTGCACACATCCCCACAGACACCTACTCATAGTCCTGTGCATAACACTGATAATGCATCTCCACCAAATACTGAAAGTGCATCTTCATCAAACACCTTGAGTAGTGCTTCATCTAGCTCCTCACCACCTAGTACTGCATCACCAGTTGTTCATCATATTTCTCATCCTATGCAAACTAGATCCAAGAGTGGCATTTATAAACCTAAAGTCTACTCTGCTGCTATTGCAAGTGCTCACTCCTTTCCTGTTGAGCCTGTTAGTGTGAATGAGGCTATGCAGACCTCAGAATGGAAAGAAGCTATGCTCCAAGAATACAGGGCCTTGTTACATAACAAGACATGGGACTTAGTTTGCTTGCCACCAGGTCAAAGTGTGGTTGGAAATAGATGGATCTTCAAACTTAAACTCAAACCTGATGGTACCATTTTAAAACATAAAGCAAGACTGGTGGCTAAGGGATATAGTCAGAATTATGGGATAGATTATAATGAAACTTTCAGTCCTGTTGCCAAATCCTCAACCATCAGAATCATGTTGACATTGGCAGTGTCCATGAACTGGCCTATAAACCAGATTGACATAAACAATGCTTTTCTCAATGGACCCCTAAATGAACCTGTGTATATGGAACAACCTGAAGGATTTGTTGAGGCTGGAAAATCACATTTGGTGTGCAAGCTCAATAAGGCTTTGTATGGTTTGAAACAGGCCCCTAGGGCCTGGTTTGATGCTCTAAGAACTCAGTTGCTGAGCTGGGGTTTCACTCAATCTGTGTGTGATACTTCTTTGTTTATGTTCAGACTTGATGGCAACATTCTGTTTGTACTTGTTTATGTAGATGATATCCTTCTCACAGGTAATTCCACAAAGCTGATACAGAAATTTATCAAACTTCTGGATTCTAAGTTTGCTCTGAAGGACCTGGGACAAGTCTCACACTTTCTAGGGATGCAAGTCACAAGGGATGACACAGGTCTGTACTTAACTCAAACCTATTATGCATCCCAGTTGCTGAAAAGATTAAATTTGGAGTATCTGAAACCTTGTCCTACCCCTATGGTTGCTGGGAAGCATCTTGTTCCTAAACAAGGTCAACCTTTGGCTAATCCAGGAATATACAGGAAGTGCTATAGGTGCATTGCAGTACCTGACTCTGACCAGACCTGATATTGCATATGCTGTTAACACATTGAGCCAGTTCATGCAGGAACCTTACACTGAACACTGGCAGGCATTAAAGAGGCTTCTCAGATTTGTGCAAGGCACACTAAGGCAAGGTCTACATTTCATTCCCAGCAAGAATCTGGAGTTGCAGGGGTTTACTGATGCAAATTGGGCTGCTTGCCCTGCTGATAGGAAGTCTACAGGGGGGTACTGTGTCTATTTAGGCAAATCCTTAATTACATGGAGCTCCAAAAAGCAATCAGTGGTGGCAAAATCAAGCTGTGAGTCAGAATATAGAGCTCTATCCAATCTAGGTTCAGAGATTCAATGGATTCTGCAAATGCTGGGTGAGATCAAGTTTGAGTTACCTGCTATTCCTACATTGTGGTGTGATAATACTGGGCAACTACCCTAGCACAAAATCCAGTTTACCATGCTAGGACTAAGCACATTGAAGTGGATGTGCACTACATCAGAAATCTAGTTCTTGAGAAGAAGTTAAAAGTTTGCTATATACCATCCACAGCTCAGATTGCAGATGTGTTTACTAAACCCTTACCTATTACAGCCTTCTGCAGATTCAGAGACAAACTAAATGTAGTTGAACCACATGTTAGTTTGAGAGGGGGTGAAAATGTTAAGGGTATTAATTAGTAGTAATAATGGATAAGGGGTAGATTAGTCCTTTATTATAAGTGTACTAGTTTGTTAGTCCTTGGAGTGTGTGCTAACAGAATCTATCTACTAGATTATATTATCTGTATGTATGCGGTGGATTGAGAATTAAGAAATCATTATCTTCTTCTTCACAAAACTTGCTTTTCTTGCCTTCAATGGCTGTTGTTTACTTTTTCCATTAAACAAAACCGAGAGAGAGAGAGAGAGAGAGAGAGAGAGAGAGAGAGAGAGAGAGAGAGAGAGAGAGAGAGAGAGAGAGAGAGAGAGAGAGAGAGAGAGAGAGAGAGAGAGAGAGAGAGAGAGAGAGAGAGAGAGAGAGAGAGAGAATGAATGAATGAATGGTGGTGTAAGTTTTATGCAGAGATCTGGTGCAACTTCAACACTAAAATCATTAAAGATGAAGAATCGTGATGAATCTGAAATCATTTGCAAATGCAAAAAAAGCAAATGCTTAAACACGTCAGTAACAATTGTTACCCTTCTTTTGCAAAATATATTCTCATACAAAGTATATATATATATATATATATATATATATATATATATATATATATATATATATATATGTTGTTGTTTTTTTTTGATATTATTATTATTATTATTATTATTATTATTATTATTATTATTCTTTCAAGAAGATATAATAAGTATGTCACTTATTACACTCTCCTTTTCGGTTTGAGTCCCATGTGAAAATGAATTTGATGTATTGATGTAACAAAAAAAAAAAAAAAACATTCAAACCGTCGATTCATTCAGAGTGGGTTTATTTAATTTTTAGTCTTTACCTCGGAAATTCAGACCGAGGAGATTTTTAGTTATAACTTTCTTTTTTCGGATTTTTAGTCCTTTTGCAATTCATCACCGGATCCGTATATTTTCAGTATTTTTAGTCCCTATAACTTTCTATTTTCGGATTTTTAGTCCTTTTTATACACTTCGCCGGAGCTCCGGTGATGAATTGGCAAAAAGGACTAAAAATAGAAAGTTATAGGACTAAAAATGCAGAAAATAGAAAGTTATAGGACTAAAAATGCAGAAAATAGAAAGTTATAGGACTAAAAATGCGAAAAATAGAAAGTTATAGGATCGAAAATTAAGACTTCGCCGGAGCTCCGGTGATGAAGTGGCAAAAAAGACTTAAAAATCCAGAAAATAGAAAGTTATATGACTGAAAATGCTACCGGAGCAAAAAGAGAACTATTTACAAAAACAGGTAAAGCTAACAGGGTGCCGACATGTTCCATCACCGGCGGATTGAGAAGGTTCCATCACCGGTGGTCAATTGTTTATTTATTTATTTATTTTTTCCTTCTTTTTGTCATCCCTCTCTTCTGGATTAGATAAGCATTTATTTCTAGGTTTTCTTTTACTTCTATTTCTTTCGATTCGATTCAAATAGGTAGTAAAAATTATTTTTAGGTTTTCTTATTTAGGGTTTACTAGGTGAGGAGTTAATGCTAGCTGAATATATGTATTGATTTTGATGGTATTAATTATTAGATCCATATTTATGGTTTACGGTCGAGGGCCGCCGCACCTTTTCGCGTTATCGGTCAGCCACCCCATAATAGGTAAGAAATGTTATATATATATATATAAATTTGATTCTAGAATAATCGAATGATTTCACAAAGAGTCCATCAAGGCTCTGATACCGTATTGAGTCTAGAATAATCGAATGATTTCATTGATTTTTATATGATTACAGAGGGAGAGATATTGATCAGATATACATATATAGTGCAAATTATAATGTATTGACTCATAATAAGTTATAAAAAACTGAATCGTTCGGTCCAAATTAAAAGACGAAAATGCCTGATAAATTTCCGAATGGCACAATGTTATGTGTTTGTCATTTTTTTAGGGTTTTATTTTTATTTTTTTCAATATTTTTTACGTGAAGAATCTTTGCAGTTACTGCCGTTGCTTTGCTGCCGGACTGTTTTGTTTAGGAACATGTGGTTGCAAAAATTGCTTCAATAGGGAAGAATATGAAGATACTGTGTTCGAAGCTAAAGAAATTGCAAAATACGGATTTTCCACATCATCGTGTGGAAACACAAAAGAAAATTTTCCAGTAAAACTGGCCCCAACGTGGAATCTCCTGAATGACATATTGTCAGTAGTTACGGAACTAACATTTGTCCAATTATGGAATCTCCCCATGACATATGGTCAATAGTTACAGAACTAATAATACTGGTCCCATCGTGGAATCTCTTGAATGCCATCTTGTCAGTAGTCACGGAACGACTAGCTCTTCTGATGTTATTCGAATCCCTATTCAGAGATTGAGAACTCGTGTGGGGATATTATACGAAAGCCTTCTTTAGAGATTGAAGCTTTGAAGAGATTTTTTTAAGAGATTGATTTTTTTTCAAAAACATTTAGTTTTTTTTATACCGAGTTTATTATTTATTTCTTGATTTATTTAGGAATTCATATTGAATTATTTTTTTGGGGGGAGAGGAATTTATACTGAGTTTGAGGATGTAATAATTTATTATTCTTTGATGTTGAAGATGAAAATCATCTGTTTCTAGGATGATGATAGTCCTTAAGCATCTAATTCAATAAAATGATTCTTTTTTAATTTTTTTATAATCTGAGTTTGCATTGTTGAGTTTTGGCAACAGAGGGAAGAAAATACATCATTAAACATTTTTAAATGAGTCTAAGATTATTATTTTGTGGTTGTGTTTTGTGTTTGAAATCATATAAAACTTTTTTTTATTATATATTAAAAGGGGCGCCTACTTGTTCATTCTTAACTCTCGAATTGATCAGGCAAAGTCCCGAGTTTTCAGAGGCCCTAAGTTAATCTATCAAGATAATACCCTCTGAAAGAATCAAATGGTTGCTAAATGATATGATGTACTATTTTATTTTTTTTTTTTTTTTGGGTCTCCTTTTCTGTTAACTATAGAGCTTAAAACTGCATATGAGCGTTTGATTTACTAAAACCGGAGCAAACCGCGTAGCCACAATTCCGATTCATGATATTCCAAACCGGAGCATCCGATGAACCGACCAGGTTTACTATCCAACGGTATGGAACCTAGAGACTAGATTTACAATAAGGCCCAATCTTTTAGCCACATATAAGAATTTTCATTCCGGAGGATTCTTGCTCCACAATAAAAGGTACCCAAGCACCAAAAAAAAAAAAAAAAACACACACACACACATGCACAAAAGGCAGTCTTTTTTGTTTTGTTGTGTGTGTGGGTTGGGGGGGGGGTAAGGGGAGGAGGGAGGGAGGGAGGGGGGGGGGGGGTAAGGCAGTCCTTTTAAGAGTGATCAAATCTCACACAAACTCCTTTTAATGAAAGATGCTCACTTTGCGTAAGCATCCAGTCACACAACTTGCAATACACCAGTATAGCATCTTTGACAATTTTGCCCCAGCATATCATGGCACTCTTAAACAAAAGAATAGTATTGAACATCATATATGATTTTCAACTTTCAGAGGTTGGGCCTCCATTTTCGATCTTTGGACAATCGAACCTGACATCACGATGTGGTTCCAACCACTAGACAATTGAACCTCACATATAAGTACAACTTTCCAGATGTTGGACCTCCACATTCGACCTCCAGAAAATCGTCGAATATCTAACCAAAACCTCTGGAAAATCTAACCACACCCTGTCCCGGTTTATATCCGAGCAATTTCAGAACCCCAAACCTACACTAAGAATGAAATCCAATAGGAAGAACCACCACCAGAATGCCTTAATGATGGAAATAAGAAACATAACTAAGCAAAACACACAAAAATGTAACAAAACTGCATCCAAAATAATAAAAGCAAGAATCTTCATACAAGAAAATCTCAAATCACACAGTGATATCTCTCACCTTCTTGTAATACAACACCACACAGTACTATGAGAACCATATCATGCTCTCTGTACTTTAAACCTATATGTAGTAGAACATAATAAAAAAACGCAGAAATAATCGCCTCAAAAGAGAGCTGCTGATAGTAGATGCCATAAAAGGGTCTATATTTTATCGATGTCTTCATCTTCAAAGTCAATGTAGGTTTCACCTTCACCTTCATCGTCTTCCTCGACCCCACCAGCAATACCTTCGTTAAGCCTAGTATTCTCAGGCAACTCACCATAAGCCTTCAACAATCTTGCTTCGTCCGGCATATACTTCAGAATCACATCAGCCTTGTCATCCTAATGAAAAAGAGAATCAAAAATTTTGAGGACATACTAATGTCAAATCAATACACACAACCATGTTAATTCAAATCAGAAACTCTTTTTCATTGCATCTGACCAACGAGACTTTCATGCGTATAGAACTTGACTTTTTTTTGGCGCATTCAGTGACACTACAGTCTTTTTAGGTGGCTGCACCACAACGAAAACACTAAACCAGCAAAAAGTCGATACCAGAGCAGAGAATCATGACAATCAACAGGTGAAAGTGGATTGTCAGCTCTAAAATCGATTGTACCATGGTGCCAAAAACACAATACACCGGCATAAATTCATCTCTAGAGCTGAGAATCAACTTTCCCCCGGTCGATTGTGACAATCATCAACTAGCAAAAAGTCGACTCTCAGCTCTATAATCGATTGTTGACAAGTCGACTGTACTCTAGTGCCAAAAAAGTTTAATATGGTTTGGTGCAAGTGGTAGCTTTGCAAGTGATTTTAACATGGTACCACACCGGAAACTATACACCGGTGGAAAAATGATTCTAGAGCTGAGAATGAGAATCAACTTTCAACCAGTCGATTGCCACAATCAAAAACAAAAAGTGGATTCTCAGCTCTAAAATCGATTGTATTGTGATGAAAATCGATTCTTGAGATGAGAATAAACTTTCTCCCTGTCGATTGTCAAGGAAAACTTGATTCTCCACTCTAAAATCGATTGCAGACAAGTCAATTGTACTATGGTGCCGAAAACGGTTAATCTAGATTGGTGCAGAAAGTAAGTTTAGTGTGATGGTTGTAAAGACTCCTTTTTTTTTGCTTAATAAAGATAAATTATGCATCAATTTTGGGAGGATTTACTGAAATGAATAAACCAAATCAACAAAAACGGACATCAATATACACAAACACCAAATACAATCGTAAGAAAAAAAAAGGATAGAAAGGTATTTAATTTTCAATCGATTTAATAAAAAAATAGAAAAATCACCTGGTAATCACGGAGGCCGACGAGGATGATGTCGCCGGCGGCGATCCAAACCTTCTTATGCATCTTACCACGGATATGACAAAGACGTTTGGTTCCATCAATACACATAGCTTCACATCGGCCATTTCCGAGCATACGAAGCACCTGAGCGTACTCCTGTCCATCTTCCTTGAAAACGAGCTCTCTCTTCTCGTCATCCGCCTCGTTCTTACCTCTCTTCCTGTTCTTTCCTCCCTTTCCCTTATTCTTCGGCATCTTCTTCTTCCTGCTGTTTTAACCCTAGATCGATCGAATTTGGGAATTTGGAATAAATAGACAGAGAAACGATAGGGAAGATAAGCGGCGTGGTTTAATTGTACTACTTTTGTTTGGTTTTACTTTTCTACAAGGATTCGTTTTTTTTTTTTATACAGAAATTGGAAAATGAAAATCACGTCGTGTCTTTTTTGATACTGGAAATTGCAGGTAAACGTAGTGTTCTACATTTAAACGTAGATTCCTTACGTTTAAACGTAGCGAATTCAAATAACTTTCGCACAAATGAAAGCAGTAAACGAAGAGTTCTTACGTTTAAACGTAGCATCACTACGTTTGTACGTAGATTAAATACGTTTAAACGTAAGGAAATTCAATAAATTAGGAAGTTCAATTATGTGTCTTTCACTATGTTTAAACGTAGGTTAGAACGCATATATCTACGTTTAAACGTAGGTATTCTACGTTTTAAATTATATTATCTACGTTTAGAAGTGGTAGATGACAATTAATGTTGTTGTAAGGTACTTGTTCAATATACATCACACGAACGGGCCATTGTTCAGAGTCTTTCAAGTTAATATCAATTTTCTAACCATTTCTTCATCTTTCAAGTCCATTTGTTCATCTTTCAAGTCTTTTTTTCATCATTTAAGTGCTCAAATGGGTAAGTTTTTGCTATGTAATTTGTCTTAATTAAAGTGCTCAATGTGATTATGTTATTTATGCTAGTAATGATATGTACTTAAACGAAATGTGTGTTTTTAGTAGGTTGTTTATGTAATGATTATACATTTAAGTAGTTTGTTTAGGTCATTACTTAGTGTTATTGTTTAGGGTTTAATTACTAGGGTTTAATGTAAGTAATGATATGTATTCAACCGAAATGTGTGTTTTAAGTAGTGATTATGTTATTTATATTAGAGTAATGATATGTATTTATCGAAATGTGTGTTTTAAGTAGTGATTATGTTATTTATATTGTAGTAATGATATGTATTTAACCGAAATGTGTGTTTTAAGTAGGTTGTTTATGTAATGTTTATACATCTAGGTAGTGTGTTTTGAGTTAATAATGACTTGAATTGTTTTCTTTTAAAACAGATAATCGCAACACTATGATTGTTGTCTCGTTCAACGGAGAATTTACGTACGATCCTCTCTATAACCGGTGGAATCATGTAAATGGATCGATGTTCTCATTATTTGTCCGAAAGAACATAAGATTGAATGCGTTGTTGGATAAATTGCATGTGAGGCTTGGTATTGATCGGTCTGATACACAGCTCGGGGTAAAAGCTTTGTTTACTTATGGTAGAGTGGGCAATATACCACCTGATAATATCTTAGATGACGAGACACTAAATGGTTACATCGAAGCGGCCTCTAACAATGAAAATGTAATTTTTTGTGTGAATGCCACACAAGTGGAGGCAAACAATGAACCGATAATTGAGGATGATGGCATTGATTTAAATCAAGATTGCAATGCCTCAGATGAGAACAATAATTCGGATTATAGTCTTGGAAATTTCCCTTCTCCGGTACAAGAACTTGCTAGAGATCCAAATTTTAATCCATTCGAGCAACAGTATGGATGTAGTGGGTTTGAAAACCATTTTTCTACACAAAGGCTTGGTGAAGCTTCGGGCCAACAGTTTCAGTATCAACCAGTCAGACCAAGTCATAATCTTTCAAATCAACCTTCAAGTAGTCGTGTTCGTGTTGAAATGGTTGGTGATTACACTGCTCCGTTTGAATTCGGTCCTCCAAGTTATAATGTTATAAATAGCCAATCACATAATCCGTTTCAGTATCCCCCTAACCAACCTTCAAGTAGTCGTGCTCAACCTATCCAACAGCCATATAATTTGTTTATCATACGGGCAGGGATGACAACAATAATCAGGGTGCCAATGCTAGGGCTAGTGTACGAGAAGATTATTCATGGAGGATTCCCACATTTGAAGATGATGATTTTTACCGCAGTGTCTATCTACCGGTACGTTACATATGAATGACGTGAACGAATTGTTCATTGGGAAGAAATATGATTTGAAAGAAGATTTTAATTTGAAAATAAAATCGTATGCGGTTGCCAATAATTTTCAGATGAGATTGGGTAGGTCGGACACACGTTGCTTGTATTACACATGTCTAAACGATACATGCAAATGGCATGTAAGGGCGAAAAGGGTGAAGACAAATACAACACATACATTTGAGATCACAACGTTGAATGATGTGCATACTTGTGCCTCTCAGAATGCGGATAATGACAATCGACAAACAACACCTATTGTTATTGCGAGTCCGCTAAGTCGAAAAATGGAAGAACTCGGCAATGAGTATAAACCCGCACATATTATGGAGGACATGCTCACAACTTACAAGGTGTACGCTTGACTTATGACCAGCATACCGAGCTCACGAGATGATGAGAATGCCGGTTAGAGGTTCACCGACGGAGTGTTACAATGCGATACCCTCGTACCCGTGGATGGTACGTGAGGCCAATGAAGGGACCTATGTTGACTTTCAGCTCGATAATCTGGGAAGGTTTGGTAGTTGTTTCATGGCTTTGGGAGCAAGTCGTCGTGGTTTCAAGTATTGTCGACCTATTTTGTGTGTGGACGCCACTCATCTAAAAACCCGTTTCTCAGGGCAACTATTTGTTGCTGTTGCTGTAGATGCCGGTGACCACCTATTCCCTGTAGCCTTCGGTATTGATGAAAAAGAATGCAACGATTCATGGGGGTATTTCATGACACAATTGAGGGTGGCCATTGAAGGTATCCATGATGAAAATTTGAGCTTTATATCTGACAGACACAAGGCTATTAGAAATGCGGTTGGTCAGGTATTTCCCAATGCATATCACGGTGTTTGCTATCATCATTTAAAGGGCAATCTAACAAAAAAAATGGAAGGATTACGGTTTTTGTGAAGACACATTCTATCAAACAGCCTATGCATTCTCGGAGGCCGAATTTCTCCGAAAGTATGCCCTGATCAAGGCACAATGTCTTGGCGCATATCTAAAACTAGAAGAAATAGGTGTTGAATGGTGGGCGCGTGCCAAATTTCCTAAGAAAAGATACGCCTTAATGACAAGCAATTACGCTGAAAGTTTCAACTGTGCGATTAGAGGAGCTCGTCGTTGGCATGTTCCTAGCCTCTTGGAATTCATTAGAGCTACACTACAGAGATGGTATAATGATAGACGACAGAAGGCGCTTGATTGTACGACTGTGTTAGCACCGGAGATCGATACAATGGTGGCTTCGAATATTACTGCTAGAAGGAAGTTCAGGGTTAATCCTATAAACCCCGATGAGTTTGAGGTTTATGGAAATAACTTGCTTCATGGGGTGGTAAATCTACGAGAGAGGAAGTGTTATTGTGGTTATTTTGAGAAAATGGAAATACCATGAACACATGCTATAACAGCCGCAGCAACCCGTAGAAATAGTCCACCCGAACTCTGTTCACGGTATTATACAGCTGAATGTTTCAAGGAGATTTACATGGGTAGCATATATCCAGTTCCTAACAGGGATGATTGGGATGTTCCGGAGGCGGTAAGAAACATGAAAGTCGGAGTGCCTAATGTGAGATATGCGCCTGATGCCAGTGGAGCTCCAAGAAGAGGTAGAATTAATACCACTAGAATTCCTTCTGAATGGGAACGTCCAGGCCATCAGTTTGTATGTAGTGACTGCAAACATCCAGGACATAACAGAGCCAGTTGCATGCAATACCGGTAGGAAGTCATTGTTTTTGTTATGGTGATATTAGAATGGATCGTAACGGTATTAATGGATTGCAGTATTTTATTAATGGATTGTAGTAATGACTGTATTCAGTTATTAATCAGAATCAACAGTACCTCTGTAAAACTAACGGTAATTATTACGGGGCTTACACAAAAAAAAAGAGTAATGATACGTTGGTTTACATACAGGGCTTACAAACATAAAAAAAAAGAGTAATGGACTTAAATAAACTAAGGGTGTTCATTAAATACGATAGGATGACGCCTAAATAAATAATCTTCAATATTTAGTAATCACCACATTAAACACGACGTGATTTTCTATAGGTTGATCAATGACTTCAAAGCTGCATTCATCTCCCGCATTTAGGTCATTGTCCGTAATGAAATCATACAACCTGCTTAAACGAACTTTTTGATTTACCATATAGACAATTCTAGCAGGCCATGATTCCCCCTGTGGCGATTCGCAGTTCCACGGTCTTGTTTCTCAACATGTCGTTTGTTCTAGCAAATGCCTTTGGAATACTCTACAAAGCACAAGAAATATAAATACTTAAAATGGGGAAAAAAGATAAAACAAGAAAACAACTAACAATATTTTAAATATCTCACCACATAATAACAATCATGTGAAAATACCAGTTTGCCAGCGTCGTCTGAAAATGGGGATTTTGGTTACCTGCACCTGCATCATCATCTGCATTATCTCCATCACTCTCATCATCTTCATCACTCTCGGACTCAGAAAAAGTCTTCTCACAAGAAGTGTGATCATAAACAATAGTGTTGAAAGTGAAATCCCCCCTGTGTTCAAACACTATAAACTCCCTCTCATTCAAGTAATGAGCCGCCACATACTCCTCCCAACCTTCCCCAAAGAAACGAAGAATTCCATTGTCTGTGGCTCCAACCCTCACTTCCCATGTCCCTAATCGGCTTTTGAGAACGACCCTATCTAGGTTCCTCAGCGTGTTGTTCAACCTATTAACGTATGCTGGAGGTAGTGTCTATGCAAAAAGAAACATTTCACGTTTAATGACATGCCAATTGATATAATTGATATACATGTAAGTTAAACATATTAATGACATACCAAACTTGTTGCGAAACTGCCATCAAGAATTTTAAAGAAACGATCATTATCCATTTGCTTCAGTGTAGATTATGAATTGGAAGGTGAAGATGAAGAAATGGAATTGAAAGATGAAGTGGTTAGAAAATTAGATGAACTAAAAAGAGTTTGAAGAAATGAGAGAAATGACTCGTACTTGTACAACAACAATAATTGCCATGTACCACTTCCAACACTAGTACTTGCATTCCCTACGTTTGAATGTTGCATTATCTACGTTCAAACGTAGTTTACCTACGTTCAAACGTAGAGAATCATGCATCCTACATTTGGACTAGGTTCTCTACGTTTCGACGTAGAAAAATGTTGCATTTACTACGTCTGGACGTAGAGAATGTTGCATTCACTACGTTTGGACGTAGATACCCTACGTTTGGACGTAGGTAAATTCACATTGATTGTTGCATTTTAAACAGATTGAATACTCATCAAAACAACATACACCCAAAATATAAATGGCTACCAACATAGTAGAAAATATCAAAAATATAACATACACCAAAAATTCCTACACAGTTTGTCAAAACAACATACACGAAAATACCTATATATCTACTATTTGATTAAATAGCTGTACACAAAGTTTCTTTCTTAGCAACGGCATATTGTCATGATGGATCAGGGTAAAATTTTCCTTGTGCAACAAATGCTCAATGAACTTGACCGTGTATACCCCACAGTCACCCCTGTATAATATAAATAGTGTTAGAATAGTGTAAACTGTATAATATAATAATTAGTTTGAAGTTTATAACACTTACGGAATTGGCATTTGTGGTACGAATTCAGGTTTTGCGATTCTAACATCAAAAGGCGGCTTCTCTGGATCAACCATTTGTGGGAGTTGACGTAGACGAGCATCCGTCTCCAACAATCTCCTAAACGAAACACCCCACGCTTTGATGTTTCTCTTCACATCAGCCTTATACGGCTGCCCCGACAGACAATCCCACACCCTAACTCTCCAGTGGGGAATAGACACTTCGACAGCTGCCCAGTGACCATAACTAATGGCCCAGGGAATGTAGATCACGGTGTTTTCATCCCATTGCTTGACGTACAGATCTACAAAGTCTGGAATGACCGTTGTCTCTAGCGGCTTTCCCTGATCTACATGACCTTGCCCGTAAAAGGCGGCTAATTCAGAGTATGCAATGGTCGTATGCGGTTCAAAGCATCCTGGATGTGCTTCCATTTGCCGTTGTATCAGGTCCAGATACGCATCGACATGCTGTAAACATGCAAAAATAAGTTAGAGATAATGAAATCAGAAATATCAAAATTTCATAAATATGAAAATGAAGTCACAAGAACATACTTCTCGGTCTAACTCTGAAAGAGGGCCATGGAGACGTGTGAACCACGCCTTGCCAAACAATTCTGTAAGGCGGAAACCAGCTGCGTACCCCGTCAGAATCTCAATTGGGGGCGGATCTACTTGTTGGTACCACGTTGTGAACTTGTTTTCCAGCTCGTCCGGAAACTTTTTCAACGGAGTCCATCTCACAACGTTATCACCGGGCATATTGACTATGTGAGACCCATCAGTCAAATACCGTGGTCGGCTAGTAGTCTGACGGGTCGTCAATCTTCTGTCAATTGCATCAACCGCCTTTCGTTTATCCAATTGTACAACACTTGGGCCACCAGCTAAACAAATTTCAATACATGATCAAGTTAGATAGTTTTTCACAATATAATTTATAATTCCGATATTAAAAATCAAATAACTTACTATAATCCATCTTAGGCTCCACAACCGATGCCTGACTGGGCGTAGCCTCTGGAGGGGGAGGGGGCGTAGCCTCGATAGTAGCCTCGGGAGGGGGGAGGGGGCGTAGCCTCGGGAGGGGGAGGGGTCGTAGCCTCGGGAGGGGGATCGACAGTATCTGCATCAAAATAGGCACTCTCATCAATTCACGATAACAAAATATATCTATGTTAATAATACAAATTTCAATATAAATAACCTACTAAACAATAATTAGATATAAATAACATAATGCTTACCCGAATAAGCTTCCTCCACGAATAATTCGTCGACGAAATCCTTCTCGACTCCCTCCAGCTGCACTCCTTCTTGCCCGGGTTGGGAAATGCCTTCAAGAATCTTATCAAACCCGAGCATCATCATCGGGTCGTCGGCGGACGGGGTAGGAGATGAATAAGTATGCTGATGCGTATGCTGACCAGGTGGAGGCTGATGAGTATGTTGACCAATCGGAGACCGATCGCATGTCGACGCACGATGACCCTGTGTAGACCCATCAGAGGAAAACTGAGAAGATGTGCCCCGGTCAGTATCATGTGGAGGAGGTGAAGGAGGTGGAGGAGGTGGAGGCCGATGAGGGGTAGACTGAAAAGATGTTGTCCGGTTAGTATACAACTAAATTAATCGCATAAATAAATTGACAATGAAATAATTTTTACCTGATCTCTGGATGACAGCGTCTGCATCAACCTCTTAAGTTCAAGAAGTATCGCCCCATGCTCATTCTGCCGCTGTATAACCTCTCGAATTACTTGCCGGTTCTCGTCATTCTGCCGGCGAATTTCCTCCCGAATGTCATTCAACCCATTATCTATCCTTCTCTTCACAGACCTATAAAGCCCAGCAGCTTCATCTTCTTCATCAGATTCATCTTCTTCCGCCTGTAGCATCTCAGTGTATGAACTGTGCGGCACACGTCGTGAATGAGGAGGTAGAGGTTGTTGTGAAGTAGAGGGATGTGAAGTAGAGGCAGACTGTTGTGTAGCAGAGCGTGTTTGCTGTGTAGTAGATGGACGTCTAGGAGGTGGCCGTGCAATTGGTACAGGCCGAGGGATCACACGTGCATGGCGGTTCATTAATCTCCGCATCAGGGATGCCCCTATGTAGCATCAACTCCCTATCAACTTCCCTTGCAGCCAGGTATCCTATAACACGGCTCTGCAAACAATGTATATTTCATTAGAATTAAAAATAAGAAAATGTTTAACCATACCGGATATAATTAAGAGAAAATGTTTATTAAGCTTATTACCTTACTTGCCTTCGCCAACACCCCTTCCACCGCGGAGGGGTAGTCTTGCAACTCCATCTCATCATCCGAGGAGCCGCATCGGGAGCTCGAGGGTGGCGCAATAGTCGGAACATTAATGTCCCGAGGGTCTCGTAAGCCCAAAACTCGTAAGGCATGTATAACCCCTTGTATCGTCACCCCGCCTTCTCGCACTTTCCTTGTAGGTATTCATCATGCGACAGATCTTTCTATAAATCTGATCCCACAACCAAGTACCCCATGGAAAGTCAGTTAGGCCTTCTACATTCTCGACCAAATAGAAGGTCTCACGAGGTACCTTAGTAGTCTCATCATGACCCATCATAATACCGTGAATAAGGTAGACTAAACCTACACGGTAGAGAACTTCATGATGCTCACCCTCATCCAATAACCATCTCTCAATATCCGGTATGGTGATCGGTTTTGGGTCAGGATGATGGATGTGGCCGCATGTCCCCTCAGCAAAACACCTGGAATAACTATCGGGAGCTTCCGGGAGATCACCAAACCTAAAACCGGTCATCATGCAAAACTCCGCCTACCGAACTTCGCGGTCGTCTCACCAAATCTAAAATGAAGCTCACCGGCCACATTCGGATAAACGGCACTGAAACATACATATTGCAAAATTTTGGCGGAAAACTGCTAGTGCTCGTACATTTGAATGAATTCTCCAAAAACCCCACCTCTCAATGTTCCCTCAAATCCGATCCTTCTCATGTGAATGTCAAGAAGATCCGAGAGCTTGTTCTTTTCCCCTCTAAAAGTCCATTTCAAATTTCCTTTACTTTGTAGACTTCAGTTCCATGAGTGGCAATCAACTGTCAACAAATAGCATTGTTTCAAGTCAATCACACACATATACTAGACAATCACAAGCTTTATACACTAACATTGTGAAGGTTATCAACTATATAGTACATCTAATACCAAAGAAGAAAAAACAAAGCTACCAATACCTAAATGATTAATGTAAGTGTAAGTGTGATCAATATTTCCAATAACAATGGTCTCTGGAAAACAGAGCCATTTTCAGTACCATTTTGGGTAGGAACAGCACCCTTATGCACGATCAAACCATCAATCTCACCATCAAGCCTCAATCAATCTCAACATATACAAGAAAAAATGCATAGCAACACCATACTCATACATTATCAACTTAAATGTCCCAAATTTAAACATACATAGCCACATATTGCATGTTTTTATCAAATTACAATCAAGACTAACCTAAACCCTATAAACTGGAAAAATCTGCATACAAAAATACAAAAGGGGACTTAAGAACAGTTTTCTACGTCCAGACGTAGAAAAGCCTATGTCCAGACGTAGAAAACCTACGTTCAGACGTAGAAAAACACATAATCTCTCCCTTAATCGTCTTCTTCAAAATTTGGACTAGGTTCAACCCACATAAAGAAAAATCAGGCTAATCCCCTCTATTAGTCAACAATATCAGACTAATCACCACAAGGCCAACAAATATCAGGCTAATCACCACTACAAAACACTAAAAATTGGAAAATATATACAACATAATTTTGGAACACAATATAACAATAAAACGTTTTAAATGCATCATAAGGGGAAACACTTACACTTTCTATATTGCTTTGATCCATTATGCTTGAGAGCAGAGGTGCCAAATCTGAATATTTGGTGCAAAATCGCCGTCAAACGTAAAGAAACTGATGAGAAACGTAGGGATTAGAACTAGTGGAAGGGGATAGAAGAGAGAGAGAGAGAGAGTTATTCAAAACCCTTCAGGACCTTACCGTTAAACGTAGAAGGGTTATCTACGTTTAAACGTAAGTAACCCTACGTTTAAACGTAGAGAAATCTGAATATTGCAACTTTAATAATTTATTGAAATAGCCTACGTTTAAACGTAAGGTTATCTACGTTTAAATGTAAGGAATCTACGTTTAAACGTAGGTTATTTCAATAAATTAAGATGGTTGCAATATTCAAATGTATCTACGTTTAAACGTAGGGTTCCTTACGTTTAAACGTAGATAACCTTACGTTTACCTGATTTTCAATGTCAGAAGGTACAACCTCATTTGCAAGTCAAAGGTCTGACACAACCTGATTTTCCAATTTCTGGTTTTTTTATTTGTCTAGAATATATATTCGACTTTTATACGATATCAAAAGAAATTGCGATTGACTTTCAAAATATTACAAATTAAAAAAATGATTGTTTATAAAAAAAAAAATATAAACTTAATACGACATATTATTTATTAAATTATTATAGAAATGAAAATCGTGTATTTTAACGTTTCCATTGAAAAAAAAGTTAAATAAAGAAAAAAAAAATTTAAAGGAGTGTCGGGAAGTGTCGGTGCCGTGTCGGGAGTGTCGACAGTGTGTTCGGAAACGTGTCGGATATTAAAATTTTAAATAATATTAATTTAATTGGCCGACACGTGTCGGACACAGCGTCGGAGCGTGTCACGACGCCCAGATTGAAGTGTCGGTGCATCTTCCAGATAGAGAAACTCAATTTTATGTCAATAATAATAGATTCAAGTTGTTTATCGGAAAATAACCGCAGATTGTAATAAAAAAAATATTCACAAACAAATATCAGATAACATATGTATATGTGTATATAGATGGTTTTTCTTTCATTATTTTGGAGGCGAGACAGAACCCTGACGAGCTTTTTGCTGCTAAACAACGAGTCCTACTTATACTTAGGTGGGAGTTCGTTTTGCTATGCCGGGAAGCAAACCGAACCCTATATAGCATTTCTCCCGTTCAAGCCAAGTATGAAAAGTTCTCCAAAAAAAAAGTCAAGTATGAAAAGCAACTATCGAAGTGTGATAGCCACACGACCAAGGAGCGATAGTAGAGAGATGCGATAGCCACTCGTGAGAGGAAAATGACGAGAGTCAATTTTAGTATGCTTCGGTGCATGTTTTAACCCCAATTTATGACACTTTTGGATTGTATCGGGTAGTTTTAGATTATTTATAGGGCAAAATGCATTGCACACTCACTTTGTGGCAAACCGTCAAATAGATGGAAAACCTCACAATTTTACGGTATTTTGATCCTTTTCGAGCCATATTTATCTTGAGGAGTTATGCTCGGTATGTGTTTGAATGTTGTGATGCAGGATCTGGGTGAGTTATGAGCCCGGAAGACAAGGCATGAAACTTAGAGTGGCATAACCGAAGCCCGGGGATGGAAACGGATCAAATATAGTTGGTGTTTTCGCCTTACATTTACTTTATCTGCAATTTGAGAAATGTTAGAGCCATTTTATTTTTGTTGTCTTCATGGAAGTTGTATACAATTGAATGAGCTTTCCAACGCACTTTGAATCACTCAAATCGGAGCTCTACACGCAAAGATATTTCCAAATTACTGAAGGACGTCACTGCTGGAAGTTGCAGGATCCAGTGCAAGCGCACTAGATCCAATGCGGACGCACTGGACGGACGGAAAGTTCAGTTTTGGTACAGAGCACTCAGTGTGAGCGCACTGAGGTCTAGTGCGGACGCCCGGGTCTATTTTCTACACCTATATATACATTTTACACAGATTTTCAGCATTTTTCATCCCCCAAGAACCCTAACTAGTAGTATAGCTCGAAATTCCTCGCTTTTGGTTCTTTAGACTCACTTCTACTTCAAATTTACTTAGTTTAAGGATAATCTAGCTTAGTTTTAGTTAAAGAATCTTGGATTTTGCATAGTTTTTTTGGATCATCTTCTTCATCTTTGGGCATGGGTGTTGAAGGAATTTGATGTAATCCGACTTGTACTATGATTTTGGTAATTAATTCTAGTTTTCTTTCTCTTTTATGGCTTTAATATTCTCTTTGATTGTTATTTCATTCTTTATGATGAGTAGCTAATTACTACATAGCCAAACAATGTGAAAGTTGAAAAAATCCCCCCTAGTTGATTACTTGGGAATGAGTAGTGTCTAATTGTTGTTATATCGATGAATTTATGTCTTAAAACTTGTTCTTAATGCTTGAATTAGCTTGTACACCTAGTTCATGAACACACACACCACTTTTATAAATGTATGTTGCGAAGGGGTGTGAGAAAAGGGTTTTAAGATCGTTATTTACAATTGACTGAGTTGTTTAGATCGATTGGGTAACGAGGTTTGTCGGTGTAAATCGAGCGGCTCTAGAGCGTTTATCTTGTTCCGGTCGCTTAAATCCTTAAAGGCGGACTGTTGAACCGGGCAAAGGGTACTAGGTTGTTGCATGGCATCTAGTACTATCTATGAGTTTGCACACATGAACGAGTCGATATAAGCATTAGGATGGTTGGTTGGTAGTTTCCATTCCCAAATAATCGATTAGAGGGGCGAAAGTATTAAATTGGATCGTGATTTGGCTATGTGATGTATTATTTTTATATGATTAAAAATACGTTATATTATTATGTTTTATCAACGAATTCTATATAAAATATATGAAATTATGGTATAAAGTGTTAATCTTTATAATTTAGAGTATTTAGTAATAATAATAATAATAAAAAAAAGTTGTAATTTTGTACCGATTTTAGTAAATCGGAGTGTCGTGTCAGATTTACGTGGGTATTTGTGGTATTTTATTGCAGATTTATAAACCAAGACCCCGAGAATCGACATATTGAAGTTTAATCATATCTCTTGGAATGATTTAGAGAGTGCCACAAGTTTAAATGGTCAATTGAATAGCTTAAGTGGATAAGTGGCCAACCAATCTGATAAATAATAATAGAGAAATATCTTCGACAAACGAATGGCTCATCAAAATGATATTTTCGTAAAAAGTGTTCTTAACGAAAGTTGTAGATTTTTCCGAGAGTGTTTCAATGCAATTTAAATTATGAAGATTGGAGGTCTAGAACTTAAACAAAGTGATCAAGTGGCTAATCGACTTGGATTAAGAAAAAATCCCGTAAAAGCTTCGGAGGAACACGAGGTCATCAAAAAAGCGTTATCTGGAGAAGAGTCCTTCATGAAAGTTGTAGAGTTTCTCGAGATCTTAATTTTGGCATTTCGTTTGCAATTTTTGGAGATCCAGAACTCGAGATATGAATTTTACAAGTTATATATAATTATATATAAATATAATTATATCAACGCACATGCTGAGTTAATCAAGAAGGTGGGAGTCATCATTAGTCCGGACCGAGCCGGCCTAATACCGGACCGGTCCGGCCTTTACCAATTTGCCTATATAAAGAGCAGCAGCAGAAACAGAATCGAGGTACCAAAATATATATATAACAGTCTATATATATATATATCTCCTTCTTCTTTTCTTTTTTTAGTAGTAGTAGTAAATAAGGCCTTACGCCGTAATAATGTAGTTTTAGTATCGTTGTAATGCTCGAGAAAATCTCGGAAGTCGGTTTTGCTAAAGAAGTTGTAATGTCCGGAAGATACGATTTCGAATCAACTCGCCGTATTCGGGTAACTTTTCTTAAGTATTTATGTTTGTTTTTGTATTTTTCGTTGTTATAATGTTTTTAGGCTAAATATAATACTGGCCAAAACTATGTAATCGGTTTTATTTCGATCTTTTCGTTAAAGAAATGTTGTTAAGTTAAAATGACTAAAATTGAGTTAATTGAATCTTTTTCTATTTTGATCGTATTCGTATTGACATATTTAATAGATCTGAGGAATTCATAATCTAATTATGAATTGACGCCTCGTAGTCAGGATATGAAATAAAAGATAGAAAAACCGGAGGGTAAAATTGGCCGTGTGAACAACGTGATAACGGAATCCGATTTCCTACCCGGGGGTAAATTTGTTTTGGGAGAAATGAATTTTATTATAATTTGTACTCGAGATCGTAATAATGTTAAATCATCGCTTTAATTGAAACTTAAACCGGAAAGTTGAATCGTCCGGCTTTGACAACCGGAGCCTTTAAAATAAAATTGACCGTTTGACGAACGGAATGACTCCTTTTTATCTAAAGGTAGATTTGTACTCGGGACCTGTTCAGATTAATTCGTTTACCGTAACAGTTGTGGACCTTGGACTGATGACAGCGGACATATGACAATTTCATACGCTCGTGTGAGGAGGAATTGTTTACCTCAGGAGTGCACCGTTTCACTTACTCAATTGGACCTAAAATAAAAGGAGAGATCGAACACATTTCAATTAATCGAAAAGATCGTATAAACCAATTATATAAGTTTTGGCCAGTTCTCTAAAATTATTTGTCTAATATATTGGTACCTATATATTTATATCTATATATATATTTTGCAATTTATGTACATCTATATATATATTTATATATCTATATATATTATATTAGAATAACCGTTAAATTACGTATTTATTTTATGTTAACTAGAATAGTAGTGATCCGTGTGATAAAATTGCGATTTAGATCGAGTTAATAATGCCTCTTTGGTGTTTAACCACACGTAAAAGAAATTACCAAGTTCCCTGAGGATTCGACACCTGACTCATCATACTAGCACTACGATTTGACCCGGTACACTGCCGGTTAGGATCTGTATAGCCTAGAATAGGTCCGTCAGCTTTTTCTGGCGCCGTTGCCGGGGAGCGTCGCTAATTTCTTTTTATGTGTCTATGGTTACTACTTGTATTAGCTTAAAATTCTCGAGAATAAGTCAACACTTTTCTTATCTCATTTCTATTTTATTTTTCGTTGGTTGTTACCTTTTAGGGAAATTACCAATTTTTATTACTATCAATTTCGTGTTATTTTCTATTTTCGTTAGTTGATGACCAGAAGTGGTAAGGCCCCTCTCGTTCCTTATAAGCCTGACATAAACACTTACGAAAGGCAGTTAAGAGTAGAGAGTAAACGCGGTCATACTAGTCGTGGAAATCCCGACCAAGAATCATCTTCAAACGAAATACGAGAATGGTCGAAATCGGTGATGAAACACCCGAACAAGGGCCGGAACATGCTCTAGGGCATGGACAAAACCCCGTTAACCCTAATAATAATAATAATAGAAATAATCAAAATCGGAACCGAATAATCGTAATAATCCACCAAACCCGAGACCTATATGTGATCAAACAAGTAAGAAGAAACCGTACTAATAATCCCATACTTTTACCTAATGAAGGAGCGAATAATTTCGAAATTAAGTCTCATCTTTTTGGTTTAATTGACGCAAGAGCCCAATTCCTAGGAGAGGATGATGAAGATCCACATCATCATCTCTATCTTTTTGAAGAACTCGTGCAATACGACCAAAAGTCAAGGTGCTCATAAGGAATTAACGAGAATGACTATGTTTCCTTTTTCTTTAAAAGGACGAGCCCGAGATTGGTTTATGTCTCTTCCACATCATTCACTTACTAGTTGGGAGGAGATTCAAACCGAATTTCGAAACAATATTTCACTCCCGGACGAAATTTGGAATTAAAAGTCGAGGTTGCTAACTTTAGACAAGGATCTGAAGAAACGCTTGGGAATGCGTGGGAAAGATTTAAAAAATTGTTAAGAGCGTGTCCCGATCATGGTTATTCCTTAGATATGCAAATTCAACTCTTCTGTCGTAAATTGAGAAAAGACTCACGTGCGGATGTAGATCATGCATGTGGTGGTTCGTTAATGATGAGTGAAGCTCAAACAGCTTTACGATGCTATAGAAAAGATTTCCAAAAATAACAGAATGTGGGAAACCGGTTCTAGCACCAGAAAAGTAGCTTTTGCAGGAGAATGTACGTCTAATACGGAAGTTCTAGCACACTTGGAGAATTTGAGTAGGAAATTTGATGGTTTACAACTGAATAAGAACCAAAATTCAGAAAATAGTACACCAAATGAATACTCAAGTCATGATAATGTGGCGTTAGGGAGTGAAGAACCAACAGGATATTCAAGAGAGGAGGTGAGTTTTCTTCAGCAGCATAGGAATTTGAACAATGCATACTCAAACTCGTTTAATGCTATTAGAAGAGATCATCCTACTTATCGATGGTCTGAAAACCCTAGTAAGCCGGGACAACCGCCATATCCAAATCCCATATAGAATAATAACCAAGTTTATCAAGAAAATACATCTAATCGAATTTACAATCATTACCAAGACCCTATCCTCAACATACCACTCAAAGTATACCAAGAACTCGAGTTCAACTCAACCTGCAGAAGGAGTTGAAAAATGGGAAAAACTAATGGAAAATATGATGGGTGTAGTATCTACTCAAGCTAAGAATATGGAAACAATGATGACTTCTATTGGTACAGTCACTAAAGATATGAGTACAATAAAAACATCTATGAGTGGACATGATACCAAAATGAGAACAATAGAAGCCTCATTGAGGAATATGGAAGATCATTTGAGTAGGGAAGGTGAACGTAACAACAGTAGACCCCCAGGAGGATTACCAAGCAACACTGACAGAAACCCAAGAGAGGTAAATGTTGTGGTTACGAGAAGTAGGAAGCTTAGTGGAAGCAATGGAGTAGAAAACTTTGGGAATAATGAAGTAGAAAATGATTTAGATGGAAAGAATGATGAAACTAAAAATAAAGATGAATTCACTGACGAGGAAGAAGAAATTATAGATAATTTCTTGAAAAGGAATAGAAGTTTGGAACCTGAAAATGAAGGTGAAAATTGGGTAAAAATCCCTAGGATTTTGAAAGACCCTATGGATAAAGATTTAAGGAATTTATTCAAGGAACATGTTAGAATAAATGAGAAACAGGAAGAACCGAAAAAATCTGAAGTAGAGATTGATTCAGGGAACAATTTAAAGGAAAAAATTCAAGAACCTGAAACATGGCGACTAAGTAATACTCAAAGGTTTAAGGAAAAAGGAAAAGAGAAATTGACTAAGGAGCCAAAGGTTATAGATTTAGAATCTTTACCCCACCCTCCTAAAGATCAAATCAAAAAGGCAAAAACTGATAAAAAGTATGCTCGTTTCCTTGATACTTTTCGTCATCTTCATGTTAATATCCCTGTTATTGAAGCTCTGATTAATATACCTGCCTATGGAAAGTTTCTGAAAGAGATACTATCAAATAAGAAAAAATTAGAGGAATATGAGAATATATGCCTAAATGAAGAATGTTCTGTAATTCTGCAGCATAAGATACCACCTAAACTGAAAGATCCTGGAAGTTTTACGATTCCATGTGAAATTGGAGGATTTCTTTTTAAGAAAGTCTTATGTGATCTTGGAGCTAGTATAAATCTCATGTCTTATGAGGATTATAAAAAGCTAGGCATAGGAAAGCTTACTAAGACTGAAATGACTCTGCAAATGGCCGATAGATCGATTAAGTACCCTAAAGGAATGATTAAGGATGTACTGGTAAAAGTAGACAAGTTCTATTTTCCAGTAGATTTTGTAGTTATGGAAATGGAAGAAGGATATTCAGCGCCTCTTATTCTAGGTCGTCCATTTCTAGCTACAGGAAGAACTTTAATCGATGTTCATAAAGGAGAATTAATTTTAAGAGTCAATGAAGATGAAGTTGCTTTCAATATTTTTAAAGCTATGAACCATCCATATACATCACCAGAATCATGTTCTTTTATAGAAGATATTCATTCGTCTATGATAATCGATTACCAACTTTTGAAGACAAAGTTAGAAGAATGCTTAACTCGTCTATCTATAAAGAAGATGAGGAAGACATTGAAATGAAAGAGATAATCCTTTCTCTAGATAAAGGAAGCTTTACTTTTAAGCCACCATGGCATAAGTATTTGGAGTTAGAACTAGAAGGACCCGTTCTAAATCATCAATAGAAGATCCGCCAAAGAATCCGGAATTGAAACCGTTACCTTTAAATCGAAATATGCTTTTCTAGAAACTGATAATCTATTACCGATTATTATTTCATCTACTTTAACCGAGCGACAAGAAGATCAATTAATAAGAATGTTAAGAAAGCATAAGAAAGCTTTTGGATGGACGAGCTTGCCGATATTCGAGGTATTAGCCCCGAGATTTGTGTTCATAAGATAATTCGAAAGAGGATGCTAAACCTTGTATTCAACCGCAACGCCGCCTCAACCCGAATTTACAGTTAATCGTCAAGAAAGAAGTCATTAAGCTATTAGAAATGGGGATAATCTTTCCTATATCAGATAGTGAATGGGTGAGTCCAACTCAAGTTGTACCAAAGAAAGGAGGTTTCACAGTGAAAGAGAATGATAAGAATGAATGGATTCCAACAAGGGAAATTACAGGATATCGAATGTGCATTGATTTTAGAAAACTAAATGATCATACTAAGAAAGATCATCATCCACTTCCATTCATAGTTCAAATGTTGGAACGTTTAAGTGGTCATAAGTATTACTGTTTCTTAGATGGTTATTCAGGTTATTTACAGATCTTCATTGCAGCAGGAGATAGGGAAAAGACTACTTTCACATGTCCTTATGGAACTTTTGCGTATAAAAGAATGCCGTTTGGTTTATGTAATGCTCCTGCTACGTTTCAAAGATGTATGATGTCTATATTTTCTGATATGGTTGAGAAATTCTTAGAAATTTTTATGGACGACTTTAGTGTTTATGGAGATTCTTTTGGTAAGTGTTTGTCGCACTTAGAAAGAGTTTTACAACGTTGTGAGGATACCAATTTAGTTCTAAACTGGGGAAAATGTTATTTAATGGTTTCAGAAGGAATTGTTTTAGGTCATAGAATCTCTGAAATAGGAATTGAAGTTGATAAAGCTAAAGTCGAGGTGATTGAAAAATTGCCTCCACCAGTTAATCTAAGGACTCTAAGAGGATTTCTTGGACATGCAGGATTTTATAGGAGATTTATTGCAGATTTTTCAAAGATAGCAAAACCCCTAAGTCATTTACTTGAAAAAGAAGTACCTTTTAACTTTGATAGTAAATGTATGGAAGCATTTAAGACCCTGAAAGCGAAGTTGATTACTGCACCAGTTTTGGTAGCACCAGACTGGAATTTACCTTTTGAAATTATGTGTGATGCTAGTGATTTAGCTGTAGGAGCTGTTTTAGGTCAAAGGTACAATAGAATTCTCAAAGCTATTTACTATGCATCCCACACATTAAACGCAAATCAACTTTCGGCTTAATTATGCAACTACGAAAAGGAACCGTTGGTTTGTGATTTTTGCCTTAGATAAGTTTAGATCGTATATTGTTGGTTCTAAGGTAATAGTCTACACGGACCATTCACTACGAAGTATTTACGAGTAAGAAGGATGCGAAACCACGTCTTCTTAGATGGATTCTCCTACTACAAGAATTTGATATTGAAATTAAAGATAAAAAAGGAAGTGAAAACGTAGTAGCATATCATCTAAGTAGAATGGAGACTGAGGAAGAGATAGGGAATGAAATTAAAGATTCATTTCCTGATGAACAACTATTTAGAATAGATACTCCTTCAACCATGCAATTATTAAAAAATAGAATTCCCTCTAAGGAAATCTCACCTTGGTTTGGAGATATCATTAATTACTTAACCTGTGATTATATTCCGTCTCATTGGACTTGGCAACAGAAAAAGAAATTCTTTTACGACTTAAAATTTTATTACTGGGAAGAACCAGACCTTTTCCGTAAATGTTCGGATGGGATAATCAGAAAATGTGTGCCTGATAATGAAATTTTAAGTATTTTATCGTTTTGTCATGATCGTGAGGCAGGAGGACATCATGGAGGATGGAAAACTGCTTTTAAAGTTTTACAATGTGGTTTTTATTGGCCTACACTATATAAAGATGCTTATAAATATGTTAAATCTTGTGAATCTTTTCAAAAATGGGGAAATGTATCTAAAAAACATGAAATGCCTATGCAACCTATTTTAGAATGTGAGTTATTTGATGTTTGGGGTATAGATTTCATGGGACCTTTTCCTATATCGTTTGGAAAAAGATTTATTCTTGTAATGGTAGATTATGTTTCAAAATGGGTAGAAGTTTGAAGCTCTTCCCACTAATGATACCAAGGTTGTCATACGATTCCTTAAAAAGAACATATTCACTAGATATGGCATTCCGAGGGCGATCATTAGCGATAGAGGTTCACACTTTTGTAATAGACCATTTACTAAGTTAGTTGAGAAATATGGTGTAACACATAAACTAGGAACGCCCTATCATCCGCAAACCAAAGTGGTCGGGTAGAGGTGTCAAATAGAGAGATCAAAAGAATCGTGGAAAAAACGGTTGATTCAAATCGTAAAAGCGGGCAATTAAATTAGATGATGCGTTATGGGCGTACGGAAACATGCTTTTAAAACACCAATTGGTTGTTCTCCCTATAAGCTAGTCTTTGGTAAGTCATGTCATCTCCCGGTTGAGTTAGAACACCGAGCCTTTTGGGCTATTAGATTTCTAAATTTCGATCCTAAGGTCGTCGGTGATCATAGATTGCTTCAATTGACGAGAACTAGAAGAATTTCGTCTCGATTCTTATGAAAACGCTCGAATCTACAAGGAACGCACGAAGTCTTTCCATGATAAGAGAATCTTTAAGCGTGAGTTCCATGTAGGTGATCGAGTGCTTTTGTACAATTCACGTTTAAAGTTGTTTCCAGGTAAGCTTAAATCAAGATGGACAGGTCCATTTAAAGTAACACGGGTTTACAAAACTGGAGCTGTTGGACTAACTGATGGAAATACAACTTTTATAGCCAATGGACACAGAGTAAAGTTATTTGTGGAGGGAGAAGGAATCACACTGAAAGAAGAAATAATGCTACTAATTGATCCCCCGACAAACTGAAAAAGCAGAGGAAAAATGACAAACTGAAAAAGCAGAGGAAAAATGACAAACTGAAAAAGCAGAGGAAAAATGACAAACTGAAAAAGCAGAGGAAAAATGAAAAACTGAAAAGCAGAGAAACTGGAATCAGCCAAATACCAGGTGCTATCTATCTTTACTCTACTTTTCTGTAATTTTAATTATGTTTAAACTCTTTTCGTCTTTTACCGGATAGACGTAAAAGAACTGGATGTCTTTTTTAAATAGAATAGGAGTTTTTATTTTACTTTTGAAATTAGGCCTTGATAAAGATGTCGCGTTTTCTATAGAAGCTTTAGTTTTTGAACAAAACAAGAAATTGTTGAGAGAGATTAGATTAAGAGAAGTATGTAATGGAACATCAAGAAGTGCGATAAAAAGAAGGGCAAAGTTTCTAATGAGATGCAGAATCTGTGGAAAAAGTGAACATGTTGGACGCTGTGGGAAAAACACAACCAAATCCCAGGATGAGTGTTTGAATATTGTTAGGAAGGGAACGATTAGGTGGTTATCCGAAAATCCCGATGGAATTCCGAGAGATAATTCAAATGCCTCGTTTTTAGGAGTTAGGTTGATCGAGCGTTATATCAGAACTTTGGAAGATTTAGAAATCGAAGAATCAGGAACCCCTTAAGTTTCGAGTCCTTTATTTTATTTTATAAAATTTTCGCATAACTTCTAAGAATTTTATAAAATTGGATCTTTATGAAAATTTGAGGAGTTTTATAAAAATTTTATAAAAGTTTTTTTTAGTTTTAATTTAAACGTTTTATAAAAGTTGATATAAATTTATTAAATTTTTATAAGCTTTTTATTAAAGTGTTATAAAGATTTTATTAAATTTTTATAATTGTTATAAAATTATAAAAGTTCCTTCAAATTTTATTTTAAGAAAATTTTATAAACTTATTTTTAAGACTTTAATTAAGTTTTATTAGAATTTGTATAAGTTTTATTCAAAAATCATAAAAAAATCGAAAAAATAGAAAAATTTGTTCACGGACCGATCCGGCCTTAATACCGGACCGGTCCGGGTTCGAAAATCATAAAAAAGACGGGGACCTCTTTTTCTTCTTCTTCTTCCCTAATTTTCTTTACAGCCGCCCCACACACCAAACCCCACCACTCGAAATTTTTTTCAATTCCTTCCACAAAAATTCATCTCACACTACACCACTACTTGATATCTTCATCATTCTATCTCTTCTCTTCTACACAAAATTGAAAAAAATCAAAAGGGTCAAGAACAAGCTCCATTCATTCCGGCGACTTTAGCACTTTTCCGGCCTACTTTTCAACGTTTTCTACACTATAAGGTATAATCTAGTTTATTTAGTTGTTAATTTCGTATTTTTCATAATTTTTTAGATTAATTTCAACTGTTTTGATTTTTGAGTGTGTTGTGACATTATTGTTTTTTGCTGTTTTTGTTGTTGTTTTTGTTGTTGATTGGCATTACCAATATCGTAGAATGGCTGAGTCGAGTACTAGAGTCTCTAAAAAGAGAAAATCAAAAATTCCAATTTCAACTCCTGTCGTAGGCACAGTAATTTTATCACCTGAGGAGGAAGCTGTAAGTTTTGAAAGAACCGCATCACCTGAGGCTAAGAAAGCGTATACAAAAATTTATAGTAAGTGTGATGTTCTGGTTGAAAAAGGATTAGACTTGGATGACTTAGGTGATGAAGTCAAGAATATCTTTAGAAGGCGTCGGTGGTTAGATTTAGCGACGAAAGGGAAGGTGAGATTAACACGACTATAGTAGGCCGAGTTTTATTCGGTTTTATCTACTATGTCGAAAGAACGACTTACTCGGTCGGAAACTGTACCCTTACGAGCCGAAATATTCCTTTTAACCCCGCCGTCATTAATGCAATTTTAGGAGTTGAGGTTTTTCCGATGAGGAGGATTACGGGGTAGTTTATAATTTAGATGATCCCGCTAGTTTTGAGCGGACCGCACGCCCGAGAGCCCGGGACGTTTTTGACCCGACCGCGGTGTGGGTTGAAAATCGGTTTAATTACGGGAATTGTTTTAGAGGTTTAAGGGCAATTAAAAGATTTATTAGCCATAATCTCTATCCTTCTAGTAAACATACTGCTTTTGGAAAGGAAGATGTATGTATCGCTTGGGCTATGGTAAATGATGTTAGAGTGGATGTTGGAAAGGTCATGTTTAAAAGAATTTTTGAGAGTATTGTCATCGCCGGACCGGGGAGTCATCTTTACTTCCCTTGTTTTATCTCGATTTATGTCGTAGGTTGGGAGTACCATTCCCGCCTAATGACAAGTTATCTCCGGGCGATGGAAATCGATTGGACCTAGTTTGACTAGTCTTCCGGATGGTAGTATTAGCTCTTTGCTTAGAAGACGTCAAACTCGGCCGGCTCCACCGCTTTTACATCTTCTTCTTTTCCATCTTTTTCTAGTCGGCCTCAACAAACTCCTTTCTCCAACACTATCACATATGACATGTTTCAATCTTTAAGTGACGGATGTTGCGCGTGGTCAAGCCAATGTGGCTTTATTCGCCGAGAGTACTAGCGGTGGTGTGATGATATTCGTAGAGGTTTAAGAAGGAACGAGCGCTTGCTTCGTAATCCTACTTTTGATGATCCCGCCTATCCACCTTGTCGGTCCGATCCATATACCTTACCACGAAAGGGAAACACCTATTCCACCACAGTCGAGCTTTCATCCATCGTCATATCCTTTTTGAAGTCAATCTAGTGGGACAGGTGTATTTTCGACAGGTGTTCAGAGACCAGCGATGTCGAGTTGGGGAGGATTCACTGAGTATGCACATGTCACGTCTGGCATGAGTTCGATGGGTCTTGATAGTTCAGTCAGGATCACGACTTCAGCTCATCCATCAGCTTCTCAGTCGTTTCCGAGTTCGAGTTTTCAAGTTGATCCGGAGGAAGATTATGATGAAGATTGAATTTTAATGATTGATTAAACATGTTTACTACACATTTTATTGCATTCGACTTTTGTCATTTAACTATTGGTTTGTTTTCAATTTTCGTTTAGTTTGATGTTACAATCGATTTTATAAAAATTTGGTTTGCATTTTAAATCGGTTTAGTTTTTATAAAAACTATAAAAAACCCAAAAATAATTTTCGTATAATTACTACGTCATTTTACAAAAATATAATGTGTCGTTTTATCCGTTCGTATCAAGTTAAATTAACTTTTACAATGTATCTTCGAGGAAAGAGTTAGTAATAGGCACGTGAAGTAAAAATAACCAAAGTTCAAATTGACTTTCACCTCTGTCCCTCAGTAAAAGCAGGATGAGGCCGGACCGGTCCGGCCTATACTCGGCCCGATCCGTGAAGGGAAACAGCATGACTCATTTTTTGAGTCTGTCTCGTTCATCCACGTATGTATTACTTTCTATCTATATAAAGGAGGCCAGGGAATGAGGAAAGGATACCATTTCTTTCACTGCCTATCTACTTCCAACTGTAATTTTATTTTTTTATCAAGTTTTAAAAATGTCGAACCACTCCTCACCGTCTGTAAATTCTTACGAGCCTAATACACCGGATCATCCGGAATCGCAAGCTTCTAATGAGAGTATAAATTTACACCCTCGTTTTGCTAATTCTCCAATCCTATTGGAGAAAGGTTTGAATTTTGATAAAATTGATCAGTGGGGTAAAACTCTCATTAGGAGTTTCGGTTGGAAAAAATTTGTAAGTACACCACGAGGGCGAGTTAATATTACGGTTGTAAGGGAATTTTACTCGGCCCTACTTTCAACGTTCGCGATAGAGTCTACACAGATTGTTCTGGTAAGAGGAGTGGCTGTTCCCTTCTCTTCATCTATCATCAACCAAATTTTTGAAATTCCACCAGTTTCTATGCCACATTTTGAAATGCAATGGGGACTACAAAATCCCTCTAATCATTTGAATAAAGTACATGAGTCTTTCCAATGTCTGTTCCCGCTTTTTGATACAAATCACGACATGTCAACACGAGCTTTACTTCCACATCTAAAGGCGTGGAAGCATTTTATAAATTCTCGAGTTTATCCTACCTGGGATTTTGGAAGTTTAACTGAGAATGAAATGCTTCTACTTTTTGCTTTGGCATTCGGTGTATTTGTTGATTGGGGTATATTGATTCAAAGGACAGTGTCGGACTTTGCAATAGCCAGAGGTAGTAGGGGGAAACCTATGCCTAATTCTTGGTTGATATCACGTTTGTGTATTCTTCTGCATGGAGTAGAAGAGCTGGAGACGGATGAAATTTTTCCGTCTAGAGATAGTCGGTTTGGATTGCTACCGGTTGATACACCGGGTTGTTCGTCTACCATCTAGAGAGTTGTTAGTGGTTTCTTAGTAATATTTAAGTTTTAATAAGTTAAATTAAGTTAAGTTTGAAGTTCTTTAGTTAAGTTTGTAATAATGTATCTTGTTTAATATATATGTCTTAGTTTTTTTAGTTGTTTGTTTTTATTTAATGATATAATTAGTATACGCTAAAATAAAATCGGAAAAATAACGTTAATAGATAATTTTAATTTTATTTTCGAACCTACTTCTTTACTACTTATTGAACATCGGGACGATGCCACTTCGTAAGTGGGGAGTAGAGTTAGGTTAGAAAATTCATTAAAATTTTCGAAAAAAAAAAAAAATAATTATATTATATGTCTAATTTAGATTTTAATAAGATTTTAAGTTTATATAATTGAGTAATTAATATTAGATATTGTTTTTATAAAATTATATAAGTATGATTGATATTTATAAGTAAAATTTTTTAGAATCATTTTCAATACGAATTATGAATTTGGAATTGGATTAAGTTTATTGATTTTTGGCACCACAAAAATATAACTATAGCCAAATAACCTACCTCAGCCTTGATTAGAGTGATCAAGACCTCACTCGAAATTGTCAATTGTGATTAAATAACCGAGCTTTAGCTATTTTGGTCTACATTTCCTTGAAATACCGCAAGTTTGTACGTACTTATAAAAAGAGATGGTGACATAAAAGCTAAATTTTGGTATATGCTGAGATTGGAAAAATTAGATAAGTAGTAGTATATTCGATCTTACCTCATGACACTTGCAACATAGCCGATTTTGGTAATAAGTTCGGATATATTAATATTCTATAAAAAAATTAAGAACGAAGCACCATATTTACACGAAATTAATCAAATATCGGTATCTTCCTTATCTCGTGATTAACAACTTAAAAATAAAAAGAACAAATCGGATGTAGCTACCAATGATTGGAGTGAGTAGGGTATTATCACGAAATGTCCTATATCACTATGAGGTAATTAAGCTCCCGATTGCACGATGATAGTAGTCCAAATTTAGGGTATTATCACGAAATGTCCTATTGCTTGGGAATGAAGGCACAAGATAAAATGGAAGAGGAGAAAGTTGAATCATAAGATCTCAGGAATTATTACAAGTTTAAGGAAACCGGACTTGTAATTTTCGATCGAAAGAGTAGTACTCCGATCAATCTTGATGAAGCAATGCCTGTAAGTTTGATTTTCTACACACACTCACGCTTTTAGTTCTTAATCTCTAAAAAAAAAAAAAAAAAAAAAAAAGAGAGAAAATCTGAAAAAAGATGCTAAGAATATGTTTTTTTTTCAAAAATATGAAGATGTAGGTACGTACGACTTGCTCTCTTTTCTTTTTTGATTTCCTTTTTTCCGATTAACCAACATCTTGAACCTAAACTCTATAAGCCATTTTTGTCAACTACTTTACTAAAATTTCCGATTCCAGAATTTCATAATAGTTGCGATTAAAAATAATTCTGATATTTTATTTATACTTCTTAAGTATTACATATATAATTTTATCTAAATAATATTTAATGTTTAAGTTATTTCAGTTATATACTCTTTCTGTCTTCTTAAGATTTTAAATTAAGATAGATAATATATTTATAATATTGACAAAGTATATTATAATCTGAAAAATTATACTATCTTTTATTACCGCTTATTTTTGCTCGAGGACGATCAAAAGCTAAGTGGGGAGTAATTTGATGTATTATTTTTATATGATTAAAAATACGTTATATTATTATGTTTTATCAACGAATTCTATATAAAATATATGAAATTATGGTATAAAGTGTTAATCTTTATAATTTAGAGTATTTAGTAATAATAATAATAATAAAAAAAAGTTGTAATTTTGTACCGATTTTAGTAAATCGGAGTGTCGTGTCAGATTTACGTGGGTATTTGTGGTATTTTATTGCAGATTTATAAACCAAGACCCCGAGAATCGACATATTGAAGTTTAATCATATCTCTGGAATGATTTAGAGAGTGCCACAAGTTTAAATGGTCAATTGAATAGCTTAAGTGGATAAGTGGCCAACCAATCTGGATAAATAATAATAGAGAAATATCTTCGACAAACGAATGGCTCATCAAAATGATATTTTCAGAAAAAGTGTTCTTAACGAAAGTTGTAGATTTTTCCGAGAGTGTTTCAATGCAATTTAAATTATGAAGATTGGAGGTCTAGAACTTAAACAGTGATCAAGTGGCTAATCGACTTGGATTAAGAAAAAATCCCGTAAAAGCTTCGGAGGAATACGAGGTCATCAAAAAAGCGTTATCTGGAGAAGAGTCCTTCATGAAAGTTGTAGAGTTTCTCGAGATCTTAATTTTGGCATTTCGTTTGCAATTTTTGGAGATCCAGAACTCGAGATATGAATTTTACAAGTTATATATAATTATATATAAATATAATTATATCAACGCACATGCTGAGTTAATCAAGAAGGTGGGAGTCATCATTAGTCCGGACCGAGCCGGCCTAATACCGGACCGGTCCGGCCTTTACCAATTTGCCTATATAAAGAGCGACGGCAGAAATGTAATCGAGGTACCAAAATATATATATAACAGTCTATATATATATATATCTCCTTCTTCTTTTCTTTTTTTAGTAGTAGTAGTAAATAAGGCCTTACGCCGTAATAATGTAGTTTTAGTATCGTTGTAATGCTCGAGAAAATCTCGGAAGTCGGTTTTGCTAAAGAAGTTGTAATGTCCGGAAGATACGATTTCTGAATCAACTGCCGTATTCGGGTAACTTTTCTTAAGTATTTATGTTTGTTTTTGTATTTTTCGTTGTTATAATGTTTTTAGGCTAAATATAATACTGGCCAAAACTATGTAATCGGTTTTATTTCGATCTTTTCGTTAAAGAAATGTTGTTAAGTTAAAATGACTAAAATTGAGTTAATTGAATCTTTTTCTATTTTGATCGTATTCGTATTGACATATTTAATAGATCTGAGGAATTCATAATCTAATTATGAATTGACGCCTCGTAGTAAGGATATGAAATAAAAGATAGAAAAACCGGAGGGTAAAATTGGCCGTGTGAACAACGTGATAACGGAATCCGATTTCCTACCCGGGGGTAAATTTGTTTTGGGAGAAATGAATTTTATTATAATTTGTACTCGAGATCGTAATAATGTTAAATCATCAGTTTAATTGAAACTTAAACCGGAAAGTTGAATCGTCCGGCTTTGACAACCGGAGCCTTTAAAATAAAATTGACCGTTTGACGAACGGAATGACTCCTTTTTATCTAAAGGTAGATTTGTACTCGGGACCTGTTCAGATTAATTCGTTTACCGTAACAGTTGTGGACCTTGGACTGATGACAGCGGACATATGACAATTTCATACGCTCGTGTGAGGAGGAATTGTTTACCTCAGGAGTGCACCGTTTCACTTACTCAATTGGACCTAAAATAAAAGGAGAGATCGAACACATTTCAATTAATCGAAAAGATCGTATAAACCAATTATATAAGTTTTGGCCGCTTCTCTAAAATTATTTGTCTAATATATTGGTACCTATATATTTATATCTATATATATATTTTGCAATTTATGTACATCTATATATATTTATATATCTATATATATTATATTAGAATAACCGTTAAATTACGTATTTATTTTATGTTAACTAGAATAGTAGTGATCCGTGTGATAAAATTGCGATTTAGATCGAGTTAATAATGTACTCTTTGGTGTTTAACCACACGTAAAAGAAATTACCAAGTTCCCCGAGGATTCGACACCTGACTCATCATACTAGCACTACGATTTGACCCGGTACACTGCCGGTTAGGATCTGTATAGCCTAGAATAGGTCCGTCACTATGTCTCTTTCTCTCTTTATCTCTGGTTTAAATATCGTTTTAGTAAAAATTGCCGTGATCAAACTTTGATTCGCCTAAACTAAGTTCGATCATGACTTTGGTACTCGATTGATTCCTCGAGGGATACGACCTTGCTCACCTCTATAGTACTTCCGACCCGGTACTCTGCCGGTTAAGGTTGGTCGTTACTATTTTGGCCATCAGAAACTATCAAAGTGTTGATAGCCAGTTGTGAGAGGGAAACTATCGGAGTGGTTACCGACCTCGTAGGCCTAGCTGTCATTTTCTGAGCCTTATCAGAAGGGTTAACTAATTGTGCATATAAGCAATCAAAAAAGCTCATACCGAATCTAGGTTGGCCCTAATGGGTAGTAACCACCGCATCCTTTCCCGTGCCTCATACTTCTACGTACCTTCATACTGCAAGTCAGCCTTTAAGTCGAACTCCCGACTTAGTAGCCTCCCTAAGTTTGCATCTATCTAGGTTGGCCCTAAGGGTAATCACCACATCCTATCCCGCGCCTCCCCCTCAGGGGGTAAAACCCACATTATTTCCTGCGCCGCCTCCTTCTTCTACCTTCATACTACAAGTCAACCTCACCACCTCCTTTCCCGCGCCTCCTACTCCTTCTTTCCTACTGCAAGTTAGCCTTCAAGTCAGACTTATTAGCCACCTAGGCTGGCCCGTGAGGGGGTAACCACCACATGCCGTGCCTCCTATTCCTACATTCATAATGCAAGTCAACTTTCAAATCGAACCTCCGACTTGCCCTACTTATTAGCCTCCCTATGTTTTTGCCCGACTTCCCAGGGCCTTGTTTGGTTTCGGGTGGGGTTGGATCCATTTGGATCTAACCAAATATTTTATTCACTCCACTATCTTATTTATCATTATTTTATTAATTCTATTTTTTATATTATAAATTCTCTCATCAATCATTCAACATCAACAAATAAAATAATATTAATCAATTCACTTTATTCACCCACTACATCATTTAATTAGGAAAAATTAGGTATAAGTCCACTTTTTCCCTCTTAATTAAGCATTAATCCACACATATTTTTTTAGTTGCAATAAGGACAAATAATTTCAGACGGACCAAATTACGCTTATCTACACGCGCGTTCTTCTTCTCCCCGCTCCATTCTTTCAAAAAGCTTACGAACGCGGAGTAAAATGGTGAGCAAACGACAAATTTCTCATTTTTTTCCATGTCTAAACGCAGATTTGCAGGCCATCCGGTGCATCGATTGGAGATCTACTGCGAGTTGTCTGAGCTAAGGCCGGTGTGTCGATTGGAGATCACTGACGGGTGTCGCCTTGTGTTTACGAAGCCGTTGGTCTGGTGGTCCGGGAAGTTTGTTCTACACAGATCGTCGTTGGTCTGGTGGTCAGGTGATTGGAGAAAAAGCTCACAGAAGAGAGCAAATCAAGAAATAGAGTCGAAAAGAGGCTAAAATACCTGATGAAGAAGATGAATTCGTTGAATCTGTCATATGCTTTTGAAGAAGAAGGTGATCGTTCTTCGGCCTCATTGGAGAATAGTGAAATTTCCTCTGAATCGTCTTCTTCTGATAATTCTGATAATTCTTGCAAGGGACCAATGGGATGCGAAGTTGGAGGGAGAGTTTTCAGAAATTCGATCTCATATTCTGTATGGCTTGATTCATAGCAACGGATATGGCCATTTGTTATGCATCAATGGACTTAGAGATGAAAATGGTTTTTTCAGTGGCTGTGAAACTGATGTGATGAACTTCTGGGATCGTATTTGTAGTGTTTGAATACGAGGTTATAGTGAAGCTATGTCATTAGGTGCTACTTTTGAGGATATTTGAAATATGAAATCTGAAATTTATACCAACTTTACCAGGAAAATCTCGATTACCACTCTTTCAAGAAGGGATCAATGGAGTTGAGATTACTTCATGTTCTTGCATTTGGGCATACAAGGTTTGGTAGATTGGGTTACATGTTTGGTGCTAGGAGTTCCGGGGTGACAAAGGAGGATATTCAAGCAGCTACAAAATATTTAAGCTCAGTAACCCTTGAGAGGATGATTGATCGTCTGAAGAACAAGTCTCAGAGAAAAAAATTGAACATGATCTGTTGCAAGTACAGAAAAATGAGCAAGACCCCTTTGATGACAATTGGCGATTTCTTTAAATTTTTGCTTAGGTTCAAATGCATGAATCAACTGTTAATGAAACTTCATTGGTGATTGAATGTGTTATTTCAAAATACACAAGTTTTTTGGGTGTTAATGTGATTACATTATTGTCCAAATGATTTTTAGTTTATGGTTTGTTTCCGTTTTAATCCATAAAGGAATATAGATTGTCGGTGTTGTTGTAAAGCTATTTGGGACCATGAATATATTGTTGAGCCAGAACTATTTTGGAGTCCTCCTTAGTGTTAGTAGGATTATGAATACATATAAGGATGTTCAAGTTGAAATGAGTGGATTATCAATGATATTTTGAAGTAGCTTGAGGTTTTCAAAATATATGCCATGTTTTGCATTTCAGCCTGGAGTTTGGAAAGTTGAGCAATGTGGTTGTAAATAAGTGACCTGAAGTTTAGAACAAGTTTTGGGCCTGAAGTTTAGAACAATTTTTGTGCTGGAGAGCATCGTTAAAGGGAAGAATGAATCATTTCCCGGGTCCCTAGTACTGGTTTCAACATTAGAGACACCAAAAGGAGCTGTCTCGAAAGCTTTTTATGCAAAGTTCATGGGCCAAATACAACACGGACCACCAATTCGAAGAGCAATAGTGGATGAGATCGGTTTAGCACTACAAGATCATGTATCTCCCAAACATAAAGATCAACATGTAGTCACTTGATTTAAGCCTTAAATGATACGATACTGATACTGTTTACTGATATTGATACTGTTGGCTCCGTTTGTTTTGGGGTGGAGTTTTTTTTGGAGTTTTTTTGGGAGTTTTTTTTAGATAAAGTGATTGAAGTAATGATTAGAGAGTTGATGATGTAAAATAAAGTAGAATAATGATTGGTGTAGATTATGAAATGATTTGTGAAATAAAGTAGAATAATGAATAAAATAATGGTAAAAAATATAATAAAGTTGATAAAGTGAAATGATGAGAGATGATTGGTGGGAGAATTGTAAGAAATGATTGGTGATGTAATGGAAAAAAACTCTCAAAAAAACATATTGCAAAACAAACACAAGCACATATGACTTATATGATAGTGTTAGTGATATTGTATGCCTTATATGAGCCTTATATGATATTGTGTCCCATGAATTAAACCTTAAATGAGCCTTATATGAGACAGATATGTGTGCCTTGAAGTAGTCACTTGAATTAAGTCTTAAATGAGACTGATACTGATACTGTGTTAGTGTAAATGCTACGATTAAATTCGGCTTTCAAATACTACGTCGAAAAGGTATTAAATGAGGTATCAAAATGAAGATAAAAAGAAATATGAACTTTGGTGAAATAATTTTGATAATCGGTGTTCTAAATCAAAAGTTACGGTCGTTTATAAGAAAAACGCTCCGGTTAATGCAATTTTTTTTCGGCTTTCAAAATTTACGTCGGAAGGGTATCGTATTTGGGCTCAGAGCAAAAAAAAAATGAATTTTGATAAAAAAATTTCGATAATCGGAATTATAAATCAAAAGTTACGGTGTTTGAAAAAGAAAACAAATAAAACATAAGCCAAACATGTACCAAACCTTACCCAGCATGTCAAACAGCCCAAACCCAGCGCGACTATTATTAAGGGGTATTTTTGTCGTCTGAATTTTTTTCTATCCTTTTTACAACTAAAAAAAGGAGTATGCATATTTATTTATTTTGTAATTAAAAAAGGATTTTTCCCTCAATCTCTCATTTAATTATTACTTTTTCAATATAATATTTCATTAAAATTTCTCTCACCAATTATTTCTTCAACCACAAAAATTTCAATACAACATTTCAACTTTATAGTCTTCCTTAAAAAAAAAAAAACTTTATAATTATTATTTCACTATATTTTATTTTATTTTCTCATTTTTGAATCCATACCCCAATCCAACCCGAAATCAAACAGAGCTAGGGTTTTTAAAATATCAAAATGGGGTTTACAAAAGGGTCAACCATAGCAGCAAACTAGACTTATGTTAAAGTTTTTATTGCAGACTTTTACTATGTCAATCAATCAATCCAACCTGAGATACAATCTGACTTTTACAATGTCATAGACCAATCCTTTTTCGGTTATTCTAGTCCAGAGTTCCCCGTGATACCCGTATAGGGGCGACCGTAGGAATTTTGATATGATGGTCAGAAATTTGTTATTTTTTTCCACATCACATATATATTTGAATATATTCAATTCTAGATATGCAATTATAGGACAAAAATAATCTTTATTATTTGTACATAATATTTTTATTTTTAAGGGTCGGTCGTGCGTCCCCCAAAGCACAAGGTAGAGCCGCCTATGCTTACGAACACAATTCCAGACTTGACAATGAAATCAAGAAAAACGAAGAAACATAACCAGCAAAAAGGTGCATGAAATTGCAACAAAACCGCATCGAATAATTAAAGCAAGAATCTTCATCAAAGAACATCCCTCATATTGATATTACTCTGAAAACCCTTATAAACCTTATATATCTAGTAAAAATAACCTTTGAAAAACAGAGAAAAATAAACGAAACGCCCCAAAAGAGCGGCTCAAAGTAGGAGACCATGCATAAAGGTCTATATTTTATCAATGTCTTCATCTTCAAAATCAACGTAGTCATCATGCTGAAAGTCAAAGTCGTCTTCTTCATCGACACCACCGACCCTAATCTCATTGAGCCTAATGTTCTCAGGCAACTCACCGTATGCCTTCAACAACCTTGCTTCGTCCGGCATATACTTCAGAATCACATCAGCCTTGACATCCTATATTGAAAAAAGAATCAATACACTTAATACACACACAACCATATATGTTAATTCAAACCAGAATCTCATTTTCTTTCCACCTGACAACAACCTTTTCACTTTAGAACTAGACACAACAGTGTTTCGAACCTGGCATGCATGATGACACCATCAACAATAAAACCGACTAAAAAGTCTATATATTCTAGGGCTAAAAATCCGTTTTCACTTCAGTTCTAACATTGTTGACAAGTCGATAGTAATGCGGTGCTAAGAACACCACAAAATGGCGGGAATTCACAACAATCAAATCACACAATTGATAGCGGAAAAGTCGATTATCACTACTAGAAAATCGATTGTTGACAAATTGATGGTACTAATACTACGGTGTCAAAACAACAATAAACCCGTGAAAATTCGATTCTAGAGATAAGAATCAACTTTCTCCACCAGCAAAAAGTCGATTGTTGACAGGCCAATCGTACTGAGGTGAGAAAAAAAAACAGTATAATTAGTTTGATGCAAGTGGTTAATTTGATGTGATCAAACTAAAGACTTTTTTTTTTAAAATTTCCTGAACCCAAATCGTGTATAGAACAGAAATTAGGCATCAATTGTTTTTGAGGAATTTCTGAAATCGATAAACCAATTCAACAAAAACAGACATCAATATATACAAAAACAATCATCAAAGCATAAAAAGGTTTTAAATTTACAATTGATTTAAATAAATTACAGTAAAAAAGTGACCTGATAATCACGGAGGCCGACGAGGATGATATCTCCGTTGGCGATCCAAACCTTCTTATGCATCTTACCACGGATATGAGACATCCGTTTGGTACCGTCGATACACATAGCTTCACATCGACCATTACCGAGCATACGAAGGACCTGAGCATACTCCTGTCCATCTTCCTTGAAAACGAGCTCTCTCTTCTCATCATCCGCCTCGTTCTTTCCTCTCTTCCTGTTCTTTCCTCCCTTTCCCTTGTTCTTCGGCATCTTTCTTCTTCTTCCTTTAACCCTAATTCCGCCTCTTCTTCCTTTATATAGGTCATATTATGTCGGTTTAGTTTTTTCTCTTCTTTTTTTTATGTAAGGAAAATATTAGGTCGGTTTCGTATAATTTAGTAGTTGTAGTTTAAGTCCGTTTGATTTATAAAAATAATACTAACTTCTTTTTTTTTAATTTTTAAAACCGATGCATTGACCACCGCAATGGTGTGAGCACCCCGATGCATTGACCACCGCGATGCAGTGACATTTTATGAAGCAACACCCGTGATGCATTCACCACCCTATGCAGTGACCATCGCGATACATTGACCACCCCCGATCCATTGATCACTGCAATGCAGGGGCAACCCCGATGCAGTAGCCACCCCCGATGGAGAGACACCGTCATGCAAGGACCACCCCCGACGCAGAGACACCGTGATGCACTAACAACCGCGATGCATTGACCACCACGATGCTTTGACATCGGCAATCATATATGCAGTGACATCGACAATCATATATGCAGTGACATCATCAATCATATATGCGTGATATCAACAATTTATGCAGTGATGTCGGGAATCAGATATGCAATGACATCAACATTATATGCAGTGACATCAGCAATCATATATGAATGACATCAACAATTTATGTAGTGACATTGGCAATCATATATGCAAAGACATCGCGATGCAGTGGCCACCCCCGATGCACCGCGATGAAGTGGCCACCCCCGATGCAGAGACACCGTGATGCAGAGACCATCGGGATGCAGTGATCACCGGGATGCAGTGACATTTGATGAAGCAACATCGTGATGACATTTGACATTTTTCCGAGTTAATTTCATAAAATCAATTTTTTCTTCAAAAAATCGACTTCAAATGGCTATATCTTTTGATATAAAACTACGATCAACTTAAATCTTTCACCTTAATTCATATTTTTATGCAGTGACATCGGCAATCATATATGCAGTGATATCAACATTTTATACAGTGACATCGGCAATCACATATGCGTGACATCAACAATTTATGCAGTGACATTGGCAATCAGATATGCAGTGACATCAACATTTTATGCAGTGACATCAGCAATCATATATGAATGACATCAACAATTTATGTAGTGACATCGGAAATCAAATATGCAGTGACATCAACATTTTTGTTGAACTTTTGGTCCCGAAATTAGGAATATTTTTCAGGGGAAATCGAGCTTATGAGCCGCGTCAAGCTATATCAAGTACTTAGCCAGTCGAGTTCGATGTTGCCTTTTTATGGCTCAATCGAGCCCGAACTTTTTTAGTCGATTGAAGGTCGAGCCTAGGGAGTATCGACTTGACTCAGATCGATTACACCCTAATGTGAATGACACTACACTTATTTTACAAAGTTACCAATTTTTGTATGAAATTGTATATGCAGTGACATCAACACCCAAATTGCAAAAACAAAAACTTTGTAAATTGTATATGCAGTGACATCGATGTCACTGCATCAATTCTCTAACTGTAATGCAGTGACATCAATATCACCGCATCAATTTTATTCCAAATCATACACAAACCCACCATCAACGTATAGCTTTTCTTTCTTTGTTTCAAAGTGATGCATGTTAAACTAATTGAACATTATTACATCATGATCAACGGTGTCGATACACGATGTGACACTCGTTATGTCACAACGATTGTGCCCGGATCATTACTCAAAAAAAAGAAAGGAAAAAATAAAATATCATCCAAAGCCTTTCATAATCATACCAAAGCATCCAACTTTTATTTCTATTTTTTCACATTTCCAATACATTAGGATTTAGAAAGCTTTCCGGCATAAACAATGGAAAACCATTAAGGTTGGTCCTAAAGCAGATGATGTGCCTGAGATAAGGGCTGAACAACTAGTAGAATTAGCTGATGGTTTTATATTTGGTACACCTTCTCAGTTTGGAAAGCCTTCAATCAAGCACAAGGAAAAAGTTGTTTTCCACACCAAAAAATGAAATCACATCCTGTTATTAATAAGAATGAAGAAATCAAATTACTGGTATGGATGAATACAGTATTAAGACAAGTGTGAAGTCGGCTACTGAAGATCCGGAGTAATAAGGCAGGCTGTGGAGTGATAAGGTGAAATAAATTCAAAATTCAAATAATAAAAGCAGAGACGTGTTTGATACTGAGGGAGCTAAGGGTTATGAGTTTGAGTCAAAAGAGAGTCTATCTCAATACTTCAAACAAAAAAACAACCGGTGGTTATCTCTCAAGTTCAAGATCTGAAAGTTCAAACCAAGAAGTCTATCTCCAAAATTATTTCTAATTATTTTGAATTCAGTTTGAATAAATCTAAAAGGATTATTGTTTAGACTATAAATAGGTTACATCTGATGTAAACAAAGGGCATCGAATACTGAATAAAAGATTTCATACCAGTTTTGCTTCCTGCGTCTTTGTGCTTCAATTTCCAGATTTCTTCAGTTTTTCACATGGTATCAGAGCCAAAATTTGTTTAACAATACAAACAAACAGATCCTTGGGACTGTCAAAAACCACACAAAACACAAAAACAAATCTCAAATTCACAAACCAAACTCCAAACAGATCATAACAGATCTGTCAAAATCACACAAACAAACAACCACAAATCAGAAACAAATCTGTCTCACACAATCAAGAAGTCAGAAACACACACATAAGAAACACAATGTCAACAGCTTTGTGACACTAAAGCTCACACAAGGCAACTATCCTCTCTGGAGGGAACATGCTCTAGCCCTTGCAGAAAGTCAAGACCTGGTTGGTCACCTTACCAATGAAACACCAGTACCAGAACAGACCATTAAGAGCACTAATGCTGAAGGAACAGAAGTCACAACACCAAACCAAGAGTATCAAAAATGGAAGAAGTCTGACAGACTTCTCAGAGGTTGGTTGATCGGATCATTATCAGAAGAATCACTAAGCATAGTGATTGGTCTAGACACTGCATTTGGTGTTTGGACAGCCTTGAAGGATGCCTATGCACAGGACTCTCAGGAGAGGGAACTCACCCTCAAACAACAACTTACTTACTTGAAGAAAGATGAGAGCAAAAGCATCACAGAACACATCAGGGAATTCAAAAGCTTGTGTGAAGTCTAGCTGCTGTTGGCAAGCCTGTCCAAGATTCTGAAAAAGTATACTCTCTGCTCACCAGTTTGGGACCTAGCTATGAGACATTTACCACTACAATGCTCAAACCACCAAGGCCTACATATACCGAATTGGTCTCACATCTCCAAAATTTGGACCAAAGGAGAACCTGGTTTTCAAATTCAATGAATTAGACACAAAACACACCTCAAATGGCATACTACTCTCAAAATCAGAACAGGACACCTCAGACATCCAGGCAACCACAGCAGGACACCAGATTTGTGTCATCTGGTAGAGGATTTCAGGCAAACTAGAGGAAATACTAATGCAGGGCCAGTTCAGAGGAAACCACCCCCACCTGGAGAAAGAAGGATGACACCAGATGAGAGGGAAAGGTACATGAATGAGAGGTGTCAATACTGTGGGGTTATGGGACACATAGCCAAGATATGCTGGTGGGTGCCCAAGAAAGACCAACAGAACCAGGACTTACCTCAAGCGTTGGTGCACTCACTTTGGATACCACTATTGCAGACACTGATTGGACAGTGGACACTGGGGCTTCAAACCACATGACTGGTAAGTCAATTATTCTGTATAACACACACACATTGTCAGGATCAGATAGTATAATCATAGGAAATGGTACCACTTTACCAATTACAGGCATAGGTCAAGCTGAATTAAAACACAACCATAATGTTTTACCCTTAAATAATGTACTGCTAGTACCTGAACTCACAAAGAATCTTCTTTCAGTCAGCCAACTCACTCATGAAAATCCTGTTATCTGTGAATTCACTGACAATAATGTGTTTGTTAAGAAACAGGGCACATGACAGATTCTGGCCACAGGGAAAAGAAGGGGTGATCTTTACGTCTTACACAACCAGCCTGAACTCTATTTCTTCAACAGATTCAGAACTGGTTCCAGCATCCTTTGGCATCAGAGGTTGGGTCACACACAAATGCATACTGTCCAACAACTGAAGTCAAAAGGATCCATTGATGTCTTAGGGCAAATAAAGACAGATCACATTTGTGAAAGCTGTCAATTAGGGAAACTTCATAAATTTCCTTTCTTTGATTCTGAACATGTTACTACTAGGCCTTTTGAAATAGTACATTATGATCTCTGAGGTCCATCTCCTGTTAAATCTACTGGTTTATTTTCCTACTATGCTAGTATTGTGGATGATTTTACTAAGTTTACTTGGCTTATACCTTTAGTGCATAAATCTGAGTTCTTTACTGCCTATTTACATTTTGAGAAACTCATTAAAAGACAATTTGATAAAGAAGTACAGATTTTCACTCAGACTGTGGCACAGAATTCACAAATCATAATTTGAGAGATCATTTTAAAGACACTGGGGTCATCCATCAGATGTCCTGCCCACATACACCCCAACAAACATGCATGGTAGAAAGGAGACATAGGACTATTAGAGAATTAGGTTTAACCATGCTGTTTCACAGTCATGCTCCACTGTACCTTTGGACTGAAGCTTTTTCCACAGCAGTTTATGTCATGAATAGGGTTCCCTCATCCTCACTCAACAATGAATCCCCTTACTTCAAGTTATACAACAGGGAACCAGAATATTCTCATCTTAGGGTATTTGGCACCAGGTGTTACCCTTACACCTGGGACACCAAAAACAACAAGTTTGACCCTAAAACTGTACCATGTATATTCATAGGATATAGTATGCAACATAAGGGCTACAGATGCTATCATCCTACCACTAGGAAAGTCATTATTTCCAGACACGTAGCCTTTGATGAAACTAATTTTCCCTACAGGCCACCAGAACAGATTCCAACAAATCACACCCCACCCCTCACTCTAAGTACATTCACTGATTGGACAGAAAACCCACAGGACTCTCTCCATCATAACCACACTGTCCCTCCATTACACAGCCACAATGCCACTCATAACAACAGCCTGGACAGCCCCCTGTCAAACCCCATAGCCATAACCACTCCTGAACCAGATGATAAAACAACACCTGAATCTCACTTCACACCTACACTTCTACACTAGACACAGACACATCTACCTCTGAAGATGAACTATTATCCCCACAAACTGAACCACCATCCCCTGAGTCTCATACACCCTCTGACCCTCATCTAGACATACCAGATGCACCAGAGTCTAGTCCCCAACCCAGTCCTCACCCTAGTGCACCACAACCAGAACATCAAATAGTCACCAGAAGCCAACATGGGATTTTTAAACCAAATCCCAAATATTCCCTCCCAGTCTCCATCTTCCCAGATATACCCAGGGAACCAAGGACAGTCACTGAGGCACTTAAGCACCCATGATGGAAACAGGCTATGAGAGAAGAATTAGAAGCCCTACATCAAAATGATACATGGGACTTAGTCCCATATCATCCTAGGATGCATGTCATTGGATCCAAATGGGTCTTTAAAGCCAAACTTAAACCAGATGGCAGCTTAGAAAGACTAAAATCTAGGTTAGTAGCTAAAGGCTACAATCAGGTAGATGGTCTAGACTACATTGAAACATTCTCACCTGTCATTAAACCAGGGACCATCAGGCTTGTCCTAGCTACTGCTTTGAGTAGAAAACGGGACATTAGACAACTAGATGTGAAGAATGCCTTCCTTCATGGCTTTGTTCAAGAAGAGATATACATGAACCAGCCCCCAGGTATGTCAGATCCCAAGTTTCCTACCCATGTTTGCAAACTCAAAAAGGCTCTCTATGGCCTCAAACAGGCCCCCAGGGCCTGGTTTGATAGATTTAGCACATTTCTGATTAAATATGGTTTTTACTGTAGCCTGGCTGATCCATCCTTGTTTGTTCATCATTCTGAATGTGACTCACTCTACTTGTTGCTCTATGTGGATGATATGCTTATCACAGGTTCCGGTAATGCACTCATTTCCTCATTTGTGGCTCTACTTCACTCAGAGTTTGCAATGAAGGATTTGGGCATCATTCATCATTTTTTGGGTGTGGAAGCTCTCTATTCAGGTACCTCATTGCATCTGTCACAAACTCACTATGCCCTGACTATCCTAGAAGAGCAAAGATGGTGGACTGCAAACCAGTTGAAACTCCTTTGGAACTTAAACCTGTACCTGATCCAGATTCCCCCTGCTACCAGATCCTACATATTATAGACAGTTGGTTGGAGCATTGCAATACCTTACATTTACAAGACCTGACATTTCCTACAGTGTTAACTTTGCATCCCAGTTTCTACAAGCACCTACTCAAGCACATCTCAAGTTGGTGCACAGAATGCTGCGTTATGTCAAAGGAACTCTTCATCTTGGTCTCCAACTCACTACTGCACCTAATCTCACTCTTACAGCGTTCTCTGATGCGGATTGGGCTGGGTGCCCCTTTACTAGGCGCTCTACCACTGGCTACTGCACCTTTCTAGGCCCCAATCTCATTTCTTGGTATGCCAAGAAGCAGGCTACGGTGTCCAGGTCAAGCACAGAAGCAGAATATCGTGCCATGGCCCACACAGCTGCTGAAATTGCTTGGCTACAATTCTTATGTACTGACCTTCATATCCACTCTCAACTTCCTCCCATTGTGTACTGTGACAACTTAAGTGCCCTGTATCTTACAATTAACCCGGTGTTCCACTCACGCTCTAAACATATTGAGCTAGACTTTCATTTTGTACGAGAACGAGTAGCTCAAGGCAAACTCATTACCAAGCATGTCCCTGCACATCTTCAAGTAGCAAACTTATTTACAAAGCCAGCCACAAGATATGCTCTACAACAGTTCCTCAACAAACTATGCCTTCACCCCAGCCATAGTTTGAGGGAGGGTATTAAGACACAAAACACACAGACATCAAATATTCAGACAAGTGTGAAGTCGGCTACTGAAGATCCGGAGTAATAAAGCAGGCTGTTGAGCGATAAGGTGAAATAAATTCAAAATTCAAATAATAAAAGCAGAGACGTGTTTGATACTGAGGGAGCTAAGGGTTATGAGTTTGAGTCAAAAGAGAGTCTATCTCAATACTTCAAACAAAAAAACAACCGGTGGTTATCTCTCAAGTTCAAGATCTGAAAGTTCAAACCAAGAAGTCTATCTCCAAAATTATTTCTAATTATTTTGAATTCAGTTTGAATAAATCTAGAAGGATTATTGTTTAGACTATAAATAGGTTACATCTGATGTAAACAAAGGGCATCGAATACTGAATAAAATATTTCAGACCAGTTTTGCTTCCTGCGTCTTTGTTCTTCAATTTCCAGATTTCTTCAGTTTTTCACATACAGTTTATCTTCTTGAACAACTACATTCAGTTTATCATCAAAGGAATTGATTAATCAGAAGCCCATCTTCAAACCAACCACAAACACACAGACACACATCCTATAATGTGAATCAATACATCAAGATGAACAACAATTAACGATAGGCACAGAGCAAGGAAAAAAAAGGGAAAGCAAAAATTGACAGTAAATAAAGCAAATGGTAACGAGAAGTTGTGAAACACGTTCATTCATTACTAAACAGAAGAACCCGATTACACTGATTCCTTACAAGGCATAAATTCACTAAGAACTAACTCTACCCATGAATGACACATCTTAGAAATCAAATTCTTAAGAGCTGGTGAATTTAGTGGCAGCTTTGGTTCCGTCAGACACATCGTGCTTAGCCAATTCACCTGGAAGAACAAGGCGAACAACACTCTGAATCTCCCGAGAAGTGATGGTCGGCTTCTTGTTGTACCTATCAAAATTCTGATCTTTCTTCTCGCTGCAAAATCTAGTCTTCAGTTTTTCACAGCTACGATGTCCTCCTCCCCCATGAGACGCATTTGATCGACTCTTCAAGTTACTGGAACCTTTCATTGCTGTACTCTTAGAAAGTTGAATTTCCTAGTGTTTTTCCAGTACTTAGAGGTGAGCAGGCCTTTGTTGGAGGAGGATGTCGCCGGAGGAGGAAAGGGTGAGAAAGATGAGGGGGCAAGGAAGGGTACTCGAGGACAAGGGTACTCGAGGATGACGGGGATTACGATGTGAAGAGGATAATAGATTAACTTTTATTAATTTGTATGAATCAAACGAGAACATTTCTAAAACCATGCTCTCGGGCTCGTTTGAGTCCATAAACGCCTTTTTGAAGTGATACATTTTACTTTCTTGTCCAAAAATATATTCTGTAGGTTGATCCCCATAAACTTCTTCCTCAAGAACATCGTTAAAAAAAGCCGATTTCACATTTAATTGATAAATTTTCTACAAGCTTTGAGCAGCAAATGAAAGAACCACACGAACTGTATCAAGTCTTGCAACAGGAGCAAACACCTCAAAATAATCAATACATGCCTTTTTCTTGTATCCTTTTGCTACAAGTCTGGCTTTATAGCGATCCACCTCTCCATTGGCGCCTTTGTACTTCATTTTGTACACTCATTTTACACCAATGGGTTTGTTTCCTGGTGGAGGTTAGTCAGCTCCCAAGTATCATTCTTCTCATTTGAATTAATCTCATTATTCATGGCTTGTATCCAGTAATCGTTTTTTGAAGCTTCTACAAAGCTAACTGGATCACAATCTGCAAATAAAGCGAAATTAACAATCACTTCATCATACATGTCATTATCATTTCCAATGACATAATCCTGCAATCGAGCTGGTAACTGTCTTTGTCGTTGTGGACGACTAGACGAAGATTCAGTGACAATTTCCTCTCTTGGTGGTTCTGTTTGTTGTGTACTAGAACCAACAACTGGAATAGAAGCATTGCTTGGTTTTTCAACTTGATTAGGTGACCAATCCCAAGCTTCCTGTTATTCAAATATAACATCCTTGCGGATAACAACTTTTCCTGTTACCGGATTAAACAACTTAAAACCTTTTGTTCGATTAGAATATCCAATAAAAATACACTTTTCAGATTTATCATCCAATTTCTTTCTCAAAACATCAAGACATGGGCATAAGCAATACAACCAAACAATATTTGGTTTTCTCCCTGTCCAGTGTCCATACCTCATACGGGGTTTTTCCACTTGGTACACCTCTGGCAGGACACCTGTTTAAGACATAAAAGGCACAACCAACGACCTCTTCCCAAAGAGACTTAGGCATTTTCTTATAATGCATCATAGACCTAACCATGTCCATGACCGTTCTTTTTCCTCTCTGCCACTACATTCTGCTGAGGAGTATATCTGGCAGTCATCTGATGTTTGATTCCATTATTGATGTAATTCAATATTATGATATATTTCACTATGATTTTTAGCCCATTTTCCCGTGATTTTAATAGTATTTTTAATTTTCGGGCATCAATTTGCATGTTTTTCATAAGCATACAATAAGTAGTAATTTGTATTAAAATAAAGTAGTTTTTATAGTACTTATGGGTCATTAGGACCAATCTATTTTAGGCGGGTTTATGCTTGATATTTTTGGTGAGTCATTGCTGGATCTTAGGTTGACCAAGCCTCGGGAGAGATGATATTGATATTGACAAGACGCGTTTGTACGGTGCGAAGCGTGTACCCGAAGCCATGGAGTTTTTACGGGTCAATTGTCTCGGGCATTTCTACTCACAGCTGACTTAAAGCGACATTTTACCCACCTTAGTGGCATAATTCGGTTTGGACACATTCACGAGAGTTATAGATCTCCGAACAAGCTTTCTAACGCATCTTTAATCGCTCAAATCGGAGGTTTACACGCAAAGTTATGGTCAATTTTCTGAAGACAGACTAGTACCGAACCACCTGTCGGGCCGAACTTCAGGCAACTCAGCTCGTTACACGTTTTTTCACCACAACTGCAGACTCATCTCCCCCTTCCCCCAAACCCTTAGAAGCCACACTAATCCATTAGAGACCTTTGGGGAGGTCACTCAACACAAAAACAATATAATTAACGGATTGTAATAGCTAGATAGTAGGAATCTCATGGTGTTCTTCTTCAAGCTTCTTCTTTTCTCCATGGGTGTAAGATGAATTCTTGCACTTGGAAGAGATGGAATCAATGAAGATGGATTTTAATGGGTAATCTTTTATATTGCTTATTGTTCTTTAAATTCATTTTGATTTGTGTTAGTTTTAGTTAGATTTGTACCCGGATTTTCATCTTTGGAATGGTGTAAAAACCAATTTGGAGAAGATGAAAATGAAGTGTAGAGATATAAGCCAAGCGATGTGAATTGTGATATTGTAATTTCTTGTGATTTGTAGGAATGATTTTTAGATTTCAAAAAGATATCTTTCTTGTTATGGCGGTTTCATAACGGTTTACTTCCTTTCCCTGCACAATTATGCAAGTTTGGTATTCATGGTCCATTCAAGTGTGTCTTATGTGTTGCTGTTGAGACAACTATACATGTCTTCTGGATATGCCAACATGCTCAGCAGGTATGGCTTCATTTTCAAGATATTTTGCACTTTAAGCCTCAGTTGGACAGTTGGAAACATTTCAAGGCATCTTGGTTTTATAATTCTATTAGGGGATCACTTGGCAAAATTTTGAGAACTTTTCTCTATTTTATTGTATGGGGCTCTGGAAAAGTCGAAATGTTGTCCCGTATGGAACATCCCAAGTTTCTACTCAAACTTGTATTCAGGATATCAAACAAAATATCGTCTTTGCTACTAACATCATGCAGCTTTATCAAACTAACATAGAAGATGAGATTTTGGTGAGCAGTGGGCTGGTACACTGTTTTGCTGCCCCCCCCCCTGTAGGAAACTACGCTTAATTAAATGGAACCTACCTTTGGATGGGCAAATCAAGATCTATTGTGTCGGATCATCCATAGGTAATCCTGGCATTGCAGGTGGGGGTTTCGTTATTCGAGACTGTACCGGTAAAGTTCTTCGGTGGTTATGAAGCATGCAGAAAGTCGAGCCTTGAAAAAAGTGGTATTAATTGGTGTGAGAACAAAGACCGATTCTCTATACATGTGGAGGTTGACTCCCAGGTGCTAGTGAACATGATTCTTGGTCTCCATGCCATTCCATGGAAATATTGGGAATGAGATCACTGAATTGCAACATCTTGTTAACGCGTACCATTCCATTCCTCATGTTCACCGAGAGGGTAATGCTGTGGCAGATCACTTAGCTAAATTGGGTAGCACTTCCCAATCTGCAATGGAGCTGGATTGCCTCAATCTTCCCGGTGTTGTTGGACTTCTTGTTTTGCGGGATATTCTTCAACTGCTTGTGCTCAGAGTTAATTGATCATCTTTTTCATGATGCTTATGATGTATTCAGAATTAGACTCTTGGCATTAACACCAGAACTATAGGCTTGAAGGTTTTGATAGTGAATTGTAATTTGCCAGTGGACGATATATCAGCAACCGACTAGAAATATTGAAGCATATAAAAGTGTGCCTTTTATGAGGGTGAATTCTGAATTTCTTGTAATTTCTTTAGTACTTTCTTTTAGAGGATTTCGTACGTTGTTACGTTTCGTTTGGTTCTTCCAATTTAATAGATGTTACATTTCTATCTTTAGTTGAGTTTCTATTCTTAGTAGCGATTATGATGGTTTGCCGAGTCTTTTTAGCTTCCGTTTGCTAAACTGGCACTACAAAAAAAATACCTTTTTGCTACACTATAGCTTGCCACGCCACAAATAAGCGCCGCAAAAAAGGAACCTGTAGCGTCACTTTTTATGAGCGTCGCAAAAAAGTTGTTTTCGCGTCACTATTTTATCAAAAAAATTACAGTAAAGGTACCTTTTGCGTCGCTCGTAAAAAGTGACGCAAAAGGTAACTTTTCGCGGCGCTATTTTGCTGGAGCGTGGCAAACAAAAGTGTAGCAAAAAGGTATTTTTTTAGTAGTGTGGATACGACGTAGTAGAGGCTTACATATAATATTGAATTTATTTAATATTATATGTGCCGAGCGTTTCGTTTCCGGATAAGGACTCGGTATCCTAGAGCAGGGTGTTACAGTTTCATTATAACCGCCAATCATGGAAAAAGATTGAACACACACATCAGTCTATTAAAATTGGTTTGCAATGATTTTGTCCAGATAAATCATTAGTGTCCATGTTGCCTGATTAAATGTCAAAGTCGTCTTTCTGTACAAAAATCTATAATATTTTAAATTTAATTCAACCCCACATCAATACTAGGTCAAAACGAATATTGATTCAACCGAGGGTACTTCGAACATTAAGGGAAAAAACAATTTATACATTAGGACTTGTAAGGTTTCGAATAAATTTCAATGGACATGATTTTTTTTTTGAAGAAGAAGGGACATGATGTTGAGGGGACAGGATGTTTAATTAGTTGTGTGAAATATCATGGCCGGAGAAAAAAACAAGAAAAAAAAAAACCAAATTTTCTGTCAATAATAACACAACCTAATAAAACACTAAATTGACAGATTTTTAGCCTATTATTGCATTTGACTTGCTCAAGAAGACATTGTCCTCTCAAAACGAAAAAACATGGTTAGATATATTCTTTGAACAATTCTAAATTTACTTTACTTTTTATATATAAGCCTTTGAAAACAAAAAATATAAGAGGCAAGAAGGCGAAAATCCACTCTTTATTAATACAAACTAAAGAAATAAGACACACAATTTGAAAATGTTGCAAGAAGAAAAAAAAAACAAAATAAAATTCATTACATGATTATGTCATTATGTAAAGAAAAAAAAAAAGAACATGCGTTCCAGCAAATGCGAACAACACATTTGTCGTGCCAATGAGGCATTGCTCCAATGGTAAATACTGTGACCTTTTAACACGGAGTATCCGGGTTCGAGTCTCAGTGGAACAAAAAATTGTGCGTGTGTATATTTCGTTTCTAAAGAAAGAAAAAACGCAACAACAACAACACATGTTCACAGACAAAAAAACTATATATATATATATATATATATATATATATATATATATATATATATATATATATATATATATATATATGTTGGATAAAAGTTGAGGAAAATGAATATCATTTTAAAAATGATTTTTAATCATTTTTTACAACCACTTTGAGAGCCGGTTTTGATTAGACTCTTGTATAAATTATCAAGAGTTTATGATGACTTTGAAAACTACGTGTGACGTAGATGAAGATAGGTCTTTGAATCATTCAATTCGGATATCGGATGAATGAGAAATTAAGGCATAAAGTTGGATAGTTGAAAAAGTTGAAAAGTTGAAATTTGGAAGTTGAAAAGCTCGACTTCCATAATCCCACATTGGGAAGTGTGCTAACTTTTTCTCAATATATAAGTAGGAGAAATTTGATAAAGGGTATAAGCTCCAAAAAAAATGGAGAGAATTCAAAATGATTTTAGTTAAAGTTCTGATGCATAATTGCTGAGTTACAATTGCGTTTTTAATTGATGGAATTATTGCTGTTAGTGGAGCTCCTTCAACTGATGGACATCACACTTCAAAGTTGATGAAGCTACATGATGTTGTTATAGTGGCATTTTTAATTGATGGAATTATTGCTGTTAGTGGAGCTCTTTCAACTGATGGTCATCAATACACTTCAAAGCTGATGGGCGTCAATACACCCCTCTAATCGACTCATTGGGAACGAGTATAACCAACCTACTAACAAATCATACTCTCGATGTGTTTGTGGGTGCAATCTCCAATAGTGGTGTGTAGATGGACGTCAATACACCCCTCTAATCGACTCATTGGGAACGAGTATAACCAACCTACCAACCAATCATACTCTCGATGTGTTTGTGGGTGCAATCTCCAATAGTGGTGTGTAAATGCCAATGCAACAACCTACCACCCTATGCCCGATTCAACAGTCCGCCTTTAAGGATTTAACTGACCAAAGCATTATTAATGCTCTAAAGACGCTCAACTCATGTTGAAAACCTCACTCAAGAAACCGAATCTAAACAACTTAGTCGGTTTTACTTGGCGATTCAAAAACCCATTTTCCCACATCATCTCGCAAAATACATATATAAAGACAATGTGTGAAATCATGAATCAAGTGATCAAATCAATTCAAGCATTAAGCACAAGTTTTAGAACACAAACCCATCAAAAGATTCAACTTTAAGAACTACACATTCCCAATTTCATCAATTAAAGGTTTGATTTCATCAATTTTAACATGATTTGGCTATGAACTAGTTTAGCTACTCATTATAATGAAAGAAACAAATCCCCTGGATATGGCCTAGTGGTGAAGGCATGGGTGTGTAAAAACAGCCTAGACCATAAGCTGGAGGTCAGCGGTTCGATTCCCGTAAAGGGGTTGATTTCCGATTGATAACACCCTTCAGTGCAGTGGTTGTAAAGGCAGCCTATGTTGGAGCTACTAGGTTACCTGATTAACATCTCCCCACATTCCTGTGGGATCGGGGGTGGGGGGACCCTTAATGTTGGGGTTCAACATTTTTTTTATAATGAAAGAGACAAGAATCAAACATGAAATTAAAGCCATAAGATTGAAAATGAAATGAAAATCGTTACCAAAATGCAGAAAAGTTGGAGTTACATCAATCTTCATCCCTACCCATTAATGTCACTTGAGGAAGAAGAAGATTCCAAAATGCCAAAATCCAACAAAGAGAGCTAGAATCTAAGCTAAATTATGTTTAATCTAAGAGAAAGAGTGAAAGAAGAGCTAATCTAAGGTAGAAAAGAGATGAAAATCGGCCTAAGAGAGTCTAAGTGAGTCTAGGTATGAGCGGATATGAAAATGGGGGATAAAAAAAATTCTGATTTTTACATAAAAAACGTGTTGCCTAAATTCTCTCAGTCCCGTAATCCGTGCGCATTATGGGAAATGCGAGCGCATTGAGCAGTCAGAAAATTCAGTACTGACAGGCCTTTAGTAATATGGCAATATATTTGCGTGTAGAGCTCCGGTTTGAGTGATTTAAAATGAGTTGGAAGCTCATTCAAATATCTACAACTTTCATGAAGACTAAGTGTCCAGAAAATGCCTCCAACATGGATCAAATTGCATATAAAGTGAATGTAAGGCGAAAATATTTGATCCGTTTCCATTCCCGGGCTTCGGTTATGCCTGTCTAAGCCTCATGCCTTGTCTTCCGGGCTCATAAGTCCCCTTTATCCTATATCACAACATTCAAACACATACCGAGCATAATTCCACAAGATAACTAGAGCTCAAATAAGGTCAAAAACACCGTAAAATGCCGATGTTTTTCATCAAAGTGACGGTTGACCTCCAAATGAGTGTGCGATGCAATTTTTCCCTAAAATTGGTCTAAAACTACCCAAAATAAGCCAAAAGTGTCGTAAACGGGGGTCAAAACATACACCGGAGTATAGAAAAGCTGACTCTTGTCAACACCCCCACTTAGCGTTTGCTCGCCCTCGAGCAAAATGAGCATTTTAAAAGAATCCAAAGAGTCCACGTCACACGCGTAGGTCAACAAAATCACATATCAAAGACAACCGACAAGTAAATGAGTAAGTCATGCTATTTAACCTTACCTTATCAAGCAAATGGGATGTGTGTGTGTGTGTGTGTGTGTGTGTGTGTGAATAGCTTCTCCTACATTTACCATGGTTTACCGGTTTGGATTATGGATGCTAGGTTATTGCAACTACACCATAGGCTCATACTTCATAAGCATCTCCACTAATCAAGGCCAAACAGAGGCTAAGCAAGGTCGAGTAGGACTTGTACGGTTGTAATGTTAGGATAGGTACGGGGCCAATCGAAGGGAATTTCTGGGGAATAACCAAGAAAGAGATAAAAACGAGGAAGCATAATCATGGGGTGTACCAATACAAAACATAGCTAGCTCTACCTTTCTCTAGCTCAAAATGACTCTAGAAACATGATTCATGAAATAAAAGGCCATATCGCACTATGTCTCAAGTGTAACGAGGAAAAAATGTGTAAGAATCATGCTTCTACACTAAGGACTCATCCCAACACCAACATCATATAACATGTCAAAACAAGAGTCCTAAACACTTGGCTTTTTGTGTGGTCACAAATATTTTGTGTCATTCATAGATGACTATTCAAGGATGACTTGGGTGATGATGATGAAACACAAAAGTGAGGCATTCAAGAGCTTCATGCAACGGAAAGCTATAGTTGAGAATCAGTTGGGGAAGAAGATCAAGAGGCTTCATACAGATAAGGTCTGGAATTTTGCTGGACTGAGTTTGATGAGTTGTACAGAAATGAGGGTATTGCCAGACATCATACAGTCAGGAAAACTCCTCAGTAGAACGGTGTAGCTGAAAGGCTAAATCAAACTCTTCTGGAGAGAGAAAGATGCATGCTCTCTCATGCTGGTTTGTCAAGGATATTTTGGGCAGAGGCTGTTAGCACTGCTTGCTAGTTAATCAACATGAGTCCTCACACAAAACACCAATTGAGATGTGGTCAGAAAAGTCTGCTGATTACTCAGTTCTAAGGGTATTTGGAAGCACAGTTTACTAACATGTCAGTGAAGGGAAACTGGAACCAAGGGCTGAGAAATGAGTGTTTGTGGGGTATGGTGATGGAGTTAAGGGTTAAAGAATTTGGTCGTCAGCAGAAAATGGAGTTATTCTCAGCAGAGATACAGTTTTTGTGAAAATTCTATACTCTGTTCATCAGTGAGAGGGACAACTGAAACTGAAACCAGTGCTGAAACTGAGAAAAACTGACAGTAAGGTGGAGCTTCAAGTGGAGTCAGTTGAAATGCAACAATCAACTGATCCAAGTCAGTTTTCATCTGATCTGGTTAGTGAACCAGAATTGAATCCAAGCCAGTCAGCTGAGCAAATGTCAATTGAGCGTCAAATTGAGAACATGGGTCAGCAGAGTATAGCTGTCAGCAGAGCTAGAAGATCCAATGTTGGGGTACCTCCCAAGAGGTATGGGTTTGATGATATGGTTGGATACGCACTTCAAGTTGCAGAAGAAGTGGATGGTTTTGAACCTTCTACTTACAGGGAAGCAGTGACATGTTCTGAAGCATCTCAATGGCTTGTTGCCATGGGAGATGAAATGGAGTCATTATTGAAGAATCAGACTTGGGATCTAGTTAAACATCCAGCTAATAGGAGAGTTGATACTTGCAAATGGACCTTCAAGAAGAAGGAAAGGATAACTGAGGCATAAGGAGTTAAGTATAAGACACGTTTGGTTGCAAGAGGGTTCAGTCAGAAAGAAGGGGTAGACTTTGATGAGATATTCTCACTAGTAGTGAGACATACTTCAATCAGAGTGTTACTAGCAATGGTGGCACAGCAGGACTTAGAACTTTAGCAGTTAGATATGAAGACATCTTTTGTACATGGTGATGTAGATAAAGAGATATACATGACTCAGCCAGAAGGATTCCAAGTTCTTGGCAAGGAATATTTTTTGTGCAAGTTAAAGAAGTCCTTGTATGGACTGAAGCAGGCTCCTAGTAGTGGTATAAAAGGTTTGGCAGTTACATGATCTAGTTGGGTTACACCAGAAGTCCTTATGATTGCTGTGTTTACAATAGTTAGTTGGAAGATGGATCATACATCTATCTTGTGTTATATGTGGATGATAGCCGTAAGAAAGAAGTCTGGTGTTCGGTATCTAAAAGACCTTCTCAGTGCTGAGTTTGAAATGAAAGATTTGGGTGCAGCCAAGAAAATATTGGGGATGGAGATCTGGAGGGATAGAAGTAGAAAAGACTGTTTTTATCTCAACAGGGCTATATACATAAGATTTTGTCAAAGTTTGGCATGTCAGCTGCTAAGCCAATAGATACTCCTATGGCATCAAATGTTCATTTGTCAGTTTTTGCTTCACAATAAGCAGAGGAGAAGGAATACATGTCAAGAGTTCTTTATGCTAGTGCAGTTGGCAGTCTGATGTATGCCATGGTGTGCACTAGGCCTGATCTGGCTCAGGCAGTCAGTGTTGTCAGCAGAATTATGGCTCAACCTGGAAAGGAACACTGGAAAGCTATAAAAAGAATATTCAGGTCCTTAAGGGTACAACTGATGTTGGTCTCATTTATGGAGGTGATACTTAAGAACTGATCACATGGTACTGTGATGCTGATTATGCAGGTGATGTGGATAGAAGAAAATCAATGACAGGTTATGTTTTCACATTGGGAATTCAGTTGTCAACTGGAAAGCAACTCTTCAGGCAACAGTGGCTTTATCAACTACTGAAGCTGAATATATGGCTCTTACTGAAGCATCCAAGGATGGTATCTGGTTGAAGGGTTTGGTCAGTGATTTGGGGCTATATCAAGATCAAGCTGAGATTTCTTATGACAGTTTATGTGCCATTTGTCTAGCTAAGGATCAGGTTCATCATGAGAGAACCAAGCATATTGATGTGAGGTATCATTTTTTGAGAAATGAGAAGAGGGTTGTAGTGAAGAAGATCAACACTAAGGATAATCCCGCTGATATGTTCACTAAGCCAGTTCAGCAGAGCAAATTTCAGTTGTGTCTGGACTTGCTGAATATTCAAAGCTTATAAAGTGAAAACTGGATACTCAGCTGAGGGCAGATCAACTTGAGTGGATTCTGTGGAGAAGTCTGGTACAAGTACATCCTGGGATGACGAATACATCTGGTACAAGTATGTCTGATTATGCAATCTGCTTGACTGTGAATGAGAGTTCAAGTCAAGGTGGAGATTTGTCAGATTTGGTGATTTGATCTCTAAACCGATAAATAAACTGGTGGAAATAATCTATTAAAATTGAGACCGAGAATGATGGTCAGTTCAGTAAAAGTATATTCAGTTATGTGAAAGTCAGTTTGATGAAGTGCAACTGAGTTTCTTCTGAAGTCAGCATTCAGTTTCTGGTCTGCTGAGTATAGTTGAGTTCCACATCTGAGGAGTTTATTACAAGTCTGGGAAAGTCAGTTTTGAGCTGAGTTTCATCTGGTGGATAACAGCTGGAGCTGGGGTCCACATCTGAGGTATTTATGACAATTCCGACAAAGATCTTATGGTGGTTAGAGTTTAGGGAATTGTGTCTATAAATACCAATGTTATAATCAATGCAATGTGTGTCTTTCACAAGTGTGTGAAAATCCTTGTAACTTTGTGCATAATAAATATCTCATTTTTTGCCCGTGGAGTAGTCGGCACAATGCCGAAAACCACGTTAAATCACTGTGTTCTTTTTGTTTCTGTGTTTTATCAATTCCGCCATACTTTATGTTTGCATTTCTTCTGTTTTAATCTTTCTTAAACTGCACACTTCTCTTCTATGTTTTAACAAATACACTTCAAAGCTGATGGGCATCAATACACCCCTCTAATCGACTTATTGGGAACGAGTATAACCAACCTACCAACCAATCATACTCTCGATGTGTTTGTGGGTACATAGCGGTGTGTAGACGCCTATGCAACAACCTACCACCCTATGCCCAGTTCAATAGTCCGCCTTTAAGGATTTAACTGACCAAAGCATGATTAACGCTCTAAAGACGCTCAACTCATGTTGAAAACCTCACCCAAGAAACCGAATCTAAACAACTCAGTCGGTTTTACTTGGCAATTCCAAAACCCCGTTTCCCACATCATCTCGCAAAATACTTATATAAAGACAATGTGTGAAATCATGAATCAAGTGATCAAATCAATTCAAGCATTAAGCACAAGTTTTAAAACACAAACCCATCAAAAGATTCAACTTTAAGAACCACCCATTCCCAATTTCATCAATTAGAGGTTTGATTTCATCAATTTTAACATAATTTGGCTGTGAACTAGTTTAGCTACTCATTATAATGAAAGAAACAAGAATCAAACATGAAATTAAAGCCATAAAACTGAAAATGAAATGAAAATCGTTACCAAAATGCAGAAAAGTTGGAGTTACATCAATCTTCATCCCTACCCATTAATGTCACTTGGGGAGGAAGAAGACTCCAAAATGCCAAAATCCAACAAAGAGAGCTAGAATCTAAGCTAAATTATGTTTAATCTAAGAGAAAGAGTGAAAGAAGAGCTAATCTAAGGTAGAAAAGAGATGAAAATCGGCCTAAGAGAGTCTTAGTGAGTCTAGGTATGAGTGGATATGAAAATGGGGGGTAAAAAAATCTGATTTTTACATATAAACGCGCTGCTTAAAATCTGTCAGGACCGTAATGCTACGTACGCATTACGGGAAATGCACGCGCATTGATCGGTCAGAAAATTCAGCACTGACAGGCCTTCAGTAATCTGGAAATATCTTTGTGTGTGAAGCTCCGATTTGAGTGATTTAAAATGCGTTGGAAAGATCATTCAAATATATACAACTTCATGAAGACCACAAGTCCATAAAATGCCTCCAACATGGATCAAATATCAGATAAATTGAATGTAAGACGAAAACACCAACTATATTTGATCCGTTTCCATTCCCGGGCTTCAGTTATGCCACTCTAAGCCTCATGCCTTGTCTTCTGGGCTCAAGTCACCTATTCCTACATCAAAACATTCAAACACATACCGAGCATAATTCCACAAGATAACTAGAGCTCAAATAGGGTAAAAAACACCGTAAAATGCCGATGTTTTTCATCAAAGTGATGGTTCACCTCCAAGTGAGTGTGCGATGCGATTTTTCCCTACAATTGGTCTAAAGCTACCCAAAATAAGCCAAAAATGTCGTAAACGGGGGTCAAAACATGCACCGGAGCATATCAAATATAACCGACAAGTATATAAGTAAAGTCATGCTATTTAACCCTACTTTATCAAGCAAACGGGATGTGTGTGTGTGTGTGTGTGTGTGTGTGTGTGTGTGTGTGTGTGTGTGTGTGTGTGAATAGCTTCTCCTACATTTACCACGGTTTACTGGTTTGGATTATGGATGCTAGGTTATTGCGAGTACACCTTAGGCTCATACTTCATAAGCATCTCCACTAATCGAGGCCAAACTGAGGCTAAGCAAGGCCGAGTAGGACTTGTACGGTTGTAATGTTAGGATAGGGACAGGGCCAATCGAAGGGAATTTCTGGGGAATAACCAAGAAAAAGATAAAAACAAGCAAGCTTAATCATGGGGTGTACCAATACAAAACATAGCTAGCTCTACCCTTCTCTAGCTCAAAATGACTCTAGAAACATGATTCATGAAATAAAAGGCCATATCGCACTATGTCTCGAGTGTAACAAGGCAAAAATGTGTAAGAATCATGCTTCTACACTAAGGACTCATCCCAACACCAACATCATATAACATGTCAAAACAAGAATCCTAAGCACTTGGCTTTCTTTGACTCAACCTTTATTACTTTTAAAACTTTATTTGCAAGCGTTATTTGATTTTTTTTTTGATTTTTGTTGAATTTGAACTTGAATTTTTATTAGGTTTGAGTCAAATATCATCACATACATAAAATCAAAGAATCGAGATCGTGAAATAGCTCATAAAAAGAATACCAACTCCTATCAAGAATACAAACCACTCTACCACCCCTCACTTGCCTAAGAAAGTGTGCTCTAGATGAAATGATTAAGCTCAACTTGTAGGGTGTTCAAGGGAATGTAGACCACAAATAAGGCTTGGGGGTCGGAAAATTACGGGCTAAATACGAATGGCTAAGTGTCGGATGGGGTTCTAACCATCCTACCAAGGCTTAGGGGGGCTACTATGGAAAATTTTACGGGATGGCTATTTTTCTCTGGTTGGATCAAAGAAATGCCATAACTGTCATCCCAAACTCTACCAAGGTCGTCCTTTCTATTTCATCTTGAAGTTAATGGTATGAGTTCTAGGTAGACGAATTGTGCCTAAGTCTACCATAATAGGTCACTTGTTACCATGGTTCATGAAATCAAAGATATACGTGGGTGAAAATCCCGTCTCCAAGATAAGGTACGTAGTAAGCCAAGTAACATGCATTCAAACATTCACTAAACCGTTTATCTTATCAACGTGAAGACTCAGCATACGAATGCAACATCAAGTCCATGGAAAATTTTAAAAATAGCTCAAATTTTACTAAAGTAGTGACCAAAAGATAAGCATACAACACAATGTCTACAATCAACAACGAAGCACATATCATAGCTAAGCCTACCACCCGCCACTTTAAATGCAAAACTGTCCTCAGTGTGTGAATGATAAAGGAGAACGAAGGCTTAGCTTAACCCGGCAGAAAGGAGAAAATGAGTGCATATTACATATCCACGTGCCCCATCTCATACACCTAAAGCCATGAAACCAAGAAACACAAAAATGCATGCACGGGGAACAGCCACCGTGCCAAAAGTAGGCAATACATAACGAGATATAAGGAAAAGAATCAATGTCACATAGACTATCATAGTATAACCGAAGGTACCAAACTCAAATCACATGAGATGAAAAGATAATAAAAAGAGAAACGTCATCCATGCATAAAATATGTGCCAAAATGATAACAATCCAAGAACGGTACGGGAATGAAAAGAAAGTTTTCACCCAAGATCCCTTTTCTTGTTTAGGCCAAAATTCTCCACTATTTTACCTAAGACTCACTCTTAACCTACCAAACAAGGGAAAAGTAGGTTGCCTCCCACGAGCGCCTTTGTTTTACGTCATTGGTTTGACTTATTAAGATACTAAAAGAAAAGCAACAAAGCACGAGTGGAATGAAAGAAAACAAATTGCACATCTTTTGCTCAATAGCCTCAAGAACATGGAAATTAAAAAAAAAATTCATCCACTTTTATATAGAACAACAAAAACACATTACCTAAAACATTTTAAGTTTAAAGTCCTTCGTTCGACTTTCTACCCGCAACAATGCTAAGGATAGTTATACCAAAGGAGATCAAACCGTTGCGTCTCCCTACAAAAATCAAAAGAATTGAGCACACCCTTCAAATGGGGCAAGACAAACAAGTGACTCATCCCCACCACCAAGATTGGTTCAAGAAATTCACCGTGCAACACAATGAATTCAACTTCCCCGAATGAGAGCATATGCCAAGTAACAACGATTCAAACACCAAGAAATAAAATTTTGGGTCAATCACAACCTCAACATATTCTATATGATCCACCACCACAATTTTTTCAATAAGGTTCAAAGAAGAAGGAATAAATGATTCATTAGTAGCATGATTCATACCTTCTTCATAACACTCGTGATGGGTGATTACCTCAAGAGTCGACGGTGGAGAAAAATGAAATCTCATCATTTTTAGCACTCATCTGAACCTTCATCTTCTCAATCAATTGCTCTACCTGGTTCTCCAAGTTCTTTAATGCCAACTGAAGAGTGGTAGAATTCATTTTAATATCCCTCAACTCCCGACCTTGCTCATGCAAAGTCCGGCTTTGCTCTTGCAAAGTCTTGTTGATTTGCTCCAATAACGTATCGGTCGAACTCTTTTGTGGAGGAGGAGTATTTGTGAAGGTTGAGCATATTGCGAATAGGCATTTGTGTGTTGAAGCTGAGAACTTGGAGAACTCCCCCACTCATTGTTGTATGGTGATGTGTATGGGTTGAACTGATAATATGGTAGGAATCCAAAATTCATACCACCAAAATTGAAGCCTCCAAATGAGTAGGGGGAAGAGCCCTCATGGCCATACGGATCCATACACTGTGATTCAAGAGAAAAACAAGAACACAATCACGGTGTCTAGTCACCACCACCACCACAGTAGGTGGTGTGACTCTTCAAAAAAATCCAACATCATGAAAAAAGACCTAAGCCTAAGTCTTCAAACGACTTATGATATATCGATTTGATTCACCGGCAACGGCGCCAAAAAATTCTTGATGGCCAAAATAGTGAGGTCCAACTTTAACTGGAAGTGTACCGAGTTGGATGCATTATAGTAGCAAGCAAAGTCGATCCCATAAGGAAACAATCGAGTACCAAAGTAATTTTCATACTTAGTTTAGGTCAACCAGGAGTGGAACAAGTGATAATTAACACTAAGATGTAATATAAACTAAAGATAATAAGGAAGAAGCCATAGCCAAACCATGATCCAATTGATTCGTTTCACCCCTCTAATCGACTCATTGGGAACGAGTATAACCAACCTACCAACCAATCATACTCTCGATGTGTTTGTGGGTGCAATCTCCAATAGTGGTGTGTGTAGACGCCAATGAAACAACCTACCACCCTATGCCCAGTTCAACCGTCCGCCTTTAAGGATTTAACTGACCAAAGCATGATTAACGCTCTAGAGACGCTCAACTCATATTGAAAACCTCACTCAAGAAACCGGATCTAAACAACTCAGTCGGTTTTACTTGGTGATTCCGAAAGCCCTTTTCCCACACCCCTTCGCTGTTGGAAAGGTGTCCTAAACCCAATCGGGTTGGACCGGATCCGACCGGGTCGGGTCAATTACAGTCTATTTAGTTCATGTAATAACTTTATTATGATTAATAAAAGCACTTATGTTATTATATATTGTTTATCTTCATATTATTTGTTGTATATATATATATAGTAACGTCCCTAGTATCAATCTGTGATAGAGAAACCATGATAGTGATTATGGTTGATGAGATCTCTGATCACTATAACAAGGTTGGTACTTAAATGTCTCTAGTCTCACATATTATCAAATGGGACATTGATAGTATAATCAGACTATCACGTATTGGATGTCTTCTATCTTTTTGAAGATAGGGATAGATCTCGTCTATCGAAGTGTAGAGACACTTGGACTGTACGTGGACGTGTATTAGAGAATGCATAAGTTAGACTGACCCACTTACATTAAGTGTCACACTATGTGGCGGTTGTGTAATTATCCTTTTGACCGGAGTCTTCATGGCATCACGGTGTGGATTGTCATGCTTTGACACTATTGAGATTTCTCCTAACCACGGGGCGATCATGCGGTAGTGATTGGGTATGATATTGAAGCATGCGGAGTATACATGATTGGTCGTCCGGGAATCGTGTATCCTATGATTGGGATTGAATATCCGAAATGGCCTTCTTATAAGGAATGTCTAGCTCTCGAGAATCTTTGCAAAGTGGGAGTAAATGTGTTATTCTGAGAGAGCATGATATCTAGATTATAAGATACGATCGTCAATGTATTGACACTCGAGATACGATCGTATGGATATTATTACAAATGATAGGATTGTAAGTTACACGGTAACTGCTTCACATGAAAGGTAGTAGTCATTGCTTTTGACTCTTCCGATAATTGGGGGTCACGGTGTGTTGCTAGACGCTATCCCATGATCGTTAGGTATGAAGGGCATTTTAGTAAATTGCACTTCGTGTATACGGCCAACATATTCGGAAGCCTATCGGGTCACACACATATGAACTTCGAGTCGGATTAAAATGCGGTTATAGTTGATAATTGTTAACGGTGATTTTTACGATATATATGATATTATTTCGTAGCAATTTCCTTCGTGTTTTATTACTTTTTATAGAAAAGTGAGGGTTTAAATGGAATATTGCAAGAATGCGTATTGAAACGGTTAAAGTGCAAACTCGAGCTTATTACGTGATTTTATTAGTGATTTTTCATCAATATATATGTTTCTACATTTTGCACGTTTCTATTATCTTGTAGGTACATTTTCATGGCATAGGATGAGCTAAAAAAAAGATATTCAATTGAAGGTTAGATAGAAGGAGAAAGATGCAAGTGAAACTTGGAATGAAGATTTGGAAAAGCTGAACGAGCGTTTGATCATTCCGTCCAGTGGACTGGTATCTAGAAGAGTGGACGGGCGTCCACTGGAGCCTTTGGATTCAGGAAGTTCAGATTTTCTGTGGACGAGCGTTCAAAAACCTATAGGACGGGCGTCTGATCCAGCTCGGCCCGACTCGACAAATTTATACACCTTGGACGGGCGTTCAACCCATCAAACGGGCGTCCTTCAGCCGACATACCATAAACCGACTTAAAACTCTATAAATAGAAGCGTTATTTCAACCCTACGATACACATTATTCAGCCGCACAAAACCCTAGACAGAGCTTCACTCGGTCGACCGAGTGCTCCTGCTCGGTCGACCGAGTGCTCCTGCTCGGTCGACCGAGCCCCACTTTTGTTTTTTTTTTTTATTTTATATTTATTTTCGTTCGTTCGTATTCTGAAGATGATCTGAGGCTTTCTGGAACAAGCTTGTGAAACCGTCTCTGCAACATCTTGATTTCTTCTTTGGGATTGTTTTGTGAGTTTTAAATAAAGTTTGTATCTTTATTATGTTTTGTATTGATTATGCAATTTATATCGATGGATTGTTGCTATTTGATGTTTAACGTTTGATGAGAATCGTTGTTAGACCTAGATCACCGTAGTAAAGATTAGACTTTTAACCTAAAAATAACGAGAGTTGCTAGGTTAAATTTCTAGGTTGCTAGATTGAGAGATCTTACACCTTCGTTATGGAAGCGTTAATCTTTAAGATCGAGAGATGAAAGATTAATAGGCGAATTATCTACAAGAGTAGGAATTCATACCTTTGATAGGTGAACCACATCTTTATTAAATCTTCACTAAACGATCTAGAGTAGAAATTGAGGGTTGCGGGATAGGTGGATCAATGCTTGTTCTTCGTTAAAATTAATTGAAATTATCTTTGTGCCTTGTCTTCGTTGCTATTTTAGAATTTTATTTTTCTTTTTAGTTATAGAATAGATTTATTTAGTTAGTTTAGGTCCGCAACTATATTTCCTGGCTTTGGATTGACAACCCTCTGTCCAGTTTATTGTTTCTTCGTTTTCGTTTTTAGTTATTTTTCGTGACAACCTTTAGAAAAATTAAGAACTAGACCAATCTCGATTCCCTGTGATTCGACTCCGGTTGTAATCGCTATACTACGATCCCTGCACTTGGGGTAAACCGGATTATTTTTATTACTTGTTTATTTTGATTAGATAAAATCCGAGACAATAACCAAATAAGGAAAGTTTATCTCTAATCTATAAAGGTTATAGTGGTAAATTAATATGGTGGTATTTATTTATTATGAATAAATAAAATACAAGATATTAATTATATATAAATTATATTAATTAAAGAATATTCCGGAAGTCAATTAGTTGACTAATGGGGCGCCACTTTTAAGTGTGTAAGATACACTTGGATTGTGCACTTATTAATAAGATTGCCATAATATTAATATAAGATATTAATTGATTTTGGAAAAATAGATTTATGGTAATAAGATAATTATAATCAATATAAGATATTGGCAAAATAAATTATAATTAAAGAGATAAATCAATCTAGTTGATTTTCCTTATTTTATTGAAAAAATGTTTTCTTCTCCTCCACACCATAGGGGGCGCCCCAACCACTATATATAGGAGGTGGGTGTCAAGCTCTTTTGTACATCACAATTGCAAGAGCTCATAGTTCTTGTGTAAAATAGAGAGCTATCCATAGTGAGTTTGTGAGGGAAGAAAAGGTTCGGTCTAGCAGCCGGAGTTTTTCCGATAGCAATCCAAGGAGGAATCCGGCAAGGGGTTCGTGTGGATTATCGATAGAGGCCGGACGCGTGGACGGCTTGCGCATTGAACTCCTCTCCGTTGGCGGTCAAAGCGACGATCTTATAGATCATCCCAGGTATAACCGTCAAACTACTTAACGTGTTTATTGCATTAAACGAAGAATGATCTAGAAAAGGAAATCAAATTTTAAATTCCGCTGCGTTAAACTAGTGATTTCCTAACAGTGGTATCAGAGACAGACTTCGAGCTTAAGCAATAAGCATAATTTAATTGCGTAGTATTTAATCGATAGATGCAAGATTTAAATCACGAAACGTTAAAACAACAAAAAAAAAAAATAGGGTTCATGGGGGGTCGGTCGACTGGCGGCGCCCCCCTTCCTCGGCGGCGGCGGTGGCCCTAGGGTTGCCGTCCGTCGGCTGTCTTCTTCCAATGGGGAGATCGACCCTTTTTCGTTTTGTGATATTTATTGTGCATAGATATTTCGTTTGTTTAGTTGTGCCATATGGCCAACCAATGGTTCAAATAGTTTGGACCGTTGGGAAACCATATGGCATATTGGCCTTTCCAAATTTTGATTTGGAATAGGCCTAGGCCCTTTTCAAATATTTGATTTGTAAAAGGCCTAGGCTAGCCACTTCCAAAATTTTGATTTTGGAAAGTGGCGAGCCTAAACCAAAATTATTTGGCCTTTCCAAATATTTGATTTGGAATAGCCTAGGCCCTTTTCAAATATTTGATTTGTAAAAGGCCTAGGCCTAGCCACTTCCAAAATTTTGATTTTGGAAAGTGGCCAGGCCTAAGCCAAATTTAGTTTTGGAAAGAAAACAAATATGAGACTTTATAATTTTAATTTTATATTTTGAATAATTCAAATTTAATTAAAATTGAAATCTATTTAAAATTAAATGTTAATTTTAATTTTCGATTAAGTCGTATAATTAATTAAAAGTTATTTAATTATTTGACGTGATAAAATAAAGACGCATGAGTAGTTAAAATTAGAATTTTATCTTTTTCATAAGATAAAATTGCATGGATTAGATGTGTAGATATAATGTGATTATATGGACCCCGATTGATTATGGACTCGACCAATAGGATAGATGAGAATGTTTTCTTTATGTTGGTTTTTGAAAAATTGTCCTAGGCCGTTATGAAGAACGTAACCTAGTTTACTTTTTGCAATTATCCCATTCCCGTTAGCTCCCCCCCGTGTGCGGAGGGTGTAATTATTTATTATGTAACAAGAATGGAGCAAGAAGTTGAAGACCAAGGAAAGATAAAGAACCCATTGGCATACAACAATAAAAATCGTATTGGCGGTTGCAGATACCCTTAGTTTGTGACCCGCGGTTTCGTCAGTTTGTATTCGAAACCGCACCTAGGAAAAGTCCATGATCATACCGGTTATTTTATGCGCGGAATGTTGTGTATGTTTTACTTTATATGATATCGTAGTAATATGCACATAGTAGATGAGACCATAATTAAACCAAATTAATTAAGTGAATTAATTTAAAATTATTCCCACGTCAAAAATCAAGTCGGAATTGCCTCCCCATATTACAACGACAATGAAGAGCCCTTGTTCGGACCCAACTCACCAGCCAAAGCGGGGGTTGACCTACCTCGGGCATATCGTCGTTATCGAGATATGATCGAAAGAGATCTCATGAATATTGGGGTTAAAACTCGACAAAGAATTCTCTCGGCCACCAGCCAAAGCGGGGTCGTTTGAATTTTAGAGGCAAGGGTTTGGCTATTTTCATAAGATGAAATATTGTCAAAGAGTTGACTGGTCAAACAACAAGAATCGTATAAGATACGATCGACAAATCGTTGTCCACCTGTTTAATTATTTTCGGCCCATCAGCCAAAGTTGGGGGTCGGGATAGTTCGATGGGATCTTGCCCACTAAAGGAATTATTTTCTTGAAAGCCAATAGGGAATAGTTGGCTAGTGGGAGTAAAAACCTTATAGAGTTATTAAGTGCAAATTTAGGGTTTTTATACATGAGCTTTTACTTGTTCTATCTTTATTTATTGTTGTAGAAAATGTCAAACAAATTGAACCTTCGTTTTATCATCGAAAACAAGCTTGACGAAACTAATTTTCTCGATTGGGAAAGAAACCTCAAAATCGTTTTGAGGCACGAGAAGATTGGCTATGTCTTGGACGAGGCCCTACCGGAAAAGCCCGCTGAGGGTTCGGCTGCAGACGTTGTTGAGAAGTACAACAAGCACTGTTCTGACAGTACTGATGCTACATGTATCATGCTTGCTTCTATGACACCTGAACTGCAAAAACAGCATGAGTCTATGGACGCCTACTCTATCATGGTCCACCCGAAGGAACTTTATGCTTCTCGCCCTCGCACCGAGAGGTACGAGGTCTCGAAGGCCCCGTTTAGTTGTAAGATGGCATCCGGGACCGCCGTGTCACACGTGCTTAAAATGATCGGGTACATAGAGAGGCTTGGGAAGCCGGGCCACAAGTTGGAACGAGAGTTGAGTATTGACTTGATTCTCGCAATCTCTACCCGATTCATTCTCACGCTTGTGATGAACTATCACATGAACAAGATAGATTGCTCCCTTGCGGAGTTATTGAACATGTTGAAGACTCGCCGAGGGCACCGTGGGGAAGGGAAAGCAAGTGTTGCCGGTCACTTCAAGCAAGGGCAAGCCAAAAGCCCGTAAAAATCCAAGAAGGCGAAGGCCGCACCTAAGCCAACGCCTAAGATAGCAAAAGACAAATCCAAGGATGCTTGCTTCCATTGCGGTGAGACCGGACATTGGAGGAGAAACCGCAAGGGCTTCTTGAGTACCAAGAAGAAGCATTTGATGCTTCGACTTCGTGTATATTTATGATTGAGATCAACATTACTTCTTCTAAGTCTAACCACTGGGTATTAGATACGGTTGTGGTTCTCATATTTGTACGAATATGCAGGCACTAAGAAGAACTAGAGATCTGAAGAAAGGAGAGGTGGACCTACGCGTTGGGAATGGAGCAAGTGTTGCTGCACTAGCCGTAGGAGTTTATTTTCTTTCATTGCCCAGTGGGCTAGTACTAGAACTTAATAACTGTTATTTTGTTCCCGCTCTTACGAAGAGCATTATTTCTATTTCTGCATTAGATGTTAATGGATTTTCTTTTACGTTTGAGAATAAATGTTGTTCTTTTTCACGTGATGGAATCTTTTATGGTACTGGCATACTTAGCAATGGTCTCTACATATTAGATATGAATGTTGACGTACTTAATATAAATAACAATAAAGCCAAAACAAATGACTTGAATGAATCCTACTTATGGCATTGTAGACTTGGCCATATAAATAAGAATCGCATTTCCAAACTCCATAAAGATGGAATGTTGGATCAATTCGATTATGAATCATTTGATACATGCGAGGCTTGTTTACTTGGCAAGATGACAAAGTCACCTTTTAGTGGCAAAGGGATAAGATCCAATGAATTGCTTGAGCTCATACATACTGATGTGTGTGGCCCAATGTCAATTCAAGCCAAAGGAGGATACTCTTATTTTATCACCTTCACTGATGACCATTCTCGCTATGGTTATATATACTTAATGAAGTATAAGTCTGAAGCCTTTAAAAGGTTCAAGGAATTCAGAAGTGAGGTGGAGAAACAACTAGGTAAAGAAATCAAAACGCTTCGATCCGATCGAGGTGGAGAATACTTGGACGGAGAGTTTCAAGATTATTTGAAGGAGAATGGGATTCTACCTGAATGGACCCCTCCCGGGACGCCACAAATGAATGGCGTGTCTGAGAGGAGGAACCGTACCTTGTTAGACATGGTTCGATCCATGATGAGCTATGCAGTTCTCCCAAAATCGTTTTGGGGGTATGCTCTAGAAACCGCATCCTACACACTGAACCGAGTTCCATCAAAGACGGTTGACTCTACGCCATACGAGGTATGGACCAAGAGAAAACCGAGCCTAGGCCATCTAAAACCTTAGGGTTGTCCGAATTACGTGAAGCGGATGATGCCTGACAAATTAGAGCCCAGGTCTGACAAATGTCTATTTGTGGGATATCCTAGGGAAACCAAAGGGTACCAATTTTACCATCCTGAGGAACAAAAGGTGTTTGTTGCCAGAACTGGCCATTTCTGGAGAAAGAGTTTATCCTAGATAGGGTCAGTGGGAGTAAAATTGATCTTGAAGAAATTCGAGAACCACTTATGGATAACAGTCAGTTGATGGAAGTAGAGGACTTGCCACATACAGATGTGACGCCAGCCTCTACCGTAGACACACTAGAACCTCGAAGATCCACCAGTGAACGCCGTGAACCTGAAAGGTACACTGGCGTGTATCTCATGGAAGATGAGGAAGTGCTATTAAGGCATGACAAATTGTCCCGGATTTTATCAATACAAAACAACAAGTAATAAACCGGTTAACCTCAAGTGCAAGGATCGTAGTATGGAGGCTAATGCCGGGTCGATCTTACGGGGAACTAGACGAATGTGAATCCTAGCTTTTGTTTTCAACTAAACTATTGTCACGAAACTAACCTAAACGAATAACTAACCTAAACAAATATGCATAAAAGTAACTAGACGAGAGGATTAATCCAATGCTAGGCAAGATTGAAAGCGATAAATAAACTAAACTAAAGTGCAGAAAAGTAAACTAAAGCTAAACAATTCAAGTTTTAAGGATTAAATCAAATTATAACGAACGAACAAGCAATTGATCCACCTATCCTATCAACATTCAATTCTAATTCGGATTATTTCGTGATCTCTACTCAAGTCGTGATTCACCTAATCGAAGGCATAAACTCCTACTCTCGTAGACGAGTTCGTTTTCTAATCTTTTATCTTTCGATGTTAAAGATTACGTCTTTCTAACCTAGGCGTGAAATCTTTCAATTTCTAATCTAGAGATTCAATCTAATAACTTTCGTTGTGATTAGATTAAAGGTCTAAACTTTTATCATGGTGTTCTAAAGTTAACATGACTTTCATCAAGCAAACAATAAACAAAAGCACGGATCTTTCGATATAGCATGCAATCAACATATAAAAACATGATAAAAGTAACAACTTTAATAGATACTCACAAAATAATCACGAACTAGAGATCAAACTTGTTGAAACGGACGGCTTCACAACGCTTGTTCAAGGAGGATTTAGCCTCCTAGCATCCTTATGCAAACTCGAATTGATGGAATAAAGAACATAAATCTAACTATCTAATCTAGATGTTTTATTGCATAAAAACTGGAAAATAAAGGAGTAAAAACGCAGCCAAGCTGCTCCCTAGGGTTTAGGGATCGAATTGTATGTTTAGGGTTTGGGAAATCGCGCCTATTTATAGATTTTTAGGTCGGTTTCGCTGAGTCGGTGCCGTGGACGCCCGTCCACTATCTTGGACGCTCGTCCAGCCTCTATGAACGGAGAATGAACGCTCGTTCAGAACGCGTCTGAACTCTCTCGAATGTAAAATACGATTCGGACGCCGCTTCACTTTTATGGACGCCCGTCCACTACCTTGCTCCAGTATTTTGCTCATAACTTCACTTCTAGGGCTCCAAATGAGGTGATTCAACATGCGTTGGAAAGCTATTTCAATCCTCTACAACTTCCATCAAGACAACTTTCCCTGAAAGTGCCTACAAGTGTGGACAAATTCCCCATGAAGTGCCTGGTTCCGGTTTCTTCAATGATTCTTCACCCAAACATCTTTCAACTCTTCCATCTTTATCCTTCTTTTCTCATCTCTATCTCGATTTAGCTCGAATTATATCAACATCTGATCATCAATTTAGCCTCCAACATGTATCTACATCACATTAAGACATCGCAAAACGTAACACAATCCAAATACTCATAAAACCATAATCAAAACACGTACACAACCTCATTTTGCGAATAAACTAATTAAAATCTCACTTGCTTAATAAATCATTTAAAACCACATTTCCTATGCAAATCATATGAATTATGGGGGAGAACATCATAAAATACAACGTTATAAAACGTATAAATTCACCCTTAACAACTCCCCCACACTTAAACTTTGCTCGTCCCGAGCAAAACAAAACAAAATCAAGGCTCGGAAAGAATATAGACACCTCAACACATACACCACATAGTCAATAAATTAGAAGCTCACCATCGTGTGTGTGCATAGCCATAGAAAACTTCCACTAAATCCAAATTTGAAAAACTCAAAGCAAAACTAGCTAATACCCCCTCGTGGACTAGCAATAAATGACACTCATAAGATGCACCCTACAAACGTGACATATCGCGAAAAGAATGATCGAATGAATCTAGGGCCTTTCTGAAATACTCGTAGGATAATCCCTACAACATATCCATCGGTTTATACTTGGGGATAAGATTAACGAAACTAAGCCTTATATTCATTTCGTACCAATTCTTTAAGTTGATTTAACTATTTCACTTTAAACACACATTAGAAGAAGCTATTGCCCTCATAGCGTAATAGGACATTTCGAGATAATACCCTACCTTACTCCAATCATAAGGCGACTTTTTCTAACTCGTCGTGAGCTTTTAGTCATCATAGTGGAATAGGACATACGTGGTATACCCTACCTCACTCAAATCATCGACTAGCTTTCGACACACCCAATAATTTCATATTAATTCAACTTTTTCAATTTGACAATAGCTACGTGTTACTTATCACATTCAAACTTCTAGATATTCACAGTACATCGTACTTGGAACTAAACACAAACTATCATAAATCTCACGATATATACGTAGCACTAAGTACATGACTTATAAGATAATCAAAAACTACTAATCCAAAACGGGGTATAACTTTATAAATATAGCTCATCATTCACTATGGCTTGTGAAATATAATTCGGGTGAATCAACTAACTTACCAAACATATGGCATAGAGCATCGATGAATATAACAAACCGACCAAAACATGCATTGCTCACTCGAGACAAAACAAAAAATTTTGAAAATTTAGCTCATTTTAGCATAGAAAATAATATCATGTATTAAGCAAATGGTAGATACATAGTCGACCATTCCCCTCCCCCACACTTAAATTACAACATGTCCTCATGTTGTGCAGAATTAAAAATAAAAAGAACACTTAGCTGATTGCAGGTCAAATGCGGCAATTCTGGAAGTGGTCTAGATCCAGATCCAAAAATGCTCGAAGAAGTCGGTAGACTGTGGACCATCCACCGGAAAACTGGCTTCATCTAAAAGCGCACAATTGCTAATGCTAATGCAAATACCCTACACACATGAAAAACAAAGAAATACCTCGGGGGATACAAGGGATTATATCATATCGTGGAGAAGAGATAAATAAAGAGAATTCGAGATTGCAAAACATCCATAAGCTAGCCTCAAAAAATAGCGATTTCGGTCATAATACCAATTCAACCCTTTATTAAAACAAAAACAAATTCAAATACCAAACCTAGAAAAAAGAAAATCCGAGCCTACGAAAACCGACAAAGCAAAAAAAAAAGAAATAAATAAACAAAACAAAAGAAAAAAAAAGTGGGTGCCTCCCACCAGCGCTTTGTTTAACGTCGTTAGCTCGACACAATGAAAGCTCACTGGATCGGGCCATTTAACTTTTCGCCACCACTACCTCGTGTAAGCTCGGTCGGTAGTGTGGCCGCGAAACAAGACGAACACATGGGGTTAAATCTTTGAAAGCTCTCCATACCTTTTTAAGTTTCCCCATGGTTGCATTCTTTCTTCTCCGGTTCCTCGATGACGTTTAAGTTGTCGCTCCCTTTCAAACTCTTCCATATCGCACTACCTCGCTAGAACATCTTCGATTTAACACAACCGTCATCCTCGGAAAACAAATCGGGTGAAAACTCGTCAAAGTGGTTGACTTCGGAAGTCCCACACCCGAGGATTTCGAGGAATTTAACAATCAAAGGCTTTTCTTTATGTTCACCTATATAGTGCTTGCACCTTCGACCATTAACTCGGAACGGTTGATCACCATAACCTCGTAATTCTAGCACACCTCCGGGAATGATTTGGAGAATCTCGAAAGGACCGGACCAACGTGTCCTCAACTTGCCAGAAACAAATGCAACCTGGAATTGTAGAGTAACACTTGCTCACCGACCTTGAATTCTCTCTTCTTTATCTTGGCATCGTGGAGGAGTTTCATCTTCTCCTTACTAATCCCGGCGCTTTCGTAAGCTTGGAGTCCGAATTCATCCGTCCGGCTCATGTAAGCTGCTTTGCGAAGTCGGTGTTTGCCACAAGTTGGGAATCGAAGTTAAAAACTTCGTAGCCCGATACGCCCCATGCTCTAGCTCGACGGGCGGATGACATGGTTTCCCGTAGACCATTTGATATGGCGATGTACCCATAGGGGTCTTATAGGCGATCCTATATGCCCAAAGTACATCGTCCAACTTCGAACTCCGGTCTTTTCTATGACTATTCACCGTCTTCTCCAGGATTTTCTTAAGACTCTGGTTGCTTCGCTCAACCTGACCACTAGTCATCGGATGATATGGTGTGCCAGTTTTGTGACGAACACCATACTTCTCGAGGACTTTTTCCAAAGGTCGGTTGCAGAAATGTGTCCCTTCGTCGCTTATCAAGGCACGTGGACATCCAAACCTCACAAAGATATTCTTCTTCAAAAATTTCATGACCGTTTTATGATCATTGTGAGGAGTGGCTATTGCCTCCACCCATTTCGAAACATAGTCAACGCAGACTAAGATGTATTTGTTGCCACAAGATGATGGGAATGGTCCCATAAAATCGATGCCCCAAACATCAAAGACTTCGCATTCAAGGATGGGTTTCAACGGCATGTCAAATCGCCTTGTCAGAGTACCGGTTCTTTGGCATCTATCACAAGACTTACAGAAAACTTCTGTATCCTTGAAGATAGTGGGCCAATAGAAACCGGATTGGAAGATCTTCGCAACCGTTTTCCAAGGACCAAAGTGACCACCCGTGGGTCCACTATGGCATTGCTCGATTATATCGCGTTGCTCAGATTCAGGAACACACCTCCTTAGCAAACCATCTTTGCAGATCTTGAAGAGGTAAGGTTCATCCCAAACAAAGTATTTCATATCAGAGAAGAACTTCTTCTTCTCTTGATACGACATTTCAGGATCAAGGTATTTGGCATGAAGGTAGTTGACAATGGAGGAATACCATGGAACATCGGGAGGACAACCGTCTATCAACATAATGTTCTCTAGAGGAAAGTAAAGATCTATATCATCTGGTTCATCCTTTTCCTCATTTAACATCCTAGAAACATGATCCGCTACTACGTTCTCACTACCCTTCTTATCTTTGATTTGAACGTCAAACTCTTGTAGGGTCAGTATCCAACGCAGTAGGCGCGGTTTAGCATCCTTTTTAGTCATCAGATACCGCAAAGCAGCGTGATCAGTCCACACGATCACTTGAGCACCTAACAAGTAACTACGGAACTTGTCCATAGCAAACACTACGGCCAATAATTCCTTTTCGGTAGTCGTATAGTTAACTTGCGAAGGATTCAACGTGTGGCTGGCGTAATAGATAGGCTGGAACTTTCCTTCGATTCGCCGTCTAAGACGCACCAACAAGATAGTTGGATGCATCGCACATAAGCTCAAAGGGCAAGTTCCGGTCGGGTGAAATAAGAATTGGAGCGGATCGAACGATTTTTGAGCTCCTCAAACGCGTGCTTGCAACTATCATCAAAATCAAAAGTAACGTCTTCTTTTAGTAAGGTAGACGGGGGCTTGGCGATCTTTGAAAAGTCCTGATGAACCTCCTATAGAAGCCGACATGTCCGAGAAAACCTCGGACTTCCCGAACATTCTTAGGATAACTCATCTTCTCAATAGCTTCTACCTTGGCCCTATCTACTTCTATACCTTTGGCGGACACTTTGTGGCCAAGGACTATACCTTCATCTACCATGAAATGGCATTTTTCCCAATTAAGCACTAAGTCCTTTTCCACACATCTTGACAACACCCGATCAAGATTATCGAGGCAATCATCGAAGGAGTGACCAAAGACCGAGAAGTCATCCATAAAAATCTCCATGCACTTTTCAACTAGCCCGTCAAAGATTGCCATCATACACCTTTGAAAGGTGGCGGGGGCATTACATAGACCAAATGGCATCCGCCCGTAGGCGAATGTACCATAGGGGCAAGTGAAAGTGGTCTTCTCTTGGTCAACGGGATCGATGGGTATCGGAAGTATCCCGAATATCCATCCGGAAGCGAGAATGCGTGCCCCGCCGGACGCTCAAGCATCTGGTCAATGAAGGGAAGGGGGAAATGATCTTTCATTGTGACCTCATTGAGTTTTCGATAATCGATACATACTCTGTATCCAGTAACGAGCCTCAATGCTATCTCTTCTCCCTTCTCATTCTTCTCAATAGTAATTCCACCTTTTTTGGGAACTACCTGAGTTGGGGATACCCACTCACTGTCTGCAATGGCGTATATGATACCCATATCTAGAAGCTTAATGATCTCCTTCTTGACTACCTCTTGCATGTGAGGGTTGAGCCTCCTCTGAGGCTGTCTAACTCGTTTTGCACCCTCCTCGCCTTGATCTTGTGCATACGGATGTCGGGAGATATCCCTCGGATATCTCCCACCGCCATCCAAAGGCTTTTTCATTTTTGCGCAAGACGTTTAACGGTTTAAGCTCTTCTATACGAGATAGCTTGGCGAGAGATGATCAAAGGAAGCTTGTCACCTTCTCTTAAAAACACATACTTAAGATGTTTAGGTAACGGCTTCGGTACCAAATCTACGGGAGGATCCTCTAGACTTGATTTAAGATCGCCACTCTTCAACTCAACATCGCCGAGCTTACTTAGTGGTCCTACTGCCAAGGCTTCTTCTCTTAGCTCATCCTCAAAATCAGCTGCTAACTGGTCTAGATTGACCACACCATGATTATTCAGATTATCGATCAATCGCTCATATTCTGCTTCTACAGCCAAGACTTGCTTATCCATGAAGTCATTGAAGTCATCAGACGTCTCCTCAATGGAAAAGCCGGTTGGAGAACCGGAAGGTACTTGAATAGATTTAGAAACGCTATAGCTCACCTCTTGGTCACCAACTCGGATAGTTACTTTCCCACCATCACAATCGATGAGGGCTCTAGCTGTAGATAGGAAAGGTCTTCCAAGAATCAGAGGGACATTTTCATTTTTCTCCATATCTAAGACATACCGGTCAACGGGAAAGGTAAACCTACCCACTTGAACCAATACGTCCTTTAGGATCCCCGAGGCTTTCTTTGAAGATCTATCGTGAACCGCAAAGTTCATGGTAGTGGGTTCTAGAAGATTCGCAAACCAAGCCGATTGCAAACGGACAATGGCATCAAGCTGATGGATGCACCCAGGTCACATAAGGAATTCGGGAAGACTAGACCTCCCATCTGCAATGTGAGCACAAATTTGCCTGGGTCGCTTCTCTTGGTTGGTAAGTCTTGATAATTGACCAGAGAACACTCCTTACCAATTGCTTGATCCATTCCCTCGCTAACTTCTTCTTGGAAGAAACAACATCCTTTATGAATTTGGTATACTTAGGCATCTCTACCAAGACATCTGACAATGGAAGATTTACCTGAGTATTTTTCAACAAATTAAGCACCTTTTCATACTTCTTATCTTCGCTCAATGGGATGTTGCTCTTTCTAGGTGGAAAGGGAAGCTTTTTCAAATCCTCCTCGGAAAATACTTTCTTCGAGGGCGAACTAACGGCCTTGTCTTCCAAATCTTTCCATCGAACCGTCTTTTCATTCTTTTTGCTAGTCGGGGGATCGGCCACCGACTATCATTTAACTCATCACTCCTCGGGGATCACCACCGAGGACTTCCAATTGATTCTTTATTCCTCGGGATCAACCACTTGAGGAATCTCAACTCTTTCTTCTATCGGGGGATCGGCCACCGATTTGCCTTCTGCGGCCGAGGGGATGATGGGTGCTCAATTTCCCCTCCCCGCCTTATCGGCGGCGGGGAGGGGCTAGTGGTTTCCCCGGAAGCCGGGGGGACCACCAACTTGAGAACCACTTCTTAAGTTCATCGCACCGGCCTCCTCTTTACCGTATTGCATTATTGGCACGAGGTCGGTGCATTGGTCGTTGCTTAAATCGGCGTGAGCGACTTGACCGCCTTTTGGGTTTTTCTCAGTAAAACTGGGCAGATGCCCTGGGGGTCTTGACGCTAGCTGCTCAGCCAATTGCCCTATTTGTCTCTCAAGATTTTTTATTGTCCTGCTTTGCTCCTCCAACTTGGTTTCGAAATTGTTGGATTGGGAGGGTCCTTGAGAGTTCTGATGATTTTGAGGGAGTGGCTGACTTGGCCGACTTTGGAATGCAGAATTAGAATTGGCGGGCCAATTCTGATTGAACCTTTGCTGTGGATTGGAAGAATTATAGCTTGGGTTCTGATTATAACCAGGGTTTCTATTGAAGTTCGAATTAGGATTAAATCCCGAAGATTGATTAAACCCTTGGTTTTGGAAACTGTTCTGGCCAGAGAATTGGTTATTGAATCTCTGATTTGTCTGGCCAGAGAAAGCATTGACTTCCGCATTCTGCCCAATCATGGGACAGAAGCGAGCCGTGTGCCCCATGCTATCACATACTTGGCATGTGATTGGATTATGCTGTCCATAGTCATGAACAGCATTGACTTGCTGAGCAGAGGGGGAAGAAAATTGACATTGGCCAGTCATATGGCCGGTCGACGAAAGCTTCACGGTACGAACTTGAGAGTTCGTGAAGGTGAAGGAGCCGATAGACTCGGATTTGGAAGCTTTGAGCAAGTTCGTCATTTGAGAGGTTGCCATTTGCTTTTGCAACATGGCAATCGAGATTTTGCATAGTCACCTCTTCGACCTTGGGAGGGGAGGAGGTGCTTGAATAGCTTGATAAGAGGGGCATAATTATATTTGGCAATGTCTCGAACAATGCCCATCCTTCATCGGTGTTTTCTTGAGAAATGCCCCACCGGAGGAACTATTGACCATGCCCTTGGTGAGCTCGGTCAATCCACCGAAGAAAGTATGGACTTGCCTTTGCTTTGGCAAGCCATGATGGGGACACTTTCGCGGAGAGACTTAAACCTTTTCCACGCCTCAAAGAATGACTCATTTTCCGGTGACGGAATGTGAAGATTTCGTTCGGACAACGGGCTGTTTTTGAAGGAGGAAAGTATTGACTTAGAAATTCCTTCTCGAGCTCCGCCCACGTAGTGATGGATTCGAGAGGGGAGGGAGTGATACCACTCGAGTGCCTCCCCCGTAAGGAAAATGGAAATAGTTTAAGCTTGATGGCATCATCACTTACACCTTGGATACGGGTAGTACCGCATATTTGCAAGAATGTGTGTAAGTGAGTGTGGGGGTTTTCAGATTGAAAACCATGGAAAATTGATGCATGCTGCATCATCTGTATAAGTCCGGGTTTAAGCTCGAAGTTTGGAGCAGTAATGGTAGGCATGACGATAGCCGGGTTGATGGTGACTGTGCCGGGCATGGCATAGTCGGCCAACGTCCGTCTATCTTCCGCGCCATTATTACTATTCTTTCGATTTCTCCCGAAAGATATTGCTCAAATTTTGATCTAGAGCGTTTCCTTCGTCGAAACGAAGTCTCCGCCTATTGGGTCGGACTATGGTCCGCTCGGGGTCGGGGAATAGATTAGTGGTCCCTTATGACTACGAGTTTGCATAAACCGAACACCAACTCAAGGTGTTGAGCAAGAAAGGATAGAAAATGACGAAAGGACGGATCGGATAGAGGGAAAGGATAACTAAACCTAGAGGAATCAAAAACTACGAAACTTAACTACGAAAAATTTAAAAACGAAAAAAAAAACGAGAAAAACAGAAACACTAAAAACGTGTTGAAATCTTCGAGCCCAAAATGGAAGGGAAAACAGTGGATTTTGACCTCGAAAACGGTGTCGGACGGCCTCCGGCGTCCGCCACGTCGTCGGCGTCGGAACGAGCTTTCCGAATTGGGGTCCCGCGCGCAATCCGACACTCGAGCCGAAAGTTATGGCCAAAATACTATCAAGTGCTAAAACGGACCCTTTTATCCTAAAATTTGATCGTGAAAGATGTGGAGTCGATGATTCAACCTAAGAAACCTACCTACGACACTTACCTACGAAAAACAGAAAACCTAATTGAAATAAAGATAAAAACGATGGCGAGACGGGACGGACGGGCGTCCAATTTGGATGGACGTTCGTCGACTAGTTTTCGAAATGGACGGGCGTTCAAAATATGAACGCTCGTCCGTTTTCGTCGAACTCCTTTGGACGGGCGTCCGAGAGTATGAACGCTCGTCCGACTCGAATTTTGATTCGGGATTGAGGAAACTTCGCGGACGGGCGTCTAAAATAAACGCTCGTCCGACAAACAAGAACGGACGGACGTTCGTAAAACGGACGCTCGTCCAACTCGGCGAAACGGTTAGAAAAACGAGCGTGATACAAACACAAAAAACGAGTAAAGACTTAGAAGCTAAAATTTATATTAACTACTCGACGAAAACACGACAAATAAAACGCACTAAACGACAAAACAACTAAACTACTAACAAAAACAGAGACGAAAAGATCTAACCTAAAAACAAGAATTGAAAACAAACTAAAAAAAAAAACAAAAACTAGGCAACCGTCCGGTTCCCCGGCAACGGCGCCAAAAACTTGTCCCGGATTTTATCAATACAAAACAACAAGTAATAAACCGGTTAACCTCAAGTGCAAGGATCGTAGTATGGAGGCTAATGCCGGGTCGATCTTACGGGGAACTAGACGAATGTGAATCCTAGCTTTTGTTTTCAACTAAACTATTGTCACGAAACTAACCTAAACAAATAACTAACCTAAACAAATATGCATAAAAGTAACTAGACGAGAGGATTAATCCAATGCTAGGCAAGATTGAAAGCGATAAAAAACTAAACTAAAGTGCGAGAAAAGTAAACTAAAGCTAAACAATTCAAGTTTTAAGGATTAAATCAAATTATAACAAACGAACAAGCAATTGATCCGCCTATCCTATCAACGTTTGATACTAATTCGGATTATTTCGTGATTTCTACTCAAGTCGTGATTCACCTAATCGAAGGCATAAACTCCTACTCTCGTAGACGAGTTCGTTTTCTAATCTTTTATCTTTCGATGTTAAAGATTACGTCTTTCTAACCTAGGCGTGAAATCTTTCAATTTCTAATCTAGAGACTCAATCTAATAACTTTCGTTGTGATTAGATTAAAGGTCTAAACTTTTATCATGGTGTTCTAAGGGTTAACATGACTTTCATCAAGCAAACAATAAACAAAAGCACGGATCTTTCGATATAGCATGCAATCAACATATAAAAACATGATAAAAGTAACAACTTTAATAGATACTCACAAAATAATCACGAACTAGAGATCAAACTTGTTGAAACGGACGGCTTCACAACGCTTGTTCAAGGAGGATTTAGCCTCCTAGCATCCTTATGCAAACTCGAATTGATGGAATAAAGAACATAAATCTAACTATCTAATCTAGATGTTTTATTGCATAAAAACTGAAAAATAAAGGAGTAAAAACGCAGCCAAGCTGCTCCCTAGGGTTTAGGGATCGAATTGTATGTTTAGGGTTTGGGAAATCGCGCCTATTTATAGATTTTTAGGTCGGTTTCGCTGAGTCGGTGCCGTGGACGCCCGTCCACTATCTTGGACGCTCGTCCAGCCTCTATGAACGGAGAATGAACGCTCGTTCGAACGCGTCGAACTCTCTCGAATGTAAAATACGATTCGGACGCCGCTTCACTTTTATGGACGCCCGTCCACTACTCAGCTCCAGTATTTTGCTCATAACTTCACTTCTAGGGCTCCAAATGAGGTGATTCAACATGCGTTGGAAAGCTATTTCAATCCTCTACAACTTCCATCAAGACAACTTTCCCTGAAAGTGCCTACAAGTGTGGACAAAATCCCCATGAAGTGCCTGGTTCCGGTTTCTTCAATGATTCTTCACTTAAACATCTTTCAACTCTTCCATCTTTATCCTTCTTTTCTCATCTCTATCTCGATTTAGCTCGAATTATATCAACATTTGATCATCAATTTAGCCTCCAACATGTATCTACATCACATTAAGACATCGCAAAACGTAACACAATCCAAATACTCATAAAACCATAATCAAAACACGTACACAACCTCATTTTGCGAATAAACTAATTAAAATCTCACTTGCTTAATAAATCATTTAAAACCACATTTCCTATGCAAATCATATGAATTATGGGGGAGAACATCATAAAATACAACGTTATAAAACGTATAAATTCACCCTTAACAACATGTCAAGGATGACTTTAAGTCACAATCCGGATTTGTTTTCACGCTTAACGGCGGAGCGGAGTGGAAGAGTTCCAAGCGAGGAGACTACCGCGACTCTACAACGGAAGCCGAATACATAGCAGCCTCGGAGGCGGCAAAGGAAGCGCTTTGGATGAAGAAGATCATTACGAACTTGGTATGGTTCCCTCCATTGAAGGTCCAAAGGCCTCCATGTACTTGTGATAATAATGGAGCGATATCTCGATCAAAGGAACCAAGGTCTCATCGAAGTCCAAACATGTGCTACGGCGTTATCACTTGATTAGAGAGATAGTAGATAGAGGAGATGTAAAGATAGAGAAAGTCCACATGGATGATAACATAGCTGATCCGTTAACCAAGGCATTGTCTCAAGCTAAGCATGAGAAACATGTTCACTTGCACGGGCTTAGGCATATGGGTGATTGGCTTTAGGCCAAGTGGGAGATTGTTGGAAAGGTGTCCTAAACCCAATCGGGTTGGACCGGATCCGACCGGGTCGGGTCAATTACAGTCTATTTAGTTCATGTAATAACTTTATTATGATTAATAAAAGCACTTATGTTATTATATATTGTTTATCTTCATATTATTTGTTGTATATATATATATATATATATATAGTAACGTCTCTAGTATCAATCTGTGATAGAGAAACCATGATAGTGATTATGGTTGATGAGATCTCTAATCACTATAAGGTTGGTACTTAAATGTCTCTAGTCTCACATATTATCAAATGGGACATTGATAGTATAATCAGACTAGCACGTATTGGATGTCTTCTATCTTTTTGAAGATAGGGATAGATCTCGTCTATTGAAGTGTAGAGACACTTGGACTGTACGTGGACGTGTATTAGAGATTGCGTACGTTAGACTGACCCACTTACATTAAGTGTCACACTATGTGGCGGTTGTGTAATAATGCATTTGACCGGAGTTTTCATGGCATCACGGTGTGGATTGTGTTCAGGGTCAATTTGTAGTGTTTTTAATGATATATTTTATATCAATATTCCCCATATATGGATGTTTTTCATAGAAATCGAGCCTTATATTGAGATATTGAGTAAATGGTGTTTTTAATAGGTTAATTGCAAAACGTAACGATTTATGTGCTTAAATTGTGATTTTATGTTATTTTGGGATTGTGTTACGCTTTGGTATATTTTCCTATGTTATAGATACATATTTTGGCATGCAAGAGGATTAAATGATGAGGTTTTGCATGAAAGAGAAGTGAAATGGAAGGAAGATGGAGATAAAGCTTGGAATGAAGCTTTCAAGCAGCCGAACTTCCGATGCAGTTCTTGATATGATATACACTGATTTGACTCTCGACCTCAAGAGAATATTTGTAGGGATTGAAGAGAGGATTCTACAGGATTTTGAATCACTTCATTCCGACTTATGAGGCCCGAGATATGAGCGTTACAAGTTTGGATGCTTGTTGCTAAAACTAGTGGAAAATCCCGAAAACGACTCGTAATACGACGGGCTAGTCAAAAAGGCGTTTTCTGAAGAAGAGTCCTTAATGAAAGTTGTAGAGTTTTCCGAGAGCTTAATTATGACATTCGGATCATAATTTTTGGAGGTCTACAACTCAAGATATGAATTTTAGAAGCTTCATTCCTAAAAAAGAATTATTCAACCGACATACGTGTTACCGTAGCAACCGCCTTTGATGATTATAAATACAGCAGCCCGCATGAACCCTAATTACACACAAATTATTCAGCCGACTTTTCACACAAAGCGCCGGCCTCTTGAGAGCAGTTTCAGGGCCGGTCACCCGAGCCTTGTGCTCGGGTGATCCGGGTTAGATTAGGATGTCGTTTTTCTTCCGTTTTCGATTCATGGATTCAATCGTGTACCAAACTACGTGAGTTTATTTATTTAATTTATTCAGTCCTTATTCGTTTTTTATGATCTTTAATTTATTTTGTATCGTTCTATGATTTTGATGCTATTATGTGAATTAGATCGAGAGATCGCTTTGCTAGTGATGTTTACAACATACGGAAGTTGCGTAGACTAGATCACCATAGAAAGATAGGATCTTTAATCATTAATTATGTGACAAATTAATTGGTTAATTATCTAGGTTGTTAGATTCTAAAATACGAGAGTTAACCCGAATCTACACCGAGTTTTGTTTGGTAAATTGATCTCAACATTCGGAAGCCGAGAGATTGATAAATTGGACTCACTAAGGAATTAGGAATCCATAGCTTGAGATTAAATTCACTAAGGAATTAGGGATTTGTATCTCGTGTAAAGGTGAAACCACAATTTGAATTAAAATCATGAGATGAACTAGGATTGAAATCACTTGGTTTGTGCAATCGTTTGATCCCATGTATCTTTAGTTTAGTTTAGGTTGTGTTATTTTATTTCGTAGGTTAGATTTATTTTAATTGCTCTTTCGTTTATTTTATTTGTTCTTTCGTTTATTCGTTTTTCCAAAGTAACAATCGAAATGAATTAGTGAAATTAGATTCAACATCCCAATTCCCTGTGGATCGACCCCTTACTCACTTCGCTCTACTATCAATTACCCGGTATTCGGCCGGTTAGGAGGTAGTTTTGCATGGTAGTATAGGTTTATAAATTTCTTTTGTTTTAATGATGCAAAATCTCCCCAACAAAAGTGGCGCCGTTGCCGGGGAATAGGTGTCATGTTGAATCTGATCTTGTTATTTCTCGATTTTTGTTACGATTTATTTTTCGTTCAATAAAAGTAGCGATAAATAAGTTGAGAGTTTTTATTTTTGCCGTGTTTCGATGACCGTAGGGTTAAGAATGTGCAAAAAGTTTTTTACTCAACTTATGAAACGTGAATTATGTGTTTAGTTGTTACCTAGTCTAACCCCCGTGCTAAAATTTATCTGTGGCTGTTATCTGTGCTCTATGCTGTGTTGTGCTTATGAGATTTAGGGTTTCTGTGTCTCTCCTGCATTGTCTGTGCAAATTCGTTGTATGGACGAGCGTTCGTGTAAGTGAACGCCCGTCCGGCTCATAAGTTGCGGTGTGAACGCACGTCCGGGTTTTAGGACGCTCGTCCGTCCCGAAGTTTCGACTCGCTCGATTTCGTGATCCGGACGAGCGTCCGATTTGTTGGACGACCATCCGAGGGAGAAATCACCAAGTGAACGGCCGTCCGGTATTCTGAACGTTCGTCCGGTCTGTCTTCATGGCAGACGAGCGTCTGAAAGGGTGGAACGTTCGTCCAAAGCTGTATTTTGAGGTGAACGCCCGTCTGTTGTGCTGAACGCCGCCCGTAGTCCAGGTTTTTCTTGATCTCATTCCTAATGCTTTTATTTAGTATGGATTGCTTACATTCGAGCATCTGTGGCCTATTTATTTTTCACATAGATGTCTTGAATATGAATGTTATACCTTTCCATTTATGAGTTCATGCTAAGTAAATGATCTTATTCCTTTTACATGATTCATCTATGCAAGTTATAGTTACTGTCGGTTCTCGTATGCTATAACTGGTCTTATTGTTAATTAGTAGCTAATGTCGGTTTCCGTATGCTACATACCGTTATGATGAATCTTGTGAGCTTTGAGACCTACGTGCTTTCTTTGTATTTTTGTAACTCATATGGGTAGCTACTGTCGGTTTTCGTAATGCTACCATCTTTGGCATATGAGTTATATCTGTTTAGTATAGCTAACTGTTGGTTTTCCATAATGCTATCACCTTTGATGAGTCTTAAGGCGCGTCTACACTGCATGTAATGAACAGTACTGTCGTTTATCGTAACCTGTCATTATCTGGTAGACGTTTATTATATACATGTCATGTTGCTAATTAGTGGGCTAGTTTTCTTTCTTTTATTTTCTTTTGTTTTTGCATATCATTTAGATGCATATCATTTAGTTGCATGTCATCTAGTTGCATTGTTTTTTTCTATTTTTCTTTTATTTTTCTTGAGCGTAGTTAACTGTCGGTTTCCGTAATACTACCTCGTTTTCTTTATTTTTAGTTTCTGCATAGGCCGTAGTCACTGTAGGGTTGTCCTCCCAACTTGCTCAGCCTGAGCCTGTCAGAATTTATTTTTTTATTTATTTTATTTTTAGGATTGCATATCATGTAGGCTGCATTGTAGTATACTTTCATGTAGTTGCACCTAGCCTACTATTTTGTAATATTCCATGTATATGTTCCATCTCTGGATGAGCTAAATCTGAAAAATCTTTCTGACTTCTTTTCCATGTATAATCCTCTATCATTATTAGTTGGAGTTTGATGTTTCTGTTTGCACATGTGGTCTATATTATTTTACAAGCTTCTGTGGCTTTTTTCTTAGATGTCCTGAGTTTAAGTGTTGATCTTTCCATCTGAGCTATTATTTCTTTTTGTGCTTATATCAAACTTCCATATTTAGACGCTTAGATGTTCTGTACTTTCCCTGTTTGATTTTTCCATCTGATGCGATTCTATTTTGTGCTCTGTGTGTTCTATTCCCCCTTGTCCCCGAGATATTTCCATGTTTGTCAAGTGTGCGGGGTGTTTGCATTAGCAATTGTGCGCTTTTAGATGAGGCCGCTTTTCCGGTGGATGGTCCACACAGTTCGCTTTCATCCAAAGATTTCCGGATCCGACTCATGACCACTTCCAGACTTGCACCTTCGAACTACAATCAGCTAAGTACTTTATCTTTTCTTTAATTCTTCACAACTTGAGGACAAGTTGCAATCTAAGTGTGGGGAGAGGATGGTTTATATGTATCTATGAGTCGTTTGCTCAATTTCGTTATACTTCTATAAAAAGTGCTAAATTTTCAAAAAATTTTGTTTAGTCCCGAGTAACATTTCACCGGCATGCTAGTTTTATAATCCGGCACCTTTAGTTGTTATCGTAGTCATATCATGTTCGAGAATAGGTTTAGTAAGTCGATACTCACTTGAATTTCATTTCACGAACCTATTAGATGAAGAGCCAAATATAGAATAGTTTCCGGTTAGTTAAAGGAAAGTTAATTCTTGATACGTATAACACTTATTTAGCATTAATGAAAGTTAAGAACTTGTGCTATACTCACGCTTAGAATCTCGCACCTTAGTGTTCTTGAGAACTTTGAGAGTCTTGAATGTGTTAGAAATATATTTGAGCGAGAGTTTCCAAAGAGTTTGAAAAATATAAAAATATATATATATCTATAAATAATAAATGAATAGAATTTCTTTGCGGGAATTTTGTTTGTAACTATCACCTCGAGTCCATTTGGATACTGCCCCAATTGGGGAGTGTGGTTTACCTTGGACAGTAAGGGATTGAGTGATCTCAGGGTGACTGCCTCTAATGTAGGGGAGTGTGTTATACTTTTGAGACGCGACGATAGGAAATATAAAATATACGTTTCTTTTGGAATTCTAAGTCAAGTTGATCTAAACCCAGTAGAGACCCGAAAGGTATTTTCTTGGTACTAAGTTAAGGAATTTAGTTGTGAGTTGGTTACTATGTTCTTGGTAATTAGTTTTTGTTAGGTAAGTGCTGTAGATAGAATGAAGTTTTCGTTTAGTTGACCGGATAACTGTTAGTGCTTGATGTATTATATCAAGAGAGGATCGGTGGAAGTTGTAGGTTCTGCACACACATCACCGAGTGAGGTCGATTTGCTGAATACTAGCTTGTCATGATTTTGACTATATCTCGTGTCAGGTTATGTGGATTCTTGATGGTATGTTCTTGTTTTGTTTTACTCGAGGACGAGCAAAAGTTTAAGTGTGGGGGTGTTGTTCAGGGTCAATTTGTAGTGTTTTTAATGATATATTTTATATCAATATTCCCCATATATGGATGTTTTTCATAGAAATCGAGCCTTATATCGAGATATTGAGTAAATGGTGTTTTTAATAGGTTAATTGCAAAACGTAACGATTTATGTGCTTAAATTGTGATTTTATGTTATTTTGGGATTGTGTTACGCTTTGGTATATTTTCCTATGTTATAGATACATATTTTGGCATGCAAGAGGATTAAATGATGAGGTTTTGCATGAAAGAGAAGTGAAATGGAAGGAAGATGGAGATAAAGCTTGGAATGAAGCTTTCAAGCAGCCGAACTTCCGATGCAGTTATTGATATGATATACACTGATTTGACTCTCGACCTCAAGAGAATATTTGTAGGGATTGAAGAGAGGATTCTACAGGATTTTGAATCACTTCATTCCGACTTATGAGGCCCGAGATATGAGCGTTACAAGTTTGGATGCTGTTGCTAAAACTAGTGGAAAATCCCGAAAACGACTCGTAATACGACGGGCTAGTCAAAAAGGCGTTTTCTGAAGAAGAGTCCTTAATGAAAGTTGTAGAGTTTTCCGAGAGCTTAATTATGACATTCGGATCATAATTTTTGGAGGTCTACAACTCAAGATATGAATTTTAGAAGCTTCATTCCTAAAAAAGAATTATTCAACCGACATACAGGTTACTGTAGCAACCGCCTTTGATGATTATAAATACAGCAGCCCGCATGAACCCTAATTACACACAAATTATTCAGCCGACTTTTCACACAAAGCAGCGGCCTCTTGAGAGCAGTTCCAAGGCCGGTCACCCGAGCCTTGTGCTCGGGTGATCCGGGTTAGATTAGGATGTCGTTTTTCTTCCGTTTTCGATTCATGGATTCAATCGTGTACCAAACTACGTGAGTTTATTTATTTAATTTATTCAGTCCTTATTCGTTTTTTATGATCTTTAATTTATTTTGTATCGTTCTATGATTTTGATGCTATTATGTGAATTAGATCGAGAGATCGTTTGCTAGTGATGTTTACAACATACGGAAGTTGCGTAGACTAGATCACCATAGAAAGATAGGATCTTTAATCATTAATTATGTGACAAATTAATTGGTTAATTATCTAGGTTGTTAGATTCTAAAATACGAGAGTTAACCTGAATCTACACCGAGTTTTGTTTGGTAAATTGATCTCAACATTCGGAAGCTGAGAGATTGATAAATTGGACTCACTAAGGAATTAGGAATCCATAGCTTGAGATTAAATTCACTAAGGAATTAGGGATTTGTATCTCGTGTAAAGGTGAAACCACAATTTGAATTAAAATCATGAGATGAACTAGGATTGAAATCACTTGGTTTGTGCACTGTTTGATCCCATGTATCTTTAGTTTAGTTTAGGTTGTGTTATTTTATTTCGTAGGTTAGATTTATTTTAATTGCTCTTTCGTTTATTTTATTTGTTCTTTCGTTTATTCGTTTTTCCAAAGTAACAATCGAAATGAATTAGTGAAATTAGATTCAACATCCCAATTCCCTGTGGATCGACCCCTTACTCACTTCGCTCTACTATCAATTACCCGGTATTCGGCCGGTTAGGAGGTAGTTTTGCATGGTAGTATAGGTTTATAAATTTCTTTTGTTTTAATGATGCAAAATCTCCCCAACAAAAGTGGCGCCGTTGCCGGGGAATAGGTGTCATGTTGAATCTGATCTTGTTATTTCTCGATTTTTGTTACGATTTATTTTTCGTTCAATAAAAGTAGCGATAAATAAGTTGAGAGTTTTTATTTTTGCCGTGTTTCGATGACCGTAGGGTTAAGAATGTGCAAAAAGTTTTTTACTCAACTTATGAAACGTGAATTATGTGTTTAGTTGTTACCTAGTCTAACCCCCGTGCTAAAATTTATCTCGTGGTCGTTATCTCGTGCTCTATGCTTTGTGTTGTGCTTATGAGATTTAGGGTTTCGTGTCTCTCCCGCATTGTCCGTGCAAATTCGTTGTATGGACGAGCGTTCGGGTAAGTGAACGCCCGTCCGCTTCATAAGTTGCGGTGTGAACGCACGTCCGGGTTTTAGGACGCTCGTCCGTCCCGTGAAGTTTCGACTCGCTCGATTTCGGGATCCGGACGAGCGTCCGATTTGTTGGACGACCATCCGAGGGAGAAATCACCAAGTGAACGGCCGTCCGGTATTCCGAACGTTCGTCCGGTCCGTTTCATGCGGCGGACGAGCGTCCGAAAGGGTGGAACGTTCGTCCAAAGCCGTATTTTGAGGTGAACGCCCGTTCGTTGTGCCGAACGCCGCCGTAGTCCGTGTTTTTCTTGATCTCATTCCTAATGCTTTTATTTAGTATGGATTGCTTACATTCGAGCATCTCGTGGCCTATTTATTTTTCACATAGATGTCTTGAATATGAATGTTATACCTTTCCATTTATGAGTTCATGCTAAGTAAATGATCTTATTCCTTTTACATGATTCATCTATGCAAGTTATAGTTACTTGTCGGTTCTCGTATGCTATAACGGTCTTATTGTTAATTAGTAGCTAATGTCGGTTTCCGTATGCTACATACCGTTATGATGAATCTTGTGAGCTTTGAGACCTACGTGCTTTCTTTGTATTTTTGTAACTCATATGGGTAGCTACTTGTCGGTTTTCGTAATGCTACCATCTTTGGCATATGAGTTATATCTCGTTTAGTATAGCTAACTCGTTGGTTTTCCATAATGCTATCACCTTTGATGAGTCTTAAGGCGCGTCTACACTTGCATGTAATGAACGATCTTGTCGTTTATCGTAACTTTGTCATTATCTCGGTAGACGTTTATTATATACATGTCATGTTGCTAATTAGTGGGCTAGTTTTCTTTCTTTTATTTTCTTTTGTTTTTGCATATCATTTAGATGCATATCATTTAGTTGCATGTCATCTAGTTGCATTGTTTTTTTCTATTTTTCTTTTATTTTTCTTGAGCGTAGTTAACTCGTCGGTTTCCGTAATACTACCTCGTTTTCTTTATTTTTAGTTTCTCGCATAGGCCGTAGTCACCGTAGGGTTGTCCTCCCAACTTGCTCGGCTGAGCCTCGTCGAATTTATTTTTTTATTTATTTTATTTTTAGGATTGCATATCATGTAGGCTGCATTGTAGTATACTTTCATGTAGTTGCACCTAGCCTACTATTTTGTAATATTCCATGTATATGTTCCATCTCTGGATGAGCTAAATGCGAAAAATCTTTCGACTTCTTTTCCATGTATAATCCTCTATCATTATTAGTTGGAGTTTGATGTTTCGTTTGCACATGTGGTCTATATTATTTTACAAGCTTCTGTGGCTTTTTTCTTAGATGTCCCGAGTTTAAGTGTTGATCTTTCCATCGAGCTATTATTTCTTTTTGTGCTTATATCAAACTTCCATATTTAGACGCTTAGATGTTCGTACTTTCCCCGTTTGATTTTTCCATCCGATGCGATTCTATTTTGTGCTCGTGTGTTCTATTCCCCCTTGTCCCCGAGATATTTCCATGTTTGTCAAGTGTGCGGGGTGTTTGCATTAGCAATTGTGCGCTTTTAGATGAGGCCGGTTTTCCGGTGGATGGTCCACAGTTCTTCGCTTTCATCCAAACATTTCGGATCGACTCATGACCACTTCCGGACTTGCACCTTCGAACTACAATCAGCTAAGTACTTTATCTTTTCTTTAATTCTTCACAACTTGAGGACAAGTTGCAATCTAAGTGTGGGGGAGAGGATGGTTTATATGTATCTATGAGTCGTTTGCTCAATTTCTGTTATACTTCTATAAAAAGTGCTAAATTTTCAAAAAATTTTGTTTAGTCCTGAGTAACATTTCACTGGCATGCTAGTTTTATAATCTGGCACCTTTAGTTGTTATCAGTAGTCATATCATGTTCTGAGAATAGGTTTAGTAAGTCGATACTCACTTGAATTTCATTTCACGAACCTATTAGATGAAGAGCCAAATATAGAATAGTTTCCGGTTAGTTAAAGGAAAGTTAATTCTTGATACGATAACACTTATTTAGCATTAATGAAAGTTAAGAACTTGTGCTATACTCACGGTTAGAATCTCGGTACCTTAGTGTTCTTGAGAACTTTGAGAGTCTTGAATGTGTTAGAAATATATTTGAGCGAGAGTTTCCAAAGAGTTTGAAAAATATAAAAATATATATATATCTATAAATAATAAATGAATAGAATTTCTTTGCGGGAATTTTGTTTGTAACTATCACCTCGAGTCCATTTGGATACGCCCCAATTGGGGAGTGTGGTTTACCTTGGACGAAGGGATTGAGTGATCTCGGGGTGATTGCCTCTAATGTAGGGGAGTGTGTTATACTTTTGAGACGCGACGATAGGAAATATAAAATATACGTTTCTTTTGGAATTCTAAGTCAAGTTGATCTAAACCCAAGAGAGACCCGAAAGGTATTTTCTTGGTACTAAGTTAAGGAATTTAGTTGTGAGTTGGTTACTATGTTCTTGGTAATTAGTTTTTGTTAGGTAAGTGCTTGTAGATAGAATGAAGTTTTCGTTTAGTTGACCGGATAATCGTTAGTGCTTGATGTATTATATCAAGAGAGGATCGGTGGAAGTTGTAGGTTCGCACACACATCACCGAGTGAGGTCGATTTGCTGAATACTAGCTTGTCATGATTTTGACTATATCTCGTGTCAGGTTATGTGGATTCTTGATGGTATGTTCTTGTTTTGTTTTACTCGAGGACGAGCAAAAGTTTAAGTGTGGGGGTGTTGTTCAGGGTCAATTTGTAGTGTTTTTAATGATATATTTTATATCAATATTCCCCATATATGGATGTTTTTCATAGAAATCGAGCCTTATATTGAGATATTGAGTAAATGGTGTTTTTAATAGGTTAATTGCAAAACGTAACGATTTATGTGCTTAAATTGTGATTTTATGTTATTTTGGGATTGTGTTACGCTTTGGTATATTTTCCTATGTTATAGATACATATTTTGGCATGCAAGAGGATTAAATGATGAGGTTTTGCATGAAAGAGAAGTGAAATGGAAGGAAGATGGAGATAAAGCTTGGAATGAAGCTTTCAAGCAGCCGAACTTCCGATGCAGTTCTTGATATGATATACACTGATTTGACTCTCGACCTCAAGAGAATATTTGTAGGGATTGAAGAGAGGATTCTACAGGATTTTGAATCACTTCATTCCGACTTATGAGGCCCGAGATATGAGCGTTACAAGTTTGGATGCTGTTGCTAAAACTAGTGGAAAATCCCGAAAACGACTCGTAATACGACGGGCTAGTCAAAAAGGCGTTTTCGAAGAAGAGTCCTTAATGAAAGTTGTAGAGTTTTCCGAGAGCTTAATTATGACATTCGGATCATAATTTTTGGAGGTCTACAACTCAAGATATGAATTTTAGAAGCTTCATTCCTAAAAAAGAATTATTCAACCGACATACGGAGTTACTTGTAGCAACCGCCTTTGATGATTATAAATACAGCAGCCCGCATGAACCCTAATTACACACAAATTATTCAGCCGACTTTTCACACAAAGCAAGCGGCCTCTTGAGAGCAGTTTGAGGTCCAAGGCCGGTCACCCGAGCCTTGTGCTCGGGTGATCCGGGTTAGATTAGGATGTCGTTTTTCTTCCGTTTTCGATTCATGGATTCAATCGTGTACCAAACTACGTGAGTTTATTTATTTAATTTATTCAGTCCTTATTCGTTTTTTATGATCTTTAATTTATTTTGTATCGTTCTATGATTTTGATGCTATTATGTGAATTAGATCGAGAGATCGGTTGCTAGTGATGTTTACAACATACGGAAGTTGCGTAGACTAGATCACCATAGAAAGATAGGATCTTTAATCATTAATTATGTGACAAATTAATTGGTTAATTATCTAGGTTGTTAGATTCTAAAATACGAGAGTTAACTCGAATCTACACCGAGTTTTGTTTGGTAAATTGATCTCAACATTCGGAAGCCGAGAGATTGATAAATTGGACTCACTAAGGAATTAGGAATCCATAGCTTGAGATTAAATTCACTAAGGAATTAGGGATTTGTATCTCGTGTAAAGGTGAAACCACAATTTGAATTAAAATCATGAGATGAACTAGGATTGAAATCACTTGGTTTGTGCAATTTGTTTGATCCCATGTATCTTTAGTTTAGTTTAGGTTGTGTTATTTTATTTCGTAGGTTAGATTTATTTTAATTGCTCTTTCGTTTATTTTATTTGTTCTTTCGTTTATTCGTTTTTCCTAAGTAACAATCGAAATGAATTAGTGAAATTAGATTCAACATCCCAATTCCCTGTGGATCGACCCCTTACTCACTTCGCTCTACTATCAATTACCCGGTATTCGGCCGGTTAGGAGGTAGTTTTGCATGGTAGTATAGGTTTATAAATTTCTTTTGTTTTAATGATGCAAAATCTCCCCAACAGATTGTCATGCTTTGACACTATTGAGATTTCTCCTAACCACGGGGCGATCGTGCGGTAGTGATTGGGTATGATATTGAAGCATGCGGAGTATACATGATTGGTCGTCCGGGAATCGCGTATCCTATGATTGGGATTGAATATCCGAAATGGCCTTCTTATAAGGAATGTCTAGCTCTCGAGAATCTTTGCAAAGTGGGAGTAAATGTGTTATTCCGAGAGAGCATGATATCCAGATTATAAGATACGATCGTCAATGTATTGACACTCGAGATACGATCGTATGGATATTATTACAGCGATAGGATTGTAAGTTACACGGTAACTGCTTCACATGAAAGGTAGTAGTCATTGCTTTTGACTCTTCCGATAATTGGGGGTCACGGTGTGTTGCTAGACGCTATCCCGTGATCGTTAGGTATGAAGGGCATTTTAGTAAATTGCACTTCGTGTCTACGGCCAACATATTCGGAAGCCTATCGGGTCACACACATATGAACTTCGAATCGGATTAAAATGCGGTTATAGTTGATAACCAAATAAGGAAAGTTTATCTCTAATCTATAAAGGTTATAGTGGTAAATTAATATGGTGGTATTTATTTATTATGAATAAATAAAATACAAGATATTAATTATATATAAATTATATTAATTAAAGAATATTCCGGAAGTCAATTAGTTGACTAATGGGGCGCCACTTTTAAGTGTGTAAGATACACTTGGATTGTGCACTTTAATTAATAAGATTGCCATAATATTAATATAAGATATTAATTGATTTTGGAAAAATAGATTTATGGTAATAAGATAATTATAATCAATATAAGATATTGGCAAAATAAATTATAATTAAAGAGATAAATCAATCTAGTTGATTTTCCTTATTTTATTGGAAAAATATTTTCTTCTCCTCCACACCATATGGGGCGCCCCAACCACTATATATAGGAGGTGGGTGTCAAGCTCTTTTGTACATCACAATTGCAAGAGCTCATAGTTCTTGTGTAAAATAGAGAGCTATCCATAGTGAGTTTGTGAGGGAAGAAAATGTCCGGTCTAGCAGCCAGAGTTTTTCCGATAGCAATCCAAGGAGGATTCCGGCAAGGGGTTCGTGTAGATTAGCGATAGAGGCCGGACGCGTGGACGGCTTGCGCATTGAACTACTCTCCGTTGGCGGTCAAAGCGACGATCTTATAGATCATCCAAGGTATAACCGTCAAACTACTTAACGTGTTTATTGCATTAAACGAAGAACGATCTAGAAAATGAAATCAAATTTTAAATTCCACTGCGTTAAACTAGTGATTTCCTAACATTCGCAACATACATTTATAAAAGTGGTGTGTGAGATCATGAGTCAAGTGATAAAATCAATTCAAGTATTAAGCACTAGTTTTAGAACACAAACCCATCAAAAGATTCAACTTTAAGAACTACTCATTCCAATTTCATAAATTAGAAGAAGATTTCATCAATTTTCACATGATTTAGCTACTCATTATAATGAAAGAAACAAGAATCAAACTTGAAATCAAAGCCATAAAACTGAAAAGGAGCTTGAATTAAGTACCAAAATGCAGGAAATCTGAAGTCGCATCAATCTTCATACAAACCCATTGTCACTTGGGAAAGAAGAACTCAAAACACCAACAAGAAATAGAGAATCTATGCTAGATTGTGTTTAATCAAAGAGAAAGAGTGAAAGATTAGCTAATCTATGTAGAAAAGAGATGAAAATCGGCCTAAGAGTGTTTGGGAATGTCTAAGTATGAGTTGATAAGAAATGGGGGTGCAAAATCTGTTTTTTACATTGGAACCCGAAGCTAAAAATCTGTCAAAATGTCCGAATGCGCACGCATCTCGTGCAATGCGCGCGCATTGTATCCTGAAACTTTCAGCACTGATACAGCTACAGTAATCTGGCAATATCCTTGCGTGAAGAGCTCTGATTTCAGAGATTCAAGTCGCGTTGGAAAGCTAATTCAATTATATACAACTTTTATGAAGTCCACATGTCCATAAAATGCCTCAAACATTGCTCAAATTGCAGATAAAGTGAATGTAAGGCGAAAACACCAACTATATTTGATCAGTTTTCATTCCCGGGCTTCGGTTATGCCTCTCTATGCCTCATGCCTCATCGTCCGGGTTTACGAGTCACCTATGTCATGTATTTCACATGCCAAAAAACATACCGAGGTAATTCCGCAAGAAAGATAGGCCTCGAAAGGGGTCAAAATACCGTATAATGATGATGTTTTCCATCTATTTGACGGTTTACCTCAAAGTGAGAACTCGATGTGTTTTTACCCTATAAATGATCTATATCTACCCAAAATAAGCAAAAAGTATCATAAACGGGGGTCAAAACATGCACAGTAAAGTTGACTCTCATCAACTACTAACTTGAAAGACAATGCATTATCGAAACTCATTTCATATTCTCGATTTTTGATTGCAATGTTCTTGTTACATATCCTGATTTACGAAGTTTGATTTATTTAATTTTAATTAATACTAAACTAATGCGACAATACTATTTTGTTGATATAAAATTGAAAAGAATTATTAAATCAAACATCACTAAGTAAATTTTAGAAATTCTAAACATGATGCATGAATGTAGTTTACAAACGTAGATAAGAGTTAAAATAAGACCATCTCATGTTATTATCTGCATCACCAAAAACATCTCATGGCTTTGGATTAAATACTAATCACATTTTCCGTTTAGCTGTGTGGTCCAGAATCATGCACGTATGTGTACGGTGTAAATGGACTCACCATAGAAGAATTTCCTCTAGACATACTTAAATGATTCAGATATGCATGTATAAGTATCACACACCATCTCAGACTTTTAGTGTGCCTACAGTGTGTCGTCGTAGGGTAGGTCACAATCCTAAGATAAAGCAAAATCATATCATCTTGGAGACCAAATATTGAATACCGAGAGAACGAAGCTCATCCGTAGGGACACGAATTAAGTTAAATCGTCACAGGACGCCACCGTTCTCTCATTGAGCTTTATTTGACGGTGGAGACCCCGGAATTAATCATCATAAATTCCCCCACACTTATTATTATTTCAAATTTAATTCAACTTCACACCCATACTACTGTCGTAGAATAGGTCAAAACGAATAACGGTGAAACCGATGCTACCTCAAACATCTAGGAAAAAAAAAGTTTATAAACTAGTACTTGTAAGATTTCGAATAAATTTCAACTCTATATATTGAAGGGACATGAAGTTTGAGGGGGCAGGATGTTTAGTTGTATGAAAGATCATTGCCTGATTTAGTGTTTTATTAGGTGGAACTTTTGTGATATTATTGTGTTTGACTTCCTCAAAAAAACATTGTCCTCTCCCAAAAAAAAAAAAAAAAAAAAAAAAAAGAACATTGTTAGATATCTTCATTGGTAACTTTTAATTTACTTTAATTTTTATATATGCTATTAAGCCTTGGAAAACAAAAAATATAAATGACAATTTTTTATTCGAATTGATTCTCTATAAAAGGGTCACACACTCTTCTCAAACTTACCTCATACCTTGCAATTAATATCACCATAATTAATTTGCTTACAGATTATAAATCAGTCATAAAATGGCCAATAATAATAATTATCTTCATATGCTGTGCTTAGCTATCTTCATTGTTGTTCAAGTATGCTGTGATACTTGCTGCTATGTGCCATTTATTAATTTGGCTCGCGCATGCTGCCCTAACCGAGAGTGTCACTACCATTGTGCTTAGTAGTTTCCATAAAATATGACAGCACCGTCGTTTTTTCTTTACATTGTTGGGATCACTGAAAGATATGTATGTACCGGAGGCGTGGGGTTCCAGACTCCATTGCTTGAGGTCTTCCAACTTCAGCTGGTTTTCGTGTTTTCAAGTTATTATGCGTCAAAAATGTTTTCTCTTTCTCTCTTTTTTTTTTCCCTTCCCTTTTTCTGCTTTCTTAAGAATTTGTGAGGTTCCTTCCCCCTCTCTATCTAGTGCTTCCTTTTGTAACTCAATAAGTGTGCAAGTGTGCTTCCTTTTTCAAGTAAGGTTTGTGTCATATTTTTCGGGCTTCCTGTCATTAGGCAGCTGTGATGGACTCGGGATTTTGATTTAGTGGGGTATACTGACGTTACACAAATGGTAGTTATTTTTTTATACGGCAAAATTACATTATTTTAATACAAAAAAATATCATATCTCAGTAGAGTCACAAATCATAATTATATTTTTTTAACAGTAATATTATATCATGTTAAGAACAAAGAAAATCCACATGTGTGTAAGGACACGTTCCCCGATGTACGTGGAACCGCCTTTGTCCGTGGCAGATTTAATATACAACTATGTTCCCCGTATTTTATATTTTACCCTTTTTAAAATATTAGATTAGTGGAACAAAAGAGATTCAAAGAGAAATGTAGAAAGATATAAGGCTAATCTTATTGCCAAAGTCGATCTGTACACAAAATGAAGGCATTGATGACAAAGGGTGCAATCGACCCTGACCGTAGCCGAACAAAAAAATTTGATTCCTAGGTATTATGAACCAAAAATAGTTATCAACAGAATCGAACCAAAATGAACAACCATAATTCGATTCAATTTCCAAATAAGCCGTATCTGTATACACGCTTAATCTTTATACTATCATCGTCTCATAATACCTTAGTTAAATTTATATTCCTTCTGTTCCAATTTATCTGAGGTAGTTGTTAAAATAATTTGTTCCATTTTATCTGAGACAGTTACATTTCCAATGTAACATTTATGGTTCTTTTCTTTGCTTTACCTTTATTTATTGCAATATGATACATAAAAAAGAATGTCACATTAATTATATCCAATGACTTTTTAGTCATTTCATTTTAAAGTCAAGACTTAACACATTTTTCTTAATATACGTGATTTTGACAACTGCCTCAGATAATTTAAAATGGAGGGAGTACTTGTTTGTCTCATAACATATAGAAGCTCTTTTAAATACATGTAGAACTTCTATTGCATATTTCCATCGCACCATTAATTTATAGCAACAAACACTATATTCACAGTGCCAAAAACTACCATAAATAGCAACAACAAGATTTCAAGCATTGGTCAATACAATGTCCACTGATACTAAATATACAACGTCAAGTCCATCCTCAATCATCACAACTACTCATGCATGCTAGAAAGGAAATGTATAAGTACCGAAAACAACATATGTCCCAAAAATGGGGTCACCGCCCTACACTTCAACAAAAGGAAGGTACCAAAATTAGGAGCATCCTAAGACATGTTATTGTGCTGTCGCAAATAAAATCCTTAACCGTAGCCTTCATATCCATCATCACCGGCATCACATTCCTCTAGAATTGTTATATAAGAAATGAGTTCATAGCCCGGTAAAAAAACATAATCATGAGTGAACAATGAGATTATCTTAGAATATTTTCACACTTCTCTAATGACTTTTAAGAATACTTTCACAAACCTTTCATCATAATACACCCTTCATAATCTTCTGCTTCACAATCCCTTTATCTTCTTCATCTTTAACAATAAAGTCTTTTTTTTTTTTCCCTCTTTTAAAATATTTGGGAGAGTTATTGAAAATGACAATACTAAAAAATTAAAAATATATAAAAAAAAAACACCATTATACAGCTATTGTAGTAAAAATGGACAATTTGACAAACATAAGTAGTAAATTAACTTACCAATGGCGAAGTTGCAATTGTTTAGATTCCTGAATTTCGGTCCACATTTTAAGATCACGGAAATAATTATATAGAGAATTAGGTATAAGGACAACTTTTAGATAGTCACATTTTTTTTATAGGGAGAATGACAACTTCTATATTTTTTATAGCTTAAAGTACAAAGCAAAAAAAAAAAAAAAAAGAACAAAAAAAATCGCACCTATTGAACCTGTATCTGGGATTGTGTTTTTTTTCCCCTCCATTTTCAAACTCTCATATCTTTCGATCTAGATCTCCGAATGCGATGAAAAATTAACTGATTTTTTTTTCATGCTCTTCGTTTTGAGACTTGGTTCGATATCATTACATCGTTTTTCGTGCGATTCACTGTCGAAATTCACTCAGTGAATCCCGAAATCAGTGAATTTCGAATAATAACGAATTTTCTGAAATCACGTCGGAATTTGTTGAATGCGGTCTCAAAAAAAAATTAGTGAAAGAATTTCAAATTTCGAGTTCTACATTGAGAGATATGAGTGTTTAAAAAAGATGGATGAGAAAGGATGTAAGTTGGTTTTTTTTCTTCTTAAAAAGCCGCCAGAATGAAAAAAAAAAAAATCGAAAAACTGTCATTCTTCTTGATGAAATGTCATTATCTTTCTTTCCAAATCTCTCATAATTATATCTAATGCAAAATCAGGTTGTTAAATTCAGTGCATATAAAAAATCGTAGAACAGAATCTATAAACTTTGTAAGGTTTGTGTGTTTCTAACAGAATCTATAAACTTTGTCTTCATTTCCTCTCTTCATATTTTTCGGGCTGCCTGTCCTTAGGCAGTGATGTATTCGGGATTTTGATGTATTGGGGTACCGACATTATACAAATGGTAGTTTTTTTTTACGGAAAATTACATCATTTTATAATATAATATATAAAAATATCTCATTAGAGACACAAATAGTATTTATATATTTTTTACAGCAATATTATATCAAAACAAAAAATCCATATGTGAGTAAAGACACGTTCCCCGATGTATGTGGATCCGCCTCTGTCACTAGCTCAATCATAGCTACGGATTCGGTCTATCATCATCAGTACCAGATTTAATAAACAACTATATATCCATATATTTTGTATTTTACCCTCTTTTAAATATTTGATTAGTGGAATAAATGATATCCGAAGAGTAATGTAAAAAGATATAAGGCTAATCTTATCGACCAAGTCTTTACTCAAAATGAAGGCATTGATGACAAATGGTGCAACCGCCCCTGACCGTAACCTAACAAGTTTTTTTGATACCTATGTTTTTTTTTTTTTTTTTTTTTTTTTTTTTTTTTTCTTCTGGGCTAAGGGGATTTATTTATAGTTATCAATTAACTTAACTGAATATCCACAATTCAATTCAATTGTTAAATAAACTTTATTTTTGTACACCCTTAATCTTTATACTATCATCTTCTCATAATACCTTAGTTATTTCAATACACGTTTGTCTCATAATATAAACTCTTTTAAATACATGTAGAACTTCTATTACGTATTTTCATCTTACCATTAATTTATAGCAACAACAAAAACAAAAATCCCCATGCCAAAACTACCGTAGATAGCAACAAGAAGATTCAAGCATTGGTCAATACAATATCCACTAATACTAAATATCCAACGTCATGTCCGGCCTCAATCACCACAACTACCCACGCATGCTAAAAAGGAAAGGCATAAGTACAAAAAAAAAAACATTTGTCCCATATATTAAGAGCATCCTAAGACATGCTTTTGAACCAGATCTTCGTATTCATCATTACCGGCATCTCTTTCCTCTGAAATTGTTAAGTAAGAAGCCAGCTCACGGATCAATAAGAAAAAACATAAACATGAGAGAACCACGAGATTATCTGAGAATATTATCATAATTCTCTAATGTCTTTTAAGAATGTTTTCATAAACCTTTCATCATAATAAACCCTCATCTTCTTCATCCTAAATCATCAAATTCATCACAAACCCTTTATCTTCTTCATCTTTAATTACCATCCTCATCCTTTTTAAACCCCTCATCTTTTTGAAGGCAAAATTAGAAAAATGGTCCTCTAAGTTGACATACTATGGATTTTAGTCATGCTCCTAATCTGGTGAGGAAAATGGTTCTCTAAGTTGTTTATTTTTTTTTTAAAATGATCCTACCCGTCGGATAACGCTGACTGGGCACCGGAATCTTTTAAAATTGCTGACGTGGTTGCCACGTTGGATCCTACTAATAGAAGATAAATCAATCATAGATAGAGTTGGAATTTAAAAAAAAGATAAAGATGTTATGTCAAGATAAAATTGATTTATATGTCACAGTTTATCTTTAAATGTATTATTTGTAGTTTTATCTTTATTTAAACTAGGATTCATCTCCTATATAAAGGAGAAGTATTGTATCATTTTATTCAATCAAAAAACAACCAGTTCAGCTTTTTCGTTTCCGCTATATTTCTGATTTTCTTTATGGTATCAGAGCCTGAGGCGAGGGTTCAAGTGCCTTAACATTGGCGAACCCTCGCCCTATCCTCTTCCACTATTAAACAATCACCTTCCACTGTTAAACAACCTCCTTTTCTACTTCTATCAGCATCTCACGTCAAATATGCCTGGCAATGGGTTTTTCCATCAATAAATGGGTTTTTCCCAAATAGTTTTTTTTTATTTTATTTTTAATAAAAAAAATCTCAGTCCAGATTTCTAGTTTTCTACTCAACCTTGATAATCTAGAAAGTCTTCGATTCTAAAAAAAAAAAATAAAAAAAAACAAAACAAAAACAAAACAAACACACACACGGAGAGTCCATTTATTTCCATCACCAACAAATTCATTCATAATACCATCCTTTTCTTTCGTTTATCTTATGCACCCACTTCCAAATAAACAACAAGTTCACCCCGTCTTTTTTCGTCCAGTTATTTATTTTGTTTTTTTTTTTATATATATTTGTTATGAATAAATAATTTTTTTTTGGATATACCATCTATTAATTTTCTTTTGGCATCCATTCTATGTCTATATTTTCAGGTGACAAAAAAGATACATATCTATTGAGTTGTCAAAGTTGGAGGCCGATATTAAATTCATTCAACCAAAATGGCAGAATCAAGCATGTACAACCACGGACTCCGGAAGAACCGCCGGAGTGGAGATGCCCTCAAAAAAAATATCACAAACTACGGACTCCGAAAGAACCGCCGGAGTGGAGATGCCCTCCAAAATATTATAACAACTATGGACTTCGGAATAATAGCCGGAGTAGAGATGCCCTCCAAAACACAATAAATAATGGACCCCGGAAGAACAACCGGAGTGGTGATACCCTCCAAAATAACAACTATGGATTTTGAAAGAACTGTCGGAGTGGTGATGCCCTCCAAAATCAGACCACTAATGGACTTCGGAAGAACATCGATTTGGAGATGCACTCCAAATTATACCAAGACAAACTCGGCCTCCAAACCCGGCCTCGTTTGAGGGAGGGTAATAGAAGATAAATCAATTATAGATAGAGTTGGAATTCAAAAGAAAGATAAAGATGTTATGTCAAGATAAAATTGGTTAAAATTGGTTTATATGTCAGTGTTTATCTTTAAATGTATTATTCAAATAAATTATTTGTAGTTTTATCTTTATTTAAACTAGGATTCATCTCCTATATAAAGGGGAAGTATTGTATCATTTTATTCAATAAAAAAAAACCACTTCATCTTTTACGTTTCCGCTATATTTCTGATTTTCTTTACCTACGTGGCTGTGGGGTCCCATTTCTCCTCCTTTTACTGAAAATAAAAAAATTGTCCCATTTCTCCTCCTTTTACTGAAAATAAAAAAAATTATAGGAACTCAGACTTAAACAGGCAACCTTATGGTAAAATTCCAAGCATTTGGCCATCTGAGCTAAAGCTTCAATATTTATAATGTGACACAATTTATTACCTATACACCACTCTCTTCAATGTGTCTTTTTAAGTCGTGTACATTTTCAATAGTAATTCTATACACACTAATATATATATATATATATATATATATATATATATATATATATATATATATATATATATATATAGGATTTAATTTGCAGGCAGCCACTTTAATTAGCTCAATTAAGTATCAAATTGATGAACTCAATGAGGAAGCATTCACATACTAATACACATTGATTGAATGGGAGTCTTTGAACAAGGATCTTGAGAAAATTACTTACGAGGTAAAGTTTGAGCCGAGCTCAGAGGGTGGGTCGATCTCTAAGGTGACGAGAAATTACTATACCAAAGGAGATTTGAAGCTCATTATTGAAGATGAAATCTGTTAGGATCAAACGCTTACCGTTGTACTAAAACCAAGGATCTTGAGAAAATTACTTACGAGGTAAAGTCTGAGCCGAGCTCAGAGGGTAGGTCGATCTCTAAGGTGACGAGAAATTACTATACCAAAGGAGATTTGAAGCTCATTATTGAAGATGAAATCTGTTAGGATCAAGCGCTTACCGTTGTACTAAAACCAATTGGTGTTAGTAAATGCGCAACTTTATTTCCTTTAACACGCCCCCTCAAGTGTGGGCCCGCCCCCTCAAGTGTGGGCCTCTAACAAGGCTGTGCTAACTAGGCACACAAAGACAAGACCAAACTAGGCCAACAAGACAAAGAGGCCCAACACTTGCACAATATAACTGAGGGAGCCGGGGTTTGATCCCATGACCTCCCGCTCTGATACCATGTTAGGGTCAATCGCTTACCGTTGTACTAAAACCAATTGGTGTTAGTAAAGGCACAACTTTATTTCCTTTAACAAAATCAAGGCTAGCAAGGAAAAAGTTCTAGGAATTTACAATGCTGTGGAGGCATATCTTGTTCAGAATCCTGAATTATATGTTTAACTTGTATTTCTAAGTTTGATGCAAGTCATTTTATCAATTTTTATTTGAAAAATAAATGTTTTTATTATGTTCGTCTTTAATGTCCAGAATTTCCTCAAAGATCTCTTTAGAGGATTGTGAAATTAACGCATGTATCTTGGAATTTATATTTGAGTTCTTAAATCACACTGAATAAATGATATTGTTCAACTTGTTCGGCATTTTCATAAATTTACAACGTACTCTCTTTAATGTGCATAAGTAATAAATTGTGCCATATTATACTCGTTGAAGCTTTAGTTTGGATGGTCAAGTGCTTGGAATTTTACCATATGGTTGCCGGTTTGAATTCGTGTTGCAACACTTCTTTTTTATTTTCAGTAAAAGGAGGAGAAATGGGACCCGACTATTTTCCTCACCGGAGCAGGAGCAGGAGCATGACTAAAATTCATAGTAGGACAACTTATAGGACCATTTTTCTACTTTTGCCTCATTTTCAAACTCTAACACCATCTTCGTAATCTGTTTTTCTTCATAATCATCCTCATCATCATCTACATCAAATCTCACCAAGCCATACAAAAACAAAAAGGCTAAATCCCCCGATATGCATCACCAAAAAAACACCGAAAATAAATCAGAGCCGTGTATTGGCTTTATGACATGACATATAAAAAAATGAATGGTGCTGATGTAGTCTCGGTAACTTTTCGGGATGTAGCCTCATTGATACAAAAAATGAAGATTCTTTGGAGGCCGTAAACCAAGCTTTGGACGGATATAAGTATGGGGGAAATGAAATGAATAATAATAAAAATATGTCCGTAGGAAAAAATAGGGGGATTTGGAGAGAAGGACAAAAACATTTCATCAATTAAGAAGTAGGACAGTTTTTTAAAACTTTTGCATAAATGACAAAACTATTTTTTTATTCTATTTAATTTTTGGCGCATTTTTTCTATAAAATAAAATAAAATTAATCAACACACTTTCTCTTTCATCATATCTCTCAATCTAAAACTCCAAATTTGAAAATTCGTTCACCAAATTTTTTATTTTTTCATTCTCTTTAATTTGAGACCACATTCACCATATTCTGACGTGATTTCAGAAAATCCGCTGTAAAAATTCACTATTGTTCGAAATTCACTGTCGATATTCATTTTTTTCGGAATTCACTGAGGAGATTCACTAAATGAATTTTGACAGTGAATCTCATGAAAAACGATGTAATTATATCAAATCAAGTCTCAAGTCGAAGAGCATGAAAAAAATAAAAAATTAAATGAAAGTTTCATCGCGTTTGAAAATTTAGATAAAAAGATATGAGGGTTTGAAAACGGGGGAGGAAAGGGAAAAAAGACAAAAAAAAAAAAAAAAAAAAAGGTTCGAAGCAGGCGAGCTGCTATTACGCGATTTTTTTTTTGTCCTTTAGGCTTTAGAAATTCTGAAAATTGTCATTCTCCCTATAAAAAAAATATGTGGATGCCCTGTTATTTAAAAATAATTCAAACTGTGTCCTTATCTCTAATTCTCTTTAAAAAATATTGGCAAAAATGGAAATTCTAAAAGGGGAAAATTTGTGTTAAAGGGCATAGGAAGTTTGACAATTATTAAAAAGTTCATTGAAGTAATGAAATTAATTTTAAGGGCATAAGGAAAATTTAAAATTATTAAACATGGTATGGAAACCTTTTTGAAAATATTATTTTCGTGCGAAATTACTAATATACCTCTCTAATAATATTAAATTATTGTGTGTATATTATTTTGAACATTTTTAATACAATTGACCCTTTTGTTCAAAGGCATTATAAAAGACTCCATGGTTATCGGACCCTTTTATTTTTATTTTTTTCTCTTTCTAAATTCATTTTCAAACATTCATATCATTTGATCTAGAACTCTAAACGTGATGAAATTTTCACTGAATTTTTTTCATGCTTTTCGTTTTGAGACTTGGTTTGATATAATTACATCATTTTTCATGAGATTCAGTGTCGAAATTCATTCGATGAATCTTGACAGTGAATCCCGAAAAGTAGTGAATTTCAAAAGTGAATTTTGAATAATATTGAATTTCGACAGTGAATTTTCGGATCTAGAACAATTTTAAATTCAAAGGCGAGATTAAAGAAATGTTGCTTGTTGTCATACTAGTAATGAATTTTTTTTTTATTTCTTCTCTATATTGCTTGCTGGGTGCAGTTTTAACTTTGTTTCAATTTTGCTGCCCCTGGCCCAACATGTGACCTTTGTTTCAATTTTCCTCAACAACAGCAACAATAATATATGCACAACAAGTTCAACTCAACTCTTGTAAGAAGCTGTTGATTTTCAATGAATTCATGAATTTGCAGAAAAGGAAAAGGAAGAGAAGGGGAAAACGAGCTAAGATATTTTCTGTTTAAAATGAATATGTGAGAACTTTATTTAATTTCACACTGCTAATTCATCTTAGTGCCAGTTTATTAGGATCAAGCGCATACCGTTCTACTAAAACCAATTGGTATTAATAAAGGTGCTACTTTATTTCTTAACACATACAGTTTTTCTGCACCTCAGTCGAATCCTCTTACGCTTGAGCAGGCAGGATGCTGGTACACCAACAATCCCCCCAGCATCTGCAACCAGATCATGATGGAATCATTACGCAACATGCCACCAGCATCTGCAACCACACAGTGGAATCATTACGCAGCACCAGCTCATGATGGAATCATTACGCAGCATGCCCCATCAAGTGTGGGCTCATATCAAGGCTATGCCAACCAGACACACAACAAGCTTAAGCCAACTGGGCTCACAAAGGCCAACTAGGCCAGCCCAACACTTGCACAATATAAATGAGAGAAAATAATGTTCACGCCAGGATTTGATCTCATGACCTCTGGCTCTGATACCATGTTAGAAAATTAGGCGCAAGCCCATATAAGAGTCGATGCCTCATCCCTAAAACCTAGGTTGCGAAGAATACAATAGCAAGCGCCCAATGTGGGACAACTTTAACACGTCCCCTCAAGTGTGGGCCTATAAAGAGCATGGGCCACATGGCACACAAGGCATATAAAGGGCACTATAAGGCCAACAACGAGGCCTAACACTTGCACAATAAAGGTGTGGCTTTGATACCATGTAGAAATCTAGGCCCAACTTTAACACGTCCCCTCAAGTGTGGTCCTATAAAGAGCATGGGCCACATGGCACACAAGGCATATAAAGGGCACTATAAGGCCAACAACGAGGCCTAACACTTGCACAATAAAGGTGTGGCTTTGATACCATGTAGAAATCTAAGCCCAAACCCATATAAGAGGAGATGCCTCATCCCCAATTGATTTTAGTAGAACGGTAAGCGTTTGATCCCAACAACTGATATTAGAGCGATGTCATAGGTTCGAATCCCGGCAGCATCATGCTACGTGATCATTCCACAGTGTGGTTGCATATGCTAAGGGCATGTTGCGTAATGATTCCACGATTGCAGATGCTGGAGGGAATTGTTGGGGTGTACCAGCATCCTCAAGCGTTAGAGGATTCGGCTGAGGCGCAGAAAAACTATATTGGTATAAGGAAATAAAGTAACACATTTACTAACACCAAATGGTTTTAGTACAACGGAAGGCGCTTGATCCTAACAACTGGTATCAGAGAGTTGTTAGGATCAAGCGCTTACCGTTCTACTAAAACCAATTGGTATTAGTAAAGGTGCTATTTTATTTCCTAACACAATACTGTTTTTCTACGCCTCAGTCGAACCCTCTTACGCTTGAGCAGGCAGGATGCCGGTACACCCCAACACAGTTGTCGATCAAAGGAAGAGTTGGTTAGAGTAACCGCCCAATCAGTCTCTATGGTGATATATGTCAAAAGCTTATGGAAGGAGAATAATTATCAAGTCATTCCAAGTAGCTTTTAGATTGTATTGTAGAAATGACCCAGGTGACCGCATCTGTATAAACTTGTGGAGAAGCAATACTCAACAGAAATGACCATAAAATAAACTGGATCGGTTTCGAGAACTGTAACACTTCCCAGAACAAGAACCATGTTTACCCGTACCTTATCGCGAATTACATAGCAATATTGTTGGAAATAAACAGGCCCAAAGTAATATGGTTGATTGGAGGAGGGTGAAAAGGATCCACTCACTCCTAGCTGACTGAGTCCTCGTCTTATCAATAACAAAATCTTCTGCAACACTCGCAAAATTATTGCTAAAAAAACCATCTAAATGTAAAGTGAATACCAACATGCTAATTATACTTCCAACTGAAATACTGGAACAAGATAATAAATAAATCTCGGCCCCATTTGACTGATGAGCAAAGGCATCCACCCGAATTAAACAAGAACATGAAGGGAAGTTTTCCTCCAAATATAACTGACGTGGACAAGGAGGGCTGAAATGGAAAGTTTCTTATACCATGTCATCGAATTTAGCTGGATTTCGTGCTCTTTCGGCAAGTTCTGGCTTGACATGACCAAAATTACAAAAACAATGCCAACTTACAGGACTAAAGTAATGAACGGATTAAAAACATGACTAAAACTAAAAACTTGCCAACTTACCGGACGAAAATGGCAATTTTGCCGGGTACCGACGTTACACAATGGTAGTTATTTTTTACGGCAAAATTACATTATTTAAAAGGGAAAAGGGGATAGAAGGACAAAAGATTAAAAAAATTAGGATGGAAGGACAATTTCATATTTTTGTGGCTGAAAATATCAAATTCTTAATTAGTGGACTTAAATTGGACGGTAAAGTAAGAAGTAAAAAAAAGAACGCATAAATCAATGGAAGTAAATAGCGGCAATAAATGTTGAAGTAATTATAGGGAAGTTAATCTTCCCAAAACGGTTTATCCAATTAAAAAACACGAATGTGTGCTTGTTTCTTAAAAAAGATAATACAATATTTCAAAAAAAAAAAAAAAGATAATACAATGAGTAACATTTTTTAATTTGTTGATTCCTATCTTCATAGGGATCCTTCTTACCAAAAAAAAAATATGTTACGGCCAAACACGAGAGCCAATTCCGGTAAGAAAAAAAAAATATGTTACTTTATTTTAGAAAGTGCAAATTAGTTATAAGGCCGTCGTTAGAGAATTAATGATCATTTTGGTCACTCCGAAATCTTATTTAGTTATAAGGACATTCTAATTTTAAGAAAGAAACTTATTTAGTTATAAGGACATTTTAATTTCAAGTGGATAAAGAAGAAAAAGGAAGGAAGAAAAAAAAAATGAAGCGCTGGAAGAAAAAAAAATAAAAAAAAATAAAAAGATAAAGCGCTGGAGCTGATGTTTGTTTTTTTTTTTTTAGATGCAGTGACATTGATGTCTGAAGCAGTGACATTAATGACTTATGCAGTGACATTGATGACTTATGCAGGGACATTGATGTCTGAAGCAGTGACATTGATGACTTATGCAGTGAAATTGATGTCTGATACAAGGACATTGATGACTTATGCAGTGACATTGATGTTTGATGCATGGACATTGATGAATGATGCAGGGACATTAAGCTAAACAAGATCGTCAAATGATTCAAGATCGTGTTAAAGAATTGAGGGATTCCACAATGAATCCAATTATCAGGAGGGCACAAACAACGTGTGGCCATTACAAGAGTCATAGTGAAGAGTCTTTGTAGTTTCACCAAACTTGTACTTCTATCCATATTAAAAGCTCCACATTTGGAGAAATGCAAAACAAGAGCGGGCGGATCGATGCGATTGTTAGGTTTTATGCGGTGACATTGACGACTTATGCAAAGTGACATTGATGTCGATGCGGGGACATTGATGACTTTTGCGGTGACATTGATGTCTCGAAGCGTTGACATTGATGACTGTATTTACAATTAGATAACTGATGCAATGATATTGATGTCACCGCATATACAACTTGATACACACATTTGATAACTTTGTAAAGTAACTTTATTTCTTTGTTTTTAAATATTTGATTGATGCTGGTTTATTTGATTAGTGTTGGTTTAAATTTTCGATAACTTTGTAAAATAACTGTATTTCTTTTGTTTTTTTTTGTTAAATGCATATTTTTACAACCAAAGGTATGCATAAATTGTTACAATAACACGTCACTGCAAAAATCGTTACAATAACACGTCAGTGCATAATTCGATACAATAAGACATCACTGCATAGATCGCTACAATAAGAAGTCACTGCATAAATCGCTACAATGAGACGTCATTGCATAAATCGCTACAATGAGATGTCACTGATCAAGGTTGTCAATGGATCGCGGCGGTCAATACATCATTGTAGCCAATGAATCGCGGCGGTGAATGCATCGGGGTGGTTAATGGATCCCGGTGGCCAATGCATCCGGGTAGGTGGTCAATGCATGACGGTGATCAATACGTCACGTCGATTTTTATGAAGAAAAAAATTGATTTTATGAAATTTATTCGGAAAAATATCAAATTTGATTTTAGAATAAAGAAGACGAAAAAAAAATGAATTTTAGTGAAAAAATTATGATGATGCGAGTTTTAGATCAAAATATATGACCTTTAGAAATATGGTGAATTATAAAAATAAAAAAAATAAAAAAACCCACGCACACAGTAAGTTTTTTTTTGTTTTGTTATGTTTTTTTTATTACTTTGAACGCTTTTTTTTCCCTTCTTTTTTTTTCCTTCTTCCTCTTTATCCACTTGAAATTAGAATGTCCTTATAACTAAATAAGTTTCCTTCTTAAAATTAGAATGTCCTTATAACTAAATAAGTTTCGGAGTGTCTTATTACCCATAATAAGTTGAAAATCAGTCCTTTTAAATTATTGGCCCTTTTAGAAATACTAATGCAGTGTTAAAAAATTTAGAAATGTTACTTCATGCGGTGCTACTTCAGGATAAAATATTACTTTAAGACATAATCATATTTCACACATAATTGTTACTTTATGTTAGAAATTTTATTTCATACGGTATTGTTTCTGGATTAAATGTTATTTCAGAATGAGATATTACTTCATGTTATATATGTTGACTATTATAAAATTTAATAGCAATCTTCAATAATTTTTATTTTTTGTAGAGGAAAATATATATCTTCAATAATTTTTTTTAATGAAACCACATTATTTGCGAGCTGTTGTAATTGTATATAATGTATTAAATACGATGATATATGGCTTGATTGTAACCGCCAATCATGGGAAAAGATTGAACACACATCAGTCTATTAAAATAGGTTTGCAATGATTTTGTCCTGATAAATCATTAGTGTCCATGTTGCCTGATTAATTGTCAAAGTCGTCTTTCTGTACAAAAATCTATATTATTTTAAATTTAATTCAACCTCATATCAATACTAGGTAAAAACGAATGTTGATTCAACCGAGGGTACTTCGAACATTAAGGAAAAAAACAATTTATAAATTAGGACTCGTAAGGTTTCGAATAAATTTCAATGGACATGATTTTTTTTTTTGAAGAAGAAGGGTGTTGAGGGGGCAGGATGTTGAGGGGGCAGGATGTTTAATTAGTTGTGTGAAAGATCATGGCCGGAGAAAAAAAAAGAAAAAAAAAACCAAATCTTCTGTCAATAATAACACAACAATCATCCAGGCTAAATTACAATTTTTGTCCTCTAACTAGACACGTTTTTCGATTTTGGTCCTGGTTTTTCTCCGGCGACAAATTTAGTCCTGTAAGTGGTCTTTTTTTTGCCAAAATAGTCCTGAACGCCGGAAAGACCACTTACAGGACTAAAATTGTCGCCGGAAAGACTACTTACAGGACTAAAATTGTCGCCGGAAACGCCCAATTTTAGTCCTGTAAGTGGTCTTTCCGGCGTTCAGGACTATTTTGCAAAAAAAAAAGACCACTTACAGGACTAAAATTGTGACCGGAGAAAAACCAGGACCAAAATCGAAAAACGTGTCTAGTTAGAATACAAAAATTGTAATTTAGCCCAAAAATCCACCTAATAAAACACTAAATTGACAGATTTTTATCCTATTATTGCATTTGACTTGCTCAAGAAAACATTGTCCTCTCAAAACGAAAAAAAAACATGGTTAGATATATTCTTTGAACAATTCTAAATTCACTTTAATTTTTATATATAAGCCTTTGAAAACAAAAAATATAAGAGGCAAGAGGGCGAAAATCCACTTTTTATTAATACAAAATAAAGAAATAAGACACACAATTTGAAAATGTTACAAGAAAAAAAAAGACAAAATAAAGTTCATTGGATGAATATATCTTTATGTAAAGAAAAAAAAGAACATGCGTTCCAGCAAATGCGAACAACACATTCGTCGTGCCAATGAGGCATTGGTCCAATGGTAAATACTGTGACTCTTTAATTCGGAATATCCGGGTTCGAGTCTCAATGGAACAAAAAAGTGTGCGTGTGTATATTTCGTTTCTGAAGAAAGAAAAACCCAACAACAACAACACATGTTCACAAACAAAACAAAAAAAATTAATATGCATATATATATATATATATATATATATATATATATATATATATATATATATATATATATATATTGTTGGAGAAAGTTGAGGAAAATGAAATTGAAAACCTCACTCAAGAAACCGGATCTAAACAACTCAGTCGGTTTTACTTGGTGATTCCGAAAGCCCTTTTCCCACACCCCTTCGCAACATACATTTATAAAAGTGGTGTGTGAGATCATGAGTCAAGTGATAAAATCAATTCAAGTATTAAGCACTAGTTTTAGAACACAAACCCATCAAAAGATTCAACTTTAAGAACTACTCATTCCCAATTTCATAAATTAGAAGAAGATTTCATCAATTTTCACATGATTTAGCTACTCATTATAATGAAAGAAACAAGAATCAAACATGAAATCAAAGCCATAAAACTGAAAAGGAGCTTGAATTAAGTACCAAAATGCAGGAAATCTGAAGTTGCATCAATCTTCATACAAACCCATTGTCACTTGGGAAAGAAGAACTCAAAACACCAACAAGAAATAGAGAATCTATGCTAGATTGTGTTTAATCTAAGAGAAAGAGTGAAAGATTAGCTAATCTATGTAGAAAAGAGATGAAAATCGGCCTAAGAGTGTCTAGGAATGTCTAAGTATGAGTTGATAAGAAATGGGGGTGCAAAATCTGTTGCTTACATTGGAACCCGAAGCTAAAAATCAGTCAAAATGTCCGAATGCGCACGCATCACGTGCAATGCGCGCGCATTGTATCCTGAAACTTTCGGCACTGATACAGCTACAGTAATCTGGCAATATCCTTGCGTGAAGAGCTCTGATTTCAGCGATTCAAGTTGCGTTGGAAAGCTAATTCAATTATATACAACTTTTATGAAGACCATCTCATGTTATTATCTACATCACGAAAAACATCTCATGGCTTTGGATTAAATACTAATCACATTTTCAGTTTAGCTGTGTGGTCCAGAATCATGCACGTATGTGTACGGTGTAAATGGACTCACCATAGAAAAACTTCCTCTAGACATACTTAAATGATTCAGATATGCATGTATAAGTATCACACACCATCTCAGAGCATGCATGAGTAATCTTATATATGACACTATGACTAGGACTTGAAAATTTCAAATTTGTTCGTCCATTGATGGACATACACTTGTTACCAAATTGATCATAATCACAAGTGTCAAGTATGTGTGGAAGCCATATTGGCTAACTCACCATTTCCAACGGTAGAAAGGAACGCAGGACCTCTAGATTTGTGCAACCTAGAGGTGATAGATGTATCTTGGTACTTTTAATGATAGCACCAAATATTCTGATGATTACATGCTGAAAGCGAAGATAAGGCCCGTGATGCATGATAGCAAAATACTTAACCGCTAACTTTCACCGACAGAGTATCGGGTCAACGGGAGTATAGTGGTCACAGGGTCGAATCCACAGGGAGTAATGTCTAAGTACCAAAGCTGACGTAGAACTTAGTTTAGGTCAATCAAAGGTGGAAAGGTCTTATACTAGTGCAGAAATAAACAATTATACGAACGGTGTTTAACTAAGGATTAACGGGTATAGCCGAACTATGATCCCACGGGCTACTTTTACCCCTTAGGAGGGACTTGACAGGGAGCGTGTCTTAACCGACCTACCTATCCTATGTAGTTTAACGACATCCACAGGTGCCAATTCCTAATTCTAGTGATTAGTCTGAACAACTCAATCTAATCACCCTATGTGAAGCTAACCGACTCTCCCTTTAGAAAACCGATTATCCTAACACGATTAAGGTCTAGAGTTGCTCGAACAACGATGACAAACCTCTGTATTGGAAATGGTCCTAACTACTAGGCCGAATCTATGCAACGATCCCAAAACCCCTTTCCCACATCTCACCGCAAAAAACATCAATAAGTTCGATGTGTGTGATAGTGAACTAGGTGATCAATCTAATTCAAAGATGTTATAATAAGTTTTAGGACGTGGATTAATCGTTATAACATTCAATTACGCACTACACAACTCCATAACTCATCCCCCTTAGGGTTTTCGCTCGCTTTCACATAATTCGACTACACTTGGAATTAGCTACTCATGATCATACTAGTAAACGAAATAAGAATGGAAATCCTGCTAGACATAATAAAATAAGAATAATTCCTTACCATATAATCGAAGAAAATCTGATCCAAAATAAGTATGAAGAAATAATCCACCAAAAAGTAGAATCTTTGATCTTGAAATGGAAATCTAAGCTATTCAGAATCAAAGAATGTAAACTGAGGAATCAACGGATCAAAGGTTGATCAGCCTACACTAAAACCGCACCAAGATCACCCAAAAAGTGTATAAAGTCGGCCAGTCTCGTAAAAGTGCTGAATGAGCTGCTTATTTATAGTGGAGGGCTGAATTTTCCTACTGTCAAGGGCAAACGCCCGTTTGCCTGGAAATCTGATTCTTGATTAGGGCTTGTTCTTCAGTGAACCAGCGTTTGGCTTCTTCCAAACGCTAGTTCATGGATCATGTCTTGAGGGCAGACGCCCGTTTGGATTGTCTTGAACGCCCGTTTGCTGAATATGAGCTCAGTATTCGTGCTGAACCCATCCAAACGCTAGTTTGGGGGTAATTTGGACGCTCGTTTGTCTTTTCCGCCAACTTTTAGTATCAAATGCTACTTCCGCAAACGCTCATTTGGAATAGGCCAAAGGCTCGTTTATGCTGATATCCCACTATCCAGCTTGAGCTCGCCGCAACCGCTCGTTTGGAATAGAGCAAACGCCCGTTTGCCTTGATTTCACTCCAAACTTCATTTTTCTCCACTTTCATGCTACTTTCGTGCCACGAACATGTTTCCCACTTCAAAACATCACCTTCCGGGTCCTCGAGACACCTAAATCTTGAAATAACATATATAAACAAACACCACACGTAATTCTACAGGACAAAAGTGCTCGGAAAAGAAGTAAATGTCATCAAAAAGGCGGAGTTTACTATCGATATGACAGTTTAACTCCCCATGCGTATGACTCTCGATATTACTCTCGAAACGATCTATATCTACCCGAACATGTCAATAACATGATAAACGGGGGCTAGATCACATACAAAAGTGCAGTGAAGTTGACTCCCATGAACCACCCCACACTTAGCCTTTGCTCGTCCTCGAGTAAACAGGCGTATTAAAAGAGACCAAGGGATCAATGAGACAAACGCATATAAAATCACTCACATCGTCAAGGTAAAAGATATGTAAAATAGTGAATGCAAACATCTTGACTCAATCGTTATCAGACAAACGGAAAGTGTGTGTGACATAGCTTCAAAGTCATAAACCAAATTCACCGGTCTAGATTATAGATGCCTAGCTATTGCGACTACGCTAAAGCTCATATTAATAACATCTTCACTAATCGGGACCAACCAAAGCTAAACACGGTCCAGTAGGACTTTAAGGGTTATAACGTTAAGCTCGGGACAAGGTTAACCGAAAGGAATTTTGGGAACTGGAGAAGAGAAAAATACGAGTGAACCTAATCATCATGTGTATCTCCTCCTCAAAACCATGTAGACTACACCAACACTCCTTTGATCAACATTTACTCGTGATAACAACTCCGAACTCCAACATCATATAAATATATACACAAAATGAGTCCACTCCGGCTTCCTTTGGCTCACCACTTTTCAAACTTTGTTCATTTTTTTCTTTCTTTTCCTTTTTTTTCCTTATGCTTTCAAATGTTTCCATTTTCTTTTTCAAACTTTATTTCTTTCTCGAACCAAAAGCCTAATCAATGGATAACTCAAGCTCTTCCCCTTCAGAATACTAGCTCGTACTAACCAACTCCTCTCGAAATACGCACCATCTCCCACCCCACACTTGATTCAGCAAGTGTGTCTAAAGTAACAACCAAGTCCACTCGTAGGGTGATCAAAAGGAACGTGACCAATAGAGTTAAAGTCTTGAGCAGCGGTGTAGGATTAGATCCCAAAGATAGTAAGCCTTTTCTTATTTCTTAGAAAGTGAAGGAAAGTCTTTTTCAAAGATTCTATATAAATTTTTATATGAAACCGAGATAGTGTATAGCTCAGGGTAAGGATAATACATGCTAAGTAACCAAACGGCTCATATTCATGGCTTGGAAGGGGTACGAGGATAAAATGTTGGGATTTTGGCTTATTTGGCTCTGGTCGGGTCAAAGAAGCGCCAGGACTGTCATCCCGTGTCTTACTAAGGTTAATCCTTCTATTTTGCTTTGAAGTTACAATATGAGATCTAGGCAGTTGAATTGTGCTCAAGTCTACCATAATCGTTCACTAGATCTTAAGGCCTATGAAATTGAAGCTAAACGTCCAACATAAATTCCGTTTATAAGATAAACCTAGCGTCTTGCTATAAACTTTCAGTATCTCGCTAAGTCGTTTACCAAGCAAATGTGAGAATTAAAACATGCAGACGGACGTTGAATCCTTGGAAAATATTAAAAATCTGACTCGAAAACGGACACAGACTAAGTATATCACAACATTGGCACATTTGACAAACAAACCATCAATACAAAGCAAGTCGTATCCACCCCCCACTTTGAATGAAACACTGTCCTCAGTGTGTGAATGAGAGAGAAAGGAAGACTTAGCTTTAGACCCGGCCGAAAGGCGCTATCGAATCCCGGAACAGCCTCGTATAAGCACTCCCCAAATCCCTAAAAGAATAACCAAAAACAAGGCAAAGCAGGAATGTGACGTGGTCCTCGTGCCAAAATAGGCAATAGGGATACGGGGGTATAACAGTAATAAGCCCCTGTCACGTCAGAAAACTCGACACGCAATATGTAACGCACAAAATGGATCGCTACAGATGGATAAATAACCCCTTCGGGTAAAGCACAGAACATCTAAGCATAATAGGAAGGCCACAGAGGCACTAAAGCATATAAAACATCAACGTGCGTAGGCATACATCATCAAAGGCGAGTACAAGTAGCTCATACCCAAAAACCCCTAGATAACCTTTTATTCCAAACAGTCTTATTATGGCAGGGTTGCCTCCCCCCAAGCACCTTTGTTTTACGTCGTTGGCTCGACCGGGTGACTCTTAGCAGACTCCAATCAAGACAAACTTAAACAACTCTAACAAACAGGCATCACCTAGCACTTAAGCACATAATCAACTCAGCCAAATTCCGTACTCATCAGTTTAAGCATGCTCACAGATAGACCAAGTACAAACATCAACATAGTAGAGCTAGTGAACGGCATACCTCGTTTAGCTCGTGATGCTGCCTCGGGCCATCCCGCAACATCTTTCTTATCAACATGCACTTCCCCCAGCATTGGGATCAACGGTAAGACGGGCGATCCCGATTCATTCTCTGTCTCGATCTTTCTCTCATCGACGATATTATGTGAACTCACCGCCTTCCCTTTCAATGGGATCTTGCTTTCCTGCATGTTAGTACGAGCCACAACACAAGAAAATATAGACTCGGCATACAAGCATTCATCATGTGTAACTTTACGATCTCTGTCCTTGTAAACATTCAGTTTCTCTCTCTCGCCTCCTACGCCAAATGAAATATCTCCTTCCTTCACCCTAATGTCAGCATCACTCGTGGTCAAAAAGGGCTGACCAAGCAGGACAGATGTTTTAGAGTCCATTTCCATAACGAGGATCACAAAATCTACTAGGAAAACAAACTTACCTACTTGCACCAGGACATCTTCCGCTACCCCCATAGGCGTCGTCACTGACCTATCAACCATCTGAAGGGTCATTCCCGTAGGCTCTAGTTCGCCCAACCCTAACTTCTCATATAAGGCTCTAGGCATCAAGCTCACAGAAGCTCCTAGATCGCATAAGACATTCTCGATCACAGTATTGCCTATGGTGATAGGGATGGTAAAACTGCCACGATCTCTCATTTTCGGGGGTATCTTACTATCATACACCGCCGAACACTCCTCCTTCGGCTTTACTACTTGATTCATTTTCTCTCGACTCGATAACGCCCCTTTCAAACACTTATAGTACGCCAGTACACTCACGACTGCCTCTAGCAAAGGAACGTTAATATCTACCTTCCTAAGAATGTCTAGGAACTTATTTTGGCTATCAGTGAGAAAGTTCTTCCTAGGACCCTTAGGTGTATAAGGCAGCGTACTCTCATCAAAATCAGGAGGGGAGGAGGCATAAAATCATTCTTACCTCGAGCTTTTGGCCGCGACGGTACGGCTGTAGCCTCTTTCCTGGCAGGGGTGCTCGATTCTTCTTCTTTAATATCTATCACTATGAAATCCCGCTTCTTCCCTGACTCTTCCTTCTTTCTCTGAGTCTCTAGCTCTTTCTCCATTTCCATCTCTCTCTCTTTCTTTGCAATTGCTAGATCTCTCTTGACTGCCGCCAACTCTCTTCTCATTGCCTCTAACTCAGTTTTGACGCTGCCTCTTACCAAATCCTCAGCCTCATCTTCTTCATTCAGATAATTCTTTGCTTCGGTCACTTTATCTTTCTTTGACCAATCAACCCCCAGATCTCTGCTACTTCTAGTAAATACTGCATTCACTTCCCTCAGATTCTGTCCAGTATTGCTTGGGAGGCCACCACTCAAATTTTTCTTCAATGTATTCATGATTTGACCCACTTGGGTTTCTAAGTTCCGGATAGTGGAGTGGGTGGCTACCTTTTGCTCCACAGCATTCTTATTCAGCTCACATACGCTCCTATCCAAATTTTCTTGGAGCATTTCTGTGGAAGTCTTTTGAGCACCAGAGTTATTCGATTGCTTATTATTTTGGTTGTTCTGGTGGAGATGAGCATTCGGATGCTGATAAGTGCCAGAATTATTGTTTCTGGGCGGCTGATTTGCTTGCTGATTACCTTGCTGGCCCTGATTCTGGTTCCATCCCTGATTCCCCCCAATTCTGATTCTGCAGTTGTTGTTGGCCTTGTGATTGAGATTGCTGATTCTGGTTGTTCGGATAATTTCCTTGGTTATTCTGGTAGCTCTGATTCTGGTTCTAAGGCCTATTGGATGAACCTTGACTTGGCCTAAAGCTTTGACCCTGATTGGAATTGTGGTTCCAATTCTGATTGTGGTTTTGATTCCAACCTTGACCTTGTTGATTCTGATTCCAATTACCCCCACTGCCTTGTCCAACATAGCTCACATTATACTGTTGTGACTCATCTCCCATAGCATACTCCATTAGCGGTCCATGCTAATTATCGACGTTCTGATACTGCTGTTGCTGACCAAACTCTTGCTAATTCATGTTCATCTGCACCATCGCATACACATTCATCTTCTGCTGATCATTTTGGTTTCCAAACTGTTGTTGTCCTGGGGTAGATGTCAACTGTTTTGGGTAAGTGAACTTTTTCGATGATGTACACTCCAAGGCTGAGTGTCCACCCCTACAGAGTTGGCATTGTTGTGCCTTCTTTCTATCCAAATCCATTTGGTCCATCTTCAGTACCATTTGTTGCATATTGTCATGCATGGCTATCTCTCTATCCAACTCTTCTTTCAAAGATTTAACACTTTCCATTGGATCCTTCTTCTTCTTCCTAGATGACCTCCATTGCCCTTCTCCGTCAGCCATATTCTCAATTTGTCTCATAGCTTGATCCGGTGAAAGATTCATAATATCTCCGCCATTTGCGGCGTTCAGCTTGTTCTGGTCCACTGGCTCTAAGGCTCTAAACAATATGATTACCTGCTCAACCGTGGAAAAACCGTGTGGAGGGCATCTTTTCAACAGACCCCTAAATATCTCATACGTCTCCTTCAGTGTCTCTCTCTCGAGACCATCAAACGAAGAGATTTCTTCTTTCAAATCCAGAATCTTAGCCGGAGGATAGTACTTCCTCAAAAACACTCTAACCACATCCGCCCATGTATGTAACGAATCATTAGGCAATGAATCATACAAATCTTTAGCAGCTCCTCTAAGTGCAAACGGGAAAACTATCAGCTTTATCGCCTCGTCACTAACCCCCTTATACTTCATCGTCCCACAAATTTGGAGAAAATGATCCAGAAAGCTATTCGGGTTTTCAGTTGACTTCCCGTGGAACAAGGCATGTTCCCCCAACATGTTCAAGATATTCTTCTTTATGTCCATGTTGTTTGCATTGATAGGGGGCACTCTAATTGGATTGTGTCCTGTAACCTCCTGTGGGGTAGTGACGTAATCTCGACAGACTCTCGGTCCCTGTACCTATTGAGCCCTCTGTGGCTGAACCACCAGTTGTGGTTGATGTTGATTAAACTGCTGCATAGGTGGTTGCTGAGCATATGGGTTTTGGAACCCCTGTTGGTCTCACTGATTCCTCAGCATCTGCAGTACTCGGTTTATAATAGCTTGTTAGAATTCTAGTTCGAAGTTCTGGGCATTCTGTCTTCCCCTGTTCTGTCCAATCCCTGTTCTCTGATTAAATTGTGAGGTGATCAACTGCTGTAACACTGTATCGTCTCCCCTAACTGCTCTACACGAGGATCTCTCGGTGGAGTTTGCAACGGCAGTGTTGTATTACCACCAATAGTGTTCGAGGTTGGCCCTGGTGCATTATGCTCATTGCAGGGATCACTGGTATCTCTTCCGTTCATTATATCATCCATTTCTTCAGAGGACTCTAAAATAGAGCTCTCTACTACCCCTTCTTCTTCAAACAGAGGGTTCAGACTAGCAATCAGGATTTCTTTTTGGCGTTGACTATTTCTGTGGCGTGCAAAAGCTTCAATCCATTTAATCGGATCGATAAGAGGTTGTTTTGAACTCCGGGTCATGCACTGTAAAATAGGAAAAAACAAGAAAACGAAATAAAAACGACCTAAGCCCAAGCTTTCAGTCAACTTAAAAGATATCAGACGTTACTCCCCGGCAACAGCGCCAAAATTCTTGATAGCAAAATACTTAACCGCTAAATTTCACTGACAGAGTATCGGGTCAACGGGAGTATAGTGGTTGATAGGTGCCAGAATTAATATTTCTCAATGGTTGGCTCGCTTGCTGATTCTGATTACTTTGATGGCCCTGATTCTGATTCCAACCTTGATTTTGGTTCCAATTCTGATTCTGCTGTTGTCCTTGTGACTGAGACTACGGATTCTGACTATTCTGATAGTAGCCTTGGTTTTGATTCTGGTATGAACTCTGATTATGGGGATTCTGATTCCAAGGTCGGTTGTACGGGCTTTGGTTTTGCCTAAAGCCTTGGTTCTGATTACTGTTTCGATTCCAATTCTGATTCTGACCCTGGTTCCAACCTTGATTCTGCTGATTCTGATTCCATTGCCCCTGGTTTCCTTGTCCAACATAATTCACATCATATTGTTGTGAATCATTACCCATACCATAATCCATTTGAGGCCCTTGCTGATTATCAATGTTCTGATTCCACTGTTGCTGGCCAAACTCTTGTTGATTCATATTCATTTGACCCATTGCATAGATATCCATTCGCTGTTGGTCATTCTGATTTCCCAACTGTTGTTGCACTGGAGTAGGTTGCAACTGTTGTGGATAAGTGGGTTTTCTCGATGATGTACATTCCATGGCCGAATGTCCACCTCCACAAAGCTGGAATTGCTGTGTTTTCTTTCTTTCTAACTCCATTCGGTCCATCTTTAGTACCATTTCTTGCATCTTATCGTGTATGGCCGATTCTCTATCAAGTTCTTCTTTCAACGACTTCACACTTTCCATTAGGGCTTTCTTCTTCTTTCTACTGGACCCCCATTGTCCTTCTCCTTCTGCTGCATTCTCAATCTGTCTCATAGCTTGTTCTGGCGGCAGATTCATAATGTCTCCACCACTGGCGGCATTCAGCTTGTTCTGGTCCATCGGCTCTAAGTCCCTGAATAACATAATGACTTGCTCCACCGTAGAAAAACCGTGTGGAGGGCATCTCTTCGCAAACCCCTAAATCTCTCATAAGTCTCTTTTAATGTCTCTCCCTCGAGACCGTCAAACGAAGAGATTTCTTCTTTCAGATCTAACATCTTCACCGGAGGAAAGTACTTTTTCAGAAATACTCTCGCTACATCTGCCGAGGTATGCAATGAATCATTGGGTAATGAATCAAACCAATCCTTTGCGGCTCCTCTCAATGCAAACGGAAAAACGATTAGCTTCACCGCCTCGTCACTCACCCCATTATATTTCATCGTTCCACAAATCTGGAGAAAGTGGTCAAGGAAACTGTTCGGGTTCTCAGTTGATTTCCCGTGGAATAGAGCATGTTCCCCCAACATGTTCAGAATGTTCTGTTTGATGTCCATGTTGTTTGCATTAATTGGGGGCACTCTAATGGGATTGTGCCCTATCACTCCCGAGGAGTAGCGACGTAATCTCGGCAAACCCTCGGTCGCTGTACCTGCTGAGCCATCTGTGGCTGATAATCCTGTTGTTGTTGCTGTTGATAATCCTGCTGCATAGGTGGTTGCTGATTATATGGGTTTTGGAACCCCTGTTGATTTCCTTGATTCTCTAGCATCTGCAATACTCGATTTACCGTCTCTTGGTCTAATTCGGGTCCTAAGTTCTGCGTATTTTGAATATTTTGTCCTCCTCTGTACTGTCCAATCCCTGTCCTCTGATTAAGCTGTGGGGTTCTCAGTTGATGCAATACTGTGTTGTCATCTCTTGACGGCTCATGACGAGGGGTCCTCGGTGGAGTATGCAATGGTAGTGTTGCGTTACCACCAGTAGTGTCTGAGGTTTGCCCTTGTACATTGTGCTCGCTTAAGGGCTCTTTGCCATCTCTATGAGTTGGTGAATCCTCCATTCCCTCTGAGGATTCTGACAATGAACTCTCTACTACCCCTTCTTCCTCGAACAAAGGGTTCGGACTGGCAATCAGAGGTTCTCCTCGGCGCTGAATGTTTCTATGACGTGCGTAAGCTTCAATTTCTTCAATTGGCTCGATGAGTGGTTCTTTGGAGCTTCGGGTCATGCATTGACAAACAAGAAACAACGAGAAAAAAAAATAAAAACGACCTAAGCCCAAGCTTTCGGTCAACTTACAAGATATCAAACGTTACCTCCCCGGCAACGGCGCCAATTTTTGATGAGCTAAAATTTACCCCTCAAAAATACATTTACAAAAACTCGTAACTGTGGGTAAACTAACTCTCTAACTGGCAGAGTACCAGGTCGATTGTTAGAATAGCTACAGGAGTACGAGGTCGATCCCAAGAGAAATGTGGTTGTGAGTACCAAAGCGAACGTGGTTCTTAGTCTAGGCGATCAAAGTTGTGGTGGAGATTATTATACTAATGCAAAAAGTAAAGTTTAACTAACAAGAATAAAAAGCATAGCCAAACTATGATCCAACAGGTTACCCCCTCAGGAATGACTTGACAAGGAGTGTGTTTTAACTGATTCAGTTTATATGACATTCACGGGTGTCAACTCTTTATTCTTGCGTTAAGGTCTGAACAACTCTCACTTAACCCCTATACTAGGCTTATTAACCCTCCCTTTAGAGAGCTAACTTACCTAATAAGGTTGACCAGAATAAAAAGCCGCTGAAAAACCTCACAAAAGCATAGTTTTAACGTGTCACTTAGGTTGTCAATCTAACTATTAAAGCTATGTTTTAGTGATACTAAAACATGTTTCATTCATCTCGTAAAGATAAGAATCTCACATAGGCATAGTCCAGATCTGTCACTCAGGTTGTCAATCTGACAATCAAGATTATGATTAGTGATACTCAGATCCCACATCTCACCGCAAAATACATTTATAAGCTCGATATAACAATGAACAAGGTTGTCAATCTCGTTCAAGGTTATCAAAATGATCAAAATAAGTTTAAAACATGAGTTTATCATAAAAACGTTTAATTAAGCACAACACAACTCCCATCTCGTCTCCCGAGGGTTGATTTCACCCGTTTTCACATAATTTGGCTGTGTATATATTTAGCTACACATATAGTTAATATATATATATAAATATATATATAAATACATAAGTATATATATAGATATAGGTATATAGATCTATAAATATATATATAGATACATAGATATATATATATATATATATATATATATATATATATATATATATATATATATATATATATATATATATATATATGTGTGTGTGTGTGTGTAGATAGATATATAAAAGAAACAAAAATGAAAGAAACAACAATGAAGAAAACGATAAAAAAAAACAAGCTTACTATTATAACGGCGATATCAAAAGCTTGATATTACAACTATTTCGGAACACCGAACCTCTCGATAATTCCCCGAGCATTACAACGATACTAATATTACTAAATTTATTTCGGCATAAGGCCTTATTTACAACCTAAAAACTAAAGAAAATAAGAAGGATAGATATATATATATATATATATATATATATATATATATATATATATATATATATATATATATATATATATATATATATATATATATATATATACGCTATGTATATATATAATGGTGCACCCGTTCTGCTCGCATCTGAAGCTCATTATATAGGTGAAATTCTCCCAGGCCGGACTGGGCCGGGTAAGGGCCGGACCAGGCCGGAATCATCATGACATTCATCCCCCCAAATTCCGGATAAAAATTTATATTTTGGAATAAAACTTTAAAAATTCATATCTTGAGTTCTGGATCTCCAAATGACATGATTCAAGAGGCATTGGAAAGCTCGTTGAAAGATCTACAACTTTAATGAAGGACTCTTATTCATAAAATGTCTTTTTGATGGGCCATTCGCTCGTCGAAGATATTTCTCGATTTCCACTAAATCGAATCGATTAGCCACTTGACCACTTGACTTAATGATACTTGAGTTGTAGAAGTCCGATTGACGTGATTCAAAATGCGTTGGAAAGCTCTTTCAAAGATCTACAACTTTCATTAAGGACACTTCTTCAGAAAATGCCGTTTTAATGAGCCATTTGTTCGTCGAAGATATAATTCGTTAGTGGTACCACTAACCACTGAGCCACTTGACCACTTAAGTTAGTGGCACACTCTTATATCCCTAAAAATACCTCTTTTAGGACTAAAAACATGTCATTACTCGGGATTTTGGTCAACCTATAATTCTGCAATAAACCACCAAAATACCAAACGTAAATCCGACACGACACTCCGGTTACTAAACCGGTACAAAAACTAATAAAAACACATAAAAACACGATATTTTATAAAATATTCATGACTTGTATATTTTTATGAAATTTAGGAATTAAAGACTCGAAATGATACAAAAGTGCTCAAAATGATATCAGAAACGGGGTGAAAAGTTATAAAAATAACAGTGAATTTTTCCGTCATCAGTGGTCACAAGGTCGAATCCACAGGGAGTAATCTCTAAGTACCAAAGCTGACGTAGAACTTAGTTTAGGTCAATCAAAGGTGGAAAAGTCTTATACTAGTGCAGAAATAAACAATTATACGAAAGGTGTTTAACTAAGGATTAACGGGTATAGCCGAACTATGATCCCACGGGCTACTTTTACCTCTTAGGAGGGACTTGACAGGGAGCGTGTCTTAACAAACCTACCTATCCTATGTAGTTTAACGACATCCACGGGTGCCAACTCCTAATTCTAGTGATTAGACTGAACAACTCAATCTAATCACCCTATGTGAAGCTAACCGACTCTCCCTTTAGAAAACCGATTATCCTAAAATGATTAAGGTCTAGAGTTGCTCGAACAATGATGAAAAACCTCTGTATTGGAAACGGTCCTAACAACTAGGCCAAATCTACGCAACGATCCCAAAACCCCTTTTCCCACATCTCACCGCAAAAAACATCAATAAGTTCGATGTGTGTGATAGTGAACTAGGTGATCAGTCTAATTCAAAGATGTTATAATAAGTTTTAGGACATGGATTAATCGTTATAACATTCAATTACGCACTACACAACTCCCTATCTCATCCCCCTTAGGGTTTTCGCTCGCTTTCACATAATTCAACTACACATGGAATTAGCTACTTATGATCATACTAGTAAACGAAATAAGAATGAAAATCATGTTAGACATAATAAAAGAAGAATAATTCCTTACCATATAATCGAAGAAAATATGATCCAAAATAAGTACGAAGAAATAATCCCCCAAAAAGTAGAATCTTTGATCTTGAAACGGAAATCTAAGCTATAGAAAGTGTTTAGAATCGAAGAATGTAAACTGAGGAATCAACGGATCAAAGGTTGATCAACCTACACTGAAACCGCACCAAGATCGCCCAAAAAGTGTATAAAGTCGGCCAGTCTCATAAAAGTGTTGAATGAGCTGCGTATTTATAGTGTAGGGCTGAATTTTCCTGCTGTCGAGGGCAAACGCCCGTTTGCCTCCTGGCGAACGCCCGTTTTCCTGGAAATCTGATTCTTGATTAGGGCTTGTTCTTCAGTGAACCAGCGTTTGGCTTCTTCTAAACGCTAGTTCATGGATCATGTCTTGAGGGCAGACGCCCGTTTGGATTGTCTTGAACGCCCGTTTGCTGAGTATGAGCTCAGTATATGAGCTGAACCCATCCAAATGCTAGTTTGGGGGTAATTTGGACGCTCGTTTGTCTTTTCAGCCAACTTTCAGTATCAAATGCTACTTCCGCAAACGCTTGTTTGGAATAGGCCAAACGCTCGTTTATGCTGATATCCCACTATCCAGCTTGAGCTCGCCGCAACCGCTCGTTTGGAATAGAGCAACGCCCATTTGCCTTGATTTCACTCCAAACTTGATTTTTCTCCACTTCCATGCTACTTTCATGCCACGAACATGTTTCTCACTTAAAAACATCGCCTTCCGGGTCCTCGAGACACCTAAATCCTGAAATAACATATATAAACAAACACCACGCGTAATTCTGCAGGACAAAAGTGCTCGGAAAAGAAGTAAATATCGTCAAAAAGGCGGAGTGTACTATCGATATGACAGTTTAACTCCCCGTGCGTATAACTCTCGATATTACTCTCGAAAAGATCTATATCTACCCGGAACATGCCAATAACATGATAAACGGGGGCTAGATCACATACAAAAGTGCAGCGAAGTTGACTCCCATCAATGCATTTAAGGTTATCAGAATGAATATGAGAATAAACATAGCAAACGGAAGAGATGTATCAGTAGTGATTGTGGTGGTGGATATGATGTATTGTTTCATTAGTCTTGCTAAGGGCCCAACATCATTCATTAAACAACTACACCATACATACCTCAATCAAGTGGTATTGCTTCATGCAAGAACCAAACTCTTAAAGAGAGGGTGAATGCTATGTTGATAAGTTTGGGTTTACCTCAGAACTTGTGGGAGGAAGTTGTCCTCTCAGCAAAAGTCATTCTGAACAATATCCCTTCAAAGAAGAAGGATGACACCATGTATGAGTTGAGGAAAGGCCAAGGTCTTGCTACAAATTCTTGGCAATATGGGGGTGTTTGGCTAAGGTAGAAGTACCTAAACCAAAGCAAGTGGATATATGACCTATAATTATTGGTTGTATGCTCATCGGATATACTCTTTAGAGTAGTGCCTATTGGTTTCTGGTGCATAAAACTAACATATATGATGTACATAATGATGCCATCACCGAGTCTATAAATGTTGTGTTCCTTGAAGATCTTTTTCCATTTAAGAAAAAAGAGAAAGAAGAAGCAAGCATGAGTAAGCGGACATATGAGATTGAATAAGAGAGTGATCCTCAAGAACTTGAGGAACCTCAATGTAGTATGAGAGCTAGGACTTGGAAGTCTTTTGGTTCTGATTTTCTGACCTATATGGTAGAAAACAAACCCAAGACATATCCTGAGGCAATGTCTACTCCAGAAGCTCCTTTCTGGATAGAGGCTAAGAATAGTGAAATAGAGTCCATCATACAAACCACACATGGGAGTTGGTTGGTCTTCCACTATGAAATAAACCACTTGGGTGCAAATGGATCTTCAAGAAGAAATTAAAGGCTGATGGATTTGTTGATAATTGTTAGGCCTTGTTGGTAGCCCGAGGGTATCGACAAAAAGAATGCATTGACTTCTTACTCACCAGTTACGAGAATTACTTGTGTAAGGGTTCTCATCGCTATAGCTGGAGTCTATAACCTGAAAATCCATCACATGGATGTAAGAACCGCCTTTTTGAATGGTGAGTTAAAGAAGAGATTTATTTCAAACAGGGGTTCATAGTTCCAAGACAAGAGAATAAGCTGTGTAGACTCATTAAGTCTCTCTGTGGGCTTGAATATTAGCCAGAGCACTAGCATATCGAGTTTCATAATGTAATGTTGTCTAGTAGGTCTACAACACACCGGTGCTATAGTATGTCTATGACATGCTGATAATAGGAAGTACTCATAAGAGTACCATGAATACGAAAATGATGATGACAATGGACTTCGATGTGAAGGGCCTGGGAGTTGCAGAAGTGAGCACTTCACTTGACCTGAGTATGCACTTAGTCAAAATGGAGGTGAACCTGTGGATCAATTGAGATATTTTCCAATGATTTGAAGTTTGATGTACATAACCAACTGTGCACGACCAGACTTAGTGTTAAGGGTGAATTTATACGATTTATAACGCTATATTTTATGTTATTTTCTCTCATATTTGTATGAATTTGTATAAGAAACGAGCGGTTAATGGATTTATCGAGCAAATGGTATTTTAAATAAGTTATTCGCAACATAGGATTAATTTGTGTGTTTTAAGTATGTTTTTATGATTATTTGAGCGATATTACATTTTGCGTTATTTTTATGTGTCATAGAAGCACAAATTCGAGCTCAAGAGGTGATTCAAAGATGATCAAGTCGGATTTGATTGAAGAGGAAGAGATAATGATGATTTACATTGAATTAAAAGGAGATAAAGATAAAGAAATCGAAATCCAGCCATATTGGACTGGCGTCCATGTCCCGTCCGGGGACGGGCGTCTGATGGAATTGGACGAGCGTCCGGATATGGGAAGTTGATTCAGGATGTTTGGACGCTGAAGTGGACGCCGTCTGGACGAGCGTTTGGTCATGACTCGGCCCAATTTGAAGTTCATGTGAAGAGTGGACGGGCGTCCACATGTCCAGACGGGCGTCCGGTAGCCGACTTAGCAGAACCGACTTTGAAATCTATATATAGTCGGCTGTTTTCTCCACAAAAGAGCATCATACTCTCATTATTCAAAACCCTAAACCTAGGGGCGGCTTTAGGCTGCGTTTTTCATCTTTTTATTCCTGTTTTATGCTCTTAGTTTAGATTAAACACTAGTTACTTTTTATGCACTGGTTTCGCAAATTTGAGTTGCTGAGGATGTTCAGAGGCTAAAAGCTTCATCAAACGAGTATTGTGAAGCCGTCCAACAATTGTTGATTTCGTTTTCTTCGATTATACTGTGAGTTTTTAATAAAGGTTGTTTCTTATTCATGCTTATTCATGTTTAATTTGCTCTTATATCGGAAGATGTGTATGTGTTGATTGTTTATTGTTGATGGAAGTCTTAATAAACCCTAGATCACCATGAATAAGAATAGTAATTCGAATCTATCATAACGGAAGTTAATAGGTCTGATTACTAGATTATAAACACAAAGTTTGCACCTTTGGTTAGAAAACGCGTTAATCTTACATCGGAAGATAATAGATTGATAGATGAACTTTCTAAGGAATTAGGGTTCATGTTTAGGTGAGGTGAATCACAACCTAAATAAAAACTGCAATATAATCGAGATAGGAAATCAATGCTTGTTGGATAGGTGGATCAATCCTCGTTTGCTCGTTATAAATTTGATTTAAATCCTTAAAAGCTTGAATTTGTCTAGTTAGTTTACTTTTATCTGCATCTTAGATTAGTTAGTTTAAGTTGGTTCGCAGCCCGTATCTTTCCTGGCTTTAGATCATCTCTTCTATCCAGTTTTACGTTTTAGTTAAGTTTAATTTACAGTATTCGTTTAGTTTTATCCGCTATTTAGCTTAGTAATCGTGACATAGGTTAGTTAGATAAAAACTAGAAATCACAATCGTTTAGTTCCCCGTAAGATCGACCCGGCATTAACCGCTATTACTACGATCCTTATACTTGAGGTTAACCGGATTATTACTTGTTTATTTTGTGTTGATAAAATCCGTGACACTTAGCATGTGCAAGGAATAAACTGAGTAGGTTCATGAGTAATCCAGGTCATAATCATTGGAAAGCCTTAAATCAGTTGTTGAAGTACATGAAGTACACTATGAGTGTGGGATTATGATATACAAGATATCCAGCAGTATTAGAAGGATACTGTGATGCCAACTGGGTATCAGGTACGAAAGATTCAACGTCCACCAATGGATATATTCACGATTGGTGGTGGTGATGTGTCCTCGAAGTCTACAAGAAAAATGTGCACAGCTCTTTCCACAATGGAAGCTGGGTTTATAGCATCGGATAAGACTGGAGAAGAAGTTTATGGCTTAAGAATTTCCTTAAGGATATTCCATGTTGGGCTAAGCCTGTTGCGGCTATCAGCGTACATTGTGATAGTCAGCCGGCTATAGGAAGGGCACAGAGTAGTACGTATATATAATGGTATGTCTCAACATATATGGCGTAGATAGAATACCATTAAACTGTTGATCTCTAATGGTGTGATTGCCATCGACTATGTAAGGTCGAAGGAGAATCTTGCGGACCCGCTTACAAAAGGTTTAGATAGAGATCAAATGTCAATATTGACATCCGGAAAGAGACTGAAGCCTATTACGCATTTTCCTTGTAATGGCAACCCAACCATGTTGATTGGAGATCCCAAGATCATGGTTCAAAAGGGACAACTAAGTTATAAGGAACAGTCCAGCACTTACCCATTCTGTTAGAATGAAAATGCTATCTGCAGAGGTTGTGAGTTTAAGCGTAGATTTTAATGATTCTTATATCTTGATATTTAAGTGGGGTAGGGCAGAATACTCTTGATAGGAGGTCACCTATGTAAGTGTGAAGTGGGGCCGCTTCTGTGAGAATTTTGAGGCTGGAATTCTCTAAAGCACTTTCTGAAACCAAGTGTTGTCTAGGGCCAAGATGGACACAACCATGAGAACCGAAAAGTGCTAGGGTAAATATTGTGTGAGTGCTATTGTCTTGGTTTACACTAAAAGCTGAAAAGTTCAAGACCTAGTTCACTGATTAGCCAAGTAAATTTGATAGTACTTCACTAAGCAAGGTTCAAGGCCAGAAGTTACCTCTCTTGATGCAATATTTTTCCGTCTAACTTCTCTTCAGAGCCTGCATTTGCGTTTGCATTAATTTTCATTCACGTGGGGGATTTTCGGAGATATAAGCCAAACCCATGAAATGGGGGATTGAAACATGTGTTGAAACAATCAACTTTAGCGCAAATTTATAATATGCTCCGGTGAGATTAATCGGGATCTTGTTACATATAAAAATACTACTCACGGAGTAGATGATGTTTGGCTTTGGAATCACTCGATTGGGATATCGGGTGAATGAGAAGTTAATGCGTAAAGTTGGTGTAAAACATGTGTGGGAGAGGGGTTGAAGGTGTGATCAACTCAAACTCTTCCATATTGGAAACTTGGGAGACTTGAGCTCCATACTTAAGAGTTTGTGAGACTCTTATGGATGTGCCCCAAGGGGCAAAGCACTTTTGTACAAGAGGGAGGGATTAGATAATTCCACAGGCGCGTGTGCCGCCACTACCGTCCTTTTGGCTCGGCTCGTGCCCGAGCTCGGTCGGTTCGTTTGGATCGGATCGGATGTTACTATTAATTTTTTGGATAAAATTTCTTTGTGAAATTAACCATAAATTAATTTTTGGCATTTGATTGTGTCATCGGACCAATTAGAATTCAAGAAGTCGTTTAACTAATCAGAATTCAGATAACACATCATCCGACCGATCAGAGTTAAGGATTAAATCACAATCCCAGCATGTGGAATATTGGGGGTCAGCCAATGAGCTTTTCTTGAGGGAAAAGTTGGTCGATCTATGTCATACGGCCAATCATATTCAAGCATTGGCTCCTCCTCTCCACTATATAAAGAACCCCATGGAAGAAAGTTAGAGAATAAAATTTTCTCTTTTCTTTCCACTACAAAGAGCCTCTCATATAGATCTAGTTTTGAGTCAAAGAGAAGTCGGAGCACTCTATAAGTTCTCTGGAGCTCGGATTTTTGAAGTGCCTCTAAATCTGAGACGTGAAGTCGGAGCACTCTGCTCACCTCAGTTTGATTTCCGGTCTTTTATTTCATGCATAGTACTTTTATTTTTTTCATAATTTCGAGGCAGTTCTGTACGGTGATAGTTATTTTGTTAGATCTGTTTAGTTAACCGAATTTTCTTTCGTGTTATTTATTTTCTTCAATTATTGTTCCGTAATTACTTCCGGTAATTATGAATCTGATCCGTAAATCACTCCACACACGATACACATTCCCAGCATGAAATACATCAATTCAAGTGATAAGACAAAAATTTATCATTAGTATTTGTCACGGATTTTATCAACACAAAATAAACAAGTAATAATCCGGTTAACCTCAAGTATAAGGATCGTAGTAATAGCGGTTAATGCCGGGTCGATCTTACGGGGAACTAAACGATTGTGATTTCTAGTTTTTATCTAACTAACCTATGTCACGATTACTAAGCTAAATAGCGGATAAAACTAAACGAAATACTGAAAATTAAACTTAACTGAAACGTAAAACTGGACAGAAGAGATGATCTAAAGCCAGGAAAGATACGGGCTGCGAACCAACTTAAACTAACTAATCTAAGATGCAGATAAAAGTAAACTAACTAGACAAATTCAAGCTTTTAAGGATTTAAATCAAGTTTATAACGAGCAAACGAGGATTGATCCACCTATCCAACAAGCATTGATTTCCTATCTCGATTATATTGCAGTTTTTATTCAGGTTGTGATTCACCTTACCTAAACATGAACCCTAATTCCTTAGAAAGTTCATCTATCAATCTATTATCTTCCGATGTAAGATTAACGCGTTTAATAACCAAAGGTGCAAACTTTGTGTTTATAATCTAGTAATCAGACCTATTAACTTCCTTTATGATAGATTCGAATTACTATTCTTATTCATGGTGATCTAGGGTTTATTAAGACTTCCATCAACAATAAACAATCAACACATGCATATCTTCCGATATAAGAGCAAATTAAACATGAATAAGCATGAATAAGAAACAACCTTTATTAAAAACTCACAAAGTATAATCGAAGAAAACGAAATCAACAATTGTTGGACGGCTTCACAATACTCGTTTGATGAAGCTTTTAGCCTCTCGAACATCCTCGGCAACTCAAATTTGCGAAACGATTGCATAAAAAGTAACTAGTGTTTAATCTAAACTAAGAGCATAAAAATAGGAATAAAAAGATGAAAAACGCGACCTAAAGCCGCCCCTAGGTTTAGGGTTTTGAATAATGAGTGTATGATGATCTTTTGTGGAGAAAACAGCCGACTATATATAGATTTCAAAGTCGGTTCTGCTAAGTCGGCCACCGGACGCCCGTCTGGTTCTTGGGACGCCCGTCCAGTCTTCATATGAACTTCAAATCGGGCCGAGTCATGACCAAACGCTCGTCCAGACGGCGTCCACTTCAGCGTCCAAACATCCTGAATCAACTTCCCATATCCGGACGCTCGTCCAATTCCATCAGACGCCCGTCCACTGGACGGGACCTGGACGCCAGTCCAATATGGCTGAATTTCGATTTCTTGATCTTTATCTCTTTTCTTCTTGTCAATTCCTTCATTATCTCTTTTATCATCATATATTTCGACTCTTATCTCTTTTTGATCATCTCTTGAGCATCAAACACGTATCTATAACACATAAAAACATCGCAAAACGTAATAATGTCCAAATAATCATAAAATCATAATTAAAACACATAAATCAACCTATTTTGCGATTAACTCTTCTAAAATATCATTTACTCAATATTTTCATTAAACACATGTTTCTTATGCAATTTCATACAAATATGGGGAAAATTATCATAGAATATAGCGTTATAAACCGTATAAATTCACCCTTAACAGTATTATTTATTTTGAGTTGAATTATTATCTCATTTTTCTCCTATATAAAGGAGATGCATTGTATCATTTTGAATCATCGATAAAACACCGTTCTTTTAGAGTATTCCGTCTGTGTATTCTGATTTTCTTTACTAATCACAATTTCCGTTTAGCATGGACACACTAAAATTATGCTATAATGCCTTTATAATGTCTCCCACCATCTTGGATTTTTAGTATACCTGAGTTGTGCCGTCGACGTGTAGCGTCGTTCCGAACCCCAAGACAAACCAAAATCATACCATCTCGAAAACCAAGTCTTGTATATCAAGAGGGCCGAAAGTCGTCTGTAGGGGTACAAAGTTAAAGCGTCATGTGGGGTCATCAATCTCTCATGGAGCTTTAGTCGACGGTGCAGACCATGAAATTCATTGTCATAAGTCTCTTTACTCACTAGCGGATCTACGTTGACAATGGAGGGACCCCATTAAGATTTCGGAATTTTTTGAGGTTTAAAAACGTTGTAGCTTTGTTGCTAAAAATGTTATTTTGTCGTTAAAAAATACAGTTTTACGATTCGGTGACCCTAGTGCATTTTTTTTGGGATAAAAAAATATAGTTTTAAACTCCAATGACACCACTGGAACAAATTCTTAGATCTGCCCCTGTCTCTACTTACTTTTGAAAATTTAGTTTAACATCACATTAATAGTGCCGGCGTAGAGTAGGTCAAAACGAATTATGACTGAAACGAGACTATCTCAAACATTATGGTAAAAAACAGCTTATAAATTAGGATTTGTAAGATTTCGGATAAATTTCAATTATTGAGGGGACATGATGTTGAGGGGGCCAGTCTCATTCGGCAAATGTTTAATGGTTAATCGGCAAGGACATGAAATTTTTTTCTCACCGAATATTTTGTTGGTATATGTTTAATTAATTAGGTGGGTGAAAGAGTGTAAGTTTTGGATCACGCATCAATTCAAGATTTGATCGTTTGGAAGTTTTTACGGTAAAAGCTACGTTTTTATGTATATCTTTTTTTTGGATCTTTTTTTTTTGTTTTTCATAAATATTCTTCCAAAAATAAGATACGCGTAAAAAGCTACGTAGCTTTTACTTAAAATTTGTGTGTTTGATTAATTAGGTGGGTGAAAGAGCTTGGCCGGAGAAATTAAAATTTTTTTTTTTGTCACTTTAATTAGTGCTTTATTATGTGGCATTTTTTGTCATATTAATGTATTGACTTGCTCAAGAAAACATTGTCCTCTAAAAAACAAAAAAGCAAAAATAGTCATTTCAATAGTGTTATTTTTTTTTCGAGGAAATTCATTTCAATAGTTGTAAATTTATATAATGTCTCCCATTGAATTAATTGTGATAATAACGGTCGTGTCACAATGGATAACATAATACACTTCTATTCTTGATTGATAATTCTGGGTTTACATCATAATTAATGCAGTAAATAAAAAAGATCATTGACAATTTTTTATTCGGAGAATCAGGGCCGGCCCTGGTATTTTTTGCGTTTAAGGCCAACTCGTCGAATTAGGCGTTTAAAGTTCGATTTTATTTCTCGAAAATGAATACTTATAAATTAAAAAAAAGGCCCTTTATCGATTCGAGTAATTTTTTTAGGGCTCTTTATCAATTCAAATAAAAAAAATTAACATATTATATTATGTTGGATCGGATTCGATCTATACAAATTTTTTTTTCTTTTAACGAAATATGTAATGTTGGGCCCCGGCACCGTTGGGCCTAAGACCACCGTCTCCTCCACCTTATTGGGGGTGGTTCTTGTGTGGTGTCTCCACACGGTGTGGAGACACACACACCACACAGTTTCATTATGTCTTTAAACTGTGTGGTTCTGATCGCTTCGCCCATCACTTCATCTCAAAATCTCTCTCCACACAAATATTTCCCCCTTATTGGAGGACCGGCCCCGCGGAGAATGAGATTAAAGAAATATATTGCTTGTGTCATACTAATTTCTTTTTTATTGCTTTTTCTTTATAAAGGTCACACACTCTTGTCAAACTTATCCTCATACCTTGCAATTAATATCACCATAATTAATTTTTCATTCCTACAAAAAAAAAAAGAAAAAAAAAAAAAAAAAACAGTCTTAAAATGGCCGATAATAATAATTATGTTCATGCATTGTGCTTAACTACCTTCATTGTTGCTCAATTATGCTGCGCTGGGTGCTGCCTTGTGCCAATTGCTCAACTGTTTCATTCATGCTGCGCAAACACAGACTGCAAAGTATGCATTTTTTGATTGATTCGAGGTCCCCCAACTTCAGCTGGTTTTCATGTTTTCAAGTTTTTCTATTTTGTGTATTTCATATATATATATATATATATATATATATATATATATATATATATATATATATTCCTTCCTTAGGTAATTCAATAAGTGTGTGCCGCTTCCTTTTTTATGTAAGGTTTGTGTGTTTCTGGCAGAATATATTAACTTTGTGTTAAGTTTCTCTATATATTTTTGGGGCTTCCTGCAAGTGTTAGTATTCGATGGCGGATTTGAAATTTGGATTCAGTGAGGGCACCGACCGGCGAGCATACACAATTTATATATAAATGGTATTTATATATTTTAATGGCAAAACTATATGAATTTTTAAAACCAACAAAAAATCCTTGTCCCCGGGATAACCTGCATGAAGAATATGGATCGACAAGTAATGCAACTCTTTCCAGCGCCGCAACCCAGGAATTTTTTTTCGGAGGTGATGAATTAATAAGGGATGATTTTGGTATATAAAATGCAAAGATAATTTTTCCGAGGTGATGAATGCGGGGTGTGTAAGAATATATATGTAAAATATATAAAAGGGTATCTGTGTAAACTTTACACTTTAGGGTTTTGGTGATATTGTACTATAAATACATGGCTTATGTGAATAATAGAGATCATCTTTTCCCCAATTATTTTGTGTTTAACATGGTATCAGCGCTAGTCCTAAATTAGGCTAAATCATTCGATACTGTGTATAATTGATAAAGTGTTCATCGGTTTTTTTCCGGTACATCGGCGACGTGATCTTCGATTCTTCCGGCAAGTGTTGTCGATCGTGGTTTTCTGCATTGCTGTTTGCTCGCTCTTTTCCTTTGCCGTTTCGTGTTCATCGTTATTTCCGGTACATCGACGACGTGATCTTCGATTCCTCCGGTAATTCTTGTTGCTAATCAGAATATTTTCCTTTCCTGATGCTCGTTGTTTCCTTTTGCTGTTGCTGATTGGCTTTGCTTGGTACTGTTACGTGCTATTAAAAAAAAAATTTACGTAGTAGCACATCGCCACTGTTGGGCTTGTTTGTAGTTGCTATTTATATATATATATATATCTATATATTAGAGTATATATATTTATACTCCACCAGTGGGAGAAGACAGAAGTAGTGTATTAAAGAGATCAAATTGGAGAAGAGCCCATCAGACACCTACACTCATAGTGTGTCATTATCAATCAGCCCTCTTTGGTTTGATCGTGAAGTTTCGACGTTTTACTTGTTGAAGTTCGTTTGTTGTTGTTTTCGCACCATCGTGTATCTCCACGGCAGTTTGTAGTGTTAAAAGAAAAATTAAAAAAAAAACCTAGCTGTTCTTTTGCGTCTTTTTCATCATGTCGGGTAGTTCACGGCATGGAGATGTCCCCGACGTCGGGGATCCGGATCACACTAGTCTTCCCACTTTAACCGACGCTCTTGTCTATCATTAAGAGTGTAAAACTCTCTACCACCTCCACAGGCAACTTGTCAGGTACATATGGTTCCAATGATTGGCTTATTGATACAGGAGCTACCAATCATATGTCTGGTAATCATGCACTGTTTAAAAAATTCGATTGATGTCTCATCCTCTGTGGGATTGCCTGATGGTACCAGTCTTATTGCGTCGAAGAAAGGCAGTGTTGTTTTAGATGGCCTAACTTTACATGATGTTCTTTATGTTCCTACACTTGAGTGTAACTTGCTCTCTGTGTCTCATTTACTTGTAAGCCATAGATATATTGTTCTTTTTGCTAGCAAGGTGTGTGTTATACAGGACCACACTTTGCGGAACCTGATTGGAGTGGGGGTGATGTGTAACGGGGTCTATATTTTCAGACCGGGTTCTATACGTGGTTCTCAAGCATATAAAGTGGCAGTTACCGATACAAGTTTGTTATGGCATCGACGTTTGGGTCATCCCTCCATAACCGTTCTTTCTTTTTTACCTGGCACTGTTAGTAGTGGTCGTTCCAATAAAAGTTGCGACATTGATTGTCAAATTTGTTTTATGAGTAAACAGCCTCGAAACTCGTTTCCTCAAAGTTCCAATAAAGGCTCTGCCATTTTCGATTTGATTCATTATGACATTTGGGGTCCGAATAAGGTCGTTTCTAGTTGTGATGCTCGTTTTTTCCTCACCATTGTTGATGATTATTCGCGGGCTACTTGGGTTTATTTGATGCTTGGTAAATATGAAGTGGGAACATTAATTCGTGAGTTTTATCAAATGGTGAAAACGCAGTTCAGTAAAAAGATTCGGGTTTTGCGGAGTGATAATGGCCAAGAATTTTTGAGTTTACATCGTTTTTTTGCTGAAAAAGGAATTGTGCATCAGAGGTCCTGTGTTGATACTGCTCAGCAGAATGGTCGTGTAGAACGGAAGCATATGCATATTCTGAATGTGGCTCGGGCCTTGCGGTTCCAAGCCAAATTGCCTAAGTATTTTTGGGGTGAATGTGTCCTTGCTGCCGTGCACTTGATTAACCTTACTCCTACGCCTGTCTTATCTAATAAAACTCCTTATGAGTGCCTCTTTGGTCGCCCTCCTTCGTATGATGCTATTCGGGTTTTCGGTTGTTTATGCTATACGGCTAATAGGCCTTGTATTAAGGATAAGTTTGACTCGCGGTCTCGTATGTGTATTTTTGTTGGTTATCCTTTTGGTCAAAAAGGATGGCGATTATATGATCTTACTACGCATGAATTTTTCATGAGTCGCGATGTTCAGTTTATTGAGGATAAGTTTCCTTTTATTGAGTCCCTGCCTTATCCCGCTCGCCTTAATGGGAGGCATATTTTAGCCAACCTATATTATGGGACGATTTTGATGATGTACCTGACATCGTAACTTTGCCCGCAGAAACCGCCACTTCGGCCCCTGCCCTCCCGGATTCTGACATATCGTCTCCATTAAGAGGGCGTGTGGCCGAGCCGAGTTCTTCCCCGGATGGCGGGGTGCCAACAACTGAGACTTTAGGATGTGGTCAGCGAGTGAAATTTCCCTCCACGAAACTTCGGGACTATGTTACTCATACGATAGTTCAGCAGAATGAAGACCCCCAATTACCTGCAACTTCCTCTTCACCGGGCTCCTCAGGAAAACCGTTTGACATAGCTTGTTATGTTGATTATAATAATTTTTCTTCCCACCACCGGTGTTTTTTGTCCGCTATTACCAAGGGTCGTGAGCCCGTTACTTTCCGGGAAGCTGTTCAATTACCCGGATGGCGTCGGGCCATACGAGAAGAAATTGATGCTTTAGAACGTAATGGTACTTGGTCTTTAGAGGTTCTTCCTCCTGGTAAACGTGCCATTGGTTGCGGTTGGGTATATAAAATAAAATACACTTCCACTGGGGCCGTCGAGCGTCTTAAAGCTCGACTCGTTGTTCGTGGTAATCGGCAAGTTGAAGGAATTGATTATAATGAGACCTTCGCCACGGTAGCCAAGATGGGAACTGTTCGCGTTTTCTTATCCGTTGCGGCCGCTCGCAATTGGGAATTGCACCAAATGGACGTTCATAATGCCTTCCTGCACAGTGATTTAGATGAAGAAGTTTACATGCAGCTTCCTCCGGGCTATCATGCTTCATCTTCCGGCACGGTTTGCCGGCTGCGCAAATCTCTCTATGGGCTGAAACAAGCTCCTCGGCAATGGTTTGCCAAGCTCTCTGCTGCCTTGAAGACTTTCGGTTTTGTCCAATCTTATACAGACTACTCGCTGTTTAATTATACTCATGATGGTGTTTTTCTACATGTTCTCGTTTATGTCGATGATTTGATCATTGCAGGCTCTTCTCATGATGCCCTTGTTCGGTTTAAACAATATTTGAGTACATGTTTTCATATGAAAGACTTGGGTCCCTTAAAGTATTTTCTCGGTATTGAAGTGGCTCGTGGCCCCGAAGGCATATTTCTCTATCAACGCAAATATGCGTTAGGCATTTTGACTGAGGCTGGCATGTTGGGCTGCAAGCCTATTGATACACCTATAGAACAAAATCATCGCCTCGCTTCCGCTCTGGGTCATCCGTTTGCTCATCCGGATCAATATCGTCGTCTTGTAGGTCGCCTGGTTTATTTATATGTTACCCGTCCTGAGTTGAGCTATTCGGTACACACTCTGGCCCAATTTTTGAGTGATCCTCAGATACCGCATTGGGATGCCGCGCTTCGTGTTTTGCGTTTCTTGAAAGGGTGTCCTGGCCAGGGTATTTTACTACGTCCTGTGGATGATTTATCCTTGACGGCTTTCTGTGATAGTGATTGGGCCGCTTGCCCCTTGACTCGGCGTTCTGTTACTGGCTACTTCGTGTTTTTGGGCCGTTCCCCTATCTCTTGGAAGACCAAGAAACAACCTACCGTATCTCGTTCCTCTGCCGAAGCCGAGTATCGTTCTATGGCTGTTGCCACATGTGAGCTGAAGTGGTTGAAGTCCTTGTTATTTTCTCTTGGTGTTTTACATCCTCAGCCGATGCGCTTGTTCTGTGATAGTCAATCGGCTCTCCATATTGCCAAGAATCCTGTCTTTCACGATCGTACCAAACATATCGAGGTCGACTGTCACTTTGTTCGCGACGAAGTGTTATCCGGTAACTTGGCCACGTCTCATGTTCCCACTAGTCACCAATTGGCCGATATTCTAACGAAGGCTCTCGGCAAGCAACATTTTTGTTTTCTTTTGGGCAAGTTGAGCATTTGTGATTTTCATGCTCCAACTTGAGGGGGCGTATAAGAATATATATGTAAAATATGTAAAAGGTTATATGTGTAACTTTACACTTTAGGGTTTTGGTGATATTGTACTATAAATACGTGTCTTATGTGAATAATAGAGATCATCTTTTCCCCAATTATTTTGTGTTTAAGAGGGTGGTCTTGGTACATAAACTTCAAAGCTAAAATGAACCTACAACCTACAATTATTAGAATATTTGTTCTTAAACCACCAGGATAGATACACTTTTAGTTAACAAAAAGATACATTACATACTAATATTAATATTAATACTAATACAATAATAAAAATAATTTTTTTTCAAAATTTTGAGACCACCCCACCCTAGAGGTAGGTCCGCCCCTGACTCTTTCTCCAAAACAAAAAATAAAAATAAAAAAAATAAAAATAAAAACTGTCAAAATATATTTACCAGTTGGGTAATGATAGAGTTACTTCCTAAATTCTACAACATGTTTACACCCAAAATAATCTTGTGTTTGTGATTTTTTCAAGTTTTTTCAATTTTTTTTACAAGTGAAATATATGGTGAGATGATGATGATGTAAAAATGGTGTAGACTTAAAAGAGTAAACATATCACTCCCCCAGCAGTTACTATGATGAACTAGCCCCAAAAACTTGAATGGAAGAAAAATGTGTTGAATTATATTACCATCTCCTTCAAATAATTAAGTTGATAGAAAGATAGATAATTAACATTAAAAATTAGTCACACAAATTGGTGGTCTCGGACCAATATAATCGTGAGAATGGTATATCTACACTAATATGAACGCTAGGACACAAACTCAAGAGAATCTAGGAAATTAATCAAAGGAAGCTAACCAAACCATGCTCTAGTTAATATCTCATCCGATCAATTATGTAAATAGATTGGATGATTCAAGTGTATAAACCTGATTCAACACAATTAATTGTTGCAATCCCATAATTTGGTTCTAATTCGTGAACAGACAAAAGAACCCTATGTCAATTAACCGTCAACCGTGAACGAGCTAGATCTAATTAATTAGACGTGCATAATTCAACTCTATGCGATGCCCACACGGGTGTGGAAAACCTCACCCATTGGACCGTCCATCCTAAATCGCGATTCTACACGGCGATCTAATTATCGACATCATAACCATTCCTTCGATTTGCGGCTCCTTATAGTTTCAAACATTATTCGAGTCGAGCCCATTCGAGCCTTATCAAACCGAACTACTCGAGCAAAAAATCGATTTCACCTCGAAACGCTCACGAATCGCTTGGTTCATTTACACCCCTAGTTTCAAACATTATTTGAGTCGGGCCCATTCGAGCTTAAGCATTATCAAACCGAACTATTCGCGCAAAAAAACGATTTGACCTCAAACCGCTTGCCTCGTTTACACCACTACTAAAGATCTATTGGGCTCCCAAAAGGATTTCTCATATCTTGTGGCTCTAGGCCTCTCGTCTCACGTTCCTTCCTCGAGGCTTGGAAGGTAACTGAGGCATATTACGATACTATAGGGTGCCTCAGGCCGGATGCTTCTATCCAAGGCTTGGAAGGTAACCGAGGCATATTACTCTTGTACAGTACGAGTTCGAGAAATTGGAAAATCAGGCCATTTTAACCTCTGACATTTATTTTTAGGTCGGACAGATTCTGACATTATTTTTCAGGTTCACCGTCCAAATTTGGATGAAATCGTCCAAATTCAGTCAAAACCCTCCAAATTTGGATGCATTTCGTCCACATATATTGAATGTACAAAATGGACGAAAACCGTCCGAATTTTGGATGCACCGTCCATATTGGGGCGAACACCGTCCATTTTTGGACGGTGCATCCAACATTTGGACGGTTTACGTCCATTTTGCCAAAAAGTCTAAAACCGTCCCAATTTGGACGGTTTCATATGGCCTCTCCGTCCAAACAGAGGACGCACCGTCCAAATATGGACGGATTCATCCAATTTGGACGGAAACGTCCAATTTCAAACCCTTATCAGTCCCTCTTCCTCATTTCCAGCCGTTTCACGCAAAACCTCTGAAAAAAAGCAGAAAAGCAGCCATATTTGGACGATTTACAGCATTTCAATCCTTCCATTTCTCAGAGTAAATTTGGACGATTACAATGGCTAATCCTTCGTCTTCTCGGAGTCAAGAAGCACCTAATGTGAGTGTTTATGGTTCAAAGCGTATTTACAGTTTTTTCCAATTCCGTTTTTCATTTCCTTTTTTGTTTATTGTTATTTGATTTTGTTGGGTAATCATACATACGCTTTGAATTCATATACTATTTGATTTTGTTATTTGATTCGAATTAATCCTATTAAATTTTGTTATTTGATTATGACAGGATTTCTACGGTTTGTTTATGTCACCATGAATATCATGTTATTTGTTCGATTGGGATTCAACGGTGTTATAGGGTTTAGGGTTTAGATTCGAATTCATATATTGTATGATTATATGTATGTATGATGAAGTGATTTTAGAAATCGAAATGATATGTATGAATCTTATAATTCGAATGGATATGTATGAAAATTAGTAATATGTAATTAATAGCTTAGGGTTTATGTATGTATTGATGTTCATGTAAAATTCGAAAATTCATGTATTATTTAGAGATCGTCATGTTTCATGTTCAATAGTGTGTCATTTTATTGTTGGGTTTGAATTCAATTCATGTATGGTATGATTAAATGTATGATGGGGCATTTAGAAGTAATTTATGATAGTGTAAGAATATGTATGATAGTGTTATAATTTTTTATTTGATATTCTAGTGTAATTTTTGATAGTATAATGTTAGATTCTATGATAGTAGTAATGCTAATTATTTAAATTTGACAATGAGTAGGAATATTCTATCACAGGGAGTATAAACGCCCTTGAAATTATCGGTAACAAGAATGTGATTTAAAAAATTGAAACAAACGACAAATTAATGTCGTTTGAAAACACATGAATGAATATCTCGAACTGAATTCCATGGTACGCCTCGGCCTGATGAGGTTCTTAGAATTGCATGCTTTCCCTAGGGTGTTTTCGATTCCTTCTGATCCGCTGTGTCATGCCTAATCTCCAGGCTTTGTATTGGGGCTCTTGGTAGGTAGCTCGTAGAAAATTTCATTAGGTCTGCTCAACAGAGCATCTTTTCCTGTCTCCAGCAGCCTGGTAAATCCTCAGCCGGAAGTGAGGCACCCCTTAGATTGAAAATATAAGTTCTGTTCTGCCGGCTCCGTCCGGGATCCGTTCTCCCTCGTCATCATCAAGTACTCTATGACGTTGGTAAAAACACTACTCTCTTCTTCTCTTACCCCCCCCCAACGTTACAACACAACACAACACAACAACACAAAACAACGATGTTCCGAAAAACAAAAAGAAAAGATGATAAGACATTTCGTTTTATATATATATATATATATATATATATATATATATATATATATATATATATATATATATATATATATATATATATATATATATATATATATATATATATATATATATATATATTTATTTATTTATTTATTTATATGTGTGTGTGTGTGTGTCTATATATATATATATATATATATATATATATATATATATATATATATATATATATATATATATATATATATATATATTTGTTTGTGTATGTGTGTGTGTGTATATATAAATATATAAATATATATAAATACTCGGACGTACAAATCCTATTTACTATTTTTTGGAAACAATAATTTACTTCATATAGATATATGTATATAAAGTGAATAAATACAAATCGTATTTACTTTAAGTGGTGGTGAGTTATGACCATCCAAAGTTCGAAGAATTCGGTTTTTTCGTATATACATATTTATCATTAACTATATTAAAAGAGCCAATATGTTTCACCTCAAAAAAAATATATATATAGTTGGATTGCATAAGTTAAAAAACAAGTCACATTGCTCGTCGAAGATCATCCATTACAATTATTAGAATAAAGAAACAATAACCAAGAAATCATACAAAAAAAAAATGCAACTTTAATACATGAAGTGTATTAATGGTGGAGTACGTCCTCCTTCTCCTCACATGTGATCAGGACACCACCAGCTACAGACTAGAGACAAAGCATTAATTTATTTTGTTTTAATAAAACATCTTATTAATGAAAGGAAACATATTATCCATTAGCCTAACCCAAGTTGAAATGTTGGCTCCTAAACAAACCAAGGGTGGTCACAAAAGATGATAGGGGAGGTTTCTGATCAATGTCATCATTGTCATACTACGAGTACGTGAAAATCTCTTGCGAGAGCCGTGATAAGAAATGGATAATAGAGATAACCATCACCAATTATGCTACGGGATATTTTACCAATCCTATCAACGATGTCACGTCCAAAATCAACATCACGTTTCAAAACTGCGTACACAAACGATTGCAGCTCATTGCTCGGTTGAACAGTGTGTACGGTACAATACACGCTACTAGCAATCCATTCGAAAATAACACGCATCCATTCGTTAGGAAGTTGACGTCTTTCAATCAGACGTTGGAATGCCTGAATGTTTGAATTGGTATAATATAAGTGATTGTATGCTTCGACTCCGGATACACTATAGTAGCGATTGATCCAATCCGGAGTAAAGCAAACATCTACTCCACGTAATTTGTACACCCACGATCTTTGGTATTATATCATCCGACGCATTAATTTTTGACTTGACAAGTGTGTAGAATTCACGAACAATTGATCGATTCATAGTCGAGGTCGGTGTGGGACTAGTTGCGTGGCGCTCCGATGAAATTCTGCGTAAGAGACTCTTCATCCTGATAGGTAGACTATCCCATTCAATTCTCCTCTCTCCTACAACACTTATATCTTGAAAGTGCCACATCCAATTGCGACGCTCATGGTCTGTTGTGAACCGATTTAGCAGTGTATCCTCGTCGTAGACGTGAGGTATATTGTGCTGTCTCACAGGCCGATGAGGATGCCATTCCGGGAGAATTTCATTTTCGGGATTAAAAATCTGAATGTTAGAAGGAGGGGAATCCGATTCAGACATTGTGGCTAAGGCAGAGTAAAAGTTAGGGTTATGCATGGGTAGTGTAAAATTCATAGTATATATAGAGTTATCGATGTAAGAGGTCATGGTCAAGTCTTGTCAATCAATCAATGGTCCTGTTGAAATTTGGACGTAATCCGTCCAAATTTAGACGGATTCCGTCCAAATATTGGCCAGTGAGTGAATTCGGACGGTTTCTATACTTTCAATCAATCAATGTTTCTGTTGAATTGTCATGGTGTCGGCGATATTTTTCAAAAAAGTTAAATGAAGGTGTAGTCAATGTCAAAACATAAAGTAATATCTGCAAAATACAACAAGAACATTCATTGATTCAAGGTACGGAATCCGTCCAAATTCACTTACGACCAATAATGAAGGAATCGTCCCAATTCATTGGACGGACTCCGTCCAAATATGCAATAGGAACATCGATTGATTGAAAGTACAGAAACCGTCCGAATTCACTCACGTCCAAACAAGGATGGATCCAATTAGACGGATCCGTCTAAATTTAGACGGAATCCCTCCTAATTTAGACGGAATCCAATTAATGTCAAAACATAACTAGCCATGTTCTCCAGTCTGAAGACAAGACTTGACACTGTACCTATGTGTCCTACCTATATGTCATGTGTGGTCACTATCGGCGGGTCCCACGGCTTCAAGTGGTTGTGAGTTATAAATTTAAGCAGGCCATAAGCCGTTCAGTACAATGTTACTATAGACATGACACTGTACAGTGTAGTCAATGTCAAGTCATAACCATGTTGTCCAGTCTAAAGACAAGACATGACACTGTACATATGTGTCCTACATATATAACATGCGTGGTCACTATCGGCGGGTCCCACACTTCAAGTGGTTGTGATTATTGCATTTAGGCAGGACACATAGGTACAGTGTCACTATAGACGGGGCCCCACACGTCAAATGGTGGTGAGTTATGACAGTCCAAAATTTGGACCGAATCCGTCCAACTTTAGACGGATTACGTACAAAATATTGGTAAGTGAGTGAATTCGGACGGTTTCTATACTTTCAATCAATCAATGTTCATGTTGAATCGTCATGAGGCCCCACACGTCAAATGGTGGTGAGTTATGACCGTCCAAATTTGGACGGATTCCGTCCAAATATGCACAAGTCATAATTCCCACCGACCTTCTCAATCAATGTTTCTTTTGGAAAAAAATCTATAAAGTGACAAATCCTTTAACAACCATTCATCTCTCTCAGAAAAAGTTTAAAGTTTATTTTACTCATATAATCTCTTCTAGTGTTCCTTTCAATGGCCAACCCACATGCTCCTGTGCTCATTTCCAATGATGAAATTGATTTGTCGTTGGAAGAGCAGTCTCTCATAAGCCGTTTCACAACAGAAGATGAGAGACGTGAGTACGTGACTAACTGGATGACAAGACCTGTCGTTGCAGAGAGGCGATTGAACATGGAGAGTCTTCCTAGTTTGATAGGAAAATTGTTCCGAGATAATGGTTGGCATGGTGTCCCCCAAAGGCCATTAAGCTGTCATCACGTGAATCGGTCTATTGTGCGTGAATTCTACGCTTGTGTTGCTATGAGTGAGCTCAATGAATGGTGCGTCAGAGTGCGAGGCGTTCCTGTCGATTTGAATAAAACATGGATCAACAACGAGTATGCCATTCCAGAATATCCTCAGGGTTTGGATTTCTTTCTATTTCCGGATGTTAATGAATTACTACAGCGTGACATGGCTGTTTTGTTTGGGGAGACGCATCTTTGGGAATGTGTGAGGCATACCCGCCCTTCACCTTGGTCCTGGTGCGGTCCATTCCTTCATTTCTTGATTATGTTCCTTGCCACCATTATGTATGGCACGGTGAACCACACCGCACCGAAATTTGATTTGTATGCACTTGCGTACGCTTCTATTACATCATACTTTGACGTCGGAGAGTATATTCTCAACAGGATTCGACAGATAGCAAAGGGCAACGCGAGCGATGGATATATATTTTTCCCGTATCTCATCACGACTATGTGTGTGAGGTACGCCGGGGTGCCGGAATATGATGAAGATGATGTGACATACGGTCATGATGACGTTATCACCTACGAAACTTTTAATCAAGATGACTTTTAAGGTTTATTTTTCACGTGCAAGTTATTTTATTTTAACAATGACGAAAGTTGTAGACTTTGTTGAAGTTGCATATGTTGTTTTATGATTTCAGTTTTTCTTTATGATTTCATCTCTGGGTTTCTGTGTTAAAACAAAATACTTTGTTAAAGTTGGTGATTTTTGTTGTGTGCTTTCTTGTCTTGACAATCACAAGTAGGTGGTTCTTCCATCTCTAGTAGAGAGGGCTATCACGTTCATTTGCAAAGAACGAAAGCGAAAACTCCAAATCAAGAAGTGGAATGCTCTTGGATAAGTGTATCCCAATTTGGATGAGGCGGATTCATTGGACTTTTTATTACACATAGTCATATTATATTATTATGCTCGGTATAGAAGCAAGAAATCAGATTTTCTCTAAAACTACGTTTCTCCCATTAAGGGTTCAAGTTTGGTGGGCATGATTACAGAAGAGAATCTGAAAGCTACAATGAGGATGACTATATCATCTTTCATAAATTAAGTTGTTTAGTGTAACAAGTATCTATTTCGATTTTGCATGTTGGTCATTCTTTAGAAATCAATGTGATATAACATTCAACCCAACGGAATAATAAATATATCTATTACAATCATGATGGCTTACAAAATTAACATCAACACGTCTTTGAAGTAGAGATTTATTCAATTAGGAACAAGCGCCCCGAGTCGGACATCTATTCCTTTTGTGTCCGGGGTTACCGCAATTCGAGCAATTCCTACCGGAACACAGGTTTGTCCTCTCGGTAGGCATCCCGCTAGTCCTAGCACCGGGAGGCTCACCTTGAGAAGGAATCCTCGGGGTCCCGGGTCGGCCCCGCCTAGCTCCCGTACTCTGTGTTTCTCCTCCTTCCCTAACCCTAGGCTCAGGCGGATTGAGGGAAGGTTGAGTTCTAATCCATTCGGGAAGAATCCAATCATCCTCGACTGGAACAGGGAAAACGCGTCCTTCATATATACGTTGGAAACATGATGCTTTGTAGTAATGAGAACAATAAGTGTACGCACTCTCGCGGCGGTGACTTATAGCGAGCGCAAGCATGTACGCAAGGTAGCGAAGTCCCTGAAACTGCCCGCAATAACATTCCTTCATAAGTATATTTATTTTCTCACTAGTATCGACGTCCCCGACTTGAAACTGGTCCCGGTCGATCCTGAGCAGTGTGAAAATCCTTCTGGCACGCGAAACACCATTCAAGAACTCTTCAGGTTCAGGGGCTAACACGGTGCGACACGAGTCCGCAAGTTCTCTCCTCTCACAATGCCAACGCTGCAACACTCCCCTGATGTGGTCAAAGAGATTCACGATACTCATCTTACGCGCATCCCTTATGACGTTGTTAAAGCTTTCAGCATGGTTGCTTGTCATTATTGCGTAACGTGTACTCGGAAATTGTGATCGTGCCCATTTGTCGATTCCAATCTCCTGTAGGTAACGTGAAACTGGTTTGGTTGGGTCTCTATCCATCTCTATTATCTTCTGAAATAATATTTTGAATCGCATTTCTGAAAATGTATAAGCGGCTTCCCAGAAAGTGTACGGGCAATATCCCGTGCTCCCGAATTTTTTATTGAGGTTCATAACGATGTGGTGGTAGCAAGTAACCATGGTAAGCGTCCGGAAATACATTTCTAACGGCTCCAATGATGCCCGGCCCTCGTCGATATGAAAACAAAGTCACTACGTTCCCCGATTATCGACTTCAAGTTTTCCATGAAATACGTCCACGCATCAAGGCTCTCTCCGTCGGTCACGGCAAAAGCTAACGGAAAGATATGGTCGCCCGCGTCTACACCGGCCGCTACTAACAATGTCCCCTCGCATTTTGTTTTCGGATGTGTACCGTCCACAACTAAGATAGACCGACAATACTTAAACCCCTCGATACTAGAACCCAAAGCCATGAAACAATACTTGAACACCTAAGCGCATCATGAACAATGTCCGTGATGGTTCCAAAATTTTCTACCGTCAACATGTAAAAGTAGGCGTGTAATTTAGAATACGACATTTCTAGGTTTCCGCCGATCAATTCCAAGGCTTTAAATACTACATTGATAGGCACTTTGATAATTAAGGTCTATGTTGAATGTTTTTTTGACCTCCGCTTGTAAAACTTTTGTCGTGAAACCGCTCCCGAGTTTTATGAGGCTATCCCTTACGAAACGACCTATAGGTCCGGGCTTGGCTTGTCTATGATTGTCAGTCAATTGGTCCAATCCACAAGTGTGGGTTTCATTGTACGCGGTTATCACAAAGTTCATGCAACGTTGTCCGTCCGTTGCGTCCACATCCGAATCAACAACCTTCCTACCGACAACCTTCCATTCGCATCGTTCTGAAGTATAACATCGTAATTTTAACTTTTCCTTGTCAGACCTAACGAGTTTCCACATGTAGTCATGTTTCAATGTGTGGTAACTCATTTTATCCTTCATATTCTCCTTGTCTCTATACTTTTTACCAATAAACAATACATCTGGATTATCGGTCTGAAACGTCCCAGCACGTGGACATGGAGGAATTTGGGACGGGTCCATTCCAGACCCGAAATGAGCACCTCTATGGCGATTAATACTTGCCATACTAAATGTGTGACCGAGTGTCGGGGTTACGGTGCAAAGGTCTTGTCAAATAACTCATGAAAGATCCCCCGATATTGAGGCCCGTTTGCATCGGTGCTTGCATCGTTGTTTGCATAAACTATTTGGCCGGTTCTATCTATGTGGAGATTATGACTAGTCGACCAAAATTATCCCAACATGTCCCCGCTTCAATCAACGGTTCACGCCTCCTACCACTAGTTTGCTTGCCTATACGGTGTGTGGGTCGTCCGATCTAAATTCTCGCCGAGACGTTCCAACTTCATTCATAGATGCACACATTCTAACCATAGGTTGTTCACTGTAAGGTATGTGCAATGGCTGACTAATCATATTTGCAATAAATCCCCAATCGTAGCCACGTTCACTTGACAAGTCAATTACTTGATCACCAAAAGTTCTATTCGGTTGGATGACAATTTCATGAGGGGCTGAGACTTGTGGAGTACGTACGTCATGCTCACCGGAATTCCGATTATAATAAAGTTTGGGTGTAAAATCCTCAATCCCTCTATCATTTTCTTCAACTATCGGTTGTTCATTTAAGTCAAATGCGTTGTCGTTTTTGTCTTCCGAGTCATCATCAGCAATAACCGGTTCAGCGTTAACACATAGTTTGACGGGTTCTAGTCTAAGCAGATCATCAATGTACCCTAGCCATGTCTCATCATCCAAAACATCAATCGGCCCCTCGTATTGTGCGTACAAAAGTTTCATGACCAATGTATTTTTTGATTCATCAATTCCTACTTTCCCACACACTTTCTGCTTCACTTCATCCAACGTCATATCAGTTTTTACACGAATCAAATAAAATTTTCCTTTTCTATAACACCATCTGTCGCATCCTTGCTTGTATATCCACTCTCCACCAAATTCAAACTTAACGGACACAATGCTGTTATCTGTGAAAGAATTATAGATTACATCAGTATACAGTGGAGATATGAATATAAAATAATATATAAACAATTAATATATTGTCATCATATTGTCGATGTAATACACATATATATGTAATAACTACAAGTGCATATATGTAATAAGTGTGTTTTTACCAACGTCATAGAGTACTTGATGATGACGAGGGAGAACGGATGCCGGACGGAGCCGGCGGAAACGAACTTATATTTTCAATCTAAGGGGTGCCTCACTTCCGGCTGAGGATTTACCGAGTTTCTCACGGAGACGGAAAAGATGTTCTGTTGAGCAGACCTAATGAAATTTTCTACGAGCTAGCCTGGAGATTAGGCATGACACAGCGGATCAGAAGGAATCGAAAACACCCTAGGGAAAGCATGCAATTCTAAGAACCTCATCAGGCCGAGCCGTACCATGGAATTCAGTTCGAAATATTCGTTCTTGTATTTTCAAACGACATTAATTTGTCGTTTGTTTCAATTTTTGAAATCACATTCTTGTTACCCATAATTTCAAAGGATGTTCTCATATTATCACAAAATACGTAATTCAAAAACCATATATTTGAATTTAATTTTCATCTTCCACTACAACAACAACACAATCAACTTTGTACCAAACCAATAAAACACATTCGGTAAACAAGTTTCGTTTATTACTACAAGCGATCACATTGACATCAACCAAAATATATTTCTATCGTTATCCAAATATTTCATCACAATATATCAATCAAAATAAAATGTATCATTGACTACCCTAATTATCCAACGAATGTCAATTCCATTATCGAAATATATAATCAAAATTAATCATTTCTCTAGCCTGAAAATGCATAATTTACACTACGCTAAAAATCGAAAATTTATAACATTAACAATATTAATAAAAATCGAAAATTAATAACATTAATAAAAAATCAAAATTTTTTAACATTAAAAAAATCGAAAATGCACATACTACACTATGCTAAAAATCGAAAATTTATACCATTAATGAAAAATCGAAAATTCATGTGAACAAATAACAATAAAAACAAACACAATAAATATATTTATTCAAACTTAAATAAATGCTTACCCATTTTGTTTAAAAATACAACTCCGGTGAAATAAAACAACGCAGCTCAAAAAGACAAATATGGTTTGTTTTTTTTTTTTTTTTTTTTTTTTTTTTTTTTTTTTGGGTATCAATTGTGTAGCAATGGTGATTTTTTTGGAACCAATGGTGAATTTTTTGTGCGATGAAACGGTGAAGACAAGAGTAGGTGAAGAGAGTAAATAAGACATTGATAAGGGTTTGAAAATGTACGTTACCGTCCAAATTGGGGCGAAAACCGTCCAAATATGGACGGTGCTTCTTTTTTTTGGACGAAGAGACCATGTGATAGCGTCCAAATTGGGATGGTTTCAGATATTTGGACAAAATGGACGTAAACCGTCCAAATGTTGGATGCACCGTCCAAGAATGGACGGTGTTCGCCCCAATATGGACGGTGCATCCAAAATTCGGACGGTTTACGTCCATTTTGTACATTCAATATATTTGGACGAAATGCATCCAAATTTGGAGGGTTTTGACTGAATTTGGACGATTTCATCCAAATTTGGACGATGAACCTGAAAAATAATGTCAGAATCTGTCCGACCTAAAAATAAATGTCAGAGGTTAAAAGGGCCTGATTTTCCAATTTCTCTACGAGTTCCATTCCGACGCTATGATTGATTTTAGCTATTAACTTGAAAGGACAATTCATTATCGAAACTAAGTTCACATTCTTGATTCCGTTTGACTGCAATGTTTTTGTTACTTAGCCACAGTTATGAAGTTCAGTTTAATCAACTCTATTTTTTTATTTTTGAGCTTCTTTTTTTTTTTTTTTTTTTTTTTGAGTGGATAATCAACTCTAATTAACAGTGATTAATTAATGCGACAACACTGAAATGTCGAAATAAAATTGACAAGAATTATTCAATAAAATCATCACTATGCATATTTTATAAATTATAAACATGATGCATGAATGCAGAATATTCTATCGATTCCTAAAGACTTTAACTCCGAATTCATAGTGTCAAATTATGGTAAGTACTCAAAACGTATGACGGCTGAACCGATACCATCTCAAATCAGTATTTAAATCACCAAAAGCATCTCATATTTTTCATATAAATACTAGGGGCACTGGGTTATTATAACTGTTTGATTAAAATTGTAGCTCAATATATTTTTTTGGAAAACAAATATTGCTTAAATAGTCTTCCTCATAATTTTTCTCTTTACTTGCCCAAAATACCTATTAGAAAAAGTTTGAACTCGTTACAAGAAATCGAACTAGTTATTCGAACTTCGAACTCGTTACATGAGTTTGAACCCAAATCACTCATCTTCTCCAACCCCCCAAAATCCCTCGCCGGAACACGATTTAGAGCTCGTTTGAACTTGTTACACGAGTTTGAACCCAAATCACCCATCTTCTTCAACCCCAAAATCCCTCGCCGGAACACGAATTCAAACTCGTTATGTACACAGAAAAACAAGTTTGAACTCAAGCATGAAGAACACCATATTGAAGAAGGTGAATCGTTAACTCATTATGTGCATAAAACGAATTTGAAATAAAGGATGTTAAAGAAGGCGAAGAATTAAAGGATGAAGAAGAATATGAATAATTAGAAAAAGAAGAATTAGAGAAAATGGGATTTGGGGAAGAAAAAGTATGCAAAATAAGAGGGGGAATTGAATTTAATTGATATTCAAAATTCGAATTTGGGGAAGGGACGGAAGATTTGAGGATGATTCAAGAGGGGGCAAAATAGGGATAACATTAATTTTGGCTTTTTCCTTTTTTAAACAGCCTTTTAGTCAAAGACTAAATAGGCAAAAGTAAGTTCAAAAAAGACTATATAGTCAATTCCCCTTAAATTGCTAATCACATTTTCCGTTTAGCCTTTGTTATGCCTTTATAATGTCACCCACCGTCTTGGACTTTTAGTAAACCTGAGATGTGTCGTCAACATTGTAGGGTAGTTCACAACCATAAAACAAGCCTAGAATATCGAGAGGGCCGAAGGTCATCCGTAAGGGCACAATTGTAAAGCGCCATGAGGGGTCATCATTCAATTCTCTCGATCACCGAGCTTTCACGATGGTGGAGACCATGAAATTTATCGTCATGAATCTCTCTACACTTACTCTTTTAAATTTAGTTCAACATCACATTAAGAGTGTCGTCATAGAGTAGGTCAAAACAAATTATGACTGAAACGTGACTATCTCAAACATTAAAAAAAAAACAGTTTATAAATTAGGATTTGTAAGATTTTTGATAAATTTCAACTAGGGAGGGGACAAGATGTTGAGGGGGAATGTCTCGTTCGGCGAATGAAGTTTAGTCGTTAATCGGCAAGGATTTTATTCTTGGGGAATGAGGGAGAAGGACACCAACATTTCATCAATTGAGAAACATGAAAACTTTTTGAAACTTTTGCATAAAGGACAAAACTATTTTTTTTTATAATTCTAGCGGCTTTTTCTAAAATAAAAAACAACAAACTTCTTCTCTTATCCATCTTTTTTAAACGCTAATATCTCTTAATGTAGAACTCCAAATTTGAAAATTCTTTCACCGAATTTTTTATTTTTTCATGCTCTTTATTTTGAGACCACATTCAATATATTCCGACGATATTTCAGAAAATCCTCTGTCGAAATTCACTATTATTCGAAATTCACTATCGAAATTCACTGATTTTCGGGATTCACCGGAGATATTCACTGAGTGAATTTCGACAGTGAATCTCACGAAAACCATGTAATTATATCAAACCATGTCTCAAAACGAAGAGCGACAAAAATAAAAAAACTCAATGACATTTTTATTTTGTTTGGATCTTTAGATCAAAATATACGAGTGTTTGAAAATAGAGGAGGAAAAAAAAAAGCTCCCACGTGCCAGGTACGTACAGGCGTGAATTTTTTTTTATTGTTTTTGTTTTTTGTTTTGTCCTTCAGACTATAAAAACTATAGAAGTTGTCATTCTCCCTATTAAAATATGGGGCTGTCGTGTTATTTAAAAATATTTCAAGTTGTGTCATTATCCCTAATTCTCCTTTTATTCTTTCTTTTTTGAGGCGAAATCGGCAAGGATTTTTTTTTAGTGGAACTAATATTTTGTTGGTATATGTTTAATGGGTTGTGTCAAAGAGCCTGGCCGGGAAATTAATAATTTTTTGTGTCACTTTGGTGTTTTATTTGGTGGCATTTTTTATCATATTATTGTATTTGACTTCCTCAAAAAAACATTGTCCTTTTTTTTTAAATGAACGAAGCCTTTATTAAAAAAAATAGAAAATGTTCGTACAAATTAAGTCGTATCCTGGCCCCTCCCCTTTAGGGGTGTACACGGTTCGTTTCAGTACGGTTAATGGCCTTACTGAAACCGAACCAAAATTTTCGGTTAATTGAAATTCGATACTGAAACCGAACCGTTTGTTTTAGGTAACCGAGTTGAACCGAACCAAAATATTCGGCTTGGTTCGGTTAACCGAAAATTTAAATAAAAATAACAATTCTATTCGGTTATAAACGGTTTGGTTTTTATTCGAATTTTTAACTCGGTTAAAAAATTGTTCGGACAACGGTTCGGCTATATGCAATTTTTCATGAACGCTTATAATATTTTGGTTATGAAACTAGTTATACAAGTTAATTATAGGCATTCAGTTACAATTTTCTATACAATTTCGATTAACGGTTCGGTTGCGGTTCAGTTACGGATAATTTATAGAGTTATCCGTTACCGAACCGAAAATTTTGGTTTCTCTATAATACTAACTGAAACCGAACCGAAAGTAGTTATTAACCGAACCGAATCGAACCAAATGACCTCGGTTCGGTTCGGTTTTCGGATAATCCATATCCGTGTACACCTCTGCTCCCCTTACACCAAATTACGTAGACGAAGCATAGTCCTACCTCCTTAAAACTTATGCTTGGCAAACCCGATGTGGGAAAATTCTGCGCATAAGAAAGAGTACAACACCTCAATGTTCAGACTGAAAATGTCGTCTTTAGTTTGATAAATACCTAAAATCTGGCTTACGATAAGTTGAAAATCGCTGTAGACCTCAACTTTCTCGATTTTCATTGCTTTAGCGAACTCCAAGCCTGCTATCATGGCCTCATATTTGGCCTGGTTGTTCGAGGCATTGAAATCGAACCTTAGAGACTTCTCGATTTCTTCTGTCGTACCTGGCTCGCACAGTATAATTCCTGCTCCGCAGCCACTTTTGTTACGCCCCAAATTTTATGACATGAAAAGAGAAGGGTATAGTTGTCAAATATAATAAAAGTAATAGTAACATCAAGACTTAATTTATTAATGGTATCATGTACGAAGATTTGTAGATGTTAGTCTATATTAAAGTTCGTTGATTTGATTTATTAACCGCTATTTTTTTTTCCTTTTCATTTTTATTGATACTATTATTTAGAGAAGTTTTGGTTGCAAGTTCAGACTAATAATAGTAACATTTAAGCCTCTTTTTCATCAGTTACAATATAAGTCTTTTAAACTACCTTAAGTCAATGGATGTTTTCATCCAAAACCCATGCATTACCGTCGTCATCAGTTTCTTTTGCCATTCATTATTATAGCTTTCAATATTAATTGATTGCAGTTTTCTAGGAAAATAATTAAAACAACATTTAACCCTCGTACGTTGTAGCACTACTTTGCTGTCAATATAATCACTATAAAGCCAACCCGAAATAGCAATATATGTTTACCAATAGCCACCACATAAACTTTTCTTTTACCGCTTCGAAACATCCTTTTTCATCATCAACTATTTCACTGTCGTATCAACTAGCTCTGAGGCATAGCCATCATTCGTCCTTGTTTAACCATCAAAAGTCCGGAAAATTTCATTCGTCCTTGTTTAACCATCAAAAGTCCGGAAAATTCTATCCAGGACTTTCCTACTGGGAAGCGTCTACGCGCAAAGATCTGACCACAATTTCCACACACGAGGCACCGTGTATTCCACCTCGAGGAAACCGTGTGGTCCGGATCACGCCACGTAAGTTAGCTCCCTCTTAGGAAATCCTACTGATAGAAACGACCCCAAAACTCCATCTCTTTTGCCATATATCACCATCACCGCCTATTATACCACTACTTTTCACCATCGAATCACAGTTATTTCTGTCCATTTTCATACCCACCATATAACCGTTTCAGGTTGCTATCATCACCGCTCAAGCACTGGAGCAACGTTTTTGTTTGTCTTTAATTATGGTGTGAAGGATTGGTCGAAGGGAAGGTAAAAGTCGACCGAGACCTTAGGAAGGAAATTGGGCACAGACGGAAAATTCAGCTACAATATGGTAAATAATTAACCAAGGTTGCTAGTTGAATTTAAACGATTTAGTTGGCATGGACACGAAGCATGGGCTTGCTGGGTTAATGAATTAGCCATTTTGTTTTTATTTTTATGGCAATGCTGATGATAGGAATGGAAGCGTAAATTAAAGAAAAGTAATATTAATTGCCAAGGTGGGGGATATGATATATATATATATATATATATATATATTCATTTATTCATCAGATCATGGGTTGTAATAAAATCAAGTGAATGGACATTTAGTCAAGGTAATTTTGGGAATAAATCAATAAAGTCGCATGATTGATAAAGTTTTGCAACTAGAAGAACTGACGGGGAGGATTATTACCGGAGCTCGAAATAGTGTGAGTCTTTTATTTTGATATAAAGCAAAAGTGTGTTTTATATTATTTTCAAGTATTTTATATATGTCGAATGGATTTTTAAACTCGGAAGTCATTTTCAAATGATTTCTTTAAAATTAATAAACGACTTGATTTGAGCTAGTGCACATCTTTTTTTAATAATATATAAAACTGATACTTGGAATTGACGGTAAATACTCGCTCACTCGTGGCACGGAAGTGTCAAAGCTCTGGTGGCTAGGGGGATTAGAGTTACTGCTCTAGGAGAACGGCTAGTCACCGGTCTCAGGGCCTCTTGACTCGAAGTCTTTCCGACAGTAGCTAGAGTGCTCACTCGTTAGAGTGGGGACGGTACCTTTTCCCCGAAGATTCATGCTACAGCCGGGAAAGCAAGGGCTGACGGTTGGTGCGTGTGTCCTAGGGCATGGACAGGGTTGGCTGGAGCCGTGTAGGAGGTTTGCACGGTGAAAGTTGATTCTTTTTCCTGACAATCGGCCGGAGTTGTCAGGCATGGCTAGTTCTCGTGGAGTGCGGTTGAAATCCCTGGGTAAATATGGCGTTTGGGCGGTACTTGACTCATCGGCTCGGCCAAAGCTGGTGTTTGTAAAATAAACTCGACATGTTTTTCCTTAATGCTCGTGCACTATATAACTTTTAAAATTGACTTATTATTTTTGCTCTGTCTTTTATTTTTATTTTCAAGAATTATTTACTAACTCGTTTTGCAAGATTAATAAAGGTTTCCGCTGCAAATTTTATAAAACTTGTTTATATATATATATATATATATATATATATATATATAGTATAACACTTGCACACGTGGCTCATACCAGCCCTTTGCTGACGCCTTGTTTTTCTTTGTGTTGTATTGTTTTTTTCCTTTTATAAATATATGTACAGGTTTTTGATCGAGATCCGAGGAAGAAAAGAAATTGATGTTGTGGATTAGACTGCACATATTGAGTTAGTTAGTCATGAATCTTGTGATTTTATTTGTTGTAATCTTTTAATGGAAATAGTTAGTGATTTATGTAAAATTGATTTGTGGTAATATTGTAATAAAGTTCGAGGTATTATCAAATCATCTGTGGATTTATTGAATTATTCTTGAGGAGTTTAGTTTTGTTATTGAAGTCGCGGCGAGAGTTTCGCAACCCCTCCTAGAATGACCCCGGTGGACCTAGGGGTCGGGAGTAGGGTATTACAACTTTGACTGGAGGCTCCGTCTACATAGAGTTGCCGGCAGTGATCAGGCTTCTGAGGGGTTGATGTCGAGGCCGATTGTGCCATTCCTTTTGGTGGAGCAGATATCTCGCTCTGATCTGTGCTGAAATTGGTCTCAATGATAAAGTCGGCTAAAGTTTGGGCCTTGATTACTTTCCACGGTTGATATCGAATGTCAAACTCAGTTAGTTCGATGGCCCAACGTAGTCGACGGCCTGAAAGGTCGGGCTTTTGTAGCACTTGGAGAATAGGGCTATCTGTTAGAACATTTATAGTACGCGAGGAAAAGTATGCCCTTAATTTTCAGGCTATAATAAAAAGCGAGCAGGCCAACTTCTCTATATTAAAATAACGGCTCTCCACCGGACTGAGAGCTTTGCTTACATAATAGAAAGGATTTTGGATGGTGCCGGCCTTCTTGACAAGAACAGCAACGACAGCCCGATCTAAAGCTGCCAGATACAAAAACAACTCATCTCCTATTGTCGGGCTAACTAGAAGAGGTGGCTTTCCCATGTATTCCTTGAGGGCTTTGAAGGTCTCTTAGCACTCTTCCTTCCACACAAAAGTCTTGTTTCCCTTGAGAATCTTGAAGAAATGAAGACATTTTTCAGCCGTCGTGGAGATGAACCTGCCAAGAGCGATGACTCGTCCATTGAGTCTCCAGACCTCTTTGATGTTGGTAGGATCCTTCATGTTGATCAGAGCTTCAATCTTTTCCGGGTTCACCTCTATCTCTTTCGGCTAACCATAAATCAAAGAAACATGCCCGCTGGACACCAAACACACATTTGGCCGGGTTGAGCTTCATCGAGTGTGTTTTAACATTATCGAAGGTTTCCTGGAGATCGGCGTTGTGGACTTGGCAGGATGATTTTACGACCATATCATCAATTTAAGATTCCATATTCCTTCCTATCTGCGAGCTGAAAACGTGATTGACCATTCTTTGATATGTTGAACCTGCATTATTCAGTCCGAACGGAATCATTTCATAATAGTACAACCTCCAACAACTCTGAAGGTTTTCAGCCATCTTGACTTGGTGATACCCAGAATAAACGTCCAGGACACTTAAAGTTTCGAAATCAGCAATCGAATCTACCAGTCGATCAATTCTTGGAAGCGCGTATGGATCCTTGGGGCATGCCTTGTTTAGATCAATAAAGTCTACGCATATTCTCCACTTTCCATTATGCTTCTTAACCATCACGACGTTTGCGAGCCAAGTGGGTTAAGCCAGCTCTTTGATGATACTAGCTTGCAATACTTGTCGACTTCGACCTTTCTAGCAGCATGTTTCTCTTCAGAGAATTGTCTGGCCTTTTGTTGTATCGGAGTAAAGGTCGGGTCGACGCTCAGATGATGCAGTGCAATTTCGGGCTCAACCTCTTTCATGTTAGTTACTACCCATGCAAACGCATCTAGGTTGGCCTTAAGTTGAGAAATCGGGAACTCTCTCTCTCTTGCTCAGTTAAATGAGCCCCAATCTTGATTTTCTGATCTAGATGTCCGTCATTGATTACAACCTCAATCAACTCGCCCTCTGCGGTAAAATCGGGCTCATCTTGTACTTGTAAAGTTTCACATCTATCTCTGGTGGGTCGGCATCAGTTACAACGTTAACTTGAGGTGGACCTATCAGAGGTACTGGCGGGTTGAACTGAGGCCTTCTATTTTCTGCTCGACTCTTTCGGACTTGCTCAAGCATTTCTCCTAGGTGGATTAATGACACGCCGACTCTGTCTCTGACAGGGAATTTGACTCTCTGATGTGGGATTGAGACTACCATTTGGAAGGATCTAAGGGCGAGAACCCCCATAATCATGTTATGTGCTGAATGGAGGTCGACAACGAGAAAGGTTAACATGAAATTCATCGTCATAAATCTCTCTACACCTACTCTTTTAAATTTAGTTCAACATCACATTAATAGTGTCGTCGTAGAGTAGATCAAAACAAATTATGACTGAAACGTGACTATCTCAAACATTAACAAAAAAAACAGTTTATAAATTAGGATTTGTAAGATTTTAAATAAATTTCAACTAGTGAGGGGACAAGATGTTGAGGGGGAATGTCTCGTCCGGCGAATGAAGTTTAGTCGTTAATCGGCAAGGATCTTTTTTTTTAGGCGAAATCGGCAAGGATCTGAAAAAAAAATTTCTCACCCAACTAATATTTTGTTGGTCTATGTTTAATTAGTTGTGTCAAAGAGCATGGCCGGAGAAAATAATATTTTTTGTGTCACTTTGGTGTTTTATTTGGTGGCATTTTTTGTCATATTATTGTATTTGACTTCCTCAAGAAAACATTGTTCTCTTTTTTTTAATGAACGAAGCCTTTTTTTAAAAGAAATAGGAAAAGGTTCGTATAAAGCCATATACTAGTCTTCCTCTTATACTAAGTTACATAGACGAAGCATAGCTCTGCCTCCTTAAAACCTATGCGTGGCAAACCCGATGTGGGAAAATCATGCGCATAGAAAAGAGTACAACACCCTATGCTTCCAAAATATAAAATAAAAAACCCTTTAAATACAATGGGAATGCAAAAAATAACAAAAGAAACTCGGCTTGTGCTCGTCATGTTTCGTCTCAAAAAACAGTTAGTTATCCTCACGTCAGTACGAGTCAAGGATGTTTGAATAACAAAAAAACAAAAATAGTCAATGTTATCTATATTCATTGAACAATTCTAAATTTAGTGTAATGTCTCACATTGAATTATTTGTGATCACAACCGTTGTGTCAGAACGAGTAATATATTAAAGTTTTATACCCTTGATGATTGGGGTGTACGTTATAATCAATGAAGTAAAAAAAACCGATCTAAGACAACTTTTTTATTCGAAGACGAGATAAAAGAAATATTGATTGCTGTCATACAAATTTCTTTTTTATTGCTTTCTCTATATAAAGGTCACACACTCTTCTCAAATTTAACCTCATACCCTTGCAATTAATATCACCATTAATTTTCCTACAAAAAAAGAAAGAAAAAATCTGTCTTCAGATGGCCAAAAATAGTAGTAATTATTTTCTTCATGCATTGTACTGCTTATTAGCTATCTTCATTGTTGTTGTTGTTGATCAACCATGCTGCGAACCGTGCTGCTATATTCTATTTCTTGATTTTATTCAAACTTGCTGCCCCTCAAAATGTACATTTTGTTGAAGGAGAGGCCGATCGAGTTTTTGAGTAATGATACAGACACAACCGTTCAGCTAGAGTGATCGATGATGTAATGCTTCGTTTTGTAACACAGTAAGTGTGGGTGCTTCCTTTTTTACGTAAGGCTTGTGTGTTTCAACAAAATATATAAACTTTGAGTTTATTTTCTCTCTTCATACTTTTCGGGCGTGCTATCACTAGCCAGTGATGGATTCATGATATAATGATTCAGTGGGCATACCGACCGTACATAAATAAGAAATCAGATTTAAGTGGAAGTACAAACGGTATCTATTCTTTGATCTCTGATATATATATATATATATATATATATATATATATATATATATATATATATATATATATATATATATATATATATATATAGCTTTCGTAAGGTATCCTCGTACAATTATCCGAGGCTAATTTTTCGGCGTGCTCGTCGGGCATCAAAAGTGGGGACCTCTCCCAACAAAATGTACTGCATCCACAAGGGTTCGAACCCGAGACTTCTTGCTTAAGCGACCGGAAAATCCATACACCAAAATCTGGATGCAATTAATCAACAAAAACCAAGGTAAAAAAGGAGAAGACAGAGTAAGTATAATCAACTTATATACCTTTTTTTGAACACTTCAATCAATTAAAAAACAAAAATCTAGGAGCGTAAACAATCCGATTCGAATCAAACATTTACTCATCGAGTCGAGCAACCCCTTAAAACAGTGATACTCAAACTCGGCTCGAGATCGTTCAAGCAAGAAAATAAATTGCTCGACATCGGTTCGAAAACATATTAATCCTGCTCGAGTTCGGCTCGATTATGCTCTAAAAAATCAAGCACTTTCAATTTCGAGCTCGAGCTCGAGTAGCTCGAAAAAATGGTATAAAAAAATGCTAAGATTTTCGGATGCAGGGGGCGCTGCCCCCTATCAATAGAACATCATCGAAAAAATGGTACAAAAACTAAGATATGCACATGAAACATTACGTCCAGCAGCATAATAAAAAGAAATATAATATATAGAATAATATAAAATGCTCGATAAGTCGCGCGAGCATGTCGAGTCAAGCATTAAATTTCTCGAGTTCGGCTTGTTAATTATGATGAGCTGCTCGAGTTGGCTTGAGTTCGATTAAAACATGCATATGATTTTATGATTTATAAAATAAAATAAAAAAAGGTCAATGATATATCCCCTTCGTATCTTCGATCACTTCATATATCAATTATCATGTACACGCCTCATTGGATTATTGGAGATAACACAAGCCACATTGTGTTGTTGTGTGTTGGGGGGTCAATTGTGCAGAATAATACTCAAGTGAGAGGATTTTAGTCTAAATGTGTACTTGGGAAGTTCCCGTCACTATTGTTCTCTGAAACTCCCGTCATTATTAATGTTCTTGAGTTTTCTGTCGTTTCCGTTCTCTTTTGCGCGCATTGATTCAAGAAATTCCACATATATAGTTGAAAGAAGTCACCTCTAAGCAGTGTATATCTTTTCAACTTGGCATGAATTTTTCCTCATTTTACTCGAATTTTGACATGCTTTTTTATTTACTGACCATATTTTCAGTTTCGCCCAAGTCGGATCTGAAGTCTCGTCCTTATTGGGTCAAATGCCTTGCAGGTATTTTTTTTTTATACTAATATCTTGTTTATAAAAAATAACGATCGAGTCATCATTGATTTCAATGCATCAAATGTTTTCCCTTCATTTTGTTGCTGGATATATATCTCGTTAAAAAACTTCAATTTTGAGGAAATTTGGTTTTCATAAAAAAAAATAAATTTTTTTTTGGGAAATTCGCTTATACCTATATTAAAATCAAGCAAAAATAAGGCAAATTTTTTTGCCATATGGAGGATAAAAATTGGGGAAAATAACTCATAAAAGAATGGACAAAATCCCATATTAAACCAAGTTATATATTGATTGTAGTTTTCTGATTACTGGAGTTGTATATAGAGTTTGATGTAGGAGAAAGGGGAAATATATTATTAATCTTGGAAAAAAAAAAACCGAATGACTGGGTCACTGTATTTTGATAGTTGGCCTGCATATTTTCCAATGCCCCCAACAACTTTTATGCGGTAATTCCCCGTTTTCGGATACCGAGTTCTTACCCGAAAATAAAACGTTCGACACGTATAATATAAAATAAATTATATATTATATGTAAGCATTTACTACGTCGTATCGAGATTAGCTTTTACGGAAGCTAAATGACTCGGATGTATATATATTTTTTTAGAATAGAAACAAACATACTAAAGATAGAAAATATGTCTTACAACAACGCTAACAAACTTACAACCGTACGATGTCTTAAAAGAAAAACAACAAAGTTATCTTACAAGAATTCCAAAAGAAAGTACAACATATCTTTAAAGGAAAATACAACCTAGTCTAGAACATAGTTTATAACAACAAGAAAAGTCTAGCATAGCCTAGTAAACATGATCATATATCATCCTCAAAGTCATCATCAAATTTTGTTCAATATGTTCATCTTCTCAACCCCAAACACAAATATACACGTATTTGAGGTAAGTACAAATGTACTTAGCAAGAAACAAAAGCTATTGCATTAATTAAGATTCATAAAAAGGATTAATTAATTATTAAGTTATATGTATGATTTCGACTCAATTCTAGGGCTCACTTCATGTTCATCAACATGTTGTAACTAACTGTTTTTATCTTAACTCAAGTTTGATACACCGGAATTCAAGGGCACTACGCATGGTGCTACCCACCACTAGGTATCGTTTGCAACCTATTAGTGGATCACACCAACAGCCACGGGTTAAGACCCGATAGTGTGCACGTTCGGCGAAGTCCCTCTACCATTTAGCCGTTTATAGGCAATAGAGTTATTCACTTTATCTGACCGCCCACACATCGCGATATAGCCAAGTGCCTTACCAAGAATGTTACGATATTTAGTCTTTTACTACACACTTATTTTACATAAGTCATTAACTAGCCACCTAAGTATTTTCAAGACAACTTCCCTTAACAGTCCTACTCCCTCACTTAGATTCTAGACACCACATCCTAACACATACGCAGACATTGATGAATACTACTTCATCAAAGCACAAGCCTATCATGCCCTTCCTACGGTCCCGAACTTCAACTCTTAGGAAGCATCCATTTTGTGCCGGAACTAATCAAATATCAGAAAATCAATCAAGGCTTGTTCAAATTCATTTAACATTATTAGATCAAGAAACAACGTTTAAAACTGAACTCGGGGCTTAAAACTCACAAAACCCCAGAACATGGGTGAATGCGTGCGCATTGCTGTGAATGCGTGCGCATTGAGCAACCAAAAACATTCGGATGCTCCTGTTTGACCAATGCGTGCGCATTGCCTACCAAATGCGTGTGCATTAGCCAATCCGTGCGCATTGCATTTTTTAGCTCCCGATATCTTTCCGACCCTCAATGCTTGCGCATTCTATCCTATGCGTGCGCATTGAGCTCCTGAGCCAAAATTCCAACTTTCTGTTTCATCAATGCGCGCGCATTGCTACCTAATGCGTGCGTATTGCGCGGTGAAAAAGCCCTAAACTTGTTTTTCTGCACTTTTATGATTTCTACACAATTCCAAATATGAATAACATCCATCTAAGCATTATAACAGTAGAGACACATAACTTTTAACCACACATAGCACCATGTACTTGCATAACAACAACTAGGCATGATTTCACGCATCAAACCACTTCTACAACTAAAACCCCAACTTCATCAAACCAAATTAAGGCAATAGAGAAGATTTTTCTTACTTGTTAGCAAGCAATCCAAAACCAAACTTCAAGCAACTGCAGCAAAACTTCAAATTGCAACGAAAACCTACTTGATGCACGACCGAGTCAAGAACTAGTTAGGATCAAGGTTTCTAACTATTCCGAACTACGAATTAGACAACTTTTCTTCAACCAAACGTGATCAAACATGATGAAAACCAGAATTAGGGCTATCTTTCATACATTTCGAAATCTGGAAATCTTAGTATCAACATGATCCTTGCACTACTAAAAAAATACCTTTTTGCTACACTTTTGTTTGCCACGCTCCAGCAAAATAGCGCCGCGAAAAGTTTCCTTTTGCGTCACTTTTTACGAGCGACGCAAAAGGTACCTTTACTTGTAATTTTTTTGAAAAAACCTATAAAAAGTGACGCTACAGGTTCCTTTTTTGCGGCGCTTATTTGTGGCGTGGCAAGCTATAGTGTAGCAAAAAGGTATTTTTTTTGTAGTGTTGCCTTCTCACGATTCTGTTGCCCTACTTGAATCTGAAAACGATTGAGTATCTTGCGAGAATTACGAAGGAAAACTTTGCCTTCTTTCTCAAACATGAGAGCACTTGTTCGGACGATGTTTGTGAAATCTAATATTCTGACAAGTAACGTACGTAGTGGGAGGTTTATTTTTCCCAAAATAAAACCACTACATTTGTAATTACCATCATTCCCTTAATTACTCCTTAATTGCGTAGTGGAAGGGTCATTTTCAACCTTTTAAAAAGTTTACAATTTTCCTCATAGTTCATCCTCCGATATTCATTTTCCTTCTCCAATATTCACAAACATCCTTTCAATTCTCAGAAGATACGTACCTTAGCAGCAAAAATAAAGAAATTCACTTGGTGTTGTTTTAGGCCCTTTTGGTAAGTATATACATTCTTAAGTCTTATTTTCTTAGAGGTTGTTAAATTAATAGCAATTACAGTGATCATAGAAAATTCATGTTATGTAGAAGGTGTGATCTCCTAACAATTTTAAAGGTTGCAAGTGTTGAATTCTCAGAGTTTCATAGGTAAGGAGAAGTGTATCAATAGGTGATTCTCTTATTCATATTTTTCTTATTTGTATATCTGTTTGTTTTAAACATTTCACATTATATGACATGTTTTTAAAAAAATTTGTACTGGGCTTGGGCTTTGTATTTAAGGTTTGCAAGACATAAATCTTTTTATAAGCACTCAAGTAAATAGTGTTGCAGAAAGATAAATTTGTTAGTTAATTATGTTACTAAGCTTTTTCACAGAACCTTTTATATTTTAATAAAGGAAAAGAATCTATACATATATTGAAAAGTAAATGATTTACACTATAATTTTCATGTTCAGGCTATAGCAATATGTGAATATATATTGCTTAAACATTTATGCTAAAATTAACAGCTCTCGTTTTGGTTTTTTTTTTTATTTTATTTATTACCGGAAACGAAAGGAGGGGGAGGGGATTCGAACCCTAAAGGACTTGGTAGGGTTCTAAGCTCAACAGCTCTCGTTTATGCATTTAAAGGACTTCTATTTTATATGTGACATGAAAGGTTAAGGAGGAAATGTAAAATGCTGTTGCCAGCAGCTTGAAATGACAACTTTGAAATATCAAATTTCCATGGTATTTTAGATTTTATGAAACACTGTTTTCATTATTTGAGAAGGATAATGTATGTTAAATGTAACGCTTCATGGTTAAGTATGAAATTTAGTAGAGCATTGAATCATCGAGGTCCCCGGCACTAGTTTTCCTGGTCACGGGCTATAATAGTGAGAAAAGACCGGAGCCGGTCAATTTCTATGTTCACGGGCGATAATAGTGAACATATGGTCTACTACATATTTTAGTTTCCCTTTTCATAGGCTATAATAAAGAGACGTAATACTTGTGAACCGTTACATGTTAGATAAGTATGAGCCTCTCTCAGTAGGATGAATTTTATGTCATTGAGTAAGTTGAGTAACTAAATAAATATACTATGCTTACGTCGATTTTTTTTAGCTTTGCATAATATTTATTTATTCATTCTCAGCACATGGTTTTAGTAGTTTTTAAATTATGGTAATTTTTATAAAAAATCATATTTTTCTTTAATTCAAAAATGAACTCTGGCGTGTCTGCCCAGTGACGACCTTAGTTCCTTTTTTATGCAATTTTTCTTATGGGGCATTATTGCTCACTCTTTACTTTCTTGTGTTTTTCAGATAAAGTATGCAGTCAAATGTATATTGGTGATTTGAGACGTCTTGCTAAGTATCAGCGACAGTGGTTATGATCTTAGTGCGATTATTTCTCCAGGTAGGACATTTGAGGATGTAATATTGAATTGTATATTGTACGTAGTATTGCATTTGTGATTAGAATATGATTGACATAAAGATTGTTTTATTTTGGGTGATAGTAAATAAATGATGTAATGAATCAGATTATTGGGAATTGAAGCAGTGGTGCGTTAGACCCGAGTTGTGATGTTTTAGCTTCCGCGTTTAGTGTTGGATATGTATTGCTTAGAAATGCTTCGTGTTTCGAGATTTTATCTTGAAACATGGCCGAACGATCCGTACTCCGAAAATACTCGGGTTTTCGGGACGGGGCATTACAACGTGCCTAACAATACTAAAACTGAGGGAGTTCCCGGGGTTATAGGTGTTCGCCTATCGATTTAGAGAGTTCAGGGTGTTCCCTATTGAGATAGGCGTGCGCTTAATGCTCAGCGGGCGTGCGTCTAACCCCCAGAATTGCAGTTTTGCTTTATTTTGTGAATAATGTGCTATTATACGATATGTATGTCCTAGGGACATTAATTGGGACTTGGCAAAGTCTAGCTTACAGTTTCTGGTAGTCAAGGCTCAGCACCACAACTGATACGACCCTCTACGGAGAGAAGGTGGGAGCACCGGAAGCCGTTTGTCTAGGCCTTGTGGGACATTGATTTACTAGTCAAATGATCAATTTGGTATTTGTTTAGTAATTAATATAGAATGTATAGGAATAGATGCCCTAAGGAGACTTTATGTGAATGAATCTAGGTGGTTAGATAAATATACAACGACCATATTTAATGAGTATAAAAGCTAAAACACAATGATCTCTAATAAGGCACGTTTCTATTTCGCTGCATGGGCAAACCCATGCGGACAAGTCCGTGCTTTTGAATGATTTTAATCATGATTTATTACATTTATTTATCATTTTTAATCAGTGTAAAAAAAAACTTGTATTTTAAGATGGACATAGTATTTTTTCCCCAAGAAAATGAAAGGAAAAAAAAACTTTATTGAAATGTTTACATTTCCGTGTGTATATATATATATATATATATATATATATATATATATATATATATATATATATATATATATATATATATATATATATGTGTGTGTGTGTGTGTGTGTGTGTGTGTGTGTGTGTGTGTGTGTGTGTATTGATATATATACAATATTAATTATCTACCTCCCTCTCAGTTTCTCCATTTTGGAAGCGATGGTAATTCAATATGGTACTCGAATGGGAGGTAGTTTGAATTAAAGGAAATAACAAAAAATCTCCATGGATGGAGCTCAAGCAATGATGAGGAATAAGATAATTTTCATTCACTGATCTTCAACATCATACATCAGATTTGTTTTTGTAAAATGACATCCAACAGAATCTAGTACACATCCCAATACATTACACATGCACTTATCTAGACATACACATGTCACACATAATTAATTACTAATACCCTTAATTTTATCTCCCCCTCTCAAACTAATATGTGGATCAACCACATTGAGTTTGTTCTTGAAGTTGCAAAAGGTAGATATAGGCAAGGACTTTGTGAAGATGTCACCAACTTGTGCTGAGGATGGTATGTAGCAGACTTTCATCTTTTTGTCTAGGATTAGATTTTGAATGTAGTGAACATCCACCTCAATATGTTTTGTTCTAGCATGATACACATGATTCTAGGCCAGTGTTGTAGCTCATGTGTTATCACACCATAGTATAAGGACATCAGGCAATTTGAATCTCATTTCTTTCAAAATCCGCATGATCCACTGGATCTCAGCACCCAGATTAGACAGTGCCCTATACTCAGATTCACCTGCTGGATCTATCCACAACCTGTTGTTTCTTAGAACTCCAGGTGATGAGAGAGTTACCCAAATAGACACAGTATCCTTCAGTGGATTTCCTGTCATTGGGATCAGCAACCCAGTTGGCATCAGTGAAGCCACGAAGAGAAAAATTGTCACTAGGTATGAAATGTAGTCCTTACTTCAGTGTGCCCTGTACAAATCTCAACAATCTCTTCAATGCTTGCCAGTGTTCAATGCTTCAAGCCTCAAAGTGTTCACGGTATATGCTATGCAAGGTTCTAGCATTTGTATATGTTGGGGTTGGATAGAGGTTCACCTTGATTAGGCCCCAATCGCTCCGACTCAAATTATTCACGCTATATATGCTATGTCGATGTCGGTAATTGTCAAATATTGTAGTGCTCCTATAACACTTTTGTATATGTTGGGGTTGGATAGAGGTTCACCTTGATTAGGCCCCAGCTGCTTTACTGCCACCATTGGTGTTGGACAAGGTTTGAGGTGCTCCAGGTTCAATCTTTTGAGCAGTTGTGATGCATAGTAGGATTAAGTTAAGTATAATCCAGATTTATTCCTTGTAACTTGCATTCCCAAGAAATGTTAGACAGGCCCTAGATCTTTGAGTGAGAATTTTGTGTCCAGCTGCTTGATGAACTTCTGAATCATGGAGGGAGAGTTCCATGTAAGAAGTATGTCATCCACATATACCAAAACAAACATAACCATATTATCCAGATAAAACATAAAAAAGGAGTTGTCGATATAGACTGTGTGAAACCCCACCTGACCATCTGTGATTTGAAAGCATCAAACCATGCCCTGGGGGCCTGTTTCAGGCCATATAAAGCCTTGTGCAGTTTGCATACATAATTAGGTCTAGTCACATCCACAAACCCTTCTGGTTGCTCTATATAAATTGGCTCCTGCAATGGGCCATTCAAGAATGCATTATTGATGTCTATTTGGTTCACATGCCAATCCATAGACACTGCCAGAGCTAAGATTATTCTAATTGTTGTTGACTTTGGAACATGACTGAAAGTCTCTGTGAAGTCTATACCATAGTTTTGACTATACCCTTTGGCAACTAGCCTTGCTTTATGCTTCATAACTGTACCATCTGGTCTCAATTTCAGTTTGAAAATCCACATATTTTCAACAATACTCTTTCCCTGAGGAAGTTTGACCAATTCTCAAGTTTTGTTATGCATAAGATCTTTGTATTCTGCTGACATATCATCCTTCCAATCTCTCTGACTGCAATGCTTGTGACACACTTGTTGGTTTAGTAGGAAAAGAGTGAGCATTATCAATAGCAACAAAATAGACTTTAGGCTTGAAAATACCACTTTTTTTTATCTAGTTTGCATATGGTGAGACATGGTTTGGGTAGTTTGAGGAGATTGAGGATTGGTAGGGTTCTGAGGTTGTGTGTTTGAAGCTTGAGAGACACTTTGTGACTGGTCATCTGTGTGACTTTTGGAAGTAGAGGGGGTTTGTTGTGGTGACTGAGTGTCATGTTGTGATTTCTGTGGTGAACCAGTGGTGGAACCATTAAAGGAACTAGTAGTGTGTGTTGGACTAGGAATACAAGTTACATCATCAGACATGGAAGCATTGGAATTAATTACCTGATTTGCAGGACTTACAGCAATGCCTTCACCAGTGGATCTACTTAGGATGCCTTGTTTCCCCTATGCCTGAGTTGATGAGAAGGTGGTAAGAGAGGAAAAGAAGGAATAATCATTAAGAATTTGTATGGAAGGGCCTTGAGTGAAACTTGAGAAAAAGGGAAGTTGGTTACATAAAAAATAACATTGTTGGAGATGTAGATTCTCCCAGTGTCATCAAGACACTTAAAACCCTTACGACAAGGACTGAGACCTAGATTGACGCATTTCTTTGTGTGAAACTGAAATTTGGTGGTTTGAAAGGGACTAAGGTTAGATACACAGCACATCCAAAAACTTTAAAAGTCTTATAATTAGGTCTAGTCTGAAGTAGACATTCTCCTGGAGATTTGTTTTTAAGAACTGGTGTAGGAAGAGTATTAATGAGGTGAACTAAGGCCTGAAAGCTGGGCCACCAGTACCTCAAGGGCATGCTGGCTTGAGCCAGAAGGGTAAGACCAGTCTCAACAATGTGTCTGTGTTTTCTTTCTGCCCTACCATATTGGGCATGATCTGTTGAAATAGTGTCCTAAACCCAATCGGGTTGGACCAGATCCGACCGGGTCGGATCATTTCTGCTATTTCTTTATGATTATACATATATAATAAATGGCTTTTATGTTTTCATATATTTGTTCTTTTAAAGAACCAGTTATGAATTATTATATGATAACATCCTTAGTATTAAACTGTGATAGAGAAACCATGATAAGCGATTATGGTTGATGAGATCTCTAATCACTTTAATTAGTTTGATACTTAAATGTCTCTAAGCTGATGTACTATTAAACAGGGCATTGATAGTACGAACATACTAGCACGTATTAGATATCTTCTATCTTTAAAGGCATGGATAGATCTCGTCAGTCGAAGTGTAGAGACACTTGGACTGTACGTGGACGTGTATTAGAGAATGCGTACGTTAAACTGACCCACTTACACTGTTAAGTGTCACACTATGTGACGTTTGTGTAATTATCCTTAGGACCAGAGTCAGCATGGCATCACGGTGTGGATTGTCATGCTTTGACACTATTAAGGTTTCCCCTAATCATGGGCCGATCATGCAGTAGTGATTGGGTATGATACTGAAGCATGCGGAGTATACATGTTAGGTCGTCTGGGAATCGCGTACCCTATGAATAGGGGTGAATATCCGAAAGGGCCTTCTTATAAGGAATGTCTTACTCTCGTGAATCTTTGCAAAGTGGAAGTAAATGTGTTACTTGGAGAGAGCATGATATCCGTATGGTTATTATTACAGCGATAGGATTCTATTTACACGCTAACCGAGCACATGAAAGGTAGTAGTCATTGCGTATTGACTCTTCCGATGATTGGGGGTCACGGACGTGTTGTTAGACGTTATCCGTGATCGTTAGAGGTGAAGGGCATTTTCGTAATTACGCCTTATGTCTACGGCCAACATATTCGGAAACCTATCGGTTCACACACATATGAACATCGAGTCGGATTAAAATGTGGTTATAGTTGATAACCGGATAAGGAAAGTTTTATCTCATACTATAAAGGTTATAGTGGTAAATTAATATGGTGGTATTTAATTATTATGAATAAATTAAATACAAGATATTAATTATGTTGATTAATTAAATATGTATATAGATACACAATTTCGAAAATATGTATATATGATATACATGTATTTTGTAAATTAATTAATCATAGTATTATATTAAATAAAGAATATTCATGAAGCCAATTTATGGTTAAAGATGGCGCAATTTCTAGTGTATTGGGATACATCTGAATTGTGCAATTTAATTAATAAGATTATCATAATATTAATATTGGCTATTAATTTATTTTGGAAAAATAGATTTATGGTAATAAGATAAAGATAGTCAATATTAGATATTGACAATATTTTGGAAATATTTAATATAAAATATTAAATTAAATGAGATAAATCAATCAAAGGATTTTCCTTATTTAATTAGGAATGTTTTATTTCTCATCAATCTACTAGAAACTAATCCTAATCAGATTAGGAGCTAGATGGGGAGCCACCTACTATTATAAATAGGGAGGCTTGGCTAGCTCTTTTGTACACCATAATTCCAAGAGCTAATTGTTATTGTGAAAAATAAGAGAGCTTCTTAAAAAGAGATTATAGAGAGAGAAAAGGTCGACATAGCAATCGAGTTTTTCTAGTAGCAATCATTGGCGGGATTCCGGCGAGGTGCTCGTGTGGATTACTGGTACATGCCGGACACTTGGACGGCTCGCGCACAGCTACTCCTATCGAACGGTCAAATCGTCGATCTTTTAGATCAACCAAGGTAGTATTACCGTCCTCTCTCTTATATGTTTATTGTTTAAACGGAGACGATCTTGGATCGGGATATCAAATTTTAAATTCCGCTGCGCTACTCGATCGATTGATTTCCTAACATGATCATGATGACAAGGGTGTCTAAAGATGATTCCTTCGTGGTAAAACACTTGGAAGGATCTGTACTCACCTCCCCAATCAGACTGAAGACACTTAATTTTGACAAAAAACTGAGTTTCCACCAGAGCCTTAAACTTTTGAAAAGTACTAAAGGTCTCAGACTTGGATTTCAGTGGTATATCCAAGTGTGCCTAGTGTGATCATCTACAAAATGCACATAATAAGTATAGCTTTCTACAGATTGAATGAGTGCAGGGCCCCACAAATCTGTGTGAACAAGTTCAAAAGGTGCAGTGGCATGAGAATCAGACAGAGGATGAAATAAATTGTGTGCCTTACCAAATGACAAGATTCACAAAAGGAGAAAACACCAACAGTTTTGACATTACAACCATTCAAAATAGTAGTTAGAACATGATTTGAAGGGTGACCAAGTATTCTATGCCACACATCAAGGCTAGAATCAGAATTATTACAAGAGATTGAGTTTTTGGAACATAAAAAACAAACTGAACCAGATTGGTGTGATGGGAGTTCTGATCAGTGGCTTCAAGTTGATGGATCTTGTAAAGGCCATCCTGAAGTTGACCCCTGAGAAGCATTGTCCATGTATGCTTGTCCTTGACAAAACAAAACAAATCATCAAATTCAATAGACACAGGATTATCATAAATAAGTTGAGAGATACTAAGAAGATTTTTTGTAATCTGTGGAATATGAAGGATATTGTGTAGGTGTATAGAGACATGTGGTGTGTGGAGAAAAGAATGACCAACATGTGCTACTGGTAATTTCTCACCATTGCCTACAGTCAATGTGTCATTACCATTGTAGTTGGAGTTAATGCTCATGTTCCCCATATTTGTTGTGACATGATTTGTTGCTCCACTATCCAAGTACCAAGAATGATCAGAGACTGTGCTTGGAGTAGCAATAAATGCTGAGTTTTGTTTGTGATGTGATCTGTGACCGAATCAGATCTGAAAATGCCCGAGGACTTGACTGAAGGCATCAATAAGATGAGCACCGCGACCCTTGGCTAACCTGTAGCCAAAAACCTTGGTATAATGGACACCCACAAGGTTCGCTCACAACCTCGATAAGTCCCGTTTGGAATCCACCAAACAACGGTTTGAAATCCACCAAAACCAACGTGAGAAAACTCACCAAAGCTTAAAAGCTTCAAATATAATATATCTCAAAATTTGTCTCCCTTCAAAAGATTACAACTAAAGCCTTTTTATAGGCTAGAATAAAAGACATAAACTACTCCCAAATCAATGTGGGACAAACTTATTTAACAAAAATAAAAATAAATAAATACTAATAAAATTCTAATAAAATCTTCCACGGAAACAATGTGGGATAAATGATAACGTAAGTGGACTCCAAGCCAAAACGTCTCATCTTGGATCACATCATTCCCTCCCGGTTGGAAAGGATTCGACCTCGAATCAGAAGGATGTCGTAGAAAGCAGAAACAAGGACAAAACAGGCCAAACCAATAACAAACACCAATGAGATGCCTGGATCAAATACAAGGCGTAAATACGGCTTCCAATCACTAGAACGTCGAGCTGATGATGAATACATCACCAAGGAAACCAATGAATAGTAATGTTGCGAGTGCTCAATGCAAATAATGTTCTTTGGAGCAGCAACATAATCATAGGGATGAGAATTTGGAGAAACCGCAAAAGGATCAATGAAAGTGTGCTCCGGTTTTCCGCCAATGTCTACCGGAACAAGAACATCCATAGGCAATGTAGGGCCTGGAGTGGGTAGATCAAATAACTCAGGGTGGACCTCAACTGGATGATCATCATGTGCCTGAAAAGAAGACACAATAAAACTCGAGCAAGTAGTCGGTGAAGTAGGACCAACTTCACCATTTGCCTCGGGGATCGCCTTTGCCACGATCGACTCTTGGACTACCTCCACTAATTTTGCTCCAACAACCACCTCCTCTCGAGTGCTAACAATCTCCCCGGTGTCCTCTACAATCTTCTGAGGGATACTAACATTCACCTGGTCGTCCGTAGGTGACGTCTCACGTAAATTACGTATTAGATTAGGGCAATCATAATAGTGATGATCACTCCCATGACAATGACCGCAATAAACAGAAAACAGCTCTGCAGAAGTCTTCTTAACCATATCTGTACCACCACGTGTACCTCTATTACCACGATTACTTCTACCACTGCGGTTATCTCTACCGCCACGGGTAGATTGCTCAGTTACTCCCTTCAACATATTCTTCATCTCATCCATCATATCATCAAACCGTCGTTCTATCATCTCCAAATTCCGATTCATCATATCATCAAAACGTCGTTCCATTTTCTCTAAATTTTGACTCATCATATCACCAAAATTTCAAAAATAGATATCCATAGGACCCTTCTTTAACATTATTCAATAGCTCCAAAATAACCAAACAAGAATATTTGGCAAGCATTTTTTTTGGGGTTTTTTTTTTTTTTTTCAGAGAGATGTACTAGAAATCACGGGTGTGATAAAAATCACAGCTAGGTATAAATCCTTCGTCCATAAGCAGGGGGTTTTTTTGGGAGTTGGTTTGCAGAATCACACCAGAAAAAGTAAAATTATAAATAAAATTAAAAGAAGAAAGAATACTACCGTAATTCTCTTTTTGCAAAAGGAGATTTATAGCTAAGACAAAGTCAAATAGCGGCTGGGTTGTTGGACGATTTTTTTTTTTTTTTGATGATAAAAGTAGGAAAATAAGATGAATGAACAAAGGCTGGAAATTCGCTAGTAGCAATTTGCAGGGATTTTTTTTCTGTTTTTAATAACTAAAAATTGATGAATAAGGAGAAGTACAGGCAACGCTAGGATTTTTTTTTTTTTTGGTTGGAACAATAATAACATGAACGAGAAGAACTGGAATTTTTTTTTGATATTGAAATGAAAAAAATATGCAGAAAATAAAAGGGATATTTGGATACCGTCAGAACCTTGCTCTGATACCAACTGATGTGATCCGTGACCGAATCAGATCTGAAAATGCCCGAGGACTTGACTGAAGGCATCAATAAGATGAGCACCGCGACCCTTGGCTAACCTCAACCCTTAAAAACCTTGGTATAATGGACACCCACAAGGTTCGCTCACAACCTCGATAAGTCCCGTTTGGAATCCACCAAAACCAACGTGAGAAAACTCACCAAAGCTTAAAAGCTTCAAATATAATATATCTCAAAATTTGTCTCCCCTCAAAAGATTACAACTAAAGCCTTTTTATAGGCTAGAATAAAAGACATAAACTACTCCCAAATCAATGTGGACAAACTTATTTAACAGAAATAAAAATAAAAATAAAAATAAAAATAAAAATAAAAATAAATACTAATAAAATTCTAATAAAATCTTCCACGGAAACAATGTGGGATAAATGATAACGTAAGTGAACTTCAAGCCAAAACGTCTCATCTTGGATCACATCAGTTTGCCTCCACTGCTATTGTTGTTGGCAGTTGTCCCCTGAAAATCATGTTCAAACCTATGCCAACAATCAATGACTGTGTGACCATTCTTACCACACAGTTGACATGTCATCTTTGGACTTGATCTAGCACCACCTCTACCACCTATATTTCTTCCACCTCTATTAACCTCTTCTGCCTCTATTGTTACCTTGAGATGGATTGTTGTTACCGTTTCTATTTTGAGGCCTCCCAGAACCATAAGCAGTCAAGTGAACAGAGGGGTTAGATTGACCAGTCACTGCTCCATTTGTCAAGTTGATAGTAAGATTGAACATTGCCATAAGTCTCTCATGTGTCAACAACTGAGACTGGAATTTAGGCCATGCAATTGAACCAATCCTTGAGGTAATGTTCACTATCACTGCCTTATAATCTTTATCCAAACCGCATAATGTGGCCAATATCAGTTCTGATTTGGATACAGGGTATCCAGCTTCTGCCAAACTATCACTGTACGACTTCATTTGTGCCAAATAATCACTCATGGATTTGCTACATTTCTCAGATTTGGTAAGAGCACTCTTAAACTCCAACATTCTTGCTTCAGATTGACTATTAAAGAGTGTCTCACATGTGGTCCAAATCTCATTGGATGTGCTACAACCTATCACTTCAACTAGAGCTTGCTCAGTCATAGAACTTAGAAGCCATCCCATTAGCAATTGATCCACAATATCCCACTCATCAGTGGCCGGATTCTGGAAACCAGTATATAGATTTGTGTTTGGAGGTCTAGGTGTGGTCCCAAACAAGAAACCATCCAACTTATGGCCCTTGACAATAGGTAAGATCGTATACTTCCATAACATGTAGTTATCTCTTGTGAGTTTTACAGTACAGGTATGATTTAAGTGCCCTTGGAAGGGAGATCCTGTGTTACTCAGTGTGCTTGGAGATGGTGACCGGAGAAACAAAGGAAAAGTTGGTATCGTAGGTGGTATAACAGTACCTGACATATACGGGAGGAATGGAGGTCCAGAAATGTTTGAAGTAGAAAACATGAAGCCCGGGTAAGGAACTGATCCGAAAGTAGCTCGATACTGAGAAAATGCACCCAGATCTGCTGTGGTGACGGTGGAGCTAACATTGGCCGAAATCGGAGTAGTGTTTTCCGGTCCAGTGCTTCCATGGCTTCCTTCAGCGATTGGTGGTGCCAATGACGGAGGCGTTAAGGTCCCGGTAATCATGACGCAAGTCTAGAAGCTCCGATACCAAGTTTGAATTAAAGGAAATAACAGAAAATCTCCATGGATGGAGCTTAAGCAAAGATGAGGAAGAAGATAATTTTCATTCACTGATCTTCAACGTCATACATCAGATTTGTTTTTGTACAATGACCTCCAACAATCTAGTACACATCCCAATACATTGACACATGGCACTTATCTAGACATACACATGTCACACACAATTAATTACTAATACCCTTAATTTTATCTGAGGTAATGAGTTCAAATTCTGCTCCAAACACAAGTCTTCCACACAAAAACTAAAAACAAACAAAAACGTATTGAGGTATGTACAATATTAATAATCTACCCAAAAAAACTATACGATATATTGAGATATATATAATATTAATTATTTATCAATCGGCTTAAGTTTTTTTTGAAAGATGGTAATTCAACATGTGATTCCTCTGATTACTTTTTCTTCAATCTTTTGGGGGTGGATTCTCTATTTAAATTATCTATTTGCTTCTTTAGGGATTAGCACTATGTTCATTAGAAGCTTCCAAAGGGGTGCTTTTTCCCTGGTATAGACGTATACATCCATTCATTCTCGTATTTAAACCGTCTGTCTTCACCACACAATAACTTCAAAGTATAGGATCCATAAAATTCTGTCTTCTTTCAACCATGGATCTTAATGGGTTATTTCTTTTTTCTTTTTTTTTTTTTTTTTTTTTTTTGAGGGTGTGGATCTTAATGTTTCCATTTGTCTAACAACTGTTACTGATGTCATCTGGTAATTACTTTTATTTTCCTTTCAAATATTATATAATTATTATAATGTATGTATATGCCATAGTTAGATGTTGAGGGGGCAGGACCCGGTCGGTGGATAATGTTTTTAATTATTTTTGACAATGATATGAAAATGTTATTTTTCTAATAAAAAATTGGTGTTGGTATATGTTTTATTAGTTGTGGATAGAGCATGGCCGGAGAAATCATTAGTTGTCTTTTGTCACGTTTATTAGGTTTTCATTTTTGTCATATTGTTGTCATATGACTTACTAAAGAAAACATTATTAGACTTATTCATTGAATAGCTCTAGTTTTAGTTTTATCATTCTACCCTTAAAAAAAAGTTTTATCTACCCTTAATTTTATCTATAGTAGAAAATTTGATGTATTTATTCTTGGATAGATATTATGTTAATTAAAAAAACGTGTATTTAAAAGTATAAAATAGAGTAATCTTTAATAGGATATCCGATTCGAGTGCTCTTACATGCACATCATAAAATACATAATTCGCCATTGATTCTATTTTTATAGAGATTTTGATTGATTTACAATGAATAAAGGTTCTATAAAACTAAAAATTTGTTATTAGAGGCTTTAAAAATATAAAATTCCTTAAAAGAAATTGATGCAAGTATTTTAAGTATCAACAAGTTGCTTGAAATAAGGTTATTGTTTTGTTATTTTGGACATTATTACAAGTATAAAAATGAATTAATTAAAATAAAAGAGTGCAGTCCTTCTTGTGACCAGTTTGTCGACTCCCAAGTTCCAAAACAATAATCTCAGCATTATTGCACCGAATTTAAGAAAAATAAAAAGAAAGGACAAAACTTTAAATTAGTGATAATATATAGAATATGGTGATATTGTGTAGAAAATTACATTTCTTGATAACGACTAAAATCTACTTTATTTTTCTTAACAATAATGACAAGGATAAGGATAAATTTGTCTTCACAAAAGCTAAGACAAATTTTGTGACTCAATTGTAAATACCTATGTATATATGTCACATATTGTTACATATATAGCTGATATCATATCATGTTGCTTCATTACATCATCACACATGTGTTGTGACATATCATTTTGTTTTCCTTCATAGGTGAGTTTTCATTTGCAACATGCAACTTACCGCGACAACACATAACAATGTCACATTCAACATATCTAATGAATTTTTCAAAAACTTGTTAATTAGGTGTTTAATGTGTAATTATCTAAGCTCTCTAACAGCTTAAGTTTTTCAGGAGCAATGGTGGTACCTGAACATGAGGGCCTAAGACCGAGGGACAATATTTGCTTAGTATCTCTATATGGAGTGAAGTGGGAGATGTGTAATTTGAACCACGCAGTTTATATTCCGGGATGTGTGATCTAAACCACAGAGTTTATATCCTGGATATAAACTGTTTGGGTTAGATCACACATCCTGTCACTTCACGGAGATACCGCCTCACGAGTGATATTCTACCAATATATCTCAAATCAAGAGGTAATTATTAAAATTTTCTTCATTAAAAAAATGGTAAGCAACGTGGAAAATACTTGTGTGGTGTCTACACACGTGTGTGAGATATCGTCTGAAGACATATGAATCACATAATTTTATTATATATTTAAACAGTGTGATTCTGATCGTTTTATTCATTATTTTACCTCAAAATCTCTTCTCTATAGAAGTATTTCCCGGCAAAATGAACAACTTTAATAATAAGGGACATGAATTGACAGTTTAATTAGCTAATAAATACACCTATCATTCAATCAAATCACTTCTAAGATAGGTGCCCTTCAAAACTTAATACCTTTTTTTTTTTTTTACAAAAGTCAACTTCACATTTTTTTTTTTTTTTTATAAAACAAAATGACCATGAAACAATTCATAGGTAGTGTAATAATTTAGAGCATCTTTAATGATCTATGTAAAAAGTTTAAAAATCATTACAAATGCTTCACAACCATAGTGGGAGTAGTGATTAGGAGAGAAATATTATATGTAGATAATACAAAAGGTTGATAGGTGATGACGCGGAAAGTTTTTTTTTTTTTTTTTTTTTTTTTTTTTTTCGGAAGAGGTTTATGTGTAGTGGTAAAAACGTTTATATATACTACCTGAGAAAATGTTTATGTAGTAATGAAATCGTGATATAATGCTTTTAAAAGATTTATGTGAAGAATATGTTTATGGAGAAAAAATTTAAAAAATGATGACATTATACAGTCATGCATGTTTTGTAAGGTCCACGACCAAAAATACTCTTAAGTAGTTACTGGATTCAATTCAATACGGTTCAAATAGCGTCATTAAGTCTAAGTTCTAAAACGTTACGGGTGGTGTCATTGTCGATTACTAGACAAAACTAAATATCAAACGTTACAGGTGATGTCAGATTGAATAACACAGTGTCTCTACACGAATAGAGTGACTATGTAAACCACACAGTGTCTCCTGACAAATGAAGTGACTATGGGGTGGGTGGGGTGAGGGGAGGTTAGTGAGACAATCAATTCATAATGAAAAAGACGTTTAATTTCATTGAGTAGCCTCATGGGGCAGTAGTTACATCTTGTATAAAAATCTCCAGACACCAAAATCTGGATTACACTTCAAGATCAAAATCCAAGACACAAAAACTTTAAGACAGCTGTAAAAAAATTTTAAAAAAAATGCATCAGACAACATTTGACACTACTCCATAACAATCTATGGTGCAATACCAAGCCTTGGTTCAAAACAAAAACCAGTAAACATCTGCAACGGAAACCGTTTCGATACGGGACACTTCGGTGACCATTTCCAAAGTTTCATATCCACATCAAACACAAGAAGTGCAGGTGATCCATAGCTTTGGATGTAAATAAGGTTGTCTGTACCACTACAAGCAAAAACATCATGAAACTCACCAAAACCTTGAAAGAACTTGTGCGGCATTCGCGTGATTTCTTGCCAATCTTTCCCTTTTAAAACCCATATACCAATACCCTTTATGATATCAGGCCTATCTACCTTACCAATCCCACCTACCAATATCAGTTTTTCTTTCAAGTTCATCAACCGTCCACACGTAAGAGAACATGGTGCCGGTACGAAGCTTCGCATTAGTGCACCGTGTGGCAATCGGTTAGACATGTTGTAACTTATAAGCCCGTGTCGACTTTCTCGACCTGCACCACCAAGTGAGTACACTAAAAAGTATAGAACACCATTGCATATCACACTCTCGTCTCCACCTCTCCAACCGGTCAAAACATCCGTCAAAGGCGTGGTCCATTCGGTATTCACGGAATCATATACGTGAATAGACAGATCCCACTGAAAGAAATTTTCAGGGATTTGTTTAGATTTAACAACTGTGATTCTATAATCATGTGAAACACGGTTAACTGATAACGCCAGAGCACTATAATCCGAGAATTTCAACCCCGGAGGATCTTTTATCCTCTTAAAGAGTCCAGTGACTGGATTACACACATATAATTCAGTCCTACTATCATTATCCATGAAAGCAACTAAACCACAAGACGAAGCAATAGACCAATTCGAGGTACGAATACAAGGAAGCTCAATGCCGTACCATTTCCGAAGAACAGGATCATACGCGTATCCAACCGGTTCATCACTGCAAGTAAACATGAAATACCAAGGCTTTTGTGGTATGTCCTGTGACATATGAAACCTTCTTGAACTTACTAACTCGTTCCATCTTTTGCATACGCAACCTGCCCTGAAAACACTAGCTATAGGAAGATACAATAATATCCGTTCTAGAAGATCGTCCGGTAATATTAGATCTAACGAAACAACGGTATCTTCTGCATTGGTGTTGGTGTTGTCATCGTTGTTAACCTCAGCTGCTACTCTATGATATTCCGCAATGTCCCACGCCACGTCACTGAAGCAATGACTCACCCATGAAATTTCCCTTTCCATGATTATCTGAATCAAACACATACTCTAGTCAATTACAGTAAGGGCGGGGGGTTATCATGTTATCAATACCATTTGAATACAAATCTGTAAATCAATCCTGTATTTTTTTCAATTCTGAAAACATGAAGATTCCATTAAACAATTAAAGAAATCTGACAGAAGAAGCTTTGAAAGAGCATAAAAGCACATAATTAAGAATATCAAATACAAAATACTTGGACAATATTCTCAATTTATGAAAAACATTCTGCAGATTGAACAACAATCATTAACAATTAGAAAGTAATTTTAAAATATAACACAAATCACCTTCCTGCTAAATACAAACTAAAGCAAAACCATTCATTTTGGTTACCACCAGAACAACATTCAGCATCAAATTGAACATTTATCAAAATCCAGATTATCCCAATAATCCAAAAATCATTAAATAACAATAATAAAATTAACATACAACAATTTTAATGCTTATCAATCACACCTCTTCAAACAAAATGTTAGGTAAACAAGCATTTTAAAATGAAAAGAAAGGCAAATCAATCAAAAGTTTTGAAATAAAACAGCAAAAATGCACAAATCAATTAGCAAAAAAATCCGACACAAAATCCCAATTGAAAAAGCAACCAGATCTTAAAAGCCCAGAAAAAATAGGAGCTCAAGAATCAATAAAAATCATACCTTTTCGATAATCAACAAAAGATTCAGAAGGAAAATGGTGAATCAAAAGGCTGAAACAGAAGAACCATCTAATAAGGAAGAAGGGGGAAAATGAATGGATCTTTTTTTTTTTTTTGTTTGGTTGTGTGTGAAAAAATAGAAATAGGTAGGGGCAGTATAAATGGGCGTTCGTTACAAAAGAGAGAAGAAAAGAAAATTAACAAACTAGTGGTGAAAGATTGACAGCTGACAAAGAGCAGGCGAGAAGGGGGATGGGACGAGAGCCATTGTTGGTTTGTTTGTTAGGTTGTGTGAGGTGTTGGTGGTGGGGGAAGGGGCTGATTTTTTATAGTGTTGTTTTTTATATAGTGTTGTATAGTGTTGATTTTTTTATGTAGTGTTGTTTTTTTATAGTGTTGTTTTTTTTATAAAAAAATGTTGATTTTTTATAGATATAAATCCGTACACTTTAATCGATGTCGGTAGTTACCTTTAATCGATGTTCGGTAATCGACCGCTCGCTCCCCGCTTCCCGAAGTTTCGGTGTCACCATCTTCCAACCGAGACTCATCATCTTCGACACAACGTCTTGCATCCCGTGCTCGGCTCGTACCCAATCTTGACACAACATTTGCTTCTCTAAATTTGTGGGATGAAGAGAACATCTTTTGTTGTTAATCACATATCCTGCCATGCTGAAACATCGTTCAACATTGACGGTCGAAACAGGGCAACTTAAAAACTCGACCGCTATCATTGATAGTACTGGATATTCTTTGGCATGTCTCTTCCACCACTTCAATAAGTCAAAACCGAAATCATAGGTATGATCGGTTTCACAGCCTTCAAATGTTGTGCTTAAATATTTTGATATCTCTGTACGTTGATCGGTTGACGTCATCGCTCCCTTCTGTTTTTTCGCGTTCATTCTGTCCAGAACTTTTTTAAGTCCCCGCAGGGCACTGCCGGGGTTAGTAGAAGCACTTGCGGATGGATTGGGAACCACGTCGTTTCTCAATCCATACATACGCTCATATTCAACAAACAAAGTGTTTAATAAATTCTCAACTCTCTCTACTTCAAGTTTATAATCTACCGGAGGCACACCATGAATATCAGACAAAGCATCATAGTAAGCACTTAACATGTTAGACAAACCTAACGATCTTAAACGAGGGTCGAGAATAGAAGAAATGAGATAAGTGTCGGGAATATACGCAAATACGTACTTATTCCATTTCTCTTTCATCGGCCCTAAAGATTGAAATAATACGGGGTCATGTTCCAATGTTTCAAACTCGGCGGTTATTTCTACACTAGCGAGCAATACTAAATGTGCGGTGGGTTCATAACATTTTGAAAACAACTCGGTATATTTTGGTGGGGGTAGGGTGTGGGTGGGGTGAGGGGGTGGGATGGGTGGTAGGGGAAAGGGTAGGGGAGTGGGTGGAGATGCAGCTTAGATGTTACTTTGTGACCGAGCTATATATACGGAATGAATGGACAATCTGTTTTTCCAAATTAACAAATAGAATGTTTTTTTAATTGTTTTTGAATATTCTTAGCACTTGCCCTAAATATTGTAAATAGTTAAAATTTTCAATATTTAAGATATAAAAAGAAAATAAATAGTTCAAATTTTTTTTTGTAAAATATAAACTATGTAAAATTTTATATATGTAATGCATTCACTCAAATTATGTAATAAAGAACTTGACGTATTTTATCTTGGATAGAAATTCTTATACTAAAAATATAGTTGTATTTGGAACATTAAAATCGAAATTCCGTTAAAAGTGTCTAATGCAAATACTCTTAATTAGGTAATAATGAAAGTGGGTCGGGTCCAATTGGGTCAAGATATGGGCCTTGGTTTGGGATGGTTTTTAGGTGATAACCTCACGTGGGAGTTACGAGATATGGTCTAATCTGGATCATACAGCTGATTCATATTGCACTCTTAATTAGGTGATAATGAAAAATGGGTCGGGTCCAATTGAGTCAAGATATAGGCCTTGGTTTGGGATGGTTTTTAGGTGATAACCTCACATTGGAAATTACAAATGTGATGTAATCTGAATCATACAGTTTAAATTCAAAATGAAAAACTGTGACACATATTGCACCACATCATGGAACTCTTTACGTGGACTTACCATATGGTTTGACTCATGTTTTGGATGAGCGGTTGCAGTGACGGCCTCAGGAATTTTTTTCAGTGATGGTCAAATTCAAAAAAAAAATTGTTTAAAAAAATGCATCAACTTACGAAAAGTTGAGTGAGGGCCATGCACCCCCCCCTTTCTACACTGGGTCCGTCCCTGGCCGGTTCCCTGCTATGATAGCTTTAGATAAGTAATCAGAGGATCTTGTAGAATGTAGATAAGAAATTCTATTGTGGTGGCTTCTATTTACAATCACATGAAAATAATACGTATAAGAGTTATAGGGTTTTTATGATTTTTTTTTTTTTTTTGAGAGGGTGTATTGTTTTTTTTAAGTATGTATGAAACATATAAAAGACTTTTATGTGTTATTTCTCCTTTCAAGCACTCTTCGGTGTGTTTGGACTTCAATAAATTTTACTTATACACAAAAATAAAAAAAAAAATATATTGGACACCATCTTGGCTATTAACTAAGATCGTGATTTCGTCTTGGTTACCGACTAATATTGAGATACATTGTGCTAACTTGACTAGTGAGTGATACTGTGATGCCATTTTGGCTAATGATTGATATTGTGATACTCGTCTTAGCTACTGATTGATATTGTGATACAGTGTGCCAATTTGGCTAACTGTTACAGAGGGTCTATCGGGCGTTGAATTCATCGGTTGAGAAAGCATCGGGTTAACAAACTTGGTCAATGACCTTATCCCAAATTGTCTTGGTCAAACATGGTTAGAAGGTATAGCCAAGTGAGACTTAATGACCTAACGGATTTTTGGGACATTTACATACTAAGTAACTGTGTATATGTATTTCGGTATTTGAGTGTGATATTGCTATATTTGATTATGAGGTTCTAATATAGTCAAAACGATCCTTACCTGACAATAAACGCTTATATGTTACTATTATTATACTATGTATACGTGCTTAAATGCTAATTGTAATTGCAATTAAAATTAGCTTCACCCTATGCATACACTGAATATATTTCATTTATTGGTGTCTCTCTACATATATGTATGTACATATGCAACATTATTTATCTATCCTCTCTTTGTTTTTTATATTTCATTTTATGTTTATAGTATTAGTTTTACAACAAATGTTCAATTTTTATTTAAGTTATTTAATTATCAATGAATTTGTGTCAATTACATGCACCATATTTTCTTAGGATATGCTAAAGGACAGTGGATAAATTGGATAATTTATAGAATATACCATTCCATTTATTGAAAGATATTAGTGATACTTACCTTTTTTTTATAGGGGTAGTGATACATATTTTTTTTAAGAAAGATTTTTTATTAAACCAAGTCTGCAATAGCGACAAAAATTACATTCTGTGGAGGGTCTGTTCCTCAAACAACACGATCAATATGATCTAATCCGTGTCTAGGCAATAAGTACGTCGAAAGATTGTCGATACGCTTGACAAAGATACATATCCTAAATCAAAAAAATTAAAATTAAAATTAAAATATCAATAAAAGATTATGAATTTGATTCTGAACGTCTAAAATATAATTTTACTTGTTTTTGTTTTTTTTGTGCATGCAATAGACAATAGTGACTTCATCAAAGATAATGGGATCCAATTATTTTATATGCATATTTATTTTGAGTTGGTTTAAGCTTTTCATCCAATTGGGTTGCTTTACCTAACTAATATATGTGGTTCTTTTTAATTTTGACAATTAATAACTAAATCTTTTGTGTAATCTTCACATGATGGGTGACAGAAATTTTTCGCTTTACCCTCAACCAAACCGTCCACAAGCACATATTTTCTAGGTATTATTATTACACTTTTTCTTTCTTTCTTCTCTCTCTCCCTCTATATATTATATCTTATATATCTATAAAGAATTAAGTAGATTGCTTCACAATTGGATACGTGGGAACCTCCTGAATTGATTTTTTTTTTTTTTAAATAACAGTTTTTTTTTCTTCGGTTATCTTATATCTATAAAGAGCTAAGGTGGTTGCTACACAATTGTCCACGTAGCAATCTCCAGAGTTGACACGTGGCATTTTTTAAATTTTTTTTTTAAATAGCAGTTTTTTTTTTTTTTTCCTTTAGTAAAAACTGGAATTTCGGTTAGCGTTATATAGAAACCGAAATTTATTGTTCGATTCTCCGTTATATAAACCGAACCAAAGTGTATATTTCGATACGGTTCATTTTTAGTACATCCAACAGACAGTGCGATTTCAGTTTTAAATTTCAATCAACCAAAATTTTTTGATTCGATTTCGACACAATAATTGAATAAAACCGTGTGTTTTTTTAAATTATCAAACGTGTACCGTTAGTAGTTTATGCAGAAAAGGGAAAAAAAGTAAGACCCACGGATTTGAATTTTTTTTTCCTTCGGTAAAAACCGGATTTTGAGACTATGTCTAGAACAACCACAAAATATCAATAATAACAGCCATACAAATATTTAGTTGAGATTTCATTACCTATATCAACTATATATAGGCACCAATCTAGTATGTTAAATTCAGTGACCGTTCAACTTTATCGGAATAACATTTATTCCTTATAATTGAATTTGTCCATTAAATCCTAACATTTAATTGAAAACATGTTGTTCATAAGAACCGAAACATGATAATATTTATTTATTTCCTTTATTAGTCTACCATATTCAGAATACCATAAAGCAAATGTTGCAACGTTTGCTTCACCTTTCATATCTTAGTATTGATATACCCGGATTGGAATGGGGCCCTGTTCATCCATATTGGGCCTACAATCTTGGCCCATCAACACAGATAATGGGCTTCTACCTCCGCTGGCCGCTGCCACCAAGCTTCTTCTGGCCGCTGCCACCAAGCTTCTTCTAGCCGCTGCCACCAAGCTTCTTCTAACCGCTAGCTACAAACCGGGGCCTATCCGCCAACAGTAGGCCGGATCATGTCCGCCAACAGTAAGCCGGACCCATTCTCTCCATGTGATTCCTACCTATATACTTAAGGCACAACCGAGTCCGCTGCTCAGATATACTTCTCGCTACTCGTTGCTCGTCAAGCTTATCCAAATGGCCAATCCAAATGTGGCAACACTTTACAAACTGGCAACACTTTACTGACTAGATAGGACACTTGTATTGCATGCATGCTAACTTAGCTATGTATTCTAAGTTGTCTTATCGATGAACGAGTGAACCGACTTACTTTTTTAGCCTATATATATGGGATCACATTGTAATAGAAAGAGAGGACTCTCATCAAGCTTTAACTATAAATCTTATGCAAGCAGAAACTCTGCCAACTTGTCGACTGATTAACTTGTTCATCTTATAAACTGATCCGCCAGCCTTGTTCTTACTCGCCACCCTAATCACACCGGAGAAATTATTCATATCAGCCTTATGTCCTCAAGATAAACATTGTTACCGCAAATCTGGTGTTCCACGCAACATCAGTTGGCTCCGTTACCGGGAACATCATCATCATTCAGCATTCGAGGGCTACTTACTCCACCACAAAGACGACTTCACGGTGTCTCAGGCGAAGTCATCATCATCTACAGCCTGTCGATCAACTTGCACAGAGGAGATCATCAACTTCATTGCAAACTCACATTTGAGTCCATATAAAATACCCAGGTTGATTTACGCATCTTTTCGCCGGTTTCAGATCTTCGAGTAAGGAAAGATCGGTCATCTTTTAGTTGTAAATAGCCTGGGAGATACAAACAGTTGTTACCTTATATTCCTGAGTCAGAAAAATACCCGCCCAAAAATCATAAGTCATGGCTGGCGGGAAAAACATGAACCCTGCAACACCGGCTAAGGCGACCAATCGGGGACTGCCACGTGGAGCGAGCACGCCCCGTGGAGAGGCTAGCCGAAGGGTTATGTCAGATGGGGCAGATGTCAACCCTGCCCTCACAACCGACATGCGAGCATACATACGGGAAAGGACTAAAGCCCGTGAAATACACGAGGAAGCGGTTAGGAAAAGCAAGGGAAAAGGAATCGCGGGGACGTCCAACCCAACTAACGAACAAGAAGCTATTTTAGCCGGGGGAACTCCCCCACAACAAGATACATATAAAATAGCATTGCAAGCGCACATGAAATATGTTGAAGAAATGCGGGAAGGAAATGCACTACTCATTGCAGAAGGATTACCTCCTCGGTCAATCCGTAAATTCAACCCTCCTCAACCCGCACAAACCGAGATTCAGCCCACATTCATTCCTCCAAAAACGGTTCGACCACAGCGATCAGAAATAGAGGAGAGTAGTCATGCAACCTCACATCCTAGAGAGGGTAGGAAATCTGCACTTGGTAGACTGGGGCCCGCGATCGACGATCGCGGTGCAGCCCCAGTGCGACCAAGGAACACTCGGCGAGTTCGCACCCGCTTGGAAGGACAGGGGGACTCGGAAGTTGAAGAAAGTTATGTTGCGCTCCCACCTCAACCCCCAAATCAGGAAGAGATGGGCATCATGAAAAAACAGATAGAGGAATTACAGAAAGGAACAAAGGGTGTTAAAACGGTTCCGACGTGGGGAACAAGTGTGCTTCATCCCAGCATACTGAAAGCGGCTCCAAGGGGAGGAACTCACTATCCCAATTTCATAAACTACCACGGAGCAACAGATCCTCTGGATTGGCTATCCGCTTTTCAAAGCAGAATCGGTTGTGTACCTCTAGCGACGAGGCTTGGTGTATAGCATTTGTGGGATCAATGCAAGATCGGGCGCATCATGGATCCGCGCCTTCCTCCCGGATCGATTTTATCATGGGATGACCCGATCAACAAGTTTATAGCGAGAATTCAAGTCGGTGGGGGACCTAAAAAGACGCATATCGACCTACGAGGTCCGACAAGGCGACAAACAGAGGGTACTCGCAGCTATTATGAGCGGTTTTACAAAGTGTATGAGGCCGACCAGGGGTATAGCAGATAACGTTGTCATGAGTAGTTTTGAAACAAAGGTTGAAGCCGGGGTACTTGAAGTCTTATTTCGCTTTGTCACCACCAACGAACCTACAAGAGATGTTGAGCTCGACTAGGAAGTACATTGCAACTGCGGGAAACGAAGGAGCGTCTTCGACCAACAAAGGCAAACGAGAGGGCCGAGCGTAGCCCGCCAAGAGACACCCGCGAGAGGGCGGATAGGGAAATTAAGAAACCCGAAAGATTTAAGGAAGAGCATTTCACGCCGCTCGAATTTCCTATTCCCAAGTGTTGAATGAAATCGAGAGACGAAATACCCGAACCATACCCAATGGTTCCCGACACGCGCCGCGATGCATCCAAATTTTGTGGCTATCACGGGGATAAGGGTCACACTACCGATGAATGTATCCAATTCAAACGAGCAATAGAGAAGTTGCTCGCTCGCGGACACCATGATCACCTCAAACTTGATACCGGTGGACCAGATAGGAGGAATCAGCAAGCTCGTCAGTTCGATAGGAACATTAGAATGATAACCGAGCCTCCTCCCACTAACAATCAGATTAAGAATCGCATCGGCTCCATCAACAAACATGTGGAGAAGCCCGTAGTTTTGCGAGGGAGTGAACGCCCCTTGCCTTTACTCGAAGTGAGCTAGTGACCTCAACCAATACGGAGGATATGTGCCTTTGCATCTCGGTGGTCGTCAATCGGGCCTGTGTCAATAGAGTGATGGTTGATACAGGAGCTTGCCGCGATATCCTATATTACAACTGCTTCAAAGAGTTGGGTTTCAGCGACTCTAATTTGAGACCGCATAATGGCACCCTTGAGGGCTTTACCAATCATAAGATACGGTCGGGGGGCCATCGACCTCGATGTACGGATGGGAGATTATGCACCCTTTCGCACGGAAAAGGTGATGTTTTTAGTTGTCGATCTTCGGTCCAATTATAACATGATAATTGGGACACCCGCTTTAAAGCAAGCTTTCGGATGGTATCTTCCATTCCGCATCGGCGGGCAAAGTTTTATGTTGGGGACGGGATCGGAACGTCGATCGGCGAACTCCGCCGTCCCGACATACATACATGAGATGAGAACGGGGAATAAGAGGATTCGAATCGAACAGCCATATAACGTGGAGAACATCGACATGATCGTGGTCGTTGTTGATCCCGAACCGCCAAAGTAGAGTGTGAAACATTGCAAGTCGAGATGAGCCGATTTTACGGCGAAGATGAGTTGATCGAGGTGGTCATCAATGAGGAATATCCCGAGCAAAAGATAAAGATAGGGGCTCGACTGAGTCCTATTGAAAGGGAAAAATTGATACGATTACTCAAAGAGAATTTGAGTGCCTTTGCTTGGGTGGTTACCGACATGCGAGGAGTCGAACCGTACGTCGCCCGCACCATCTTAACGTCGACCCTACTTTCAAGCCGATACAACAACGAGCGCGTCGCTTCTCAAATGCGTAAAAGGAGGCGGCGGTGAAAGTAGAGGTCGGAAAGCTTCTACAAGCGGGAATCATAAAGGAGCTTGCCTACCCTACTTGGTTGGCAAATGTGGTTATGGTAAAGAAGCACAACGGCAAGTGGAGAATGTGCGTCGACTTCACGTACATCAACAAAGCATGTCCGAAGGATCCTTATCAGCTGCCACGAATTGACCGGTTAGTTGACTCTATTTCTGGCTTTGAGGTTTTAAGTTTCTTAGACGCATATTCTGGGTATCATCAAGTACGGATGGCTGAATCCGACAAAGAAAAAACGGCTTTCAGAGCCGCTGGAGGATTGTATTATTACGAAATGATGCCATTTGGGCTGAAGAATGCGGGTTCGACCTATCAGCGAATGGTCAACAGGGTCTTCGCTTCGCGGATAGGCGAAAATATGGAGGCTTACATAGATGACATGGTTGTTAAGTCCGCCGGGGACGGTCACGCCGCGACCTTCAAGAAACTTTCAATAATGTCCGAAAACACTCGATGAAGCCGAATCCGGCCAAGTGTACTTTTGGGGTCCAGCGGGCAAATTTACGGGGTTTATGGTTAGTCGTCGTGGCATCGAGGCTAATCCGGGAAAAATTCAAGCTTTGATTGACATGAGAGAGCCTACTACCATCAAAGAAGTACAGAGGCTCAATGGCCGCATCATTGCGCTAGGTCGCTTCATATCGAAATCAGCGGAAAGGTGTCTCCCCTTCTTCAAAATTCTCAGAGGCGACAAAACTTTTTCATGGAACGCAGAGTGTTCGCAGGCATTTCAAGCTTTAAAAGAATATCTAGGGAAACCACCCCTTTTGGTTAGCCCTATAGAGGGAGATGTGCTGTTTTTGTATTTAGCGGCTTCAGACCGGGCTGTTGCCGCCGTTCTTGTCAAGGAGGCCGGAACCCTCCAAAATCCCGTTTATTATGTAAGCAAGGCTCTCAGTCCGGTGGAGAGCCGCTATTTTAATATTGAAAAATTAGCCTACTCGCTTGTTATTGCTGCCCGCAAACTCAAGGCTTACTTTACCTCACACACGATAGTTGTCTTAACGGATAGTCCATTGCGTCAAATATTGCATAAACCGGACCTTTCTGGTCGACTTCTCAGATGGGCAATCGAAATCACTGAGTTCGACATACAATATCGCCCCGGAAAAAGCTATCAAGGGTCAAGCGCTGCCAGATTTTATTGTAGAGACAAGTTTTAGCTCGCCACAACCCAGTTCGCCGTTAGCCCATGAGCCCGCTGTGGCCAAGAGTAAACCAGATCAATGTTGGCATTTATATGTTGATGGGGCATCTAACCGAAATGGTTGTGGGGCCGGAGTAATTTTGATGGAACCCGGATCGACGGAGGAAATCGAAAAAGCTTTAAGGTTCGAGTTCCCGGCCACAAATAATCAAGCCGAGTACGAAGCAGTTATAGCTGGGCTCAAACTGGCCAAGGAGCTAAATGTGGAAAATGTTGAAGTCTATTGCGATTCCCAACTCATCGTCAACCAAATCTCGGGGAACTATGACACACACTGTGGTATTCTCGAGAAATATGGTGAGATTGTTCGACGATTCAAAAGCGGCTTCAAATATTGCGAGTTCATCAGAATCCGGAGAGAAGACAACGAGCGAGCATACTATCTCTCGAAATTGTCACTCAAAGAAGAAATTGCAGACCCTTCAATTATGATAGAGTATCTAGCCGTACCCGCTATTAAGGAAACACAAATCATGGAAATCGATACACCGGCGCCGACTACATGTTGGATCGATGAGATTCGAAGCTTATATGAGACGGCATCTTGCCCGATGGAGCGGATAAAATTCACGCACTTAAGAAAAGAGCGGCCAGGTATATCATAAACAATGGAATACTCTACAGAAGGTCCGCAACAAAGCCTTTATTACGATGTGTTCGAGAAGAAGAAAGCAAGACAATCCTTATCGAGCTTCACCAAGGAGTGTGTGGGGGACACCCCGCTAGTCGCTCTTTGGCGCAGAAGGTTATAACCGCAGGGTATTATTGGCCAACAATTCTTAAAGACTCAGAAAAATTGGTTCGAGAATGTCCAGAGTGTCAGAAGCATGCGGACATCCCACGAATACCATCTGTTGAGCAGAGCATCATAACCACACCTTGGCCTTTCGACATGTGGGGGCTCGATCTCATCGGACCATTTCCGCCGGGGAAAGAGGGGGATGCAAAGTTATCATAGTAGGCTGTGGATTATTTCACAAAGTGGATCGAAGCAAAACCCATGGTTAAGATAACCGCAAAAGCCGCAGTTTATTTCTTACACGATCAAATTTTTTCACGTTTTGGCATTCCACGGGCAGTAGTATCAGATCACGGCCCACAATTCAGGAAAGACTTTTCAGACCTTTGTGAGGAATTCAAAGTTAAACACTGGCAGTCGTCCGTGGCTTATCCTCAAGGAAACGGCCAGGCGAGGCCGGCAATAAACAAATAATCAAAATGCTTAAGAAAAGCGTAGATGACAAGGTGAAAGCAGGAGGGTGGGTCGATGAGCTACCCGCCATACTCTGGTCACTTCGCACCACGATCAAAACACCCACAGGAGAAACACCTTTTGCCCTTACCTATGGATCAGAGGCTATGATTCCAGTCGAAATGGCACTACCCAGCATCAGGGTCGCATTATACGAATCAGCGAATAATCTTTTAAACGAGCGGATCGACTTGGATCCGGTGGAGGAAAAAAGAATAGCGACTTATCATCGATTAGCGAACTACAAGCAAATCGCTAAACAACAACACGACAAGCGAATCCGCGACCACTCATTTAAAGTCGGGGATTTCGTTCTTCGGAACGAAAGGCCACGGGTATGGAGCCCGATAAAGGGAAGCTAACGACAAATTGGGAAGGCCCTTATCAAGTCGCAAGAGAGATCAAGAAAGGGACTTATGTCCTCAGAAATCAGCAAGGCTACGAGCTCAATAGACCTTGGCATGCGGACAACCTCAAAAGGTACTACATGTAATAAATCGGCTAGGGATATGGCTATCCTCTCGTTTTACGACGTGAGTGATTAGGCTTTCTTATTTTGCTTATAATCTTTACTCATCTAGCGGGATGAGTCGAAATTAATAAAGTCCGATTTTACATTCTCTTTTTAATATGCAAATTATTAAAAGTATGCATGGGTAAGAAAGAATTGTCCTCGAAGAATTTTCAACAAAACTTCGGCTGGAAAATTTAACGCGGGCACAACTTCCTAGCGAACAAGTTATTTCAGATAAGATTCAAGGGGGGCATATCTCATACAGGAGTCCGCACAAGATCGACCTAGAATCTTATCTAAAACAAGGGGGACGGATGTTGTTATCATCGGACTCAATTTAGACAATAAATTCGAGCAAAAAGCAAGCATACATAAAAAACGGGCAGAAAACAAACTTGTGAATAAAATTATAAGCCGGACATTACGAGAGACAAATGTGCGGACAAAAGTGCGAAAAGGAAAAGAGTTATACATATGCGAAATCGAAATAATGTTTTACAAAAAAGGAACACAAAATTAAGAATCCTCGGGCCGCATCTCTTCATTATGGACATTCTCTTCACGGAGAGAATGGTGCGAAGATTCGATCGAAGACGGTCTCCGACTCGCAAGCTCGTCGACTTCTCACCAGTCGCTCGATCTCGCCTTCTTCAGCGGTTCTCTCTCTCGATTCTGTGGCCAAGCGAACACGCTCCCTTAGATTCGTCTCTATCACAGCAGGAGCCACCCAGTCAGGATCACACTCTGGGACATAGCGCTGAAGCTCAACATCAGAGAAGGGTATGCGGTCATGGAATTCTCTTAGATAATCGGAGAAGGGATGGGTGAGAATCCATTCCTCTAAGACATCAAGGTCAGGGGTACCATCTTCATGAGCCAGGACGCACCTCGCGATGTGATAAAACCCTTGGTCATATCCCATCATAAAGCCGTCATCAGCGGCGGTCTTGAGCTGGCCTTCAACACTTGAGCCTAGATCCTTCGGTTGTTTCGCATCCGCACACGCTTTTCGCTCGGCCTCCCAATGAGCTTGAGCCTCGCTATTACTTTCGCCTTCATCTCTTCCATAGTGCGATCAACGGATTTACTCGCTCCACGAGGTCGAGTTAACCTTATTTGCCTCGGCAGCCGTGCTCTCGCTTTCTCGTTCTCCGCCTCGGCCGCACTTAACCGCCCACGAAGACCAGCGGACACTGCATTTGCGGCACCAAGAGCTTTCTGGGTTTCGGATAGCTCTTTTCTGACATCGGCGCTCTCGGCTATGGTGTTTCTATAATCATTGACAAACTGCGCCAAGCCAGTACCAACCTAATGAAGGAAAATTAAACAGCGGAATCAATATTGACTTGGGCAAAAATAACGAAGAAAAAGAATAAAAACAAAAGCAAGAAGAAGGTTTACCATGCTCACCGTGGCGCCATATAAGCCCCACAAATCATCAATACTCCCGAGAAAGGCACGGCGGGGATCGGTCGATCCGCCATCACAACCCTATCCGCTATCCCGCGGCCTATCTCCACCGGATGTCGTTAGGGATACCCCATCTAAAATGCCTCAACGGGGGCACATCGGCGATACCCCTTGCAATTGTGCGGGCCTTGGGCAGGTCGAGAGGTTGTTGCCGCATAAACTCTTTATCCAACCAGGGCGGCGGGGCAACCTCTGGCCCAATAGGAACTCCAACGAAGGGCACCACCGTCTTCGTGGCCGCGACGCAACCTCATCGGCCACGGGTTTGCCTTGATCTACGATTTTTCCTTACCCTTATCGCCCGGATTTTTTAAGGGGAGGGACCTCCCGCAAGCCACTTTCATCTCCCGCGGGCTCAAGCTCTTCAACGGCAGCCCTCTTCTTCTTATCACCAAGCGGGCGGCTTTGTAAGAGTGGTCTCGCTTCATAGTCTTGCCCACCGCGGTTTTCTCTATTACCGGCGGGCGGGATGATTTTGCGACCTTAGCTCCGAGAGACTCCGGCCGCCGACGTCGCAAATCGACCATGGGAAGAGTCGTCTTAATCCCTTTTAGTTCGGCGGCCCTTTTCACCTCACCGACGGTCTTTTGCTTGGACAATTGGCGCGACGAACTAATCTATCCATGGTACCTGCGGGGAACAAATATATATTAGCGACCAGAACATATGAAAAGAGACATATTATGAAAAGAAGCAAGAAGAATGCAAGTAAAAATCCTACTCGGTGCTCGCATATTAGGATAACCGCCGCAGATTTCACACTGAGAAGGCATGAACCTCCCATGGTGGCACTCGCCGTACCAATCAGGATGGGTCGGCAACAAGTCGACTACAACTAAAGGTTCGCCGACACCGGCTCCCGGAAGTCCGGCTTGTATAAGATAGGGCTGAGCGACATCAAGCAACAACCTCCGCTTAAATGCCCTAGCCGAGGTTCATTTTTACGGGTATAGCCCGGATCGTCTTTCGGCTCGGAGATAAACTCATCATCGTCAAATTGGGTTTTTATCTTATTCAAGTGATCGGTCTTGACCGAATTCTCCGCTAGCTTCTCAAACGGCCAGCCTACCCGGGACTCTACCTTCATACATCTTTTGTCCCAATCCGCCACCTTGTCGGGAAGATCAAATAACAAGCGGGGTCTACCATGACTCGATCGACTACGCGGTTGGATTTGGCCGGCGCCGCCCTTCCGGGAGAAACTATAAAAATATAAGAGCACCGGCATCGACGGTTCGCGCCCGCTCAACCTACGATTATGATAAAGGACATGACCACGCGAACAACTCCCAAACTCGGGTCGCAAGGCATCACCTTCGGCTCTTCCATAAAAGTAACAAAGAATGGGTCAAAGGGAGGTCCGAGTCCGGTCGCCGGATGATCATAATGCAGCCACGAGATAGTCTTGCTTGGTCTCGGCCACGTGTCCATGGCATGTTGGTAGCGCCCATACTAACAAAACGATAGTCCGCCGAGATATCGTACGTCGCTAACGCCGAAGTATAATCTTCTCGATCCTTAAACTCCCTCCATCGGGCTACAAGTTCACTATCCGCCCATTTTTGCTCTACGAGCTCATTTTCAACCGCAGCGGACCTTCTTTTGGGCGCCCTCTTCTTTTTTGCGGGCTCCTCAGCGGCGGTTTTCTTGCGTACAACAATTTTTGGAGATTTTTTGGGCTTCTCCGATACCACAGCGGTTTCCACGGCTTCCTTGATCTTGCCGCTACTTTTTGCGGCTCCAGGTTTTAAAACTCTCTCCATCCTGGTGAGGAGATTGCTTAGTGCCGTTTGGTCGTCATCTTCGACCTCGCCCTCCACAGCGCCCTCACCAATAACTGCGACCTCTGGGTCAGATTCTATGTTAATGGGTCCAGGGTTTGGATTTTCTTCCATCTCCTCCTCGTCACCGCTAGAGCTAGCATCCTCCATGCTCACCTCCTCTGACCCATAACCCGCTGCGGCCCTAGCCTCTTCGTCTGATTGTGTGTGCTCTGATGACATTCTGGAAAAGAAAAAGGGCAAGGTGGATCGCCTATCACCCGGACATGGAGATCGGGTCGAGGTGAGAGCAATCACACCCCGACACCTCGCCCTTCCATCTTCCTTAAACAGATACAAAATTCCCAAAAAACCCCAAACATCTGCCCAGAAAACCCCCAAGTTCTTAAAGATACCCTAAATTCAAAACCAGATAAACCCTAAAATGCATATTCAAAAGCATAGACACAAGTACTTGAACAAATAGCAAGAAACCATAATCAAAGCATGCACATACGATGGTTCTTCTGAGAGAAAGAGCCATAAATTGCAGAAAAACATAAACGGTTTGGGCTCATGGCATTCATCATAAAGAGGTAAAATTGCAGAGGCAAGAATCACAGCATTCATGAATTTTGTAAGAAGAATGGGAGAAATAAAAAGCATAATCGAATCGACAAACAATAAAAGAGTGAAATTTCGCACCTGATTGATAATGAACGTGATAAGGTGTTGAGCTTTGACTGAAAAGAGCGCTCGTCGGAATCTGCTTGCAATCGCCGGAATTTCCTTGCTTTATCGCCGGAGGAATTTATTAGAAGTGAAAGAGGAGAAAAGCGTAAGTGTTGGGGGGAACTCCTCTATTTATAGGAGGAAAAGAGAGGGGAGACGACGTTTGGGATTTTCAAAATTCAAACGTAATGATGGCATGAACGGTTACCGATTTCTCTCCACCAATCAGAGCAAGGGACGGTTCAGCTCCAACCGCCGTGTCAGAGCACGTGGCTGACGTGACGTTTCATGTACCGATACATCCGTTTACATTTTCTAACCGTTCAAATTTCTTCTGACGAGCATCACATCACGCGGTATAAGCGACTTCAGCGTATTACTATCTCCCAACATTATTTCAAACAGCCAGCATCAGTCTAAGCCCGACAGAGCGTTGTCGGCGATCAATCGGTAATTCGCTACGCGATATTAACACTAGTTCAAGCCCGATAGAACATTATCGGCGACCAAGCCTGTTCGCTACAAATGCACAGCATATAGCTAGTGGTTTTCACCAACACTGGTTCAAGCCCGATAGAACATTATCGGCGACCAAGCCTGTTCGCTACAAATGCACAGCATATCACTAGTGGTTTTCACCGGTTCAAGCTCGATAAAACAGTGTCAAGAGCCTCTATCACAAGCGACTACGAAGGAGCTCCACCAAAGGTTCTTCAAATTCTACTCTCCGCCTTGGCGGACACGCCAGGCACAGAGTAGGGGGCCATTGATATACCCGGATTGGAATGGGGCCCTGTTCATCCATATTGGGCCTACAATCTTGGCCCATCAACACGTATAATGGGCTTCTACCTCCGCCGGCCGCCGCCACCAAGCTTCTTCTCGGCCGCTGCCACCAAGCTTCTTCTAGCCGCCGCCACCAAGCTTCTTCTAACCGCTAGCTACAAACCGGGGCCTATCCGCCAACAAGAGGCCGGATCATGTCCGCCAACGAAGCCGGACCCATTCTCTCCATGTGATTCCTACCTATATACTTAAGGCACAACCGAGTCCGCTGCTCAGATATACTTCTCGCTACTCGCTGCTCGTCAAGCTTATCCAGCTGGCCAATCCAGCTGGCAACACTTTACAGCTGGCAACACTTTACAGCTAGATAGGACACTTGTATTGCATGCATGCTTAACTTAGCTATGTATTCTAAGTTGTCTTATCGATGAACAGTGAACCGACTTACTTTTTTAGCCTATATATATGGGATCACATTGTAATAGAAAGAGAGGACTCTCTATCAAGCTTTAACTATAAATCTTATGCAAGCAGAAACTCTGCCAACTTGTCGACTGATTAACTTGTTCATCTTATAAACTGATCCGGCAGCCTTGTTCTTACTCGCCACCCTAATCACACCGGAGAAATTATTCATATCAGCCTTATGTCCTCAAGATAAACACTGTTACCGCAAATCTGGTGTTCCACGCAACATCAAGTATATTATGTATTTAATCTTTCTAATTCAATCATACTCGTAAGGTATCATATATCTGAGAGTTGACTTGAGCTTAGACAAGTTTATCTCAACTTACTTGCTTAGGATAGAGACTTCGATAAGTCTCTTACTTAAGCACATGTCCTAACTTTCCTTTTAATCCTTTTAAGCACTCGTAAATATTTTTTAATGTGGTTTTCATAAGACTTAAGAAAAATCACAAGAACTATGTCTTTAATTTTCTTTCATAAAGAAAATCCAAAGTGTATTAGATAGTTTATTTAACATTTTGAATCATATTCAAAACACGAACTATATAATTAACCTTCAAGCAAAAGTTATTGAATTAAGTCGATACTTAAATCTTACAATTTTGAAAACAACATTTCCAAAACTCGTCGTGGTCACTCACATTCAACGCACCCAATGTTTGAATTAACTGTCATCGTATGACAGAGTGACCCATTGGATATCGTCGTATCCAATATGTGGTTAATTCGTTAAAACTTATTTCAAGTAATTTAATCATATCATGAGCTTCCGTTTTCCATTAACAATTAGAGTTATGGAGCACTGCATCAAATATGTAGTCTCTAATTACTATAACGAATTTTTTCGTGTCATTGCTTATTTTAAAAGGACTAAAATTACTTAACCCTGTTTGAGAACTTTTCTCAAAAGGTAACAGTCATCTAATAATGGTTCTAATAATCGAGAATAATAAACTTAAATAAAAGTTTGCTAAAAACTACAACATTAAAATAAAGATAACAGAGTGTTGTTGTTTATACACGCAAAATAAAAAATGGTCTTTTGGTTTGTGATTTTGTTTCCATTAGTCAACTACTCTCAATTGACTTTCAAGAATTTTCCAATAATTCTTTAGTGGCAAGATCCCACCTTGTTACGTCGATACCCTGCTATGGATGGTGAACCGAAATAATTCAATGAGTAGGTGACACCTCACCAATCACATCACTATGTGACTCTTGGTCGTTGACTAGTCAACTCTTTGACAATACGCATCTCAATGTGGTGGCCAACCCTAGTCTCTAAATATTACCCGACCCATGTTGTGGCTGATAAGCGAATAAATCTTAGTCAAGTCATAATCCACTATTCGCGAGATCACTTATGTTCATATCTCAATAATAACGATATACCCAATGCAGGGCAACCCCCAACTGTGGCAGATTGATTGGATCCGAACAAGAGCTCTTCACCGTTATTATAATATTGACAGACAATTCCGACTTAATTTTTGAGGTGAGAGTATTTAATTAATTTTTAGTTGGTCTCATCATAATATATCTATCTCTATAGACATACACCCTACACATTCATCTAGAACGTGTCTAGTGATGCATCTATCGTATCATATAAAATAAATACATGCATAAAATAAATAAATGCGTAAATTAACCGGTATGATCATAGATTTTTCCTATGTGCGGTTTCGAATACAAACTAACGAAACCACGGGTCACAATCTATGGGTAGCTAAAACCACCAATAGGATCTCTATGTCTTCTTTCTTTGGCCTCCATCTTCGCTCCATTCTTGTTACATATCATTTTATCTAATAAAATAAATACATCCGCCGCACACGGGGGGAGCTAACGGGAATGGAATAAACGCAGAAAATAAACTAGTTCACGTTCTTCAAAATGGCGTATGACAAATTTTGAACCAACAGAAAAATTTTAAACATTCGCATATATCCTATTGGTCGAGTCCATGATCAATCGGGTTCCATATAATCATAGTATATCTACTATATCTATTCCATACAATAACATTTTATGAAAAAGATAAAATCTAAAATTACCAACTTGCGTCTTAATTAATCGATTAACGTTTAATCAATTAAATAATTTTATTCAATCAATTAACTAATTAACATTTAATTAATTAAATGATTTTAATCGAAATAAAATTAACGATTAATTTTAAACGCTTTCAATTTTAATTTTAATTAATTAAACTCTTCTAAAATTAAAATAAGTCTCTTTTGTTTCTTTCCTTTTGATTCCTAATAAAACTACGTCTTTGGTTTCTAAAACCAAAAGGCACCAACCTGGGTCCTTTTCAAAGTCAAAATTTTGAAATGGCCTAGACTGGGCATTTTCTAAAATCAAATATTTTGAAAAGGGCACAAGCCTATTCCAAACAAAATTAGAAAAGGCCTAGGTTAATCATAAGTCTATAATTGTGGACCATAAACCAACCCATTTATACTATAGTGCCATGTGGCATCTCAATAGCTCAAACTATTTGAAACATTGGTTAACCACAGTAACTAAACAAAGAGATATCAATGTAGCATAAAAATTAACAAAACAACTGTTAAGGCCATATTTATATGATTATTAAGGGTGTATTTCATTATTATTTTTCCCACATTTGCGTAATTTACATGAGAATTAAGGGTTTAAGTGTAATTATTTAATAAAGATGATTTTAAGAGGGTTGTATGCAAAATTGATGATTTTAAGTGTTGATTTAATGGAATTATTATTATTTGGATTTTATTACATTTTTGCATTGTTTATTTATCATGTAGGAGTTAATTTTCGTGCATGTAAAGAGGATAAATGAAGCTCAAGTCGAATTATTCAAGATAGAGTTGGAATTGGCTTGAAGAAATTGGATAAAGATGATGAAATCCGACCCTCAGCATCTTGGACGAGCGTTCGTGCAGCGTCCATTCCAGACGGGCGTTTGATAAAGTGAACGGGCGTCCGGAATTGTATTTTACATTCAGAGAGTTCAGACGGAGGATGAACGAGCGTTTACTCAGCGTCCAGGCATTCTGGACGGGCGTCCACAAGACCAGACGAGCGTCCGTTGCCGACTTAACTCTAACCGACTCAAATTCCTATAAATAAAGCGGCAGCCCCAACCCTAATTCATATACCACATAATTGAGATCGCAAATTCATCAAAAAGCTGCGGCCAGAGAACCCTAATTTCACAGAGATGCAAATCTCCCAACCAACAATCATATCCAACATGATTGTTGGCTAGAAACCTTGCAGTGAGTCGACGGAGGAAGCCCATCATCAACACGACCAACTAGAGAGTTCGATGCTTTATGTTAGTGAGTTTAATTTATAGTTTTTCATCACTTTGGATGCTGTTTTGTATTGATCATGTTTTGTTGGAACTAACGATTTGATGAAACGATTTATCTATATCTATATGCTTGGATCTATGTATGAAAATATATTGGTTTAAGTTTTATTTCGTTCAAGTGATGCAATTATTCGTGTTTTAAGAGATTATGCATGATTAGTTGAGTGAGAGTTTGGAAACAACCTCGTGATTTCGTGTTGATTGTATGTTTAGTTTATTTGAAAAGATAAACGAAACCCTAGAATTTGATTGAAGATATTTAATTGGATTCGTGAATAAATCACTACTAAAAACTACATCTTAGATCACCATCTAGTTGGGGGTTGTTGGTTGATGGGTGGATTCGTTGCCTCGCTGTGTTTTCCTTTATTGTTGATTAATCGAATCATTAGTTTAATCTTTAGTTTAAGTTTTAGTTTTATAAACCCTAGTTTCCTGCTGTTTTTTTTCTGCAATTTTCTGTTCCAGCTCTTAGTTGGACGCTCGTCCGCAATAGCAGACGCCCGTCCGTTAGATTCCGTTTTCAGACGCTCGTTCACCAAAGTGAACGCTCATCTGGCTTTCTGTTTTCTTATTTTTCAGCTTGTTTTATTTCTGTTTTTCTGTTTTTAATTCTTAGGTTTAGGTTTTAGTTAGTTTCAGCCTTAGTTTAGTAGTTCAGTTAATAATTGTAACGTAATCAATAGAATAATTGTCCCTTGATCCGATAAACATTCCACTCCCTTAGGACGACCCGTAAACACCCTATACTACGATCCTTATACTTGGGGTGTTTCGGTTTATAAATTTAAAACACGTTTTTACCGAACAAGTTTTTGGCGCCGTTGCCGGGGAGTCGGTAACGGTTGTCGGATTCTTCTAGGTGCAATTTTTATTTCGGTACTATTATTTTTTTTTTAGGTAATAATCTAATTGCTACGTTTTATTTTTATTTTTATTTTATTTCACTTTATCATAGTTTAGATTTTCGATTTTATAAATTTGATTTTAATTATTTTAGTTTTTATTTATTTATTTTATGTTATTGGTCGCATTAGATTTTTATTAGTTTAGAAGCCTTAGATTTAGCTTAGATTTGCCTTAGATTTTAGATCGTATAAATATATTGCCTTAATTATCACTATTTTAGGTTTTTATTTTCTTTCCCGCTATTCTTTTCGTATCTCTGTTTCGTTTTTCGGTTTTTAAACGGGCGTCCATCCTTTCGTACGCCCGTCCGTTCTAAAAATCTTCCTCTCTCGCATCGTTTAAGCCGATCGTACGAGCGTCCGAACTACCAAACGCTCGTCCAAACCTCTAAACACCCGTCTCTCCCCAATCTGTCTTCGAACGCCGCCCGTTGATCTGAACGAGCGTCCACTTCCAGAATTTCCTCTGAACGAGCGTTCACTTATACTGAACGCCAGTTCACTCTCTTCAATTGACACTTCTTTTTCTTTTCTCCCTCTAAACCATCTAATCTTTTCTAAACCTATTCTAATCAACCCCAAAGGGTTGATTTCTTTCTTTTCCTTTCTTCTGGTTTATGCAAACGAGAAGTAAGAAGGGACTTCTGATCTTTGATCCTGAGCCTGAACGAACTATCCTTAAAGAAGGCTTCTCCCCGATTTGGACAAAATGGCGGATCAAGATCCACCAATTCCAAATCCCGATCCCCAAGCTCGCTAAATTTACTCCTTCAACAAATGCAAGCTCGCAAAGAATGTTGCTAGACCGCAGCCGGCATAAATCAACAACTTCAACAATTTAGACAAAACCAAACCTTAATCAACCGAACCAGGACCCCTACACTCCATATCTAAACCAAGATTTTCTCGAGGGGCATAGACCTATTCGTCCTCCCGACATGGGGGAGGAGCGAACTTTGATCTAAAGAACGGAGTTGTTGCACTAGTTCGAAATAGCTCTTTCCATGGTACGCTCGGAAGATCCACACGACTTCTTGTCCACATTCGTACAAATCAGAAGCAGCCATTATCCCGGTGTTGATTCCGAGATCGTAAAGTTAAAGCTATTTCCTTTTGCTTTGAAAGGTGAAGCAAGTCGGTGGTTTAAATCGTTAGCACATCATTCCCTCTATACATGGAATGATGTCAAAAGAGCCTTCGCTCTTAAGTGGGTTTCACCAGGCAAGATTATGGAGATGAAACGGGAAATAGCTACTTTCGAGCAGTTGGAGGATGAAACTGTTGGCAAAGCTTGGGAGAGATTAAATCTTTTGATGAGAAAGTGCCCCAATCACGGATATGATAGACATGAGTTGTTGGAACTATTCTACAGAGGTGTCTCTCAACCTAATAGAGACTATCTTGACTCCACAACTCATGGATCCTTCTTAGGGGGAGGTGATGAGACTGCCTATAGAGTGGCTGAGACAATAGCCAAGAACAATATGTGGTCGACTCCCAAGAAGACCAATATTGTTAAGAAAGAAGGTACTACAAACAATCCTGATACACAACTGTTGGTTGCTCAAATGGAATTGATAAGCAAGCAGTTGGCCAATCTTCAGATGCAGCCTTCTGATTCAAATTATCTTGAACCACAGGCAGGGACTGAGATGACGGAAGAAGTAAACTTAATGGATAATCAAAACCAACCCTTCCGAAACTTCAATCAAAGCCGTAACTACTCGTGGGTTTCAAAGACAAAACTTCAATCAAGCCAAGTTACCACTGCCCTTCAAATTCGAATTCTTTCAACTCGAACTATCAAAGGCCGCCGTAACTCCCAAAGGCCTCAAGGTGGCCGGAATCAAACTCGTAACAATAATCATACCACCTCATGTGTCCCTCAACACAAATTCGATGAGCCGGTAGACATGGTGAAGACTTTGTCTACTAGTGTTAAAGCAATTGAGAGACAAGTTGGTCGATGGCGTACAAAGCAAGCAAGCAAGCGTACCTCACGGTAAACTTCCGAGTTATACCGAGAGAAATCCGAAAGCCGATGTGAATGTTTGCACCGCCATTACACCACAACGGGAGTATGGGCAAGAAGAGGAGTTGAACGAAGTAACTTTGAGAAGTGGTAAGAAGGCCGGACCCGGCAAGATGTCGGGAAACGAGTAGCCCCTCCCCGACGCCATGAGTTCAGGAGGGGGAAATCAGAAATCACATGCCGAAGAAAGCAATGATGAGGAGGAGCTTAGTGACAATTCTTCGGAGGATGAAAATAATTCTGATGATGAGGAGAGAAAGGAAAGTCAAGGGGCAGTACCCCTGACTAAGAAAAAGGAAGAGAAGTTTGTGAGATGGAAGGATAAGGAGGATGAGGCGATAAAGAATCAAGCCACGAAGAATGATAAAGCCCTTCCTTATCCACCAAAAAGGAAAGAGAAAGCCCTCACTAACGACAAGCAAGATGTCGGAGTGAGTGAGGATACTTAGGGACACTAAAGTGAGTATGCCCTTAGCCGAGGTATTGTCCGAAATGCCTAAATGTACTAAGTATCTTAAAGAATTCTGTGGGAGCAAGAGAAAGCTTCGGGGATGGTCAAGAAGTGTTTCGAGAAGACCGTGCAATGGTTTCACAAAAAGTCGCTGTTAAGCGAGGTGACCCTGGTAGACCTTCAATATCTTGCGAGATTGAAGGCCATTTGTTCGAAAATGTCTTATGCGACTCAGGGGCCTCCATTAATGTGATGCCATTAAACGTATGCAAAAAGCTCGGACTAGACAAAAGAATGCGAGAACGCCCCATTTCTCTTCAGATGGTAGACAAATCTAGTCGTACTGCAGCCGGTTGTGTAGCTAATGTTCTCCTTCAAATTGAACATTTAGTCTTCCCTACCGACTGGGTTATTCTAGACTATCCACCTGATAAGGAGATGCCTCTAATTCTAGGCCGAACCTTTTTAGACACTTCTAACGCTCTCATCGACTTCTGCAAAGGACAGATTACTCTAAGAGTCGGTGACACATCTGTCACCTTCACACGAGGGACACATCCTGAAAGAGCCGTAATTGATGAAATATCGTTTGTCGAAGCCATATATGAGGACGGAGGAGATGCCTATTATGAAGATGCAATGGAGCTTACAGAGATAGGTGTTTTTGAAGTCATGGACATTGAGGATCCGGCTGACTGCGGACCATCTTCTAATTCATTCCCAGCCGTAGGCATTGACGAGTCATCTTCACTCGCTCATACTGAGCCTGTTATTGAGTTAGAAGCATGGAGATACCCAGCGACAAACGATGATTTCAAAGAACTCGAGTCGTGAAGACTTCATCCCCGGTGAAGAAGAAGCTCGATGGGTAGTTGGGACGAGGTAGAGTTTTGGAGAGAAGCTACTCATTGGGAAGTAGATGATTGGGAGGAGTTAGCAGAAGAGCTTAAAGACGAAGAGTTAAGGAAAATGATCGATCACAAGAAAAAGGAAGCAAGTGCTGACCGGAGGATTCCGATGGATGATTTGATCCAGTACCTTTCTGGGGTTGAGCCTCGGGAAGATGAGGTGTTCTACTGTCAACCACTTCAAGCTCATAGGGAGGAAGGTGGCCCGTTAAAGTCAAGTATTGAGCAACCACCTACTGATTTAGAGCTCAAACCGCTTCCAAAACACCTTAAGTATATCTTTCTTAAGGATGGAGATAAATTGCCTTTGATCATTTCTTCGAAACTCGACCCTGAGCAAGAAGCACAGCTGATAGAAGTGCTTAAGAAAAACATCCTCGCGTTCGGTTGGCAAGTGGGTGATATCCGAGGGATCGCCCCGTACATATGCATGCATAAAATCCGAACGGAGGAAGGAGCTAAAAAGGTTAGACAACCTCGTAGAAGACCGAATCCGCATATGCGCAGAGGTTGTCAAGAAAGAAGTGATAAAGTGGCTCGACATGGGAATCATCTATGCAATCGCCGATAGCGAGTGGGTCGACCCTACTCAAGTTGTGCCAAAGAAGGGCGGAATCACAAATTGAAAAGAATGAAAAAGGGGAGGAAGTTGCCCTACGTCTCGTGATCGGCTACGTAGTCCGTATTGACTATCGTAGACTGAATGAGGTAACTGCCAAGGACCACTTTCCCCTACCCTTCATTGACCAGCTTAATTGAAAGACGGAGTGGTCACAAGTATTATTGTTTTCTCGATGGATATTCGGTTACTTCCGTATAGCCATCGACCCCAATGACCAAGAGAAGACAACGTTTACGTGTCCATCTGGTACTTTTGCTTTTCGTAGAATGCCATTCGGTCTATGCAATGCACCCGCGACTTTTCAACGGTGCATGTTGGCCATTTTTGATGGACTTGTTGAGAAATGCATGGAGGTCTTCATGGATGACTTTTCAGTCTACGGTGATAGCTTTGATGAAATCTTAAAGAACCTAGATATGGTACTCCAACGTTGTGTTGAGAAAAATCTGGTGCTTAACTGGGAAAAATGCCATTTTCTAGTAGACGAAGGAATCGTTTTGGGACATAAGGTGTCCAATGCTGGTATTCAAGTTGATAAGGCTAAGGTTGAAGCCATTGAAAAGATGACGTACCCTAAGACAAGAAAGAGGTACGAGGTTTTCTAGGACATGTTGGCTTCTACCGGCGTTTCATTGAGACTTTTCTACGATTGCCAAGCCTTTATCAAATCTCTTGAAAGAAGATGTAGATTTCTTGTTCGATGCGAAGTGCAAAGAAGCTTTCAATTGTCCGAAAGATAAGCTTGTCGCGTGCCCCTATTTTAGTTGCACCCGACCGGACCAAGCCTTTCGAGTTGATGTGCGATGCCTCTAATTACGCCGTAGGCGCAGCTTTTAGGTCAAAGAGTTGATAAAAGGTTCGTGCCCATTTATTATGCGAGTCGTACCTTGAACCCGGCTCAATGCAATTATACTACGACCGAGAAGGAATTCTTAGCCGTCGTCTTTGCCATTGACAAGTTTAAGCTATCTTCTCGGGTCTCAAGTGATTGTATGGACAGATCATGCAGCCTTTACGCTACCTTATGGATAAAGCGGATGCAAAACCAAGGTTACTTCGATGGATTTTAATTCTACAAGAGTTTGACCTTGTGATTAAAGATAAGAAAGGTAGTGAGAATATTGTGGCCGATCATTTATCTCGCTTAGTAAATGAGGGTGCGTAAAATCACAATGATATAGGCATTGATTTTCCGACCGAGCAATTGATGAAGCTTGAAACGGTTAGGCCGTGGTATGCGACTACGTCAACTATTTAGCGAGTGGTCATTTAGAAGACATGACGTATCGTAGAAGAAAAGTTCTTTTCTCGATCTCAAATATCTCGTATGGGAAGATCCTTATTTGTTCGTAGTCCGTAAAGACGGGTTGCTTCGACGGTGTGTTCCCGAGCATGATCGTGGGATATTTTGGAACAATGCCATAGCCGGGTCCTACCGGAGGTCACTATGGAACACCGAAGACGGTTGCAAAGATTCTTCAAGCCGGATTCTACCGGCCGACTCGTTTAAAGATGCGAAGCCTTTTGTAAAGGTTGTGATAGGTGCCGTAGAACGGACGGCGGCAGTAGTAGGGATGGAAATGCCACTTAAGCCCATTCTTGAATGCGAAGTTTTCGATGTCCGGGGCATAGATTTTATGGGACCCTTTCCATCCTCTTGCGTGGTAATAAGTATATCCTCGTCCGTGTGGATTATGTTTCAAAGTGGGTCGAGGCCATAGCTACTCAAACTAATGATCATAAGGTTGTAAAGAAATTCTTGCAAAAGAATATCTTTACTAGATTTGGTCGTCCGAGAGCACTCATTAAGTGATGAAGGTACTCACTTTTGCAATGCGCCGCTTGACAAGATCCTTGAGAAGTATGGTGTCAAACATAAGATTGGTACACCATATCATCCTCAAACTAAGTGGCCAAGTCGAGGTAAGCAACCGAGCTTGAAAAGAATTTTGGAGAAGACCGTGAACAATAATCGATCTAATTGGAGTCTTAAGTTGGATGACGCGTTGTGGGCTTATCGCACCGCATTTAAAACCCCGATGGGCACGTCACCCTTCCAAATGGTCTATGGCAAAGCTTGTCATTTACCTCGTCGAACTTGAACACGTAGCTTTCGGGCAATTAAATTCTTAAATTTTGATAGCCAACTCGTGGGGAGAAAAGGTTGTTACAAACTTGAACGAGCTCGACGAATTCGTACTCCGTGCATACGAGAATGCTAAGCTCAAGCAAGGAGAGAACTAAGATACTCCATGACGCTAAGATCAAGGACCGAGAATTCAAAGTTGGTGACATGGCTTTACTCTATAATACTAGACTTCATTTGTTTCCTGGTAAGCTTAAGTCTAGATGGTCTGGTCCCTTTGAGATTCTCGAGGTTAATCCTAGTGGAGTAATTACTTTGAACGGGTATGGTAATCAAGCTTTTAAGGTGAATGGTCATCGACTTAAGAAATATTTTGGGCAACCAAAGGAAAAGCCTGAGATTCTTTATTTCCAAAGCAGAGATGAGAGTACAGATGTCCTGATTTGTGAGGAGATTCCATCTTATTTCTTTGAGTCAGATGACGATGACGTTCCTATCTCCACCCGTGAGGTACCTTCTGCTGAAACTTCTGATCATACCACTATGTCTATGCCTATCGTCCGCAAGAACAAGAAGAAGAGAGTCGTTGTCGTTTGGAGAGAAAAGTTTAATGATCTTATTGCACACTTGACTTGTTGTTGTGGTGAAAATCATTTCCGCCCCAATACTCTCGATTCGATACCGAGGTGGCGGTAGTCAAACCGAAGTGGCCCGATCCGGGTTGATCTTTTGAACTTTGTGTCAAGCTATTGACATTAAAAGAGCGCTCCTGTGAGGCAACCTAGTTTTCTTTGTTTGTTTCTTTTCTTAGGTTGTTTTGTTTTATTGTTTTAGAAATAATACTTTAGTTGATGTTGTGTTGTTGGTTATTCCTCTTACGTTCATTGTAAGTGTTTTGTGTTATGTGTTGCTCATATACCCCGTGTACCCCGAGATTATATGGTATGTCGAGTGTTGCGTATACTTTTGAGCAGTGTTTTCGAGTTACTACCGTCCAAAGGTTGTCTATTCGAGTTGTTGCGGTATGTTCATGCTCCGGCCTGACCTCTGCCAACTTTCATCCGTCAACCACCGTTGAAACCAGCTAAGTTTTCTTTTCTTTTATTCTGCACATTCTGCGGACATAATGTGATTTAAGTGTGGGGGGGTGTTTGGGTATGTTTTTATGCTATATCCTTTGAAATATGAGTGAATGTTAAAATTTTTGCGAAATTTAAAATTTTTTGTGAGTCTCGAGCATATAATTGGAACGAGATGCTTGCTAGTTGTAGTTTTCTAACGATGATAGTATGTGACTTAGTGAGATAATTATAGCATGTTTTACTTTTATGGAGATAGTTTCGTTTTTTTCACTCACGAAAGCCTTTGATTTTGAAGCATGACTTTTGAATTATATCCTTTCATTATTTTTAATGATTCATCTTAGGAAGGTCGGTATAGTTACACCTAAGTTAGACCGTGTACTGTGAATATCATAACGTTTGAATGTGATAGGTGAGATGTAACTTATGACTTTGAAAAGTGAATAAATAAAGTGAGTGAGCAATTATTAATAAATACGTTTGTCGGAAGCTGGTTAATGATTGGAGTGCGGTAGGGTATACCTCGTATGTCCTATTCCACTATGATGACCAATGGCTCACGACAAATTTTATAGCTACCTTATGATTTGAGTAAGGTAGGGTGTTATCCCGAAACATCCTATTCTACTATGATGGGTAAGAGCTTATTCTGATATGCGTCAAATTTGAAAATTTTGAAAAATGATGAGTAAAAATAGAGTGAAGTCTTTGTTATCATGGATCTTATACCCAGTAGAACCGCATGATATGCTGTAGGGATTATCCTACTGAGTGCGTGGGAAGGCTTTGAGTGGAGCTGTTACTATCTGTACCTAGGATAGTCATTGGAATTTCTGAGAGGATATTTCTTTGAAAGGCTTGTTAAATTTGAGAACGGCTTGTCACACTTACACCGAATCTATCTCTGTGTTGGTATCATTTGCTATAGTTGTTGTATCTGTGGTTACGTGAGTTAGAGATCTATGTGGATTGCATGAAAGTTGAGCTATAGTTTTGATTGTTTTGTCCGAGGACGTACAAAAAGCTAAGTGTGGGGGTGTTGTTAAGGCCATATTTATATGATTATTAAGGGTGTATTTCATTATTATTTTTCCCACATTTGCGTAATTTACATGAGAATTAAGGGTTTAAGTGTAATTATTTAATAAAGATGATTTTAAGAGGGTTGTATGCAAAATTGATGATTTTAAGTGTTGATTTAATGGAATTATTATTATTTGGATTTTATTACATTTTTGCATTGTTTATTTATCATGTAGGAGTTAATTTTCGTGCATATAAAGAGGATAAATGAAGCTCAAGTCGAATTATTCAAGATAGAGTTGGAATTGGCTTGAAGAAATTGGATAAAGATGATGAAATCCGACCCTCAAGCATCTTGGACGAGCGTTCGTGTAGCCGTCCATTCCGTACGGGCGTTTGATAAAGTGACGGGCGTCCGGAATTGTATTTTACATTCGCAGAGTTCGTACGGAGGATGAACGAGCGTTTACTCGCCGTCCAGCATTCCGGACGGGCGTCCACAAGACCGTACGAGCGTCCGTTGCCGACTTAACCCTAACCGACTCAAATTCCTATAAATAAAGCGGCAAAATTCAACCCTAATTCATATACCACATAATTGAGATCGCAAATTCACCAAAAAGTCATGCGGCCGAGAACCCTAATTTCACAGAGATGCAAATCTCCCAACCAACAATCATATCCAACATGATTGTTGGCTAAAACCTTGCAAAGAGTCGACGGAGGAAGCCCATCATCAACACAACCAACTAGAGAGTTCGATGCTTTATGTTAGTGAGTTTAATTTATAGTTTTTCATCACTTTGGATGCGGTTTTGTATTGATCATGTTTTGTTGGAATTAACGATTTGATGAAACGATTTATCTATATCTATATGCTTGGATCTATGTATGAAAATATATTGGTTTAAGTTTTATTTCGTTCAAGTGATGCAATTATTCGTGTTTTAAGAGATTATGCATGATTAGTTGAGTGAGAGTTTGGAAACAACCTCGTGATTTCGTGTTGATTGCATGTTTAGTTTATTTGAAAAGATAAACGAAACCCTAGAATTTGATTGAAGATATTTAATTGGATTCGTGAATAAATCACTACTAAAAACTACATCTTAGATCACCATCTAGTTGGGGGTTGTTGGTTGATGGGTGGATTCGTTGCCTCGCTGTGTTTTCCTTTATTGTTGATTAATCGAATCATTAGTTTAATCTTTAGTTTAAGTTTTAGTTTTATAAACCCTAGTTTCCTGCTGTTTTTTTTCTGCAATTTTCTGTTCCAGTTCTTAGTTGGACGCTCGTCCGCAATAGCAGACGCCCGTCCGTTAGATTCCGTTTTCAGACGCTCGTTCACCAAAGTGAACGCTCGTCTGGCTTTCTGTTTTCTTATTTTTCAACTTGTTTTATTTCTGTTTTTCTGTTTTTAATTCTTAGGTTTAGGTTTTAGTTAGTTTCAAATTTTAGTTTAGTAGTTTAGATTAATAATTGTGACATAATCAATAGAATAATTGTCCCTTGAATCCGATAAACATTCCACTCCCTTAGGACGACCCGTAAACACCCTATACTACGATCCTTATACTTGGGGTGTTTCGGTTTATAAATTTAAAACACGTTTTTACCGAACAACAACAAAAAACAAAAATCGAGAACCACCACATACAACCGGCTGACGCCGGCAACTCCTAAGGGTGCCGACGCCGCCGGCGGTGACATGGCGGGGGCCGCCGCTTCGGCCGAGCCCCTATTTCCCGATCGGTTTTATATTTTTTTGTTTTTTGTTTCGTGAATTTAAATCATGCATCTATCATTAATTACTACGCAAATTAACTAATGCTTATTACTTAAGCTCGAAACTCTCTTTGATACCACTTTTAGGAAATCTACGCGAAAACGCATCGGAATTTAAAATTTATTTCCTTTTAACCAGGATCGACATGGTTTAAGCAACAAGTATAAAAGAAAAAAAATGAGAGAATAATGCTACCGGAATCGACTTCGTTTAAGTAACGCACGAACAACTGCCGGAATCTTCACAATATGCTACCGGAAAAAAATCGACTGCTAGGTCGCCTTTTCTTCCTTCCATAGAACTCACGCAAGAAACTCTCACTTTCTATCACTAGAATATTGCAAGAATATTGTGATACAAAAGAGTTTGGCACAACTCCCTTTTTATAGATGGATGATGCGCCCTTTCAACTAGAGTGTAGTAGGGAACAAGAAACTACTTTCCCAATAGAATAAGGATTTAATAAATCAATTAGATAATTGATTGATTATCTCATTAAGTACTTACCTTAATCTTATTAAGGATTTTTCCTTAAAATCATATTCGCCATATATATTTAATATATTTTATTAAATATTTTCCAAGATATATATTGCCAGTATCTAATATTGAATATATCTTTTATCATATTATCATAAATCAATTTACACATGTGTGAAAATCTATACACATTAATATATAATATTAATATATGATAATACTACTAATTAATTTGCAAAATCTATGTGTATCATATACACACACATCTGCGCCCTACATGCCACAATATTGGCATCTAGATTATTCTTAACTAATTAATATAATACTATGATTAATTAATTCACAAAATACTATATATCATATATACATATATATTTCGACATATACATAAAATAGGTATATTTAATTAACCAACATAATTAATATCTTGCATTATATTTATACATAATAAATAAATACCACCATATTAATTTATCACTATAACACTTTATAGTCGGCATAAACAAATCATCATCTGGTTATCGATATAACCACAAATTAATTCCGGCTAGTTATTCATATGTGTGTGACCCGATCGGTTTCTGAATATGTTGGCCGTAAGTATAAAATGCATTTACTAAAATACCTTTCACACCTAACAATCATAGATAACGTCTAGCAACACGTCCACGACTCCCAATCATCGGAAAGAGTCAAGTGCTACGACTACAACCTTTCATGTGAAACGGTTACCGTGTAAATAGAATCCTATCGTTGTTACAATAAACATATGGTCGTATCTCGAGTGTCAATAGATTAATGACCGTTTCTTATAATCTGGATATCATGCTCTTTCGAAGTAACTTATTTACTCCAACTTTGCAAAGATTCACGAGAGCAAGACATTCCTTATAAGTAGGCCCTTTCGGATACTTACTCCTACTATCAGGATACGCGATTTCCGGACGAGCGACATGAATCTTACGCATTCTTCAGTATCACACCCAGTCACTACCGCATGATAGCCCCATGGCTAGGTGAAACCTCAATAGTGTCAAAGTATGACAATCAACACCGTGATGTCATGAAGACTCCGGTCTCAGGATAATTACACAACCGCCACATAGTGCAACACTTAATAAAGTAAGTGGGTCAGTCTAACGTACGCATTCTCTAATACACGTCCACGTACAGTCCAAGAGTCCCTACACTTTGATAGACGAGATCTATCCTACCTACAATAAAATAGAAGACATCTAATCGTGCTATTAATGTCTCATTTAATAGCACATACGATTGGAGACATTTAAGCATAAAACCTTTTAAAGTGAGTCGAAATCTCATCAACCATAATCACTATTATGATTTCTCTTTCATAGTTTGACACTAGGGACGTTATCATATATACAATATCATAATTAATCCGCTAAACGAACAAATATATAATAACAGAAAAGCCATTTGATATATGTACAAACATAAAGAAATAGTAGAAATGATCCGACCCGGCCAGATCCGGTCCAACCCGATTGGGTTTAGGACACTATTTCAACATGACTGCCTCGTATTCATCTTGATTGTTTGTGGCCGGGAACTCAAACCTTAGAGTTTTTTCGATTTCTTCCGTTGTTCCTGGCTCGATCAGAATAACACCGGCTCCGCACTCATTCTGATTCGACGCCCCGTCAACATACTGTTGTGGATAGATAGAATAAGGGTATGGTGCTCTAAAAACAATTGTTGCTTGTCTTTACGGGCAAGTGGGAGATTGTTAGATGTAGTGTCCGAAAGACAATAATTGCTTGTCCTTACGGGCAAGTGGGAGATTGTTGGAAGTAGCGTCCGAAAGACAATTTCTGTAATTGTTTTTATAATTAATAAATGACAGATTTATTCTCATCTTATTATTTGCTTTGTGCTTATATCTTATACGCTGCTGAAAACCCCGAGTTGTATCATATGTATCCATATAACTTAGTGTGTGTCACACGCGAGGATTAAGTTTATGGTGATACACTTGAAATGTTAGTCCGTGGTGAACTCAATCAAAGTATGGGGTCTATTGATTAAACCACCATTAATGCGCCCAGAACACTAACCGTATAATCCGGACCGTCGACATTGGTTGTCTAAGTGGGGCATTTATATATGATGAGAGTCATATACGATTGCACCGATTTAATCTGCGTTTCTCATATAATTCCATGATTGAGAAATCTCATTGAATCACAAGATGATCATATATGGATTAAGCTTAATCCTGAAGTGATTACAGAACCCTGCTTGTTTCAAGATAGGGTATTATGTGTTCGTTAAGGATCGCTAAGAGGCGCGGTCCGAATCACTTTCACGTTGGCACTATTCTGGAATAAGTGAGAAGTGTGTGTCTCATAGATATGGATTCATTCCTTCATGCGGGAAGTAGAAAGACAATCCCCTTATTTGTTAATCCTAGAAACTGATCGATCCCGGGAGTTCGTATTGGTTATGAATAAATTGATCACTAGTGGGTTAATGGTAAATAATTATAAGATGTATTGAAGAAGGTTTACGGAAATAATCCCGCTTCACTACGGATAGTCTATGGAGGTTTAGTTTGTATGTAATGATTATATCAACAGACACTTATCGACTCGACTCGACTCGACGTTTTGAGAACATGTTATATCTATAATCGATTGAGTTCAGTTTCGGATTTATAGTGGCATAATTCCGTAATTAATAAGTTGAGTAGAAATATTATGTTCGATGGATATTTTATTCAATTTATTGTAGCTAATGGTTATAGGTACATGGTTCCCGAGTTGGCTCCTAACACGCGAGTGTTTTCTCGTTTTATGGAACCTCGAGAATAAATTAAATAGTTGGTATATTTAATGAATATGCAATATTATTTATTTGGTAAATAATTTATAAAATAGAAAAGACATTTTCTATTAAAATTAATGACAAAAGTGGCGCCCCAATGTGAGAAAATTAGGAAAAGTAATTTTCCTAGATTATGTCACATGTGTAATTAGTTAATTATTTATTTGTTAGATAATTAATGGAAAAGAGATAAGAGATTGATTTTTTGGGAAATATCTATTATTTTTTGGCAAATATCTTTTCCTTGTGGGAATAGGTAATTGTGGTGAGAAAAAGATAACTCTCTTGACTAGCTATTTTCTTATATAAAGAGAGTTCCTCCCAACACAACACTCATCAAAACTGCGCCATCTTCATTAAAAGGAAGAGAAATATTAGTTTCTTGTTCTAGTGATTAAGAGAAGAAAAACCTAGGGTTTTTTCTTGAGCATATTCGAGGAGGTTCTTCGGCGAGGATCGACGTCCACCAGTCGTCGCCCGGAGATACAATCCGGAAGACTGCGGCTTCTCCCCTTTGGTTGACTATTTCTTCCTCTCCGTTTAGGTAAATCTTCAACCTTCTCATAGTTATATTAATTATTTATGCAAATCAAATTGTGGTAAAATCGCATGCGAATTTATTCGTAGCTTCCGTTGTGCTTGATCGAGCGTCTTGATCAGTGCTGTGAATCAGATCTGACGATCAAATTGTGGATCGGATCCGGATTGGGTTTATGTATATCCAGCACATACAACTGCCAGTAGTGATCAGGATTGTGTGAAGCCGGAGCGGACTCGGGTTGTACAGGCGAGGTCGGCTGTTCCGAACTAAAACTCGTTTCAACAATGAAATCTTGTAATGCTTGAGCCTTGACATCCTTCCTCGGTTGATATTGAATATCGAACTCGGTAATCTCGGTAGCCCATCGAAGTAAACGACTTGAAAGGTCGGGTTTGTGTAGTATCTGACGCATCAGGCTGTCCGTTAAGACAATAATTGTGTGTGAAGTAAAATAACCCCTGAGTTTGCGGGCAGCGATAACAAATGAGTAGGATAACTTTTCAACATTAAAATAGCGACTCTCTACTGGAATGAGAGCCTTGCTTACATAATAGACGGGATTTTGGAGAGATCCAGCCACATTGACAAGTACGGCGGCTACTGCTCAGTCCGAGGCTGCCAAGTACAAAAACAAAATATCTTTCTTTACTGGGCTAACCAGAAGAGGTGGTTTCCCTAAATATTCCTTAAGAGCCTGAAAGGATTGGGAACATTCTTTGCTCCAAGAAAAAGTTTTGTCACATTTGAGTATTTTGAAGAAGGGGAGACATTTTTCTGTGGACTTCGAGATGAATCGACCCAAAGCGATAATTCTGCCATTGAGCCTCTGAACCTCCTTGATTGTGGAAGGTTCTTGCATGTTGAGCAGTGCTTCATTCATTTACGGATTAGCCTCAATCCCACGGTAACTAACCATAAACCTGATCCGCGTGTAAGCCACTAATACGCACAAAATACTAGCAAGAGTACTAGGTCAATCGTAGTATAGTAGATGTGAGTCAAGGTCGATCCCACAGGCAAAAGGCAACATAGATAAATGTCATGAAATCTAGACAATAAGACAAATAACGGTCCCTTGACCAACATAAATACAGAAAAAATAAATGGTGTATCTCTCCTCTCCGATCTCCTAACTTGGTGTCATTAATCTTTATGTCTACTTTTCCTCGTAATTGCCTAGATTAACCAGAATGTTTTCTAATTCAGTTTTAGCTGTGGGTGCATTCTTCTAATATTATCATCTTCCACTGAAATGACAGTAGACGTCTATGTGTAATTAACATCCTTCATTGGTGTATTAACTCACACGCAATAAGTATTAGAGATTGCCGGCGCAAACCAAGTACCTCCCTAAGCAGCTATCGTGGATTGACTAGCACGTTCCTAGGAATTGATCAAACTATGTCCAAACTAACACTTCACCTTGCAAGTCCTTCATGTTAATTTACGAATAAAATAAGTAGATTGGCCAGATCTAACTTACTGTTAATTAAACCTATCGATCAACGTAGCTGACGCCGAATCTTCAGATTAGAGGGACCTAGGGTGTCGCGGCTGTGATATAGACCGTCGCAGGACCTGCGGCGATGGTTCCTAATTTTGAAAACTACATCGTTCAGTTTTGATTACTCTAATTAATTACGATTCGTTCAGACATACAGACCAATTACAACGCGTTAATCTAACTAAATTTACTATGATTAAAAGATGAAGGAACATTCAAAACTTCATACCTTAATCAATGGCTACCTAGCTTGATCAACTCAAGCTAGTTGATGGATTGGAGGAGATAACCAAGCAACGAACTTAAAGAAAATAACAAACTCTTTATTTCATAGGAAAAGTGTATATTGAATTGTATATTATCGTATGGTTTTATTGGTATATATTACAATAATCTAGCACATCTTTATCTAGAGCTGTAAACCGACCTAGTGGATTTAACCTAACCGACATAATGCAGATCACGGCTCTCTTCTTTTCGTGTCATCCAAGTTTCCGCCCTCTGACTTCGGCCCAATGTTTCTTTCTCTAATACGGATCCATTCCTCTTTAGCCCAAAATATGGTATTCGTGAAAATCACATAAAACAAGATGAAACAGTACCAAATATCAGGATAAAATGTAAAGATGCAGAATTACTAACCGAGGAACCGGTATTAGGCAATCGACACGTATTTCGTACAATATTCCATCTATCACTAATCAATTGAGCTGATTCGGGCCAACTAAAGGTATGATTTATAGTACCATTTTCAGTGTGATCACCTACCCCCCCACTTAGCTTTTGGTCGTCCCGAACAAAAAGGCAAAATAAACTCAACTCCGGACTAACATACAACTATGCGCCAATAGCCGAGATAAGAATCATGCCAACTCATATCCATAAGCGGTGCATTAAACACTTTTCAATTCATGAACCAGTGTGTGTGTGTGCAATAACTCTCCAAATTCGATGTCCATAACTTCAAAGTCAGCCGGGAACTCGAAACTTCCCACTCTAAGCTTACAGTTTCTTAGTGTGCCAGTGAGCACATCGATCTCACGATCGACAAAACGCATACTACGCGTCTCAGTCGTCTTGACCTTAAATTTAGCATGTTTACATAGAGAAAGAGGGAGAATGTTGCAACTACACATTCTCAGTTCTAATGATACTCCATTTATCGAGACTGGGAGCCTAAATGTACTAGGGTCCCCTAATTTCTCTATCAAGTCTGAATTAGGGTAATTCTCTGAATCAAAGAACATGGTGTCCAAATCCTCTTCAGGATCTGAGTCAGTAGAAGGTAAATCAATTAACTCAATAGGAAACTCACCTGATCTATAGGTCTCGTACTCTTTGAGGTTGGCTTCTTGTTCCCCCTCGTCTCCGGCTGTTTCCTTCTCTTGTTCCACTCTCCTCTTGTCCTCTTGGTATTGCTCGTATACCTTCGAACCTGGGTACATTGAGATGGGCACGGCATTTATGAGTCTTCATGGCATTGTTCTAGCTGGTTTTGGAATTCCTTCGATCTTTCTAGTGATCGCCGAAAGCGTTCTGTATCCTGCAAGATAGACAAAACAAAACAAAACACGGTTAGTAATTTCCCTCCTCAATTGGGCTTAGACTCAACTGTTGCAGATGATCGCGTGTAAGTCGCTTAACACACACGAAATACTAGCAAGAGTACTAGGTCAATCGTAGTATAGCAAGGGCGAGTCAAGGTCGATCCCACAGAGACTATTATTTAATAATGCTAAACACAACCACAATTCATAGGTCAACCGGATAGGGGTGGTCATTGACCAACGTAAATGACAAGTAAATAAAAGAGATGCAAATAAAGCAATCATCAATCATGTATCGAAAAGGCATTAACCAAACCATTCATAACTAATCTTTGTTTAATCCTCATCTGATCCATATTTGTAATTAAGATACGGGTGCAATTCCTAACCCTATCTACTCCGACAATGACAGTAGATAATCTATATGCCAGCTACCCTCGTTAATTGGTGCGTAATAGCTCATACGCATAAAGAACTAGAATTACCGATATTGAGCGCTAACTCATACCGCAAACCCGCCTAGACAGCTGTCGACATTGACCAGCACATTCCTAGGGTCCATCAAGATATTGTCCTAATTAACACTTCACTAACAGTCCTTCGTGTTAATTTACGAAGACATGCAAATAGTTGATCATGCTACTAACTTGTAAATTAAATCTATCGATCAACGTAGCTGACGCCGAACCACATAATTAGGATTTACTGGGTATTCAGATCTAGCGATAAAGACCGACTTCGCAGACATAAGAGCGTAACCCATAATTCTGCGTTTCATATTAATGAATCGAATAAAGATTAAGGTTCGTTTAATTAATTCATAGATGATTAGATGCAAGCATAATCTAGATCTAGCACAAGAACAATCATGAATCTAAGAACGAAATAAAATATTGGAATAGATCTTACCCATGACGAAGAACAGATCTACTCTTCTATTCTCTCTCCCTCCGGCGACTCAAGACGATCCAAGAAGATCGTAAACCAGGCACAATTCAATAATGAAAGACTCATGACTTATTTGCAAGAAAGAAAAAAAGAATTTATAACCAAAAGACTACATTGTATCTAATTCATGAATAGATCTATGAATGAATGATAGAATGGAAGATGAATGGATGATGAATACAATTTCGCAGCTCTTAATGGATTTATATAGGTGTATAAACCGACTTAGGGGTAAAACCAATGCATTGGAGGACAAGAAAACACGTTTCTAGGAAGATTGTGGGCCTCGATAAACCGAGGGTAACTCCCGGGTTACCGAGGGTATGTTCGTCTTTTTCCTACTGCCGACTTAACTTGGAATACCCTTGGCCTAGCTTTGGTATTTCAACCATAACTTGGCCTACGTAACTTCGATTTGGGTGATTCAAAGTATGTTGGAATCCATGTTTCAGGCCCTACAACTTTCATGAAGAAGTCCAAGCCCAATTCGGCTTGTAATGCTTCATAAACTGCATTTCAAGATCACCAATCAGATTGTCGAGTCCAATCTCCACTCGAAACACTTCAACCTTCGGCTCGGTTCAGTTCTCTATCGATTAACTCTTATATTCAGCCCAAATGATGCTTCAAACACTTGTTCATCTGTCAATAAAACCATAGCACACATAGTAGCTTCTATTCTAGTAAATAACGCATAAAATACATGGTTAATACGCATAATACCAATTTAGTCACCCCGGACGTGGCTTAATAACATTTAGCTAATTAACTCATGATTTCATATATTATCCCCATTGAGAACACAAATCAGGGGTAGATTGATGGTAAATAATGATACCAATTTGACCGTCATCACCAGACCTACTAACTAGTAACATTGTGGGATGAACACAGAAAAACAGAGAAGCGATCAGAACCAGAGTCACAGATTTTTTAGGCTACAGCAAGGCTTGTCGCGGCTTCGGAAACTGTTTCCCTTTTTTCGATAGTAAAACGGTGCAGGTGTGATATAGAACAGATGATGTCGGGTCAAGTAATAAAAATACTCAATACCTAAATAACACACTAGCAAGAGAACAAGGTTCAATCGTAGTATAGTTAGATAGAGTCGAGGTCGATCCCACAGAGACTCGGCTTAAACGAAATATAACTTATTAAACTAAAAGCAAATTAAAGGCGGTCTCCGACCAACAATAATGTAGAATTAAAATTGACACAATAGAAACACAAACCAAACAAAATACACAACGACACTTATTTTTATAGATTTTATAAATGATTAACAAACGGTATTGATAACGATAGTAGAAATTACTTCCCCATGCTATGTAGATTGACGACGAGACAAAATAAGACATTTAAGATTAATTATTCTGACTACGGGAGTCATCACCTAAAATAGATCTAGCTCCGGGTAGGCCATCTAGATCATCGTGTCTCCATTACGTGACTTCACATTTTTAGTCCCCGTCTCATATAACTTCTGACACAATTACAATGCTAGGGATGCCGGTATAAACCGTAACCTCATCTAAGCAACATTCCTATGGTTAGGCGTACTTCTTAGACACCGATTCAATCTCTGTCCTAAGCAACAATCACTTTTTGGGTCTCATGTTAAATTACGATGACAAATAATTAAGTTGATCAAGTTTAATTACTCGTTTGAATTACAAAGCAGAGAACCTGACGTAGTCGAAGCCATTCACAGACAAATCAAGAACATGTTGGAATAGTGTCCTAAACCCAATCGGGTTGGACCGGATCCGACCGGGTCGGATCATTTCTACTATTTCTTTATGTTTGTACATATATTAAATGGCTTTTCTGTTTTCATATATATGTTCTTTTTAAAGAACCAATTATGAATTGTTATATGATAACGTCCTTAGTATTAAACTGTGATAGAGAAACCATGATAGGCGATTATGGTTTATGAGATCTCTAATCACTTTAATAAGTTTGATACTTAAATGTCTCTAGCCTGATGTACTATCAAACAGGGCATTGATAGTATAAACAGACTAGCACGTATTAGATGTCTTCTGTCTTTAAGGGCAGGGATAGATCTCGTCTATCGAAGTGTAGAGACACTTGGACTGTACGTGGACGTGTATTAGAGAATGCGTACGTTAGACTGACCCACTTACACGGATAAGTGTCACACTATGTGGCGGTTGTGTAATTATCCTTAAGACCGGAGTCTTCATGGCATCACGGTGTGGATTGTCATGCTTTGACACTATTGAGGTTTCCCCTAGCCACGGGGCGATCATGCGGTAGTGATTGGGTGTGATACTGAAGCATGCGGAGTATACATGATTGGTCGTCCGGGAATCGCGTATCCTATGATTGGGATCGAATATCCGAAATGGCCTTCTTATAAGGAATGTCTTACTCTCGTGAATCTTTGCAAAGTGGGAGTAAATGTGTTACTTCGAGAGAGCATGATATCCAGATTATAAGATACGGTCGTTAATGTTTGACACTCGACGTACGACCGTATGGATATTATTACGACGCGATAGGATTGTAAGTTACACGGTAATCGTTTCACATGAAAGGTAGTAGTCATTGCATTTGACTCTTCCGATGATTGGGGGTCACGGTGTGTTGCTAGACGCTATCCCGTGATCGTTAGGCATGAAGGGCATTTTCGTAATTTGCACTTTGTGACTACGACCAACATATTCGGAAGCCTATCGGGTCACACACATAAGAACATCTAGCCGGATTAAAATGTGGTTATAGATGATAACCAAATAAGGAAAGTTTATCTCGAGACTATAAAGGTTATAGTGGTAAATTAATATGGTGGTATTTATTTATTATGAATAAATATAATACAAGATATTAATTATGTTGATTAAATAAAAAATATATATATTATATATATATGGCCGAAAAATGTGTGTTTGTGACACACATAGATTTTGCCAAACTATTTGATCATGTTATTATTAATTAAATATATGGCCAAAGATTGTGTGTGTATTGACACACGTGAATTGGCATAATGTGGCGCCATCTTTTGTGTATTTGGATACATTTGGATTGTGCAATTTAATTAATAAGATTACCATAATATTAATATTAGATATTAATAGATTTTGGAAAAATAGATTTATGGTAATAAGATAGATATTCAATATAAGATATTGACAATATCCTAGATTTATTTAATATGAGATATTATAATAAATGAGATAAATCAATCAATTATATTTTCCTTATTTTATTGGGAAAAGGTTTTCTTCTCCTCCACACCTAGTAGGGGCGCCCCAACCACTATAAATAGGAGGTGGGTGTCAAGCTCTTTTGTACAACACAATTCCAAGAACTAATAGTTCTTGTGTAAAATAGAGAGCATCCTATGAGAGTTGGAGAGAGGGAAAAAGGCCGGTCTAGCAACCGGAGTTTTCCAATAGCAATCCATGATGGGATTCCGGCGAGCCGTTCGTGTGGACTAGCGGTAGAGGCCGAACACTTGGGCGGCTCTATGCGAACTACTCTCCTTAGACGGTCAAAGCGTCGATCTTATAGATCAACCAAGGTAACCACCGTCTACTATCTATTTGTTTATTGCTTAAACGAAGTCGATCCTGGTTAAAAGGAAATAAAATTTTAAATTCCGCTGCGTTCCCGCGTAGATTTCCTAACAGTGGTATCAGAGAGAGCTTCGAGCTTAAGCAATAAGCATGTAATTGTGCGTAGTTAATTTTATCGTTTAAATCACGTGATTAAAAGATGAAAGATTTTTTAATTCGCAAATTTGATACACGAAAAGAAAAAAAAATAGGGGGCGGCAATGGTGGTGCTCGGCCGATCGGCGGCGGCACCACCACCGTGTGATCGCCGGCGGCGGCGGCGGCCTCCGAAGCCGCCGCGGCGGCTGGTGTGATGCGGTGGCCCCAGTTTTGTTTTGTGTATTTTGTGATTTAATATGGTTCATAGTTGTGATTATTAACTTCCCTTTGTTTAGTTGTGTCATGTGGTTAACCAATGGTTTAAATAGTTTGGCCATTGGGATGCCACATGGCATTAAAATAATAATGGCCTTTCCAAACTTTGTTTGGAATAGGCTTGCCCCTTTCCAAATATTTGATTTGGGAAAAAGGCCTAGCCTTGTGCCACTTCCAAAATTTTGATTTTGGAAAGTGGTCGCCTAAACCAAAATTATTTGGCCTTTCCAAATATTTGATTTGGATTAGGCCTAGGCCCTTTCCAAATATTTGATTTGTAAAGGCCTAGCTAGGCCACTTCCAAAATTTTGATTTTGGAAAGTGGCGAGCTTAAGCCGAATTTGGTTTAGGAAACCAAAGGCATCCCTTTTGATTACGAATCAAAAGGAAAGAAACAAGAGAAATAATTTTAATTTTGATTTATTTTGGAATAGTTCTAATTAATTAAAATTAAAATTAAAATCGGTTTAAAATTAATCGTTAATTTTATTTCGATTAAAATCATTTAATTAATTAAATGTTAATTAGTTAATTGATTGGATAAAATTATTTAATAGATTAAATGTTAATTGATTAATTAAGACGCAAGTAGTTAAATTTTAATTTTATCTTTTTCATAAGATTTTATTGTATGGATTAGATATAGTAGATATAATATGATTATATGGACCCCGATTGATCATGGACTCGACCGATAGGATAGATGTGAATGATTTAATTTTTCTGTTGGTTTAAAATTGTCCTAGGCCGTTATGAAGAACGTGACCTAGTTTATTTTCTGCAATTATCCCATTCCCGTTGGCTCCCCCCGTGTGCGGCGGGTGTATTTATTTTATAAGATAGAATTAAATGTAACAAGAATGGAGCAGAAGATGGAGACCAAAGAAAGACGAAAATGAAGATCCCATTGGAGAATGGAGCATTAAAGATCCTATTGGCGGTTGCAGCTACCCTTAGATTGTGACCCGCGGTTTCGTCAGTTTGTATTCGAAACCGCACCTAGGAAAAGTCCATGATCATACCGGTTATTTTACGCATTTATTTATTTTGTGCTTGTATTTATTTTATATGATACGATAGATGCATGACTAGGCACGATCTAGATAAATGTGTAGGATATATATCTATAGAGATAGATATAATTGATGAGACCGAAATTAAAATTAATTAAGTGAATTAATTTACGAAAAATACTTCCACAACAAAAATCAAGTCGAAATATTGTCTCCCAATATTATAACGACGGTGAAGAGCCTGTGTTCGGATCCAACTGATCGACCACCGCCGGGAGTTGACCTACCTCGGGTATATCGTCGTTATTGAGATATGATCGTATGAGATCTCGTGAATATTGGGTTATGACTTGACTAGAGTCTTTCGGTGATTGGCCACCGTCGTGGCCGTCGACTTTAGAGACAAGGGGTTGACTAACACATAGTGATGTGTATCGCCAAAGAGTTGACTAGTCAACCACTGAGAATCACATAGAGATGTTAATGGTAAAGGGTTACCTACCTATCGAAATTATCTTGGTTGATCGACCACCGCCGGGAATCGAGGTAACTAGATGGGATCTCAGCCACTAAAGAATTTTGAAAAATTCTTGAAAGTCAATTGGAAGTAGTTGACTAGTGGGAGCAAAATCATAAACCAAAAGACCATTTTTGATTTTGCGTGTATAAACAACAACACTCTTTTATTTTCATTTTTATGTTGTAGTTTTAGCAAACTTTATATTTATGTTTTATTCTCGATTAGTAAAACCAAATTACGACTGTTACCTTTTGAGAAACGTTCTCAAATATGGTTAAGTAATTTTAATCCTTTTAAAATAAGCAATGACATGAGCAATCCCGTTATAGTAGTTAGAGACAAGGAGATTACATAATTGATGCGGTAATCCAAGACTTTAATTATTAAAGAAAAACGGAAGCTCGTGATAGTGGATACGATCCAATATAATCATTCGGTCATACGATGACGAGTTATTCAAACGTTGGATAAGAATGACTAGACCGAATTTTGGAAATGATGTTTTCAAAATTGTAAGATTTAAGTATCGGCTTAATTCTATCATTGCTTAAAGGTTAATTAAATAGTTAATGTTTTAAATACGATTTAAAAGGTTAAATAAACTATTTAATAAACTTTAGATTTTCTTTATGAAAGACATAGCTCATGTGATCTTTCTTAAGTCTTATGAAGACTACACTAAGAAATATTTACAAGTGCTTAAAGGATTAAAAAGGAAAGTTAGGGCATGTGCTTAAATAGAGAACTTATTGAAGTTTCTATTATAGGCAAGTGAGTTGAGATAAATCTATCTAAGTTCAGGTCGACTCTTAGATATATGATATCTTGCGAGTGTGATTAAATTAGAAAGATTAAATACAGATATGAAAGGTGAAGCAAACGTTGTAACACTTACCATATTCTGGATCTAGTAAACTGATAAGGGAACTAAATAAATGTTATTATGTTCCGGTTCTTATGAAGGACACAAGTTCAGTTATTTGTTAGGATTTAGCAGACATATTCAATTGTAAAGAATAAATGTTATTCTGATAAAGTTGGAAGGTCACTGAATCTAACATACTAGATTGATGTCACTATATAGTTGATATATGTGATGTGATCTCAACTAAATATTTGTATGGCTGTTATCCTTGATATTTTTAGTTGTTCTAGATGTAGTCTCTCTGGAAGGGAAGCGCGTAATTAAACGTCATTCTGATGATGTTGAACCATATGATTATGAATCATGTGGGTTATACATATCTTATCCAAAGAGGACTAAAATACCCTTTTTCGAAAAGGTTATAAAATCTAGAAAGTTGTCCAAAGCCTAAACATACCGATGTTTGTTGGCTTATGACAATTAATGCCACAAATAATTGTTTGTTAATCTCTATGACTATTTTTTAGAAATAGTTCTAGTGTACTCAGTGAAGTGCATAATTCAGAAATCCCGAAAAGTTCGAGCTAGTACGAATATGAGATTGATGAGCTACTTAGGAATTAATCTTCAATTGGATTGAAGTAATTAATACCTGAAGGGCGTTTCAGAAGTCGTCTGAAAAGGAATAAGATTCTTCCCTTGAAGGATACCATCTTTGGGATACGCAATTAGATTGTGCTCCTAAAATGGAAACAACACTTTATATGATAAAGGTGTGACGCAAGCCATGCGAAGTATCCATTACCCATTTCGGGATAGTGCCCTTATACTTAACCGAGTTCCAAAGAATAAAGGTTGAATAAATTCCATATTAGATATGGAAGAGGATAATGTCGAATCTGTCTTAACCGATGATTTGAAGTTGTCATAGGCAAAGTCAGAAAGGCTTGGAGCCTAGTACGACATATGCAACTTTGTGGCATATCTTAGCTAGCACGCTGGATATTATTTACCTGTCCATGGAGCAAAATGTTTGTCTCCAAACATGCTGTCTTCTAGAGGAAGTGTTTCTTCCAAAAGAAACAGTGGGAGTGAATTAGATCTCAAAAGAGTTTGAGAACCACAAAGACACATTCAACCATTGGAACATGAGCAGACGCCGCATAGCGATGAGGTGTATAACACTGCTCAGTGCACACAAAAGTTCTGTAAGTCTGTGGATAACCTTAAAGCCTGAAAAGGCTGCTGGTATGTTCATCTTGATGAATGAATATCTCACGACTTATGAAAGAATGTTTAAAAGGTAAGATTGAGAGATATGGCCAGGAGCCATAATATCTGAATTAGATTCTACCAGTGACAACCAGGTTGTGAACCTAGTCTGTCTTACCTAGAGGGAATGTCCCCGTAAGGCCGTGCCCGCTTCTATTCGACTATGCTTGTTATAACTTCGTATCATGACTATATGATAGTGTTGAAGACGTTGGGCAAACAGCTCAATGTTCATAGACGATAACATGATATGTGAGCCCACGGGATCCATTTATGGACTCAAACAAGTTTCTCTAGACGATTTCCTTGTTTGACAATCAAAGGAGTTTGATTTAGTCAAAAGAAGGATATGCCCAATGTGCAAGATGGATAGTGGGAGTGTGTTATGAATTTTGAGCAAGGTATTAGATATCTATCTCGAGAATTATCACCCCATGTCACAGTCAATTAATGTTTGGTAGTTCAAGTTCTTTACGAAAGCACTTGGATTAGCAGTTCTCATTTTTAGAAATAAGAATCTATAGTGATAGATTTAACTGCTGTTAGATTATATAGTTTACCTATATAGATGTGATGCTAAAAGGAGTTTAGCATAGATCGCGACGGGGATACTGCTAGCCAGTGTTCTCAAGATCTATCTATGTTAGGACGTTCGTCCTAAGGTAAGGTGAAAGATGATGTTTATGGAAGGTTTCCTTCGCTCCTGCGATAGGAACCATCATAAAAGGAATGCCGGATGTTCATAGTTCATGAATAGTCATGAGCAAGTATGAAAGTAAATCTGGTGAATGTCGAGAATATCCTTAAACAAGTTAAGGAAAGTTTCCTAGTTTATCGAAACTTGGAGTTAGATAAATATAGTTATACAGACGTATATCCTGAGTCTTATGAAGGCGAGTGGGAGCTACGATGGGTTTGCGATCACTTTGATTAAGTGATACGGTGAGCCGGAAATGTTCTAGCATATGGGTCACCGTAAATTCTACAACTAGGCCAAAACACGGTAGTGCCTTAGAGGCGCGGCGGGAGCGATACATGGATCTAGAAGGTTCATTCCCGAACCTTGTACGGTTCTTCCACCTTTTCTATATAGCCGATATAGTAAGTGGATTCATTGCTTGAAGCAAGGACCGGGGTCTCGTCGAGATTCGTGTGTGTGTTGAGGCATTCCTTTTGACTTGGTCATTTGGAACATGATATGAAGATAGTCCGAGTCCCCATGGATAGCGATCCGTTTATGGCTAGGGCTAGTTGCGAGTATTGCATGAGATTCTTGTGTTTCAACTTGGTCTTGTGTGTGCTGGTGATTGGTTTTAGGCCAAGTGGGAGATTGTTGGAATAGTGTCCTAAACCCAATCGGGTTGGACCGGATCCGACCGGGTCGGATCATTTCTACTATTTCTTTATGTTTGTACATATATTAAATGGCTTTTCTGTTGTCATATATATGTTCTTTTTAAAGAACCAATTATGAATTGTTATATGATAACGTCCTTAGTATTAAACCGTGATAGAGAAACCATGATAGGCGATTATGGTTTATGAGATCTCTAATCACTTTAATAAGTTTGATACTTAAATGTCTCTAGGCTGATGTACTATCAAACAGGGCATTGATAGTATAAACAGACTAGCACGTATTAGATGTCTTCTGTCTTTAAGGGCAGGGATAGATCTCGTCTATCGAAGTGTAGAGACACTTGGACTGTACGTGGACGTGTATTAGAGAATGCGTACGTTAGACTGACCCACTTACACAGATAAGTGTCACACTATGTGGCGGTTGTGTAATTATCCTTAAGACCGGAGTCTTCATGGCATCACGGTGTGGATTGTCATGCTTTGACACTATTGAGGTTTCCCTAGCCACGGGGCGATCATGCGGTAGTGATTGGGTGTGATATCGAAGCATGCGGAGTATACATGATTGGTCGTCCGGGAATCGCGTATCCTATGATTGGGATCGAATATCCGAAATGGCCTTCTTATAAGGAATGTCTTACTCTCGTGAATCTTTGCAAAGTGGGAGTAAATGTGTTACTTCGAGAGAGCATGATATCCAGATTATAAGATACGGTCGTTAATGTTTGACACTCGACGTACGACCGTATGGATATTATTACAGCGATAGGATTGTAAGTTACACGGTAATCGTTTCACATGAAAGGTAGTAGTCATTGCATTTGACTCTTCCGATGATTGGGGGTCACGGTGTGTTGCTAGACGCTATCCCGTGATCGTTAGGCATGAAGGGCATTTTCGTAATTTGCACTTTGTGACTACGACCAACATATTCGGAAGCCTATCGGGTCACACACATAAGAACATCTAGCCGGATTAAAATGTGGTTATAGATGATAACCAAATAAGGAAAGTTTATCTCGAGACTATAAAGGTTATAGTGGTAAATTAATATGGTGGTATTTATTTATTATGAATAAATATAATACAAGATATTAATTATGTTGATTAAATAAAAAATATATATATTATATATATATGGCCGAAAAATGTGTGTTTGTGACACACATAGATTTTGCCAAACTATTTGATCATGTTATTATTAATTAAATATATGGCCAAAGATTGTGTGTGTATTGACACACGTGAATTGGCATAATGTGGCGCCATCTTTTGTGTATTTGGATACATTTGGATTGTGCAATTTAATTAATAAGATTACCATAATATTAATATTAGATATTAATAGATTTTGGAAAAATAGATTTATGGTAATAAGATAGATATTCAATATAAGATATTGACAATATCCTAGATTTATTTAATATGAGATATTATAATAAATGAGATAAATCAATCAATTATATTTTCCTTATTTTATTGGGAAAAGGTTTTCTTCTCCTCCACACCTAGTAGGGGCGCCCCAACCACTATAAATAGGAGGTGAGTGTCAAGCTCTTTTGTACAACACAATTCCAAGAACTAATAGTTCTTGTGTAAAATAGAGAGCATCCTATAGAGAGTTGGAGAGAGGGGAAAAAGGCCGGTCTAGCAACCGGAGTTTTCCAATAGCAATCCATGATGGGATTCCGGCGAGTTTGTTCGTGTGGACTAGCGGTAGAGGCCGAACACTTGGGCGGCTCATGCAGAACTACTCTCCTTAGACGGTCAAAGCGTCGATCTTATAGATCAACCAAGGTAACCACCGTATACTATCTATTTGTTTATTGCTTAAACGAAGTCGATCCTGGTTAAAAGGAAATAAAATTTTAAATTCCGCTGCGTTCCCGCGTAGATTTCCTAACAGAACATCACAGATCTTGCTACCAGCGAGACATAGGCTCGCTGCCAGCGAACTCAAATCTGAACCAGATTTGCTCGTGAAACGTCTTTTACGCCTCAGATCTACATAAACATAGGTTCGTTAATTAACTACATCATGAAATCAATACACAAAACGACTACTCCATAACGAAATAAATTAGATCTACGAATAAAGATTGCATAATAGAGTAGACATTACCCTCGAAGACGAGCGTGATTCCCACTCCTCGATACGATCTCTAACCGGCGATTCTAACGACTCCGTAATGAAAGAACATAAAATAAAGAAAACATATATTGAAAATAAAACCAATGTTGTGAAATTGTATTTTGCTAAAGTATTCTAGAGTGTGTATGTCCCGGATTTTATCAATACAAAACAACAAGTAATAAACCGGTTAACCTCAAGTGCAAGGATCGTAGTATGGAGGCTAATGCCGGGTCGATCTTACGGGGAACTAGACTGTTGTGAATCCTAGTTTTTGTTTTCAACTAAACTATTGTCACGAAACTAACCTAAACAAAGAACTAACCTAAACAAATATGCATAAAAGTAACTAGACAGAGGAAATTAATCCAATGCTAGGCAAGATTGAAAGCAATGAAAACTAGAGTGCAATTAAAAGTAAACTAATCTAGCAATTCAAGTTTAAAGGATTAAAATCAAATTATAACGAACGAACAAGCAATCGATCCACCTATCCTATCAACATTCAATTCTAATTCGTGATCCCTACTCAAGTTGTGATTCACCTAATCTAAGGCATGAACACCCACTTTCGTAGACAAGTTCGTTTCCTAATCTTCGATCTTTCAATTAAAGATTAAGTCTTTCTAACCTAGGCGTGAAATCTTTCAATTTCTGATCTAGAAAATCAATCTAACAACTCTCGTTTTAGTTAGATCGAAGATCTATTCTTTTATCACGGTGATCTAAGGTTTGTATGATTTTCACCAATAAAACAATCACAAAGCAATGATCTTTCGATATAATTGCATTACACAATAATAAATAATGATAAAAGAAACAACTTTGAGATAGAAACTCACAGATTAATCACGAATCAAAACTGAATTGTTGAAGGAAGGCTTCACGATGCTTGTTCAAAGAGGTTTTAGCCTCTTAACATCCTTGTTGCAACTCGAATTGATGAAATAAAAGACATGAATCTATCTAATCTAATCTAGAAGTTTAAGTGCATAAAACTAGAGAAATACTGAAGGAAAAACGCAGCCAAGCTGCCCCTAGGGTTTAGTGTTCGAATAATGTGTCTAGGGTTTGAGAAATCGCGCCTATTTATAGATTTTTAGGTCGGTTTAGGCTAAGGCGGTGCTTGGACGCCCGTCCGGCCTTGTGGACGCTCGTCCGGTCTGATTTGGACGGAGGGTGAACGCTCGTTCAGAACGCGTCTGAACACTCTGAATGTAAAATATGATTCTGGACGCTCGTCCACTTATCAAACGCCCGTTCAGTCTTGGACGCTCGTTCGGATCAGGTGAACGCTAGTCCAGCTTCGATCAAGACTTGATAATTCCGTCTTTATCTTCTTTTCTTTTCTATCCAATTCACCATTATCTCTTTTAACTTGAATTAGCTCGAAATTCATCAACATTTGATCATCAATTGAGCCACATAATTGTACCTACATGACATCAAAAACACCGCAAAGCGTAACATAATTCCAATAAACATAAAATCATAATTAAAACATATAAATTCACCAACTTTGCGATTAACTCATTAAAAATGTCATTTAAACACTCGTTTTCTATGCAACATATACAAATATAGTGGGAAATCATTATGAAATATAGCATTATAAAACGTACAAAATCACCCTTAACAACTCCCCCACACTTAAACTTTGCTCGTCCCGAGCAAAACAAAACAAGATAAAGGCTCGGAAAGAATATAGACATCTCAACACATATACCATAGACTCAATAAATCAGAAGTTCACCCGAGTGTGTGTGCATAGCCATAGAAAACTTCCACTAAATCCAAACTTGAATATTTCAAGCAAAACTAGCTAATACCCCCTTCAAACTAGTAATAAAAGATACTTATAAGATGCACCCTACAAAACGGAGCATATCACGGAAAAGATGATAGAACACATTTAAGACCTTTCCGACATACTTAGAGGATAATCCCTACAGCATATCCATCGGTTTATACTGGGGATAAGATTAACGATAACTAAGTCTCATTTCATTCTTTTCATACCAATTCTTAAGTAGATTCAATTGATTTCACATTTAAACACACATCAGAATAAGCTATTGCTCATCATAGCGAGAATAGGACATACATGGTATACCCTACCTTACTCAAATCATAAAGCAGCTTTTTCTGACTGTCGTGAGCTTTTGGTCATCATAGTGGAATAAAACATTTCGAGATAATGCCTTACCGCACTCAAATCATTGGCAGCTACTTCCGACACTTATATATATAATTCATATTATTCATCTTAGATTGGTATACAACCCTTAAATTATATCCTTCCTATCACATTCAAACCTTCAGATATTCACAGTATGTCATACTCTAATTCTAAACACAAACTATTAAAATTTCCAAAATTAGTATGGAAGCAAAGAATCATGCGATAATCATCAAAAAATCTCTAATCAAATGGGCATGGCTTTAAAACATAGCTCATCACTTACTATGGCATGTGAAAAATAGTGTCGAGTGAAACAACTAAATTTACTAAATATGCAGAATACAGCAAAAATGATATAAGAACTCAAATGAAGACATGCCATGCTTACTTGGGACAAAACAAAACTTTTAAAATCTAGCACTTTTCATAGAAATATAAGTCGATATGTATCTATACATTTGCTTACATGATTTTATTTCTATGCTAAAATGAGCTAAATTTTCGAAATTTTTGTTTTGTCCCAAGTAAGCATGGCATGTCTTCATTTGAGTTCTTATATCATTTTTGCTGTATTCTGCATATTTAGTAAATTTAGTTGTTTCACCCGACACTATTTTTCACATGCCATAGTAAGTGATGAGCTATGTTTTAAAGCCATGCCCATTTGATTAGAGATTTTTTGATGATTATCGCATGATTCTTTGCTTCCATACTAATTTTGGAAATTTTAATAGTTTGTGTTTAGAATTAGAGTATGACATACTGTGAATATCTGAAGGTTTGAATGTGATAGGAAGGATATAATTTAAGGGTTGTATACCAATCTAAGATGAATAATATGAATTATATATATAAGTGTCGGAAGTAGCTGCCAATGATTTGAGTGCGGTAGGGCATTATCACGAAACGTCCTATACCACTATGAGGTTCAATAGCTCCCGACTGCCTGATGATAGTAGTCCAGCTAGGGTGTTATCCCGAAACATCCTATTGCTGGGAATGAGGGCATATATGCTATATATGTGGAATTGATTGAACAATAAAGAAAAATTAGTGAATGGCAATGTGAAAAGATGGTTGAAAACCTTAGTTATCTTCTGACTATCCCCAGTATAAACTGAATGATATGTTGTAGGGACTGTCCTCTAAGTATGTCGGAAATGTTTTAAATGCTCCCTATTATTTTTTTCGGGGTTTGTATGTTTTGTAAGGTGCATGTTATAATCGTTTTTATTTCTAATCTAAATGGGATGTTGGCTAGTTTTGCTTGAATCAATTTCAAGTGTGGATTTAGTGGAAATTTATTATGGCTATGCACACACTCACTTGGGTGAACCTCTAAACTACTTGAATATGTTTTATATTTGCATAAGTGTTTATTTGTCTCGAGTGATGATTATGTTTTGTCTTGCTCGGGACGAGCAAGGTTTAAGTGTGGGGGTGTTGTTAAGGGTCAAATTGTAGTGTTTTTACGGATATATTTCACCTCAATTTCCCCCATATACGTATGATTTCCATAGAATTCGAGGTTTATAGTGAAATATTGAGTGAATGGTGATTTAAAGAGTTAAATATGAAAACGTATCAATTTATACGATTATTTGATTGTTTTATATGGTTTTGGATATTGTTACGTTTTTGTGGTGTTTGGATGCAATGTAGATACATGATTTTGACTTGGAAGAGGATAAAGATGGAGATAAAGCTTGGAATGAAGCATTCAAGCAGCCGAACTTCCGACGCAGTTCTCGATATGATATACACTGATTTGACTCTCGACCTCAAGAGAAGAGTTGTAGGGTTTGAAGAGAGGATTCTACAGGACCTTGAATCACTTCATTCCGACTTATGAGGCCCGAGATATGAGCGTTACAAGTTTGGATGCTGTTGCTGAAACTAGTGGAAAATCCCGAAATATACTCGGGATACGACGGGCTAATCAAAAAGGCGTTTTCTGAAGAAGAGTCCTTAATGAAAGTTGTAGAGTTTTCCGAGAGCTTAATTATGACATTCGGATCATAATTTTTGGAGGTCTACAACTCAAGATATGAATTTTAGAAGTTTAATTCCTAAATCCAGAATTATTCAGCCGACATATCTCATCCTAATTCATTAGGATTTGTTCCAAATTTCAAATTTAATTGATTTAGCCGACATACTCATATCTATAAATAGCAGCAGCCTCTTTACCCTATTATTCATGAAATAATTCATAATACAACAACACAGACGCAGCAGGCAATTCTGGGGCTCTTCAAGGCAGTTCTATATGCCCAAAGTACGTCGTCCAACTTCAAACTCCAGTCTTTCCTATGACTGTTTACCGTCTTCTCCAGGATTTTCTTTAGACTCTGGTTGCTTCGCTCAACCTGACCACTAGTCATCGGATGATATGGTGTGCCGATTTTATGGCGAACACCATACTTCTCGAGGACTTTTTCCAAAGGTCGGTTGCAAAAGTGTGTCCCTTCATCACTGATCAAGGCACGTGGACATCCAAACCTCACAAAGATGTTCTTCTTCAGAAATTTCATGACCGTTTTATGATCATTGTGAGGAGTGGCTACTGCCTCCACCCATTTCGAAACATAGTCGACGCAAACTAAGATATATTTGTTGCCACACGATGATGGGAAAGGTCCCATAAAATCGATGCCCCAAACATCAAAGACTTCGCATTCAAGGATGGGTTTCAACGGCATGTCAAACCGCCTTGTCAGAGTACCGGTTCTCTGACACCTATCGCAAGCTTTACAAAAGGCTTCTGTATCCTTAAAGATCGTAGGCCAATAGAAACCGGACTGGAAGATCTTAGCAACCGTTTTCCAAGGACCAAAGTGACCACCAGTGGGTCCACTGTGGCAGTGCTCGATAATCTCTTGTTGCTCAGATTCAGGAACGCACCTCCTAAGCAAACCATCTTTGCAGATCTTAAACAGATAAGGTTCATCCCAAACGAAATATTTCATATCAGAGAAGAACTTCTTCTTCTCTTGATACGACATTTCGGGATCAAGGTAACGGGCATGAAGGTAGTTCACAATGGAAGAGTACCATGGAACATCAGGAGGACGACCGTCTATCAACATAATGTTTTCTAGAGGAAAGTAAAGATCTATATCATCAGGATCACCCTTTTCCTCACTTAACATTCTAGAAACGTGATCCGCCACTACATTCTCACTGCCCTTTTTGTCCTTAATTTGAACGTCAAACTCTTGTAGGGTCAGTATCCAGCGCAGTAGGCGCGGTTTAGCATCCTTTTTAGTCATCAGATACCGCAAAGCAGCGTGATCAGTCCACACGATCACTTGAGCTCCCAACAAGTAACTACGAAACTTGTCCATAGCAAAGACTACGGCCAGTAGTTCCTTTTCAGTAGTAGTATAGTTAACTTGAGAGGGGTTCAATGTGTGACTGGCGTAATAGATAGGCTGGAACTTCCCCTTGATCTTTTGCCCTAGAACGGCACCAACGGCATAGTTTGATGCGTCGCACATAAGCTCAAATGGTAGGTTCCGGTCGGGCGATATAAGAATTGGGGCGTATATTAAACGATCCTTGAGCTCCTCAAACGCTTGCTTGCGCTTCTCATCAAAATTAAACTCAACGTCTTCCTTTAGTAAAGTGGACGGGGCTTGGCTATCTTGGAGAAGTCTTGAATAAACCTTCTGTAAAAGCCGACATGTCCAAGAAAGCCTCTAACTTCCCGCACATTCTTAGGGTAGCTCATCTTCTCGATAGCTTTTACTTTTGCCCTGTCAACTTCTATACCCTTGGCGGAGATCTTGTGGCCAAGAACTATTCCCTCATCTACCATAAAATGGCATTTTCCCAATTTAGCACCAAGTTCTTTTCCACACACCTAGATAACACCTGATCAAGATTATCGAGGCAATCATCGAAGGATTGACCAAAGACCGAAAAGTCGTCCATGAAAATCTCCATACACTTTTCAACTAGCCCGTCAAAGATAGCCATCATACACCTTTGAAAGGTGGCTGGGGCATTACAGAGACCAAATGGCATCCGCCTGTAAGCGAATGTACCATAAGGGCAGGTGAAAGTGGTCTTCTCTTGGTCAACAGGATCGATGGGTATCTGGAAGTATCCTGAATATCCATCCAGGAAACAGTAGAATGCGTGCCCTGCTAGACGCTCAAGCATTTGATCAATGAATGGAAGGGGGAAATGATCTTTCATTGTGACCTCATTGAGTTTTCTCGTAGTCAATACGGACTCTATAGCTCCGTAACTAGCCTCAATGCTATCTCCTCTCCCTTCTCATTCTTCTCAATAGTAATTCCCCCTTTTTTTGGGGACTACCCGAGTCGGGGACACCCACTCACTATCGCAATGGCGTATATGATACCCATATCTAGAAGCTTAATGATTTCCTTCTTGACTACTTCTTGCATGTGAGGGTTGAGCCTTCTCCGAGGTCGTCTAACTCGTTTTGCACCCTCCTCGCCTTGATTTTGTGCATACGGATGTCGGGAGATATCCCTCGGATATCTCCCACCCGCCATCCAAAGGCTTTTTCATTTTTGCGCAAGACGTTTAACAATTTAAGCTCCTCTATACGAGATAGCTTGGCGAGAGATGATCAAAGGAAGCTTGTCACCTTCTCTTAAAAACACATACTTAAGATGTTTAGGCAACGGCTTCAGTACCAAATCTACGGGAGGATCCTCTAGACTTGATTTAAGATCACCACTCTTCAACTCAACATCGCTGAGCTTACTTAGTGGTCCTACTGCCAAGGCTTCTTCTCTTAGCTCATCCTCAAAATCAGCTGCTAACTGGTCTAGATTGACCACACCATGATTATTCAGATTATCAATCAGTCGCTCATATTCAGCCTCTACAGCCATGACTTGCTTATCCATAAAGTCATCGAAATCATCAGAAGTCTCATCAACGGAAAAGCCGGTTGGAGATCCAGAAGGTACATTGATAGATTTAGAAACACTATAACTCACCTCCTGGTCACCAACTCGAATGGTCACGTGCCCACCATCACAATCGATAAGGGCTCTAGCTGTAGATAGGAAGGGTCTTCCAAGAATCAATGGGACATTTTCACTTTTCTCAATATCTAAGACGTACTACCGGTCAACCGGAAAGGTAAACCTATCTATTTGAACTAATACGTCCCTTAGGATCCCTGAAGCTTTCTTAGAGGACCTATCAGCGAACTGCAAGTTCATGGTAGTGGGTTCTAGAAGACTTTGTAACCCAAGCTGATTGCAAACAGACAATGGCATCAAGCTGATGGATGCACCCAGGTCACATAAGGAATTTGGGAAGACTAGTCCTCCCATCCGCAATGTGAGCACAAATTTGCTGGGTCGCCCCTCTTGGTTGGTAAGTCTTGATAATTGACCATCGCGCGCTTTACCAACCGCTTGATCCATTTCGATAATTTCTTTTTGGAAGATACAACATCCTTAATGAACTTGGTATACTTAGGCATCTCAACCAAAACTTCTGACAATGGAAGATTAACCTGAGTATTTTTCAACAAATGAAGCACTTTTTCATACTTCTTATCTTCGCTCAATGGGATGTTGCTCTTTCTCGGTGGAAATGGAAGCTTTTTCAAATCACCCTCAGAAAAGACTTTCTTCGAAGATGCACCGATAGCTTTGTCTTCCAAATCTTTCCACCGAACCGTCTTCTCATTCTTTTGATTAGTCAGGGGATCGGCCACCGACTTTCACTTGATTTCTCATTCCTCGGGGGATCGGCCACCCGAGGATCCTTAATTTTTTCACTTCTCGGGGGAACGGCCACCGAGGACTTCCTTGCGAACGAGGGAACGTGGGTGCTCGACTTCCCTCCCCGCCTTATCACTGCGGGGAGGGGCTAGTGGTTTCCCCGGTTGGGGGGACCACTCGGTTGAGTACCACTTCTTAAGTTCATTGCACCGGCCTCTCCTCCACCGTATGGAGGTGAAGGAACCAAGTCGGTGCATTGGCCAAGATTCAAATCGGTATGAGCTACATGACCACCTTTGGGATTTCTCTCCGTGAAGTTGGGCATACGCACGATGGTCTAGAAGCTTGTTGGTCACCATTTGCTTCTCAAGGTGCTTGATCGAATTCATCAACAATTGGATATTATTATTTTGCTCCCTCTGGAAGTTATTGTTCTGCTCCTTCAGCTCCTTCTGATAGGAGTCCAATCTAGCTTCCAGATCATCAACGTGAGATGGACCTTGAGAGTTTTGAACATTTTCAGGGATAAAGTGGCTTGATTGACTTTGAGATGAAGGATTTGAATAGTTAGGCCAGTTTTGATTGAACCTTTGATTAAGATTGGGAGCATTCAAGTTCGGGTTCTGATTGAAACTAGGGTTTCGATTGAAATTGAAATTTTGATTTTGACGGAAACCCTGGTTTTGAAAGTTGCCTTGGACAGTGAATTGATTTCCAAACCTCTGATTTGGCTGGCCATTAAAGGCATTGATCTCTGCGTTCTGTCCGATCATAGGACAGAAACGAGCAGTGTGCCCCGCATCATCACATACCTGGCATGTGATCGGATTGTACTGCCCATGATTCTGGACAGCATTGACTTGATAAGAATTGGGGGACATGAATTGACACCGGCCAACCATATGGCCAGTCTGAGAACAATTCTCGCAGTACAGAACTTGAGAGTTCTGTAAAAATGAAGGAGTCTGATAACTCGGATTCGAAGATGTCGTGAGAGTAGCCAGCTGCTGTTTCAGCATGGCGATTTCATTTTGCATTTTCACCTCCTCAATCCTAGGAGGAGGAGGTGGTGCCTGAACAGCTTGAAAGGAGGGGGCATAATTATATTTGGCAATGTCTTCGAACAATGCCCACCCTTCTTGAGGCGTTTTCCTCAGGAATGCCCCACCTGATGAACTATTGACCATGCCCTTGGTGAGCTCGGTCAACCCACTGAAAAAAAGTATTGACTTGCCTCTGCAAGTCTAACCCATGGTGGGGGCATTTACGAAGAAGAGCCTTAAATCTCTTCCATGCCTCAAAGAATGATTCTGTTTCCGTTTGATAAAAATTGTATATTTCCCTTAAACACTGGGCTGTCTTGGCAGGTGGAAAGTATTGACTTAAAAATTCTTTCTCCAATGCAGCCCAAGTGGTAATGGATTCTGCAGGGAGAGAGCTATACCACTCTTTAGCTTCTCCCTTCAAAGAGAACGGAAACAGTGTAAGTTTAATCGCATCCTCACTCACACCTTGAATGCGTGTCGTACCACATATCTCCAGAAATGTGTGTACGTGTGTGTGAGGATTTTCAGAAGGGGACCCGTGAAACATTGATGCATGCTGCATCATCTGAATGAGTCCCGGTCGTAACTCGAAAGTACGTGCGTGTGGCCGGGATAACAATAGCCGGGTTGATCGTGACCGCGCCAGGCATGGCGTAGTCTGCCAACGTACGTCTATCTTCGGCGACCATTATTACAAAATCGGGTGGTTGAAGCCTAAAAATGAAGAATTTATTTTTCTGGAAAAATTATTTTCCCGCCAAATTTCGGGGAAAAAGAAGCAAAAATTTTCCTGGTAAAATCAAATTTTTTTCCAGGACTCCTGACACCGTACTGGTTGCGAAAACACAAAAAAAAAAATTTTCCAGGACTCCTAATTTTTTTTTTTTTTTTTAACACTCAAGCAAGAGGACAGACGGGCGTCCAAGGTCCTAGACGGGCGTCTGCCTGGAGGTTGAAGTGGAAGGGCGTTCAGAAAACCGAACGCTCGTCTGAGGGGTCAGAAACAGAACAGAGTTGAAATTTTTACGGTGGACGGGCGTTCATAGGTATGGACGCTCGTTCATATGCAAAATTTTCCGGAAAAAAGAACGAAACGATTTCGGAACGAGAGAAAAAGTAAAGAAAACGAAAGCGGGAAAAACAGGGGAGAAAAACTAATCACTAACGAACTTTAACCCTAATCTAAAACACCAATATCCTAACTACTTAAAGGTTAATCTTCCTAGGAATCGACCTAAAAACAGGGATTAAAACGCAGAAAACAGAAAGAAAAAAAACTGAACTAACACAGAAAAACGAAAAACAAACAAAAACAAAAACTAGGCAAACCGTCCGTGTCCCCGGCAACGGCGCCACTTTTGTTGCGGAGATTTTGCATCAATAACAAAAGAAAATTTATAACCCTAACCTATATGCAAAACTAACTCCTAACCGACCAAAACATCGGGTTGTTGCTAGTAAAGCGTAATGAGTAAGGGGTCGATCCACAGGGAAAAGGTATGTAGAATCTAATCCTAGTAATCCTCCCAATTGCTACTCAACAAAAACAAATAAACGAAAAGCAAAAGCATAAAAACAGAAAAAACATAAAAGAACAATCAAAATAAATCTAACCTAAGAAACATGGGAACAACCAAAGTTCAAACCTAAGTGATTTCAATTCTAGTTAATCATCATGATTCTAATTCAGTTTGTGGTTTCACCCTTTCACGAGACACAAATCCCTAATCTCTTAGTGAACTTATCTCTCAAGCTATGAAAGCCTACTTTCGTAGTGAATTCAATTATCTATCTCTCATCTTTCGAGTGTTGAGACTGATTTACCAAACAAAACTCGGATGTAGATTCAATTAACTCTCGTTTTTAAAGAACCTAACAACCTAGGAATCTAACTCATTAACTTGTCATCATTAATGGCTAAAAACCCTATCTTTCTATGGTGATCTAGCGTTTATGCAACCTCCGTATTATAAACATCAATCGTGAACTAATTTTCCAATCTATTCTCATGGCATCAAAGAACGCATAGAAAAATACAAGCTGAATCAAACATCATGAAGAAAAACTGGAATTAAATAAATTGAAAATCAAACTCACATAGTCTTGAACAATGGTTGAACTCCATGGAAACGAAAAAGAAAAGCTACATAATCTACTCCTAATCTAACCTCGGTTCACCCGAGCACAAGGCTCGGGTGACCGGCCTTGAAGAGCCCCAGAATTTCCTGCTGCGTCTGTGTTGTTGTATTATGAATTATTTCATGAATAATAGGGTAAAGAGGCTGCTGCTATTTATAGATATGAGTATGTCGGCTAAATCAATTAAATTGCGGCTGGAACAAATCCTAATGAATTAGGATGAGATATGTCGGCTGAATAATTCTGGATTTAGGAATTAAACTTCTAAAATTCATATCTTGAGTTGTAGACCTCCAAAAATTATGATCCGAATGTCATAATTAAGCTCTCGGAAAACTCTACAACTTTCATTAAGGACTCTTCTTCAGAAAACGCCTTTTTGATTAGCCCGTCATATCCCGAGTATATTTCGGGATTTTCCACTAGTTTCAGCAACAGCATCCAAACTTGTAACGCTCATATCTCGGGCCTCATAAGTCGGAATGAAGTGATTCAAGGTCCTGTAGAATCCTCTCTTCAAACCCTACAACTCTTCTCTTGAGGTCGAGAGTCAAATCAGTGTATATCATATCGAGAACTGCGTCGGAAGTTCGGCTGCTTGAATGCTTCATTCCAAGCTTTATCTCCATCTTTATCCTCTTCCAAGTCAAAAACATGTATCTACATTGCATCCAAACACCACAAAAACGTAACAATATCCAAAACCATATAAAACAATCAAATAATCGTATAAATTGATACGTTTTCATATTTAACTCTTTAAATCACCATTCACTCAATATTTCACTATAAACCTCGAATTCTATGAATATCATACGTATATGGGGGAAATTGAGGTGAAATATATCCGTAAAAACACTACAATTTGACCCTTAACAGTGTATAATAAAATTCGTGGATGCTCCTTTATATAGAGACTTAGACCGACTTAAAGATATATTTGAAAATCCTAAAACGCGTAGAGATAACTCTCAGCCGATCTCCCAGATTTACTGGACTCGCCCCCAGCGAACTGATGACTCGCTGCCAGCGAGCTCACTGCTTTCTGATTGGCTCACAGGCTTTTCTTGTTCCTTACTCCACTTTTCGTGCTGATTCGGTATTTATCTTTAATGCAATCCGATTCTGCCTTGATTTCTCTTGAGATTTACTTCCTCCGATAATAGATATATTCCGATTCATCGCAATCTATAAAATCAATATTTATTGCACAATAAATCATATTTAAATAATAAAAACAGATAAATACCAAATTATATCTTATAAATCACACAACACTAAATAATCAATATAAACATGTGATTTAATATAAAATATATATTATAAATCTCGATTTAAGGACAATGTTGATGACATTTATGGGTATAATTTGACCGTCATCAACTCCCCCCACTTAGACTTTGATCGTCCCGAACAAAGCATCAATAAGTCATTCCCCAAGACAACATTTTTCATGGTCAAATCATATTTACACAAGAAACTCGAGTCAACTCATACCACTCATGCTCATAAGGTATCCATTATTCACTACTCACTATGAACCGAAGTGATGTGTGCATGTGCATTTAGTTTTATATATTCATGGCAAGATTAAAGTTTATGCCAACTTCGCAGTCTTAACCTACCAACATCAGCATTCCCACTTCTTAAGCCTCGCAATGGTTAAAGACATGGTGCAATAAGCAAGAGCGTCATCCATAAGGTTTTTGGACTCGGAGACCGAGAAAATACTCAAAGCCTCTTAAAAAGTTGAATTTCTTCGCATTTTCATGATTTCAAGCATTAACACCTCTCAAGAAAGAAACTTGATTTAAAAGTAAAGTATGCATTGCAAGAATCCCCCTCTCACAGATTAGTCAATAGCATTGAATATTACCACAAGCGCGATGCTACTTTGGTAACGTTACTACAAGCCCAGTGTTTAACGCATTGTCAAAACACAGATAATTCTCAAGCTTATTACTCCGCTTTGATGGCTAGAAGATAGGAATACATCAGCAGATAAACATCGACACTAAGTCTGCATAACCAATCATCTACGCAATGTACACATAATTCTTCAGTTATTTTAATTCGTGCAGTATTCGTCGATTCACATTGAGTAATCGAATAATAAATAACTACTTGCAACGGTCGGCATGAATATCCTTAAGTTTACATTCACATAAGTATAAAATGATCACGTACTCATGCAACTTGGTTCCTTCCCTACTAATTCCATGTATAAGAACTCACAATTCTAAGGGTACGAGATAATTAATTTTTCATTTTTTCACCGTTTCATTCAATTGTTCAATTATAACACATCATAGCTAAGTCTCCTACCCCCCCACTTAAACTTGGCATTGTCCCCAATGACAAAGAAAAAGGAGAATTTAAGGAAAAGACTTATCTCTGGAAACGGCTCTCAAGTAAATGCAGAATGTAGGGGAACTCAAAGCACGTCGTGGAGAAGTAAATTAAAACCTGTTTAAGCAAACCAAACAGAAACTCCATGAAACCGTTAATAGCATGTCAATGGATGTTATAAAATAATGTGGCAGTATTTAGATATAGAATATCCGAAAACAAATTAAGCCACTTTATTTCATACAACCAATGACAAGGAAAACCAAAGAGTTAAAACTACAAAACTCACATGGCGGCTATCAAGGAAAAAACCTCGTTTATTCCGAACTTAGAATCGGAACACGGCGAGATGAAAAAAAACCTTAACAGTCTCATGCTACTTTATTCAAACAAAGCAAAAGCAAAAGATAGTTTTTAAGAAATAGTTATGAGGTTATAGTAGCCAGCTCGACCTAATTCAACGATGGTCTAATGATAGATGGGATCTTCGAGAGTGAAGACTTCCTCCTCCGTTCCTTGACCAAGACCAATGTAATGTTTCACACGGTGTCCATTAACCACAAAAGTGGATTGATCCTTAAGGTTTAATAACTCAACAGCTCCAGAAGGGAAAACCTTACTTACTTGATAAGGGCCATACCATCATGATTTTAACTTGCCAGGAAAGAGTCTCAAGCGCGAATTGTAAAGAAGAACCAGATCGCCTTCCTTAAAGGTGCGGTTCTTTGTGCGCTCCTTAAATATTTTTGCATTCTCATAGGGTTCCAGACGAAACTCCTCTAGGCGAGTCAATTCCAACAATCTTCTTTCTTCAGCTAAACTTCCATTAAAATTCAACATACGTGTAGCCCACATGGCACGGTGTTCAAGTTCAACCGGTAGATGACATGCTTTTCCAAAAACAATCTTATAAGGGTACATACCAATAGTCGTCTTATAAGTAGTTCTATAAGCCCATAAAGCATCATCTAAGCGCAACGACCAATCCTTTCTAGTTGTATTCACAGTTTTCTCCAAAATGCGCTTTATTTCTCAATTTTTAACCTCAACCTGTCCACTTGTTTGAGGGTGATAAGCAGTAGCTAACTTGTGTCTAACCTTGTACTTAATCATCAACTTTTCAAACGGCCTATTGCAAAAATGGCTTCCATTATCACTAATAATGGCATGAGGGGTTCCAAACCGCGTAAAGATATTTTTCTTTAAGAACTTCAGTACAACTTTCGCATTGTTAGTAGGCGAAGCAATGGCCTCAACCCATTTGGACACGTAGTCGACTGCCACTAAGATATAGCGGTTGGACAAAGACGTAGTAAAGGGTCCCACAAAATCAATACCCCAAACATCAAAAAGTTCCACCTCTAGGATATTCTTCAGTGGCATTTCATTCCTTCTCGAGATATTTCCCGTCATTTGGAAAGAATGACAAGATCTAGCATATTGATGCGCATCTTTGAACAAAGTGGGCTAGTAAAAACCACATTGGAGAACTTTCGCAGCCGTCTTCTCTCCTCCATAATGTCCTCCGGCCTCATAAGCATGGCAATGTCTAAGGATATCATACATCTCCTCTTCCGGCATACATCTCCTAAAGACATTGTCGGATCCTAGCTTAAAAAGATAGGGCTCTTCCCAATAATAGTGCCTAAGATCCTTAAAGAATTTCTTTCTTTCTTGGGGGTTGAGATTTGGTGGCAAGTATTTCGCGGATAGATAATCCACAAGTCTTTAAACCATGGTTGTTTCTTCTCCTTCACAACCTCAACACGTGGCGCAATCATCCTTTCCATGTATGGCCGCGATGGAGAATAATTGTTCATCAGGAAATGTTTCTCCAATCTCGGTCATTGGCTCATTATCCTCTATTTGTAAACGGGAAAGATGATCCGCAACCAAATTCTCAGATCCTTTCTTATCACGGATTTCTACATCAAACTCTTGCAATAGTAGAATCCATCTCAATAACCTTGGCTTGGAATCTAGTTTGGCTAAAAGATACTTTAAAGCCGCATGGTCCGTCCAAACAGTGACTTTAGATCATACTAAATAAGATCTAAACTTGTCAAAAGCAAAGATAACAGCCAGAAGCTCTTTCTCAGTAGTTGCATAATTCCTTTGAGCAGTATTTAAAGTTCGACTAGCATAGTATATGGGCCTAAAGATCTTGTCTTTTCTTTGTCCTAAGGAAGCATCTACAGCAGTATCACTTGCATCGCACATCAACTCAAAAGGTATATTCCAATCAGGCGCAATCAGAATGGGTGCAGTAATAAGCATGCTCTTTAACTCATTGAAAGTTTTCATGCACTCATTAGTAAACACAAATGGCACATCCTTGGCCAATAATTCAGTAAGAGGTCTAGAGATTAAGGAAAAGTCCTTCACAAACCGACGATAGAATCCCGTGTGGCCAAGAAAACCTCTAAATGTCTTAAGATTGGTTGGTGGAGGCAGCTTTTCAATCACCTCTACTTTTGCTCTATCCACCTCTATACCGTTCATTGAAATACGGTGGCCAAGTACTATACCTTCAGTAACAATAAGATGACATTTCTCCCAGTTAAGCACCAGATTCGTCTCCTCGCATCTCTTCAACACTCTTGCTAGATGCGTGAGACGTGAATCGAAATCATCTCCAAATACGGAGAAATCATCCATAAAGATCTCTAGGAAATCTTCAACCATATCAGCAAACAGAGAAATCATGCATTTTTGAAATGTTGCTGGTGCGTTGCACAAACCAAAGGGCATTCTATTATAAGCAAAGGTTCCATATGGACATGTAAAAGTGGTCTTCTCACGATCCTCGGGTGAGATATGAATTTGATAATATCCCGAGTAACTGTCAAGAAAGCAATAAAACGCATGTCCGCTCAGTCTCTCGAGCATTTGATCAATGAAGGGAAGAGGAAGTGATCCTTACGAGTTGCATAATGCTCCGCGATACTCTCTCAATACTCTCATCGGCATTTCTTCTTGTATTTCGGTCAAGGCGAAAGAAATAATAAGCGGCAAGGTCTCATCTTGAAGGAATACATACTTCAAATGCGCGGCGAGAGGCTTCAACGTCAGATTGGTAGGTGGTTCTTCTAACGAGGTCTTTAACTTTTGTCCGGTTAGCTTAAGTTCAAAGAACTTATGCCATGTCGGTCTATGGTAGAATTTTTCAACCTCGGTAGACTTCATCTCCTCAACATGGCCAGGGGTTCCTCTACTACATCCAGGCCATATCACTTTTTCTTCCTTGCTACGTTCATATGGCACTTTATCCTCTAACTCTAGAGTAGCCTCGAGGAAGTCTTTAATATCTTCATATTGTTGGAAGTCATTGACAAGCTTGTCAACATATTGTTGGAAGTCATTGACAAGCTTGTCATCAGGTGTCTTTATAGTGTCAAACACGTTGAATGCTATTTCATCTCCATTAACTCTTAAAACTAACTCTCTTTTGTAAACATCAATAAGCGTCCTACTAATGGCCATAAAAGGTCTTCCTAAGATTAGGGGCACTTCGTAGTTAGCTTCCATATCTAGCACAACAAAGTCAACAGGAAACACAAACTTCTCAACTCTTACTAGCACATCCTTAACCACTCCACAAGGTTTCTTAACCGATCGATCAGCTAATTGCGAAGTAATTGAAGTCTTTTTAAGATCTTTCATAACTAGCTTTTGTAAAATGGATAGAGGCATCAGATTTACGCTCGCTCCTAGATCACACAAGGCCTTGTTCAAACATACGTTACCTATGGTGCAGGGAATGAGAAAACTTCCCGGATCCTTGCACTTAGCGGGTAACTTATGTTGAAGAATGGCTGAGCACTCCTCATTTAGGCAAATGGTCTCTAAATCGAGGAGTTTCCTCTTAGTAGAGACAGCTTCTTTTAGGAACTTGGTGTACTCAGGCATCTCAACAAGTGCTTCAACTAAAAGTATATTTATGTGTAACTTTCTAAAGATATCTATAAACTTCTTATACCTTTTGTCATCAACCTTAGGCTTAGATTTGCGTGGAGGATAAGGTAAGGTTGAAGGATCGACATCAGTGAAAATAGGATACTTGTTATTATAAAGCTCAACTCTAGGGCCAGCAGGTTCCTTATAGGTTTCTTGCTCCGGAAAGGTTCCAGAGGCATTTGCTTCCTTGCTTGGCTCACCATCCTCACTCTCTACGGCTTTCTCTTTTAAAGATGGTGGAGTTACTTCTTTCCCACTTCTAGTCATGATCGCATTCAAATCCTTAGGGTTTTTATCGGTGTTGCTTGGCAATCCTCCAGGAGGTCTAGTTGAGACTTGCTCAGCTAATTGTCCTATTTGGTGAGTGAGATTTTGGACTATGGCTTCTTGATTGGTCACCTTAGCATCGTTCTTCTGACAATATTGGCTAAAGTTAGTGGCTAACTCAGCCATCGATTTTGAAAGTTGTCCCATATTGTCAGTAACGACATTGCTCAATTTTTCTATCGCAACTTCCCAACCAAAAGTTTTTGTTTGCTGGGGTACATAAGTAGTAGGCGGTTTAAGTCCTTCTCATGCATTGGGGTCACTATATCGGAATCCAGGATGGTTATGGTTAGGCTTATATCCTCCCCATTGATTTCCTTGTCTCCCAATATAATTAGCTTCTTCAATACCAACATTCTCACTTGATGAGTCACTTCGATTCTAGTCCATTTCTCTACTCTTGCCATCCTCTCTTGCATTCCATCTACCTTATTGTTGATAACAGACAGTTGTTCTAAGATTTTGGTAGATGCACTATCCTCAAATATGTCAGCGGCCATCTTCACAGTAGCTATGTCATTGCCTCCCTATTGACTATTCATTGCTATTTGCTCCATCTTTCCTTGTGCCTATTCAGGAGATAAAAGAACAAACGCTCCATTGCTGGAGGCGTCTACTCTAATTTTCTCAGTCTCTCTCAATCCATGGTAAAAAGTTTGCATTAAAAGCCAAGAGAGATATGATGATGAGGACACTTTCTCATAGCTTCCTTAAAGCGCTCCCAAGCTTGATCAAAACTCTCCCCAGGTTGTTGCTTAAATCCTAAGATGTCCTGGCGTAACTTAAAGGTTTTTCCTAAAGGAAAATACTTATTCATGAATTTTTGCAACAATTGCTCCCAAGTAGTGATAGATCCAGCCCCTAAAGAGAGAAGCCATTGCTTAGCTTTATCTTTCAAAGTGAAAGGGAAAAGCTTAAGACGAATGTTACCCTCCGGGATTAATTCTGGCTTCACAGTGCTAACGATTTCCAAGAAATTTGTCACGTGAACACCAGGATCCTCGTTTTGGATTCCATGAAAAGTGGAATAGTTGGTCACCATTTGAATTACATTAGGCCTATGGTGATAGACTTCCGCAGCATTTTGTGGTGCTACGACAGCGGGAATGAATTGCTCAATAGTAGGTGTTGCATAACTTTGTAAAGTGCGCCGCGCTCCTGGAGCTAGGGATTGGTTTCCATTATTAGCATTAAGATTATTCACATTATTAGCATTATTAACAACTTGTTCAGGATTAAGTATCTGGTTCGGATTGTTCATAATGCCTTCCATTTCTGCCTCAGATTCAGAATGCTCAGAATGATCGGTTGTACGTCCTTCTTCCAATTCGTGCTCATTTTCCTCAAGATTTGGGTCATCTTCTTCTTGTTTAGCCAGTTCTCTAGCTAACTTCCTATTTCGCCTTGCAAATTTCTCTATTTCAGGATTATATGGCTCAAGCGGTTCCTTCGATTTCCGAGTTGCGTACTATAAAATAACAAAAAACAATAAAACAATTAAAAACTTAAAAGGCTAGGCCTTTAACTAGACTATATAATTAAAACGAAACTAAAACAGACTCTATAAATTATGAAAAATACGAAAACACAAAGTAGAAACTATGTAAAACGAAACGGAATGGAAATTGCCTAGAAAAACTAGCTGGCTCCCAGCGAACGAACGAGCTTGTCGCCGCCGAGACCGGATGCGGTCGGGAACCGCCCGTGTTTGTTTTACGACACTAACATATTAATTCTATGCTACGAAAAATAATTAAACAGACACTATTCACAATATTTATGAATTTACTTTTAATAAAATAAACTATACTTGATTAATGACACGAGTCCCCGGCAACGGCGCCAAAAACTTGATGTCGGGTCAAGTAATAAAAATACTCGATACCTAAATAACACACTAGCAAGAAAACTAAATCGAAGTATAGTTAGATCGAGTCGAGGTCGATCCCAAAGAGACTCGGCTTAAACGAAATATAACTTATTAAACTAAAAGCAAATTAAAGGCGGTCTCCGACCAACAATAACGTAGAATTAAAATTGACACAATAGAAACACAAACCAAACAAAACACACAACGACACTAAGACACTTATTTTTATAGATTTTATAAATGATTAACAAACGGTATTGATAACGCTAGTAGTAATTACTCCCCCATGCTATGTAGATTGACGACGAGACAAAATAAGACATTTAAGATTAATTATTCTGACTACGGGAGTCATCCCCTAAAATAGATCTAGCTCCGGGTAGGCCATCTAGATCATCGTATCTCCATTACGTGACTTCACATTTTTAGTCTCCGTCTCATATAACTTCTGACACAATTACAAAATTAGGGATGCCGGTATAAACCGTAACCTCATCTAAGCAACATTCCTATGGTTAGGCGTACTTCTTAGTAACAATCACTTTTTGGGTCTCATGTTAAATTACGATGACAAATAATTAAGTTGATCAAGTTTAATTACTCGTTTGAATTACAAAGAAGAGAACCTGACGTAGTTGAAGCCGTTCACAGACAAATCAAGAACATCACAGATCTTGCTACCAGCGAGACATAGGCTCGGCCGCCCGCCGAGCTCGGATCCGAACCGCATTTGCTCGTGAAACGTCTTTTACGTCTCAGATCTACATAAACATGGGTTCGTTAATTAACTACATCACGAAATCAATACACAAAACGACTACTCCATAACGAAATAAATTAGATCTATGAATAAAGATTGCATAATAGAGTAGACATTACCCTCGAAGACGAGCGTGATTCCCACTCCTCGATACGATCTCTAACCGGCGATTCTAACGACTCCGTAATGAAAGAACATAAAATAAAGAAAACATATATTGAAAATAAAACCAATGTTGTGAAATTGTATTTTGCTAAAGTATTCTAGAGTGTGTATAATAAAATTCGTGGATGCTCCTTTATATAGAGACTTAGACCGACTTAAAGATATATTTGAAAATCCTAAAACGCGTAGAGATAACTCCCAGCCGATCTCCCAGATTTAATGGACTCGCCCCAGCCGAGCTGATGACTCGCTGCCAGCGAGCTCACTGCTTTCTGATTGGCTCGCTGGCTTTTCTTGTTCCTTACTCCACTTTTCGTGCTGCTTCGGTATTTATCTTTAATGCAATCCGATTCTGCCTTGATTTCTCTTGATATTTACTTCCTCCGATAATAGATATCTTCCGATTCATCGCAATCTATAAAATCAATATTTATTGCACAGTAAATCATATTTAAATAATAAAAACAGATAAATACCAAATTATATCTTATAAATCACACAACACTAAATAATCGATATAAACATGTGATTTAATATAAAATATATATTATAAATCTCGATTTAAGGACAATGTTGATGACATTTATGGGTATAATTTGACCATCATCAACAGACTCTAAACTAAATCACAAACAAATAATTCTTATTTAGATTTAATGAACATATTATCTACATTGGCCATTGTCCCCGGCAACAGCGCCAAAAACTTGATCCGCGTGTAAGCCACTAATATGCACGAAATACTAGCAAGAGTACTAGGTCAATCGTAGTATAGTAGATGTGAGTCAAGGTCGATCCCACAGATACAATGCAACATAGATAAATGTCATAAAATCTAGACAATAAGACAAATAACGGTCCCTTGACCAACATAAATACAGAAAAGGTAATTGGTGTGTCTCTCCTCTCTGATCTCCTAACTTGGTGTCATTAATCTTTATGTCTACTTTTCCTCGTAATTGCCTAGATTAACCAGAACATTTTCGAATTCAATTTTAGCTACGGGTGCATTTTCCTAATCTTATCTACTTCTATTAAAGGACAGTAGACGTCTATGTGCAGTTAACTTCCTTCGTTGGTTGCATTAACTCACACGCAATAAGTATTAGAGATTGCCAGTGCAAACCGAGCACATCCTTAAGCAGCTATCGTGGATTGACAAGCATGTTCCTAGGGATTGATCAAACTATGTCCACACTAACACTTCACCTTGCAAGTCCTTCATGTTAATTTATGAATACAATAAGCAAATTGGACAGATCTAACTTACTATTAATTAAACTTGTAGATCAATGTAAGCCTCCATGTTCTTTCCGATCTACGAGCTGAATACATTGTTGACCATCCTTTGATAAGTCGAACCCGCGTTCTTCAACCTGAAAGGCATCATCTCGTAATAATATAAGCCCCATGCAACTTTGAAGGCCGTTTTTTTCTTTATTGGATTCAGCCATTCTAACTTGATGATATCCCGAGTACGCATCAAGAAAGCAGAGAGTTTCAAAACCGGCAATGGAATCAACTAATCGATCAATCCGGGGTAATAGATAAGGATATTTTGGACAAGATTTGTTGATGTTTGTAAAGTCAACACACATTCTCCACTTGACATTGTGCTTCTTCAGCATCACTACGTTCGCTAGCCAAGTAGGGTAGGCTAGTTCTCTGATTATCCCCGCTTGAAGAAGTTTTTTGACTTCTACCTTAACTGCGGCCTCTTTCTCCACGGTGACTTGTTGGGCCCGCTATTGTATCGGCTTGAAAGTAGAGACGACGTTGAGGTGATGGAACCCGACAAGGGCTCAACCCTCCTTATATCGATAACCACCCAGGCAAAAGCGTCTAGGTTTGCTTTGAGCTCGTTAATCAGAGTTTCTTTTTCTGAAGTGCCTAGGTGAGCCCCTATCTTGATTTTTTTTATCAGGGTAGGCGTCGTTAATGACTACCTCGACCAGTTCACCATCTACTGTGAAGTCGGGCTCATCCCTGACTTGTAGGGTCTCACGCTCTACTTCAGGGGGATGGGTTCTCCTATCATTCTGATTACGCTGGTGCCCGTTGTAAATTCAGGTTCTTCGATGCGAGCTTTCTTATTCTCCATCCTCGATTCTTGAATAAATGTGAGGACGGTTGTGGGCTCGCTAACAAATACCCCAACTCTGTCTTAAACATAGAAATTTTCCCGCTGATGCGGGATGGAGGTCACCATCTGGAATTGTTTTAAAGCCGGCGCCCCCATGATCATGTTATAGTTGGATTGGAGATAAACTACGAGCAATGTTACATTTTCAGTCCTGGAAGGTGAACAATCCCCTGCTTGCACATCTAGATCGATGGCCCCCTTGAGTATTCTGTGATTGGTGAAACTCTCAAGGGAGCCGTTGTGCGGCCATAGGTTGGAGTCGCTGAAACCGAGATCCCTGAAACAATTATAGTACAAAATGTCTCGACATGCTCCGGTGTCGATCATAACTCTGTTCACACATGCTCGGTTAATTATCACGGAGATGCAGAGACATATGTCTTCCACGTTGATGGAAGTTACCAACTCGCTACGGGTAAAGGCAAGTGGTTGCTCGTTCCCGCACAAGACAACTGGCTTCTTCACGTGCTTGACAATAGAACCAATCCGGGGTTTGATTTGATTGTTGCTGGGTGGATATTATGTGATCATGCGAATCTCTCTATCATATTGACGGGCATGTCGATCCTTTCGGTTCGCACCCCCACCGTCCTTCTTGTAATGATCGTACATGCCGCGTGCTAGAAGCTTTTTGATTTCCCTCTTGAACTGTACACATTCATCTGTGGTGTGACCCTTATCTCTATGAAATCCGCAATATTTGGTCGCGTTGATATGAGGGTCGGGCTTCATGGGGAACGGCTCAGGGAGCTTATCCCTTACCTCATTTAACATCTTGGTGTATGAGATTCTAAGAGGAGTGGAGGTTTCTTATCTAACTTTTTTGGGCTTCTTGATATCCCGATCACAATTTCTACGGTTGTACCTGGGTGGGCTGTGTTCAGCCCTCTGTTTTCCATGTAGGACGATGAGGATCCTTCATTCCATACAGTTGCGATATACTTTCTCGTTGAACACAACATTTCAAATAGCATTTCAAATAGCCCGACCTAGCCCCGTTTCGAAGCTAGTCATCACCATATTGTCCGTTAGGCCTCTTGTCAATTCATACACTTTATAGAAGTGCTCGTAATAACTGCGGGTTGATTCGTTCTCTCTTTGTCTAACCTCATGAAGGTCGATGTGTGTTCATTTGGGTCCGCCTACTGATTTGAATTCAACTATAAATTTACTTATCAGATCGTCCCAAGATAAGATCGAACCTGAAAGAAGACCGTGAATCCATGATGCCGCTCAATCTTGCATTGATCCAACGAAATCTATGCACATGCCTCATCACTATGTGTACATAGACTGATTCTGGTCTGAAAAGCTGAAAGCCAATCTAGAGGGTCTGTAGCTCCATGGTAGTTGGTGAAGTTTGGATAGTGAGTACCTCCCCTTGGAGCTTCTTTTAAGATGTTTGGATGAAGGACACTTGTGCCCCAGGCGGGCTTAGCTTACTTAATGGTTTTGCCCCTTTGTAGCTTCTCTATTTGTTTCTTCATTAAATCCCGGCTCGTCTTGAACCTCGGGGACCATAGGAAGTCGAGTATAACTTTCCTCGGCTTGCGATTCCCCTCGCACCTCTATACGGGTATGGACCTATCGCGGGTTTCTTGGTCAACTTGGGGCTGCACCGCGGTCGTCGACCACGGGCCCTAGGCGAGCTAAAGCTGGCCTCCTTTCTTCTTTAGGTTGAGAAGTGGCGTGGCTTCTTCCCTCTACTTCCGTGCGGTGAGGTAGAATAATTCTCTGTGGATTTAGAGTGGGTTGTACCTTCGTAGGTGCTTGTATGGAAGGAACAAACTTGATGACGGGCTGAGGAGGCAAACCTTCTGCAAAGAGTCGCATGTTGTTTTCGCGCATCTCCTCTACATAATCCATATGAGCCCTCAGGGATATTGCATAGGGACTTTGTTGTTGGCCTGGCCCTCTATCAGGGTTCGCTCCCTGTTCTTGATTTAGATGAGAAATCCCTACGCTACCATTTCCGCGGCTTTGTCTGACAGCTGCCTCGTGTAACTCACAGGCTCGGGTTCTCTCCCTTATATAGGCCTGCATGTCGGGTGTGATGTCATGTCGCCTTGTCCCCGGTGGACAATACCCTCCTACTCGTTTCTCCGCGATGCGGCGTCCTTTCGGCACGTGGTGTGTTTCCTCCACGTGTAGGGCCATGATTGCCTCCCTTAGATGGTGTAGCAGGTGTCTTCTTTTTCGCGCTTGCCATGTTGACTCAAAGATATTTTGCTAGGTATATCAAGTGGGATATACCGGCCGGACTAGTCTTTAAACTCAGAATCCGATGCAAATCCAAAAGTATGACTCCAGGTGATTCCAACGAGTACAAGTATATGATATATTTACACTCGAAGAGCTGAATTGACCAAGAGTTTATACCGACCTGGGAATTATGAAGGGCTCATGTTTGAGCAATGAACACGCTAGTGAAGGTATTTCTCAATTTTGAGGTGGTTCGAGCTAGAATCAAGTCAAAATTCGTAGAAATCAAGCTTGCCTCCGTAACTATCTTGATAAAAACAATGGTTTGAGGGTCGTGCAACCCGGAAACTAAAGTTTTGTTGATCAGAGAGTTGGGGATGGTTGCGCGATCTCGCCGGCGACGCCGTGAAACCTAATTTGAGGTGGAGTATGCGATCGGAAGATGCCAAACAACAACGATTTCCCGGTAACGGAGCCAACTGATATCGTCGGAAATATCATGTTTGCGGTAACAATGATATGAAGTGGATATATAGCTAATTATAGATAATTTCTCAAGTGAGAAGTGGTGGATATTATGAACCACGGTGGTCGGACTTGTGCTAAGAGTAAGACGATGAGTGAGTCGACAAATTGACAGAATAGCTCTGTGTATATTATTTTCTAGACCCCTTTCTATTACATTATGACCCAGTATATATAGGCAAAGTGCTAATGAACTTTAGCTAACACATGACAAGACATTGAAAAAATATAATTAAGTATAAGTCGGCAAGACAACTATCAAGGAGGGGTGGTGGAGTGCGGACTCATTTCTTCCTTTGTCTTGTTGTCATCAACTTCGAGCTGATTGGCATGATAACATGGGTAATATCCAAGGTGTCCGACATGGTGGAGTATGGATGAATGTCGGCTTCAGAAGTCGACATTCGTCTAGGTCCGACTTACTGAATGCGGACTAGTTGGATGGAGGCCCAAGATCTGTTATTGGACCTAGGTTCAGACCCAATTTAGAAGCTCGGGTTATAATCCGGATCAGGTATATCAACATTGAACTTCAAACCAGAGGCTGCATTGCTTCATCTTAAAGTTTCCTGGAGAATATAAATTGAGGCGTCTAGTTTGTAAAGGTTTTTTTACACCTTTTATTATTGAGAAAAGTCTAGCATTTACTAATCAAACTCTCGGCGTACTTCAGCTAAAAAAAACAATATTTTCATTACAACACTCTAGTTTTGTACCATTGAGTTGTGTCAATGGTTTCACACTTTTGGTTTCTTATCGTTATTCTTGTCTCAAAATTATCTATATCTTACTAATTATATTTTTATCTTTAACTTATACATTTAATCACACTATTAGGACATATAGAGTTTGACCTAACTGTGGGATACGTTAAGTATCCAAATATATATATATATATATATATGTTGGGAGAGATTGCCACACTCTTAATGTATAAAGAAATATAGTAGCACGTTTACTAACACCAATTAGTTTTAGTAGAACGGTAAACACACTTGAGGGGCGTGTTGAACCCAAATTATATTGTGCAAGTGTTGGGAGAAATTGCCCACACTCTTAATGTATAAGGAAATATAATAGCACATTTACTAACACCAATTTGTTTTAGTACTTGAGGGATGTTGGGAAAGATTGTCCACAATAGTAGCGTATTCACTAACACCAATTGGTTTTAGTAGAATGGTAAGCGCTTGATCTTAGTATCAGAGCAAGAGTACCCAAAACATCATATTTTATTTAAATTAATCAATAGTAACATGACACGTGACATATTAATTATAAATTAATCAATAGTAATGTGACACGTGACATATTCAATACTATTAAAGGCAAGACGTTATGCTTTAGTTCAATGTCCTAAAGAGTAAGAAAAGGTATTAGCGGAGACTTAAAATGTCGATATGAAATATATTTTTAAGTTTTAAGAAAATGAAGAAAATTATGGAACTAAAAATGATTTTTATTTACGAAAACGAAATATACACACGCATCTTGTAGAATGGTAAGCCCACTTGAAGGGACGTGTTGAACCCCAATTATATTGTGCAAGTGTTGGGAGAGATTGTCCACACTCTTAATGTATAAAGAAATATAGTAGCACATTTACTAACACAAATTGGTTGTAGTACTTGAGGTGGTGTTGGGAAATATTGCCCACACTATAGTAGCGTCTTCACTAACACCAATTGGTTTTAATAGAACGGTAAACGCGTGATCTTAACATGGTATCAGAGCCAAAGGTACCCAAAACATCATATTTTATTTTAATTAATTATAAATTAATCAATAGTAATGTGACACGTGACATATTCAGTACTATTAAAGACAAGACGTTATGCTTTAGTTCAATGTCCTAAAAGAGTAAGAAAATGTATTAGAGGAGACTTAAAATGTCAATATGAAATATATTTTTAAGTTTTAAGAAAATTATGGAACTAAATGATTTTTTTTATGAAAACGAAAGATACACACACGCATCCTTTTTTGTCCCAGATAGAATTTGAATCCTGATCACTGTCAGGTTATGATCAAGTGTCAACTACTAGGCCGATACCTTCTTGGAGGGACTAAAAATGATTATAACTTTAATATAATGAAACATGTAAAATTTAGTTATTTGGCATTTTGCCGGTTTGAATAATAATTTGGACTCTATCACTTGAAAAGAAAAAAAAATAGACTTTGGACTTTGGATTTACTATGTTTTATTAAGGGGTCTTTTACTTAGTGCATCACGTTAAATCAACATTTTAAAAATCGAGCATTGAGTTAAGAATTGACTTACAGACGATCGAATGGGAGAATTGGTCATCGGAAAATCAATTATTGACTCAAGTTTTGACTATTAAAAGGTTGGTTTAGTGTAATCGATGGTAAATGTGGTGTAAATAACGACATATTAATTACACCACCGCGATTTTACCGGTGCACCGGACTTATTATCCACTACGTAGAATTAACCTTTTGAAAGTTGAACCCCTAATCAAGAATCGAATTTCAAAAAATAAGTTCTTTTCTGAAGATTTGACTTATAAAATGTTGATCCAGTATGATGTATGGCAAGTCCAGTGTAATACATACATACATACATACATACATGTGTGTGTGTGTGTATATATATATATATATATATACTCGGTTTCTTCTGCTTATAAGTCTCTCAATGATACCACCAACCATGATGCTGAGATATGCTGGCAACGCATTTGGAAGCTACAAGGGCCGACTCGGGTAAGCTTTCTACTCTGGCAAGCCTCGCATAATGCTTTACCTACCATGGCATTTCTCCAGAAAAGACATGTGCTCTCCTCCTCTGATTGCCCCCAGTGCCACCAAGCAGAGGAATCCACCATCCATGCTCTCCGAGACTGCGCACCTAATCAGTCTCTCTGGAGATCTCTCGTCCCCCGCCATATTTGGCCCAGATTCTTCTCTTCGGATGACACCAAAGAGTGGATATGTGACAATTTGCGTGTTGGTGACAATAAAGACGGCCCTATCTCTTTTCGGAGACGATCTATACAATATGGCATTGGAGAAACAAGACTTTACACGATGCTGATATTCTGAAGCCCCATGTTCATATTCTACTTTCTAAAATTGTTAGTAGAGTGCGGAATCTCCGCCTAGCTTGGAGTGAATAATGTTTTTTAGCCGTACAATTTTCTCTTTGTCTTCCTTGTATTGTTTTTTAGGGGCTTATTCCCATGATTTGATGAATAAAATGGCTCGTTTCTTAAAATAAAAAAAAAATCCCTGCCGACGAACATGCAGGTACATGATCTCTTGTCGGCCGATGGTCGGCAGTGGAATCTCCCTCTGCTCTAGTAGGCTTACCATCCTTGGGAGGTAGATGCGATCCTTCAGACTCCACTGGCTGGGCCTTCTCACCCGGATAGACGTATATAGCACTAAGATCGGAAGGGGTGTTATTCAGTCAAGTCTAGGTATTTTTTAGCTTTGAGTTTGCGAGGAGGGCTATACTCTGTAGCCAGTGGATCTTCATATGTTGGGTCGGATAAAGTGTGGCGTGATGTTTGGCGGGTGACTATCCCTCCGCGAGTTCAGCACTTCCTATGGCGATGTTTACAGGGATGCTTGCCAGTCGGGGAAAATCTCCTCACGCGGCAGCTTGAGGGATGGTGTTTGCATGGCGTGTGGTCGGGAGTTGGAAACTATGCGTCATGTCTTGTTTGACTGTGACTATGCTAAAGCAATTTGGGAAGCTTCAACTTTTGGAAATCAGCTGGTCCAGCAGTCTTCTGGGTTTCGGGAGTTTGTTGGGGGCTTAGTGGAGCGTCTGTCAATGGGGGAGGTGTCGGTGTTATGTGTGACTTTGTGGAACCTCTGGAAGGCGCATTGTAGTGCTGTTTTTTAGGGTGCACCCATCTATGTCTCCCGGGTCATCTCGGCATCCTCAGCAGCGGCGTTGGAGTATTGTCAAGTAATGGGTGGTGCTTCTGACGCGGCTGAGGGGATTCCACACCCAGTTTTTGGACTCCGCCGCCCTCGGGGACTTGGAAGTGTAACACGGATGCTTCTGTGGCGGCTGCGGGCTCAGGTATTGGGCTGATTTATAGAGATTCTGAGGATCTATTGTGGCGGCCTTCTCTTTCCACATTGATCCCGGGGATGTTCCGAAACTGTTAGAAATGCGTGCCATTTTGTTGGCTCTTGCAATGGAAGACTGCTTGTGTTTACCATCTATGATTTTCGAGAGTGACTGCTTAACCTACGTGCAGGCCTTATCTCATCCGTCGGACGATTTATCCGTTCTGGGTTGCCTAGCTCGTGACTGTCTCTAAGCTTCGGCTTCTTTCACTTCCTGTCAATTTGCTTTTGTCACTCGTTCTGGTAATAGCCCGACTCACGTTCTAGCTAGCCATGGTGTTGTTTCTGAGGGGCCTATTTCTTGGGGTGTTCTTCCCATTAATGATGTAATCTCTGCTATTTTGACAGATTTGCCTTAATAATATATGTGGGTTTTTTTTTAAAAAAAAAATTCAAAATCTACATAATCGGCAGGTGTATAATACGTCAAAAACACGTGTGACATGTTAATACAAATTTATTAGCTGGTTTTTTTAGGTCTTTTCCTAATGTGTTTTACCTGTCTTGATTTGTTTCTTTCGGTCATATTAAATCAATTTTAATTTCTACAAACAGATTAATTTCTGCCAAATGGTTGGTTTTTTGTTTTCAAAATTTAATGTCACTGTCTGCGAAGTGACGATGTAAAAAATTTTGTTCAGCGGGGTCCGTAATTATTTTTCAAAGTAAATATTTTGTTTTACGGGATTCGAAATATTTTTCTATAGCTAAAATATATAGTTTTCTTATTTTTAACGGGGTCGGACCCCATATTAGAACAAGTAGATCCGCCTATGTTGTCGGGAGTCCGAATACTTCACGACCGCTAATCACAATCTTGCTTTTTGGTATGGTGTAAAAGGCAGAGTTGTACAGTGCTAGATCAGTTGTGGTGTGAATAAATATATTCTTATTATCTCAATGAAATTGAGTGTGTTTTATTGGTTGATATGAGTCTTATCGTGATTAATAATGTTAAAAATATAATGGGAATGCATTTTGTGTTTTGCGGCTTGACATATAAAACATGTAACCTTTGCGGTTTACTAATATATGGTTTGCCTCCATAGGATGTAACGCAAACCTCGAAATACAATATTTTGATTTTTTTTATAAATATATTTGGGTTTGCATAAAATCATAATTGTAAAAGTCTTAAGGCCGAGCAAGTTTCCCAAATGTTTAACACAAGGTCGGCCATTTATTCCTTGAATATAATAAATAAGTGGTGGTTACTAATAGATGTGTTTGATAATATTTTTCATACCTCTTAAATTAATTTAATTAATTTAGCACATCTGAAAATTCTTTAATAACTTTTAAGCGATAAATGAGATGCTTATCACTGAAAAAGAATTAGGATGTGCGCCCTGTTTCTCGGAACAAACCAACTGCCTTCGTTTGATTTGTTTTAATTTTTTTTTCCTTTTTGTCATCCCACGCTTAAGAATATTGGGCACTTTGAAAAATATTTTAAGAGAATATTTACATTAGCTACTTATATGAAATAGCTATTTTTTTGGTATACTTTTAAATAGTTAAGATATAGTCCATATTATACAATATTGTCTTCTTTTTTTGGGTGCCAATATTGTCAAACATAATAAACTCTTTGATTGATTTATTATGAAATATTTATCACACATTTATAAAGTAATAATGTATACAAAATTTTATCACTTTACCATATGGAAAAAAATTATTCTATTTCATCAAATGCTTTTTGAAATAAAATATGCATGGCTATAAGTATAAACACAACTATTTTTAAATTCTACCCTAAAACATCAATTTCAAAATTTCAGATAAATAATATTATCAAACACTCTAATCAATTTCAGTACTTAAATAATTCAGTCATTTAACATATTCAGACTTCAGATTTCAGATTTCAGATTTCAGATTTCAGATTTAACAAACGGCCCCTTACATTGGTAAAGTAAGTGAATGTTCAACCTCATATAAATGTGAGACATAAATGTTTTGTCAATTCGGATTAGCCCTTTTAGGCCAAACGAGGACGGTGATCTAAGCAGTTGACCGGACCATTTCTGACTCATTTAACGCTACTAGACCCGGGGTCTGGGAGCGTTACAGAATGATATTCAGAGCAGTCTATTAGAAGGAAGACATAAAAGTCTTCTCAACTCGGGTTAGCCCTTTTAGACAAAACGAGGACGGCGGTCTAAGCAGGTTAGCCCTTTTAGTCCAAGCAGGACGGCGGTCTAAGCATTTGACCGGACCATTTATAACTCATTTAACTCTAACAGAAAAGTCCCACTTGGTGAAGTAAAGGTCCTATATAAGTGTGATACATAAATGTCTTGTCACTTCGGGTTAGCCATTTTAGACCAAGTGAGGACGGCGGTCTAAACAGATTAGTCTTTTAGACCAAGCGAGGATGACGGTCTAAGCAGTTGACCGGACCATTTATGACTAACTTAACGCTACCGGACCCGGGATCTGGGGGCGTTACAATAAGAGAAAATAATTATAATCAAATCAAGGGTAAATTGTTATGGAAAAACCACAGATGAGATGAAATATACTAATATCCCTTTCTAATTTCAATAATTTTAAAAAGAAAAATCATCATTTCCTTGTGATGAAAGTTAAAAATTAGGTAAGACATGCATCTCTATCATATCGGGTCAAATTCAATTTAGGCTGCAGAGAATATTTAAATTGAATCAAACATCTCTTATCTTTTATTTTTATTTATGTAACCATGTGTCATGAAACAAACATGTGTTGGGTTATAGAGTTTTTTTATTGTAAAATATTATTTTAATAAATACTAACCTATTATGTTTTACCCCGAGATGTCTTCGATGCTTGACATTGGATTTGATGCAATAAAATAGACCATTTACCAACAAGGTATCGATCTAGTTGTTAATATTAGATTATAATCTGACAGTAACCATGGTCCGAGTCCTACTTGAGATAAAAAAAAGTGTGTGTGAATCTTTTGTTTCTATTAAAAAAATAAAAAAAAAAATTTGAGAAAAGAAGAAGAAAGAAAGAGAATATTTCTTCAACAAGAGCGTTTCCGTAAATTAAAAATACAAAATAAAAAAACTATTTCTTCAACCCAAAAAATAAAAGTCAAATACTAAGCCATAAATAGAAGAAAGAATGTTTACTTTTTTTTATCTAAAAGAAAAAGATAATTATCTCATCTGCTACGTAAGTTTTTTTTTTTTAAAGATAACAGTCATTTTATTAAGCGTGTTCAACGGCACAAGACATTATTACATGGGGGACGAACCCCATTCGACACACCCAACTAAATTCAAATATTCTTTTGCTAGCAAATGCACAGGAACATTTCCCTCTCTCCTAACTAAAGAAAACGATATATGGGAGAAGAAAGGAAAAAAATACGACAATCATTGATTATACTCCCAACCACTGATAAATTTTCCGATGAGGAAGTGAGGCGTTGATAGGCTAGAAAAGAATCACTCTCAAAGATCACCTTCGTGAACCCCCATGTCACTGCAAAAAATATCACATGATAAATAGCCAGAATCTCCCCGACAAGCGTATGATAATTGCCTTCTAGCCTTCTAGAGAAACTCCTCATATTTCCACTAGAATCAGGGAGAATTTCTCCAATCGCAGCTCTGTCAATACCAAAAGCAACATCCACGTTAAACTTGACAACGTTTGAAGGTGGTGCACCCGATACGCGCACCAATGTTTGTACATGTCGGCACTTGAGCCATTTCGACCACATCAATGTAGTCTTTTGCCTCGGCTTCGGAATGAGTTATTATCATCGTCACATGTATTGTTTGACCCTCGTAAATCCACCTACACCTCACTTTCCATATTTTCCACATAAGGCACACAATTCCAGCGACTCTTAATTCATCCTCCTTTGCTATTAGTGTACCCGCAATTGGCGCCAACATCCATGATTACGGTAGGCTTGTCAAATCGCATTAGGGATGTCACACTCAAAGAGGCAATGACATATGGATTCTTCACTTCTTGCACAAATTTTACAAATACCACCCCCAGTGCCTCTTGATTGTATACCCAATGCAGTGGACAAGCAATTATGTAAGATTTTCCACAAAAAATATGCTATCCTGGGCTTCACCTTTATTTTCCAAATGAGTTTCCAAACACTCTTCCCTTTCTTGGAAGTAGAAGCACTCAAAGCATTATCCTCTTGGTATTTTATCTCACAAGCTAAATGATAGCCGGGCTTTACCAAATAAGTGCCATTTGTTGAAAAATGCCAAATAAGTTTATCATCTAAACACCGAGGTGATAGGGGGTGGAGAGTATTTTTCTGCCTCGTAAACATTGAATAAGGACTTGTCAATATCTTCTCTCCAAAGGCGTGTGTAGGGATTAATAAGATCACTAACCTTTGCCGTGAAGAGAGCATGATCCGTCGGGTGCAACGTAAGTTAAATGAAGGAAAAACAATTGGTGGTACATTTGTGTCGTGTAGATTTTTTTTATTGACGGATGCGAAAGAAACACATGCACTGTAGATACCTTTATTGGAATTGCAAAAATCTATATTTTACAATATAAATCACTTATATATAAAAATAAAAATACATAAGAACTTTTTGATAGCATATATATTTATATATTGTTTTAGATATTTTGTATTTGCCATTAGGTCATTTTGGTCTTTTCTGGTATTGGCTATATAAGTCATATCCTTGTAACCTAACCCTAGCTCATTCATTCTTTTGTCAAGTGAATTCAACTATGCAAGTGATCTCCTTTTTCTTGGTTTCTTGATTTATTGATTTCTTGAATATACCAATTCTAACATGGTATCAGAGCTTCGATCCTATGCAAAGTTAATCAAAAGACCAACTATCCTGGAGAAAAAATTTTGCTTCAAAAACACAAGTTTTTTTTTTGGAATTGGAATGATTTTCTCTGGCCGTTTGGTGAGTTTCCGGATCTCAATTTCCGTAATATCTTGTGGTTTGTGGTTAAATCGGCCTCTTTCGATTTGGTAAGTCTTATTAAGTCTTGTTGTGAATTTGTTGTTGGATTCAATTTCATTTTAGTTTGAGTTGTGCATCTTGTTCAGCATGGCTAGATGTGATGATTCATTGCAGGCAATTAGTGTTCGTTTAGATGGTAAAAACTATTTCTATTGGATTTATATAATGAAAAAAATTCTTAAAGGCAAACAGATGTGGGGTTATATTTCTGGTATTGTTGTGGCTTCTAAAGCGGCAGAAGAAAAGTATGTTGAATTGTTGGAGAAGTGGGATACTTGTAATTCAAAGATCATTACTTGGATTAATAATTCTGTTGAGAATAGGATTGGTATGCAACTGGCCAAATATGATACTGCAAAAGAGGTTTGGGGTTATCTGGAGAGGTTGTATGTGTGTTCTAATTTTGCTGTCCAATATCAGTTGGAAGTTGATATTTGTGTCATGTCACAGAATGATCGAAGTATTTCAGGAGTTTTATTCCGAAATTACTGCTCTTTGGATCAATTAGCTATGACTGAATTTGCTAGTTGAGGGCATTTTCATCTTATATTTCTCGTAGGGAGGAGCAACGCCTTGTTCAGTTGTTGATGGCCCTTCGACCAGAATATGAAAATTGTCGTGCGTCTATCTTACATCGCATTCATTTACCTTCTGTTGATTATGTTCTTCATCGCAAGACTGCTATCGGAAAAGTCGACTGCTAGGTCGTCTTTTCTTCTTCCCACAAAAATCTCTCAAGAACCAATCTCTTTCTTTCACTAGAATATTGCAAGAATATTGTAATATAATAAAATATTTGTAATATTCCCTCCTCTGGAGAAAAAAAACCCTCGCCGTCGAGAATTTCCCCTCTATTAGAGGTCCGCCGGTGCGTTTTTTCTGATCGATCGATGGAGAGAGAGGCGCTAGAAAAACGGCTTCAATTGATAAAATTAACCTCGCTTGAAGAGAAACAGGCCGGCGTAGCAACGGGTGGTGTAGAAGATGAACATGAGCACAGCTTGATTGGGCGGAGTTATTTGCCGAGGGATGTTGACATCCGAGGGATTCGTCCGGCCCTTCAGAAATCACAGGGTTGTGCTTTTACACCGATTCGACTAGCAAGGAACGTCTTTCGGTTTATTTTTGTGCAGAAGGAGGATAAGGTGAGAGATTTGGCTGAGGGGTGGTGCTTTGATCGGTTTCTCCTGGTTCTCCATGGACTAGCGGGTGGGCGACGGAGGAAGGTTTTTTTGACAGTACGAATTTTTGGGTCCATATGGTGGGGCTTCCCATACACCGATGCACTCGTGTTGTTGGAAAAAGGATAGCGGAAGTCTTGACCGGTTGTCAAGAGTGTCAGATAAGGGCGGACAAAGGAGACCGGGCAGCGGTTTTCCGTTTGAAAGTAGACGTGAATTTGTTGATGCCACTGCGTCGGGTTCTTTATTTAGCCATTGATGGGGTGGAAGAGATAGCATTCATGGAATATGATTGGTTGCCAAATCTGTGTTTTCATTGTGGGAAGGTGAGCCATACTATTCATTTTTGTCTGGAGGTAAGGAGGGAGTTATCTGTAGTTGAGCAGGAGTTGCAGCCGTATGGCACTTGGCTGGAGGCAAATCGGAGATCCAATCTCCTTGAGGAGGTGGTTATGGGGGATGGTGGAGGTCCGGCTGATGGTAGGGGCAGTTGGTTCAAGAGGCAGGTGCAGATGTATCAGAGTGGTCATTGGTCCCTTTTATGGCTACTACGCCAGGGGGCAAGACCGGAGGGACACGGTTTTGGAAGAAAGGGGTGAAGGGCTGCTTGGGGATGATTCCGATGTTTTAAAGGCTCGCATGTTGCTGGTTTGATGTCAGGGGAGCAGCCTGGTTTTGTTTTGGCACCGGGGTGCAGCTTCCGGTGATGGCACTAGAAGAGAATTCATCGAGGTGCATGAGGGTCTCGACTTGGAAGCGGTTGGCAAGGCAATTAGAAGGAGGTTCAACATTGGTAATTGAGAGTGTGAAGGTGGGCGAGAAGCGGGACGCGGAGTCCCCTGTAGATGGAGATGTTTCATTAAAGAAATTATGTGCTATGCAATTTCCGGCGGAGTCTGCGGTGCAGGCCCGCCAAGAGCCTTGAGTGTTTTATGTTGGAACTGCCGGGGTTGGGCCAGCCTCATCCAGTGAAAGTATTGCAAGCCCTTGTACATAAATATTTGCCTTCTATTTTATTTTTGTCTGAAACAAAATTATCTGAAAATCGATTTGAATATGTTCGATGTTTTCTTGGCTATTCGAGTGCATTAGTAGTACCCAATGTAGGAGCGAGCGGTGGTCTTGCTCTATTATGGAATGATGATACAGATGTCTTGATATCCACTTAATCTGTTGGTCATATTGATGCCGTTATACGTAGTACTACGAACCCATCTTGGCATTTTACGGGGCTTTATGGTAATCCGGTTGTTAGTGAACATGAGCACTCGTGGACGCTATTGCGGCGTTTACATGAACGGATGACTCTTCCATGGCTTGTGGTAGGGGATTTTAACGAGGTTCTTCTGCGTGCAGAGCAAGATGGTCCAAATGTACGTCCGTACCTACATATTGTTGCCTTCCAGAATGCCCTCTTTGACTGTGACCTTGTTGATGTGGGATATGTGGGGGGGCCTTTTACTTGGTATAAGCGAGCTGACGACACTGCGACTCGTGTTCGCTTGGATAGAGGGGTGGCTAATATCGCATGGCGAAATCTCTTTCCGCAGCATATGGTTTATCATTTATCTAGTTCTAGATCGGATCATGTCCCTATCTTGATCACAACAGTTAATCCTTTTGATAGGGGCCTGGTCAAATGGACCCCAATAAAGCGCTACAATCCCTTCTGGATCAGAGATAATGAATTTAAGGATTGTTTCCAAGCGTCCTGGCCGGGTGGTACTACACACACTCCCTCATCACTGGTGGAGAAAGTGGCGCAAGTTCGGCGTGAGTTGAAAAGATGGAGCTCTCATAGGCATGGGAACTTAGGGAAGCGTATTGTCGAGAAAGATGAGGAATTACGTAATCTAAGAGAATCCCCTAACTATTCGTTTCAGCAAGAGCGCGACATTATGCAACAGATTGACCAGTGGCAGATTATAGAGGATGAGTATTATAGAGGCAGAGAGGCAGGGTGGAATGGCTAGTGCAGACAGACAGAAATACGTGTTACTTTCACCATAAGGCGGCGGCTCGGAAGAAGCGAAACATCATTCATTTGTTGCATGACTCACAAGGGGTTGTTTGTGAGAGCCTACGGATATGGAGCATGTGGCGGTAGACTATTTTCGGGCCATTTACTCTTCTAATAGGGCTGCTGATGATTTAGATGGGCTACAATTTGCTGCGATCAATGTCGTGCAGCAGCAGCATTTAGCCGCGGCCTTCACGAGGAGGAAGTTTTTCCTGCTTTCAAAGCAGTTGCCAAGTAGGAAGTCGCCTGGACCTGACGGTATGCACGTCGTTTTTCTACAAAAATTTTGGAGCATAGTGGGTGATGATGTCTTGAAAGTATTGTTGGATGTTTTAAACAATGGTGCCCCTCTTGGGAAGTTGAATGAAACATATATCTCGTTGATTCCAAAGGTTTCTACCCTCACAATCATGACTGAGTTTCAACCGATTGCCTTGTGCAACTCGATCTATAAGCTTATCTCTCGTGTGTTAATTAATTGACTCAAATGGGTGATTAGGGACATGATCTCGGAGAACCACTCAAAATATTTGAAAAAAACCTAGGCCTATTCCAAATCAAAATTTGGAAAGGCCAATATTTTGGTTAATATGCCACTATGGTTTCCCAATGGCCCAAACTATTTGAACAATTGGTTGGCCACATGACACAACTAAAAAAAAGAGATATCAATACACAATAAATATCACAAAACGAAAAAGGTCGATCTCCCCGTTTGGAAGAGAGCAGCTGACGACGGCAGCCCTAGAGCCGCCGCCGCCGCCGCCGCGAGAGGAGGGGGGCAGCCGCCAGTCGGCCGAGCCCTCAATCGATCTATTTTTTGTTTTAACGTTTCGCGATTTTAGACCTTGCATCTATCGATTAATTACTACGCAATTAAATTGTGCTTATTGCTTAAGCTCGAAGTCGGGATTTTTTCTGGGTTGCCACCAATTTTTGAAACAATTTGTGGATATACCACCTAAGGCAAAAAAAACAATTTTGGGACGCGATTTTCTCCCGTTTTTTTCACCTTTGTGCACGATCTTAAGGTACGCCTTTCCCCCATTGGGTTCCCCCTTCCCAATTAGGGTTCAGTTTGGTTCCAAAAACACCTAAAACGCGAAAATAGGAGTGGTATTTCGACAAGAGAGTGGTAGTCGCACAAGTGGCCCTCCAAAATAGTGGTAGATCGGCAAAGCTCCCGCTCGAAGTCTGGCTCTGAAACAACTGTTAGGAAATCACTAGTTTAACACAGCGAAATTTAAAATTTTGATTTCCTTTTCTAGATCATTCTTCGTTTAATGCAATAAACACATTAAGTAGTTTGATGGAATATACTTTGATGATATATAAGATCGTCTCTTTCACCGTCAACGGAGAGTAGTACAGTGCGCAAGCCGTCCACGCGTCCGGACTCTATCGTTGATCCACATAAACTCATCGCCGGAATCCTCTTTGGATTGCTATCGGAAAAACTCTTGTTGCTAAACCGGTCTTTTTCCTCTCTCTCAAACTCTCTATAGGAAGCCCTCTATTTTACACAAGAACTATAAGCTCTTGCAATTGTGATGTACAAAAGAGTTTGACACCCACTTCCCTTTTATAGGCAAAGTGGCACCCCAAGATGTGTGGAGGAGAAGAAAACATTTTCCAATAAAATAAGAAAAATCTCCTAGATTGATTTATCTTTTTATTATAATATCTTATATTACATAAAATCCAAATATTGCCAATATCTTATATTGAATATATTTATCTTATTACCATAAATCTACTTTTCCAAAATCAATTAATATCCAATATTAATATTATGGTAATCTTATTAATTAAAGTGTACAATCCAAGCGTATCTTATACCCTAGGAGTGGCGCCCCATATTGCCAATTATTGGCTTCCGGAATATTCTTTAATTAATATAATTTATGTATAATTAATATCTTGTATTTTATTTATTCATAATAAATAAATACCACCATATTAATTTACCATTATAACCTTTATAGTCTAGAGATAAATTTTCCTTATTTGGTTATCAACTGTAACCACATTTTAATCCGACTCGATGTTCATATGTGTGTGACCCGATAGGCTTCCGAATATGTTGGCCGTAGACACAAAGTGCAATTTACGAAAATGCCCTGCATGCCTAACGATCACGGGATAGCGTCTAGCAACACACCGTGACCCCCAATCATCGGAAGAGTAAAAAACAATGTCTACTACCTTTCATGTGAAACAGTTATCGTGTAACTTACAATCCTACCGCTGTAATAATATCCATACGATCATATCTCGAGTGTCAATACATTAACGATAGTATTTTATAATTTGGATATCATGCTCTCTCGGAATAACACATTTACTCCCACTTTGCAAAGATTCTCGAGAGCTAGACATACCTTATAAGAAGGCCATTTCGGATATTCAATCTCAATCATAGGATACGCGATTCCCGTACAACCAAACACGTATACTCCGCATTCTTCAATATCATACCCAATCACTACCACATGATCGCCCTGTGGATAAGGGAAACCTCAATAGTGTCAAAGCATGACAATCCACACCGTGATGCCATGAAGACTCCGGTCTAAAGGATAATTACACAACCGCCACATAGTGTGACACTTAATGTAAGTCGGTCAGTCTAACGTACGCATTCTCTAATACACGTCCACGTACAGTCCAAGTGTCTCTACACTTCGATAGACGAGATCTATCCCTATCTTCAATAAGACAGAAGACATCCAATACGTGCTAGCCTGATTATACTATCAATGTCCAATTTGACAGTACATAAGACTAGAGACATTTAAGCATCAAACTTGTTAGAGTGATTAGAGATCTCATCAACCATAATCACCATCATGGTTTCTCTATCACAGTTTGACACTAGGAACGTTACTATATATATGCAACAAATAATATGAAAATAAACAATATATAATAACATAAGTGCTTTTATTAATCATAATAAAGTTATTACATGAACTAAAATAGACTGTAAACGACCCGACCCGGTCGGATCCGATCCAACCCGGTTGGGTTTAGGACACCTATTCAACACTCACTTACCGGACAAATGGACGAAGCCCCTGCTTGGCGTAGTTTAGAGTAATGTGGATAAATTAGTTACAGAGGCAGGGGTGGGCGTTGGGGTGATTTTCCAAGACTCAAATGGACTAGTCCTCCACTCCTTCTGGCTTTGGAAGAGGCGAGGCACTTGCACATTCAGAGGCTCGAGGTGGAAAGTGACTGTTTGGCATGTATTTCACGTCTTCGGTGACCAGGCGAATATCTCACGGCATGGGGTTGTTTAGTTCAGGATTGTTTGGCACTTTTGCCTAGCTTTGTTTTTGTCTCTATTTCGTTCATTCGACGAATGGGGAATGTTCCAGTGCATCTTCTAGCTATACATGGTTTATATGTTCCTTCTCGGACACTTTGGGGTTCCTCGCCCCCGGGTGATGTTTTACCGCTTGTTTGGTAGATCTTGATTAATAAATTTCTTTTCCCTCAAAAAAAAATTACACATGTGCACATATATATATATATGTGTGTGTGTGTGTGTGTGTGTGTGTGTGTGTGTGTGTGTGTGTGTGTGTGTGTGTGTTCATATTAATATCTAATACTAATACATAATAATATTATACTAGAATTAATGTCTTGTATTATTTATTCATAATAAATGAATACTAAAATATTAATTTCCACTATAACACTTTATAGTTGGCATACACAAATCCTCGTTTGATTATCAATATAACCACAAATTAATTACGGCTAGTTATTCATATGTGTATGACCCGATAGGTTTCCGAATATGTTGGCCGTAAGCATAAACTGTATTTGCCAATATACCCTTCACACCTAACGATCGTGATCAACGTCTAGCAAAACGTCACGACCCCCAATCATCGGAAAGAGTCAAGTGCTATGAATACAACCATTCATGTGACACGGTTACCGTGTAAATAGAATCATATTGCTGTTATAATATCCATACGGTCGTATCTCGAGGGTCAAATATTAACGATTGTATCTTATAATCTAGATATCATATACTCTCGAAGTAACACTTTACTTCCGCTTTGCAAAGACATTCAAATATAAGACATTCCTTATAAGAAGGCTCTTTCGGATATTTACTCCTACCATTAGGATACGCAATCCCGGACGAGCAACATGAATCATACGTATGCTTCAGTATCACACCCAATCACTACCTCATAATCGCCCCATGGATAAGGAAAACCTCAATAATGTCAAAGTATGACAATCCACACCGTCATGCCATGAAGACTCCGGTCTTAGGATAATTACACAACCGCCACATAATGCGACACTTAATAAAGTAAGCGGGTCAGTGTAATGTATGCATTATATAATACAAGTCCACGTACAGTCCAAGTGTTCCTACACTTTGATAGACGGAATCTATCCCTATCTTCAAAAGATAGAAGACATTTAATACGTGCTAGTCTAATCGTACTATTATTGTCTAATTTAATAGCACATGCGACTAGAGACATTTAAGCATCAAACGTTAAAGTGATTTGAAATTTCATCAACCATAATTACTATTATGATTTATCTATCACAGTTTGACTCTAGGGACATTATCATATATATACAATATCATAATTGGTTCATTAAAAGAACAAATATTTAATAACAAAACGCCATTTATTATATATATAAACATAAAGATGTAGTAGAACAGACCCGACCTGATCGGATCCGGTCCAACCCGATTGGGTTTAGAGCACTACATCAACATTTCTGAATGTAGATCTTAAGGAAGAAGTATATATGGTTCATCCGCCTGGTGTTTCTCATGCTCGGGGCGAGCTTGTAGGCTTAAGAAGGATTTATATGGCCTCAAACAAGCCCCTCGTGCATGGTTTGAGAGATTTTCACATGTTGTCACCTCTCTTGGTTTTACCTCTAATCCTCATGATTCAGCGTTATTTGTTAGATCGACATCTGCAGGCCGTATTCTTCTTCTACTATATGTAGATGATATGATCATTACAAGTGATGATGTTGATGGTATTGTGAGTTTGAAAGAAACCTTATCTCGCTGCTTTGATATAAGGAATTGGGTCCTTTACGTTACTTCTTAGGATTGAGGTAGCCTCCACATCACAAGGTTATCTTCTTTCTCAGTTCAAGTATAATGCCGACATTATTTATCGTTCCCATCTTACTGACACTCGTTTTGTTGATTCTCCCCTTGAGTTGAACGCTCATTATACTCCGACTGATGGCCCTCCTCTCTCTGATCCTACTCTATACCGTTATATTGTTGGCAGCTTTGTATATTTGACGATCACTCGCCCTGATATCGCCTATGATGTTCACATTGTTAGTCAATTTGTCTCTTGCCCTACATCTGTACATTGGGCTGCTGTTGTGCGCATTCTTCATTATCTACGAGGAACTCTTTATCAGAGTCTTTTGTTTCCCTCGACTTCATCCTTGGAGCTTCGTGCTTTTTCTGATGCAAATTGGGTTGGTGACTGAACTGATCGTAAATCCACAACAGGTTTTTGTAAATTTTTAGGGAGCAAGAAACAAGATGTAGTCTCACGCTCTTCCACCGAGGAAGAGTATCGTGCTATGGCTTCTACCACGTCTGAGATTAAATGGTTACGTTGGATGCTGGCGGACATGAGTGTTGCACTTTCTTCTCCCACACTGATGTATTGTGACAGTAAAAGTGCTATTCAGATTGCACATAATGCGGTCTTTCATTAGCGCACCAAGCACATTGAGATCGACTGACATTTTACTCGACATCATCTTCATCATGGGACTATTTCTTTGCCGTTCACTCCGTCTTCTATGCAGCTGACCGACTTCTTCACGAAGTCTCATACCATCAAGCGTCGTAGATTTCTTCTTGGCAAACTCTCGATGCTTCTTGCCGCACCATCGCGAGTTTGAGGGAGATGTTAGCATATATATTTATATAGTATTTTAGGTATTTGTCATAAGGGCATTTTAGTCTTTTATAATATTGGATATATAAGCCTTATCCTTGTAACCTAACCCTAGCTCATTCATTCTTTTGTCAAGTGAATTCAACACTAAGCAAGTGCTCTCCTCCTTTTTGGTTTCTTGATTTATTGATTTTTTGAATATGTCAATCATAACACTTTTGAGTGCAAATAGGTATATCTACGATGTGTGTGGATAATCTTGTTGTAAGGCTTCCCTTATTAGAACGGATCGTCGGATGACTGGACGATCCATTCTAATAAGCAGTATATGCATCATAATTCCCCCGATGTGCTGGTGTAATGTTCAAAAAAAAAAAAAATCCTTAGATGAGAAACAATGACATGTCTTGAGAAATAAGCAAGTTGACATGTACATATGACAGTAACCAAAGAAAACATGTGGTTGCAAGAAAGAGACATTACATAATGTTGCAAAAAGTCGTCATTATCCAATTGGGAAAAAAATGCTTTTTGACACCTCAATTTAAATGTTTTTTTTTTAAAGTACCTATGTTACATACATCTAGTGGATTATGAATTGTATAAATCACATACTATAATTTGTCCCAAACAAAAAACATAGTGGAAGTACATGTCTTTTGGGCACTTTTAAACAAATATATACTCCCTTTGATGCTCTTGTCAAAGCCATTTGTTTTTATTTATTTGATTTACTTCAAATTTCAAACCATAGTCTTATATATTAACAGGTAAGTGATTAAAATAATATTGCATTAATATGGTCTATGTCGGTCCTCCGGTGCTTCCCACACAACGAGCTAGGTTTAATTTTGCAGGGTCGAAAAAAGATTAAATATGGTCTATGTGAGTTCTTCAGTGTTGACCACACTACGAGCTAAGTTCAATTTTACAGGAGTCGAAAATAAACGTTCGATCATTACAAAATCGAATGTTGAGTTTGGATTCGACTTTCTATAAATCGAATGTTATTGTGGTACCACATGAGTAGGTTCGTTATTCATTCAACCTCTCTAAAGTCAAATGTTAATATTAATATTGATTTTTATAAGTCCAAACAAAATGATACATTCTAAACCAGACGGATATTTAGAGAGATTTTACAATACAACAGTTGTATCAATAATATATTGTTATATGAAATGGAGTAAAAATAAAAGATTGTGATACATATCACTTGATAAAAATCTTCATACAACAGTTGTATTCCCAAAAATAAATCTGATTTTCATCCATATATATAGTGAAAATTCCAGTATAAATTTAAAAATAAAAATAAATTTTTATGTTTTTTTTTTTTTTTTTTTTTGGGAGGGGAAATTGATGTTCTCATGAGATCAACATGAGAATGTATCCAGATTTAGTGAATTTTGTGTCTTTCATAAGAAAGCATCAATACTAAAATTAAGTACAAAAAAATAAAGACAGTTGTTTCCTTGTCCAGAAACAATGAAACTTACAGGCCTGTCTGTACTATTTCTTGGCCTTTTCCTCTTAAAGAGTTTGTACAAGATATAAAGTCCTCCTCATGTCATAAAATCTACCTACAAGGAAATGAAAATGATATATACAGTACATGTTTACTCACAATATATCTCTCACAATATCTTCCACTCCGTATTTTATCATCATTTATTGATATGGTTCCGGCATAATCGATAATGTTAAAATTATGTTGTAGAATATGTAGTAGACGCAAACAATGCTTTGACTCAGTGATAATTACTGTGACTCTAAACCTGGAGGTTTCGGGTTCGGGTTCGAGTTTCATTGGAAATAATAAAGTGTGCATGTGTATATTTCGTTTCTGTAAAAAAAAATGTAGCAGACTCCAACAAGCATCGGCCCAGTGGTATTTATTGTGGCCCTTAACCCGTAGATTTCGGGTTCGAGTCCCATTGAGGATAAAAAATAGTGTGCGCGTGTGTATATTTTGTATCCGTAAAAAAAAATGTAGTAGACATTTGTAATGGATGTATTTGTGATGTCCCACGTAGTTAAAGCGGTAGAATTCCCACTTAAATGCGAGAAATAAAGTTCTTGTCGGCTCAAGTTAAAGTAGACGGTCTAGAATTCCTTTACGTAAACGCGAGAAATAAAGTTCTTGTCGGCTCAAGCGATGACGACGGTCTGAGGAGTAACCGGATCCTTTATGGCGTACTTAGCGCTACCTGCAGACCCAGCGAGGACGGCGGTCTAAGCAGTTAACCGAATCTCTAATTGCTCACTCAGTGCTACCGAACTCGGGTTTGGGTGTTTCAGGGTTTGAGTGTGTTACAGTATCATCCCATGATTAGAGCGCTACCCGACCCGGCAACCGGGATCATTGATCAGGGTGATACTCATATCAATTAATTTGTCCTACGCTTTGGTGGAGAATCCTACGATGTATAGTGCTATGTGTAATTAAAATCATTTCCATATTTTCATAAGAGGTGTTGCTGGATGCAAGAATATTTTTCAGGGAGTCTATATATTTAACAAATTAGCAATGTCCAATATACGTAAAAATTTGCCATTCAAAAAAATAAATAAATAAATAAATTGGGGAAAAGCCAATTTACCTTCGTAAACCGTACTCCATGGAAAATTTACAACCTCACAGTATAATTTGATCAATTTATAATCCTAAATAATACATTTTGATTAATGTACAACCTTAAACTTTTAACCGATCAATTTACGACCTTTAACTATTATATTAATTAATTTACAACTTCTTTTCAAAATTAACTATATTTAACTATTCCGATGCCTACAAAAAAAAAATGTTTTTTAAGGGTAAATTTGTCCTTTCAAACTTCATCTTCCCCTCCACCCATTTTTCTTCACCGCCACTCAAACACCCACTTTCCTTCACGGCCACCTATTATGTGGTGAAGGAATTTGAAGAAATTGAAACAATTCAATCATGTTCTTCAACTGAACATGAAGAACATTCAAGAACAACTTTGAAAAGAATAAAGGCGGGAAAAATAAAACCAGAAAATTAAACTTGCAATTTTATTGATTCTCCAAAATTGAGTTTACATCCGTGTATCTGCTAGTATATATAGGTATAAGGACTAGCTTGAGCACACAGAAAGCGGTTACAACTAACTCAATTAACTACAACCACTTCCAACCGTTTTCGCTTGAAAGTGTTTGATAAAATGCCTAAGAGAACTCCTACATTTCGATGTTGCTTTCGCTTGCCGTTGTGTGTGTTTATCATTCATTTCACCCCCTCAAGACGGACTAGGAAGAGAGAAAATGTTGGAAATGGACAAATACTCAATATGTGTTTGAAGATAGGACCATCTAAAGGTTTGGTTAGAATATCTGCAAGTTGATTAGTTGTGGAAACAGATAGAAGCTTAACTAGTCCGGATTGAACCTTTTCTCTTACCACATGACAATCAATTTCTATATGCTTTGTCCTCTCATGGAAAACTGGATTATGGGCTATGTGCATAGCACTTTCATTATCACAAAACATGGGAATTGGTGTAGGCACTGAAACCTGTAAATCTTGAAGAATGTATAACAGCCACTGTAATTCACATACTCCTAGTGCCATTGCTCTGTATTCAGCTTCTGATGAACTTCTACTAACAGTAGGTTGTTTCTTGGACTTCCAAGAAACAAGAGCAGATCCCAAAAACATACAATATCCTGTTATTGACCTCCTAGTATCATGACATCCTCCCCAATCAGAATCAGTAAAAGCTGTTAACTTCAGATCATTTGTACTAGGGAAGAAAAGACCTTGAGTCTTTGCCGCCTTAATGTATCTTAAGAGTCGTAGCGGCTTGTAGATGATTTGTAGTAGGAGCGACTAGAAATTGGCTCAACTCGGTGGACGAAAAGAGATATCTCGGTCTTGAAATAGTCGGATACGGTAGCTTTCCAACCAGGCTTCTATACATTGTGTTATCCGGTAACAACTCGGAATCACCATTATGTAGATGTGCTTTACTTTGCATAGGTGTCTTGGCAGGTTTACAGCCTGCAAAACCATACTCTTGCAACGGATTCAGTGCATACTTCCTTTGACAGACAGAAATACCCTTGTGTGATCTTGCTACCTCTAGGCCTAGAAAATACTTGAGTTCTCCTAGATCTTTTATTTGAAACAGATCATGTAAGTAGGATTTTAATTCAGTGATCAGTTTCATGTCATTGCTAGCTAGAACAATATCATCAACATAGACTAAAGTCGCAATAAATGAAGTATCGATCTGTTTGGTGAATAAACCGTAGTCATGTCTTGACTGCTTGTATCCCAGATTCTTCAAAGCTTCTGTTAACTTGCAATTCCATTGCCTACTTGCCTGCTTGAGGCCATAGAGGGACTTGATGAGTTTGCAAACTTTCCCTTTTGGAGCTTCAAAACCTTGTGGAAGCCTCATATATACCTCTTCTGTTAAGTCACCATGCAAGAATGCATTGTTGACATCAAGTTGATGTAGAAAATAACCTTTTGCAGCTGCTATAGCAAGTAACACTCTGACTGTGTTCATTTTTGCTACTGGGGAAAAAGTTTCCTCATAATCTATGCCATATGTTTGTGTATATCCTTTGGCAACTAACCTTGCTTTGTATCTTTCAATTGAACCATCAGCTTTATATTTGACCTTGTATACCCATTTACAGCCAATTGGCTTCTTTCCTGGAGGTAAATCAACAATCTGCCATGTATTTGTACTGACTAGTGCATCTATCTCCTTTTGCATAGCTTCTTGCCATTCTTTGTGTTGTACAGCTTGATTATATGTTGAAGGTTCTGTTACTTTATCTACTGCCATGACAAATGACTTGTAGTTTTCTGAAATATTATGAAGACTAGTGGTAGAATTCAAAGGATGAGGAGTTGTATGAGTTGCCTGATTGCAAATGTATTCTTGTAAGAATGAAGGAAGTTTTTTTTCCCTACTAGATCTCCTGACATTGGCTTGGTGTTGCTGATGATTAGGGCTTGAAGGTGCAGAAGAATCCTCTTGAGATTGTAAATTATCATCTGCTGAGCCCTGTCTGGAATCACCTTCTGAAGCCTGTCTGGAATCATCTTCTGGACTTTCATTAGCATGACTTATCACTGGAGGTGCAGGATTATGAGAAAAGAAATAATCATTAGACATAGATGGTATAGGAAAGGACCATGTGGTCTGTGACTGTGTGTTCTGTATATGAATATATGGAAAATGATGTTCATGAAATACAACATTTCTGGAAACAAACACTTCCTGTGTGGACACATCTATCAGTGTGTATCCTTTTTGATGATCAGCATGTCCTAGATTAGCACATGTCCTTGCCCTAGCATCAAATTTAGTTCTGCCAACAGGTAATGTAGATGAAAAAACCAAACAACCAAATACCCTTAGAACATCATAATCAGGTTGCTTATTGTGAAGCATAAGAAAAGGACTTTTGTTTTCAATAATGGGAGAAGGTAACATATTGATTAGTTTGACTGCATGTAAAACACAATATCCCCACAAATTTATAGGCAATCCAGACTGGAATTTAAGAGCTCTAGCAATATTCATGATGTGTTGATGTTTCCTCTCCACAACACCATTTTGTTGTGGAGTATCAACACAACTTTTTTCATGAATAATGCCTTTTGCATTGTAAAACTCATAATATTTAAACTCCTGACCATTATCAGATCTAATTATCTTGATGGACTTCTGAAAATGATTAAACACATACTGATAAAATGTAGAAATGATATTCCTTACTTCATCTTTAGATCTCAAAAGATATATCCAAGTATATCTACTAAAATCATCAACAATGGTTAGAAAATATGACTGACCATGAATTGTTTGGTGTCTATATGGTCCCCAAATATCCATGTGTACTAGATCAAATATAGAATCAACAACAGAAGTACTCAAAGGAAAAGGCAACTTCTTCTGTTTTGCAAGAGGACACACATAACAAACAGAATCTTTTGGTTTTTGAATCTTATTACATGTGTTATGTAAAAGCTGAATTCTACTACTAGACAAATGTCCTAATCTATAGTGCCATAACATGTCATCTTCTATCTTGTTGGATAAAGGAGACTGAGAGCAAGTGGTAGACAACACAGTGGAAGTAGAAGAATCATCATGCAGTACATATAGTCCTTTGTCCTTTTTAGCTAATCCAATCATCTTCCCATTGGACTTGTCCTGCATTAAACATTTGTCAGAAACAAAAGTGACAGAAACATTGGAGTTATTGGTCAATCTAGTAATAGAAATTAGGTTGTACTTAAATCCTGGTACACATAAAACAGGAGACAGTATGAGATCATCATTTAATCTAACTTTTCCTATAAAGGTGATGGGAATATGTGCACCATTAGGCAATGTGACATATAAGCCTTTAGCATGCTGTTTTGCAAAACACAAGTTGCTATCAAAAACAATATGGTCTGTGGCACCTGAATCCACAATCCAACAGTGAGTAGACAGACCTTGAGTCTCTGCAAGATCTGGTTTGAAGTTAGTAGTAAATGCAGTGACTTGATTCACCATAGGTTGAATTGGATCCCTTTTATTTCCCTCCATGAGCTTCATTAACTGTGCCATTTGATCCTGTAGATGACTTATCTGATTTTGCTGATCTGGATTTGTGACAGAATCTTGTATGAAATCCTGACCACCCTCTTGATTAACCATATTAACTCTTGGTTTTGGTTTCCAACCTGGTGGAAAACCATGCTTCTTGTAGCATTTATCAACAGTATGACCATTGTATCCACAGAAAGAACATTGTACTTTCTTGTTGTTGTTATTAACTCTGTTATTGCCTGGATTTGCAATCTGTCCTTGATGTCTTTGTTGACTAGCAGTTGGTTGATAGCCTGTTCTGTTTTGGTTTTGCACTTGATTAACAAAGGCTATGGCATCTGACCCTTGTGGATGACCTAATGCATATTCCACCTGTCTTTCAAACTTGATAGCCATGGCAAAAGCCTGTTTTAGACTAGGAAAAGGTGTCATCAAGTAAACTTGTGATCTGACAGGTGCAAAACTGTCATTAAGGCCTTTCATGAATCTAATGACATGATCAGCTTCTATAAAACTAACCATCTTAGCACTGATATTACAAGCACAAGGATGTCCACAATCACAATGAGGAACAGGTTTCAAAACCTCTATTTCATCCCACTTGGTTTTCAACTTGGTGAAATAGGTTGTAACTGACATCGAACCCTGTTTAATCAGATTTACTTCTTCAACCAAGTCTGACACTCTGAAGTAATCTACATTTGAAAATCTGTCTTCCAATTCTAACCACATATCCCTAGCAGATCTAATCCACATAACACTTTGAGCTATATCAGGAATAACAGACTTGATAATCCAAGTAAGAACAGTGGTATTACATTGGCTCCAAATTCTATACATTTCATCATTTATGTCAGGTTTCTTGATTGTTCCATCAATGAATCCTAACTTGTTTTTAGTTTCTAACATCATAGTCATAGAACGAGCCCAGGAGTGATAATTTCTAGCATCAAGAGGTGGAGAAACCAAGGGAATCGAAGGATTTTCACTAGGATGTATATAAAACGACTAGAGGTGCTTACCACAAGTCCAAAGGTTTCAAGACTTGCACCATCCGTCCTCGACTTGCTTTGACCGATTTGCCATAACGAGAACGGAATGAAATCAACAAGAAATGTAGCAGAATGCTCTCAAGCTTCTGGAAACAAGAAGAACTCCAGGCAGAATACTCTCAAGATTCTGAAAATCTGGAACAAACTTCAAAACAATAATGATCTGCGATTCTCTCAAGAATCACTAGGAAAACTGCACGAACGGAAGTTACTCTCGATACCATGAAAAATCACCACACAATAATCTCCAGTAAAATTACAAGCACATGGGTTATTGGTCTACAAAATCTTTGTTTCCTGCACTTACTTATTTTCTGGAAATTCAGTGTAGAAGAAAAACATTAATAGATGGATTTATTTCAATATTATTCATCTATACACTCAATTTATCTGTTGTATTTCTAAATTTCGACGGGTGAGGAAAAAAATGCTATTAGCAGTATAAAAAAAGCTAATTCTTGATTTTCTATCCCATACGTACGGTGCATCTTTTTCTCCTAAAAAAGGGCATCTTATTTTCACCTACCCTTGTATAATAAAAGTGAAGTGATTATGCTTGGAGTGAATTTGGTATGATGATTGTTAAGTGCAAGAGGCCACGGTATTTGGGTGGCAGTGAAGGAAAATGGTGGAGAAGATGTGAGGAAGATGAAGCTTTAATGACATTTTTATCCTTAGTGGATTTTTTTTAAATGGTGATGAATAGTTTATTAATGTTAATAATAAATGAAGGTGTACAACAATAAAATATAATAGTTGAAGGTTGTACATTCGGGGTTATAAATTGATTTAAATTTGTAGTTTATGATTGTAAATTGATTAAATTAAAGTTTAAGGTTATAAAATTTATAAAATGAATAGTTTAAGAGGGTAAATTGTTTTTTTCCTAAATATATATATTCGAATAAATGAAATGTAATTAATTCTTTAATTACCTTCCAACTACTCCATAGTGAACTTGTGGTAAATATTAATAGTGTAAATTCTGAAATGCTGTCTATTTTTAGGAGCCCTCACAGTAACTGAACGTTGACAATGAAAGATCAATTTTTTTAACCTCTGGTTAAACAAGTTATGTCAAAAAAGTAAAAAACAGATGGGTGCAGAGAGAAAGAGAGGCTAGTTCTCCTAGTCCTAGGTATTACGTTGCAAAGATTTGACATCGAAAATCGTGTATAAGGCACTTATGGTTCTGTTACAAATAATTCTGAACGTAGGAAGTTTTTATTAAACTCAACAGTCAGATTTATGACACATACACAAACTGAAAAACAGTTTTTGTCTTTTATACATATGACACAGATCTAACGATTAAGTCTTCATGCAACAAAATTTTTTCTTCAAATAGATGTCATAAAAGATGATAAATTTATAATGTATTGTAACGCCCCAGATCCCGAGCCTGTAACTGCTTAAACCGTCGTCCTCGTTTGGTCCAAAAAGACTAACCCAAGTTGACAAGATATTTATGTCTCACACTTATATTCTGGTGATACGCTTTCTACACTTCCAATGTTGCATCAGAATTTCTCTTGTAATAGATGCCGTAAAGATGAAAATTTTATAAAGTATTGTAACGCCCCTAGACCCCAGACCAGCTGCTTAAACCATCGTCCTCGCTTAATCTAAAAGAACTAACCCGAGTTGACAAGACATTTATAACCGCTCCTCCACTTTATGTCCGACTTGTTCTTGGATCGTCCTTCCAATGTAACTAGAGGTCACCCTTACCAAGATTGTACGGTGGGTGCGATTCGTCCTCGAATATCACGTAACTCCCCAGGTAGTCGGTAGCGCTAAATGAGATAAATGGATCGTCCCTACCAGATGTAACTAGAGGTCACCCTTACACCGGCTTCTTGTACGGTGGGTGCAGCATATAGTTCCGTCTGATAGTCGGCTCTGAATATCATTCTGTAACTCCCCCAGACCCCGAGTCTGGTAGCGCTAAATGAGATAAATGGTCCGATCAACTACTTAGACCATCGTCCTCGCTTGGTCTAAAAGGGCTAACCCGAGTTGACAATACGTTGTATGTCTCACACTTATATGGTGATGATAACTTTCTCCACTTTCAATGTGGGATATCACAAGTATATATTCAAATCATTCAGATCAATTAAAAACCGCGTGTTGTAAAGTGTCTACCCCAATTTGTGAATACAAAATCTGAAAATTCTACACTGCATGTATTGCAAAAAGTTACAAATTCTCTATCCATTAATTATCGTAGAGATTATGATGCGTAAATTCTGTAAAATAAGGAAAAAGTAACATTTGATATTGTAAAATAGAGAATTTGTTAGATAGTAAATTTGTATTTTTGGTTGTACATTTAGTGTATAATTTAGAGATACCATAGTTTACAAATATGAGTAGAGATTATCAAGCTCATAAAGGAGTTTCGTGCCCAATATATGACACGTGAATATCCAACCCGAAACATCTGAGGGCTCGAATTCAAGCTCTCTAGGAGGATGCCCACAAGGGACTCATGACACTAAGACTAATAATGGGCAAGACAAAACTCATTTTAGCTGAATGCTCCAGGACCTCATGAGTTAGTCATTCGAGGCCTCAGGCAAGTCTTCAAAACTAAATGAGTTCGCAAACCGTGAATCCACAAGCTCAATCACATACGATCAACCAGGAGCCATCTTCAAAGTTGGCCCCTAAAATTCTAATATATGACGGATCTCAACCTCTCTTATTCTCAACAAACCCTTCATGCAAACCGTTGAATCCACAAGCAAGGCTATCCCATACATTCTCTAGGCATACGATCACACCACTATAATCTATATTACAAACTTGGTGATCGATCTGAATTCTTTCACAATATAAACCTTCATTGTTGAATTTTCTAATTTTATGCACCCTTTGAGAAAAACAAATACATTTTTATTAAATCTGTATTAAGATTGTTTTGTTCAACCTATTTAAACATCAAGCGTTTGTAGTCCAACGGTTAGGATAATTGCCTTCCAAGCAATAGACCAGGGTTCGACTCCCGGCAGACGCAATATTTTTTCCCTTCCCTTACCATGTTTTTATTCCCTTCCCCTACTATGTTGCAGTATTACTTGAATAATCAATATTTTTTCCGTTCCCTTACCATGTTTTTTCCTTGCAGTATTACTTGAATAATCAAAAACTGTTTATTATGTTCAAGAGAGCTTTTAGAAGAGATAGTAAACTGTTAAATATCAAGGTATGGAAAGATCAAAAGATCATTAAAAATAAAATAAAGGTATGGAAAAAATTGGACAGAATTGTAAGTTAAAGGCTTAACAACTAAGTCACAATCAGCATACACAAATGATTTAATAATCTCAATCTACATAAGTAGATTATTGAATCTTTAAAAAAAATATATGACCCTAGAATATTAGATGGCTACACAATGTGTTACAAAAAAAAAATCACTCAAAATGATAACATTTACAAATCCATGGATTTCAAGTAAGCACAACTTTGAGCTCTCAAAATTCTGTAAACTCCAGCTGATTAAACACCCCCCACCCCTTCCTCTCTTCCGGGGTCTGCCGGTCATCGTTGATAGTTATCATCTCACACTATCATTCTTCGATCCGTCTATGACACGATGTGTTTACCATATGAGTAATGCTACTGTCACAACTATTCTGACTGAACAACTGTGGCATCAGGAGGGGTCCTACTATCGCATCGTGTTGTGTCAGAATGGTCGGGACAGTAACGTTGTTTTTACCTTTGTAGCCTCATATTCTTCCTAATGGAGATTCAAGGGCATGATCATCCACAAGCCAAAGTCCGTAATCGCGGAAACGCTTAGTCTTCTTCTCAAAACCAAGAATGTAATTGTTGTGAATGATGACATGCATTCCTTTGGTTTCTTTAACCCATGTCTTGTTCTTGAAGTATAAACCACCTGTTGGAAATGCTGCCTGTGGTAGTAGATACAAGTCTACCTGCAACATGTTCAAAACCAACACCCCCAAGTCAATAACACAATCGGCTGCAATCTTTTACGGTACATACATACACACACACATATCTATATAGATAATATACACACACACATAGGGAGGATGACACTTTTGGTCCCCTACCTTCAAACTAGCCCTTATGGCCATATCTTCCATTGCAACAATTTTCACCTTAACTGTATATTTTTGTTACATTTTTAAGACATTTAATTAATGGATAGGACTCGAAGACTAACGTTTGACCCAATCATCGGATTCGTTAGCTGTACACAATTGTAACAAAATGTGTAGTTAGGGGTGGAAACTATCATTATGAAAAATATAGAGGCTAGTTTTGAGGCAATACGAAGAGATAGGGTACAATTATCAGACAAAGAAAATTTAGGGGACCAAAAACGTCATTATTACTTTTTATTTTAATTGTTTTACAAACAATAGTATGGTGACACGTGGCACATACAATACGAACGCGAGATGCTATGCTTCTGTTAAGTGTCCTAAACATGTAACATAAATGTATAGTTATAGATGCTAGTTTTGAGACAACGGAAAAACTATAGTATCCAAAGTTAACTGCCCATATATAACTATATGAATGAAATCTTGAAGGTCATGAAAGAATCGAGAATAGAACTAAATGAAAACCTGGCTGGCAGTTTTGAGTAGAGCCCAGTTGAATGCAGGCTGGTCATTAGCTTTCTTTGCTCTGGACCAGGGTTCAGCCCGAAGCTCTTCGATCCATTTCTTCATGACTAGCTTTGCTCCGTCAGTAGGCCGTGCATAAATCATACAACTGCAGATGTACGGGCGTCCCTTTTTTCCTGGAGGTGGCAAATCATGAGAGTGATTCAGAGGTTTCACCTGGGCATGCCAAAAGGAGAAAAGCAATAAAGAAAATGCAGCACTTATCACCGGTAATAGTATTTAGATATACAAATTCAAAGTAAGATTACCGAATGGAATAATAAATTGGTTCAGAATTCAATAAATGATTACTTGCCATCAGGGTGTATTTACTGTTACAGGTGGTCCTAAGAGCACTTGCATCACTTTCTTTTAACGGAATCTCTATTTTACGGACTCAAGCACTGCTTTTTTCTATTTTTACGAACTCTGGATTCGGGTTAAAGTTTATCAGTCTCTACTACACAAAATTTGAGTAGGGAGTCTGCATTTTGTGCAATGCATGTATTGCAAAAGTTTACAGACTCTGTATTTCTGTGTAGAGATTCTGCTGCAGATGGTTTTAAGTGCATGAGCATCTAAACCGTTTAGATCTCTATTTTACTGAATTTAGTATTTGATTACAGCACTTGCATCAGTTTCTTTTAACAAATTCTCTATTTTACAGACTCAAACGTTGTTTTTTTTTCTTTTCTATTTTACAAAATATGGATTCAGGGTGAAATTCATCAGTCTCTAACCTATGGAAATGACCAATAACCCAACATTTCTTGTGTTTCCAAGACCTACACCGCATATTGAGCATCTCCATACTGACAGAACTGGACGTTCGTAATGTAATCTCTATATAAAAGAAGGAAACACAGCCCAAACCAAGTGACAAGGGAGAGCCATATATTCAACGATACATATAATAACCGAAAGCTCATTTGTTACATGTTAACTTTCTATGCAGAGTGGCAAATGATAAACCAAGGACATAGATATCACAAAAACAAGGTAAAATGAATTTACAGTATACTCACCGCACTCATGTCATCGGTGAAGTACACATCATGCTCTCCAGTCAAATAAGGAAACGGATCAGCCAACCAAACCATATCAACATCGTTATACATTACATTGTAACCAAGCTCCAAAATTTGCAAAAGATGGCCGGGCCTTCTTGCTGTGAAATTGAAGAATCCCTGTAAAAATAGAGATTCCATGATCATTTCAAAACTATGACTTACCAGTAAGGCGCATTTGGCAATACTAAACACTTTTAACACATATTTACGGGAATAAATAACTACTTCCATTCAAGAAAGCCATCTTTACTTCCATTCATCTATGATTTTATGTTTTACTAGTTTCATCATTTAAAGGTGCAGAGATATTCTTCTATTAACAGATACATCATGCATTATAGACAAACAAGCCCACCGTGTGCACCACTTGTAAGTATGGGGTGTAAACGACTCGAGTGCGAACCCGAGTCCGAGTATAAACTTGACGTGACTATCGAGCTCAAGCTCAAACACGACTCACGAGCATCTTCAACCTCGAGCTGGATTCGAGCTTCTTTAGAGTTCAACGAAATAAATGTTCTTATTCTAAAGAGGTATTGACAAATATGAAATAGTCTAGAGTCTAGACATACCTCATATGAAGCTAATATGCTAAATGAATGAAAATCTTTGTGTCAATTTACCTACAAATGAAACTAGTAAAACATAAAATCTAAAGAATATCAATCCAATTCATACAAATATTTTTACAAGTATTCTTAATTCAAAGATGCTCGTGAGCTAACGAGTAGACCATGGCAATGCTTGATATTAGCTCATTTAACATTCGAGGCTATTTCGATCTCGGATGTATCCAACCGAACTGAAATCGAACCAAACTTGAACTATTCTAAACAAAAATCGAACGAACTATTCCAAACAAAAATCGAACCGCTTATACCTCTACTTGCAAATGCAGCTAGTAATTATAACAAAATAAGCAAACAGAAAGTACCTGAGAACCAAATTTGTGAGCAGATTGAGACTCAAGAGCAGGAGGAACAAGCACAGCATGACCAGGCCACTTATCATTAACTTTAAACAAAGTCTGATAATCTTCAGCAATCACAAGCACTTTCTCATGATGCTTTTGCCTAACAATGCTAATCAACCAATTATTCAAAAACGGTAAATAAGCTTCGCTAACAGCACAGACTATGATCGTATCGTTCTTAGCTACAAACGAAGCCGCATCCGAAAGCGAGTAACCCTTCCATTTAGATCTCGATGCAAGCTCCGCATTACTAATGAATAAACCCTGGGGGATCTGGATCCATGGGAAGAGGACACCGAGGATTAAGAGGAGTGTAAGGAGGAGGATGAATGTTGTGCGGCTGAAGAGGGCGGAGGGGATGGAGGTATTGGGGGGAGATCGAGGGGAGAGGGGGTGTGGATCGGTGAGGGTGGTGGTCGGTGGTCTGTGGTGGAGGAATGATGACATCTTCTTCTTCATTTGAAGAACAGTTGTTGGAGGAAGTAATCAAATGAAGAAATCAAAGGATTAAGCGAAAGGAGATGGAGAAGTATGGGGGTTGAAATGGTATTTTGGGAAATTGAAGGGTCGAAACTTAGAAATGTGTAAAGATAGTAATGTTATGTCCACAATAAAATAGTTCCGACATAATATTACAATTTGCATAATATTACTATTTACAATAAAATGAACATATTAATCTAATATGAAAAATAAAGTTTGTTATATTCTTTATATTTTGTGGTCTACATTCATAAAATGAACATGGCATTAATCTATAGTGTGAGTAATCAAAATCAATAATATAAAGTGTGTTATATTCTTTAATCGTTTGTATTTTGTGGTCAACACAACATTATTCATGAATCTTAGCAAAGAGGTTGAAGAGCATTTGCATTATTTTGTGGTCAACACAACATTATTCATGAATCTTAGCATCTTAGCAAAGAGGTTGAAGAGCATTTGCATTAGTTTTATGACGATTATATCACTGACACAACGAATTTGTTACGATAAGTGTCATAACATTGTTATGTATAACAAGATATTACGGGTTTTCCAAAGCATAGTAACAAAACAAAACATTACAAATCATAGTTAAGTATCACATCGGCCTGTTGCTACACCCCAATGCTTTAAGATGATTTATGAGACCATTAATTAGGTACACCCCAGTAAATCTATTTTTGTCTTTAAGAACATCCCGGGAGCAATAGCTTCATTTTCTTAAAACATTAAAGACTATAATGGATGCATTCATATTCCATGTCATTTCCTTGACACACACATGCTATCAACATATATTTATCGTGTAACGAAACTCTATGTGACAAATAAAATATTGAATATCAATGTGACTGATGGGGTAAATTTAATGTTCATCATCATTCACATTGATATTTCACAGATTTATTTGTGACTGTAAAAACAAATTTCATTCCTTCTGCTTGGTATTGACACACAAAAAGAACAAAGTGATGGTTAGACAAAGGACGTCAACTAAAAGAGAGCATGTACGAGCTTCTTCAACGTTGAGCATTGGGTATGGAAAAAGGAAAAAAAAAAAAATTATATGCCACGTGGAAACTGCGTTTCTTTCGAAAACTCCTGCCTGAGGATTTAACTATACTGTTGTAGATTTCGGTTTCTGGGTTTTTTGTTTGACGAAGAACGATGATAATACGCTCTTGCTACGGGCAGGTACACGTACAATCTCCTTTAGATTTGCATTTTCGAATGATCTGAATGGTGTCATCGGTTTTGAACCCACCATTGCATCCTGAAATAAAAATACCAGAAATTTAGTATTGAGCTTCTTACCTTCTATAGCATAGACGGTTGTTGAGACACGAAACCGCGAATTCGTGAACCGCAATAATGACAAAAAGACAAACTCAAACATACCATTATTCCCCGCACCCTTGATTATAATGAAAAGGAAAATGATTGTGTCAGTGCACATTGGACGACCATTGATCATTAGTGGGACCCATATGGGTCTCACACGTTCATCAATGGCCTACAAGAAACAATGTTGTGGCACAAGTGTATCATTTTCTTGATTAAAAAAAATAAGGTTTCCAAGTGCAAACTAGATGTACATTGTAAAAGACAAGTAAAATGAAAGAAGAACCGCGGGGTGAATCTGATCATATAATAAACGTGACACAAGAATTTGGGCAAGTTAAATCGAGAAAATTCCAATTACCCGCTGTATGATACCCAATGTTTGTATAGCTGTACTTGAAGCAGGACCCAAGCTGCCCATTTGAGAAACATGAGCAGAAGATTTTGACCGGTCATTCTGTTCTGCATCTAATGATTGGAAAACGAGTTTAACGATAGGTCAATAACAATGTATTTAAGCAGTAGACACCACATCTGTAACAACTACTGATAAATGTCACTTACCTAATGAATTAACAGAAGAAGACGTTCTCCCGGAACCTTTTGAGCTGTCAGCACTGCAAAGTAAAGCATGTGTCAGGTACTCCAAACAATGAAATTGCTTGACTAACGAAGAAATGAACGTCGTGGTCTGACCTAGAGGATGTACGCTGCGATCCTTTTAAAGAAGACTTGGTCTCTGACGCTAAATGCCACGAAAGGGTTTTGGCTGCAGGGGTACCTGACAATTTGAATGTTATTAGCACACTTAACCTCCTTCAAATTTCAGAAAGGGTCACTTTTAATTGCACGGTTCTAGCCAGAAAGTCGACTACCTGAAGGGTAGAGGCGTGGTTTAGCAAGAGCTTGTTGCCTAGGATCCATTTCTACGCGTGGACTAAAATGCACCTTCTTGTTAACGACATCTATAAACGTAAACAAGAACACGAGGTAAGTAAGTGAACAACGGAACCCTACTACAATGGGAGATATTTCATAATGATGAAAGCACATTCATACTTGGCAAAGTGTAACGCTTGTGATGCCTTGGAACGATTGTTAATAATTGCTGCTGCCTGAGACCTTCTTTATCCGTGAATGTTTGGCACATTAAAAGTTGCTTACATAGATAAATACAGGTTCAGCCATTGTCACAAATCAATCATCTTGTAATACGATACGAGTTCACATTAGCTAGAGTTTAGCAAGTTCTACCTGATTCAGAGACGTGATTTTAAGATCCGTGTTTGAAATGTCCAAGGTATGTTGCTCTAGAAGGTCGGTCAACTTATAAGCAACAGTTCCCAAGTGGTCCACGGCATTTACAAGCGCTCGTACAGCATAATCTTTCAGATTATCCAGCACCCTAATACAGATGACCATTAAAAAACTAATCAAAACTTGTCGTAGTTGAAGATTTCAATAAGATGAACATGAATTCACATAGGTGGTCTCAAACTCAGATAAAGGAAGAGGATTATGTAAAACTTAATCCCAGAACCTAACATAAAACATTGTCACTAAACATGAATATGGATCAATTGAGGAATCAAGACAGAAAATATTATTTAACAAAAGCATCCAAAAAGATCAAGAAAACTATAGAAAGTAGCAGAAATCATACATTTGCTTCTGCTCACTTTGGACATAAGACTTTTCACAGTACTCAGCAGCAGAATAAAGCTGGGGTCTTAAGTTCTTGAGCTCCTGAAATTGAAAAACACGGAATTGTATTTCAAAAGAGACAACATGATAGAATACAAACACACACACGTCCTACTTTAAAAACACGATGATAATTCCTTGCAATAGTAAAACCAAATCAACCTCCAAAAATCCATGTAGAAGATATCATCTATGAGACCACATAATTGTGCCAACGAAACACTCACGGTCGTATCGTAACAATAGTCAACCCTGATCATCTTCCAAAAGCCAACAACCATATTTCAAGACAGGTATCACGATATTTCTTAAGACTCCTGATCTCTTGAGCACTACATCAAATCTAATGTTGCAACAACATAGTGACAATTGACTTTTTCACCGTCAATTCTAAAGCTCAGAATCGACTTCCCGCTGGTCCAATGTTACAGTCGATTGTTTTCAGTGAGTTGGCAAGGTACCACTAAAGGTGCATTGATCAAAATCAATGTCAAAATACAACAAATAGTCAAATAAATTCCTCAAATCAAATTAAACCACACGGATTTGAACTTAATTCTTTAAGAATAACAGGATGCATAAGCATCAAATCACCTTGTTTACTCACTCAAAACGACAAACAAAAAAAACAAATAAGTCACATTCAAGCTCTATTAGAATCTACTTAAAATGATGATGAAAGAAATCACTCGAAATCAAACATTATGCAAGCATAAAACTGACGTAGAAACAAACATCACATTTCTTCAAACACTGATCAGTCAAATATAGTAAACATACATTCAAAACGACTTCAGATCTGATAAGAATACATCAATATTCAATCAGCAAAAAGAAAATAAGCTACCTGTAATGCTTTAACGAAGCTTTTACTTCTCTCCATAGACACTTCATCATACGTCATCGCCGACCTCCCTACCTCCGGCTGCTGCTGCTGCTGCTGCTTGGTGCATTTCCATCTCTTCCAAATTTATCTCCCAATCAAATCAAATCATACACAATTTCACTCAAACGCAACAGGATCGCTCAATGTGAGAATTAAACTAAATAATCAAGCAAATTTCACTGAAATCGCATATCCCTAAGCTGGAAGCAAATGTGTAGAAAATATAGAAATATTAACGCATTTTAGCGTGTAAATGCAAACTATTTATATATAAATAATATTATAAAAAAAAAAAAAAAAAAAAGGAAGAGATTTAGTTGGATTTGGGGTAAAGTAAACGTTTAGTTTGTAGCTGTTGGTGGCGGTGATGGTGCTGGGAGAGTGATGGTTAGGAAGAAAGTAGGCAATAGTCGAGCACTTTTTTTTTCTTTCTATTTTTCTTTAATGAAAAGTTGAGCAAATTTTATAATTATTGTATTAATAATAGTTAAATAATACTTAAACATGTGAAAGATAATAGAAGTTAACAACCATGTTAATGAATAATAATTAAATAATACTTAAACATTTGAAATGTGATAGAAATAAACAACTATGATGCATGTCAATGAGGCTTACGTGATAGAAATAAACAACTATGATGAATGTCAATGAGGCTTACCTCGATGGTTAGTTGATATAGGTAATAGATAGTTAACATTGATAAAAACACATAAAATGAAAATTTTGAAGTTAATTTATCATTACCAAGTAGAAAAAGGTGGGTACCAAAGTCACAATACATACCGTGGGGCACTTTCCTTCATGGGCATAACAGAATAGTAAAAAATAAGGATATTGTAGTACTGGTATTACTTTTGAGTTGGAACGTGAGTGACGATCTAAAAATCGTCTCCTTCTAATTTATGGTTCTTACTCTTGGTGATAGCCTGGAGAAACTTTTAGAGTATGAAGATTCAAACGAGGGGATTTGTTTAGGGATGATTTAGACTATACTTGAGATGTCGTTCCTCGTTCGCTACGTATCCAAATGGTAGAATTGGAATCGAATCGTTCGTAGTTTCTTAGGGATTGTTTATATAGAGGGCTTATGCCCTGGGTTTAGTGCGGCGTGTCTATGATGGACACTGATCAACGTGTTTCCTAAGGAAAAGATTATGTTCAATAAGTCTCCTTGATTCGAGGAGATAAATATGGTATTCAAATATTCGTATTAAATGACAGAGATTGGAGCCTTTATGGCTCAGGATTCTTTTGTAGTTATCTGAGTATTATATACGTGAGGGACAAGATTAAGGACGGGCCCTGGCCGAGCCTAATCAGACTGTGGGAGCCTAATCAGAGGTCGGGGACGATGGCCAGGCTCCCACTGTCACAGGATCGTACAAGTCAAGGAGCTCGTCCCGAACGAGCGATCGTCCAAGGTTCGGTCCAAAGTTGAGAAGCTGAAGACGTCCGACCTACCAGAGGGTCGGACACGGGTCTAGGGGCGAGAGGTTACAGGGCAGGTAGTGAGCCCCCAGGGACCGTTATCGGGGAGTCAAGTATAGTTTCTCTTTACCAGGTGCTGAGTCACTAAAAAGGTGCGACGTGGGCCGGCCCATTTTCTGGCAGCATCAGTGAGTTCGCTTATAAGTATCAATTGCTTTTAGCAAAAAAATGTATAAACAACGTTTTTTATTTCGAAGAAATTATCTTGGATATATATAATATCAAAAACAACACACAACGTATACTTTACAAAAGATAACAATCTCAAATTGTCTACTTAAGCAAACCAGCAATCTAATTAAGACTTGCAACATAGTTAGCACTAGCTAAGATACTAGAGGCCAAAAAGTGATTCAACGTCACTGTGTCAAAATATAACCACATGCTGGCAACAATTTCCCTAAGGATATATTTTTAGTCCACCACGGCATAATGAATAACAACGTCTTGGGAGAGTTTGAAATCAAGCCACATATTAATCCTCTTAAATAAAAAAAAGAGCATGCCAAGAAAGAGGGAGAAGCGCCTTCCAAGCATTGCAATTACAGTCACAATCGCGTGGAGATTAGTCTCGATACAAACACTACAAAAAGGGCAGGAAGAATCAACACCCTACATGCATTTGGGCAATAAACTCATTAATCTTGAGAATATTGCTCTGAGCCTCCCAAGGTGTCAAAAGTTAAGCCTCTGTGGGCGCTTGAGGCACCAAATACGCGTCAAAAATCGAGAGTGAATGGTGCCACCGGCCGCCTGCAAAATATCGTATAACGACTGAACAGAAAAAATCTCAGTTAAAGTATGCTTCCATACCCAAGAATTGGAAATAGGATTTCAACTCAAGACACTTGCGTAAGAACTCCTTAATTACTCAAAATACCGCGCCAAGCAGGAGATGGGTTGAAACACCCTGAACCATAATGTCTTACAAACTAAATCAACGAACCATAACGTTCGATTTAATAATATCTTTTAATAAAGTTATAGAGACAGAACAATCGGGACCAAAAACGACACAATAGGGACGAGAGGGTCACATGTGTTGGGCCGCAAAGGAAATTTAGTGTGTGTACTTGATATTTAGGAGGGGGCTAATACTGTAGTAGATAATGATGGTTGAATGGAAGGCACAGAATACTTTGGACCAGAAATAAATACACTTAATAATTATATAAGGATGATCGGAAGTCTTTTTCTTTTCTTTTTCCCCTTATTCTTTTCACATGAATAGATTGACTAAAATTGGCCCTTAGTGGAACTGTGGCAAATTTATCCACAACTCTATTGCTTTAGTGTTGTGTTTCTTATTATACCATTTGCATACAACATTCAATAAAAAAATTTATTTTATAGATTGAACAACCCCCAGCTCAAAGAGAAGAAAAATACTATTATGCCCCTTTGAATTTCATGTTCAGAAGTACATCATGATATACCATGTATATATATTATATACCACAAACAAAAAAAACATACAAACATTCTCCTATAGTATACATATGATTTACATACACATTACAGATGCCAACTCATCCATGTCCACGTCATCATCGCGTAATCAGTTCCAAGCTTCCTGCATACAATATAGCAAAGCAGCTCATAGACTAAAATGCCCCTGAATCCACAAAAGCATAAGCAATTCCAAACCTTCAGTTCATGTATATATTACACAAAAAGGACAAAACTTTGAGAGCATTCCAGAACATTCTTATCTCTGCTGTGGATCTGCATCAGAACCCTTCTGAGTAAAAAGCGAAGTAACGTAATCCTCAATCCCCGTAAAATTCACCTGCTTCATTGTCTCGAAATACGTAGGTTTAGGCGTAGAGGAACAGCCAATGGACTGAAGCATATCTTGTACATTCAATATCTTGAATTTCGGGGGTGTAAACGCAATGTTGTGAACGCGGTGCTCGTAGATTTTTCCAAATTTATCGAGTTTGTATTCAGAAGTGCCATCAAATCTACCCCGGCTTTCCCATGGAACACGAGGAATGCCGTGGACAGTCCAACGAACGATTATCATGTTGTCTACGGGTTGCCAGACGCTGATAATATCGATCCAAAGTTCTTTGAAGAGCATCTTACCATGGAATCTTAGTGCCCAAAAGATCGATTTATAGTTTTCGATCCCAGAAAAAGTGTTTAGTGGATCTTTAAAAACTATATCATCCCTGAAAGAAAAGAAAAAAAGACATAATAACTCATAATAATGCAAAAGAAAATGATAACAAAAGAGATTACATAACAAGCATTTAAGTGCTTATAGAAGGGCAGGGTAAAAATGGGTTTTTACCGAATGCAACACTGACCTAGATTGTACGGGCATAGATACATCATATGTGATTCTATGAGACAGTTTGGTGGAGGCAGGAACAGAAGGCATATGCATAAATATTAAAGATATATGGATCCAAATGTACATAGAAAAACTACAAGGACCAAGCGATAAAATATTAAAACATGTTTTTTGTTTTTTGTTACTCTTGGTAAATTTTCAACGTTTTGGACAACTTTTCATTTATTATCTGGCGGTTTTTACTTAATTTTGATCACGGCTCTTCATTTCAGTCACATATCCGAGTTATGAATATACATAAATGTGGCCAGGATATGCATCTTAAGTATCCGGTGCGTATCTGTGCTGGATACGTATCTGATACGGGACACAAACAGAAGTATCCACGCATTATTGACACCGACAACACCATCGAGAGTAGATCCTCCCCTGTGAGGAGCTGTTGTGGGCCCTTACGAAAGGGTTTTCTTTTGCCTCATAATACGAGGTTTTGAGCTCCGGTGGAAGAGAATAAGAAGAAAAAAATCTGCAGTCGGATCTCAACACCTAAAAAATTAACAATTATTCACTTCCTCTAAAACCAAGTGCGTTCTCATTTAGCAGACATTAAATGTAAACCTCAACAACTTATCCGGTTGAAATTTGGCACAAAAACACCTCGAGCCAACACATGCAACACGCATTTCTTCCTACAAGTAGGTAAACTACACGCAACACACATGAATCACTGCACGCACTAGTTGTGTTTCTCAACAGTCACTGTCGAAGTAAATCACACACAAGACACTGCACGATTACTAAAGGATTCGCTCGTATATTATCTAGTCACTAAATCGAATCACACAATTAGCAACATTGCATCTGAGATGAGCATGTTTTAAATGATGTGATATTATATTACGCGAGCCTGTTTGAGGAATGTGCTCAATAGGTCCAATACCAGGCATAGGATCACGAGAGGTATCTCATATGGTCTACACAGTGCCCTAGTCTTTTACACATGTATCCCAAAGCTACCTATCAGCACACAAAAGTGAACACAGAAAAGTGCACAGAAAACACGAAAAAAGTATTTTGCATGTATTCTGTGTAAGTTCAGTTTCAATTTTCTGTGGCCCTATCACTCTTTGGTCCTAAAGCGTCAATGTATGCACCATGAGCACGCACCTACTTAATGATCCAAACGTGCTATTATAGCACTTACAAGAACATCTCCCATGTCCAACGTATACAAAATACATATTGCTACAGCTTAAAACATATCAAATGATAACTAGGTTGCACAAATACCAGAACACCCGATACGTGAGGAGGGGGATTTGTGTAAATATTACAGATAGGACTGTTTTTGTACTACTTCATCATTTTGGACAACTTTTCATACAAATTCATCCCTAGGTACGTTTCAATAAAATATAGGGACACGTTATCAAACAAAAGTAACAAAACATAGCAAACAACGAGGGCATAGAATTTGTTAAAGCATAAATTGAAACGAAGAAAAGCATAACCAAAAGGAATACCTGTAAATATCAAAGCTGAGTTCTTTATAAAACAAACAAGGAAACTCTTCTCGTAAACACCGAATCGCATAACCCATATTCAAATAATAATTCCTCTTCTCTTCTTCATCATCTTTATCCTGTTTCGAAGGCGACGTCGTACTGGGCTCCGTCACCAGAGCCGAGAAATTCCCAATATAATTCCCAAAATTCAAACCTTTAGCATTCTCTAAATCCTTGACACCAGAACACAAAGTGATCTTTACTGTTGTTGTTGTCTTCACATTTCTGATGAAATCGAGCTTCGAAATGGCTCTTCTAGAACATTTGTATGAGAATGAAATTAGGTTGAAAGCTTGGAATGATGATACTTCCGGTGATATAACAAGGGCCATCTTATCAAAATATCACTGAAATCAGAAGAGCATGTCTGCGTTCAACTGAAAGAAGGTGATTTTTTTGGGGGGGTTTTTTGATTGATTTTTGACGAAAATTTTGGGGGAATTTCCAGTGGGTGTTCTTGTGTTGAAGAGGTTTCGAGGTTACGCGGAAGAATGAGAGGAGGAAAATGAAAGAGAGAGCAAAATTGATACGTGATTGGGTGAAATTTATGTTAATTATCCATTAGATATTTAGGGAAAAAATTTGTATGTTTATCAAATCGAGCTGAGCAGAGCCGAGTTGAATTGCTATTGATTACGGTTTGATTTAACTTGATTAAAAAACATATGTTTGAAACTCGATTTGAACTCAATTGAGTTGTAGACGGTAATATCAGATTCAATTTATTTATGATAACTCGTACATGCCCGTGACCTTCATTTAAGTTTGATTAAACGTGCCAGACTTGAACTCGATTCGTTACACAACTCGACTTGTTTACTATATATATATATCCTTCATTTAATAATTATTAAATATAACTCGATTAGCTCGTGAGCTAGTCGATTAAAACATTTTGAAGCTCGAAATTGGTTCGTATGGTAGCTTAACTCAAACTCAAACCCGAAAAAAAAAAAACCAAATCAAGTTGAACACTTCTACTTATGAGTATGACTAACTCACGATCTCACAAATAAAATGACTCATTAATTACATCCATAACGTATATCATACGGAAAGAGTAATTCACACAAGTGCTCCCATTGCATATTATACAAAGACGTACATTTGTAAAACCGAGATTCAAATTATTGTCAAGTGTGACTTGATCTCTACGTAATGTTGTGGAGATAATCTGCTAGTTAGCTGAGCAGAGTATTCAAGTATGGGAGGTCAGCTGAGTGAAGTGGCAGCTGAGTTTCGTATGTCAGCAGAGTGGTTTGTTGAGTTGTCGAATACTGTTTAGTTCTACATCTGGGTTGCATTGTTACATAGTTGGTGACTCAGCTGAGTTGAGTCAGATCTGAGGCATTTATGGGAATTCCGACAAGGTCATAATGGTTGTTAAGGTTATGATTCAAAAGCTATAAATACTCAATATTGTACTCAATGTAGTGTGTGAATCTTTGTATATTTCTGTGCATAATAAAATACCTCCTTTTATCTTTCATGTTAGATCGCTCATGTTTTGTTCTTTTATTGGCCGTCTGTTATAACACAAATTTATCACATATACCGAATACATCAATCAATTACAGGAAAATCTAAGTTTTTGACCAACGCGCGAATGAAATTACGCGGTCCGGATGAAGCACATATACGTGTCTCCTTATATGAAACCCACGTTAAATTGTTGTCTTCTTCTTGTTTATGTGTTTTGTCAATTTCCGCTATTTATCTTTCATGTTAGATCGCTCATGTTTTGTTCTTTTATTGGCCGTCTGTTATAACACAAATTTATCACATATACCGAATACATCAATCAATTACAGGAAAATCTAAGGTGAAGACTTCTAAACTATCACTACACCTAAGCCCACTTAACTAGACAACTTCCCCATTAACTCCAGCCGTTCCATTTTCTTTCCATTAATTGCTCTGAAATATTTCAAAGCCATTATCTCGATTTACTCTCTCATGCTTTGAATTCCTCTTCCAAACGTTCCTCCTTCTTGACCAATTTCAGAATACTGAGGGGATTATCCAATCTTCAATGAAGTCGTTTCATAGTCCGATGATGAGAAATTTCAGACCTTTGGTCAACTTTCGATTCAATCGTTGCTCGTTCTTGCTGCAGCCCGTCTTTCCGGCATGGTTCACTAACTCGAAGTAACGATCTACCTCCATGATAATCGATTTAACTCTCTCTGACTGGACGATGTTTAATTCGAGATTCAGACAAGAAAAGGGGCTGTCTTTGCACTCAAATCGCTCTCAAAATATTCATCTTGCCTCAGGTATAGTCCAGATTCGTTTCGAATTTGGCTCAGGTAAAATGGTTGAAATCTCTGATGATTTTGAGTCAAATTGTTAATATAATCAAAATGGGTTTTCGATTCAATTAATTATCTGAAGGCTATTCTATTAAAATAAAGTTTTAATAAAAATATTTAAAAATGATTAGCTGCATATATCTTCTCGAGTACAAGTCTTCAGTCTTCATCTGAGTCACTTAAATGAAAAATATGTTCATGCCTTTAAACTGAAAGATGTGTTAAGTAAATTTCACAATCAGTGTTTATTGTATAACTTGTTATGTGTCACTGTGGTGTTTTCCAGTTTACACAATATTCTCACACACTCACGTTTCGATTTAATGTATATTTGAATGTTGTGACGGACTCTAGGATTGCACTCCATCCTTGAGAAAATACACTCTCACACACCTCACTTAACTTGCATGTACTGTTATTTTACATGATTTAAAATGTGTATACAAGTATTGATCTCTTAAGAGATGTGATATACTTGAAGGGGCAGATCTGTAAAACTCTTTCTGTATGATATGTTCTATGTGATAAATATTACAGAAATGATGTCCCTTGTGCCTCAGGAGTGTGAACAAATTTATCTCTATATTTGTATCACACTAAAATATAAATACACTAAACCTCTACATCTGATTATATAGGCTTTTGCATTCATTTAATATAAAATGAACAAAATAAAATGATGAATTAGTCATGTGTCTAAATTAATTTTATTTGTACATTTATTACTGTCAAAATGTCGGCCAGCCTGTTATGTCATTAGTGAATTAAATCTTGGGTATCTAAACAGTCTCATTTAAGTCTCCTTGGTCATTGCATAACACGCCACCCTACTCTCTTGTTTAGAGTCTCAATGCACCTCATTTACTACACATGCATTAAGGTTCTCCACCTTCTCTCATTTCTCATCAATTACGCGTTTACCTTAAGCTTTCGCATCATCACGTACAAATGTGCATATTAATGTCATGTTGGAGCTAACCTCACCGTGTCACTACCGTGGTTTAGATTCAATCACTACGGTGTGATCAATGAACTTTTACATTAAGAAAATATATGTCGTTGATTTATCAGATTATCTTAACACAGTAACCCGATAACTAGATAATCTAGGTATAGTGTATTGACTCACCCAAAATGAAATCATGGTTGTATTCTCAACCAAGATAGCTTCAATCAAAGGGGATTCTCTTTGGCCTTTTTGCTTATTGTAGTTTCACCAAAGCCTTTGTTTAACAGACTTGGATATTGGGCCTTAAATGTCAAGACTTACTGTATATGTGTAAAGCCCCCAGACCCCGGGCCTGGTAACGTTAAATAAGTCATAAATGATCCGGTCAACTGCTTTTAGACCGCCGTCATCGCTTGGTCTAACAGTGTTAACTCGAGTTGACAAGACTTTTATGTCTCACACTTATATGGGGGTGAGCATTCACTTATTTTACCAATGTGGGATATCACATTCTTGTTCGGAAATCTACGCGGGAACGTAGCGGAATTCAAAATTTTATTTCCTTTGACCAGGATCGACTTCGTTTAAGCAATAAACAAATAAGCTAGTAGACGGTGGTTACCTTGGTTAATCTAAATGATCGACGCTTTGACCGTCTAAGGAGAGTAGCGATGCATTGAGCCGCCCAAGCGTTCGGCCTCTACCGCTAGTCCACACGAACAACCCGCTGGAATCCACCATTGGATTGCTACTAGAAAAATCCGGTTGCTAGACCGGCCTTTTCTCTCTCTCAAAACTCTCTCTAAGAAGCTCTCTATTTTTCACAAGAATTATTAGCTATTGGAATTGTGATGTACAAAAGAGCTAGCCAAACCTTCATATTTATAAGGCATGGGGGGGCCTCTACGGTTCCCAATCGATTGGGATTAGCTTCCTAGTAGATTAAGGAGAAAGAAAACATTTTACTAGTAAAATAAGAAAAATATAATTGATTGATTTATCTAATTAATATTCAATATCTTATATTAAATACATTCCAAGATATATATTGACAATATCTTATTATCATAAATCTATTTTTTTTCCAAATTCAATTAATATCTAATATTAATATTATGGTAATCCCATTAATTAAATTGCACAATTCAAATGTATCCAATATTTCAAATATGCGCCACCTTTCCCCAACACTAATTTGGGGATAGAGATTTTCCTTAATTAATATAATACTATGATTAATTAATTCACAAAATCCATGTGTATCAATATACACAATAATTTCGACATACATACATTATGTGTATATTTAATTAATCGATATAATTAAAATATTGTATTATATTTATTCATCATAATAAATAAAACCACTATATTAATTTACCATTATAACCTTTATAGTACGGGATAAATTCTTTCCTTATTTGGTTATCGCTTTAACCGCATTTTAATCCAGCTAGATGTTCTTATGTGTGTGACCCGATAGGCTTCCGAATATGTTAGCCGTAGACACAAAGTGCAAATTACGAAGCCCTTCATACCTAACGATCACGGGATAGCGTCTAGCAACACACCGTGACCCCCAATCATCGGAAAAGTCAAATGCAATGACTACTACCTTTCATGTGAAACAATTACCGTGTAAGTTACAATCCTATCGCTGTAATAATATTCATACGGTCGTACGTCGAGTGTCAAACATTAACGACCGTATCTTATAATCTGGATATCATACTCTCTCGAAGTAACTTATTTACTTCCACTTTGCAAAGATTCACGAGAGTAAGACATTCCTTATAAGAAGGCCCTTTCGGATATTCACCCATCTAATAGGGTACGCAATTTCCAGACGACTAAACATGTATACTCCGCATACTTCAGTATCACACCCAATCACTGCCGCATGATCGCCCCATGGCTGGGGAAACCTCAATAGTGTCAAATCATGACAATCCACACCGTGATGCCATACGACTCCGGTCCTAAGGATAATTACACAACCGTCATATAGTGTGACACTTAACCGTGTAAGTGGGTCAGTCTAACGTATGCATTCTCTAATACACGTCCACGTACAGTCCAAGTGTCGGACGAGATCTATCCATATCCTTAAAGACATAAGTGTTAGGTGTAGTGCCCGAAAGACAATTTGTGTAATTGTTTTTAATGGATGACAGAATTTATCTCACCTTAGTTACTTGCTTTGTGCTTGTAAAGTAATACACTGCTGCAAACCCTAAGTATATCTGTATGTAACCACTTAACTCAGTGTATGGATTACACGTGAGGATTGAGTTAGTGGAGATATGCTCAAACTGTTAGTCCGTGGTGAACTTAATCAGAGTTTAGGGTCTCTTGATTAAAACACCAATAATGCGCCCAGAACACCTTAGGGTGTGATAGTCTTATCCGGACCGTCGGTAGAGGTACCTACGTGGGGCATTTATATATGATGGCATTCATATAGATCGGACCGATTTAATATGAATTTCTTGGTATAATTCCGTAATCGAGGAATCTTATTAAATCATTAGATGATCATATATGGATCAACCTTAATCCCGAGGTGATCACGGGTGCTTTGCTTGTCCCGGGGCGGTGTTTGATGTGTTAGTTACGGTTCACTTAAATAATGTGTTCCAAGCCACTTCTCATTGGCACTATCTCCGGATGAGTGAGTAGTTCGATTTTCACGAGACATGGAATCCATTCCTTCCCGCGGGAAGTAGAGAGACGATCCCTTATTTGTTAGCCCTAAGAAAGTGATCGATCGGCCGAGTTCATATTTAGACTAATTAGCTACTAGTCGGATATGTGAACTAATTGATCACTAGGGGGTTGATGGTAAATAAGGATAAGATATTCGAGTCGGGTTCACGGAGACTTCCCTCTCGAATGGACGATCATGGAGGGTTAATCTGTATGTAGTGATTATATCAATGGACGCTTATTCACTCTATGGGTTGAGTATAAGTATACATCTATAATCGGTAGAGTTCAGTTTCGGGTTTATGGTGGCGTAATCCCGGAATTAATAATTAATGTACTTTCGTTCGATGAATAATTAATTATTGGAGCCTACTACAGTTATAGGTCCATGGTCCCCGATGTGCGCTTCGTAATTCGGACAATAATCTTGTTATTTGGGCCTCAGTGATAATTAATTGGCTGGGCTAATTAATTGATATGCATGGATATTATTTAGTTGGGCTAAATAATATAATACACATAAAAGACATTGTATGTCGGCTTTTTTTGACCCAATATGTGGCGCCATTAATGTCCTAATAATTAGAGAGAAATTAGTTTTCTTGGATAATTATTTAACATGTGATTTATCTTTTATTTGTTAAATGATAATTCATGGAATAATAGATAATAATATGATTTATCTTAATTTGTTTGGGATAATCATTTTATTTATCTTTTATTTGGAAAAGGATTAATGTGATAATTATCACTTAATTATTTAATCCTTGGAGGACATTGATTACTCTCCTATATAAAGAGAGTTATCCAAGTCTAATGACAAGGTACTATTCACGTCACTATTCACCGAGAGAAATTGGCCGAAAAATTTCGGCCTCTATTCTTAGGGTTCGAGTTGGAAAAATCTTCGGAATTTTTCTGGTTGCATATCAAGGAGGCTCGTGTATCAAGAAGGGTGTCCACCAACCGCCGTTTGGAGAACACATCGGAAGATCTTGGCTTCTCTTCCTAATGTTGGTAACTTGATTTTAACCCCTTGTAGTTTTTAAATCCTTTAACTATGTTTTATGATATGTAAATCGTGATCCGTCCGCTGCGCATAGATCTAATTTTGGTTAGATCTAAGAACCTGCATCCTTCATGTGGTATCGGAGCCAGGTTCCACGATTTATATAGTCATAATCATAATTAAACGATTTAAAGGAGTGGAATTGCATGTAGGTGATATTTTACTTATTATTATGCATTAATAATTTTTAAATTGCTATGGTTGAAGAGATGGATTGGGGTTGGCACCGTTTTCCCGTTAGATCTATTGTAAACTCATATAAACGATGAAAATTCGTTCATATGAGTATAGGAAATTATGTAATTTATGTATTATTGCAATTTTAATTTCCAGAAAATAGATCTGTACATTAGCTGTTTAGTCTTTTCGTTTTTTCCGTTGTTTGAGCCGTTAAAATAAAGATCCCTCCGGTCAGAATCAAGATTGGAAGTTGATGAAAAATCCCACAAATTTTGGTGTCGATCAGAGTCCGTTTGGGTTTCCGTTCGTTGCTGCGAAGTGGCTGCTGTAACAGAAAAACGCAGGATTCACAGAAACCCTAACTGTGACTTCTTCGATTTTCTGGGAACAATTGGACCGTTCAAATTAAAATCCGACCGGTCAGATCGATAATCATGGAGTTTTGGACGTGAGATAAAATTTTCAGGACGATCGGGATTCATCTTCATCCCCGATCGATCTCGGGAAGTATATGATGCGCTGCTGTGAGAGTCTGTTTCAGCAGCAAGTTGGGCGGCTCACTGAGGAAGATTGACAAGTCAAAGCTCCGATCCGACCGTCCATCTTGAAGTCCGAAGAATGAAGATCAGATCTGGAAATTTTCATCCCGATCCAAGTTCGTTTGATATGCCGATCGTAGAAGATTCCTAACAGCTGCAGATTAGGGTTTTAATTTATTTTCGAATAGATTAGTTACGGGGGTGCCAACGGTCCATCTCGGTGTTTATTTTCGCACTAGTATACATGTGTAGATTGTATGAGTAGAACCGGAAAATTGCCATGACATGCATCATATCATGAATTCCACTCCATATGCATACATGTAGAAATTAATTCGAGGAATTAGTTAGGCATGTATAAAACACACGATTAGTTTTAATTAATTGTTTGATATTAATTAGAAACTAATTAGGGTAAAAACCGAGGAACACGGGTTTTTTCAATCGTCGAGGTTGGGTGATGGATTCTCGGTGAATCCCACTCTGCGAAAGCATAAGGAGTAAAATCCCGAAACCTCGTGGTTAAGGTGTTGGATTCTTGGTGAATTCCACCTTACCTAAGACGAGATTACGTTTTTGTTCCGTAGTGTCTACGTGAAAGTTTGATGTTTAAGGATTGGATAATCACGGGCAAACAGGTTCGAAAGTGGTTTAACCACGGTTGGGTGGTCAACAGTAGCTACGGCTCAATCGACTTCACCCTCCACGTGTGGCGTTTGCACGGGGGTCTGGAAATTCTGAGCCATCCGAAGAGCCACTACGGCTCAACGGAGCTCTCCTAGCCTTGACCCGTCCGACGGCCACATATGTTCTAACGAATAGGTCGGGTGGGCTAGCCCACATAACCGACAACATTCGGGCCTATGATTTATTGTTCCTTAATGTAACATCAAGTCCAAAAACGTGATCGGTAAACCCACCACTTTTTCAAAATATTGAGTGGGAGCGGGAGAGGCGACGGCCGACCCCACGGCCTCTATTGTTGACACAAGCAACGTGAGAGAATGGTGACGCCTCGTGCCGGCTCGGGACCGGCCTCCCTAGGAAGGCCTTCACCGCTATAAAAATTCAAGGCTTGGTCTCCGAAAGGATAGGATTTTGGGTACTCGTCGGGTCACCGACCGACCCTAAGGCGGCATACTCGGGGTCTACCTAAAAATCGAAACAGTGGGTCACACTCATAAAGGGTATTTTTGGTAGTACCTTGGCTGAAAAAGGAAAGGTGATTGACGATCACAAATGAGATGTTCGATTCTCAATCTGATCTTCAATGTTAATCGAAACCTCTTTGACCTACCCTAAGGCGGCACTGAGGCATAGATTAAATCCTTGGAACGGTAGGATAGACTATAAGTACTTAGTTTATGTTCCTAAAATTTTAGTAGTGTATGATTTGGATTTATTTTTTGTCAATTTTATTTACAACTGTTATATATATCTCTCTAAGGTGCTAGACTGCTAGTGTAAAATTGACTAGTAATGACTTCGTTAAAAAGTGGTAAGTAACTAGAACGTTGTATTTATTAATCTCACATGCGATTAATTTTTCGGAAGAGATATTTCTCTTGAAGCCATCAAAACTTAAGTGACGTAAATAGGCATGTCACTACTTTGTCACTCGTGCGTGAACGAGAGACAACCGTAGTTAGTTTGAAAGATGATTGGGACGATAAAATTCTTCTAGTGAATTGTGTAGTGTCTACACGAGAAATTTTCTGATAGAAAAATTGGAGAATCATAAATTAAAGTGTCGCTAGTTAGACGGTATTTGGAACCGATAAACTAGTGGGAGCTTTTATATTATGTTTTTCTAATTTATTAGAAAATCAGTCCCACTGGATAACACTTTCATTAGACATCCCACAGTTCACGAGTAGTGTCTACTCAAACGAACTGCTAGTTCAAGACTATTTCATTTTCAGGAAAGTTAAGAATGGGAAAGAATGCCTATAAGTGTTAATCATCTCAACTAAAGTTTTGAGGCTAAACCGGAACATTAATTAAAGAAAGTATAGGATAAGGAAAGTGATTTCGGATCACTAACCAATGAATCCTTAGCGACTTTCTTAACCGAGCAACTTGACTCGGTAGCTTAGTTATTTGGAAGAACAAGGAAGGTTTGTGCATTAACGATTAATAGAGTAACAACGGGCCGTAATTTCGGCTAAAATAGTGGGAGTAATATAAGGAAATGAATTTCGGATTCTATCCTTGAATATCACGAAAAAATTTATTTTTCTTTTACGATTCGTTGAAACAATTGGATTCACTTTCAACTCGATATATTGTTGCCTCATAGAAAGTGAATATGACATTTGTAGTACGAATCCGAGACTCGGACTTTTGTTTGATAAAGTCGAACCACTTAGAACAATTTGAATAAGTATGTGTAACACATCTAAAACTATTAAAGGTAAAAGGTTTCCGTATTAAGATAAACAACCTTTCAATATCTATTAATTAGTGCATATATCCTAGAGACAAGACCTGCTGACTGGCTAAGGGTGATTCCTATCTCCCAGTCTTGGAACACTATCTCAAAGGAACAATGACTAAGTTTCCTTTCAATCGGGAAAGGGTAATAGATTTGAAGGGGTAACATAGCTTGTTCACCATGACCTTCGGGGTCTAGTGAGAGATACAAGCTAGTGGGAGTTTTTGAGTGGTGACATTTTGTCTGATAACTACTCGAAACGTGATTTAGTTTATCGAAAGAATACGAGGAGGTGTCTCGATTTTAGCGAGAGAATAGAGTATTCCATGCTCGAGAAATAGGCTATCGCATAGTCTTGGGACCGATGCTCGGCACCGCCTCCTAGTGGAATGTTTCTCACTGAGGAAGAAACCATAGACTTGCCCTATATAGTTATTGATATGCTACAATACACTGCTAAACTCGATTAAGATAATTTGGTGCAAAATAACGGTTAACATTATTATGTAAACCGAGAAGTCTACCTAGAAGATGCCAGTGAATTTATGGATAATGAGTGAATTCGGTTCACACCACTTCCATAAATGTAGGCATTTAGCATTTAATGCTTGAAGGTAGGACTGGAGATTTTGCGCATACGTTCGATTGTGATTTGTTTGTGAAACATCTTAATGAGACGAGTGAAGGTTGATTATAAGATTCTTGAGATCGAGAAAGTGACGGTTGAACTGTCACGGGCCTTCGATAGAATCTATAAGTAACAACCTTAAACCTTGGAGTACGGTTACCCAAAGGTAGTTACTATCTGATTTAATCAGACCACATCCAACATCGGTTGTTGGTGATTACACTGATAAATACTACTAGATCAGAATGTCAATCCACCCAAGACACAGTGGGAGTATGGTTTAACCGTTGACCCATTGTGATTTTGTGGACTTTATAATCTGCTGGGGTGATTGATAACCTATGGCTCTTGGTGGGCTGTATAGGATTCTGATTATAGAGGTTGGTTTGAAAACCTTAACCCTGTGAATGGAGTTTTGGTACTCCAGTTCCGTTAAGCCTCTTGTAGAACCACCTGAGTGTCTCAGGCCCAGTGGGAGCAATTGGATCTACACGGAAAAGAGTCGAATGAATAGGAAAGTTTAAACTTTCAGCGCAAAGTTGAGTGGTATAGGGGTGATTCCCTGACAAGTAGAGAGTTAACCAGACCTTGAACTCTCTCACCACTCAGTCTTGCTAGATTTCGTTAGAAAGCAGAAAATAGGGGTGATTCCCTGAGACTTTCTTGCCGAACAACGGAATCTGAATTCATTTAGAACAGAAGGGTTTTAGCTAAAATGAATAACGGATTCGTTACAAAGCAGAAGATAGGGGTGATTCCCTAAGACCTTTTTTGCGAGACTAACGATATCTTAATTCATTCGAAAGAACCTTTGGTAGGAGGCACACGCCATGGCTTATATCCTTTGTGGATTTAAGAGAACCTCACGGTCATTTAAAAGTCACATGTTTTAAAATATGTGAACTTGACCAAAATATTGATAGGTCTTTCGTAGACTGGATATCAATATTGGTAAAGTAGTAGTATTAGTGTTCATGAATGATAACACTGAAACAGTTGGAAACAACATGTGTGTGCTATCCGAAGTCGGAAACGACAGGCCAAGATTCTCTGGATGAGAGAATTGGACTATATTCTAAGAATCTGATTCGGTCAAATTCACGAGAATGAGTCATTGGCTATCCCACCTATCTTATTGAATAAGATGATCATGCATATACGTATGCAACATTCATCGAGAGTGGTCCTACCCAAACTCTCAGGAATGATTCTCAAAATCTTCGGATAAGGAGAAAATGGGATGGAGTCTCTCTGGGATAACGGCAAGTCAGGTTATCACAAGTCAATAGTAGTCGAACCTCCGATTCGAGCATGAACAACGGTTTAGTACGTCCTCAAGTATCTTTAGATAACGAGGAATAATGTGCTTGTATATTCGGGTGCAAACTTGAATATGGTTGACTACACTGATTCTGACTTGTAGTCAGAGTAAGGATGATCATTAAGTTGATCACGAGCTCAGTGTTTACTCATAGTGCTTAGAATTTTCCTTTTGGTCTGGGAGTAATTCCAGGTCTGATAAGCCGATATCACTTCATTGTGAAAACAGTGAAAAGATAGCTTGGAAGGATCTTCTAAGTCACAAGAAGTCAAAAGCATATTGAGAGAGAGTACCGCCTGATTGGAAGGACCGGCAACGTTTCAATCCTAAAGATCGTCTCGAGTCGACAACCTAACTAATCAGTGTACCAAGTCGAGTGCTTGGAGGGTACGGCATTGATGGATATGTCTCATCTGCTTTTAGAGCAAGTGGGAGAGTGTTGTGAATAAGATGAGAAAGGGTGTGCTCTAAAAACAATCGTTACTTGTCATTTCGTGCAAGTGGGAGATTGTTAGGTGTAGTGCCCGAAAGACAATTTGTGTAATTGTTTTTAATGGATGACAGAATTTATCTCACCTTAGTTACTTGCTTTGTGCTTGTAAAGTAATACACTGCTGCAAACCCTAAGTATATCTGTATGTAACCACTTAACTCAGTGTATGGATTACACGTGAGGATTGAGTTAGTGGAGATATGCTCAACCGTTAGTCCGTGGTGAACTTAATCGAGTTTAGGGTCTCTTGATTAAAACACCAATAATGCGCCCGAACACCTTAGGGTGTGATAGTCTTATCCGGACCGTCGGTGAGGGTACCTACGTGGGGCATTTATATATGATGGCATTCATATAGGGTCGGACCGATTTAATATGAATTTCTTGGTATAATTCCGTAATCGAGGAATCTTATTAAATCATTAGATGATCATATATGGATCAACCTTAATCCCGAGGTGATCACGGGGTGCTTTGCTTGTCCCGGGCGCGTGTTTGATGTGTTAGTTACGGTTCACTTAAATAATGTGTTCCAAGCCACTTCTCATTGGCACTATCTCCGGATGAGTGAGTAGTTCGATTTTCACGGACATGGAATCCATTCCTTCCTCGCGGGAAGTAGAGAGACGATCCCTTATTTGTTAGCCCTAAGAAAGTGATCGATCGGCCGAGTTCATATTTAGACTAATTAGCTACTAGTCGGATATGTGAACTAATTGATCACTAGGGGTTGATGGTAAATAAGGATAAGATATTCGAGTCGGGTTCACGGAGACTTCCCTCTCGGAATGGACGATGCATGGAGGGTTAATCGTATGTAGTGATTATATCAATGGACGCTTATTCACTCTATGGGTTGAGTATAAGTATACATCTATAATCGGTAGAGTTCGGTTTCGGGTTTATGGTGGCGTAATCCCGGAATTAATAATTAATGTACTTTCTCGTTCGATGAATAATTAATTATTGGAGCTACGGTTATAGGTCCATGGTCCCCGATGTGGCTTCGTAATTCGGACAATAATCTTGTTATTTGGGCCTCGTTGATAATTAATTGGTTTGGCTAATTAATTGATATGCATGGATATTATTTAGTTGGGCTAAATAATATAATACACATAAAAGACATTGTATGTCGGCTTTTTTTGACCCAATATGTGGCGCCATTAATGTCCTAATAATTAGAGAGAAATTAGTTTTCTTGGATAATTATTTAACATGTGATTTATCTTTTATTTGTTAAATGATAATTCATGGAATAATAGATAATAATATGATTTATCTTAATTTGTTTGGGATAATCATTTTATTTATCTTTTATTTGGAAAAGGATTAATGTGATAATTATCACTTAATTATTTAATCCTTGGAGGACATTGATTACTCTCCTATATAAAGAGAGTTCTCCCAAGTCTAATGACAAGGTACTATTCACGTCACTATTCACCGAGAGAAATTGGCCGAAAAATTTCGGCCTCTATTCTTAGGGTTCGAGTTGGAAAAATCTTCGAATTTTTCTCGGTTGCATATCAAGGAGGCTCGTGTATCAAGAAGGGTGTCCACCAACCGCCGTTTGGAGAACACATCGGAAGATCTTGGCTTCTCTTCCTAATGTTGGTAACTTGATTTTAACCCCTTGTAGTTTTTAAATCCTTTAACTATGTTTTATGATATGTAAATCGTGATCCGTCCGCTGCGCATAGATCTAATTTTGGTTAGATCTAAGAACCTGCATCCTTCAATAAGACATTTAATGCGTGCTAGCCTGTTCGTGCTATCAATGCCCTGTTTAATAGTACATCAGCTTAGAGACATTTAAGTATCAAACTTATTAAAGTGATTAGAGATCTCATCAACCATAATCGCCTATCATGGTTTCTCTATCACAGTTTAATACTAAGGACGTTATCATATAACAATTCATAATTGGTTCTATAAAAGAACAAATATATGACAACAGAAAAGCCATTTAATATATGTATAAGAAATAATAGAAATAATCCGACCCGGTCGGATCCGGTCCAAACCGATTGGGATTAGGACACTATTCCAGCAATTCTCCCCCCTTATAAGGGACTGGCGTCCACGCCAGGACGGCCAAGACTTGTCCCTGTGCACTTGTCCCAGTTCGTCTCTACTAGATGACACTAGAGGTGGCCTGTGGCACTTAAGTTCGTCTAGAGGTGGCATGTGGCACTTAGATCCGTCTGATAGTCGGCTCTGAATACCATTCTGTAACGCCCCCAGACCCCGGGCCTGGTAGCGCTAAAATGAGTCATAAATGGTCCGGTCAACTGCTTAGAACGCCGTCCTCGCTTGGTCTAAAAGGGCTAACCCGAGTTGACAAGACATTTATGTCTCACACTTATATGAGGGTGAGCATTCACTTATTTTACCAATGTGGGATATCACAATGTGGCCCTAGTCTTCCAAAATCCATAGATACTTGTGAAAGCCCATGTGATTTCTCATGTATCATCACAATGCAAACGTACTACGCGTAAAGTGAGTTTGTTTAAACGTAGAATGAACTTACTTTGTATTCAACGGAGTTTTGATTTGAAGTTCGGAAGTCGGATGAGCTAGCTAGACTCAAATGACTTGTTATATTATTAAGCCAAATTATATAGATTTTTTTATGTAATATAAAACAATAATGAGTGGGCTTAGCCCGGTCACCCTCCTTACTACGTAGGTCCTTGTTTGTGTTTTACACAACTATCGGTATAAAATAAACTTACATTGTATTCTTATGCTTTATATTTGTTAGGATGAATTATAAGATATCCTTACCTCTATAAGGATATCCAAATTCGAGGGGGACAAGGGCGGGAAAATTAATGTAAAGGGCTGATACGTAAAACAATAAATTACGTTGAATTCTAAGTATTTTGTTTAGAATGAATAATAAAGTGCAGAGATATATGTGGATATAGATGTAATTTCTTATTATCTTGATAAGCAATATTGTAGTTACGATCTATAAATATGAGGCTTAAGGTCTCACAAGCCCTCTAACGTGTTCAGCCAGGGGCGGATTTATGTATATATAGGTGGGGTCACGTGATCCCACTGAGATCCGGAATAATTTTAATATTAAAACGATATAGTTTTGTTATTAAAAAATGTCGTTTTATTGGTAAAAAATATAGTTTTAGGCTCAGTGACCCCACTAGAACAATTTTTGATTAAAAATATAGTTTTACGGTTGGGTAACCCACTGAAAAAAAACTTCCTGGATCCACCATTATGTTCAGCATTAGAGAGAATACCATCTTGACGTGGTGGCTTGAAAGGTCAATTACTGCGACAACAACGCGACAAAGTTTTTCAAAGGACATTTTTATAAACTTGATTATGTTAGGCCTAATAATTAATAATCAAGGAGTCATACATAATGACTAATAATATAAAATATAATATGTCATTCGCAGTGTCAGAATCGTCGTGGGAATAGCAATATTATTCCCATATATCATGTAAATTCTATTCCAATCTATAATCCATGTGGGACTTGTATTGCAATTACAACCTCAACATATATATCACCTTGATTCATCGAACGTTTGACTTTCATTCGCCCAAAAACAAATTAATTAGGGACCCTTTTTCTCCTACTTTTTTAAGCTTTTACATTAAAAGTTCGAAATTTTGCTATCAACATGAAGCTGTATGAATAACACAAGACATCCTATTTTCTTTGTGTGTTGTATATGCATTAACCTTTTTTCAAATGTATTTGTGGATGTAATTTGTCCCCCCAACCCACGAATAAAAAAGGGGGGAAAAAAGGAAGGAGGAATCTTAGCATTGAATTGTAACACGACAGAGTTCTTGATTGTTTCTCCAAGCTAGGGTGTTACCTCTTTGTAATTTTATGTACAAAAAAAATTTATACTCGGGGACGGTCAAAAGAATTTTAGGATATGGGTCAAAAATTTGTCAGATAGTGTTATTCTAACATTTTCATATACTTCAATACTCTTTCTAAAATATAGAGGCATGTAGAAGTATTGAACTGGTTGGAGATTAATAATTAGTATTTTATATACTTCAACGTGTTTTTTAAACTGTTAGCCTTGTTGGGGTTCCAACATCCTGCTTGCCTTTGCGTTCGAACCGTGGCGTTGTATGATGCGGTTATGGACCCCCCCCCCCCCGAACAAAAAAATATACTACATTATACCTAATATATATTATCTACTTTGGAAAAAAATAAACTCGGGTCCGCCACGGTTGTATGATGCGGTATATGGAAATATATATTATCTACATAAACTCAAGTGGCAGACTCGTAAATTATCTTCATAACGACGACAACAAATATACAGTCCGATATTATCTACATAAACTCAAGTGGCGGACTCATAAATTATCTACATATATAACGACAATTAAACACATATGCAGTCTGATATTATCTACATAAACTCAAGTGGCGGACTCAGAAAAATGTATATTATCTACATAAACTCAAGTGACAGACTCCGAAAAATTTCTTAGATGATGCACCAGAACAAATTCAAACTTTGAATGGGAGACAATTAATAATACTTTTACATTCGTTACCAACAAAACAAAATCGTTTATCGGATCTCAGTGGGGCACTAGCCTCCACCTTGATGCACTTTGATCCTCTCCAACTCATGCATGCAATCAATATTTCTACCAGTATTTTATATACATTGTTCTCTTAGTGGGTTAAATGTCCAAACAATTTTCCGTAGAACAATCCGTGGACCTTCTAATTACAACGATTCGTCTCTCAAAACATCGTTTTCTTCGTGACTTAAACGTCGAATCAACTTTCTGTAGAACAATCTTTAAACCTTTAAATATTGACATAAAATAAAATTCATACCCAACATCATCTTGTGGTTGTGAATGTTTCTATGTTATTTAATTTTCTTTGAAAATAAATAATGAATGAAGAGATGACGAGGATGTAAACTTTATATAAACATTTGGAGATATATTTCATTATCTTTTCGAGTCTGAGTACTATATAGTCTTGTTTTATCAGTGTCCTTATCTATTTTAACCTATTGCACAGTACATCACATTGACTCAACTAAATGAACCTTCTCACGTAATTTAATTAAATAACACCCTTCCAAATATTTCATTTTCGAACCATAAGGACATGAATAATGCATAACATAAATTAAAGAAAAACATGTATTTCAATATTATCCTGGAAACAAGTGTACTAAATTGAAAGGGGCGTTTTATTTTTATAATGAGCATACTAATCTGTAATATGCTTAACTCAAATAAAATAGTATTGGCATTATTTGTTTGGTAGAGAAGTTGTTTTTTTATTTCTCATAATCGTCAACGACAATGATAATATATTTGTTTTCTTGTCTAAATGTCTTATATATTTTTTATTGAATAAAATATTGTTAATTGACTTATTGTAAATTTGTCTAATGTGGGTAAGAATAAAACATAAATTAAATATAATTACACGCACGCCCTAATTTGTCAATACAAATCTATCAAACTGCCAGCAATGCATTTTATAAAATTTGCTAAACTTGGAATAGTTTGTTTCTCTTGTTGAACACGGAAATGATTTGTTTAAATATTTGAGTACATTAAATATTTACATAAACATATAACATTATTAAAATAATTTATCATTACCCTAAAAAAAATTATCATTCTTATTAGGAAAAATATATATCATTCAAAAAAGAAACTTTTTAAAAAAATATGATAAATGTTATCGATATCATAATAAATCTACGGTGACACTATATTTGTGCGTGTGGCTTTTCACAGGTTAATTCTCAATGTAACACCCTCAAACATGGTGTGACAGCGCTAATTGAGTCATAAAGAAGAAAACCAACATGCATAGTTAAATCATACTCCGTTGTCTCATTTTATTTGTCTCATTTGACTTTTCATACAGATTAAGAAAAATTGTACTTAATGCTTTAAATCATCTTAAATGATCCAACATTTTTGCATTTATGCTCTTTAAGTAATTGTTGAGTATTTAATACTACATATTTTTTATTGTAAATATTATAAAGAGATAATGACATTTGAAGAAATTTGACAATAAATGCATATAGTGGACATTTATTTTGAACAAACCGAAAAGGAAAACATAGACAAATAAATTGGGACGGGTGGAGTATTATATATATATATATATATGTCAAATAATAATATTATGACCTGTTTCTTTTGTACTGTTTGGTCGGCGGAGAAAATTATGTGATTTAAATTTAAAAAATAAACATGTAAATCTTTGTACACACAACCATCACACGTTATTTGATCATATAAAAAATGGAAAATTAGGGATAAGGACACAATCTGAAATATTTTTAAGTAATACGACAAATACATATTTTTTATAGGGAAAAGGATAACCGCATAATTTTTATAGCGAGAAGACAAACAGGTGAATCCCGAAAATCGGTAATCTCCCCAAATGAATTTCGACATCGGTGAATCCCGAAAAGTGAATTTCGACGATGAATTTTGAAAATTAGTGAATTTCGACGGTGAATTTCGTCGGTGAATTTAAACGGTGAATTTCGAACACAAGTGAATTTCGACGATGAATAAATAGTTTTGTCCTTTATGCAAAAGTTTCAAAAAACGGTCCTTCTACTCAATTGATGAAATATTTCTGTCCTTCTCCCTCATTCCCCCTATAAAAAACGAATAATTACCATGTGATGATGTGAAGTTGAACTGGGGTTGAATTAGGACTTTGCCGGCGAGATTTTTAAAGAATATAGTGGCAATACACAGATTAAATTATATGGGAAATTAGAGATAATGACATAATTTTTATAACGAGAAAGACAAACAGTGAATTCCGAAAATCAGTGAATTTCGATAATGAATTTTAAAAATTAGTGAATTTCGACAGTGAATTTCGGCAGTGAATTTAAACAGTGAATTTCGACAGTGAATGAATAGTTTTGTCCTTTATGCAAAAGTTTCAAAAGACCGTCCTTCTACTCAATTGATGAAATATTTCTGTCATTCTCCCTAAAATTATATTTTGTTGTGATGTTTTGTTTTGGATCTGAATTCTGTATGGTCTTATGACTTCTCGCTCTAATATCATATTGAATTATAATCTCCTTTACAAACTTAAGGTGATGAAAAGATTGGTAATTAACATCTTAAATATTTCAACAGAAATATAGTGGGTTTCATCATTTATACAAGTATTCAACTCTTCTTTATCAGAAGCTAATTGCGACTCTATGATTATCATCAAATGCTTGATTAATTGCACCTCCATGATCATCGTATCTCTCTAACAGAACAATCGACACGTAAACTCTGGTTTCCGAGACTAATTGCCTGACTTATTGGATGTTCGTATGTTGTACGTAGTGTCTATAGACTCTGGTTCTTAATTTCTTTCTTTCTTTTTCCATTTTGTAAGAAACCTGCGGCTTTCGGGAACAACTAATTCAACTAATACGAAGTTCGACTTAGGTGATGTCTATAGAGCATGAATCTTGCTTAAGAGTATTGAACATGTGACATTTCTAAACGGTCACTAACCATATGAGTGCCTCCTAAATTTCCATTTTGTTAAAAAAAAAATGAAAAGTTGAGCTCCAACCCTAATGACTCTTAATGCCATATTCTTAAAGTTTTCATATATAGATCATATAAATCGATGGTTATATATCGTGAATGATGTAAATCTAGGTTATACACTAATGGTCTAGTTTACAAAGGCTCTTGATATAAATTTTTTGATGAGGGCAATCGACATAGACTATCGACTTCTCACACAACGACTCACATGCAAAACTACAACTTCAAGACGTCTGTTTTTTACCACTGAGTTATGTCCTTGACGGCACAATTTCAATGAATCAACGGTACCAAACAAATGACGTGTCTATAACAACTTGCTAAAAAAATATCAGGAAATGTTATAATATTCCCTACACAATCTTCATATTACGTCCAAAAAGTTAGCATATAAAACTCAAGCTGCATGCTACAGAGTTTTGCAGAAAAACAACAATGGAAGATTTTACCTCTCATCAATCTCTCGCCACAGACAGCTTCTCTTACAGTTGGTTAACAAATCCATCGCCTTCTTTTGATCGCCTTATCGATGAATCCACAATCAATGAGTTCATGATATCTCTCCCACTCGATAAGGATTTCGATTTCAATGTTGTTCTTCCTGAGTCTGAATCTGAATCTAAATCATCATCTGATTCTCTGATTCACGCTGATGAAATCTTCTCCGGCGGATGTATTTTGCCGGTGGATAATTCGATCTCCGTTCCAGCTACTCCGGTGGTAGTGTGTTCGTTTACAGGTGAAAAAGAGAGGAAAAAACGACAGCGTTTTTCGTTGAGATATTTTAGAGAATCGTCGAATCGGATTTTGAAGAAAAGCTTTTTGATTTTCTCGAAGCTAGGTTGTTCGAGAGAAGGTGTGAGAGTCGATGATTTGTCGAGGAAAGTGAAGGAATTTCGAAGCCGGAATACTTCGAACCGGACATCGCCGGAGTACCGGAGAGGAGAAGTTGGTGCCGGTGCCGGTGCCGGAGGGAAGTTGAAAACGTATGGTTCGGGTGATTTTAGCGGTAAAATGAAGAAAAATAATGGTTATAAGGATTTGAGAAGTGTGAAAAGCTGTAATAATACGCCATGGAGTTCTCCTTCTTCTCAATCAATGGATCCATGGCAACATCATGTTGAGATTTCGATTGATGATGCCATTCTTCATTGCAAACGATCATTTGGTGAGTAATCTTACATGTCTTGTCTCGATCTTTAATATGTTGAATATCCATTTTCAACCTCTGTAAATTCGAGCCTAACTTGAAGTGCGGTGTCATGTGGTATTCATTACGGTGCCAATAACAACGTCGAATATAAAGATTAATACAACACATTTATATACAAGAGCAATGCAATTGACACAAGACACCACGAATGATACAACTTGAGTAAGAATACTAAGTGGTCTCTCAAATACAAGTATTTTTATGATTATCAATAAAACGACTTAGTTTTAGGAGGAAACAAAAATCTACACCTAGATCATATTCACATTTAGAGTGTGGTTAGAGATCATTTGTACTTTGAAATATCACCTAAAACTAGTACTTGAGAGAATTCTGGCTCCAACTGCATTTACAGAAAAAAAAAAATATAAATTAATTATGATGTAGGTCTATGATAATCAATGACGTTAATATTGTGTCTCAAAATAGGTTTGATGTGGCATTACATTATAATCAATTAGATTTCTTTTTATTTAAGATTATATATGCAATGAATTGTCATAGCTGAGTTTTCTATGTTTATTTATATATATTTGGGTTATATGTCTAATTTTTGTAGTTATTGTTTGTGATAATTTTCAGCATCAAACTGATGAGTGATCGATGGCTTCCAATATCAAAGTAATGGGAGGTGCTAATGGCAAATCATACTGATACATAGACACAATATGACATTACGAAAGGCGTTGTTATTGACGAGTGACGACACGATATTTTTTTATTGTAATATTATGTCGAGAATAATCAACCGGCAAAAAATTGATTGTAGAGTCGATATCGGCTTCACGTAGTCAGTTGTAAGGATTGACTAGAGCAAGTCGGTTATCAACTCAAGAATCAACTACGCAAGAGTTGATTGTATTGTTGTATCGAAAACCGTAGTTTTTGTGTGATCCTTTTAAAGACGCCATATTTTGTATAAGGTACGAACTATAAAATCAACATTACGTATTACACTTGTCAAACTATTAGAAGTTGTTTGAAAATGCTATTTAGTGTAGTACCACGATGTTTTTACTATGGTTTCTTTGTGGTCACGATCGCTTTTAATTTATTTTATACATCGATTCTAATATTAGAGATTCTTGTTATCATGATGTTACTACTTACTATAAGTGAGGTGCACATGCCCCACTACGATGCACTTACATCTGCCATCACCAAGGGCAGCTACACCATAGAGCTATCCCGAAAAAATATATATATATATAAGAGTAAAGGGAAAATTTTATATATATGTATATACAAAATTGATCTAATATTTTTTATATAATGAGCTACTAGTTTATGTATTGACTCTACCTTTTTTTTTTTTTGAAAAATAAAGCATTTATTATTAAGCCAAGTCCGCAACTGAGACGATGATTACATCATTCGGAGGGAAGACACCCCAATCAACATGAGCCTACGCTAACAAACCATGCCTAGCTAAAAAGTGTGCCGGTGAATTTCCAATACACTTAACAAACGAAAACTGCAGAGAAACAAAAGACTGTAGATAAACACTCCGAGCTAGACATCCTAGCACCGAAAAATCATCAGATGGATGTGATAGCGCGCGGATACAAGATAAACAATCACTCTAAATAACAACCGAAAGGTAGTCTCTACTAACAACCTCTTCTAGAGCCAGCAAAATCCCTTCATTTCTAAGAGTTTCGGATCTATATCCCGATCAAAGTGGAACAAGAAAGCAGCGACGATTGAACCCACACTGTCTCTGAAGATCACGTCAATGCCAGACCCCTCTCCTGTCACAGAGGCATCCGAATTATAAACCTAAGTTTAAAAGATAATATGTCTAACAAATTAATTTCTCATACGTATTTGTGAAATTCCTGAAACCGCTCCTCTATGTCACTAATCAAAATCTGTATACTTAGACACAAAAAGGTAAAAAAAGTTGAATATAAGTCCAGAGTATAGAGATATATCACAAATCACAAGATATTATTTTTGGTTATATCAAATGTGACTTGACTTGTATGTTTTTTATTACAATAACTTGGTTCATATGGCCGGCTTTCCACTCTTCTCTCTCTCTCTCAGTGTGTATATATATATATTTGAAATTGTATATATCATTCATATATATACATATATATATATATATATATATATATATATATATATATATATATATATATATATATATATATATATATATATATATATATATATATATATATATATTTGCGTATATAGCATCATATATTGAAAGATTCGAGTGAGAAAGATATCAAAAATAATATTTGTCCTTAAGCTATACCCGTCAAATCTTTACATTTTTTTCTATATTAAAACACATTAAGAATGTACGATATTTAGAGCACTTGCATCAGTATTTTTCAACATATTCTTTATTTTACAGATTCAAACATCATTTTTTTCATTTTACAGAATCCCTACGAAGAGTCAACTACATCAGAATCTTTACTGTAATATATACAATATTAAAATAACTATAAAACATAGTAAAAAAACACATATTCACACACAATCTCAAGTCTATACTGTATTAACAATATGTACGATATGAATATATTAGTATTTTTAATTTTATCAGTCATTTTCACTTCAAAATTTGTGAACTATTTTTTCTGAACATATTAGAAAACAAGAACGTTACCCCTAATATTTGGAACAAAATCGAAATGATATATAAAAAACGAAGTAATGAAACTATCATACTTTATAAAAAGATAATATAAAATAAAAAAAAGGGGCCAGAGGCCAGAAGTATAAAAAAAGATACAAAATGAGGAAAAAGGACAAGAAAAAAAAATAATGGTTGAAAAGGACAAAACGCGCGCTTGCTTACTACGTACGTTACTACATTTGGTTGTAAGAATACGTAGTAACACATGTAGAATACGCGCTTTTTTGTCCTTCTCGACCACTATCTTTTTTTCTTGTCCTTTTTCCTCATTATCGCCGTTCTAGCAATGGAGCTCGTCGGCGTCACCATCTTTTATTTGTCCGGCCATCGAAGGCGGGGGTGAATCGTTCTCGAATCGTCGCCATGAATCGTTCGGCCATTTTATCTCCCCGAATCGTTCACCTGCCGCCGCCGCCGCCATCAATTATCAGCAACAAAGAAGAGGGAAGGGTGATTGGAATTGACGCATCAGTGGATGGTTAGCCGGAAGGAAAGGCTGATTATTTATTGAAATTGACGAAGGGAAGGGTGATTGGAATTGACGAAGAACGATTTAACGATTTGAATCATTGGAGCAGATTGAACGATTTGAACGATTGGTGCTTGGAAAAGGAGGTTTGTTGCTTGGAGAAGGAGGTTTGCTGCTTGACGGTGGACGGACTGGAGGTGGTTGCACCGGCGGCCATGGTTTAGGGTTTACTGCAGGATCCCGTTTTTTTTTTTTTTTGTAAAAATTTTTGGGTTTAGGGTTGTTATTATTAATTTTGTAACGTTACTACATTTTTTGATTTACTTTATCTATTTTATGGGTTGTTACTACTCGTTTATTGGATTTTACGACATTTTAAGGGTTGTTACTACTTCTTTTTAGGCTGTCACCACTTGTTTATGGATGTTACGACATTTTAATGTTACGGGCTGTTATTCCGTTACGACATTTTACGGGCTGTTACTACATATTTTTTAACAAATAAGGGTTGTTACTACTTGTTTTTAGACCGTTACTACTTTTCATTGGATGTTACGACATTTTATAGGCTGTTACGACATTTTACGGGCTGTTACTACTTATTTTTTAACAAATAAGGGTTGTTACTACTTGTTTTTAGACCGTTACTACTTTTCATTGGATGTTACGACATTTTACGGGTAAGTTACTACTTTTTTTCTTATCGTTACTATTTGTAGAAGGGTAAAAAGTAACAAGGGGTATTTTTGTCCAAATATTTTGTTTTTGTCCTTTATAACAAATTTCGAAAAATAAAAATATCCTCAGTACCCATTTATGTGTTTTTTTGTCCTCAGTAGCCCCATTCCCCTAAAAATAATTAATCAACCTATCATAAACTAATAAAAATACGGAACAAACAAATCTATCAAAACTCAAAAAAGAGCTAGCTGGAAGATAAATTGTGGGAAGAAGAAAGGGAAAATAAAATTAAAGCAGCATTCAGATCTATTGTTTGTGCTGTAGTATACGGTAATTGTTACCAAATCTTAAACCGTACATACAAGTGAACAGATTCTAATGTAGTCCTATTTTTTTTTAAAATCTGAAGGTATAAATATGTGCAAATACAGATGCAACACCATTTACAATTCTACCGCAAAAGTCTTTCTTGAAAGACTTCGTCGATCATTTTTTAACAGATTTCCTATTTTACAGATTCTTATATCAATTTTTTCATTTTACATATTCTCTATCAAAGGTCCACTGCATCAGAATCTCTACTCTAATATATACAACATTTAAATAACTATAAACTATAATTAAAAAAACACATATTAACACACACACAATCTAAATAAGTTTACATATTAACAATCTATACAAGCTAAAAAAATCTATACAGTAATACTATATTATCATTTTTTTGTTTTATTGAACATTGCTAATTTGGGAGAAACATCACATTCATTTAATAATGAGACATAACTAAATTGTTAACTCGAGTTAAATTTTTAGGTCAAGCGAGAACGGCGGGTCTAAGTAGTTACCGGATTCATTAACGCGCAGTCATTTTCACTCCAGTAACATCTTAAAAAAACAAAAATTTACCTCTAATATTCGGAACAAAACGAAAGAAGAGATGAGAAATAAAAAATAAGTACAACATCGTATTAATAAAATAATACAAAACAAAAAATCTAATAAAACTCAATAACTTATAAAATAGGTGGAACATAAGACATTTAGAAAGACAAAGAAAAAGAAAATAGTAACAAACTTCAAATAATATATAAATAAATAAAACAAAGAAGTACAAATTGATACATGCGTACAGATGTTATTTTATGCTGGAGAAGTGGGGCAACTTCTACCGAATCTGAATTGCTATATTTAGCATACAGATTCTAATGCACTCTTTTTTTTTACAAATCTGATGAAATAATCTGTATAATACAGATTAACATCATTTACAGATTCTACTGCAAGTGCTCTTATAAGAGTCGCATTCATGTTGTCCAATATGAAGTAATGTTCTCCATTTATTTATTTTTTATACTTTCTCGTTTCTGATTATTTGCATCACTCATTATACTTGTGCACCACTCTACACGTGCATCATATTGGAACCGATTTTGTGAAAGTTGGTTCAAGAGCAGAGAATCGATTTTCCCAAAGTCGATTCTCACAATGCACCTACGGAAAGTCGGTTATTGACTTCATAACGGAATTTCACAAGGTCGGTTCTACGGTGATGCATATCTAGAATAGAGCACGAGAAGAACTGGAGTGATGCAAATAAAAATGTTATAAACATTTTCTAAACCATTATTGCCATTACAGAGAGGTATAGAAGTGTAAATATGAGCTATACCATTTGGAAAATTCCCTAATCACTCCTTGGCACTTGGTAAATTCAAAAGGTGTGGTTTAACCACCCAGACTTGTCTACGGTTCATAAGGTGGTTTTGAACCGTCGGTTCAACCATGTTGCCTCGCCCTTCAAACACATTCACTATGAACCCACTACAAAGTTCAGATGTGTTCTTAGCCAATTCAAGCTATATGTAATTTTAATGTCTAACCTTAATAATGTACTTTCAAAACCTTTGTTTTTTTCCAAGAGTGATCCTTGTTGGATAAGAAAATTCATCTTACAACGGTCATACTATATGAAATAGAGTAAAATTATACTGTTATAGAGTAAAATTATACTATGTGAAAATTGAAATAGAGTAAAATTATACTTTTTTTTTTCATCGTGCACACTCATACTATGTGAAATATAGTAAAATTATACCGTTAATCATCAGAGTTGTTATAAACATGTTATATATGGTGTATGATAAATTTGAGTTGTTATAAACATGTTATATATGGTGTATGCTAAATTTTGGAAATTGGAAAATCAAGTGTTGCGGAGCCCTTACTTGTAAAAAAAGTTGTCTTTTTTCAAAAATGCGTTTTTAGGTAACACGACAATAATATTTTCGTAAAAAATATTGTAGTTAAACAGATTTTAAGACAATAATAATGGAGTTAAACTTTTTTATTGTCGTACGACAATATTATTGTCGTGTTATCTAAAAACGCATTTTTGAAAAAGGACAATTTTTATTATAAGAGGGAGATCCGATAACACCTGATTTTCCAATTTCCCTAATAAATTTTCCGGGCGGTGGGCCTAAAGGATAATATAAGATGGTAAATGATGAAATAGGACAAAAAAACAAAGACAGTGGTTGAGAAGGACAAAAAAAGAAGAGATGTACAAAAATACCCTTAATGATAAATTTTTTTTTCTTTTCACCTTAAATTCGGGTAAGTATTTGCAATGAATTTTATTCCTCTTTTTCTTACTAAAAATGCGGTGTTTTATTCCTATTTTTTTATCGGCTTGATTTCTCCTCTCAATTGCCGTTTTTTTATTAATATTTTTTTTTTAAATCTCAATTGCCGTTTCAAAACACCGCATTTTAGTAAATGAAATTGAGTGTATAGTGGTGTTACTACGTCGGATTGTGTTCACGAAACCACGTGAAATATGTGTTATTTCGTATGTGGACTTTCACTGTGATACTACATTATGCGTAACTACATTGTTTGTGTGGGGTGTGCATAGTGGTGTTACTACATGATGAAAATGGCACGTGTTACAACAGGTGTTACTACAGGATGTTGATGTTACTACATGACTATTATTATATGTCCATAATATTGATCGGTGTTTGAATGATGGTGTTACTACATATACATGTACATCAAATGAAGATGAAAGAAAAACCTGTTTTTACTTTATTATAGAATACTTGAATAACAACCCTAACACAAATTATTCCTGAATAATGGTCCATAAAGGCCTGTTTCATTTCTTAGAAAAATAACGACCGAACTCTAAATCATCAAGTCTCTGAGCTTCCACATGCTGAATGTATTTGGACTGAAAGTAGGCATCTTTAAGCATTAAATCGTCACCGGAGAATAAGGGAGATCAAATCCCCGGTTCTTCTTGCCTCATAGCCTTGACTCACTGCAATCAAAACAACGGTTATACAAAAATACGATTTAGAAACACACTGATGGACGTAGTAACACATCTGAACAAAATTCATTAGAACTAACACTCAATGAAATCATGAGTGCACTTCCTGAATAATAAATTCCATCTCAGAAATGACACAAGAAAAAACAAAGAAGAAAAACACCAATGTGATATGTGGTTACACAAATCCATTTCAATCGATCGACTAGAGTAACAAAGTATGGAAAAGGCAGATCTGGATAAACAAACACAATGCTAATCAACATATGCAAAAGTATATACATCCCCAAAGATGAATTAAGGTAAATGAAAATCAGATGCAAAAAGAAAAAATCCATACCTTCATCATCGCGATCATCGTCCTTCTTCACAATTGGTTGAGCCATTTCGAAAGATGACTCAGATCTCAGGGATTCAATCGAGTAGGCCTAATCTCTTAAAATTTCATCATACCATACTAATCTGAATGAAAAAATAGTTAAAATTCACAGGAAATATCCATGAATTTTATTCAACTTGTATCAAATTTCACATGATATATATAACTCGAATAAAAGATCTCACTTTGTCTCGTCCCTAAGAACAATAGCACCAGCTCCACCGCCTTCTTCTTCAGCAGCAGCGGCAGCCTCAATCGTCCGACGAGCTTCTTGCACTTTCTCCCTAATTTCAGCATCGGTGTATCCCTGATCCGCCTTATCTTCAAGGACAACAAGCTTCAGCTCGATCTGGCGTTTTCGATCATGCTCAAGGATTTCCTTATTAGCTCTCCTCGAAAACGGTGGATTTCGAAGGGATTTGCAGTTCTTGACCAGGCCGTCATGTTCTTGAACCCCCCCTTTTTTTTTTGGTCAACCTCAAATTCGATTTCACAATTCCCTACGTGCAAATAATTCTTTTGAAAAGAAAATAGGTAGGCATTTGCTATTGCCCCGGTAAGAATTAGAAGAATGAAAAAGGCTGCTGCTTGCAGAGAGGGGGATGGAGGCTAGGGTTTCTATATTTTGGGATAATGGAGGAATGAGGCGGATTTTCGGATCTGGGAAGGTTTTGTTCCAGCAGCCAATATTTTGATAATTAAATGAATTAGGAAATAGTAATAAAGAGTATTTTTGGATATACATTATTTTTTGTCCTTTACAACCAGTGCGTTATTTTCTTGTTCTTTTTACACAAATAAGATGTAAATCCGTCCTCTACGACATTTTCCTATAAATTTTCTCCCCTAGGATAAGGAAAAAAGAAGGACAAGAGAAATCAAGGATGATGGGATTTGCAAAGACAAAAGGCCAAAACTAAATCCATCATTGCTTTATTTTTTTTTCATGATTTTTTTCTTCTTCTCCCCACTTTGGTAGATATAACTAGAAATTTTATAGCTTACGGCCCATCCATTTAAAATAATATTTAAAACTGTACGATAAGAATTTTACTGACAAATAATGTAGGCGGGTTTTATTTAAATAACTTATTTTAATCGTACATCACTTTACCTATGTACGATAGGAGAACCAACGATTGTAAAAGTCGGTTATAGTGCCAAGAATCAATTTCACGTTAGTGCATTATCTTTATAATAAAATTGCTTCTCATGTCTGCCCCTTAAAATTTAAATAAGCCAGTGGCGGATCCAAAAACAAATTTTAGCAGACATATAATTTTTTCTAAATAATCTTTTTCTATTGCGGGTGCACAAATCTTTTATTTATAGATTTTGAGAAGGTACATGAATCCATATATGAAACATGTAAATCCGCCACTGAATAAGTCGTCAATGGCGGATCTACTGCCATTATGAGGATCAATGCCTCATTTGAGAATTCAATTTTGTATTAAAATGATATGATTGTATTGTGAAAAAATATACAACACCACTAATATCCCACATGAATTTTCAAATTTTCTTTAAATGGCCAATTGAAGAAAAAAAATCATGGATCAGCCAGTGATCAAACGAATGATGATATTGAGAATGAGAATAAAAAAAGTCAAATTCAAAGTCATTGCCCTACCAATCAAGTAAGTTTTATTCCCATGGCATATAAATACAAACTACAAGATGATATATAGCCTTTTAGGGGGGGACCAAAGACAACCACCTTGTGTAGCATGTTGCTAATGTCATGTGGTACATTAAATGTTTGTGGAAACCCCAATTAGGACAAGCCTAAAGTTACTCTCAATGTTTCCCACAAGACATTGCTATTTTTATTTAATTTTTTTTATTCCTAGCCTTAATAATTGTTACTTGTCATATTGTGATGGCACCATCATTTTTTCCTTTTTGTTCACATTATTAAATCCTATACATTCTGTGGCATCTTGACTACATACATACATACAACAATAATAATGCTGCTAAGCAATTTCAGCCCTTAGAAGTATAGGTGTTGGTTTAATACATGAATCATGAAATCAGAAAGGTGAGGTAATAGGTAGAGATAATATATAGATACGGGCCTATTTTAAACAGAATTCGGCCCAATACTCATTAAGCAAATAAATGTTTACTTACTAGGAGTACTGGTCTACGAGAATTTGGCTACGAAATAGGGTGAGTTAGGGTGTAGTAAAATTCTGGTGGACGATTCATCATTCGTAGGACTCCCAGTCTATTAGAATTTGGGTACGGAGTAGGGTGAGATAGGGTGTAGCCAAATTCTGGTAGACTAGTAATCCTACATAGGAAACATTTATTTGCTTCACCACTCATTCTACTCGTGTCGCGCACAATAGAAACGACCTTATAAAAGTCTGTTCTGAAGCCAAGAACCAACTTTCCGTTAGTGCATTATAAGAACCAACTTTGGTAAAGCCGATTTTTACTCCCGAACCAACTTTCACAAGGTCAATACTGTTGTGATGTACATGTAGATGAATTACGATAGATGAAGTACGAGTAGAATTGATGTGCAAATAATAGCCACCTTGTTTATAAGCTTGTTCATATTCCTGTTTGATACCACGTGTCGTGTCTTCGTCGGATGTAAGTGGATCTCAAAAGGAGACTCAGCAGTAGAATTTCCTCAAATAAGAACAATCCAAACATAAGTCATACAACAACAACACTCTTATAGCTAGACCTGGGCGGTTCTCGGGTCCAAATCCGGGTCGGACCCGGAGGTTCTCGGTTTTGAACCGGCGGTTCCACGGGACCCGGCCCGGCCCGGAACCGGCCGGAAAACCGGCGGTCGAACCGGCCGGAACCGGCCCGGAGGACCCGAACCGGCGGTTTTATGTTTTTTTTTTCCTCCAAGTTGGACCACCTTGAATCCAACGTTTATTATTTCAAAAATTTTGAACAATTTATTTTTTTATCAATGTAACCGTTACGTAGAATAATCGGTATCATCATTTATTTTCTTAGCAATTCTTTTATTTATAAATAGTGTTGTTAATTAATGTATAAAATATACCATAAAATATTGGAAAGTCTATCTTTGATTAAAAATATATTGTGACACTAGTGTCACAATATGCTAATATATTGTTTTTTACTATTACTTTTTCGACCGAAATATATTGTGACACTTTGACTAATCAAATACTACTATTTAAATTATTATGATAAGGAAAAGCACATGCTAGTTTTTAGCAACCAATAATTTTTTTTTTTTTGTAACACTTATTCAATACACAACATACTAATACTAGTGTTTAGATTTATAAAAATATAAAATAAATTATATAAAACACGTAAAACTTGAATAACATTTTTTTTTAAATGTTACAAAATATTAATAAATTACACCCTACTTTTTTATTCGTATAAAATAGGCTTCGGGGAGTCGTAGAAAGGTTGTACGTATCATATTACTTACAAATTATCTAATATAAGTTACGAAATTAAATATTATATATCGATATGAAATTAAATATTATACAAGCCGTGTGTTTTTTTTAAAATATAGTTATGAAATTAAATATTAGTTTTATTTATTTATAAGGACGTGTTTTGAGACTTAATTAGGCACTTAGGACACATTTAAAAAACCATTAGTTATAAGGACAAAATAACGCTCCTTGGACAAAATTAACCCCATTGTATTTCTTCTACCGTAAAAATGAAAATAGAAAAAATCACTTTGAACCCAGAATTCCACTGCCGTACTTTCTTCTCCGTCCCGTTTCACAAATTCAAAATGATCTTCAACAATCCATCCATGGCGGAATAGTGTTTTTGAATTGTGAGGTAGAGAATTGAGATCCATCGACCAGATGAACAAGAAAAAGAACATCATAAATAGATCCAACTTACCCCATCGTTGCTTTCGCCGACGATCCAACCGAAGCTCCGGCGTCAACATTGATCTCTCCCAAAGGGTGGTTTGCCTGCTAATTCTTTATCATCCAACCAAAGTCCCGGCGTCAACTGATTTGCCTACTAATTCCTGCATTTAATTTTTTTTTCCCTGAATGCTTCATGTTCTGGGATTCCCAAATCCCAATTGTGGTTGGATTTACATTTTTTTTTCTTTTTTTTTTCTCTGAATGCTTCACATTATTCTCAAATCCCAATTTTGTTGGATTATATTTTTTTGTTAATAGATCCTGCCTGCTTCATGTTTCTTTGCAATGTTCGCACTTTGAAGATTACTTGTTTGTGTATAAAGTATCAATTCGAGGTTTTTGATTCAATAAGTTTATTTGGCAGTGGTGCATTTGAAGATTGGATAATCTGTGTTAAATCGAAGAATGAATTCCCTTTTAGTTATTTGTACTTTCATTCTATTGTGCATTTTCAACGGGAATTTGGGCAAAGTGGTAAATGTTGAGTCTATTTAACTAAAGCCTCGTGAGAGAGATCCAAATCCTATTGAATAGTACTATAAATACAAGCAATGTGCTCAATGTGTTTATAATTAAGCACTGTTGTCAAGATATGTATGTAGGTCGAGCAAATCAGAGCATGAATATAGTTGATATTATTACGAAGAGGTGTATGATAGGAAATGATTTCCATTATAAGCATATTTGGTTCTTTTTGCATCCAATTTTTCTTTCGTGTTTGCTCCCTCTTCTTGAAAAAAGAATCAATTGGCTCATAGTTCTTACTGTAGCTTTGAGAACTTGCTAATATTAAACTTGAAGATGCAGTGACACGTGATGTCACTGCATCTTTTAATGTCATTGCATCTTTACATCTTTAAAAGTAGGGCTACATCACAGCTTGGTGAGACTACTAATGTCTAATGTTTGCTTTTACAGGGCTTTCATGGCGACATTCTTGAGAGATGGAGGAATTGCTTGTTGAGTTATATGCTTTAATTTTATTTGAAGGTGCTTTTGGAGTTGCTTTTGGTTTTCTATGATCATTGTCGTTCCTGTATGTATTTCGCTTTATTTTTAGATATGGCTTTCTTCCTGTATCATTGTCTATGATTATGAAAGGCTTTGGATGATGTTTTAATTTTTTCTTTTTTTTTTGAGTAATGATCCGACACAACCGTTGTGACACAACGAGTGTCACATCGTGTATCGATACCGTTGATAATGATGTAATAATGATCAATTAGTTTAACATGCATCACCTTGAAACAAAGAAAGAAAAGTTATACGTTGATTGTGGGTTTGTATATGATTTGGAATAAAATTGATGTGATGATATTGATGTATAACCTATTTGACTTGGAAAGCTATTTGACTTGATGTCACTGCATATTAATGAAGTGACATTGATGTCATTGCATAAAATATTAATGTCACTGCATAAAATGCTGATGTCACTGCATAAAATGTTGATGTCACTGCATATCTGATTGCCGATGTCACTGCATAAATTGTTGATGTCACGCATATATGATTGTCGATGTCACTGCATATATGATCGCCGATGTCACTGCATAAAAATATGAACTAAGGTGAAAATTTTATGTTGATCATAGTTTTATATCAAAAGATATAGCGATTTGAAGTCGATTTTATGAAGAATAGAAATCGATTTTATGAAATTAAGTCGGAAAAATATCAAATGTCATCACGGTGTTGCTTCATCAAATGTCACTGCACCCCGGTGATCACTACATCCCGATGGTCTATGCATCGCGGTGTCTGCATCGCGGGTGGCCACTTCATCGCGGTATCTCTGCAATATGATTGCCGATGAAACTACATAAATTGTTGATATCATTCATATAAGATTGTTGATGTCACTACATATCTGATTGCCGATGTCACCGCATAAATTGTTGATGTCATGCATATATGATTGCTGATGTCAATGCATAAAATGTTGATATCACTGTATATATGATTGCCGATGTCATTGCATAAAAATATGAATTAAGGTGAAAGATTTATGTTGATCGTAGTTTTATATCAAAAGATATAACCATTTGAAGTCGATTTTATGAAGAAAAGAAATCGATTTTATGAAACTAAATCGGAAAAATATCAAATGTCATCAAAGTGTTGCTTCATCAAATATCACTGCATCCCGGTGATCACTGCTTCCCGATAGGTCCAACGATGAGTAAAAATCAAATGTCACTGCATAAATCGTTACAAATGTGATTGTCATAGCATCGCGGTGATCACTACATCCGAGATGGTCAATACGTCACGGTGGTCGATGCAACGGTAAAAAAAAAAATTGAAAAAAACAAAAAAAAAAAATTGGGACCATATTTCATCGCCTGCTCTTAAAAAAAACAATAAAAAAAAAAACAAAACTTCCGGCGTCCATGAAATAAATAAAAAAATAAAATAAAATTAGCAACAGCATTAATGCTTTAAGCCGCCTGTTCTCTTTATTTATTTATTTATTTATTTTTTCTATCTTCATTAAAGGTATTTGTGTCTATCTACCTAATTTTTGTCCTTATAACTAAATGTTTGTTTTAAATGTCTTTTTTGCCTAATTAAATCCAATATACGTCCTTTTCAATAATTGACCCTAAATATTATATATAGTTTAAAAACCAATTAGAATTTATTATTAATTTTAAAATAAGTTATAAAAATTTTGTAAAAAAAAATTTGATTTTTTTGGTACCGTGATCAGAATCGTAATCGAAACCGTGATCTGAACCGTCTGGACCCGAGAACCGCCGAGACCCAAACCCGGACCGGGGAACCGCCGAGACCGCCGGTTCCCGGGAACCGGCTAGAAATGGAACCGGAACCAGAGGGTCGTGCGATGGGCCCGGAACCGACCCGGAACCGACCCGGAATCGGTCACGTCTACTTATAGCCAATAAGTAGGCCAACCAAAATATAACCTTACTACAAGCTACAAAGGCCCATAATACATCAAGATTTAAGTTTTTACTACATGAGACCATTCATGCAAAATACAAATCCGTAAAATACGCACAAATCAAGACGAAGGTCACATCCAAAACGACGATGAACAAAAACAGCAGCAGGAGGACCAGTACCAAAGCAAAAAGACCCTAGCCCTTTTGCATTGAATATATCAGCTAGCTAGGCTTTCTTTTTGTCTTTCAAGGGCCCTTTTGGGATTTTACTCAACACTTTATCTTCAAACACTGCATATAGCTTCTTGAACTCGATTGATGCCTTTTCTGCATATACTTCGATCTTATCCTCGTACTTCTCGTAAAGAACAGGCACGGTGTGGAGCAATACGAAGGCTGTTGCATTATACGGCAATAACATATATCAAACGCGTACAAATACAGATGATTAAAAAAATAAACGTACAAATGTTGCATACTCACTTATGTAGAACAAAGTCAAGAAATTGCAGCAACTTCCAAGAACCGAAAAGAACCATAAGCCAGCTATAACCTGATATTAACAAACAACAATCTGTCCAGGTCAGCATACTAAACCACATGTAAACGAGTCGAATCGAGTGCAGATATATATACATATCTACAACAATATAAATGTATGTATATGTGTATAACTATACTACCTCCATCCCAAAATGAGTCACTTTAACTCAAATAATCTGTCGGAAAATAAGAGTCACTATAGAATACCAAGACAACATTTATCAGGTTTTTTCTTCATCCTACTCCTAATTTATCATCCACCTAACAACTTTTTAAATATTGAAACTTTTTCATTATTGCTAGTGAAAGGGCATTTTGGACTTTATCTACCAATATTTATGACATTTATCAACTTTCTTGCTATGTGTGAAAACATCTAAAATGACTTATTTTGGGACGGAGGTAGTACATATATGCTTCTTTATGTATTTGAGGTAGTACATATATGCCTAGTCAAGTTCGAGCTCGAGCTGACATAAGCAGAATTGAACCAAGTTCTGGCTCGGACTGATAGTACATACTCCCTCCGTCCCGCAGCATGTTGTCCCAAAATATGAGTCCTTCTCATATCCCAATTCAATATTAAATGATTGTTTTCAATTTCAATTTCACATTAAACTATGTTACTGGTCACTACAATATTTTATCGAAATTTTAAGAAACTGAAAACCTATAAGTATATTGCATATATGCCTAGTCAAGTTCGAGCTCGAGCTGACATAAGCTGAATTGAACCAAGTTCTGGATCGAACTGATCTCGAGCTACTCACGAATAGCCCAGCTCGCTTACAGCCATACAACTACCCAATTTCCAACCAAATTCTACCAAAACACCCCGCCAAACAAAAAAAATTAAATCGCATAAATGATTTTCCACGCCGTTCAACCATTTCCTGAAGGCAAACCATTCTTAAAATAATTGTAAAATTGAAAATCCATTTGGAAAATTAGTATCAGAGCTCAGACTTGAGTAAGGACTTTGCAAGAACACATACCGCCAGAAATTTCTTCAGATCTCTTCCAGATGAAATATCTCGCACCACAGCAAAAGCTCGGTTGATCTCAAACCTTAGGGTAGCAGCAACTTGAACGAATGGTTCCTCAGATAAGTGAACCTCAGGAATGCGTGGAGGAGACCTTAGACAAGACGATAAAAAATTAAAGGAATATGATACTACAATTATTGAAGAACAAGAGTTTGTAAAATAAACTCTTACTTGTGCAAGATGGTTGCAACATTAGATGCCAAGAACATGATAGCGATCCCAAGAATCAACAGATGGCAGACAAAAGTAAGCAGGTGGTACTCGAGAAGTTCAAAAACAACCCATATTGCGGTTGCAGTTCCAAGCACCGCAGCTGAAATCTTCTTGTTCCTCCACATGAACACATCGGCAGCTAAACCAAAGAATCGTAACAATCAAGACAGGCAGATAATGAAACAAGGACAATAAACCCGGATGGTCTTATCATAAGGTAAGGCGAATGTGAAAAAGAAAAGGCAATCGAAATAGAGAGGGGGGGGGGGGGGGGGGTGTGTGTGTGTGTGTGCAAGAAGCTAGATTACTTAAAACTGTATGACAGCCACACAGTACAAAAACAACTTGGAAAATGAACAAAAGTAAAACGTAACATGTTTTGAATTCCTTCACTCAACGGCTTCATTCGTATGGACAAGCTCACCAATAGATAAATCTACGACTATGAGTGAGTCAAACAGATCACGGATCGCATTTCAGTATACCAATATTCAACTAAAGAGTAACCTTGGTGCAGCAGCTTAAGGTCACACCGGGTTATTAGTTATTACACTTTATGGTCCAAGAAAACTGCAAATAATAGAGATATAAAGATTGGACATAACCATCCTAAACAGCAATGCCCCACACAAACTAGATGCTTCTATGCACCAAGCTGGCTTTTTATACTGAATATCACATTGATGTAAGAACTGTTCACAATAAACAGAACCACACATCCAAACCCAAATCATGTTTTGAGCAAGGAAGAAGTACTAAAACCTTAATCTTCTCAACCAAAATTTGATCTTTCCCTGGTGAACAAGATGCATCAAACATACTAAGTAGTTTATATTCAAAGAAGCTACAACAAAACAAATGCAACCAGTAAAAGAAGCCAGAATAATACTGTATCACAACCACCAAATGCTAATATTTCCTTGGGTGGCAAGATGAATCAAACATACTAAGTACTTTCGGTCCAAAGAAGCTGCAGTGCAAATAAAGAAACCAATACAAGAGGCCAGGGTAACACTTTATCATGGCCTCCAGATACACATACACTTCAAACTTTCCACAAAGAAAAAGTTAAATGATTTTACTACACAGTGACCCAACAACTCCGTTACAAATGATAAAACTCAGGAATCTATCAGTCCACAACCTTTGAGTAGTTTATTCAGATTAAAGATCTGGACTCAGTATGCCAACATTACACATCTATCAACTGTTTCCACCAGCAAATAAACACAACGATAAATCCCCAATCTTGATCATGTTCTTAAATAAGAAAAAGGCACCAAGTACCTTAGCATCTGTGCACTTCTTGTATCAAACAAACTAAATAGTTTGATCAAAAGAAGCTATAGGACAAATAGACAGTTGATACTAGAAGTCAGGATAACACAATATCACCGCCACCGATTACAAAGACTCAGTTCAAAAAACTTGACCCAAGAAGTTGAGTTTCATTGACTTCCAGTTGACTCAACAGCTTCATCAAATGAACAAGGTCACGAGCACATAACTAGTGTTCCATTTCGAGTATGGATCTCATTTGAGTTAGCTAATTATAAATTTATGAATAAATACTGAATCTTCTACTACACAAAGCTATTATAAACAACTGTTTCCACCTACACAATCATCTTCAAATCCCTGTTATCTAATAATGTTTTTAAACAACAAGCACAAAGAACTTAATCTCTAGCTTTTAACCATTCAAAACATACAAAAGCAGATATAATCCCTGTAAACCAAAAAAATGAACCGGATCTGATTAAAATAAAGCAAGTTAATAGCTAGTAAGTAGTAAACATACGTTTTCCACCTCCAAAAACCTGATGAACCGGCTTCTCTCTACCAAACAATCGAGAAATCTTCTCCTTAACGGAAGTCGATGAACTCTGCTTTCCCTTATCTGAATCGGAATCCGAAGAGGATGAAGACGAATCGTGCTCATCATGATGATGAAACTTCTCTGCAATACTCTCCACCAACGTCTCATCGTTCTTCTCCGAATGTTCCATTGAATCCGCCATTGATGAATCTGAAGCTTCTTGTATTACAAAACCTAAGCTAGAAGCAGAAAAAGGTTTAGAGAAAAGTATTTGCAATACACACAGGTTAGGAAATGTAGAAATGCCGAAGAAAAAGGTTTTATATACGTGGATGCTTTAGTATCCGAGCCTGAGGTTCGGTGTGATTTTGAAGGTAGGTTTGGGATATTTGGATTTTCGAGGAGACTTAACGCCGTTAAAACAATGCATATATTTTTCATTTTCTCTTTAACAAAAATGCATACCCCTAAAAAATATATATATAATAATAATAATAATAATCATAAAATTGCATAAATTAAAGTTACCTTGAAAATATTATTTCTTGTATATTAACTCTATTTAAAAAATTAACATACGTCACTATATCATGATCAGGATACTGCCACATATCGTAAATTTTCAAATGAGAGTCGTTATACAAGACTCACCTTATACTAAAGGAATGTTTTGTATAAGAACTCCATTTGAAAAATTAACATACACGTCAATATTCTAACAACACATTGTAAATTGTCAAATTTTATGTGTAGTCAGGATAATGTCACGGATAAAATCACCATATAAGACTCATCATATTGTATAGGTATGTCTTGTATGATGACCATTGTAATGATTATCATATTGATTCATTATGTCTCTATAACGTCGTTAGGTCTAAGTTTTAGGATGTTATATAAATGCTATTGGAGCAAACTACCATAGTGAATAAACTGTCACCCCATTACAGATGATGGGTGCACTTCTATAATCTTGTAGTAGGGCACGATGAGGATGATGTAATGCTTTTAGAAGGAAGAATTTAATAATATCCTTTCAAAAGAAAATGTAATATTCTATATTGAATTTCTTAAAGAGACATCACCAAGATAAAAGGCCGAGATATAACGGTTTTGATAACTTAACTTAACTATTTTATGTTAAACGATATACGATAAGCGTAAGTGTAATATTCCGATTTTCGGGAAATGGCAGACGTGTCATTTTGCGAAAACGAAATATTATTATTCTGACTTCATTTATTGTTGTTCAATTTTATGAGATAAATCTATATATATTTCGAAATAATATATATTTTAAGGAAAATATGATTTGTATTATTAGGGAAAATAAATTATTATTTTTGGAATTAGCTATTTAAGGAAAATACATCTCATTAGTCCCATAATCAAAAAGAAATCTGAAAATCTCCTACGTTCTTTGAAACGGCGTGTGAGAGCTTTTAGGGCTGAGGGAGAGTTTTTCCAGTTGCTAAATCGGATCCTAATCGTTTTCAGATCAGAGTAGAGCAACGGAATCATCGTGAAGAGAGCGTCGATTCAATACCAGAAAGCTGAGACTTTTCTCAAGGTATGTTTTTGTGCCCTAGCCGTGTTCTTGACTGAGTTTGATGGATTCAAACCATCAAATCATAGTTTGATATGTTTAGAAACTTGTGATCGTATCTAATTTAGTTATGGGTTGATCACATAGGTTTCTGCAGAAAGGATCAAGGTTTTATTGCAGATTTTCGTAGCTTTTGGGTTGGGATTTGCTTGCTTATAAGGTAAGAGGCTCTTCCTACAATTAATTATGGTTTAAAGTAGTTAGATCGTGTTTTGATGCGTTTTTGTATCAAGGTTTTGGCCTAGATGATGATTATGGATTAAGAGATGTTAGGATATGAGAAAGCTATGTTTTTCTGATAAAATTCGTGTACAACATTATTGGAATGGAGTAGACATCGTAAAGTGTAGAAAACTATGTGTTTAGGGTTTTTCTGCGTTGAATGTGTATGCATTGGCTAGCAATGCGCACGCATTCCTGTTACAAGATTGCTTAAGTTTAGTTACAGCAGGCCGAATGCGCACGCATTCAAAGGAATGCGCACGCATTCAAAGGAATGCGCACGCATTCAAAGGAATGCGCACGCATTCAAAGGAATGCGTAGGCATTCGTGATTCGGGATGCAATTTCCTTTTCACAACAGGTGCAATGCGCATGCATTGCTGGTTCAGAGTGGTTCAGGATGTTCCCAGCATGAGCCAATGCGCACGCATTGCAAGCAATGTGCACGCATTGGTAGATCACGACAAATCGGGAGGATTAATGTCATTCAATCAATGAGCTCAAGATAATAGAGGAAGAAAATCGGAGCATTGAATGAAAGATTAATCAGATCAACACGCAAGCGTGCAGTGGGGAGCAAGATAGACGAGAAAAACGATTAACGTGTGCAAAGTTAGGTTCGGTCGACCGAGCCTATAGCTTCGGTCGACCGAGTGGGGAGCTTCGGTTGACCGAGTGTGTCATCTCGGTCACTTATCGGATTTTTTCGTATTTACCTTCTAGATCCTTCATAAGTCGGTAGAAACTCCTATATAAGCAGCAGCTACGAGAAATTGTTAATCATCCCATCATCCCTTCATTCTTTCATCAATCTTTCAATCAAATACATACATTACAATGTAGCATTAATACATTGAAGGTTTTTCAACAATGTAGGGGCTTCAATATGTAAGCTTTTATATTTTCTGTCTTCTTTATTTCCGTAATTAGTTCCCCCCCAATTATGCTTTATCGTTTGAGTGAATTATTCATAGCTAGATGATGTAGATCTAGGCTATGACGTTAGGGAGGTGGCGATACCTTGTCTATGAGGATCCCATAACCTATGTCATCTACTTAGTTTCGTCCATGAATCGCATTGTTTAATTAATGTGTATCTAAGTTAGTTTATATGAATGCTTTACGAATTACTGTTTAATCCGTTGTGTATGATGAAACGCTGAGAGATACGTTCAGGGATGTAATCTGGGGGAAAAAGACCATTCGGTCGACCGAGCCCAACTATTCGGTCGACCGAGCCCTGTTTTCATCCATTAAATAGCCACGTCTTTATGGTTAGGTTAACTTAATAGAATTTATTATCTCAGTAGGTATGGCTATGGCTACGTTACTCGCTTAGTTTAATTAAAATGTGTAAAAAGGAAATACCAGTATAAAACTCTTAGGTAGGCTTATGAATTGCTCTTCACGGACGTTCAGCGTTATCTAGGTAGGTTTATATTTGGGGATTGCTAGCACCTGATTATACATACATCGTAGATTAGCATGAGACTATAACTTGGTAATTGCTAGTTGGACGAGAGCTTGAGTGATCGTTTAGGAAGTACGCCTAACCATAGGAATGTTGCCTAGACGAGGTGTACGGTCAATATCGGCATCCTTAGAGTCGTAAGCGTGTGAGTTATATGAGATGGAGGCACTAAAAGGCGAAGTCACGTAACAATATCACGGTGATTTAGTGACTTACCGGTGCTAAGTCAAGTTAAAGAGGATGACTCCCGTAGCCAACCTAAGATAGATACAAACGGATTGACGAGTTAATAAGTTCGAGTTTATTATATAAATTATCTAGGTCCAAACGATAAAGACTATAATTGAGGAGGTTAATTACGTTGTGTCGAGTCGTGTCTTTACTTTTCTTGTCTTATGTTGGTCGTAGACCGCCTCTATGTCTTTGACATGTTTAATTAATTGTTTGTATATAAGATGATCCACAATTGGTTCAATATGGGATCGACCTTGATTCATTATAGCTATACTACGATGGGCCTAGTCCTCTTGCTAGTATTGGTTTATGGTGGTCAAGTATATTATAACCTGATTGACCCCGATCAAGTTTTTGGCGCCGTTGCCGGGGAACCAACGGTCAATTTTATATATAAATAATTTTCTTATTCATGTCAAGTTTTCTGTTTTAGAGTCTGTTTTTGAGTCCCTCTCGGTTGTCTGCTATGTGTAAAAATTCCAGAATCTGGAACAACTGGTTTCGCTCCCAGTGAGACTTCCTCTCGCTGCCAGTGAGCCTGGTTCTAATTCTGGGACTTCGCGTGTCTGTATATCCCCGTATGATTAATCCGTAGGTCCGATAGCGACATGGGAAACCATGTTAAAATCGATCTACGGTCTGTTTTGTTTTTCTTCTGTTTGCAGAAACCAGGGAAGCAATAATCCAAGTCAATAATTTTTCGCAGGCGCTGAGAAAATAACCCAGCAACATGAGGAATTACTACTCTATGATGGGAAAAGCGATGGAAGCAATACCATTAAAGCACCAAGATGGCTCCGAAAAAATTATAAAGGCTTAAATTCTTCGTGGTACAATGTTGAAGGCAAGGTACTACCTTTTTTTTGCTTATGTTTTACTACCTTTTGGTTTTTTGAGCATAAGTTAGCCTATACATGAACCTTAGTATGAATCTTGGCCCGGAGTGGTTTGTAAGATTAATTCTATTAGTGTGGATGGTTCTGCCCCAAATCTGTCTCATCTAGAGGGTGTAGGGAAACATGTAGTCGTTGAAAGGAAGCAGTGAATAAAGAGTTCCTCGTAGTTCTGTTAAAATCTCATTGTCCTATGCATGAGATTGCTTCTACCGGCCGGGGAGCAACAAATTGTGTAGTTTAAGCATTCACAATCTAAAGAGACGTTGAGTTTTGAGAGAACACCATCTTCTCGCTTTCGTTGAGTTTTATGGTGATGGCTTCTCGGTGAACCCACCTTAAACGAGAGACGAGATTACGCTTTGGGTGACAATTTAGAAATCACGAGATCTTAGTACATGGGTTCGGAAATGGTCTAACCATGGCTTGGGCGAGTTCAACCGAGCTTCGGCTCAATCTACTCCCTCCACGTGTGATGTACGTTACGAGCGGTTCAACAAGACTTAGCATAGCCGATAAGCCTTCGGGCTAAACGGGGCTTAATATTGACGGATTGGCCCGAACCGTCACTTATGTTCCAACGAATAAGACGGCATAGGCTTGCCTACATAACCGACCTTATTCGGAGTACTTTGATTCATTGTTTCTTATTGTCAAGGCCAAAACCGTAATTTAACCGAGTTTCTTAGAATTCACTAATTCCTAAAACGAGAGCCGAGGTAAGAGCTTTGGATAAATGGTATGGATAAATGTCGTTTCCTAGGTCTCACAACCAAGGGAAGGGTATTAATCCGCAAAAGCAACAAGCCCACCTCTTATAGTGCGCGAAGGGTCAAAGTCTGGCGATCCAAAAATGATAACTGACAAGGATAATTTTTGGAACGTCGAGCTGAGGACTTTAAACTCAGAACTACTTCTTTAAAACCCTTAGGATTTCTTTTTAGGACTTTAGGTTTTTCTTTCTTTGAATCAAATAAGAGTAACGTGACATATGTTGAGGTTTTTTATTTTTCCGTGTTCCGATGGCCATTGGGCTAAGGATGTGCAAAACTTTTTTACTCAATATAGGCCACGTGAAATAGAGTTCCGTAGGAGAGTCAAGAAATTGCTAAAGAAAAGGAAATTTAGCAATCCACCTTAAGATGGAAGCATTAAGAGAGCTTGAGAATTACTGAAAATGTAACAGAGAATGATTGTTGTGAACAAGAACAATTTTGGTCAACTTCTAAAACCTTTTAGAAAGGCGATCCAAGTGAAAATCCAAAGTAGTGTGCAATTCATTCTGCAATTATCCTTATCTTTCCCTTTACACTTTTTCACCTTCAAAATTTTCGATCTTCTCACCAATCTGCCCCGAAAGTTCACATTTCTATCCATTCTTTCATCGCCTCTCTTTCTTTCCATCCGTTTCACTCTCCCACCCAATCCCATTCCTTTAAACAATTCTCAATCCCAAAAACACAATTTCTTACCCACCCTTTATCTTTTCTTCCCATCCTTATGTGTATCTTTTTCTACACCCATCCTACTCTCAACCTCCATTTTGTTACAAAATACCCTTTTGTTGCGGAATTTGAAATATTGCTATGTTTTATTGATTATTTTTTTTTTTATCATTTTGATTTTCATGATCCTAGTTGGGGTAAGTGTAGCTCTGACCCTAGCTAGATTTTAAAGGTTTTTGGTTCGATCAAAGTACAACTTATCTTTCTACCGGAAGTTTTAAATTTCACATTTTTTCCGTCTATTCCGGCATTTCTAGATGATAAGTTTTGTTCTGACATATCACACCGATCCGACCTTGTTGATGACGGCTATGACTTTTACGTGATACATTGGGTTATTAGTAATTTCGAGGAGTAGCTACATCTCCCTAAGTTGTTGATATCCAATGTAAGCGAGAAGTTTCTGCGTTAAGTGTTTGATTTTATCTTTAGCCTATAGGTCGCATTGCATCTGTTATACCTTACCAAGTTTCTCTTTTATACTGGATTGAATACATTTTCGATCGAGTTACCCTCGTGTTTTCCCACGTCGGGTAATGCTTTTTGATCTTTGTCTTCTCCACCCGGTTTTAAGAATATTTAGGCGGTGGAGGTGTAGATGAAGACCACCATCTTTAGTTGCTTGTTTATTTTTCTTTCTATTTAGTATTTTTCTTTTTGGTTTCCTTTGTCATTGGTTGTATAAAATAAAGTGGCTTAAACTGTTTTTAGGTATTTATACCTCATTACTGCCACATTATTTTATAACTCCATAGACATGGTGTTATTAACGGTTTCGTGGAGTTTGTCTGCTTATACAGGTTTTCACTTGCTTCTCCACAACGTGCTGACATTTACTCCGATATTGTTCTGAAGAGAGTTTGAGAAAGTAAATAATACTTGAGTAAACTTCAACTTAGTTTATTCATTGATTGAACAAGAGTATAAATAGATACAACTTTAATAAAGTAAACTAGCTATGCTATGGATAGCAAATAGGGCGGCCAACTTGAGTACCTATATGGGCGGCTAGAACTTAGAACCCAATAAAGTAGAAAAGTTATGATAAGTGACATATTAATTATTTATATAATATAATTAATATGTCATGTGTACAAAGAATAAATAATGTGCACACGTGATACACAAGAGTGCTAAAAATGCTAATATATGCTAATATGTCAACACCCCCCCTCAAACTGGGTTGTATATGTTGATACTGTTAGATGTAGTGCCCGAAAGACAATTTGTGTAATTGTTTTTAATAATGGATGACATAATTTATCTCACCTTATTACTTGCTTTGTGCTTGTAAAGTAATACACTCGTCGCAAACCTTAAGTATATCGATATGTAACCGCTTAACTCGGTGCATGGCATGCACGTGAGGATTGAGTTAGTGGTGATATACTTAAATCGTTAGTCCGTGGTGAACTTAATCGTAGTTTAGGGTCTCTTGATTAAAACACCAATAATGCGCCCGTAACACCTTAGGGTGTGATAGTCTTATCCGGACTATCGGTAGAGGGTACCTACGTGGGGCATTTATATATGATGGCATTCATATAGATCGGACCGATTTGATCCGAATTTCTCGATATAATTCCGTAATCGAGGAATCTTATTAAATCATTAGATGATCATATATGGATCAACCTTAATCCCGAGGTGATCACGAGTGGTGCCGCTTGTCCCGGGGTAGTGTTTGATGTGTTAGTTACGGTTCACTTAAATAATGTGTTCCAAGCCACTTCTCATTGGCACTATCTCCGGATGAGTGAGTAGTTCGATTTTCACGGACATGGAATCCATTCCTTCCCGCGGGAAGTAGAGAGACGATCCCCTTATTTGTTAGCCCTAAGAAAGTGATCGATCCCGGGAGTTCACATTTGACTAATTAGCAACTAGTCGGATATGTGTACTAATTGATCATCGGGGGTTGATGGTAAATAAGGATAAGATATTCGAGTCGGGTTCACGGAGACTTCCCACTCGTAATGGACGATCTATGGAGGGTTAATCCGTATGTAGTGATTATATCAATGGACGCTTATTCACTCTATGGGTTGAGTATAAGTATACATCTATAATTGGTAGAGTTCGGTTTCGGGTTTATGGTGGCGTAATCCCGGAATTAATAATTAATGTACTTATTCGTTCGACGAATAATTAATTATTGGAGCTACGGTTATAGGTCGTCCCATTGGTCCCCGACGCGCTTCGTAATTCGGACTAGTAATCTTGTTATTTGGGCCTCGAAATAATTAATTGGTACGGGCCAATTAATTGATATGCATGAATATTATTTAGTTGGGCTAAATAATATAATACACATAAAAGACATTTTATGTGGGCTTTTAAACCCTAGGGGTGGCGCCTCATACTTCATTAAATGCAAGATTTGATTTTCTTGTGTGATTAATGATTAATAAAAGATGATTTATTTGTAATTGATTGATTGATTAATCACAATCTTTTATAAATGGAATTATCCTTTATTGTGATTTCTTTTTAATTATTTATTTAATTAATTAGAAACTTGAGGCGAAGCGATTTACTCTCCTATATAAAGAGAGTTCTTCCAAGACATATGTGACTTGAAAATTTCGCCCCACTCATTAAAAAAGAGAAAAAAAAATTTGTTTCTCTTGCAGGGTTTTTGGAAGAAGAAAAACTCTAAGTTTTTCTTGGTGTTGCATATCAAGGAGGTTCCTGTATCAAGAAGGGTGTCCACCAACCGCCGTTTGGAGAACACATCGGAAGATCTTGGCTTCTCTTCCTACTATTGGTAACATAATCTTGAACCCCCTTGTAGTTTTTAAGTCCTTTAATTATGAATTGTGTCATATAAATCGTGATCCATCCGCCGCGCATGATCTAACCGTTTTCCCGTTAGATCTATTGTAAACTCATATAAACGATGAAAATTCGTTCATATGAGTATAGGAAATTATGTAATTTATTTATTATTGCGGGCGTTAATTTCGGTAAATAGTGTCGAATCGATTAATTACAGCTTAAATAACGCCGTTAGACTTCATATTTCCGTTAGTTGCTCAAAAAGGTATATGGGCTGGGATGTTTTGGGTTTTAGTGGGCTGCTTTTTACCTAGTGGGCACCGACCATGGGACACGTGCCTTGTTGATTATTGGAGTAGGATGACAACTATAATGGATTGAACGGTCCAGATACATTTTGAAGGTTGGGTAATGGGCTCCACGCTGCATGCAATAGGGCAGAGAGTAAGATGCTCGCAGCGGGAGGTTAACATCGAGACTCCAACATGTGGCTGACTCATGCGCAATCTGGATCGCGCACAGTAACGAAACCGTGTGGTTGAGATTGTGCCACACGGGTCACTCCCTATGTTGGAGTCTCCATGTTAACCTCCCGCTCGCAGCCTGGCATTCTGCAATTAAAAAAAAAAATCAAAAAACAAACAACTCCCAAACTCTAGGGCTTTGCACTGCTCTGCCCATATAGTTTCACGGAAGAGGTAAATCGGCATTATAAATTAGTAGTTTAGTTTGTAAGACGTCATTTTGTACATTGTTTTCTGTTGTTGAAGTTGGAATAGAGGATCGAACTATCATAATCTATGTAGACTAACTCCGTATATACTTAGCACTCAAGACTTACCTTATTATTAAACTTGGTTGGCTCAGTGACGAGGTAACACGAACTCCATTCTGGCCAGAATGATGACTGGAGTGACTGGACAACAATAAGATGGAAAATTTTCATACACTATTTTGTAAGATGATATATTTCCTTCGGCCCTAAAATGGCGTTTGAGGCAAATGAAAGTAGGTGGAAATTTATCGATTTTGAAGTTAGAATGCGAATAATATATATGCGTGAGAGTAAATTAAATACATCACACAATTTTATATGATAAATTTATGAGTATAATGAATTAATGATTGCATCATAAAGTTTTTCTGATAGTGAATTATCTCCTAAAATGTACAAAGACAAAGGCAAATAAAGTGAATAGTTATGAACTTCGCAGTCAAACTACTATATATTTAGTACAAAAACTGATACCGAATGCTTTGCAAGCCCTACAAATCTCTCTATATATAAATAAACAAACATATAACACACAGTTCACATCTTAATGTATAAGTTGTGGTAGTAATCGGTGTTGGTAACATAATTGATTTAATAATAGGGTAGTTGTATGTATATTTCTTAATTATCTTTTATCCAAAAAAAATTTCAAATTGCGCGTTTCAAAACATCAACAAAGTGTACATGTTTTTAATAAATTTTTTTTTTTATTAAAAATTGATCACGCGACCCCTGTAGTGTATCTTTGGATCTGCCAGTGGTTGTATGCCTTAATTACTCCAAAACCCATCCTTTGCTTTTGCGATTTTCACTTTTTATAACCATAAAACTTTGGGTCAACCTTCTAGTCCGGTGGCGGGTTGTGTTGTTTGTCGTGTGTCCTGTTGTATTTATGTGTTTGGTGTAACCTTTTCGTTAATGTAATAATGTATTTAAATTTTGTGGGGAAATAAAACTTTGGGTCAACCCCAATCACCTCTTTTTTTTTTTTTTTTTTTGTTTGGGGAGGGTTTGGAACCTCGAGCATTTCATGGTTGTTTTTGTTTAAAAGAAAAGGTATTAGATGAACCACGTAAAGGTTTTGAAGAAAAATGTTGATACAAGGAAGCACCATAGTTTTAGATGTTTTTCAAAATTTAAAATTTTCTTTAGTGAACGTTTTTCAATCGTATTGTCGTTCCGATAAATGTTGTTTGTAAAAATATGATTTTAGGAAGGCAGTGCCAAATTGTAGAGTTTGGAAACAGCGCGTCCGAAAGCTAAAAGAAATAAGTCGAAGAGACGTAGTCCTTGCAAAAAGTGATATACGTTATCTTTGCAACAATTTGCAAAGATTATCATTATTTTGGATGAAGCATATTTCACCGGTCAAAGAAACAAATTGGCAACAATAGAATTTCTCCCAAAAAATGTAATGCATCATCGGCCTCATGTTTGATCAAACGAATCACCGTTTAAAAATAGTGCTTCCTATTATTCGATATATGAGTGAGACGAAACATTTCTAAAAAAACAAAACAAAGTTTCATACTTCCTAAGAGTTCATTCTCATATGTTTCATAGTTTATGTTTGAAAAATTCCTACACATGCTCCATAAACTATTAACTTAATATCGATTAGTTTATAGTATTCGAAGTATCGACAAAGCTTCATACTTCCTAATTCATTCTCATATGTTTCAGTTTATGTTTGAATAATTCCTAACATGCTCCATAAACTATTAACTTAATCGAATATAGTGATCTCTTTCGAGAATAATTGCTGCATTTATAAGGCCTCAAACTCAAAACCTCTTGATTAAACGATTATAACCCCCTTCCACTCGGGTCAACTCCGTTGATCTTATTGGCTTTCGAGAATGATTGCTATATTTATAAGGACTCAAACTCAAAAACCTCTTGATTAAACGATTATAACCCTTTCCACTCGGGTCAACCCGGTTCATCTTATTGGCTTACCTTGACACTTTAAAAGCGGCTTACCTTGACCCTTTAAAAGCATTGTCCGTCCATAGATGTATAAGAAAAAGGAGTAATGATACAGCCATAATATAGTTATACAACAATAAATGACATAACGATGATCTGCACCATTAATCATAATGTGTCTAAATTGATCATGACACCGTAGTGTCATTTATAGCACACCTGTATATACACAAAGTCGTGTAACATGAACAAAAAGGCAATAATACATAAAGAGAAGGTCTAAAAACAAAATGAATGATAAAAAATCATAGGAAAACAAAAATAAATAATAGTGGTCTAATTTACATTTATAAAAAAACGTTCTTGTTAATTTCATTCATCTGCTAAACTAGCCCAAAAGTTTTCCTCAATTACAAACCCAACCCCCTGCCCAAAGGAGATAAAAAAAAACAATAATAAATTTTTTTTGACACCAATAAAAAAACAATAATTTCTTTTTAGGAGAAAAAAAATAAAAATCATCAAGACCTCCTCCGTCCACCGGCATATTGCGAGAGCGGGACCACCTCAGAAAGCGGCGTTGAAAGCGGCGTCGGAAGCGGCGAGTTCCGGCACACCGGACAGGACGCATTCAGCTTAAGCCAGGGGTCAATACACGTGACATGAAAATAGTGCCTACACTCCGGCATCAATCTCAACATCTCGGATTCCTTATACTCACACAAACATATGGAACAAACAGTCTCGTTACCAGCATTTCCGTTGCCAAATCGTTTCGAAAACCTGAACTTGGGATACGAATTGATTACCGCCTGATCGAGGCCAACGACGACGTTTCCGGAGGAGTTTTCATCGTTTTCATCCTCGGAAACAAAGATTATCCGAGGAAGATAAACGCTCGTCTCGTTAGGATTTCTGACATCATCAATCTGTTCAGATTCGTCACGGCGGCGGCGACGAGCGGCGGCGGAACGGCAGAAGATGTAAGAAGCAAGGAAAACCGCGGAGAGGAGAACGAGGAAGCCGAATGCGATTGCGATAGCATAGCCGAACCCGATCTTGTTGAGGTTTTGAGTGATGGAGGTAGTGGTGCTAGTGGAGGTGAATAGTGGTGGTGGTGGTGGAGAAAGGATGGCGGAGGCGGAGGAGAAAGGAGTGGTGGTGGACATTTGGGGAGGAGTAGGGCGGCGGAATGAGGTCCATTTGATTGTGAGGTGGAATGGGGGGTTTAGGGAAAGGTTGGTGAGAGGTTTGGTCGCTGCATTTAATAGGGAGGGCGATGAATAAGATATCTAATTGCGGGAAATTTTCGCTGGCAATTTGGTGATTTTTTATATAAATACTGTAGTGTATTTTAATTTTTAAAATTAAAATTAGAGTTTTAATCGTACTATGTACTACTAGTATTTCTTTAAATAAATACGTGTAAAGTAAAAGTCAAGTCAATCGTGACACATAAAATACCACTATTTGCATTTTCTCTTTCATGTACACGGATTTGTATAACTTGTATTTTTTTTATTATATATCTGATGATTTTGTTGTATTACTTGTGAAATTTTATACGGTATCAGAGATATTTGTATTGAATACGATAGGATTTGCAAATCTCCAATAATAGAGAAAACTCTTTACTAATATTGAAGGAAAATTTTTTAGTAACCCAAAAAAATCAAACAAAATAAGGTCACGAAATTAATAATTATAGGTTCATCAATGTAGAGGATCCTTATTGGAATCTTAAGAGATCATATATCCCAACTAATAGTCTAATACGAGGACAAGTCGTTCCATTTGATTGATATATTGTGACTGTTATCGATCAATTATTTTAAAACACGTTATATTATGATAATGCTAAAATTATTACAGTGATGTTTGTGGTGTTTTAGTGGCGGATATCTGGCTAAAATAAGTGATTGTCGGTGGTTGTGCGGGCGGCGCTCATGAACAAGATGAAGATCTTGAAGAACTAGATGAAGGAGATGTTATGTTTTATGATTATGAGCTGGGTCAAAAATGGCTGTTTACGTACCCTCAGCTTGTAAGGGATCAAACTCAAGTTACGTAGTTATTAAGAAATGAACGTTGGACTCTCACTAGGATGAAGAATCAAATCAGCAGGGATAGCAGTGGACTTATTCTGATTAGCCATGGTTGAAAGTAAACAAGAAATCGGAAAAAAAAAAACCCCAGGAAAAACAGAGAATAATCTCCAACGAATTTGATCAAAAGACCAATTACAGATTAAAACCAGAAACAAGATGCGGAAGCGATCATAGCTCTGCTACCATGATGAATTTCTTCATAACTGAAGATGAAGAAATGAAAACAATACCAAAAACAGAAGCAGAAAGAATGAAGAAAAATAGAATCTGATTTTATTGATTAATTTTCAACTTAACTTTACAATTGGTGATCTTAGCTGCTTATATAGTGTGTAGTAGCAACATTGACACAACTTGGAGCGGCTACAATCAGTAGAAACTAACTAACTAACTTCTAACTGATTTGACTGACTTCTACCTGATTTTGTGCTTCAGTGTTCGACCATATGCCTGAGACAACTTGAAGAATCCAGTTTGCTGTGTGTTCTTGTATCAACTTCAACACCCCCTCTCAAACTGGATTCTTAGGTTTGTAGATGTTGATTATGGGATAAGAACTTAATAGAGTCTGAAATTTGGTGTTGTCTAGTGGCTTAGTAAACAAATCTGCCAGCTGCAATTCTGTTGAAACAGGTAGAGGTTTTAAGAGCCCTTGTTGGTATCTATCTCTTATCACATGGCAATCTATCTCGATGTGTTTAGTTCTCTTATGGAAGACTGGATTTTCAACTATATATAGGGCACTTTTGCTACCACAAAACATTAGAATAGGTTTGTCTTGCTTAATGTTGAATTCTGACACCAGGTATGTGAGCCATTGCAGCTCACATGATGCCATTGCCATGGCCCTGTATTCAGCTTCTGATGAACTTCTAGATGTTGTGGTTTGCTTCTTTGTTCTCCAGCTTATGAGTGAGCCTCCTAGAAACACAGAGAAACTTGTGACAGATCTTCTTGTATCAATGCACCTAGCCTAATCTGAATCTACAAAACATTTAAGTTCTAAGTTGCCTTCTGATGGAAAGAATATGCCTTGTCCAGGGGCCTTCTTCAAATATTTTAGTATCTTGTATGCTGCTTGTAGTTGCAGCTTAGTTGGTTTGTCAAGAAATTGACTGAGTTGTTGTGTAGCATAAGTGATATCTGGTCTTGTTAAGCCTAGGTACAACAGCTTTCCAACCAGACTTCTGTAGTAGCTATTTGATTTTAATTGTGCACGAGTCCTTGCTGTGTAGATTTGTAGAAGCATCCATAGGTATTTGACTAGGTTTACAATCTGAGTAGCCATATTCTTCAAGTAACTCCAAACAATATTTCCTTTGAGATAATACAATGCCTTGTTTTGATCTTGCCACCTCTAGACCTAAGAAATATTTAAGTTCACCCAAGTCTTTAATGCCAAATCTGTCATTTAGGAACCCTTTTAGCTGTTTAATTTCTTCCATATTGGGACTTGTTACCATAACATCATCAACATAAACTAAGACACCTATGTAATTATCATCTGATCCTTTTACAAACAGGCTGTAGTCTTGTTTGGATTGCCTAAACCCCCTCTCAAGCAAGGCTTGGGTTAATTTGATATTCCATTGTCTACTTGCCTGTTTTAGACCATATAGAGACTTGATTAGCTTGCAAACATGTCCTGGTTCAGATTTGAATCCTTGTGGGACTTCCATGTATACTTCTTTTGTGAGGTCACCATGTAAGAAAGCATTATTTACATCTAATTGGTGAAGGTTGCACCCTTTAATGCTGTAATTTCAAGTAAAGTTCTAACTGTAGTCAGTTTAGCAACAGGTGAGAAGGTGTCAAGGTAGTCGAGCCCAATTGCTGAGTGTATCCCTTTGCCACAAGTCTTGCTTTGTATCTTTCTATGGAGCCATCAGAGTTTCTTTTGATCATATACACCCACTTGCATCCTATAGGATGTTTGTCTTTAGGTAATGGAACAATTTCCCAAGTCTTTGTCTGTTGTAGTGCTTTAATTTCTTTGTCCATGGCTTCCCTCCATTCAGGATGTTTGACTGCTTCATTATAAGTTTTTGGTTCTGTAAGAACCTGTGTGCTAACAACATAAGACTTGTAAGAATTTGATAAATGGTGTAAATTGTCTACCTTTGCCAAGTGATGTGGAGAGGTGCCAGTGATTATGTTGTGACAGACATAATCCTTTAGATAAAAGGGCTACCCTCTATTTCTAGATGGTCTTTTGTTATTTATCTTTTGGTTATGTGGCAGTGCCTCTACATAATCAAGCATATCTACATTGTCAATAGAGGCCTGATCAATTATATCAACTACAGGTTCTTCAATGATATTATTGACATGTTCATTATGACCTTGTGTGTGATTATCAAGATGGTTTGTATCATTACTAGGTTGATGTGCACCAGACTCAGAATTTGTGTTATTTCTATGTGAAGGCAAAGGTGGACTAGAATTAGGAATGGTAAATATGTTTTGATCAAATGAAACAGGTAAGGGTAAATGCTGGATATTACCTGATGCCTGACCCTCTTTGTAAGGAAATATATGTTCATGAAAAACAACATCCCTGGCAACAAAAATCTACCTTGTATGCAGGTTTAAAAGATAGAATCCCTTCACATGAAGAACACTACCAAAATATATGGATTTAATTCCTCTTGCTGCAAACTTGTTATTATCATAATGTAAATTGTATGCAAAAGTTAAGCAACCAAAAACTTTAACACTTTCATAAGAAGGTTTGACATTATACAACATCTCATAAGGTGTCTTATTATTAAGTAAGGGAGATGGGGTAATGTTAATCAAATTTACAGCATGTAGAATGAAGTAAGACCAATAAATCAGTGGCACATCAGACTGAAATCTTAAACTCCTTGCAACATTTAGGATATGTTGATATTTCCTCTCAACAACTCCATTTTGTTAAGGAGTTTTAATAACATAAGTCTAATGTATAATACCTTTTTCAGCATAAAACTCAGGAAGATCAAACTCTAATCCATTATCAGTTCTCAAACACTTTATAGATTTATTAAACTGAGTTTGAATCAACAAACAAAACTGTTTTACAAGATTTCTGACTTCTCCTTTAGACTTCAACATATGGATCCAACAAAATCAACTAAAGTCATCAACAATGGTAAGGAAAAAATCTATGTCCATGGACACCAACAATTCTATAAGGTCCCCAAATGTCCATGTGTACTAGATCAAAATAGGACTTTGACACAGAATGACTTAATGGAAAACTAAGTCTAAATTGTTTAGCTAAAAGACATATATCACAAATCTGTCCATCAGGCACTTGAATGTGAGCATTGTCCTTCTTCAAGTCTTTCAATCTTTGGTTTGAAGCATGACCAAGTCTGTAATGCCACAACAAGGCTTGACTGCAAGTAGTCTTCACATTATTCACAACAGGAAAATCATAACAAGTACTATCAGCCTTTAAAATGTATAGTTCTTTTACAAGATTAGATGAACCAATCCTCTTGAGTGTTATCAAATCCTGTATGACACAAGAATCCATAAAGAACTTCACATTATATGCCCTAGATCTAATGAGCTTGCTTATAGACATCAGATTATAGTGAAAATTAGGAACACAAAGCACATTATCTAGGGTCAAATCATGATTAACTTTAACTTGTCCAATGTGAGTGATATTAATGTCTTTACCATTTGGTAAGCTCACAAATTTGTTAGCAACAGATCTACAATTATTGAATAATGTTTTATCAAATATAATATGATCTGTTGCACCACTATCCACTATCCAGTCTAAACAAGTAAAGGTTCTAGACAAACTTGCATCCATAGGACCAAAGTTTGAAGCAAGAACAGCTGAATTGACTGAATTGAAACCAGAACTAAAACCAGTATCACCATTATCCAGTGTTGAGGAATGAGCCACAGAACCTGCTCTAAGAATATTCAGAATTTGCTGATACTGTTCTTGTGTAACAGGAGCCTGCTTATCTACTGTTGAATCTTGATCAATATGATCTTGAACATTATCTGAATTAACATTGTTTGCTGAAACAAATCTGCCTCTTCCTCTGCATCTGAAATTTGGAGGAAAACCATGTATTTTGTAACATCTATCAACTGTATGACCTTGCATACCACAATGAGTACACTGAGGTTTTTAATTTCCATTGTTGTAGGTCTTCCTAAAATTTTCATTTGAAGGCCTAAAATTGCAATTTGAAGACTGGTTTTGAGTAAACATAGCGCTCTTATCAAAAACTCCAGCAGAATTACTTCCAAGATTTGAAATAGCACTGGCAGTAGAACCAGAATTTCCATAATGTTGTTGTCTTTCTTGCTTCAAAGCCATTGAAAAAACACTCTTAACTGTTGGAAATGGAGAAATCAACAAAACCCGAGACTTCATAGTTGAAAAACTATCATTGAGGCCTTTCAAGAATCTGATTACATGATGTCTTTCATTGTGTTCTTGGTACCATTTCTGACCACAATTGCATGTAGGAGAAGGAATTAGAGACACTAATTGATCCCATAGAATATTGAGTCTTGAAAAATACTCTGAAACTGAAAGATCCCCTTGCTTCATACTTTGAATCTCATCCATCAAGTCTGATAGTCTATCAGTATCTCCACCACCAAATCTATCTGCAAGATCTTCCCAGATTTCTTGTGCTGTTGCATAATTCATCACGCTTTGAGCGATATTCTTTGATACAGCATTTCCTAACCAGGCCTTGATCATACTGTTGTTTTGCCTCCATAAAGCTAAATGCACATCACCAGTTGGGGGCATAGGAACAGATCCATCAATAAATCCAAGTTTATTCTTGGACGAAAGAGCATTCAACATTGCAGTTTTCCAACTGTGATAGTTGGATTCATCAAGAACAGTCTGAACTAAAATGAACGCTGGACTCTCACCAGGATGAAGAATCAAATCAGCAGGAATAGCAATGGAATTATTCTGATTAGCGATGGTTGAAAGTAAACAAGAAATCGGAAAAAAAAAAAAAAAAAAAAGAAAAAACAGAGAATAATCTCTAACTAATTTGATCAAAAGATCAATTACAGATTAAAACCAGAAACAAGATGCGAAAGCGATCATAGCTCTGCTACCATGATGAATTTCTTCATAACTAAAGATGAAGAAATGAAAACAATACGAAAAACAGAAGCAGAAAGAATGAAGAAAAACAGAATCTGATTTTATTGAATAATTGTCAACTTAACTTTACAATTGGTGATCTTAGCTGCTTATATAGTGTGTAGTAGCAGCATTGACACAACTTGGAGCGGTTACAATAAGTAGAAACTAACTAACTAACTTCTAACTGATTTGACTGACTTCTAACTGATTTTGTGCTTCAGTGTTCGATCATATGCCTGAGAAAACTTGCAGAATCCAGTTTGCTGTGTGTTCTTGTATCAACTTCAACAAATATTTTTTGAAAAAGAAACAGAATGAATGAATAAGATCATAGAAATAACCAAAAATATATATACAAAATGAAGTTCAATTATTCAAGGGGGAATGAGGGAGAAGGACATAAATATTTCATCAATTGAGTAGAAGGACAGTTTTTTGAAACTTTTGCATAAATACAAAACTATTTATTCACTCGTCGAAATTCACTTGTGTTCGAAATTCACCGTTTAAATTCACCGACGAAATTCACCGTCGAAATTCACTAATTTTCAAAATTCATCGTCGAAATTCACTAATTTTCGGGATTCACCGTCGAAATTCACCGTCGAAATTCACCGACTTCGGGATTCACCTGGGGAGATTCTACCGATTTTCGGGATTCACCGTTTGTCCTTCTCGCTATAAAAATTATGCAAATTGTCCCTTCTCCCTATAAAAAATATGTAGTTGTCTCCGTTACTTAAATTCCAATTATTCAATAAAAAAATGAAAAAGTAGCCAATGGGCGATCAACGTGGGGAGATCACGAGATGATATGAATTCTGATGACAGTCCATTTTTTTTATTTAAAAAAAAAAAAAAGTTGATGTGTCCATGCAAAACATAAAAAAACAAAGATATTTATTTTCTTTTTTTTAAAAATAATAAGTGTATAAATAATCATTGGATTCTTTCCATAAAAAAAATATTGTAGGGTAGACGAAATCTGATTCGTTTTGGCATTAGACACCGACACAGAAATACATGATGATGACATTTTTTTTAATTTAATTTATAGTAAAATAGAGGAATAAAACCATATGATGTACATTGTCGTTATGTATCAGAGTTGATGCATATTCATTTATGTTTATTTATATTATTTAAATAAATATAAATATAAATATTATAAGAAAAAGTATTCTCATGACCTCCAATAGTACAAGTTTTAAGTGATGAATTAATTAATCATTAATTATATCTCCGGAGGTAAATTATATTAAAAATCGCTCTTTAGATTTACATCTCCATACACCCGGGGGCCGCCGGGATGTAGGGTTTACCCTTTTTTTTTAAGTGATGAATTAATTATATCTCCGTTTAAATTATATTAAAAGATAGATAATTAACATATTAAGCAATTCAACTCATTGCATCAACGTGAGATTTTACTTTGTATCAAGCAATTAACATGCGTGCTCATACTATTTTATTTCTAACAATCCTGAAAATAGTTGTAATATAATTTTTTTTCTAGTTTGAGTACTTATATAGCTATTGATCAATCATAATATATACAATCTGATGTGATTATTGATTAATGTGTAATAAGAGGAAGTCTGCCGTTTTGTTATTTTAATCACATATATAATAATATAATACAAAGGCAATTTTCAGCATCTAGTGAATTGCATAGGGGAGTGTTTACTGGAGAGAAATGGCGGAAACACAGATTCAATGGGAACAAAAGACCGACATTTTTATGTTATAAACAAATACTTTCGAAGTGCTTTTGATATATACATTAATCATATAGAGTATAATCTCGATAAATAAATATTCGATAAATAAATAATCTCGTCAAATGAATAATTTTTTTCGGTCTCGATTCGGATAAATCGGCTAAATGAATGTTCGATTAATGAATAATCTCGTCAAATAAATAATTTTTTCGGTCATAAAGATATTTATTTATGAATAATGATACATCCACTATTTTTTCTATCACAACATCTTACACAACACAATCAACACTACGTATTTTGTTAGGATCCATCATAATAAATAATTAATCACTTTAATCAATATATCAACATATATAGTGGTTTATACAATACACAAATATATAATGCACATATCATTTTCTTTTATTTATCGATGTTATAGTGTATAGCTAAATACCACCAGTAGTATATATAGCAAGTACAAAGCAGCCAGAAAACAAGTACGTGGGGTTTTTAATCTATCCGTTGAAAAAGCTGCTATTATTATTATGAAGAAGAAAAAATTGTGTGTGGCTTGGTTCAAGTGCCTGAACCCCATTGGAAGACAACCGCAGTTCATGGGTCAAGAAGTCAACGGAAAGATTTATAGACCGTGGCGACTGCATCACACCGTCATTAATTCATTTTTCGTGTCGGTTATATGTTCGTACGGTCTATGTAATCGTTTTTAAAGTATAAAAGTCTTTACATCTTGTCTGAAACGACATTTTAATTGAACAAAAGATAACGAACCAATAATGATCATAATGATCATGATATGTAAATCTCTTATTCTAACTAAAAAATATGCAAAATTATCTTCAATAATGTTAAATTCAAGCGTTTATCATTATACTACTAAACCAATTGGTGCCAGTAATCTCGCTACTATATTTCTTTAGGCATTTAAGAGTGTGGGCAATCTGTGTCAACACCCCCCTCAAGTGTTCTATATTTCTTTAGGCATTTAAGAGTGTGGTCAATCTGTCTCAACACCCCCCCTCAAGTGTTCTATATTTCTTTAGGCATTTAAGGGTGTGGATAATATGTCCCAACACCCCCTCAAGTGTGAGCAATTTGTCTCAACACATGCACAATTTTTTTTAAAATAATGTTCCAACCAGAGTTCGATCTCGTGACCTCTGGCTCTGATACCATGTTAGGAATCATGCGCTTACCGTTGTACTAAAACCAATTTGTGGTAGTAAATGTGCTACTCTATTTTCTTATTATTCAAGAGTGTGAGCAATTTGTTCCAACACTGATGCGATTTCGATGTAGGATCTAGGATTGAGGTATTTGATGGATAGATAAGTCATCAACACAACCACAACCTCTGTGGAAGCATCTTGGAATACTAAGCTCTTTGACACAATCACAACCTTTGTGAGAAAGCACATTGAAATCACCTTGACACTTAGAAAACCCGTTTCTAAGCACTTTGGTATATGGATACCCACAAGGGTTGCTTCGGCCCTTGATAATACGGATTTAGAAACCTCTTTCAAGAGAATTTCAACACACACTTTTTCAAATGAGAAAATATAAATTTTATATCATAACAATCTGATTTTCAAAGTACAAATACAAGGACTATTTATAGGAAAATAAGTACATGAATTCATAATAATAAGATAAAAAGTTTATCCTAAATTAAATGCATATTGACTCATCCAAGAAGCTACTTCCAAGTTCAATGTATCTTCATAAGGCTTGAATGAATCTTCTATGTTCAATGTATTTCATTTGTTCCCAGTCTTCATTTTCCTTCCAAAAGCGACGTCATTTATCATGAGAATTCAGCCAATATTTTTAATATTTTAATTAATAATAAGATATAATATTATGTAATTTAAATCCTTAAAATTCCTCCAAAATGTGGCACTAATAATATCCTCAAAATATATTATATTAATACTTAGATAATAATATATATAAGAATACTTAAAAATGAGATATATGATGGATTCTGATTCACATCAAACATCATCCCTCAAGTGTTGGCAATCTGGCCAACACTTGCACAATTTTTTCAGTTAAGAGTGGGCAATTTGTCCCAACACCCCTTGCACAATTTTTTTCAGCTAAGAGTGTGGCAATCTGTCCCGCAATCTGGCCAACACTTGCACAATTTTTTCAGTTAAGAGTGGGCAATCTATCCAACACCCCTTGCACATGGGCAATATGTCCCAACACTCCTCTCAAGTGTGAGCAATCTCTTCCAACACCCCCCTCAAGTGTTGGCAACCTGTCCAACGGGCAATCCGTCCCAACACCCCCCTCAAGTGTGAGCAATCTGTCTCAACACTTGCACAATTTTTTTAAAAATAATGTTCCAACCAGGGTTCGATCTCGTGACCTCTGCTCTGATGCCATGTTAAGTTCAAGCACTTACCATTCTACTAAAACCAATTGGTGCCAATAATGACGCTACTATATTTTTCTTTAGGCATTTAAGAGTGTGGGCAATCTGTCCTAATACATAAAGTAGTTACATTAGTAAACCGATCAAATAAAATGGTGTGTCTTTAAATCACAAAACTATTTTAATTGTTCAATTTTTTTTTTTTTTTTGCACTTTCTAATTTCTATAAATGGTACAATATCGTCAATAATGAATTGGGTAACAATCGGGGTGATCAGGTTTCGTGAGGATTATCCGATTACTTTGACTGATAGATTTGATGATGAATTATAGTTGATTCAATGATGATTGACTACCTACATATTTAGGGGATTTGAGATTAAATTATTAACGTCGTTTTGAATTGTGAGAACGATGATCATTTTGTAGGCTCTCATCGTGGGGAGTTGATTATGCTATCATTGAAGTCATGGTCAATAACCTGAAGCAATTATAAGGGAAATCATGACCTTGTATGCGTGAATTATGAGATAACGAGTTAAAATCCTATGATTGTGTAATCGTTGTCTGAGTTCGTTGAAAATTTATAACGAGCTATATTATGTCGTTGTTATGAGCTGGTAAATATCTTACTTTGAACCGATCATATGAGACGCATGATGACCTACGCCATATCGACGTATTATGAGCGGCCAGCAGTTCGTAATATATAGCTACTTTATTGAGTTCAAAGTCTGTCCAAGACCCGATGTGGTTCTAAACTTGTCAGGACCGTTTTACTTAGAAGACTCGATCTGTGTCTTTAAGTGTCAAGTGTATAAGGTTGAATGTCATAACCACGTCATCTATCATTTGTGGTCTTCGTATACTTGCATATGTATTCTCATGGCCTTTAGTGAACGTAAATGGAAAACATCCATGCATAATTGAAGTTGAGTTTTAAAAGTAGCCCATTATATTATGATGATAAAGTGAACATATAATTCCATACTTGTACTCAAAAGAATAACGTCAGGCATCCTATCATGAAATGTTGTTTACCTCCAATCATTTATAATATATTCCGGATAATTATTCGGTATTCGTAAAGGATATATATCCTCAAACATTACAATATATTCATATGTATTATATACCACACTAATGAATTTGATTAATCAACACCAGCAACACGGTTTGAATGATTAGTGACTTAAAAATATCTACGAATAAATATGAATCACACTATAAAAACACTACCTAATACGAAATCTAAATTAGTCGGATCGGTGGAAGGAAAAAAGAAAGCAATATTCTCTCCTAATTAAACTCTCGTTTATTTACCATTATTAATTAAACTCTCCACCACTAAATTGTTTAGGCAAATTTTGTAACGCAAACGTTGTATATGAAGATATTAATAAACGAATCCGCATCAAATATATCTCATATCTTTTCCATCTTATTAAAGAAAAAATACAAATAAAAAGATACGATAAAATGACATTGATATACGAAAAATCTCCTGATTAATTAATCTTTCTCTTTCGCCTTCTCTTTCTCCTCGTCGTCTTTATTGCCGCTGCCGCCGCCGCCCCGCCAGAGGTCGGAAAAAGTAGGGAGCTTGATTTCGCCTTTACTAGAAAGAGGGATGGTGAAATTACCAATAACAGGAAGATCGACAATGAAACCCAAATCCAATTCATAATCAATGTCCCAATCTGCTGCTATGTCTTTAGCCAAGCTTACCAATACACTGTGCTTCACCTTCACCGGAACTTCCATGTTCGTCGTGTCATGAGCTTTCAATGATCCGGGATCCGGTATTGTTCCTGTTGCAATCTCCCTAATCCATTCATATCCAGTAGCAAAAAAAAAAAAAGATAATTGGCCGTGGCAATAATGTTACTGTCACAACGAGCGAAATAACGTATTTTTAGATGATTGTTCGAGAGGTATGGCTTATTGACTATTATGTGGAACCACCAGAATCAAGAATGCAGCACTGTGTTGCTGTACCCCACATATTTGCGAAAACATAAATCACATTACACACGATAGCAAAATAATCACGAACGCTCGGCTCGTGAAACGTTTAATTATTATTCAACCGAACTCAAGTCAAACTCGAGATGTTCATCAAAGTTAACTTTTCAATCTCATGCACTATAAAACTTTGATTCGATATGTTCACGAGTTTATTGAAAGTGTTATACTACAAAAATGTTTCTTGACAAGCCAAACTTGGGATTTTAAAACTACACCTTTTTTTTTTTTGAGTCGCTCTAGTTTGAGTTTGAAAGTGCTTAAAATTTGTCAAACATAATTGAGCCGGACTCGATCATAATTAATATTTAAACGAGTCGATCTCAAGTAATTTTTCCTCCACACTCAAGTGAACTCTAACCTAGTCCAAGTATGATAATTCTAAAATGGTTACTCGACTCGACTAATAAATATACGATTCCTCTCGAATCAATTACGTACTACCACTAGTGCTAACACCGCATGATGTCTTACTATCACTACGAAAAACGGTTAAACCCTAACCGTGATGGCCCCCTCGTCCCCGATCCCACAGGAATGTGAGGAGAAGGTTAATCGAGTGTAACCTGAGTTAGAGTCGAAGGGGCCGCCTTTAAGACCACCGCACCGAAGTTTTTATCATCGGAAATCAACCCCTTTATGGGAATCGAACCTCTGACCTCCAGCTTATAATCTGGGCTGTCATTACAACACCCCAACTCCTCACCACTAGGCCATATCCACGGGATTTACTATCACTACGATACACTATGGACTAAGGAGGGCAGCAATACACTGTTAGTAGACAGTGACGGACCTACCTACAACAAAAGAGGGCAATTGCCCCATTGATCCAAAAATTATAGTAAATATGCATTTTGTCTGCCCTTTAATTTTGTGATTTGCTTCATTAAAATGTTTATTGTCCCTTTCACGGAGGCCCTGCATCCGCCCGCCGCTGCCCCTAGAACGTTTAGAACGTTTTGCTACGCATTAAGATGATTGCTATAGCATGAAATGAAATTAAAGTGATTCCTGGCTAATCCATTTTTTTTTCCCTTACAGATTATACATTTCTGGAATTCATTGCTTTCTGGATGCATCTGTAAACTCCAATCATAAGTGACAATTAAATCGAATCGCTCAAAACAAAAGACACCAATTCAATCAATGCAGTACCATAATTTGCTCATTATTCTTAAATCTTAAGCGATCATCATATTGAATTCAAAGTATTTCACTGCATGGAACGAGATTGATCAATCGGCCAATCATAAGCATTGAATCAGATCGACATATATTAATATATATATATATACGTACCTTCCGGAGCTTTTGAGAACGTAAGAGATCTCGCAGATCGGAATGGAGACGCCGTAAGGATTCTTAATAACAACGGCGGCGTTGTAAGTGATACACTCACGGCTTATGCCTTTGAGATCCACGTCGGTGACTGTGCCTTCCGGCGTCGGCATATTAGCGACCTTCTCGGCGATGTAATTCTTTGCTTTATCGATCAAATCCATGGTGTAGTTTTCGTAAACGGCCTACTATTTTCTGCAAATATATACACAAAATTTCACCTGTTCACGTTTTATGCTTGTTGTCACAAAACTACCCTTTATGCATGTTGTTACAATATTATCCTTTAGATAGTACTAGATCCAGAAAATTATACCATGCCGGTACTATCTAAAAGATAATACGAGGTATATAACTCTATATCAAAAAAATCATGCAAATTTAATAATATATAGGGTAAAAAAACCTCTGGAGGCTGCCACGTACACCCGGTCCGGGTAGGGCGATAGGCTGGATATGCCCTTGTGGTAGGCCTAATATGCGGCATATGTTCACGATGGGAAGTGGATTCCCCCTTCCCCCATTCCTACATACAATAAAAAATAGAGGTATATAACTCTATATAAAAAAAAATCATTCAAATTTATAATACGGAGGCTGCCACGTACACCCGATCGGGTAAAAAATTACATTAATATATATACAAAACATATCGTTTGTCCCTCTTAAATTTTTTATTTAATTTTAAAAAATTTATTACCCCCTTTACCCGAGATTCTACGTCCGTCTCTCGTAATGCCCCTGCTTTTATGTTGATATTATGGTTGAGTTTGGTCGGTCGGGTTTTTACATAGTATAAATCGGGTTAGTTCTAAGAAAAACTAACTCAAACCAAACCAAATGACTATAAAACCCAATGAGATTGGTTCGGGTTGGTTTCCGGTTGGGTTTCGGGTTTTCGTCCACAAGACATTCATCTATTTTCAAAAAAACATGCTATAAAATACACACACATATTATATCTAAATTTGAGTTCCATATTATATATTCATCATACCAATAATTGTTTTAGAAAACACATTTATACAAATAATCGTTAAATAAAACACATTTTAGGAAGGAAAAAGTATATATATATATATATATATATATATATATATATATATATATATATATATATATATATATATATATATATATATATATCGGGTCGGATTGGGTCAACCCGAATAAAAAATTTAACTATTTTTTTAATTATATTTCTTCTAACTAATAAACGTGAAATCAAACCAACAAATTTTAAAATTGTCTCATTGACGGTTTTGTTTGAGTTTGGTTTACATTTAATTTCAATATTACAATAAGAAGAAAATGGAAAAATAATTGATGCTGCACTACATACACAACTGCCAGCAATGCAAATACAATTGCCAACACAGACCATTGGCTAATAAAAACATAAAAAATTCAAAACAGAGGCTTCTTTCCATTTAGCAAAGCAAATAAATGATCTAAAACAACACCACCACCATCTCTAAGACCAGAATGCATGTATTCATTTGTTATCCATAGCTTTATGCCTTTTATCTGACCTGCTGTTTCCGTTGCCAGCTTGAAGTTCACATATAAATCATCGTAATACACCGCTGCAGCCACCGGAACCTACATCCACCATAAACAACAGTTGAGAAAACGTCGTTTTTAGAGCATCTGCAATGGATACTGTAAAAACAAGATGAATTCGTATAATAGACATTCAAATCATTCAGATCCATTTGCAAAGGCTGCATATACACTTGTTTTTTTCCCTTTTTCTTGAGAGAAATCGATACAGAATATCAAACTCCCACGTCCCAGCTCAAACCAACACAAAGTTGTCATTACAATATCCCTACTCTTTGACCATTGACCTATACCCCTAGGGGGCAATAAAGCCAATTACTCATTTCATGGATATATCCAACAATAGTCTAACACACTTATATATTACCCGTCTCTATTGCACATAACAATCACATATACGTCATCTGTATCAAACAACAAAACATGTTACGCCTTTTTGTACACATGTCAATCACGCAATGGTATGGTGCAATAGAAACTCTTTCACCTACGGTGATAATGGGATTATGTGGTGACATTGATACAATTGTTTTTCCCTCTATAATATCACCCATGGCTAAAGAACAAACCAAATGATTCTTCTCTATCACTATGCTCGTAAAGAACGATAACAGTACATACCGTGTTTCTGTTCAGAGCAGCAACATCGTATAATCGTGGCCAATCCGTTTTTTCCGCCAATAGCATAGCAGCATCTTTAAATGGCTTCAATGCTTGAATTTCATCAAACATCCATGGAAATATCATCTGTATTTTATCATATCAGGTGAAGAGCAATGGGAAAAGTTGGTTACAGGAATCGACACATATACGCACCGGATAATTATGACCTGTATCTAGGGTCGAATTCAAAATTTTCAAAAGTTGATTACATGATTTGTATATTCATATCTGTAATATGTGAAATGAAGAATCATGTTGAAAATTGAGTAAATACCATCAGATAATGAATGAAAAATTGTCCAAAATGAAGGAAGCCAGTCCTTGTACTTTCTATATATTCACATATACCTTCCATACAGGTCCATGTCTGTATCCGTATCTGTACTCGTGCAACCTAGAATACAGCTCTACAGTAGCGACTTGCAAATATATCATGAAACTTTGGTCCTTAGGTCCACACGGAGACGGACCCATGGAGGCATACAACCCATTAAGGTAGTGGTAATACGTTGCACGGATACATTTGACTTGTACCGTGTCCCCTATCCAATACGTATCGAACACATAGACACAGTCCCAGTATAATGGGTGTCTTTAATGACACCACACCAAATCTACAATCTTTCCCATCACCTAATCTACCGTTTTTTCCTCACACTGACAATCAACATTTTCAGTCAATTCTAGAGTTAAGAATCAACTTATTGACCAGGTGATAGTCGATTCTAGAAATGAGAAACGACTTTCCGGTTGATTTCTAGTGTAGTGTCACGCTTAAAAAAAACACTTTGGTGCCGCTAAAAGTGCCTTATTATCATACCCAAAACAACACATCTTTAACAGGAAGAGAATAGTTGCATGTCTGAAATACCTCGCCGGTGAATAGCACGGGGTGACCTCCATTGGCACATTTAACAGCATCAAAGTCGTTTCCATATTCATCCCTTATTCTTTGAGCAGACCACCGCGATGCAGCACCCTTTAAACCAAAATTTCCGGAAAAAAAAAAAAAAAGAATTAAACCACCGCGATGAAGCATCCTTTAAACCACAAAAAATGAAGTAGACATATTCTTACCTGACAATATATGGACTCATGCAGAAGAGCATATAGAGGGTTTTTGTCAAAATCCAACCAATTTTCATACTGCATGAAAACAGACACATCAATTAGAAAACTAATCCACCTTGATAAAAATTGAGGACAAACCGCCAAAAAATGAATGAAAAGCTAATCTAAAATTAAGAAAAACTGCCAAACATGAAGAAAATCCACTTAAAGTTGCTTCTTTATTTTACAAAAATACACTTATAATTTGATCCTTATATTTTTAGGGATAATTACACTTTTGGTTCCTTATTTTCTTCATTTTCTCAAAACTAGTCCCTACCTTTCATAATGACATTTCCGGTCGCCTCCTAACTACCCATTTTTGTTACACTTTTAGGACAGTAGGACACTTAACGGAAGTATAGCGTATGACGTTTACTCCTACTGCATGTGCCATGTGCCACATTGTTTGGTTGAGAAATAATTTATATACAATGCTTTTGGTTCTTATATTTTATTATTGTTTCTAAAATAGCCCTTATTTATTTTCATAATGACATTTTTTATCCCCTCACTATATATTTTTATTTGAAAGCCAAAACAACTATAAATTTTTGTTACACATTTTGGACACTTAACGGATCCAACGTTGGGTCAATTGTTAAGTGTCCTAAAAGTTTAACAAAAATGTATAGTTGAGGGACTAAAAATGTCATTATAAAAGATACAGGCTAGTTTTGTAAAAATGAAAAATATTAAAATTGGGGACCAAAAGTGAAATTATCCCCGATAGTTATATTACGCACATTTTGGCCTCTTTACTTTCAATATTTACGCATATCCATTCGAACCCATGCCTAATACTTCAATAAAAACCGAAATCCGTATCCGTGCAACTTAGGATTTTACAACATCTACGTCATATCGCAATAAGCATGACTACTTACAGCTTTTAAGAAGTAGGAGCTTAGTCTTTTTTGTGCTCCTGGAACAAGCAATGGATCCCAAGCCCGCTCCAACCTACGATAAAGTACAACGAAAATGTCGAAACAATATATCCAAACGATACACAAGAACGTAGAGTGAATAGCGCAAAAATCCCCGATCTTTAGGTCGAGGTTGTGACCTGCCATTTATCTTTCGTTTTGACATTTTTGCTACCTGTGTTTTAATTTTCTTGCAATTTCCTGTCAATTGGGACAGAAAAGTCACGTTTGAACATCACATTCGTAAGGATTATACGGAATTAGAGGAGATTTTGTTTGGGGTAATTTTTTCAGGAGAAATATACGGCGGGATAAAAGGGAAGGGATTAAATGAGATAATTTTTTTTTACTGAAAAAATAAGAGGATTAAATGAGTGATAAAGTTGATGCGATGAAGGAGCGTGAAATCCTTATGAGCGTGATGTTCAAGCAAGACTTTTCCGTCCCAATCGACAGGAAATTGACGAAAATGTGAAAACTGCAAAAAAAAATAAAAAAATTAACAACATAAGTGGCAAATATGCCAAAACGAAAGATAAATAACTGGTCACAACCTTGACCAAAAGATCGGGGTGTTTTGCGCTATTCACTCAAAATACGTATATAACCATTTTACTCACAAATAGTGCAAGCGTTCAAAGCCAGAACTTGATCCAAGACCACTAAGCCCAAGTAGTTGCAATCCCCTCGGTGTTAACTTGCCGCCAGATGGCAAAGGCACCTAATTCAACACATATGCACAGTAAATACTAGGTTGCATGGGTACAAATACGCGGATACAAGATACACGGATGTATAGAAGAATATATATAGGATACGAGTACGGATTAGCTGTACGTAAATATGAAAAGTGTAGGAACCAAATTGCACATAACAAAACTATAATGATCAAATTATGAAGGGATAAAGACATTTTGAATCCATTTTGTTTCACCGTTTTTTTCATTTCTATCTCTTATGTTATATTTTGCAAATTTTCCCGAGCCGTGTATCCTAAGTATATGCATCTGATACGAAACAGATACAAAACACGCTATCAAACATAAATATACATGCATCATAGCTCAACATACACATGCACTAACAAAAGACCAAACAAGAAGAAAAGAAGTGTAAACCCCCTCCCCCCTCAAATTATCCATAAGAGAAAAGAGCCATATTCGAATTTTCTTACCCCGCCTCCTTCAGACTCAGCCAAGTATGCTATGATATCACTAAGAACATCAACAATGTCCAGAGGAAAGCGGTAAAAGTACTTTTCGTTTTGTAGTAGAGTCTGCTCAAAACATGCTCGGTACACAGAGTCTGCGGTGCAACCCTCTTTAATTGGAGGAATTCCGCCAGTTAAGAGGACTTGTTTGAGGCCTTCTGGGGCAAAGCTCAAGTAAGTAACTGCACAAAATCCTCCATAACTCTGCAGAGAAAGGACCAAACATCAAGATCTGTCTCGTCCTATAAGTGACATCGGAGCGTATCGAGAAACATGCAGAAAAACGAAAAAAGATGAGCAATCAAACAGATAATTCAGATTATGCTCTAAAAGGGTAGATATTTATTTCGTATTATTCAAGTCTGAGAAAGTTAATGCTACAAGCCCCGGGATTCTATACTTTTTACCAAAGATAGAAAATTACGAAATAATTACAAGAATAAATCACTTGAAGTAGAAATCTTATTTAACAGACAGATCTGTAATCAGATATTTATTCAATGTGGGAATTAAAATACAAACAAACGTGTTGAAATATTCAGGGTGTGATGGAAGGGAAAACGCCTACAACGTACTCCACGTCGTCGGCGTCGAAAAGAGCTTTCCGGATTGGAGTCACAAGCGTAGAACGGAAAACCAAGTACAAAATTATGGCCAAAATACTACACCAAGTCAAAACAGTCTCTCTCTAAACAGTCTCTCTCTCTCTTAACTATAGACAATCACAATTAATGTCGAGTCAAACAGCTCGACATCAGACTCCCACACATCAATAAGCTTCAAGTATAACCCATCAAAAATCAGCAATCACAATACTTAAGTCTTACTCCTGAGGGGGGGAAAGGAGGTTGGGTTGTCTATCACATCTTTTCTGTATTTTCACCATACACTACACATATACAATGTGTAGTGCATAATATCACCAGAAAAATTATGTTACAGTAAGCAAAACTCATGAAAAACAGTTTTGGCTGTGAAAATGGTATGCAAAAGAAACAGCAAAAAAAACCTGTCCTAATACAGTCCAAGGGCCACCACCAGGAACAACACATTTTCGTATATGCTCGGCATCGCGCACAATATTGTCAGCTCGAAAATGTTGAAGATAACTGCTTAATTCTTTAGCTGACCTAAACTGAGACATAGCTGATGTAGTCAATGCTGTTGATGAACCTGTCCCTCGCTGCTTTGTAGGAGCACTTGTATTAGTTCTTCTTAACAGACTCGAACATCACATTTTATCTATTTTACAAGATCTCGATCCATAGAGAAATGCAGCAGCATATCTACAACACATAGTTTGAATAGAGTACATGTATTTTGTGTACTACATTTAGTGCAAAAATCTAGAGATTCTGTTGCGGATGGTTTTAAGTGAATCCCAATTATTTGGATATATGTATTACGGATTTGACTTGTTTTACGGTATTTAATCCAAGTGATCTAAACCATCAGCTGCGAACAAGATGCATAACCATTTGATTCGGGGGCATTTATTTGCACCACCACGTTTTTACCGATGCACCACACCGAATCGACCTACGGAAAGTCGAATCTTAAGTCAAGAATCGAATTTCCGTAGGTCGATTGCGAGGATCAACATTTTCAAAGTCGGTTCTTGCATCAACAATCAACTTTCCGGAAATCAATCGTGAGGATCAACTTTTTCAAAGTCGATTCTTGACTCAAAATTAATCGATTTTTCGAAGGTCAAATTCGGTGTGGTGCACGAGTAGTGTAGTGCAGCGGTAAAGTGACTATGATGCAAATAAAGACTCTGTTTTCTTCCTACGAGTTATAATGCTTAAACTGAAAAAAACAGGGAGTTTGTAAAGGCACCACATCAAAACTACTTTCAGGGCACCACACCGACATTCAAACTCTACAAAGTCGAACCTAGCACGGAGCGTGGAGCCCCGGTAGATCAGCTATGGTGTCTTTAACACGCGTCCATAATAAAAATACGAGCTTGACGTGCCTGATCCATTAAGATTACGCGATACTCCTCGCATGCTTTTCCGATCCATCCACTAGATTCAGTTGGTCGTGGACATTCAAAACCTGGCCCTCCTTGTAAGTATAGTAGGTACGGCAAAGATTGTTCTTCCTTCCCAACTGCAATGAAGTAGTATGATTCTTTGTAACAAAAGCAAATTAACAGGAAAAGAAAAACTTAGCTAATCAAAAGGATATTGAAAATTATTCTTCTATAAAACCTCAATACAAGACAATGCTGGGGATGAACGCATGTAGCATAGTCTTTATCTGCATCCGTCTGAATTTACGATAACTGCACTACACGTGCAACACACCCGAATCGATCTTTTGAAAGTCGATTATTAAGAATCAAAATTCCGAACGTCGACGAGTCAAGAATCAATGTCTGAACGTCCGAAGGTGAGGATCTACGTTATGAAGTGGATTTTTGATTCAAGAATCGACTTTTTCCACTGTGGTGCAAGTAAAGGCTCCTTAAAATATGGTGCATCGGTAACAGGTGGTGTGAGTAAAGGGTTAAAGGCTACCTAAAATGTGGTGTACCACACTACATGTGCACCACACCCGAACCGACCTTTTGAAAATGTGGATTCTTGGTTCAATAATCGACTTTACAAAGGTCTGAAGGTGAGTATTGACGTTCTAAAAGTCGATTTTTGACTCAAAATTGACTTCTTCAAAAGGTCGATTCAGTGTGGTTGCATGTCGATGTGGTGCGCCGGTAAAACCAATTGGTGTAAATAAAGGCTCCCTAAAATGTGGTGCATGGTAAACGTTGTGAACCACACGACGTGTGCATCACGTGACCGGATCACCAGCTTTTGTATCCCACCTTCTCCCCTACTTTGGGGACATGGCGTGATCATGGCCGCCCAAAAATTGTGTTTTCTCTCTCCCCGATTGGAACGGGCGGACATGATTTCGCCACGTCGCCCAAAGCTGGGTGGAAGCCGGGATACAAAAACCGAGGATCCGGACTCGTGCATCACACCCTAATCGATTCTGTGAAAGTTAGATTCTTGAGTCAAAAATCGACTTTCCGGTCATCGGAAAGTCTAATATTGCCTCACCGACCTTCGTATGACTCAAGAATTTCTCAAAAGATCAAGTCTGTGATACATGGTAAATGTGTTACACCTGTAAATATCCATTTTTGCTCAAAAAGGATGCTCAACGTGAATGCAGAATAGAAAAAACACAGTTCAATTGGAACTTTAAGCATTTAATGCAACAGAAATTTACTTTCAAATATGATATTAGACCGTAAAATTGAACACACGAAAAAAAAAAGTACAAGAAAAGGATAAGAAGATGAACAAAATTGAGAATACCAGCAACGACTTCACGAGCAAAAATAGAGATACTAGGAGCAGAAGTAGATCTATCAGAGTAATCGAGCGGGACATAGAAGCGGTGATCACGAAGCCGGAGCTCCGGTACTGAGTACCAATTCCCCTGGAGGTGACTTGGCGATCCAGTAGCAGCAGCACCACCACCACCAACTTTGACTTTAGTTCCGTCCATAGCTGTAACGAAAGAGATTGAACGGCGAAAGAACGGGATGAAAACTGTTGTTGTATCGAAATTCTTAAGTGAAGATGGCGGAATGAAGGGGCGAAAAGGTGGAAATATATGGCGGCAATGGCTACCGGAAAATGGCGCTATCAATAACTCCCGATACCCAAGTGACACCATAACAACTAGTAGCAGTGTCTGCGGGCTGAACCCGGTTCATTTGATTTATTTATTTATTATTAATATCATTTTTGTTTTGTTCAACTAATCATATTTTATATGTACATTTTGTTTCCTACATTCATGAATTTCCAATATTTTCTATCGTTCTGCAATATATTTGGTAAAATATTAAAATACAACCGTTGTAGGAAGGTTATATCAAGTGGCATACATTACAACCATTCATTCAAACATCTCACATACGATAAAAGTGTATTATGTGAAATAGAGTAAAAATGAGAGACTCTAATGTATACCACTTGGTATAACCTTCCTACAACCGTTGCACAATAAAATCTCTCATATATTTGACACATTCAGAGGATTATGCGTACTTGGGGCATCCGACAAGGTGACCGCTATCGCCTTTTTTTTTATCGTATGTGCAGAGGGGTTTACGGCACCGTTAGATGATTATGTGCGCAAGGATGCTCTACGGGGTATTAGATTTGGGAGAGAGGCCGAGATCACTGTCTCCCTCTTCTTTTTGCGGATTATTGCATGGTTTTCTTCGAGTTGTTGGACGGGGTGGCAGAGACATTCGTGGATTTGTTTGCTAGGTATGGGGCTCTTTCGGGACATGCCATCAATTTTCATAAATCTAATTTGTACTTCTCGGAGGCAATTCCTTTAGAACAGCGGGAAGCGGTTTCTGATACACTTCAGATTCCATTGGGCAATGGGTCCGGCAAGTATATGGGGTTGCCTTTTGTGATTGGTCGAAACAAGCGCCAGGCGTTTGAGTTCTAAGAGATTGGTTATGCAAGAAGGTGGCGGGCTGGAAGGATAAACTGCTTTCTCCGGCTGGAAACGAGGTTTTCATTAAATCGGCCCTGCAGGCCATTCCCACATTCATTATGCACTGCTTCAAGATTCCCACTACTTTGATTCGGGAACCGGAAAAGGTGATCATGGGTTTTTTTTGGGGTGACACGGAGTCGAGACGGCGGATTCACTGGAAGAGTTGGGAGGCATGTTGTCTACCGAAGAATCTGGGTGGCTTGAGCTTCGGGGATTTAGAATGCTTTAATTTAGCTTTGTTGGTCAAACAATCATGGCGGATCATGTCCACTCCGGGGTCAGCTGGCGGCCCGGGTACTTCATGCAAAATACTTTGAGGAGGGCACAATCTTGTCGACTATATTGGGCTCCGGACGTCGTTTATGTGGCGTAGTATTCTAGAGGGCAGATATCTATTGTTCAGTGGGATGCGATGGAGAGTGAGGGATGGGGAGTCCGTCTTTGTGTTTCATGATGCGTGGACGGAACGGCGGCCGTCCTTTCGTATACCTTATACAGGTCACCCACTCCCGACCGACGCCAATGTTTCATCTTTATTTTTCCCGCATACGCGTACTTGAGATGCCTCTCGAATCCGAGATCTATTCCACCCATGGGAGTCAAATGCTATTCTAGCCACTTCTATTGCCTCAGGGATCCATCCGGATCGGCGGATTTGGGATTATGACTGTACGGGTACCTACACGGTTAAGTCTGGGTACTTCCTGGCACTCTCGCTTTACCGGCCATCACTGGTGGCTGGGCCGGGGACTTCAGGCGGGACATATCGGGTCTGGAGGCGATGTTGGCAGCTCCCGGTCCAACCTCGTATTCATCATTTTCTATGGAGGTGCCTTCATGACCGATTGGCAATCGGCCAGGGCATTATGCGACGCAATTTTGGGACAGGTACATGCTTGGCATGTGGGGAGACAATGGAGACCCTACGGCATGTCTTGTTTGAGTGTGAGATAGCGGACATGATTTGACGGGCCTCCCTTTCTATGAAGTTTTGGAGTATCTCCGCGCATCCTCCTTTGTAGATTTCTTTATGCGCCTCCTTAGGGAGCGGGGGATACCAGATATAGTGCGAGTTGTGGGGCTGATGGGGGGAATATGGAAAGCGCGTTGTTCAGCGGTGTTTGACGGTCAGGCAGTCTATGTCTTGGTGGTATGTGCACGTTTTTTGGTAGCGACAACTGAGTATACTGAGGCCCTGGCGGCCTATCGGGTGCAGGGGGGGCCCCAACATTTGGCGGATTCTTGGGCTCGCCCGCCACATGGGGTAGTAAAGTGTAATGTTGATGCTTCTATGAGAGAGGATCAAGTAGGTATTGGGCTGGTTTTTCGAGATCCTGCAGGGGTAGTCTTGCATGCCATAGGCTATCCTTTTACGGGGGAGGTCGGTCGGAGTATATGGAGCTACGAGGCATTTACTTGGCACCGGCAGAGGCGCAGCGATTACATTTTCAGCGGGTGGAGGTGGAAAGCAACTGTCTGCCTTGTGTGCAGCGGCTTCGACAGCCTGTGGAGGACATCACTGCTCAGGACTGTCGTCTTCCGAGGGATTTCTTAGCTCTGCTCTCTAGTTTTGATTTCATTTCTTTCTCTTTTGTTCGCTGCACTGACAATGTCCTTGCGCACATTCTTGGGCGTCATGCTTTGTCTTTACTTGATTTGACTTCCTGGGGCGGTTTGCACCTGAAAATGTTTTAGCCGCGTGTTTTGCGGACGTTAATTAATAAAATCCTTTGGTCAAAAAAATAATATATATATAACTCATTAAATATAAGTCTAGTCAAGTATTATACGAGTTGAACTCGATACTGTCTAACTTTATAAAAATTAATTGAATTTTATAAACATTATCGTGTTTATAAGTTGAGTCGAATTATATATGTATTAACCGAACGAGTTCGATTTTACCATTTTATAACATGATCCAGCTTGAGCCTGGTTTCTTTAATCAAATTAAGCTCAAATCCAAAAAGATATCGATTTGATTTGGCGCCGGAGCGCGCTTGTAGTTTTCTCGTTTGAATTTCCATTTTGAATTCCGGCTACGCGTCCTTTGGATCCTTCACCCACTTAGAAGTGGATTCGAATCACTTACACAAGGATTTTCAGTCATTTGCTCTAACCAGCTGAGCTACTTGTACCACTTTCCTAAAGTATGTATTCTTCATCGAATAGCGTCCTTCCTTAGCGTAAGGGAAAACCCTTTACTAAGATACTAAGAAAAAGAAATATAAATGCTAGTCATCCATCTATCTCTCCCCTATTAGGGTCAGCTCCTTTACCTTTAAGAGATATGTTAAATAAAGCAAGTTCTATCGAGTCTACTATAGGTATAGTAAGGAAAATTAGATTTTAGGATAAAATAGTATTTTAGTTTCAAAATAATTCCTAACTTATATGGACAATAATAGAAGCGGTGGGTCCCAAGATTTACTAAAAATAAAAAGTTGATGCTCTCGAAATGGCGACCTAGTGGTAAACTATCAAGATTTTGTCTTAGATAAACTTTAATGTTTATAATATGACAAGATTTATTACTTATGCATAATATGGTTTCCTTTGGTTTAATTTTCCTTGTTAATTTGATGTAGTTCTTTTTTATAAAAAAAAAAACCTATCTACGTCCCTAAATGTAAGTGGATTTAGAATTATCATATACATTAATAAAGTGATTAATTTTTTTTTGAAACACAATGATTAATTTTTTTTGAAACACAGTGATTAAATATATTATACTATAATGTTTGGTTCTAAAAAAAGACTATAGTGTTTGATATACAATTTGATTATCATTAATTGTAATAATTATGATATTAAAAAAGTTGACCGAATATATACAAATTAATAGTAAGATAAGAAAAAATTTATATTTATTACTATTCTAGTAATGTAAGGTCGACTTACATTAATAATAATAATAATAGGTTATAAAAAAAACTATAAAAAAAAATTATGCAAGAGCTCTTATATATATATCATCTACAGTTAAATTAATGTTGTAAATAAGTTTATTTAAATTAGGCACATACAATGTTGGAAGAAATGTTATTGTGCATAAGTAATGAATTGTGTCATGATATACATATCGTTTATAAATTGGATGGCAAAAAGTCTTGTATTTTACCACAAGGTCGTCGGTTTAAAATATTCCGGTGCCCAGTCAGCAATATCCGGCGGATAGGACTAAAATCCAAAAAAAATCCAACTTAGAGGACTATTCACAATCCATGTAGGATCCGACGTGGCTGCCACGTCATCAATTTTAAAATATTCCGGTCAAAAAAAATCCAACTTAGAGGACTATTCACAATCCATGTAGGATCCGACGTGGCAGCCACGTCATCAATTTTAAAATATTCACGTGTCCAATTGCAAAATCCGATAAAATAAAAAAAAATCCAACTTATCTATTTTCCTCACCGGAATAGGAGTGTAAAATCCAAAATACCAACTTAGAGGACTAAAATTCTAATTTTCCTAAGGAAGAGGGACGTTTAGCGCATATACTTTCAAAATAATTCCTCTATCATAATAGAAGCAAGACAAGCTCTATTTCACGTTGTATCTATCTATGGGGTATTACTAATCTCCTGCGTAGACGAGACACAAAACGTCCGAAATGAAGCTCGTAACAGCAAATACCAAAAGTACCCTCTCCTTCCTCAAAACCCATAAAACCCTCTCCACCGCCGTTCTCCGCCGCCTCACCACCGTACCGGAACAAGACACTCCTCCTCCCTCTCTCCATCCAGAACCAGCTACTACCTCCACATCCGCCACTAAAATCCCTACTAGCCGTATAGTTTCCCTCCTCCGGACAACCAATGCAGATGAATGGCCCACCAATACAGATCTCCGGGAGATTCTCTCATCCTCTCGGAACTCTCTCCTTCCTCTCTACTCAGAATCGCACGTAAATTGGGCTCCTATGAGAAATCTCTACAGTTCTTTAATTTCATCAAAGACAACCATGCTTTTACCTCTTTGTCAAATTGCTTGCCGGTGGATTCTTCTTCTTTATCATTAATATTTCAAGCAGTGATCGAGCACGCGTGCTGCAACGAGGGACCTGAGACGCTGATTAAGCTTAGAAACCTGTTTAAGCTCGCCAGGGAGCAAAAAGTGCCGCTTTCTACCAATTCTGCTGTCCGTTTGATGAAACGCTTTAAACAAGCTGAAAGGCATGATGAATGTATTGCCGTGTTTAATGAACTTGACCCGACTCATCGAAACAGTCTTATAGGTAATCTGATGTTGCAATCGCTGCTAAAAGCAGGGCAGGTGGATAATGCACTAAAAGTGCTCGACGAAATGTTCAAATCAGAATCAATCTGTTTTCCGAATATGATTACAATGGATATTGTTCTTTCAGCTTGCTTGGCGAGAAACCGGAGCGGGAGGAGAGTGACTTTAGAGGAAATGTTGGGGATTGTTAGTAGGTTTATGGAGAACAAAATATTTCCCGACGCCATTTGGCTTACGCAGTTAGTGACCACGTTTTGTTGGCGTGGAAGCAGTGTTGATGCTTGGGGTCTTTTACATGAAGTAATGAGGTTAGGTGGGCGGGTAGAAACAGCTTCTTGCAATGCACTTTTAACTTGTTTGGGTAAAGAGAATGATTATAAAAGAATGAAATTGCTTATGAAGGAGATGAAGGAGAAAGATATTAAGCCTAATGTGGTGACATTTGGAATACTGATAAACTATTTGTGCAAGAATCGTAGAATAGACGATGCAATGGAGGTGTTTCGTAATATGAGGGGTGGAAAAGAGGGGGATGAAATTCCCCTAAAGCCCGATGTTGTGATTTTCAACACATTGATTGATGGATTATGCAAGGTTGGGAGGCAAAGAGAAGGTATGAAGTTGATGGAAAACATGAAAGAAAACACAGGATGCATGCCAAATACCGTTACGTATAATAGCTTAATTGATGGTTTCTGCAAATCAGGGGAGATTGATAGCGCGTTTGAGCTTTTTAACCGGATGAGTAAAGACGGTATTGAACCAAACGTCGTTACCATGAACACTATACTGAATGGCATGTGCAGATGTGGGCAAGTAAGTAGGGCCATGGATTTTTCCTCTGAGATGCAGACTAAAGGCTTGCAAGGTAATGCTGTTACGTACACTATATTGATCACAGCTTTTTGCAATGCTGACAATACAGATAAGGCAATGAAATTATTTCACCAGTTGCTCGAAAGTGGCATCCGTGTGGATGCGGTTGTATGCTATAGCTTGATAACCGGCCTTAGCCGAGCAGAAAAAATGGATGATGCTAGCTATGTAGTTTCAAAAATGAAGGAAGCCGGTTTCTGCTTAGATACAATCAGCTATAACTGTTTAATTAGTGGGTTTTTCAGGAGAAACATGTTCGACAAAGCAGTGGAACTCTTTGAAGAAATGAAGGAACCGGATCGTGTAACCTACAACACTATAATATCATACTTTTGCTCTAAAGGAGACATGGAACAAGCATGTTCAGCTATTAAAATGATGCGAAAAGATGGGATAATTCCAAACGTTGTAACGTATGGAGCATTAATTGATGCTTATTGTAATAAACTAGGAGATATCGATGAAGCTATGAAAATGTTCCAAGATATGAGTTGCGTGTCTGAAGTGGCAGCTAACACTGTAATATACAATATCTTGATTGGTTCTTTGTGCAAGATTGATAGGATTGAAGATGCGGTTTCGTTGTTGGATGGTATGAAGAGTAAAGGGGTTAGACCGAATACAGTGACATATAATGCATTGTTGAAAGGTCTGCAAGAAAAGGGTTGGTACGAAAGGGCATGTGAAATCATGAACCAAATGACTGAAGATGGTTGTAATCCTGATTCTGGTACTATGAAGATTCTTACGGAATGGTTTTCTGAAATCGGGCGTATGGAACAAGTGCGTAGTTTTCTTGAAGGACACGAAGTTTCTGTTGTTGCAACCACCGCGTAGTTAATATGCTACTACCTGTGTACCTGCAAGTTTTTCTTGGGTGAGTATAACTCGCCTCAATTCATAAATATTCGCTTTATTGGGTTATTTCTCAGTTCTCACCCAAATTTATATTACAGAAATGCAATGCAGTAAATATGCCGTCGGCCAAAACAATCAAAATAAAGATACTTTCTGTAACATTTTCTTTTTTATAGAAGATACTATTTTGTATGTAATTACATACAAATATATATATTTATTTATTTAATTGACAGAATAATATGTCGGCATTGTCTTCTACTTAGTTTGATACAAGATATATATATATATATTTTTTTTAAAGCCTTCGGTATCCAAAACCGTCCAACTAATCTGGAGTTCGGTTCGGGTCGTGTCTGTAGAGAGCTGACCAAGAGCTCTCTTTCGGCATATAGCAATTGAATTTTTCTTAATTGACTTTTTTTATTTTTGTATAATACTTTTTTTTGGGGGGAGGGTTGGCCAAAATATACATCAAGTTTTTAAAAAAGTCCTAATTTGTTTGGGATAGACTGGGCGACAGCTCAAAAAAAAAAAAAAAATAAAACATCCACAAATGGGCATGTCTTTACACACTAATCCAAATAAGTATATAGACAAAGTGGTGGGATATATAGAGTGAAGTGAGAAAATGTTGACAATCGGACAAATGTAAAGTTTCAAACGTTTTAATTTTATTTGAATTAATTAGATGTAGTGTTTGATAGACGTTGATAAGTAGGGACGAGCTTCATAAACTGTATACGAGACTCGGTGTTGGACAAATTACAACTTTAACAAGTCTCATTATGCAGGCATTAGGAGGAGAGGTTAATCGTTTAATATAATGGATGAAATAATAGTAAAGCATACAGGAGGAGACGAATAACAACTTTAGGAAGACACAGACGTTGACTCGAACGCATATAGGTAAAGCATGGTTTTAGCTCTGATATCATGATAAAAAAAAAAAGGGTTGAAAAAAAGATGATGGGCATCAATGTGGTGAGTGAAAAATAACAAATGTTTAATGCGATATGAATAACAACTTTAGCGAGCCTCGTCACGTTGCCGGAATGAAAATTGACATAATGTGGGCTTGACTTTGATAGCATGGCTCAATAACATATATGATGAGAATTTTTTTTTTTTGAGGGGTATACGATGAGAATTTTTAATCCTCAAAACATTTTTTTTTTTAAATTTTTTTTATATTTAAAGGGGTTATGAGGTGAATTAAAAGTATATTTCTTATTTTATTTTTAAAAATGAAGACAAAAAATAGGGGTTATCCCTATTTATTTTTAGGGATATGAACAAAATAATACTAATGTGAATATTTAATTATTAAAAATTATAGTATATTTCTTAAAATAATAAATATTTAATGTGTATAAATAGGGTTGTGATATGTATTATTTAATATTATTTGTTGCTAACCTTATATTTGTTTTTCTTATAGGTTAAAGGTTGTGAAGGACATGTTTTAATCTAAAATGGTTGAGTAGACAAACACAAAACACGTACAAAAATATAACAACGCACGTAAGAATCGTCCTTCACAACTATTTTAGATTAAAACATGTCCTTATGGACTCTGACCCATTTCTTATTTCTCACCGTCCTAAGACAAACAAATACGAGGTTTAACAAATCTTAACGACGGCCAAATTGATTAGATTTTTTTTAGGGGTAATGAGAGAGAAGTACACCAACATTTCATCAATTAAGCAGATGACAGGTTTTTGAAACTTTTGCATAAATGACAAAACTATATTTTATTTTTATTTTTCTAGCGTCATTTTCCCAACAAAAAAAAAAACCAACACACATTCTCTCTCATCTATCTTTTTTAAACACTCATATCTTTCAATCTACAACTCCGAATTTGAAAATTCTATCACCAAATTTTTTATTTTTTCATTCTTTTATTTTGAGACCACATTCAACATATTCCGAGGTTGTTTCAGAAAATCCGCTGTCGAAATTCACTATTGTTCGATATTCACCGTCAATATTCACTGATTTTCAGGATTCACTAGGGAGATTCACTGAGTGAATTTCGACAATGAATCTCACGAAAAACGATGTAATTATATCGAACCAAGTCTCAAAACGAAGAGCATCAAAAAATAAAAAATTCAGTAAATTTTTTATCGCGTTTGAATATCTAAATTAAAAGATATGAGCGTTTGAAAATAGTGGAGGAAAGAGAAAAAAAATTGGAGCAGGTAGACGCATCGATTTTTTTTTATATTTTTTTATTATTATATTTTTTGGGTTTTGTCCTTCTGGCTATAAAAAATATAAAAGTTGTCATTCTTCCTATAAAAAATGGTGTGGCTATCCTGTTACTCAAAAAATTCAAAAAACTATCATTATCCCTAATTCTTCATTTTTTTTAATTTATTATGAATTTCATACAAACACTTTAAATCTTTTGAGTCAACAAGATATTACTAACCATAATTTCAAGTTCCACTGCTTCTGTTCGATTGAACTGCCACCTTGGACCGAAGGAAATGATTGTCGTATATTGAGAGACGATTGTAAGAACGTGTACACAAATTCAGCGCAAATTCGTCTTAAGAATCAATCACTGGCGGATTCGGGAATTTATTCCAGTGGTGTCACCGGAGTCTAAAACTACATCTTTTATCCAAAAAAAAATTCCAGTGGGGTCACCGGAGTGTAAAACATCGTTTTTTTCGATAAAACAATACTTTTTAACAACAAAACTACATAGTTTTAATACTAAAAAAATTATTTTTTTTTTAAAAATCCCTGGGGCATGTGGATCCGCCCCTGGAATCAATGCTACAATCGTCTCAATTCATAGGTTTTCGCATTTACTCATTTCAGTTTTGTCATTTTTAATTCAAGCAACACTAGTGTCTTTGGTGATTTTCAAATATGCTCCGATACTGAATCAAATTCCTGAATTCACCACTGCTCTAAAATGCAGAACAAGGAGACAACAAATTATTATTTTTGACTGAGATATGTTTATAACAATAACAATGCAATATAAATTATTGTATTCAAAAGGTATCAAACTTTAGGATCTTTTTGTATAATATATACGTCATTACATATTCCCATAGAATTGTGATGGTAAAGCTTAGCAATATAATCCCACCAACAAGTAAGGAATCAACCTTTTTTTTTTTTTTTTTTTTTTTTTTTTCATTACCTTTGCTTTTCGCTCTACAAACATCAAATATAAAGAGCATAACTTACATCATTTCTCCCTACCAAACAATAAAAATAAAAAAAAAAATTCCAAACAACTTGTACTATTATGAGATTCTTCCAATACCAAAACACACACACACACAAAAAATTCAAAATAAATGAAAGCATCTAATGTTCCTCTAATTTTGTATCCATTCAGTACAAGTTTGTTGCTAAATGACTCCCGAGAATCGTTTTTTTTTCTTTAACGACATTACACTAAATCTGTTATTGTGACAACATAGTGATAATTGATTTTCTTATAATTCATTCTCAACTCTAGAATCGATTTTCCGACGGATTATTGACCAATCAGCCGACTTTCTGACAATTGATTGTTCGATCGATTGAAAGTCTTGTCAATTGAAGAACCGTTTTTTCGCCTTGAATGACACCAGAACAAATCCAGTCGTTGTGACTTCATAGTGATAATCGATCTTCTCATAATTCATTCTCAACTCTAGAATTGACTTTCTGATAGTTGATTGTACAATCAATTGATAGTCGATTTTGAATATGAGAATTGACTTTTCGGTCGGTCAATTCTCAAATCCCTCCGGCGGCGGTAGTGGTGGCCTTATTCGTCAACCAAGGAAACTGCATACTTTGAGAAAAAGAGTTTGATATTCCGGCAGAATTAATAGCTGCGATTTCTTCCAAGCCGTCGAAAAAATCATCCTCCAGATTCACACTATTAACTTTACTTATATTCTCATCTCCATCTTCAATCATTTCATCTTCAATCATTTCATCCTTACAACTTTCTATCTCAAACTTCTCCGGTTCAACCGAAAGGCCAACAGACGGCGGTGATACCGGACCCGAGCCTGATCCAGACCCGGACCCGGATTGCTTTTGACGAGAACTCCCAGCAAGCGAATTCCGGTGAGTCGGCATTGGGTGGTTGTGCTCCGCCGTGTAGGTGACCGTGAACATTCCCGGGTCGGATCTATTCCGCTCCACTTGTTTTCTAGCTAAACAACCTTTTGATGTGCTACATCTGTAGTATCCCCTGTTATGAATATGAAAACAAAATTAGGAAAATGTACAAACATTAAAGACAAATAGACTTACTTAATATTTATTCTTTTCCCAGAATTGTTAAAAGACTTTATATTATATTTAATTACTTTTTCCCTGAGTTTATGAAAGACCTTAACTTTATACTTATATATTATTCCCTGAATTTATAAAAGTCCGAATTTTTCGCATTAAGATTAAGTCTTTAGGTCACAAAGCAACAAAAAAAAATTATGATGTCAACCCCTAGCCTTAACAAAGGATTAATGATATATTCTTCTTATTATTCAATCATAACACGATGTATGATGGTGTTAAAATTCTTGCTTAATAAAATTTTTTGTTTCCACCAAAAAAAAAAAAAAAAAAAAAAAAAAAAAAAAAAAAAAAACTTTTACGCATTTATGATGGTTTCGGGTTGATTAAAGAGTAATTTCTAGTGTGAAATAAACTACTGTATGCATATATATTGATTAAACTTATTAAGGCATTTTATACCTACCGGTTGTATTATAAAATTTTCTATTTAATAGACACTTCACACTGAAAATGATATTTTCATAATAAAATTGTCACAACCGACTTATACACTATATGACTCATATCGATCAGTAAAAGTCTCCTTGTGACCATTTAATCGAGGCACCAATACTAATGAACAAATTTATATGAAAAAATATTGAAAATTGATTGAACAAAAACAAAGAACTAACCTTGGATATGGAGAACCTTTAATGGGTTTTTGTCCATATTTTCTCCAAGACCACATATCAGAAGATAAAGCATCAGCTGGTATTTCAATAACTTTCTTCATTTGATTCTTCCTGTAACAAAATCCACACAATAATTCAACAAAAAAAAACCCAAATGGGAAACCAAAAAATCAAAAAAAAAGATTAAAATCTTTAGAAGTGGGATTCCAAAAAAGACTAAATATTTACCTTCTTTTAGACCTTGAACACTTTTGAGTAATATATGAAGAGCCATTTGAAGCTTTATTAGTAGTACTTCTACATGGTCCCACCAAAGATAAGTTATTACTATGCTTCTGTTTGAAGATCTGATTTTGATCTTGTAATCCATAAACAGAGAGAGATGAAGCTGGGATGATACTTTGCGGCGAAAGCGGCGGAGGAGATGTTTTCCGGTAAAAAGGTTTGTATAAATCGAATAAGTCTACTGCATCACCGCCGTTTCTTGTATACAGATCTTGCATACGTAGAAAGTATTCATCTTGCTGAAAAACAGAGGAGGAATTTACATTTACACCTGTAGAAATGAAGTTCATGGTGGCGGTGGTGGTGGGGGAGCTGCAAGAGGCGGTGGAGGTGGTGGTGCAACCTCTAACCACCGCTTGTAGATCCCAGTCATCATCTGGTGCCATTGTTAGAAGGAGAAAAGAGACAAAAGAAGGGGTTGACTTTTAATTGTTTGGGAGAGAGAAAAAGAAGGGGAGAGGACTGAGGAGATGGTGGGTGGGGGTTGAAAATGGAGTAAAGGGAAATGATTTGTATATATAGAGAGAAAACAAGGAATTTAAGTTTTTAATGGGAGTATACATATTACGGGTTGAAAAATTTCCCGGAATTTAATGGGAGTTGGGTTGACGGCATCAATGGTTCTGTTTATATTCTTGAATTTTTTCTTTTTTCTTTTTCTGAAAAATTATATTTAAGTCGGGCTAATTTTTTTTTGTTTTTTTTTTTGTTTTGGGGTATTTGGATTTCAAGTGTTGACTTTTGGACAGATGTCAAAGGGCAAGAATATATGGTTCATAGCTGCCGTTAAAAGAGAAAGTCCACGCGTTGTGGGCCGAGTGGAGGTGCGGTATGGGTGTGTAGGGAAAAAATCCCCGACGGTACATCCCCAGTTGTACCGAGCTGTACATCCGAAACGTTGTCGTTTCGTGTCGAAACGATGCCGTTTTGATTATGTTTTTTTTTTTTTTTTTTTAGGTCGGAACCAAACGGTGTCGTTTCGGGTCGATACGATGTCGTTTTGATGCACAGCCGGACGAGCTGTGCATCGTGTACCGGCGGGGATCGGGGTCCGGGTGTGTAGTGTATGTAGTTTGTGGGGAAATACTTATGTGGTGTCTCTACAGGGTAATTCTTCTCTGCTTACTCTATTTATACCGTGGGTCTACGTGGTTGAATCCGGACCACACAGTTTGAAATTAAATTCAAATTTTGTAGTCCAGATTCAACTACGTAGACCCACTCCTCAAATGAAGTGAGTAGGGAAGAATTTCCCGTCTCTACACGTGTGGAGACACCGTGTGGTTCAGTATGAACGCACGGTTTTATTTTGTATTTAAACTTTGTGATTCTGATCGTTTCACGCGTCATTTCATCTCAAAATCTTTTCTCTACACAAGTATTTCCTTAGTTTGCGTGTGTGAGTTTATGTATATCTAGCCGAGGTTCATGAGTAGATTGGGGGGTTATCGATAATGGACACATAAAGAGAAATTTACTGTCTAGTCCTTATAGTTTCGTGTATTAGTGTAAATCAAGAGTTATGTTTTACGGGTTTAGTTTGTAATTGTTGTTTGTGAGGAGAGTTATATGTTAGTCTCACAGAGAGAGAAAAAAAAAAGAAAAAAAAAAAAAAAAGAAAGAAAGAAAGAAAGAAAGAAAGGAGTTGCATGCTATAAGAGTTATTTGAAGGTTGCTTATGTATCGTAATTTCTCTCAGTTGGCTACACATTTAGGAATTAACCATTTTCGAAATCAAGTCCCCACACCTAAACTCAAATACAAGAATATAATGAAAGCATTTTTTTTACTGTACCGGTAGCACAACACTGTAACACAAACTCGAAGCGAGAGTCTGAGATCTCAGCAATCACCATTGGAACATTTTTTTCATGGAAAAGAATCATTGTTTTTCTGATCAGTGACCTATGCTTTTATTGGTGGAGAAATCTACACGATAAATTTAGATTATAATATAAAATATGTGTTGTGATTATCTTTATATATGGTGCCCGCACATGTGGAGACACATACAAAAATCTTCCAAGGGAAAGGGGCTTATTACTTATAGTGCAAAAATGATACATTCATAATTTATATATTTCCTTACCCATATATATCACAACAATTGTGATAATGATAAGTTTTTTACTCTAAAAGTCAACATAAACTTTAGATATGTATCTTCTCAACACTCATTTTTCATTTGAAAAAAAAATTATTAAAACAAAAAAAAAAACACAAGTAAAGTTGAGATTTTCAGAGTTAGGTGTTCAGGCTCGTAACTAAAAAAGAAGCCAAACCAATTTCAATCACATGATGGTGTTGGATTGAGAATTTATGTAGACTTTTAAGAATAATTTTGTAATTCATAGTAGTGAGATTCAACTCTACTTACTCTTTGATAACAATTAAGATTAATTTTAATTGTCTTAGCTTATTTTTTGCTTTTGTCTTTAGGCATCACATCTTTTGTATTTATCCACTATATTAATATTCTCTGTTTTGCCCGTGGTCGCAATTCACATTGACCAGTCACATATAATTGTTAACTAGAAAAGAAATAAGAACAAGAAATAAAACAATTTTTTAAAATTAAGTACATAAATACCTTTACAAATTTATAAACATGTAAAAGAGTTTACAGAAAATCATCACCAATCATTAAGTGTAATATTTACACAATCATTCACTCTTCTGAAGAGGATTTTTATGTGCCGTCTTCATTCGTGTATATATACGACACAAATATTTCCCTTTTTGAAGTTTGCTTCCCTAACATTTGGTGAGGTGACAATACAACATGCAAAAGCGATAGAATTGTGCCATCGTTATACCGGTGATTCTTGCATGCTAACTTCATTTGAGGGGCTACCTCATATGATTCAATCTAAGCCAAAAAAATTTATTCTGAACTATATGTGGTAACTTAAACTCTTCAAGTTAAGTTACTACACAAGAATTTATCAGGAGGGACAAGGACAAGGACAAAGACAAGGACAAGGACATTATAAGTTTGTTTCATAGAAAAGAAGTTTGTTTCACAAGGTTTAGGACGCTAGATTTTTTTTTTGTTTTTTGACTTAAGGTCCCGATTATATAGGGACGGCCTAGTGCATACAAAGTTAAGATCAACATTGCCATCCCACAAGAGGATGGAAATGGCAAAGGAATGTCCCAAGAGAATGGTTTGATAGCAATTTAAGGCGACCAGATTCTACGTTGACGATTATATGTTTGGACATCGATATTTTCTGATTCAGCCTGAATCAAATATAATATTTTATTCATCTTGAACAAAGTAATTATATTTCTCTTGTTTTACTACTCACAAATACCGTCTTTACTTTATTTGTCACAAAATACAATACAACTAGAACAACCCTATAAATTTAATTTATTCAAATCAAGTCGAAATAATTCTTGTCAAAACCCGGTTTCAAAGTGAGAGGTCCCGTGGTTCGATCACCCCTTCCCCCGTTTCCCTCCTTTCGTTTCGAGAAAAAAAAAAAAAAAAAAAAAAAAAAAAAAAAAATCAAGTCGAAATAATTCTTGTCAAAACAGACACGATCCCTTCAAGTATGAGCCTCGTAGATGATATTCTGATACCATATATAAAATCTAGCCAACAACATATAAGACGATGATTATTATCGTCAAAACATAGGTTATGAGGTAAGGAAATTCATATCTTAATAAGGTGAGTGAATAATATACAACTGCAGATGTGGTATAATTTTACCAATAACAGAGCAAGCGCATGGTCTTCAGTTCTATTTAGATAATTGAATTTTAATTTCTTACAATAACAGAGCAAGCGCATGGTCTTCAATTACAATGATCATTATCATTAGATACAAATGTATTTCGATATTTTGGTTGAATAAATTGAACACTTTTCACATAAAAAAAAAGTTATAAATGTACAATAATGGTCAAATTTACAAGCAATAAACGCATAGTTACTAAACAAACTGGTTAACATCACAAGAATAGTGCTTGGAAATAACAGTCATTGTCCTACTTATTTAATCATGTCTTGTTACATGGCTTTGAAAAAGAAAGCGACTTTGTTAAGTGATGAATATTATGACCAAGTCAAAATTGAACAATTTAAAACACCATACTTGATTTGATTTTTATTCTATAATCTAAGGTTAACATTTGGCCAATAATATTTTTTGTATGCTTCTAAATTTTTTTCAAAATTTTAATCGTGTTCTCTTTGTTTTTTTTTTTTCTTTGCTATGTATTGGTGAATTTGAAAGGGACATTGCACAAATGGACATAAAAGAGAATGGAATGGTCATGATTTTGGTGGCTTAAAAATTGTAGTCCCCTCATAAATAATAATAATAATAATAATAATAATAATAATAATAATAATAATAATAATAATAATTATTATTATTATTATCATCATCATCATTATTATTATTATTATTATTATTATTATTATTAGACAAGTTCGTTTTAAAGTAAAATTGTGTGTTCATATTGATGGTTTGAAAGTCGTTTTCGATTGTGGAAGGTCGATTAGGAATATGCAAGTTGGTTTAGGCAATTTTTTTTTTTGCAGGATAAAAGCCTACATTATTCAATGTTATAAGCACTAATTGGACTACTTCTTATATAATTAGATATTCCTTATATATGTATATATATATGTATATGGTCCATGTTGACACGTTGATTTAGAACAAAATCTCTCGTAGACATAGTTTAGTGGTTATAAAATATGGTGATTTAATGACATTTTCGTCTTTAAGTTGAGGTGTAAGAGCTTGTTTTCATAAAGTGTTCACTTCTTTCAGTAATAAGAGGTGTACATGCAGTTTTTGCAAAAAAATAAGGAATAATCTTCGATTTACATCATTCGCAAGGCTCTAAAGGCAGGACAATAGGGCTCATTTTGGTTGTGACTTGACCTTTTTTATAATGTAGAATGGAAATAGTATGTCTATAACATCCAGGGCCGACCCTGATATTTTTTGGGCTTAAGACCAAGTCTTCGAATTGGCCTTTTAGTTGAAGTTTTTATTTTTATTTTTAAAAACATACTTATCGTGTTTTTAACATTCGTAAATACAAAATTGAATTTATTGATAGGCTCAAAACATATCTACAAAGTAGTCTTTTCTAGCATATTTAGAAACAAGTAGATTTATTTATTGAGACCTTTATCGATTGGAGTAAAAAAAATGTTTGGGCATTTATAAAAAATAAAAAAATATATATATATATATATATATATATATATATATATATATATATATATATATATATATTATATTAGTTAGATCGGATTGAATCTACACGAATCTTTTTTTCTTTTTAGCGAAACGTACCGTCGGGCTCTCCCGACACCGTTGGGTTTAAGACGGCCGTCTCTCCGCCTCACATGAGGGACGACCTTGATAACATCTCTACACATGTGCTCAGTCCACGAGTCTCAATGCGTATTATGATTTATCTTTACGATTAATCATTGTTTTATTTGTGAAAAGATAAACTTCATAAAAGAAGAGGAAAAAATCTCAACCATCAAGAAGATGCGTCATATTGCAACTGCGCAATACCACCGTTTGAAATCTGAATATATAAACATTAACATCACCACATGTCGCTGACAAACAATGGTGATAAGCGATGACAAACACCAAATGACCTTGGACGGCGCTCCATTACACTCTTTTATTTGATGAGTTATCTAATAATTGAAAAGACTTATCGTTCGTGATGACCCACGCGATAAACCTACGTAAAATAAAACTACTACCAAATACTTTTACAAGGAATTCTTCCTAGTTAATCCAAGTTTCGAAGGACTTAAAATTGGAATGTAATAAAGTAATAATTCTTGTATTTGTGAAGAGATAAAAAAATAAAATAAAAAAAAGGAAAAAAATCTCAACCATCAAGAAGATATGACATACTCCAACTACGCAAAATCACCGTTGAAATCTGGATAAACATTAAAATCACCATCTGCCGCCGACAAACCATGGAGATAAGAGACAACACCGAATGGCCTTGGATGACACTCCATTACACTCATTGATTTGATGAGTCATGGTGACAAATGATAAAACTGCATCAAATAAAACTACTACCTGAGTACTTTTACAAGGTTTTCTCCCTAGTTAATCCAGGTTTCGAAAGACTTAAAATCAGAATATAACAATTCATGTATCTGTGGAGATATCAACTTGAGGAAAAAGAGGAAAAAATCCCAACCAACAAGAAGATACGTCATATTGTAACTACGCAAAACCACCGCCTGAAATCTGAAAATACCAAATGACCTTGGATGATGCTCCATCACACTCATTGATTTGATGAGTCATGGTGACAAACGATAAAACTACTCCTGGAGTACTCTTACAAGGTTTTCTCCCTGGTTAATCCAAGTTTCAAAAGACTTGAAATCCGAATATAATAATTCTTGTATCTGTGAAGAGATCAACTTCAGAAGGAAAAAAAAAAAAAAAGGAAAAATATCTCAACCATCAAGGGGATACGTCATATTGCAACTACAAACCACCGCCTGAAATCTGGATAAACATTAACATCACCGTCTGTCGCAGCTGACAAACTATAGTGATAAGCGATGACAAACACCGAACGACCTTGGACGGCGCTCCACTACACTCTTTGATTTCATGACTTAACTGATAGTTGAAAAAACTTAACCTCCATGGTGACAAACGATATAATACTACATAAAACAAAAGTACCAGAAAATGTTACAAGGTTTTCTCCATAATTAATCCAAGTATCAGAATATAATAATTCTTGTATCTGTGAAAAGATAAATTTCAAGAAAAAAAGGGAAAAAATCCCAATCATCACGAAGATACGTCATATTTCAACTACGTAAAACCACCGTCTGAAATCTGGATAAACATTAACATCACCGTCTGTCGCTGACAAACCATGGTGATAAGCGTTGACAAACCCGAATGACCTTGGATGATGTTACACTCTTTGATTTCATTAGTTATCTTATAGTTGAAAAGACTTTTCATTCGTAACGACGCACACAATAAAACTACGTAAAACAAAGCTACTATCAGATACTTTTATTAGGAATTCTCCCTAGTTAATTAATCCAAGTTTCGAAGGACTCAAAACCGGAATGTATTAATTTGTGTATGTATTCCATATATGATGAATGATATTACTTTTTATGTATTACTTTACTTTCTTGTATGAATTACTTTTTATATCAAAACTTAATGGACATAAAATTAGTAGAAATGTTCTTATCATTGCCCAAAGGGACAGTAAGAATTGGTTCACAAGCTTTATTTTCATGGTGTCAAACACAATAACTCTCCCTTTCGCAGTCTCTATTATTCCCATTTATTTTTACCAGTAAAAATAAAAATAATAATATAAAAAACCTCTCATTTTAAATAACTAAATAGACTTCCCCCCCAAAATGACGTAACACTAATATAAAATTCATGGTTAAAGTTTGATTTTGGCGTTTATTGTATTTTAAACGTCATTGAAGTTGATTAGTATCACAATCTTATTGAATATATTCCATTGTTATACCAATTATGTTAGTACATCACAGTAATATAAACAGCTGCAGGCCAGAAAAAACAAAATATTCTGTAGAGAAATATCTTTATATATATATATATATATATATATATATATATATATATATATATAATCGCTGGCTTGGGCTTTGTTGCTGTTTTCTCCTCTTGCCCGCCACTCAAACTCAGGAGGACCTTCTTTTTTGCTGCTCCGACACAGTGAAGGCTCACCGGGGCTGATTTCGGGCTGTTTAGAGCACATGTTTCAGGATCTATATGGCTGACCCACCATTAAAGGAGGCTCCCCCACCACCAGATGGTAGCCGCACCGCCACCAAATCCTACGCGGCTGCTACGGCTGCTACAGGCAGTGCTAAAGCTACCCTTCCGGACTTCGGCGTCTTTGGTACTTGCAAGGGTGAACCCGCCTTCTTCGTATCCAGAGCTGAGCTAGAGATTCTTGCCCGGCCTTTCGAGAATGCTTTGGTTGCCAGATTCCCTGACTATCGGCCAAGAATCGACGAAATCCGTAAGTTTTTTACTCGCTTAGATTTAAAGGCAGAATGTAAGGTTGGTCTACTTGATGCGAAAAATGTTCTTGTCCATCCGGGTTGTCTAGAAGACTATAATCGTCTGTTTACGCGTCGAGAATGGAACATAGGTTCAAATCGCTTTGTTCTCTCTAAATGGACAGTAGACTTCCGTTGTAATGAGGATTGCTCCACGGTCCCACTTTGGTTTGAAATTCCTGGCCTTCCGCTACCTTTTTTTAATCCTATGTATGTGGCTAAAATTGGGAATCTTATTGGGAGACCGTTACAGACAGATGCTGCGACCACTGACATGAGAAGACCGTCAGTGGCTAGGGTCCTAGTAGAGGTAGACATTCAAAAACCACGATGTACTAGGGTCTGGTTAGGAGAGGATGTACATAAAGGGCAATGGCAAGAAATTCACGCTGAATATTGGCCCGAATACTGCAACTTTTGTAAGAGGATTGGTCATTCTGAAACTACTTGTCGTAAGAAGAATCCACCTCTAGAAACTGAGCGCAAACCCCCAAACACTACAAGAGGGCCGAAACCCCCCAATTGGAAAGGGGCTACCAATAGTGGTTTGAGTAAGCCAAAACAAGTTTATCAGGTTAAACAGGCTAGGAACTCACCGACATTTGCGAGCAACGCTACGGAGACTAGCAATGTGCCATCAACTTCCACCGCGCCACCAACTAGCAAAGCCAATCAGAACTCCTTCTAGGTGTTGCAAGAATCTGATGGTAATGAGGACCTTGAGCAGCAACACCCACATACTGCCGATGAGCATATGGTCAAGAATGCACAGTCGATCGTGGTTGAGGAACCCTTAGTCGTGAGTGAGGGGGCAATGAAAAAGACCACGACATTGGATCCCAGTGCTAAATCTTTTGAATATCCGAAGAGCAAGGTACAGCCTCAAATAGAAAGGGGACAACAGAGTGCTCCGATCTTGAAGAATACTGGGACTGGGGCCTGGATCTCGCCTGACAGCTTACGAGCTTTCCATTCCACCTTGCAGGCCCGTTTTGACGCTTCCGGGGTAATTCCTGATTCGACAATATCAGCCACCCCAGAGAAAGAATCCAAGACCCCTACCTATCTTGAATCAGCTATGAAGGGGGGGAGTGAATCTGATGTTGCTCAACAACAGAAGAGCCGAGGCAAAAAGAAAAACAAGACATCACCCAAGAGACGCTCGCGCCAACATGATAAACTCGCCTGCAGCTCAGACGTGGATAAAGTATTAGACCAACTCGATACCTCAGACAAGGAGTCAAAGCAATACCTAAATTCTTTCTTTGACAACTATGACGAATGGACAACGGCTTCTGAGACCGAAGGACTCTCGACAACAGCACCTTATAAAGGGATGACGACAAGGGCAAGGAAGCAGAGTTACCACAAATATGATGAAGACTACGATTACTATTAATGCTTACACCGTTTAAATGTCTTTTATTCTTTGTGTTTTTGTGGAGTCGACCGCGAACTAAGGCGACAACCACATGTATTTTCTTTCTTTCCTCTTTTCATCAATAAAAGTTATGTTTTCTAAAATAAAAAAAAAATATATATATATATATATATATATATATATATATATATATATATATATATATATATATATATATATATATATATATATATATATATATTATTTGACTGTTCATTTATATGTTATTTGATTCTACCTTAGTAAAAAATCAGAATTTAGGTCTAACATACGTACTTAAGTCATAATGAATTTGATTAATAACTATTTAGACTCATCATCGTCGCTCCATCTGCCTTGCTTGGACAAATAATTTTTTTTCCCCACATACATTTCTATTTGGAACATTACCTTCTCCCTTCCTAAGAAACTTGCGTCTTCGCCACAACCCTAACAGAAGATTGTAGAGGTGCCCAGGGACGGACCTAGAGGGTGGCTTGGGTGGGCGCAGCCCACCCGGTGTTTATTTTCGGTACACTAAAAACCTTATATAATTCAGTTAAAAATAGATAGTTTTCTTAGTCCAGCCCACCAGATCATACGAATATAGTCTGTTAGCCCACCTGACTACAAATTCCTAGTTCCGTCCCTGGAGGTGCCCCCGTCATCTCTCACGATGTGACACTTAGTTTCATACGGTGGTCGGCTCGTAAGAACCCTGTCAGAGAATTATAGAGGTGGCACCCATCGCATTTCACGGCGTGACACTTAGTTCCTTCTTGTTAGTCGGCTCTGATACCGCTTGTAACACCTCAAAACTTGGGTTTTGAAGGCTAGCAGCGCTGGTTGAACCATAATGGATCCAAGTACTGCTTAAGCCCATCATCTTTGTTTGACCTAAAATGGTTGCCCAGGTCTAGGAACGTTACTTGGATTAAATAACTACTTAGGCTCATCGTCTTTGCTTGAATTAAAATTGTTGTAAGTACTCGGGCAACGCTATTTGAACCTTAATGGATATAGTAATCACTTAGGCCCATCATTGTTGTTTGTAATAAAATTGTTAATGTTATCCATAATCGATCAGATTTATTACGTCACGTCTCAACCTTATATTGTTTCGTCATTTTTCTAATGTGGATTGTGGAACCTTACAACCTATTATTTTGATCACAAATAAACGTAGTATTGGCAGACCATTGTTACCGACACAGTGACACACACAAAAATTAAAAAAAATAAAATTTAACGCTTCAACACGTGATTAAATATAGACCTATAATATGAATGGAAAGACATTAATCTTCATAAAAAGGTTTTAACACATGACATCTTACTCTTGATTCATACATGTTGAATTATCTCTCACAAAATTTAAACTGGTGCGAAGTGATATAATGAAATATAACAACACCTATACTAATACCAATTGGTTTTAGTATAACGGTAAGCGCTTGATCCTAACATGATATCGGAGCAGGAGATCCCGAGTTCAAGCCCCACTTCCAGCACAATTACCAAGTGTTGGACCACACTCTCTTCTAATAGGCTCACACTTCCCAAACAAAAAAACAAAAAAACAAGTCAAGTGTTGGCCTCTATCTCTTCTTATAGACTCACACTTGAGATGTCGTGATATAAGGAAATATAGTAGCACATTTACTAATACCAATTGATTTTAGTACAACGGTAAGAGCGTGATATAAAGAAATAGTAGCACATTTACTAATACCAATTGATTTTAATACAACGACACATGACTACATACTATATACTATTTACTAAAAATGTGATCACTAGGTATATACATCAGTTGCATATCAACTGATTTGAACAATCGATTAATCATATTAATTATTAAGTCTCGTTCTTATCAATAATTCCAAATCATTTGATAATGAATTTGATTTGAATAAGTACAACTTCTCTAACGTTTCTACAGTTCATTGAATATTTTAAAGTTAACAACGAATTACCAATGACAAAATGAGCTAGTAATTAAACAATTGGGACACTGAAGATGAATATATATATATATATATATATATATATATATATATATATATATATATATATATATATATATATATATATATATTGTTGTTGTTGTTGTTGCCGTCCAAGAATATACAGTATGATACGAAAACGAGGGAAGCACTTGGTACTTAGTTTTTGTTTTTATTAAGGAACAAGAAATGATTAATATTTTTATGTTTGAAGCCGAGCTTTCAACATCATTTCCAGTATTACTTCCGATTTGAATGAGCTTTGTGCCGGACGATTATATACTCCCGACTATGTGTCAGATTTTGCAGGCACCACCGTACTGAATTAAAGCCCGACTATGATAAATATTTCTGTATCGAATTAAGACCTGACTAAGATTTATTGATTGTTGCATTGTGAAGGTCAATTTCTTGAGTAATATTGGTGTATGTTTGCTTTTGTATGAGGGTGTGTGTGAGGTTGATCCCCCACTTACATGAATGTCGATGGGTGAGTGGTATAGGTCTTTGCGTGACTTGATTATCTTGTCCTCACCAGGCTGGAGATAGAAAACACACTGATTGGTAGAGAGTGCATGGCTGTTAAGTACATGTACTTTCACTTATGGCTCACACACTCAACTAATAGTACATGTATACATGTATTGTTTACTAAAACGGTTAATAAAACATCTCTTGTTCTAATGAACATATTTGAAAATCCAAACAAAAAAAAAAATCGAACTCCAAGCATCTACTGGGAGATATAAATCGAGGGTCATGTTTCAAGGTTGTAGTTTGCGAGATGATGTCTAGACACATTTTATTGCTGAAAAAAATCAATTCAAAGGATCGAACTTCCAGATCCCAATACAAGACTGTTATTACATCATCTTTGTTCCAATGAACACATTTAAAAAATAAAGTCGAACTCCAAATATCTACTGAGAGATATAAATCGAGGGTCGAGGGTTATGTTTTAGAGGTGTAGTTAGCGAAAGGCTGTCTACACACATTTTTTTGCTGAATAAAGTCAATTCAGAGGAACTTCCGGATCCTAATACAAGATTGTTATTACATCATCTCCATTCCAATGAACACATTAAAAAAAAAGGTCGATCTCCAAACATCTATTGAGAGATATTAGTCGAGGATTATGTTTCGGAGGTGTCTAAACACCTTTTATTGCTGGAAAAAAATCAATTCAAATGATCGAACTCTCATATCCCAATACAAACTGTTATTACATCTTTTTCGTTTTTTTACAACTGAGCTATGCTTTGAAAATCCACTAATATCTTCTAAGTTAACAATGAAATCAAAGTTGTCCTTGAAGGTAAAAAAAAAGAAAAGAGTAGTGATCAATAGGGACAATTTAAATAAATGATTTGTACCATACTTGCCGTCCAAGAATATACGGTATTGATTTTTGAAAATGAAGGAAGCAATTTGGTTTTTTTCCCTCTATATACTAATGGACAGCTTGTACTATTAAAAAGTCCAAAAAATAAATTAAATATTATTTGAACAGGCATACAAGAATTTGTCCTAGTAGTTTACATGAATATAAAATAATTTGTTGATATTTGAAACCTTCAACATCATTTCTAGCATATTATTACTAATTTGATTATTTAATATCTTTATATGAAAACAGTGTTTTAGAATTTCTTGAATACATGTAAAAGCCTTATGTTTTTAAGTGCATTTAAGGGGTATTTGCAATGCGGTCGCCCCACAGTAGAATTTCCATCGAGACAAGTTTGATTAATGTCGAGCCCAATGATAGGATGTATGTATTAATCCAAAGAAATCGTGATGTCTGATATTGGAAAAGTGGAAGAAATGTTGCATTATATAAAACCAAGACATAATGAATTTAATAAATTAGGTTAAACGTTTTAAGCCAAGAGGACTATGGACTTAAGTAGTTATATACTGAATTCATTATGACTATCGATCAGACGAAATTAAATACGTCGTGAGAGACGGTGAAGTCATCTTTAGAATTCTTTAATAGAGTCACATATAGAATTATCACATTTAAAGTCAAATAGATATTTTTTTCTTAGAAAGCTATGGTTACACAACAAGCCCATTCAACAAAAGCTCTTTTAGTTATTTTTGTTTCTTGTTTCCCTTGATATGCAAATAAATAACACATAAATTAATACATATATATATATACACACACACCAATACTCATACATTTTATGTTTACCCCCTTATGTTATAAACACAATGTGTTGTCTCCTGGGACATAGCTTAAGTAGTAAAAGAACAAAAGTATTATAATAATGATAATATTTTTGAAATAAGATATAAGAGTTTGATTCAGTTAGATGTCGATTATAGATTTATTACTTTACTCTGGAGACGGGCCAATGGGGTCATTTGAGTTGTGGATAATACATATATTGGACGTTGGGCCCTATACTAAAACCAATAGGATCAAATAATTCTTAGACATGTGCAAGATTGAAAAAGTAAAAAATTGATGGACCTCAACCAAGTGAACCAACCTCTTTGTTATCATTTGCTTGGAAAGTTTCTTGGTCTTTATTATGATGATTGTACATTTGTTTTTTCTTCATATCTTCAAACGTGTACTATGGAATACAAGTAAAATCTTGTGTAGATCTCACATTTGGATCTAGATTATAAAGATGGACTCACATAATGTAAGTCCATGAATTCAGGCCTAACGGTGTTAATGAGGCATGATGAATCAAATAACTGCTTAACTCTAACATCCTCTCTTGGATTAAAAGATTAACTTATATTACCCATTTCTTTTCAAGGGATTTTGTCCCTCTTTAGGAGGAGACATCCTCGCCTACCAGGACCCTTAGTCATATATGATAGGGGGCCTTGATACCATTCAAAACGTCTTAGGAGGCGTCCTCGCCTTGCAGATAATTCTAATATATATATATCCATATATATATATATATATATATATATATATATATATATATATATACAATTTTGTTAATGGCCTTAACATCTTTATAAAGTTTAAGATATTCCAACACCATCTTTGCTTATATAATTTTCACATTTAGGACAAAGACTACTCAAAACCCGACAAGGAATAGTGACCCATTATTGGTACCATTTAAAAAGCCCACATAAATCATGCTTAAAGTCAGCCACAAAAATGTATTTAAGGTTTTGAGGAAAGCACATGACCCCCTCCATTTTCACAGCACTTTGTGTGGCAATCTTGCATTCATTAATCAATTTCTACCTTTTATATTTATACTTTCTTTACTTTCTTACCTCTTTTTTTTAGGGACACAGAATTACCACGTACATTAGATATATATAACTCGTAAACATGAACATTAAGGGTGTACATTGTGGGACTCCAAACAAGAACTTAAAAATCCCCAGAATTACCACGTACATTAGATCTAGAAGTTTTCAGATCTAGAAGTTTTAACCGCTTGGTAAGCCTCATTGACACTTCCTTACAATTATATTAGATATATATTTAATGCAAGTAATTTTGTCATGCAAAAGAATGACATCGTGAAAGACGAAAAATGCCTTGGTATTCGGGGAGACTAATATGAAGTTCAGTCGGATGGTAATTACAGGGTGTAAAGGGTAAAAGTCTGACTCGAACTTTATAACTTGAGTACTCTTAAGATAATCGAATATGTGTTATCTCCCTATGTTTTCTTAAAATATTAATCGAATATGTTATATCTCTCTAGGTTTTCTCAAAATAATGATTGTTCGTGTTAAGCTTATAGGCTTTATAGCTGGCTTTGGGATCCTGATGAATAGAGTCGTCTATGAATAAATTCAAGGTCGGCACGAATAAGCTCGTGTGTGTTTGCTTGTTAAGTTACACGAATCAAACTTAAACATACTATTGTGTTCGTTCACTAAACGAACAAACACAAACTAGCTCACAAATTATTATTATATATTGACCATTCATATACTTAAGGACTGCCACCGAGCACAATATATCATTTGAAAATGGGTAATATTACTCTATAACCCACTAAAACACAACAAATGCTTCTACACCATTAATTATGATATATGATATATTGATCATTATGTAGACCAAAATATGTCTCAACTCCCACCTTTTAATAAGGTAGAAAGATTAAAAATACAAAATGAAGGTAAAATTTATACAAAACAAAAATAAGTGTAAAATAAAGGGAATTATTTTTTTTTTTTTTTTTTTTTAGCAAAAAATAAAGGGAATTAAAAAAACAACAATTCATAAATTGATCGTGTAATCCTCATAGAACAAAAGAATTATGTTGGAGGACCACCCTAAAATTTCATTGTTGAAAAAGTAAAAAATTTCAAAATCGTTAAGGTCAGCTGACGAGCCAACCCTATAAGTTTACAAAAATTATATCAGCCATATGTCTTGATTTCTATACAAATCCCACCAAAAAGGCCCCTAGTTTTAAATTTCGAAATACCTATACTCGAAATTGAGGGTCGGCTAACAAGCCAACCCTACAGGTTTACACAAATTATGTCGGCCATATGTCTTGATTTCCATACGGATCCCACCAAACACAAGTGAGAGTGGCATATTTAGCCAACCGACCCTTTTAAGTTAATATCATCTGGACTCGTTTCCTTATATACTGACATACATAATGGGAGACTATTTCTCCAAACATTCAATGTGGGAGTTATTGCTCATGAAAAAGTAAACAAATTTATTTATAAGACTACAAAAAATAAAAAAAGGGAAAGTTTCTTCTCCATTCATATGCACCAACAGAATACATCAATGTATACACAGACTTTCTCATCTTTTTCCCATTTGCGCATAGTATACACTTCTAATGTGTCCCGTATCCGATATTGATACTTACTAGATATTTAGGATACACTCATACACATTGATCGTGGGAAGAATTTGTGATTTTTAAATGTTAGATGCGGGATTCGTACATGCATATTTATAACCCATAGATGCAAAACGAAGAACCTTGTCGAAAATCGAGTAAATATATACCTTCGGATAATGAATGAAAAACGGTCTAAAATGATGAAACACTACTATCTTTCTTAAAAGCGTCCGGATATTTAGAACACATCGTTTTCCGTTTCAGTTACACTTTTTCAACACCCAAAAAATAATTCACTCAATAAGCAACCTCTATACATCCCTTTAAAAATATTTTATGCTTACAAAGTGATATTTGAATACGTCGCACAACGGTAAAAAAAATAAAAAGATGTCGTATCTGTACACAAAAAGAGTTCAAAATAAAATAATAAATATTTGGCCAGATTAAAATTTTTTTTATGAAAAAAATAGTATATATAATTTTTTTTTTCAATGATGTATATCGCCGTTGTGAAACTACCGTTGTGCCCGTATCATTACTCGATACATAACGCATTTTATATAAATGATATTGATGTGTGAAATTAATTTATTGGGTAAAAAGAGAGATAAATGGCTACTTCGTTCGTATGTTAGCAGACCCTTCATATTTAGGGTGAGCCTTAGTTTTATTTAGAGATAGGGTGTTGGGTTGGGAGCCACTGTGGGCTTAAAGGTGGGTTACTCTCTCTATATTAGTTTTAGAGGGGGAATAAATCCCCCCATTGAGGTCACTCTTAGGATACACACCAAGGAGGGAAGAATTTATGATTTTAAAAAGTTGGATACGGGATTCGTTCATGCATATTCATAACTTAGATATGCAAAATGAATAGCCATGTCGAAAATCGGGTAAATACCATTGGATAATGAATGGAAAAGTGTCTAAAATGATGAAACACTAACATCTTTTCAAAAGCTTAAGCTGATGGGGATGAAGATGATTAACATTTTAAATACTTCAACACGCCCCCTCAAATCCCTCAAGCGAGGCATATAACATTTTAAACACTTCAACACGCCTCCTCAAGTGCCTCAAGTGTGAGCATATATATAACAAGCCCGAGCCAACAAAGAGGGTCCAGCATTTGGGCAAACATTATACGTTGCCAGCAATGTTTGAAATAATGACATCCCGCTCCGATTTCATGTTGAACTACCATATCTTTCAAATATTTAAGCTATTAGAGAGATAGATAACTAATATTTTATATATATCAATATTAGGAAAAACAAATCCGAGTTATGGTCCTTATAAACATTTACTATAGGAAAGGAAAAATAAGTTGAATTTTGCGTAGAGAATACCCGAAATAGCAATAACTCGACATTGAGTTATTGGAAATATAGGGTATCTGGACTTCAGGCCTTATTTATATAACGAATTAAAAGACCAAAATAGATAAACCACCAACGTGAGACTTTTGATCACGATTAGGGCAGAAGAAGGGCATGTGCCTATAAATACATCATTCCAGGAACTACGTAGGGCTTGATTCCTGGACTTTCACACAGGATACGTAGGCAATCCAAGATACATTCTTGGACTCAGCCATAAAACACCCAAAAACATTACCTTAACCCCAAGTTATCGCCATTCGATCTCTTACAGACTCATCCTCAGATTACACGTGGCCCTGATTCACTGGGGGTGCATTATTTAGCATCGTCATTTGGCGCTAGAAGGAGGGCCATCTACCGGTGAGTTGGTGAAGAAATCTCTATGGCACCAGCAGCAAGGAAGAAACCGACGAACAGTAAAAATGCGCAGATCGAAGAACACACATATGTGGATCCAGCAGGGGTTCCAACCCAGGTTCAAGAAGTTCCCACTGGATCTAGACCCGCAGCTGCCGATCCACCCAGGCCTCAGCTTCCTCCCCAGCTGCAAGATATGGCAGATCACTTAGCATCTTTGGATGAGGATGCCCTGAAAAGAGTGGTGGCGTCGGCGTTTATGGGTAAAGGAATCTGTAATCCCCCTGAAGAACACCTCTTAGACGCGCGGGGCCGTAAAGAAATCGATAATGCTAGGGGGAAGAGGCCAGTCGGACCTCAGGAAGAGTGTGAGGAAGGCGCGATTGAAATCAGCGTGACTAACGCCCGCAAACGCCCTGAACAAGAAAAGCATCAGCGACAGGTCGAGGATAGCATCCGAAATGAGTTCAATCGGATCGTGGGAAAGGAGCAGGTCACAGAATGGCTCGAATCGCCATTTAGTCCCGAGATAGAGATATACACGATGCCTGAATCGTTCAAGCCACCCAAGATGGAACCTTATGACGGTACCACAGACCCCGAGGACCATCTGTATCGATATATATCGTTGATGAGGTTGAGGAACGCAAATGATGCCATGAAGTGCCGAGCCTTCGACACGCTGCTAACCGGTCGAGCTCGAGAGTGGTTTCATAAGCTACGTCCCGGATCGATCTCGAGTTTTTTACAGTTAGGACAAAAATTCCGAGACGCCTTTATTGGGAACAAGAAGTTCCACCTTAGCGCTACACACCTCATGAATATCAAGCAAGACAAAGGGGAGTCTACTATCGACTTCATGAGACGCTTCAACCTTGAAGCCATGAAAGTGCATGATGCCAGTGATGCACTGCAGGTTAATGCCTTTGTGGGAGGCCTGCGGAATATGAAGCTGTATGATAAGTTGTCCAAGAAGATGCCAAATGATATGGATGAATGTGTGAACATAGTCCATAAATTCTGCCAAGGTGAAGAGGCAGTGCGTCTGCACACTTTTTCTCTCGGCCTCAACTCGAGGAACGACTCCCGAAGCCAGACCAAGGGTCAGCCTAGTGGGTCGGAACGAAGAAAGCAAGTCCAACGTCTTTGATCGACTGACAGCTCCAATATCGGATCGGTTGGGAAAGAAAGGGAATTTGAAAGACCGAGATTTTATACCCCTCAACCGATCTCGGGGGGAGGTATTGGCAATCATGATCAAAAAGAACATCGCTCGGACACCTAAGCCGATGTCCAAAGACCCGAGAGAAAGAAAAAATACTCACAAGTCTTGCGACTATCACCGAGATGTGGGGCACGACACGGAGGAATGCTTCGATTTGAAGAGGGATATCGACGCCTGTATCCAAGAGGGTCGATTGGATGAAGTTATCGATAGATCAGAAAAAGACGAGCCAAAGGGCCGTCGGGAGTACAAGAGAAAGAGCTACAATGGAAAGAAAGATCGATCCCCTCGTCGGGATAATCGGAATCGGCGAGAAAGGTCATCCGACCCAGCGTACAGAGACAATCATCGGGATGACCGTCAAGAAGTTCAGAACCGAGACCCTCATCGAGATAATCGTGTCGGATATGACGTTAACACAATCGTTGCAGAGCACGAGTCGGATCGACCCCGATCAAGTCAGCACTCGTTGGACAGATCGAGAGAGTCAAAGAAGATCAAGTTTACAACGGAAGTGGGTTATGGACCCAAGGACGATGTTCCGAGTTCCCACAGTCATAGCGAGGGATTGGTGATCGAGGCGGTGATAAGCAGAGGACGAGTGAAAAGAGTTTGCGTCGACAGCGGAAGCGCTGTTAACATCCTTTATTATTTGGCGTTTAAGGCCATGAGGCTAAAAGATGAAGACGTCATTCCGTTATCTACTCCTTATTTGGATTCACAGGGCAGGCTATCCACCCTGTCGGGTCGGTCAATTTGTTAACTACGGTTGGAGACGGAGAAAAGGGGCGGACAATGGAAATGACCTATGTCATAGTTAAGGCTCCTTCGGGGTATAATGCGATATTAGGTCGACCGGCTCTATATGATCTCAGAGCTATTATCTCGACATTCCACAACAGCATGAAGTTTCCCACCTGGTACGGTACCCATGAAGTCAAAGGAGACGTTGAGGTAGCCCGGAATTGTAGTCTAGTTACGATCAAAGGAAAAGGAGTTGGGCAGGTGCTGGTTGAGGAATTGATACCTGAGGAAGAGGAAGATCGGAGCTGGGTTTCCGCCGACCCGACCGGAGCAGTTCGAGTTTGGAAAGAGGAAGAAGGTCAAGGGGTCCAGATCGGGAAGTGGATGCCACACCCCGACATGAGAGCCTTGGTCGACCTCCTAGTTGAGTTTCGAGACGTTTTTGCGTGGAAGGCAGATGACATGCCTGGCCTATCGGCGGATATAGCAGTGCACCAACTTAACGTCGATCCCAAAAAGAGGCCGATACGGCAAAAGAAGAGAAACCTTGCCCCCGAGAGAAAAGAAGCGGTAAGAAAAGAGGTCGACAAGTTGCTAGTTGCTGGGATCGTGAAAGAAGTATTTTATCCGGAGTGGTTGGCCAATCCAGTGTTGGTTAAGAAGCCAGATCAGAGCTGGCGAATGTGTGTCGACTTTACAGATCTTAACAAGGCATGCCCCAAGGATTCTTACCCGCTACCGAAGATCGACCAGCTAGTCGACTCGACACTGGGATTCGAGGTATTCGGGTTCCTCGATGCGTACAGGGGTTATTATCAGATCTTTATGGACCCCCAGGACTCAGAAAAAACCGCTTTTATCACGGAGTTTGGCACGTTTTGCTTCGTTACGATGCCATTTGGACTTAAGAATGCGGGGGCTACCTATCAACGGGCGGTCAACAAAATTTTCAAGAGGCAGATAGGTCGGAATATGGAGGTTTATGTGGATGATTTATTGATCAAGAGCAAGTCTTTGGGACAGTTTCTTGTCGATGTAAGAGAAGTATTCGAGGTGCTGCGGGCTGCGAACATGAAGCTCAACCCGAAGAAGTGCACGTTTGGAGTCCGATCGGGTAAGTTTCTAGGGTATATGATATCGAGAGACGGGATTAGAGCTAATCCAGATAAGATCGAGGCTCTGAAGAGCATGCCTACGCCTCGCAACGTAAAGGAGGTGCAACGGTTGACAGGACGAATGGCAGCCCTCAATCGTTTCTTGTCGATATCATCGCAAAGGGCCCTACCATTCTTCAAGATATTAAAGAAAGCGAGTCCATTCCACTGGGACGAAAAGTGCCAAAAAGCATTCGATGATTTGAAGGAGTATTTGTCGGATTTACCCACGCTCTCTTCACCTCGAGAAGGAGAGAAACTCCTGGTCTATCTAGCAATCTGTGAAGAGGTTGTGAGTGCCGTATTAGTTCGAGAAGGAGATCAGGGACAGACCCCGGTGTATTTTGTAAGCAAGGCATTGCATGGACCCGAGATCGGATACACGCCGGTGAAAAATTGGCATTAGGTCCGGTTCATGCATCGAGGAAACCGAAACCTTATTTTCGGCACACCCCATCTCTCGTGGTCACCGACCAACCCCGAAACAAATTTTGTCAAAGCCCGAGACATCGGGTCGATTGGCCAAATGGGTGGTCGAGCTAGGCCGAATATGATATCGAGTTTCTACCTCGCACGGCCGTTAAGGGTCAAGCTCTGGCAGACTTTATAGCGGAAAGGTTGTCAATTCAGCTGGAACAAGATAAACTGTCAGCAGGTGACCAATGGACCATCCATGTTGATGGTGCCTCGAGTCGAGAGGGAGCCGGGGCTTGTTTGTTATTGGTCGATCCTAAGGGGAAGAGTTCCCTTATGCATTACGATTCGAGTTCAAAGCTACTAATAACGAGGCGAGTATGAGGCCATGATCACAGGTTTGAAGCTGGCATCCAAGTTAGGAGTCGAGAATCTCCTGGTTTATAGCGACTCGCAGCTCGTAGTAAATCATATACGAGGCGAATATGAAGCTAAGGAGGAGTCTATGAAGAATTATCTGAAAGTGGTACAGAGGCTGTTATCGAAATTTAAAGAGGTTCACATCGAGCAGGTGCCTCGAAGCGAAAACAAGCGAGCCGATGCATTGTCTAAGCTCGCGTCGAATTTTAAATCTAAGAGGAAAGTCCTGGTCGAAATGTTGGCCGAACGTAGCTATAATGAAGTCGATGTGCAACCAGTGGTTCAGGGGTCGACCTGGATGGACCCAATAGCCTTATTCTTGAAAGATGGAATTCTCCCCTCCGATAAATCTCGGGCCGGAAAATCCGACTTCAAGCCTCCAGTACGCTCTTTTCGATTATATGCTTTATCGAAAATCATTTGTAACCCCTTGGATGCGATGCGCATCGGAAGAAGAGGGGCTTATCTCGCTTGAAGAGATACACCGAGGGATCGTGGTAATCATTGCGGAGCTCGAATGTTGGCAAGGAAGTGCAAACTGGCAGGATACTTCTGGCCGTCCATGCAAAAAGATGCGAACCGATTAGTTATGAGTTGTAGAGCTTGCCAGGTACACGATGTGGTAACCCACCAGCAAGCACGAGAAATGAGCGCCATCGAGTCGGTATGGCCGTTCGATGAATGGGGGGTAGATATAGTTGGACCACTCCCTCGAGCTCCGGGGAACTTCAAATATGTCGTCGTTGCGGTTGATTATTTTACTAAATGGATCGAGGCCAAAGCTCTTACTGACATCAGGGCTCAGACCATTAAAAATTTTATATGGGAGAATATTCTGTGCAGGTTTGGGATTCCAAAGTATCTGATCTCAGACAACGGGACTCAATTTCTTGATGATAGAGTGCAGAATTGGTTGAAGGAATTCAGGATCGAGCACAGAACGACATCGGTGGCCCGACCTCAGTCCAATGGACAGGTCGAGCAGACCAACAGGCAAATCAAGTTTGGATTGAAGAAGCGGTTGGAAGACGAAGGTCGAGATTGGGCAGCTCAGTTACCCAGTATACTGTGGTCATATCGAACGGCACCCAACTCAGCTACCCAAGAGACTCCTTTTGCCATGGCCTATGGATGCGAAGTAGTGATACCTGCGGAGGTCGGACTAGCATCACCTCGGGTTTTAGCTTACAACGTCGAAACTAATGCAGCCGATCTAAAGGAAGAGAAAGACGATGTCGAAGAGAAGAGAGAGATGGCGGCATATCGGTTGGCCAGTTACAAAAGAAAGATTTCTCAATATTACAACGCGAGGGTGAAATACAAATACTTCCAAGTAGGAGACCTCGTATTGAGGAAAAATGAAGCCAGCAAGCAGGACCCAATAGGCAAGCTCGAGCCGAATTGGGAAGGTCCGTATAAAATCTTGAAAGTGCATCCTAAAGGGTCATATCAATTGGTCAGGTCGGATGGAAGCACAGTGCCTCGAACTTGGCATGCCACCAACCTCAGAAAATATTATGTTTAAATTGTTTCTTATCAGTTGTAATAGGTCGATATGACGTTATATTTCGATTCCTTTTATTAAGCATGCTTTCTTTTTCTTTTTAATCACGCTACATGTGCAAGACCGTATGAAAAAGCAAGTCACTAACAGTGCCTATATCACCTCGACACGATGAAGCCGGAGGAAATAGTGAATAAAGCCAAGTCACTGACAATGCTTATATCACTTCCGAGCTATAATCCATCGACACGATGGAGGTAAAACAAATAGTGGAATAAAGCCAAGTCATTGACAGTGCTTAGATCACTCCCGACATGTCAGTAAGCCATGATGCTAAGCAGTCGGAAGATCCCACGATGGGTCCCTAAATAGTGAATAAAGCCAAGTCATTGACAGTGCTTAGATCACTCCCGACATGCCAGTAAGCCACGATGCTAAGCAGTCGGAAGATCCCACGATGGATCCCTAATTCGACCCGATCATAAGCACCACGATGTGCTCGATCGCAAGCACCACGATGTGCGACAGTCGAAAATGGACTTCTTAATTCGATGCCCATACAAGCCTACCGAGGCAGGGTGATCGAATCGAGCCAGTAAGGCAGTACAATGCAAGGTCGACTCATACTCAAGTGTACTACGAGTCGTTACTCATACTACACTTCGAGGGGCCAGAAGTGGAATTAAGTCCAAAGGACTACGCCCCATAAGTTAGAACTCACAAGGGAATTAAGTCCAAAGGGCTGCACCCTAGACAAGTGATCAATAACAAGCAAAAGACGTTCAATGAAAAAGCATAAGTTCAAATCTAAAAGTCAAAGTGCAAATTGAAAGGTCAAAGTTTACAGGATCGAATTGACAAAATGCAAGTTCATACAAATAAAAGCATAAAAGTTATTACAACCACATCGAATGGATTTTGTTCAAAATTATTCAATCTTTCAAAACACTCAGACGTTGGGGGGGATCGAATTGGAGGCATCGAGATCGGCATCAACATCCTCCTCACCCTCTTGGTTCAAAGCAGGAACCACGTATTTCTCATACAAGGAGATACCAGATCGGAGATCGTCGAAGTAACGGCCATATCGAGGGATAGCCTCCGTATCATATAGATGCGCCTTTCCGACGCTGGACACCTCGAATTCTGGAAATACAGCCTTCACTTCATTCAGAGCGTTTGTAAAAACCCCCTTCATCGCCTGAGTCATCAACAGCATCATCTCATTCTTAAACTCTTGAGAAGCCAGATAATCTTTCTTTACTTCTTCCACACGAGATGTAAAACTGTCGACCTCAATCTGAAGGTCGTCTCGGCAACTGATAGTCGCAGTCAACTCGGCCTTGGTCTTGTCGAGTTCTGACTTTACCTTGGTCAACTCCGCATCTCTCTCCGCCAACTGCTTCTCAGCCTTGGACACATTGAATCGAGAAGCCTCGAGATCAGCTTCAAGAGTCAAGCATCGACCATCCAGCTTTCTCACAGTGGCCTCAAGTTTCTCGATCTTCGCCGCCTGCTTCTTTATAGTATCTTCTTTTTCCGCCGAAACAGCATGGGGGACCCCATTCTCTTTATCGCCACCTCGGCAGCAAGTCGAGCCTGCAAAGAGATTTCCATTAACTTGAGTCGCGGCCAAACATAGTTTCTAGGCTTTAAGAAAGAAGACTTACAGCTCGGATTGACTTGGAGAAATATTTGTCCAAATCGCAAGAGGTCATGGCCTCTAACTCAGCGACGGATGTCTCCGGGATCATGTCGGCCGTGTGTGGCTTCGGGGAACAAGGTTTCGAGCCTCCTTTCCAGAACCATGTCTTGTCTCGGTGATCTTGAGACGCTTCCTCGAAGTGTTACCTTCCCCTCGTGGCTCTCCCACCAAGGCATCGTCAGGCAAACCCCGCAGAGCGTCGGATGTCGACACAGGGGTAGGAGGTCGAGCAGGAGTCCTTTGACCCCCAGAAGTTATCGAGCCAGAAACGGATTTCTTCGACTTGATCCCAGCCAATTCTTGGATCTTTTTAGGATCCATCTTTTTCGGGTCCGGCATCTTGGCAGATGACTCCATCTCGGAAAAATATTCCACTGCAACGAAGAAGGCCAATGTCAATACATAGCCGAAATGGAAACAAATAAAACAGAAAGAAGTGTAACAATTCGATAAAATCAATGAAAATCCTACACAAAACCCGGACTTCTTCATCAAGCTCGATATAAGCACCCGGGCCGGCCGTCTCGAGATCGGCATAAGCGTATAGGGGGTGCAAGTTCCGAGTTGCAATATCGGGATGAACTTGCTCGAGCTTTGCACACTCGCGGGAGGATCGGAATCAAGCCTGTCGTGCCATTTCTTAGGTCTTTTGTACCAGGTGTGAATATCGAGGTCACCAAGACCGTGTCGGATAAAGAAAAAATTGGGTTTCCAATCCCCGTGAGATGATATGGATTTCCGTACAAAATCAGAGACCAGTGGACGCTTCTGAAAGGTATACCATCCCACGTCCTGCAGTCCTTGAATCGCGTAATATTGCCGAAATAGGCGGACAGTAAACTCGACCTTTGCTATTCGACACGCTAGGACAAAACCCATGAGGCTCCTGATGCCGTTTGGAGCCAATTGCGTGACACATATTCGATAGTGCCTAAGCACCTCGATAAGACATGGATCGAAGGGATATCTCAGTCCTTCCCTTAACTGCGCCTCGTATACGGCGCAGAAACCGGGGGGAGGGTCACAAGCGAATTGGTATTGGCCCTGAGGAACTTGCATATTGTTGGAAGAGTATGGGATCTCGAACCTTTGGCATAAAGCCCTAATTTTCTCCTTGGTAAGAGCAGACATACACCCGTAAGGTCCCTGCCCTTTCATTCTGGTCTGGCGTTTTGATGCGCGTCGAGAGGTTGATCCTTCTTCCCCTTCCTCCTCCTCCTCTTCTTCTTCCCCGGCAAGATTTTGGACGGAAATATCAAGTTGTTCAGAAACCGTCCTCTCCTGCGATTCGTCTTCCAATTCCGTGGTATCTTCTGGATTTTGGGAATCGCTCTCACTCGCAGACATGAGAGTAGGGAAAGCCAAGAAAATAAACAAAAGAAACAAAAACTGAAGAAGTTTAAGACTTACTTGTGGTTTTCGTTTTAGACAAGAAGAGTGGGGGTAATGAGTCTTCACCGGCGTGTGCTCTTATATTCTTGTGAATCCACCAAATGATTTGAAGGGACAGATTTTCGGCAGTTATAGATGTATAAACGCGGGAATCTAGGCCCAAATCTCCACGCGGCCCAATAAGGGGCGCTTCGTTTCCGGCACCAATTAATACTAACGGTATGACGTCACCCTACGCCAGCCTATATCGGCTAGGAGGGACAGCTGTTTTCCCGCCTAAAGAAGATCACGTGTCGAAATAGTTATTCAAATTTTCAGATCCGAGGTCAGCACTCGAGATGAGCTTCCCTCCGATCTGGGGGGCTTATGATGATACGAGGATTCACTCCTCCACGTGGAACTGTTTGATTGGTCCAGCTGGCATGTGGAAAGGTCTGTATTAGTTACCCATATCGGATCAATACGAGACGCACCGATAAAGACTGCATCTCTGAGGGGATTCTCCAAGTGTCCGGGCTCGATCATCCAAGTCGAGTCGATACCATATACGTCGGCACATACCCCTGGGCCCACATCCAGCAGGTTACTTGGGCAAGGAGGCAAGGCCCATTTAAGGGTATTTATGTCAATAGATCAAACCGCCCTAGGATTAGGGCAGAAGAAGGGCATGTGCCTATAAATACATCATTCCAGGAACTACGTAGGGCTTGAATCACATAGCTAACATACAGCTTTGACGTTGAGCTTGGGGGTTTAATTACATAAATGGTCGATTTCTCTCGGCAGTACCATTTTCTATATACTATCTTGTCCCATAAAAAATATCTATTTTTTCACAATGAATTGTCTTATAAAAAGTATTCATTTAGAAAATCAATACATCATTTAATATATTTTTCCAAACATATTTCTATCATAACATTTAATGTTTATACATTCATTTAATATTCCAAAATAGCATTTATTATATGATAGAGGTATATATGTCCATCTACTACATCCGGTCCAAAATATAAGTCATCATAGAATTTTTATATTGATTAAGAAAGTAGTTAAATGTAATTAATGTATGGATAAAATGTATAATACACCCATTGACTACATAAATGTAACAATTGTGGAGTAAAAAAAGTGGTTGGATTGATATAAATTAGGGGTAAGATAAGGAAAAATATTCATTAATGTTCTATTGATATTGTGAATGACTTATATTATGAGAAAAAAGTAATAAAGCTAAGATGATTTATATTTTAGACCGGATATAGTACTTAAAATACAACACATTAATTATTTTACTCAATCGTATGTACATTAATTATTTTTTCAGATCGATGTATACACCATTAATTGAAAAGATTATGGATAATCAATTTTTCATGTCACATCCAATTTTTGTTTGCTTAAAGTTGTAATTAATTGAAGGGATTATGGATAATCAATTGCATGGGTCCTCATGTCGCATCCAATTTTTGTTTGCTTAAGCCTTCTCGACCGACCATTTGCCCTCTTATTTTTAAACCCTCCAGATACATGTCATCATGTTATCATGAGTGTATATAATTACTTTCATCCATGTTCATCTCTATTAAAATAAGCATTTCATTCTTGTTGTAATGACCCGACCCGGATTTTATCCAATTACTTGGATTTGAATCGTTCGATCATGATGCGAAACCGAAATTTCAAATCACAAATCCTACTGCTCGAAAATCAGAAAACTAAAATCAAAAAATAATAATAATAATAATCAAACTCCTACCGTCCCAAATCGTTTGGAACTATTCCTTTTATGGATATCCCAAAATATGTCCATAACTAATATTTAAACTAAAAAACTCTTCTTAAATTTCTGAAATGTCCACTTAACTACATTTATTAAGAAGATTAACAACAATAAAAGAATGATATAATTATAAAATAGTTCTGTTTTTAATGACTAGACAAACTAATAAATGATGTCCCCTTAACTTTTAGTGTTCCAAAACGTTCCAAACAAATTGGGCCGGAGGAGTATTACGTTGATATAATACTGTTGAGTTCATGCCCTAACTATTACATCATTTTTTCAAAAAAAAAAAAAGAAACTATTACATCATCAAAAGAATCTCAAAAGGCATAATAGATGTTCACCTTCCTGTAATGGACAATATTGATATGTATAAAATATTAATTATCTACCTCTTCATCAGATTAAACTTTCAGAAGAAATATGGTAATTCAACATGATATCAAAACGGAAGGTTCTGAGTTAAACATAATATTCCCACAGGACGGACATGTGACAGACATTGCAGGAGAAGATATGGTCTTTAATACGCGACCAAAAATAATATTTATAGCCTCCTCCTGACATGTTATGGTACAACAAGAAGACTTGAAAGACAATAAAACCCGTACGTATATAAAAAGCATTCCGTCTATGCAGGATTCGGAAAAAGGGATATATAATCTATGCAACAATAGACATATACATATATACCAAATCAATTTAGCAAATAACACATGCATTTGGATTTTCTTCAATGCTTTGATGATGGCCGGTGTAATAGGTCTGTATAGGCGGTGGATAATACGGTCTATACGGCATTGGCGGCGGATAATACGGTCTATACGGCATCATCATCGGCCCGATAACTTGTTCTGCAGGTTCGGCTTTCTTGGCTTCGTCTTTCTTAGCGTCTTCCTCTTTCTTTGGGTCTTGTTTCTTTTCTTCCTCTTTTTGGGTTCCTCTTTCTTGGCTTCTTCTTTCTTTGGTTCTTCCTTTTTTCGGGCTCCTTTGCGGGCCCCACCGATAGTATATCTGTGGGCCAATATTTACGCAGTTTCGTCGCCACAGCGATAGGATCCACTATCCCTATAACAGTTATTGTTTTCCCTTTGAAGTCTATAGTTATTTCATCTATGCCTATAAAGTCACATGACATGTACCAAAGAAATTTGTTACAAAAAAAAAAAAAGTGCAGCTACATACATATATGTCTGAAATCAAACATTCAAGTTATGACAAACTACACCTAATAAAAACTTGACATGTGAGAGATAGTATTAATTTAAGATTATTAAAATAATAAATAATAAAAAACACTTCATCAATGAGAGGCAAACTATAGTACGTAGGAGACAGTTTTTCAAAAAGGAATACTGTTTAGGATTAGGACATGTCAATTATCTCAACAGTATATTTGAAAAGATAACTTAAATAAATTGCCTAATTAACTAAAACCATATAATACATATATATATTACATTATAATAATATGTACACCTCATGACATAATCTAATTAACACGTATGATATCATGAAATTGATTTTTCAACTACCCAACAAATGAATATTGTGTTAGGTAAAAAAAAAAGTAAGAACATACTTTTACCAAGAAGGTATATAAATTATTTGAGATGATGCTTTTAATTACTTGTGGCATCTTTTTGGTTCCAGAATGTATAAAATTAATAATAAACAAAATGAGAAAGTGACTTCAGCACGTAAACATGTTTTTTTCATTTCATTTCATGCAAGTGAGTTATGAATATGCACTTATGAATCTTTGTATCCAACTTTTGAAGATTACAAATATGTTTTTAGGTGTATCTTCTAAGCATTCGATGCGTATTGGTTTCGAATATGTATTGGATATATGACATGTTACCGGACAGAAACAACTGTACATCATAGTGCAAATTATAACTCTCAATTTATATATTGAATATGAAAAGATTAAAGTTCCAAAAAAACCTCCGTGTTGAATGTATCACTTGCTCCAATCACATTTTGATACTTGTCCCCCTCGAGTGGGTCTGTCTAGCTATAAAAAGAGTAAGACAAATGTCGTAATGTGATTGGAGCAACTGATAACTCCTCAATAGGATATCTCTCAAATAAAATTCCGAATGAAAACAAGTCCATGGGGTAAGGTTGTATATGATAACCATAAAAGGCCTGTCACATTAGGTTCTTAAATAAACAAGATGCATTCATGCACGGAAGATCACAGGCTCGAACCTCATAAACAACATTTAATAACTATATATAAAGTAAACTTAATACGATCTTATTCGTTACGTTCCCTTATAAACAATATGCTTTCATGCACGAAAAATAAATGAGACTATTATTTGCACCACACATAATCTACTCGTACACCGCTTTACCTGTGCATCACAAGAGAACCAACTTTGTGAAAATTAGTTATAAAGCCTAGAACCGATTTTTCGTATGTGTATTGTGAAAACCGACTTTGATGAAGCCGGTTCTTGTTCCTTGACCTACGAAAATATCGGTTATAGACTCTAGAACCGATTCCACAAAGTCGGTTCTCCTGTAGGACACATCTAGAGTGATGCATGATTAGACTGAGTGTGGTGCAAATAAACCCTCCTAAAGAAAATGCTAGAACCGACTTTTCGTAAGTGCATTGTGAGAACCGACTTTAATAAAGTCTGTTCTTGTTCCTTGACCTACGAAAAGTCGATTTTGGGTTTCATAACCAACGTTCACAAAGCCAGTTCTGCGATAATGCATGGGTAGTGTGGTGTGAGTGTGATACAAATATAGGCCCAGAGAAAATGCAGCATACCAGGAAGTGCAGAGACGGTCTTTAAGGCCTTGCGTTTCTCTCTGCCATCATGCAAGTCCAGTGACAGGACAAATTTCTGAAACATCAAAATCCCATAATTCAATACATTTTTAATAATAAACTGGGAAAATCAGATTGAAAAACATATCACAGACAAAACGGTAAAATCAATTTCTTTTTTAAATTTGTTTTTCTTAATCTTTTTTTTAAGGGAGTCCTTTTTTTTTAATCTTGACATTGATCATTTCTAGATAGACATTCTATATAATAATTTTTGTAAAAACAAATCATTTCTGTTTGACTGACATAAACAGTAAACAAAACATAAGAGTGATCAAAGCATAAACCCCTTTTATTTATATAAGTGGAAACATATATCCATACACAAATGAAGTAAAATCAGCTCAAAATGGTAAATTTAACAGCTAATAATGGAAATTCCAACACTCTGATTCATTGTGTTCAAACCCTCAAACTCCCCTTTGTAAAAAAAAAAAAAGTCTAAAAGGTTACCGAAATTCTACTGCAGAAACTCCTTAACTGAGTAATCACACTTACGTTCAATCAAAACACGACACCCACACGATTTTAATGTCTTTACGGTGGCGGCGGCTACTGTGTTTGATGTTACGTGTCGTGTCATCGTGTGTCATGATATCGTGTATTGGATTGGATCCAAGTGTAAGTGTGTAACTCTTTGTTAAGGAGTCTACGCAGTAGAATTTCCGTTCTGAAAAGGTTTAACCAAAGAAATGAATAAGAAATCATTGAATCCAATAATTCTAATGCAACATAAAGCAAAACTTTCCACTTATAAAAACCCCAATAGTATATATAAGGAGGGAAAGAACACATAAAAAAAAAAAATTGTAAGAAAGAAGAAAAATAAAACAATCCCACTTAAAGCAATTAATTGAAAAAAAAAAAAAAAAAAAAAAAAACAGAGTACAAAACAAATGTGACCTTCATTAGGAAGATTCTGGAAAACAGATTTGAAGGGAATCAAGAATCAGACCTTCATCAATATATGCTGTGCAAAAGCTAGAATCTTGATTTTTCTTCCACCTCAAAAAAGGAAAAAAGAATGTTGATTTTCTTTTTTCAAAAGGAGAAAAGAAAACATAAAAGAACAAAATGCAATTTGAGAGAAGAAGTTGCAGACAGAGAGAAAGAGATAGAGACAGAGACAGAGACAGAAAGTTGTAGTTGATTGATTGAATGGTGATGTAGAAAAATGTGAGAAAGAGATATACACCAAAATAATTCATATGTATCTGTTTACTTCAGTAAAAAATAGTGATCAGAAGAAATAACACTATTGCCATAAACAACAAAATAATCGCAATAAAGAATACAATATATTCTTCAGGTTATTATTTATTAATTGATATTATAAAAGTATATTGTATTACCGTAACAATTTTGTTGAATGGGTCCTCTAAATGATCTTGGGATAGTTGTAACGTCCCGTTCCCGGACACCGAGTCCTTATCCGGAAATAGCGCTCGGCATAAATATTATCAAATTAAATTCATATTATATGTAAGCGCACGTCACACATCGTAACTAAAAAGACGCGGAAGATAAAACGAATTTTAAAAACAAAAGATCGAACACACGGTTTTCAATGCTGCGAAAACTAAATCCAATAAAGAATACTAAACCAACCAACATTCAAATCCGAAAGAACTTAAACGGAACTAATCCAAAAGAAAGACAACATTGTTTGAACTTGAATCAACAACATTATTGAAATAATCAAAACTAAAAGAACTGAGTCTTCAAGAGCTCCATCTCACACGTCATCGTCAAAGAACTCATCAACATTACCAACATGTTCATCTTCTTTGGGGAAAGAGAAAGACAAACACAAAGTAACGGGGTAAGTACATAAGTACTTAGTAACGCGTAGAAGATCGTATAACGTCGGTTTCACAAAGAAATAAAAGCAACACCCTCTTTTATTAATTCATTCCGTTATTAACCCTAGCTAACTATCATATTATGTTCATAGCATAACATGAGGTTCCAAAGGTATCTAGCTTAGCTCAAGTTTGTTACATCATGAATAACAAGGGCACTACGCCTAGTAATAGGATGTACTAGGACAACTGGGTGCAACCTACTTAGAGACACGCTATAGTAGCCCCGGGAATATCTGAGTCCCGATAGTGTGATGACCGGCAGAGTGCACCAGACGCTTTATCTAGCCAATCGATTGACCGGCGTGGGAACAGTCTACTTTGTCTGGTCAGAGAACACATCGCGATATTGTACTATGTCTTACCAAGCATTGCATGATGTTTAAAATTATTAATTTAACACATACGTTTGATTAGATGTTTAACTAGCCACTTAAGTTGATTCACATAAAAGGCTCACCTATCAGTCTACTCCATCTTCTTAATACCACTAGACTCAACGAACCTAGCACATACGTACATCGATAAACCCTAGCTTATCGAAGCACAAGGCAAATCCAAAGCTTTCGACGGTCCCACACTTCATCTTTTTAGGGAATCCATATGGTGCCGAAACTAAACGCATCGAAAGCTAATTCAAGGCTTTGTCACATAAGGTTAAGCAGTAAAACATGATTATGAAGCCTGAAACCAAGCTGACACGATAAAACAGTAAAAACGGAATAAACATGTCAAACGCACGGTTGCCTTGAACGAGCGTCTACTACTCCCCAAACGTCCGTTCGTGAAAATCAGCCACATCCTGTATCAAAACCAAACCCTCAAACGCCCGTCCGAAATACCCAAACGCTCGGTTGAGCTGCCGCTATCGCAAACGCCCGTTTGCCTGGGTTTTTCCCAGAAATCTGCAACCTTCAAAACACGATTTCTAACCCAAATTCAACCCAAATTCCAACCAAAACAGATTCAAAACCACGAAAATAAGCATACAAATTGCTCTATAACTTTATGACACCTTAATCATACGATAAGAACACCACGTTACCTTAATTTGCGAGCTATTACGATCCACGCTACCAAAGCCTTGAAAAAGGTTAAACCTTTAATTCCAAACCTATAAACGATCAATCATAGTATCTTTTAGTATAAATAGCTCTTAAAACGGGTTGTGTTTAAACCATGTAGTTTGTCTTAGGACCATATCTCTGTAAAAGCACACACGGCAGGGCCGTTTCGTGACATAAAACAACGCCGTTGTCGTGTATAAACGATGCCGTTTGATTCAGACCTAAAATAAAAAAAATTACACGCTCAAAACGGTGTTGTTGTGGCGCGAACCACGGCAGAGGATGGCACGGCAGAGGATCGCAATTCGTTTGTCTTATGCGGGTAGTGACTTGAGAAGAAACATGAGGGTCAAAGTTGGATTTATCTTCCGGACGACGGAGGCTTTTTTTAAATAAATTAAATAAAAAACAAAACAAAACAAGACAAAGACAAAGCAAAGCATGTAGTACAAAAAAGTAGCCGACCTTTTATCGCCTCCCATTATGGACTGTGCCCACCTTTTTTTTTTCTACCGATTGTACTTGTTCCCTTTTCATTTTGGCAAAATGAAATCACAAAAACTCACCTACCCCTATTTGATATTCATATTTACAAATTAGAAGAAATAATATTAAAATATAATATTAATGTATAATGAATTTGGTAGTTCGGGTTAACCGTCGTACGTAAAGCAAGAACGATATTTCTAAATAGTTTATTTTTTTTGTTTTTTGAGAACAATAATTCTAAATAGTTACCTGAGCAGTTCTAGGGTGTTACACCCTCTTTGAATGGTTTTTTTTTTTAGGAAACTCTTTGAATGTTATATTGCTAGTTAATCATGAGAAAATGGTGTTCTATCTATCACGTGGGAAGTAAACATAAAATAAAACATGTCGCTACGTCACATCCAAATGTCATATGTAATCTCTCGGTAAAGATAGCACCAATACTCAGTGATAAAGGGATGGATATACGATTTGAAACATTGTAATCTACGTTAAAACACTTCAACATGATTGACTTAGGATCTTCAGCGGGCACTCCATCCCGTGAAGTTGATCTTACTCCTTGAGCAAGATTTGTGTGCTTCCCTATTGTATTTGTACTTGAAACGTTTGGTTCTCAATGTTTGTTTGACGCGGTCATCTATGCCTCGAATGGGGATTTAGTTGTTGGCTCATGTTTAACTATAGGTGTCAAGCTCACATGTTGAGATGATTGAACTTAGGGCTATTATTGTTCGTTCGAGGATAGTCCTGAGTTCAATGCCCAAATTTTAGACAAGTAAAGCAAAGAAGTCGAAGACCTTCATTGTCCACTTTGAATCAACGACCATTTACGAGCACAAAAGGTTTTCAAAGCCTATGAAATCCCAACTCGATACAAAGTTACGCATATTTGCCTCTTGCTGAATTCATTGTAACGCCCCGCTCCCAGATACCGAGTCCTTATCCGGAAACGAAACGCTCGGCTCGTATAATATTAAATAAATCTAATATTACACGTAAGCCTCTATGTCGTCGTATCAAATAAAAGCAAACGGAAGCTAAAAAGACTCGGGTAAAACGTAAATGCTACTATGAGTAGGAATTAAACATACTTTAAATATAGAAAATATAACATTTATTAATTCATAAGGTAGCGTCCCCGTATTTTCCATAGGTTCTCTAATGCAAATTCATACTCTTACAAGTGTTTTGACTGACTCGACTCAAAATCGCTCGAGAATGAATTAAAATACTACCTTTGTCCCAAAAATATATATTCATTTAGTTTTTTTTTTTTTATCCCTTCCCCTTAGTGTAGTGGGATGTAAATTGTTTTGTTTTACATTTTTCTAATTTTACCAATTATTTATTATTTACATACTCATTTTTCACTACTTTGTATTAATAGCAGTCAAATGTCATTCTAAAATTTTTCATCAAAATTAATGACATATAACTTATTAAACAATCTTTTTTAATGTGTGTAAAAAAAAAAAAGTTCCATAACATATTTTTTATACCATTGATTATAATGTGGATCTATTGATTCAAATAAATCTAAAAAATTTAATGTTAGAAAAAGTTGTTGTGATATATTTTTTTTATTTTCACCGTGGAATAATCAATTCTCAATACTTTGTTAATTTTGACATTTCCTTTGTTAAAGTGAAAGACCAAAAATTTAGTCGGAAATGGTTTTAAGCTGCAAACACAACCTTTCGATTGACTAATTCTAGCTTGAATTTAAGAATATTCCCAATATATCCCTCTTAGCATCAAAACCTCTGAATTTCGTAACTAAAACCTCCGATCAATTGATTCTTCCTTACCCCTCAAAAAGAAAGAAAAAAAAAAAAAAAACTGGATTCTTCCTCTTTCCCTTTGAATTCCCGCGAAATTCTGTTGAAATCCCTTCATTTTCGGCGCGAAATCCCATCCGTTCTCGATATTTACCTTTATAACCAGTTAAATTCAAGTTTTTTGAGTGGATTATGGATGATAACGATGCAGAATTGTCGATGGCGATGTATAATTCATCGAATTTCATCGGTGGTTGTTTAGAAATGCGGTTATTCTACGTCCGGATCGCTCCATGCCCGGTGGATTCGGTTCCTGATCATCTCACTTTACGCCATATCAGAACAGAGACCGGCGTATCTCTCGAGATCAACGGCCACCGTTTGCCGTCAACCTCCACCGCTTTAATCAATCTCCGCCGTGACCGTATCGACAAAGACCTCTCCGAAGTCACATACGTAAGCACCGATAGTGTAGCGATTTCCGGAGCTGTTGAATTCGAAGTGAGAGTCGATGAGGATGAGCTTGTTCTATGTGGATCGTTAGAGAGATTAGATAGTTTGGATAGTGATTCGAAGAGTGGTTGGAGTATGGATTCGTATCCGGCGGCGACGTTGGGTTCCGGTGGGTCGAGATTGAGATTGAGCGGTGGATGCTCGCCGAGTATTGAGGTTTATATTGCTGGATGTTGTTCAGGGAGGGCGGTGATTTTGACGAAGATGATTCAGGTGAGTCCGAGGAGGAAGGTGTCTAGGCATAAGATGTTGGACGCCATTCCTGAGGATGAAGAACTTGGTAAATATCAAAGGACTGTGAATGGATTGATTTTACAACGCAAGATGCAGGTTTGTTTACAGTGCATATTCTTTCAAATTTTTCAGGCAACTTGTACTATTGCACAATATCTTGATAGGGAAATGCTATGGCTGTGCTACGCAAATACGCTTTTGCACCATTGATTAAGACGTAGGACTCATTGATCATGATTTAGTAATCAAAGTGTTGGGGTATTAGAGCCGAGTTATCATATGGCCTTATTAACCTTGGATTAAACCATCTTTAGCTAAGCCGGTATGATGAGTGTAAGTAGTTTGTGAGTCTATTATGGCTTAAAGTAGCGTTGCTAAACCTATGTAGGGTTCTAGAGTGTTACGGGTGGTATCAAAGCCTTGTTTGCCATATGGAACTAAGAGGGGTGGGTGCTACAGTTGAAGAAAAAATAACTTGATGTCATGTGGGGTTATAGAACGTTACATGTGGTATCAGAGTCATGTTACCATTTGAAACCAAGAGGGGTGGATGCTGGATACTACGGTAGGAGAAAATGTACCTGATATAAAGTTGAGATATAATGAGCGTAACAATGAACTAAAATAACGGGTTTATTATTTATTTGGGTTAACTAAGTGAGCGTAGTGATGCTAAACTCATGTGAGGTTTTGAGGCAAATACATGTGGTATCAGAGTCAGGTTACCATATGGAACTAAAATGGGCGGATACTATGGTGGAGGAAAAAATACATTGATATGGGACATAATGATTGAGAAATAATGAGCTTGGTAACTTAACTTGTTTTAACCATTTTAAGTAAAGAATGAACGATGGACTTAAGCACGTATTCGGTCCATTATGACTTAAATAACGGTGCTAAACCTATGTGAGGTTCTCGGAATCATTCTCCAAAATGCTCTTACTACTTGTAAGGGCATGTATTTCAGAAGAAAAACCACAAGCTCTTTTAGTTAGTTTCTTCCATGATCAAAAAAACATATCTTATTACCATTGTTTCCCTTTCTGTTCATGGTGCCAGAGCTCAAGTGACAATCATGTTGCATTTTTAATATGATTACCAGCCCATATACAAAACGTTGCAACAAATGCTGTAGGTTTCCCTTAAAGATTTCAAGAGACGAATTGAATGTTTAGATTATTCGACGTTGTCTGATTCTCAGCTGTTTTTACCATAGTTTAAATAGTGAATCCGTAGTAAACACATGCTTTAAGAATTGAATAGTATTTCGGATTACAAAAGACATGTTCTGTTGATGCTTCTATTAATTGTTGTTGATTTCGTTCTGTCTTGCTCAAGCTGTAGCGATTCGCGTTTCAATAAGTTTTTCCTTTTATTGTTGTTTTGAACATTGAGCTTGTTCGTTGATTTTACATTGGTTGTACTGTTTTCCACTTTTGGGTTTAGGTAATATTGCCTTTTCACTGTTAATTTCCTGTTTGATTATCTGTTAATACCGTTGGTTTCATGGTTCATCTTGTCAGTTGATTTGACTCACGGTTTGTTGTTCGATGTTTCTTGCAAATTCGTTTCAGGCGTGTATTCTTTGTATCCAGTATGTATACATGGGAATCGCCACCAAAACAAAAGTATACATGCGTCGTAGAAAACTACTCTGCACATGCTGTATCTGTTTGCATCTAGACTGACCATTTGTGTCCTGAACTTCTTTTCGGAGTTATGATTTGTACTATTTCTCTCTTTTACCCATTTTTATTTTCCTTTTCACGTTGTTTGAGTATTTCTTTCTATCTAATACAGATTGCGGGGTTGATACGGATGAATACGAGTCTAACGGAAAGATTGGAAGTAGTTTATACACTGAGGATATGTACATGGTTGAAGAAGATGGTCAATTATCATGGTTTAATGCTGGTGTGAGAGTTGGTGTAGGCATAGGTCTCGGAATGTGTCTTGGTGTGGGAATCGGTGTAGGGCTTCTTATGCGTTCGTATCAAGCAACAACAAGCAATTTCAGGAGGAAGTTTTTCTAGAATCTTCTTATTATTATCTCGATGTGGCAATGGAAGAAGATTCAATGATTTGCTTAAAATCTGTGGGACCGTCTCTTGAATGTAGGAGACCCGAGTTAGGAGAGGTTGTGTACTTGCATGAAGATTTTAAGATACAACGGTTGTAGCAAAGGGTTCGATAAAACTGGTGGCAGTGTCTTAGTGTTGAGTGAATATTTTTTTTGTTGTTGTTGTAGTGAGTTTTTTTCGACGCGGGGAGGCTCATAGTTACGTGCGACATCCGACCACACAGCTTCATCCTCAATAGGAATCGATAGGGAATTGCTGTAGTGAGTGTAGTAGTGTAGTACTGGGAGTTTATCAAGCTCCTGGAAAATTTTGACTACCCCAAAGTTTTCATTTTCTGTGCCTGTAATGATCACCACCTCCCAAATCTTCTTGTCTGGCTGGGAGGGGGTTGGGGATTAGAAACATGTACGGAGCGACTATTTTCCAGAAAGAAAAATAAGATAAAGGAAAATTTTAAGTTTTGTTTATTTATACACGTGACATTCATACGACGTGTTCTAATAGAGAGTCTCCGTTTAAAACACTTTTCTCGAATTTACGTCTCCTGCTAATACAACACCAAAAAACTGATTTTTAGAGCTGATAATCGTCTTTAATTTTGTTTTATTACAAATAAAAGGAATAACACTACAACTATTTACTAGCATTATAGTGGATAAACACACCATATAATGTCGGTACAACTTTTTTAAAGAGGTGAAACTATGTTGCAGGGCTCTCAAATTATTGCCTTCAGAGGGATTCGAACATGAGACATTCTGAACTCATCACATAATATGGGTATAGACCTTCAGAGCTCTCAAAGATAAGACACTACGTTGGGACTCTTAAATTATTGTCTCCAGAGGTATTTGAAAATGAGACCTTCAGAAGATCTCAGGACCTCAGCTCTAACCAGTTGAGCTATGCCTCATCGACGATAATCGACTTTCATTTGATTGTAATAAATAATATCACCGTTTTCAAGATTACATAATACATGAAAGTTAATTCCAAGTTGATTTTAAAGCTGATAATTGTACCGAAAAATTATTTCAAGTTGATTTCAAAGCTCATAATCGATTTTCATTTGCTCAGATTTAATAACTTTCCAAGTTAATTTTACAGCCTTTCAAAAAAAAAAAAAAAAAGAAAAGAGTTAATTTTAAAGCTGATAATTCATTCGCTCACATCTAGAGTAACCTCACCCCGTTTTTTACATAGCAAGTTAATTTCAAGTTGATTGTAAGTTGAAGAACAACAACTGACTTACCGAGAAGTTGATTGTGCTAAAAATTGATTCTCATAATGCAACCGGAAAAAAAAAAAAAAAAAAAAAAATCCTTTTTGAATAAAAAACCCTCGGTAAGTTTCCCTCAAAAGGAAAAAAAAAAAACCCCCTAAATTGTTACAATGTAGTGCAATAACAACATATTGATTCTATAGATAGAAAAGAGAAAAAAATCGCTAAATTGCTATATTGTAGTGCACATATAGATAGATAGAGTGATACATGAATAGATTGAACAAATGCTTAATAATAATTAAGATATCACGACGCTACATTGCCGCCCATAATTACGATTTATTTACAGTTGTCTGTGATCCACCTCCACCTCCTCCTCCTCCGTCTCTGGTCGTCTTCTTCTTTTTCTCGTGTTGCACGCTCAATCAACACACCGGCCAGGTATTTTCCGATCCTTCAATCTGTGATTTGATTTTAATTATGCAAAGTTGCGCTTCTCCTTAATCTTACTTGATTCTCTTGTTCTCCGTCACTTCATTTTTTGCGCTGCTCAAATCGTTCTCAGATCGTTTATGCCTTGCTTAAACTTGGCTGAAATCAAAGATCTCCTGCTATTACTTGCTATTTTATTTTGCACACCTTTTTCTAAGTTCACCGTGGTGGATTTTGAAGCTTGAATTATATTTGTTTCTGATTGAGCTATTGTTAAAATCGACAATTTTGTTTTTGGAATAGATTTTTCTTTTTTGGTCATCTCAATCAAGCTATTCCTTTCTAAATGATTCACTTGTCTGTACTGGTTCTATTGCTTAAATGCGATAATGACTTCTTCATTTTTTATTGTTTTTTTTAGATAATGACAATCTGATTTAGGTGAGATCTTTAATATCATACCTTAAAAGGAAACCGACCTCATGATTAAATGAATTATATGGTTTTCAAATCTTTCAAATTAACGATGCAAGATTAAAAATGTACATTTATATTGTTAGAGATCGAATCCTCTAACTCTTGCTCCAATTTTGTAAATATTACTCACAGTTGCCTACATTTACTGCTACTAATAAAAAAGAAAACTATATAAATTTCATTACTCTCTAACAAGTTGAGCTTTAGGGAGGATCTGAACATAGTTTTTATGTTTTGGATTACTCTTTAGTTTGCCTTAATTTAGTTATTCTGGTGGACATAGTGTGTGGTAGTAATTTGGCATTTATTTTTATCATAAAGAGATTGTTTAAAGGTGCAAAGTTTGTTCAGAAGCACTAAGTGGACTATCGTACTATATTGCAGCTGGTTTAGTGGAAGAGGTAGTTATGTCAGGCATGGAAGAGGTGAAAGGAAAATCCATGTCATCATCTCCCCAAGAGGTTGTTAGTGCATTGAATTTTCTTATACATCTTTTTGTGTTGAAAGGCATTTCGTTCCGTGTTTAGAACGCCGTGCAACAGATAATGAACTTCTTGTTTTGGCAGGAAGAAGTTGTTAAGAAAAAATATGGAGGGATCATGCCCAGGAAACCACCACTTATTTCCAAGGTATATTTCTGGTGATAGTATTGGCTTTTAGTATTTGTAGCAGACTGAAATCTGAAAGACGAGGCTAACCCTAATAAAATCTTATCCTTGATTTCAGGATCATGAGCGTGCATACTTTGATTCTGCTGACTGGGCTCTTGGAAAGGTCACTTTTGTTTGTAGTCTGCTACGTAGTGCTATTGCCCCGATACATTTTTACACTATTGATTATGGTGGGACCCGTATCAATCAATGAGTTACCTGATGATCAATGCTTTAAAAGTTTGTTGTGTCAGTTGTTGTAGCACGATAGTTGCGGCAATAACATTTTCCGAGTTGGTAAGTACCTGATTTAGTGTGTTTGTGTTGACTAACAACACTGTTTACCAAATGGTTGCAGCAAGGAGTGGCAAAGCCTAAAGGACCATTAGAGGCACTAAGGCCAAAGTTACAGGTGCAAAGAAATTTCTCCTCTTTTTCTTCTCCGGTTGAAATTGAATGTCATTTCGACCTTTTTTGGATTTCCCCCACCTTTGCAAGTCTGTAGTTTCTGTATGTGTGAAGTCATCCGTCGTTCTTGCTTGACTCCTTTGGTTCCCTGCCAATTGTTTTTATGGCTTGCAACAATTAGCTTCGATAATTCTTGGAATTTTTTCCATCCAAGTCCCTAGAACTTCGAGACATTATTAATCTATTCTTAATCCGTACTTCTTAATGCTCTTCCTCGGACTGAAAACAATCCTCAAGTTTCTTTTCTATCTTGATGCTTTTATTTTCCATGATGTTGCAAATGCATGAAAGTAAGTTGGTTTCTGAGCAAGAAATATTTTGGGATAATTTATTTATGATCCAGATATAATTTTATTATATATCTATGACATTCCATACAGGTATCGCTTTCTAAATGATTAGATGCTCCTTTGCTTAAGTTTCTCGTCTTCTGGAAATTTTGGTTTTTTACCCGTGCTTTGGTCCATGATGAACATTTGAGTAGTTACTTAATATTATGTTCGATCAAATATATATTGCTTCCATGGTTGTAAGAAAATAGCTTCCTCAAACTAATTGCAACCATGGGGTAATAGTAAGAATACCTTCCTCTTCCTTTTTTATAATTCCTCGAGTGTACTTTATTTATGCGGCATACCGGTTTTCGAGTATTCCCTTCCTTTTCTTTATGAATTTGTCTTTGCAGCCAACTCAACAACAAACTCGATACCGCAAGAGTGCTTATGCTCCATCAGAAGGTGAAGGAATGGATGGTAATCTATTGAACTCTTTTTCTTAAGGCCTATTTTTTCTTGTTTATCGTTTTCTCTGTTACTTTCTACATGGCATTATCTTTTATATATTATATCTTCCTTCTATGCCTCCAAAAGTTTTCATGTGTTTGCCTTATTCGATGTACGAATGCATATGTTTGGTTTGGTAGTGTGTTCCGTATCCGATACAGATACACATGGGATACTTAGGATACATGCCTTAGGGTGAATTTGAATTCTTTTTGAAAGGTGTATACGAGATTCATAAATGCATATACATAACTCAAATGTGTGATGAAATGAAGAATCCTGTTGAAATTTAGGAGAAACCGCCAAATGATTGATCAAATCGCCATTGAGACAAATTTCTGGATCCGCCATTATGCACTTCTCATCTGTACCCGTATCCTATATTTTTTTTAAATCCCGCACCACGTGTCACATAGCTGTATATCCTTACATACGTATATGTACCCATTTAACCTAGCAAGTCTGCCATGTTTCCCCTCCCATTGTATGTGATCATTACTAAGAGATCCTTAAGGTAAAGAGTTTTATTGCACCGGGCCATCGGATGATTGTCATCAAAAGACGAAACTTGTTTTGTTTTACACACATGTCGTTCATCTGACGGTCTGTTACAACAACAAGGAACTCTCCTTATGATAAATTCTCATCTTTATTTGGGCTTTATATACTGGTTCTATTTTGTTCTCTGAGTCTTCGGGTTTCTGGCTCTCATTTTCAGATGGAATCGATGGCTCTAACGAGGAAGATGTACCTCCGAACGAATGAAAAGAGTACTGAGTCTCCACGATCTTAGTAGCTCGGTGTGATTGTTATCCATCACGTCTTGCCCAGGATATGGTCTGTACGAAACTCGACGCTTGATCTTCGATACAAGTTTTCATTTAAAAACAAAAAACCTCCCAGAACCCTTTATATATAATATATATATTCCTGAATTGCTGTTATGGGTTTTGTAAGTTTGTTTCAGATGTTTGTACACCTATCTTTTTGACATTTTGATTTATAAGCAATGAACTTGTCATTTATTGTATTTGCCTTTTTCACCCAACGTAATTGGGATCATTTATCTTCACCCCCAACGATTCTATCAATACACATACCACCCTTCATGTACACCACACTCAATCGATCTTTTGAAAATCGACTTTCTAAGGATCGATTCTTACATTTGACCCTTTGAAAGTCGATTGACTTTCAAATGGTCGATTCAGTATGGTGTACAAGTAATGTGGTAAGTGTACCGGTAGAATCGCTAGAGTGAAAATAAAGACGTCTTTTGAAATTACTTGCTTGTAGTGCAGTTACGTTACATTGCATTGTTACGGTGGGAAAACTTTTAACATATATATTCTCTATCGATATATATATATATATATACCATATATATATATATATATATATATATATATATTCTCTATCAGAGTTGTTAATGACACCACAACAAATCTACTTTCGGGGCCCTATACTGACATTTGATCTCTGAAAAGTCGAATGTAAGCTAAATATATCGACTTTGCATTGAAAAGTCAAATGTAACCTTCCCTAAGTGATCGATTCTGATGGCATTAACACCACCCACCAAGAATATATACACAAAAGATGTGATTCATGTCAGAATCATCCTAAAGATGTACCAATTAAGCTCCAGAAAGGGTAGAAGATATGTGTAAAAAAATCAAACTATGTTAAAAGTGCCAGAGTTTCACCAAAGTATACTTCACAAACCAAACCAATATACCATAGGAAAAAGCAAGTTGCAAGAAATTGAAATAAAGAGGAAATTCAAAACCTCAAAAGCATATATTGAGGATCTTTATTTTTCGAAACACTAAGTAAATTAAAAAAAAAAAAGCATAATTTTTTTTTTTAATTTTAAATTAATTAGCTTGAGCATAAGCATCAGGGTTCTGAACAAGGTAATCTTCCAAAGCTTTGTAAAACCCCACAATTTTCTCTTTGCTAGCTTTGATTTCATCTTCATTAAGCTTCAAATCACCTTTAGTATAGTAATTACTAGTCACTTTAGAGATAGAACCACCATTTGAATTTGCTTCAATTTTCACATCATAAGCAATCTTCTCAACATCTTTGTGGAATGATTCCCCTTCAATCAATGTGTATTTGTAGGTCAATGTCTCCTCATTTAGTTCATCAATGTGGTACTTCAATGTCTTAAAAGGACTGCCTGCACAAATTTATGAGTCATAAGTGTACGTTACGCAGTGACGGATCCAGAAATTTATTCCAGTGGGGCAGTGGGGTGAATTCGAAGATCTATTAGCGTTCAAACTACATTTTTTTTTATCAACAAAACTACATTATGTTAATACAAAGAAAAAAAAATTAATCTCACTGGGGTCACGTGATCCGACCATATGGATCCGCCCCTAGTCTCTAGTAATTAATTAAAGTTGTCCGACGAACAAAGCCGCTCGGAAGCAAAGCTCATTAGTGTTCATTTTTGTTTATTGTATAACTTAACGAACCTTCCTAACTCAAACCGACTTGTTTTATATACAAATGCTCAATTATGTTCACGAACTCGCTTGTACAGATAAACCAATGTATGGATTTTACTGTAACTAATCGTATGATAAGTTATCTATTCAATTTATAGAGATAATTGAGTGCATTCTCTAGAATATTTAGGGTGTCTTCATTGGCTCTACTAAACTTTTCTTCCGGGGCATCACAATGAGGTTCAACACTGGAAAGTCGAACATCATACGTGTGATTTGACTTTCTAGATTTCGAATCACATCGACATTCAACCACATCCAGAAATTCGAATCTCACACCCCGTTAAGGAGTCAACGGTAGATGTCCTCTTTGTTGGGCCTAGTTTTCTACATGGTATCGGAGCGACCCCTTTATTGTGCAAGTGTTGGGCCTCTTTGTTGACATTGAGAGTGCCCAGCCTACACTTGAGATGGCGTGTTAAAGTGTCCCACATTAGAAACTTGCTATTGTATCACCCACCATATTAAGAGATAGACTTCCCTCACATCATAACCTAGGTTTTAGGGATGAGGCCCCTCATCTTATATGGGTTTGGGCATAGTTTTCTACAGTGTGGTGCCATCAAAGACTATAGTTTAAGGTTTAATACTTTTTGCAAGTAAGATGTAATGTATAATATATGAATTAGCGCTCTATATTTTATACACTATATCAAACCAGTTAAACTCGAGCTGAAAGACAAAATACATTAAACGAGACGAGTTAAAACACGATCCCGAACTGTTAGCTTTTCAAACGAGCCGAGCCGGAACGTTATTTTTTTGTTTGTTTGTTTGTTCAGTAACGAACAATCACAAATCATGAAATAAAAAAGCTCAAAAACTCAAACAACATATTTTCGGCAGTCACAGCTCGGCTCGATTCGTGAATCACACATACAAGTTAGAGCTCGAGCCCAAATTGTTTGCCTTTTTCGCTTGTTTAATAAACCAAAAAAAATCAAAATAAAAAACACACCCATGAACTAAAAAAAAAAAAACTTCAAAATCCAAACAATAAAAGACACTCGACTCAACTCGGCTCAGAGACATATCAAACATACCATCAGCAAAGTTAATCTGCTTGATGCTACCGGGCCCACCATTTCCTTGTGTGAATTCAATACTCTTAATCTGTGGGATTAGTTTTGGGATCAGATTATGTGAATCCACAATGCAGGCTTTGAAAATCCTACCAGGGGCAATTGGGGAACTATACTCATCTTTGTATGTTGTCACACCCATTGCTATTTTTATACTATTTTAAATAAATAAATAAAGGAGTGTATACACACACATATATATTGGCTTGGCTATTCTCATAGGCAGTTCCACCTTTTGTGGGTGTTCAGTTTCGCATAATAAGGCTTCAAAGTTGAATGGTTATACTTACAGTATATATATATAGAGAGAGTCAAGTCAATGCACTTTGTACCAAGTGAATTATAATAAAAAATAAAATTCCTTTATAAAAAATTTATACTCATATATAGATAATCTCACTAAGTTCTTATGTTTGACTTTTTAGAGGTTGCACCTTACAAGTCAAACCTAAGGATGAAGTGTGATGCCGATATAAATCAGATGTGAAGTCTTTAACGAACACCCCACAAGAATTCTATGGATGCATCATACTGAATCGATCTTCAAAAACTGATTCTTAAGCCAATAATCGGCTTTCAAAAGGTTGGATCTCACAATTAACATTTAAGAAATTGATTCTTAACTCAATAATCAATTTTTAAAATATTGTTTCCGTATAGTGTATGATAAATATGGCGTTAATTCAGACAGACAGAAATAAAAAGGCTCCCAAATTTTAAGGTTCTTTAAGAATTGATGGAATATTTATCTTACATTCGATATTCTAGTGATCAAATGACATTCTAGTGATCAAATGTCACATCGAATATTAATTTACATTAGACTTTCTTATGATCAAATGTCACCGTGGTGGTGCCTCTTTACAATTATCTTTTCATTTTTGTATAAACTAAAAAAGTAGAGAAATTTTATCCTACAACAGTTATAACATAATTATATAATTATACTAAGTGACATGCGATACAACCACATTTCTACACCCCTACTATGTGAAAGAGGGTAGAAATGTGTGTTAACAATGCATGTTACAACCAAAAAAAAATACTGCCCAATAATGATAATAAAAGCAGAATGGTAAACAAAAGAGTACATACTGGTATTGAAGAGAAAAACAACACACAAGTTACAAGGTATTTAGTCTTTCTTCATCAAGCAAAATGTACAAAAAGTCTGATATAACCTCCATTTTCACTTCCCATTCCCAACCCTTTCTCTTGTTTTTTGCTTTCATATATCTCTCCCTCTCCCCCCTCCCCCCAAATCCTTTTTTAAAAAAAAGATGATTTATAACTAAAGCCCCCTTATGAAATTCACCGACGCTTTGCTCGTAATGTCAAGCTCTCGCGAAACATATACATACAAGCCCCCCAACCCCCTTGTCTTGGGTTTGCCTATTGCCAACGCGAAAAAGGAGGGGTTCTCTTTGAGTTTGCTCTGAGCTCCATCTCAATAAGCCTTTGAAATGCCTCTGGATTACGCCTACCACCATTTACATCTTGAGCTGCAAAACACATGAAATATTATTATTAACTACCAACGGTTTTTCTTAATCATGAATCGAATCTACGGTTAACATATCCATTTTTGCCACGTGCCAAGTTTCCACCGGTTTGAGTCCATCATACCTTCTATATGATAAAACTGCACATTTCGTGACTGAATACATAAAGGGTTAAATTGCAAAGATAGAAACATTGAAGAAGATAAAACTGCACGTTTCGTGAAACAAAAGGGATCATAAGTGGTATCAGTAGAGAATCTTTTTTTCTTTTTTTACCTGCAACTGGAATTCCCTGACCACCAATGTTGGGTTGTCCGTGCCCGAATGGATACCCTTGTTCATGAATAAAACCTGCACCCTGTTGTGGAAGGACTGGATTACCCCTTTGAAAGTCATTTATTAGGTTTGGAGGATAATCACCGCGCATTTGCATTTGCATTTGCATTTGCTTTTGCATTTGCAGTTGTTGCAGCTGGAGCTTTTGTAGTTGCTGAAGCATTGGATGATGTGCAGTACGGTCCACACCAGACGCCCCCATACCAGGGTGATGAAAAGACGGCCTTACCATATTGGCAGGAAACTGCTGATTGGAGGACACATCATGCTGGATCATGTTTTCTGTACCCGCAAACTTCCCACCACGAGCACTCATATGAGCAGAATGAGGATCCAGCTGTTGAAGTAACGGTTTTCCAAGATTCGTATGCATAGACTGGAAGTTAGAAGTTGATGTCTGTGTGTGGAGATGATCCCGAGACAGATTGTTGCGATCTGGATGTTTGATGTTGAAAGGTGGTCCACTTAATAAGAGTGAACCATCTACAGCTCCTACATCATGTCTTCCATCTTTCATCTCAAATTGCTTTGATAATGGAATATTACCTGATGTGATCTGGTTCAAATTATCACCGCGCAACAACTTTGAAAACTGAGGGTTTAGACCCGGATTTAGGGCAGAAACTAAGCTCTCATCTTCAGGCAACAGGAAGTCACCAGTCTTCGATGCTACAGAAGCTTCTTTTGACAAATTTAAATCGATTATAGGATCATCATACCCCAACCACTTATCGGTTTTATCCAGTTGCATTTTCTGTCTATGATTTGATGCCAAGAAACCCTTTGTTGCATTACTTGTCTTTTCAGGTCTTATATGATCAGTTGATGAAGAAAACACACCGTTTTCTTCCCGAGGAGATCCGGTGGAACCCGAACCGCCCCTATGAATCGACACTGGAGCTTCTGAAGATTGTAGCTCCTGCATAAAAGCAGAACCAAAGAGAGTTTCGAGGGTAAGAACCTTTCCAGGCGGTTGAATGTTTTTGCCTTCTTCCTCTACAGATTCACGTCGTAAATCAGAAGCCGGTTCTTTATCTAAAGCGAATATTATATCAGATGCATGCACTTTCTGTGGTGCTGAATCTTCCTTGGTGGTGGCTCCCTTTTGCAACAATGACAAGAGATGTAGAGAAGCATGATCATCTGCACGAGGTTTTGATCGTTGTTCGGACTTTGAATTGGTGACTGTACCCCCTCCTTCCAAACGTGGCCCGGTAAATTCTGACAAGATTGTCTGTTCAAGGTCTTCACATGTGAGGACCTTCTGAACTACCACATCTTGCTTAGGTACTAAATCAGACGCTGTAATTGTTGCAGAGGATAAACTAGGCACAGACTTAACGGAAAAAACTTCAGAGCCGAGCATCGGCGAGATTTCTTTATTATTATCATCAACAGACTCATTCAGTTTGCCTTTATTACCCCCAACAAGAAGGGATAGCAAATCTTTTGGACTACTAGATGAGATGTCATTACATGGTGCCTTTGTTTCTGCAGAGCAATGTAAAAAAACAAAGCAACAGTGAATGGTTAGGCACACACCACTCCACTATTTGCAATTTTTTTTGGGATAAAGACGTTTTCGATCCTTCTTGTTTCAAGATTTTTGCAATTTCTATCCTCCATGTTTCATCTTGACACTTTAACCCGTCATCTATGCCTTTTTTTTACCTTTTATTTATGTCCATCTCTGTGCCACGTGTCAAGTTTTTATTGTAGGTAGCATGTCGTAAGTCGTAAAGTCAATGTTACATTTTGGACACGTGGCACTTTGGACAGAAAATGTAAAAAAAATGCATAGATGAGGGGTAAAATTGTCAAGATGAAACATTAGGGATAGAAGTGCAAAAATCGTGTAACAAAAGGGACTGAAAGTTTCTTTATCCCAATTTGTTTCACAGCTATTACCTTCTTCGACAAACCAGCAGGCAAACTTTGATGAATGGGGAGCCTTCGATGTCCGTGTATCATCAGCTTTATCGCCACGAATCTTGGGGAGGGAAAAGGAGGAAAAAATAAAACACAACAAACAAAATCAAGTTACACTTCTCCTGATGATGTAAAATTTTATAACTAGAACCGTAGAAGGAAAAATAACGAAAACGATCGCAGCCGCAGACAAATCATCATCTACAATTGCCTTTTCCTAAACAAGCTATAAAAGTGTATATAAACATAAGAGTTTAAAATAGTCACCGACACTTTATATCCTTGGTAACTGACCGAGGGGAAAAAGGAAAAATATCATTTTTCTATGAAAGAAAACCAATACCCCCAGGAGAAGTTTGCTAGACTTATGTGTGAATGCCAGTGTTCTAAAAATCGCTAGGCGAGGTTGGTACGCTGCAGGGGCGCCTAGCGCCTAGGGCGCCTAGGCGGCGCCTAGGCGGCGCCCAGGCGGTTCTAGGGTTTTAAGGGGTTTTAGGGTTTTAGGCGCCTTACACTAACTGAGTACAAGTCTCTTGAGTTCCAACATTCAAAGAAATAGCTTTTTACAGTTTGGGGGAAAACTCTAGAGTGTAATATCTTTCCTTTGGATGACTTGATCCGAAGAATTCTAGTTTACAAAGCTTTTCCTAGATGGAACCCTAATTTCCTAGGGTCGCCTAGGCGGCGCCCGGAGTCGCCCGGGGAGCGCCTAGAAGGGCCTAGGAGCGCCCGGGAGCGCCTAGGAGCGCCCGAAAATCGCCCGGCACCCGGTCGCCTAGCCGAGATCGCCTAGAGCCAAGTCGAATCGCTTGGGGTGCGCCTAGCGCCTAGGCGGCGCCTAGGCGACCGCGTTTTGCGATTTTTAGAACACTGGTGAATGCAGGCAAAAATGTCGGCTTACGATTGCCCAAGACAAAACTATGTAACCTAATTCATGTGACTGTATACTACAAAGTGATGGAATTGTACACGCAGGCTCAGAAAATAGAATAATTACCTCAGCCGTATCGCAGAGTTACTAACATTGACCGACAATGCATCCCCTAATATTTGTTCCAAAACTTTATTATTAAACTCGCCGTCAATACTTAGCCCTGATAATTTGGATTTGAGATCAACAATCATAGAATTATCCAAGACTTCATGGGCTTCTGAAACGATAGGAACTTGATGTTTATGGTCTTCTATGCCAGAGGTTTTTCGGGAAACGTCTAAACTGTTTAAAGAATCTGCATTCAGTTCGCCTTTGGTTAAAAATGGCAAAAACAACTGATTGCCAATAGAGAGCTGATCACCGTCAGTTCCATTTGAAGACGATGTTTTTGGAGCACTATTGCCATTCTGGACTGAGGTCTGCACAAGGCGTTCTTCAGCTCCATTCTTCCCAACCTGTTCAGAAAGGGACGATCAAAACAGAAATTTAAAGGTGATTTTTTCTGAGAAATATACACGGAAAAACTACACAAGGAACGGCATAGAAACACCAGAAAAATTAAGATTGCCAAGGCAAAAGTAGATCAAGAACAAGATCATGCATCAATTAAGCATGGGAAGAAAATGTCAATCATTTAGAAACAGATACAAGTAAATGATAAATATAAACATGGAAGAGCTTAAGGGTAATGTTCTCAATATGTGCTGGTAAATTAAATCTCCAAATTAACGCATGAGTGGACATCAAATGGTAAGACAAATATATAAGGTGTTCCCCTGCAAAAAAAAAAAAAAAAAAAAAAAAAAACAAGAATCACCATGAAGAAACAACAAAAACGTGCAGGAAATTCACAAATGGCCAGTTGGTCTCTGTACACGTTCATCAACAGTATGAACTTCCAAATACAAAAAAGGACACATGTTAAACACGGGAGAGTAGACCCAATACGACAGTTGGAAGCGTAAAAAAAGGATGACGTATATGGTTTCCATATAGCCAAATTCCAGTGTTCTAAAAATCGCTCTAGGCGACGCCTAGGCGCTAGGCGGCCTCTGGCCGACTCGATTATGCCCTAGGCGGTCATATCTAGGCGAGTAGATCCTAGGCGGGTTTCTAGGCGATCTTAGGCGATCCTAGGCGGTCCGATTTCAGTCCTAGGCGGCTAGGGCTTCCATTATATATATATTAAAAAAATCATTTTATACACATTAAAAAAACACCTAGGCTCTGCCTAGGCGCTAGGCGCCCCATGATCGCCAGACTACCGCCTTGCGTCTTTTAGAACACATGCAAATTCACATCGTGGGAATAAGTCATGTATGCTGTTGAACTAAACGCCAACAAATATCAAAGAAGTTATGGATGTTACATGAGTATATCGACTTACCCCGGTCAGCGTACTTAAACAACCATACACATAAATAAGGACGTGAGTACATACACATACATATTATATATAGATGTTCTATCTCGCTCTGTGTGTGTATATATGTGTGTATGCACTTATGTATAATTCAATAAAGATTTGTTTGTTTCAAATGGGGAATTGAACGTCGATCCTATATATGATAATTGTACAATCTCAACAACTAAGCGTGTATTCATGACAGAGACACAAGGTAAAAAGAGAACATGAAGCATTCGCCAAAACAACAACAATGATTAAGAGGAACACAGGAAAACCTTCTTAATTTTAACCAGAAAACGGTTTTTATTTTATAATATCAAATGTACAACAAAAAAAAAAAGGGAAAAGGATACAATGCTAACAAAGTCAAGTTATCAAAAAACAAGTGTACTTACAAGCAAGGACAGTCATTAAGAAACAACATGAAAATCAGGAGTTTACCTCGGCGGAATCAGAGCGACCCAAGGCTTTGAAACCAGAATCCTTTTCCGTAGCGAAATTTGCAAAACCTGGGGGTACAAGAGGTCTACATGTTTGTGAAGGTAAAGCAGATTTTCCCAAATCGGTGCTTGAAAAGCTTTCTGTGGCTGTGGTATCCAAATCATTGTTGCTTGAAACATTTTCCCCCTCTCTGCCATCATTCAGTAACTCAGACGTCTCTGATATGGAGTCAGTCGTATGGTTAGTCACATTCACTTTCTGTTTCTCTTGTATAGCCTTTAGTTGCTCCTTCCTCATGAATTCAAACGAAGCTGATAGCAAGTTCAGGTCAATTAGTCCAGGACATATTCTTCGACAAAAGTACAAAAGCTGAAAAAGTATAACAGATCACATGAAATAAGTTAGAAGGTGTAGTACCTCTTCTCCTCCTTTCTTCTTCTGCTCTATCCTCACTTGCAATTTCATTTGAACCAAATGTCTCATCGTTATATGAATCTCGAGTAGTATCTCTCCTTGCTTGAGGTGCAGCCTAAAAACAGTTGAGAATATTGAGACTCACAAATATAATTCATGGAACAGGCTTCTCCAGCAGAAACGTATCGAGCTTCTACTAAAATCTAATACGGGTGGACAAACACAAAAACTTTGAGTTGATGGCAAGGACCAAACTGCAAACTTCATTAAAAAGGACGGTATGGGGCAGAATCAATCTTACCTTATAAGGCCGAGGAGGATGATAAGGCTCGTTGCTCTTGCTAAGTTGGTTCGGATCATTTGGGATATTCTTGGGAGCAGAGATCCCACCTCCAAATCCAGACGACGGCCTAGGTAATGATCCACTGCCAAGGAGTCCATCATGTTCAGGACCCTGCCATGACCGACGAGAGTGGCTGCCAAAACGCCTCCCCGAATCTGTACAACATCAGAACATTAGCGGACCAATTAACCATTCTTTTTCCCATTAATATTAACAACACCTCAATCATTCCCCCTCCATAACAACAAGTCGTTGAAAAGGTTAAAGAATTTACAAAAAACAGCAAGCTCAACATACAGTCATGTATCTACACCAGGAAGCATTATACATGCAAAACAATGTAGAAGATAAACACATGGACAGTTTAAATGTACACACACCTAGTGATCTATGCTCTTCATGAGTACCAAACAAAATTCAAATCCACGTGCAATACGAAAACTTATATAGAAGGAACGTTGCACTGAATTGCTATACCTCAACAGATATGTGCAGCTAAAATACATATAACCATTTCATATACCCTTATGATCTCGTAATCTTGGCTGACTACGCCGTGACAATAAGTACCCACTTGATTTTTTATTTATATTTTTACTTATGGACATTAGATGTCCCTATAGCATGAAAAATATATATACACACAGGGGGCAAAACTGGGACAATTGGCAAAACATATAAAACCAAAAATGTGATTCTCTTCAACTAGATGTCCCAAAAGCATGAAAAATAAATATACACATAGGGGGGAGAACTGGGACAATTGACAAAACATATGAACCCAAACATGTGATTCTTCCTTCAACTATACATGCTTGATTAAGTTAGAAAGCTAAAAAATAAAATTTTCAACAATATTGCATAATGCAAAACCATACAACATTTCTGGGCACCCACGGGGGTGGGGGTGGGTGAAACATGTGCTAGTAATATTACAATCTTGACATGATATGTTTAAGATAAAATAAAAATATGCAAAGATATCTCAGATGAAACCTGAATCTTTGTCAGACTGAGTGTCAAGGTCTCGATCATTGCGCCCAGAGGAACGGTTGTCCCACCTTCCATAAGCGCCTCGAGAATAAGTGAGCGTGTCCCCTCGAGTTGGTGGTGATGACCCATGTTCAGTGCGTCTAAATCCCTGTAACGACGTGCCGCCATATGTTCTTGGCCGATCTTGAATACTTGATGAGGCATCCACAAATTCACTAACAAAAATCAGGAGAAACATGATACAATAACACAAAGAAATAAGAGCATACAACCTGAGCATTGACAAGAAAGACATCTTGAGCACAATGCACCAAAAAAATAGGATAAAAGTATGCTAAGATAAACTGCCAACATGAAACCGATCCATGCTTACCTCAAAATGGATTCATCAAATCCCGGGGGCAATTTCTTACAGACCTCAACCTCGCTAAAAGACAAGAGAAACTCTCTTGTATACGAAATTCTTGATTGCCTGCACCACCAAAAGACCAAGACAATCATACAACACAGATGATAAAACAACGCCTATAATCCACAATAAAGCAGAAATAATCAGGCATGTACATTTGACAACAAAACTAATCACCTCGACATCTTCCCACTTGCTTCAATAGCTTTATCCAGTGAGCTACGATCTTCGTTCTCCAAACTCATTCTCTCAAATGCTTAACGAAAACAATCAAGCACAGTAACCAAGTTTACATTGCCAACCAAAATATATGTACAAATTTCACCTCATTAAAACCCCAACCAATCACAACCTCTAAAATCAGCTCAAACTATATTGCACAGAGCAATATTAATTCAATCAATTCTTACAGCAAGGTTAAAAAAACAGCCGGCCAAAAAGCTGAAATCAAGCAAATTAATCTCTGCCGCAGTTCAATCTAAACTTCTAATCAAGATCAGATTAAACAAAAAAAAAATCAGCTCCAACAACATAAAACCTACCCCTAAATTTCAGCAAATAACTGCATCAATTCGAAACAACCCCTATCATTTTGCGCTATTAAACATGTCATTATCAATAATCATCAAAATCCCTCGATTCCTACAACAATAAGTCTTCGATCTGGCATATTTCTTCGATCTATCGTGTTAGATGAAATTTTACCTAAAAGATTGAGGATGAGTGGGGCAAAAAGGGTGCAAAAACTTATATGTGTCAAATTGTATGTATATATGTTGAGAGAGAAAAGGGATGATATATATATATATATATGTCAACGAAGTTTCTGAACCCCCAACCTGGCTGTAGGGGGTAGGGGGTAGGGGGTAGGGGGGGGGGTAGGGGGTAGGGGTTAGTTTTACACTTGGAGTCTTGAAGAAATCAGAGAGAAAAAGAGAGAAGATATGGCCGCCATTGCTAAACGCTGAAAAGAGGAATCAAAGGCAAATTGCGATAATTGAGAAATTTTTGAGAAATGAAAATATGATTGTGAGCGTAATTCTACCCGATTCTTTCGGTTTTGCATAAGAGAGACTTTAGATAAACAATTCTGAGTCGAATTAAAAAATTACTTCTCGAGTCGAAACAATGATGTTTTAACTTGATTTAAGTTCGTTTGAAAAACGAAAAAAAATTATTTGGGATCGACTCAATTATGCTCGACAAAATATTAAACATGTTTAAGCTCGAGCAGCTTGATAAAGTATAAGCTTCAAAATGCTTAGTTCCGCACTACTTCCGCATGAAAAGTCTCATGAACGTTTCGAGTCAAGTTTTCAAGCGCTAGCTTATATAACTTTGATAAGTGTTCGAGTTCACTTGAATTTTGTTACGTTAACTTTTTTTTAGCTCCCTAATCATATTTGAGCAATCATTCACGAGATGTGCGGCTCGTCCCCATAAAAATATTAAATGAAATAATTATAAAAGGATCCAGATCATTAAAACCTTCTCTTTTCTTCTTCTTCTTTTTTTTTTTTTTTTTTTTTTTTTTTTTTTGGTTGTTGTTGTTTTTTTTGGTTTTGTTTTTTTTGTTTTGTCGAAACCGGATATTTTATTAATAACTGTACAAAAACTGTACTAACTGTACAAAACAAAATATGGGCGTAGTACACAATTTAAATGCATCCTAGCAAATCAAGGCCAGACTAATCTAAGTTCACGAGCTCGACGAACAGCGTCAGAGATGAAGATCGTCCTCGGAGGGCGTGAGAGGTCCGAATGGTGCAACTCATTATTCCGCTAATACCATAGGCTCATAACGATCTCGCGGAATAAGAATCGCCAGAAAGTTATGTTGTCGTGTTTGTACATGTTTATCGTTAGACAATTCTCCAACCATGAAGGGGTATCATGGGTGGAGGCAAAGAGGCTCCAATAGTGCCGATGGATGACCTGTTTCCACATAGTATATGTCCATGGGCAATCTCTCAGAACATGCAGAATACTTTCGGGGTAGCTGCCACAGACATTGCAAGCACCCTCATCACTAACCGATCTCGTTTGAAGCAGACTTGCAGTTGGTAGTGCATCGTAATGAATTTGCCATAGGAGTAGATTACCTCTCAGTGGTCCTTTGATTGACCAAATAATGCGCCAGATGTTCTCCCCGGAGACTTCTTGAGTAAGGTGGATTCCGTGGTAGGCCGAGCTAACCGAAAATTTACGTGAAGTAGTCAATTTCCAAATGATATTACCAGCCTCATCCAAGTCGAAGGCATCACGAACAGAATCTGTCGCCGAACATATATGACGCCAGATGAATGAACAATTCGACTTAGGCGTATCAAGATGTGAGCCATATTTATGTGTAAGAAGTTGCACCCACAGTTTTCCAGGTTCAGTTAAGAGCTGCCATGACAATTTTGCTAAGAAGGCGGTGTTCATATCACGGGCACTCCGGATGCCAAGGCCTCCCTTGATTTTGGGTTGGCAAATGTGCTTCCAAGCGATAAGGTGTAGTCCACGACTTTCTGTATCATGCCCCTAGAAGAAGGAGCGAATTATTTTATCAATCTCAAGGGTTACTGAAACAGGAAGCTTGACGGTTTGCATTTGATAATAAGGAGCCGTAGATAGAACCGTTTGAGACATAATGGCTCGGCCTGCTTTGGATAGAGTGTTCGCCTTCCAGGGTTGCAATTTCCGACGGACTTTGTCAATGATGCCTTGGAAGTCCTCTTTGTTGTTGTTTTGGTTTAAAAGGGGATTGATATTACATTACTCACAACACCATGTTTAAAATATAAAAAAACCAATTACATCTATTACCAATTTACAATTCATTTTGTGTGACACTAAGCTAAACGAAAATCCCTAGCTTTCTTAACACTTTTATCGACGAAAACGAAGGCAAGAGGTGGGCCTTCACTTCGGTCAAAGTGGCATTATTACGCTAGAACCAAAAATCACGTGCAGTTTCTCTAAAAATCGAGTGTCATAGCCTAGTATTCGTGTAGTTGGATAGGTTCGTTGAGAGGCAAAGATCCAGCCAGTCATGACACAAAACGTTTTTACACGTTTCCTCATTTATATAAAACTTATTGACCATAATATAGGTTTATAATAAACAAATAATCAAAAGTGTATTATGTTACTCGTAGTGAAAGCAACATTTCCGAATTTCTAACTTTGAGTCAAACTGTTGTCAACGAATAACGGTCACACTTTGTAGGCATCATTTCAGTTCAATTCGTGGGTTAGACATGTCGCTTGGTACCGGATTCTAGAGATAGAACAAATTAGAATAAAAATAATTTTCTTGAGATTTGTATTTGACCTTTATCAATGAGTAACGGTCGGTCTTTGTAGGCATCATCTCAAGCCGAATTCAGGTTAATTATTCCCTGATACCATGGATGAAATAAAAAAAAATACAAATATTTATAGTGAAATTTTAGGCATTTAATATCGTCTCATTTTATAAATCGTTTATTCTTTTAAACTAATGCAACATTTATGCAGTGTTGCTTCTTTCTCTCATGTTATCTACCCAAATCCATTCATTAATATGTTGTCTTTTCACTGTAGATGGTCTATGTTTTGTACCACACCGATAAATGTACAAGATATATGCTCTCCACCAAACCTATTTAGAAAATCGACTATTGCCTTTAGACTCGTTTTTTTTTCCTTCCAGAGATCGACTTTAAAAAATACGAACCTAAAATATTGATGCTAGACTAGAGGCATAAATAATTCGAGTTAAATCAAACGTCTACTTATCGAGTCGAGCAATCCCTCAAAACGGGATTATCGAACTCGGCTCGAAGTCTTTCAAGCAAGGAAAAAATTGCTCGAGATTGTCTCAATAAAGTTTTAAGTATACTCGAGGAACTTGAAAAAGTGTCGTGTTTCAAAGTGTTTGAGTTCGACTCGTAAAAAAAAAACAAAATAATATATATTTGAGTATAATATAATAACGTTCGATAAAACTCGTGAACATTTGTTATATTTCTAGTGAAACTTTTATGTATTCAAATCCGACTCGTTAACATAAATGTCATTTTCGAATTTAATAAAACCATATATAAACAAGGATTTTACAAATTAAACGTCGAGTTTTTCGTGAACGGCTGATCACATTTTATAGTTAGACCCCCGTAAATTTTTTTTTTTTTAGTGTCTTCAATAATCAATAACAATAAAAAGAAAATGACAAAATCGTCCGGAGGATCGGAGCTCCACCCGTTCAGCCTCCTGTCTTGCTTATCAAGCCAAAATAGAAAAAAAAATATAAAAAATAAAAAAAATAAAAGAAATAAAATTGTTCTCTTTTGATTTGAGACCTCTGAACTTACAAAATCGTACACTTCAATTCTCAACTTCACCGGTAATCTTCTTGCTCCAAAATTGTGTATTCATCTTCTTCTTTTTTTCTTCGTATTTTCTCCCTTTTAGTTCTTTCTTAATTATTTGAGTTCCCAACTGATTATTTCATTTTGCGCAACTCCCAACTGATTATTTCATTTTGCTGCGCAGGTTGAGTAATAGGTGTCATCATTTTGAGAGCTTGAGGTTTGCATTTGGTATCACATGTCTGATTGCATTAGCTTCTGTACTTAATTTCACTTTTTAGCTCTTCATTTCATAACAATGGCTGCAACTAGAATTTCTTGCTTAAAATTAGCTCGTTCATCACTTAAATCCCAAAACCCTTTTGCTGTAAGACACTCTTTTGCTGGTTTAAACCGAATTGATCACGACCCAGAATCTGGATACAACGAAAGTCCAATTATTACCAGCTTTCCATCTAATTCTGCTGGTCATGGTGGTCAATTTGGGTATGGGAATGGGATAATGAGTTTGGGTCCGAAAATCGGTGCTCTTTATGGTGGAATTGGTCATGTGATGTGTGTTAGGTCTTATTCATCGAGCCCAGATGGTACAATTCCTAGTTCAGGTGATGGTGGGGTGCAATGGATGGATAAGGTTAAGGATGTATGGAATTCGACAGTGGATGCAGTTGTTTATACAGGGGAGAAAGCGAAAGAAGCTTCCGGGGAAGTGACTCCTCATGTTAAAAAATTGTTAGATACTTATCCATATCTGAATGATGTGGTGGTTCCTGTTGGTGGTACTTTAATGGCTACCTTAATGGCTTGGTTTGTATTGCCAAAGTTCTTGAGTAAAATGCACGCGTATTCGGAGCAAGCTGCAGCTAGATTATATGGAAGTTCTTTATGGGAGCCTGTTCCTTATGAGAGAAGTTTTTGGGGTGCTCTTGAAGATCCGGTTCGGTATCTGATTACCTTCATGGCGTTTGTGCAAATGTAGGTACAAGCATGATGATCTAGGCGTCTTTAATGGCTCTTGAATGGCACCACAGTGGTTTTATTGAGTGGAAAGTCGATTGTCGTCTCTACAATCTACTTTCATCTGGTCTATTGTCGATTTTCAGCTGTAGAATACTGTAAAAAAGTCGATCGTCACTGTGGTGCCATTAAAAGCGTCCTTATGATTTTTCTTATACGTTTATTTAATGCATTGTTGTTCATGTGATACTTTTACTAAATAATGATGATGGTTGTTGTAGTAGTATTCAGTGTTTATACTAGGCCACTATATCATTAAAGTCGATTCTCAACTCTAGAATGGACCTTCATCCGGTCTATTTTCGATTGTGAGTTGTAGAATCAACTGTGAAAAGGTCGATTGTCAATATGGTGCTACTAAAATGCCCTTATAATTTTACATACATGTTTATCCAATGCATTGTTGATCATGTGATACTTATACTGAATCATGATGATGTTGTTGTAGCGGTATTCGTTGTTTATACCATGCCTCCATATCGAGGAGGAGATTCTTAGCTCTAGAATATACCTTCATCCAGCCTATTCTTCTCGATTGTCAGTAGTAGAATCAACTGTGAAAAGGTCGATTGTCACCGTTTTGCCACTAAAAGCGTCCGTGTTATTCTACTTCTCTGCATTATCTAATGCATTATTGCATGTGTGATCCCTATACTAAATCATGATGATGGTTGTTGTAGCGGTATTTGGTGTTTATGCTATGCCTTTATATCGAGAAAGTCGATTCTCAGCTCTAGGATGGGCCTCCATCCGGTCCATTGTTGATTCTCAGCTGTAGAATCGACTGTGAAAAAACCGATTGTCACTATAGTGCCACTAAAAACGCCCTTATGATTTTATTTCTATGCTTATCTAATGCATTATGGTATTATGGTTGTTGTAGCGGTATTATGGTTGCACCAACTACTATTGCAGCACAATACATTGGAACGGTTTGGAAAGGCGCTTTTATTGTTTCGTTGGTGTGGTTTTTAAACCGATGGAAGACTAATGCCATTACTCGTGCTTTGGGAAATTCGGTTGGAGTTAAAAGAAACAATTTGATGATAGCCGATAAAGTTACCTCGGTGTCTTTATTTGTTTTTGCTTCTATGGGTTTAGCTGAGACATGTGGTGTTCCGTTACAATCCATCCTAACCATTGGAGGTGTAGGAGGTGAGATTTTTATCTCGGGTTTTTGACATTCTTTTGCGTTGTGCATTTTTAACAAGACGGAGAGGCTTTCAACAAGTATACCGCGATTAATATGATTTTTCATGTATACTTGCCTTACTGTATTGTAGTTGTACACTATGTACTTCTTTTTGGGAGGAGGGGTGTAAAAGTTCGGGCAGAATCAAGTATTTACTTATCGAGTCTAGCAACCACTCAAAACAGTGATGCCTGAACTCGGGTTGAATTCATTCGATGAATAAAAAAAATGCTTGAGATCGGTTTGATTAAGTTTTAGTAATGCACTTAAGCTTGAGTTTGACTTATTGTATAATTTCTGGCTTTTTTCTTGTTACCTACGGCATTCAGGAGTCGCAACAGCTTTTGCTGCTAAAGACATACTCGGTAACATTCTCAATGGACTTTCTCTCCAGATTTCACAACCTTTTGTGGTAGGAGATACTGTAAAGGTAAATAAAACATGTTTAAAAAGCTGAATATGATAGTGATTTGTTAATTTTTTTTTTATATCAAGTGATTAACCGAAGAGTTTTGTAGTTTCTCAAATTCTACGAAGAATTCTTGAAAATAACCGAAGAATTCTTGATATATCTACGAATTCTTGCATATATGTCTGGATTTGTAGATATATCTATGAATTCTTGAAAATTTCATACGAATGGAATGGAATGGAAATGGTGTGACACTGCCTTTAACATTGGAGCAAATTCCTACTTAAAGATATATCTACAAATTCGTGGATATATTTACGAAATATCTATGGATTTCGTAGACACACACACACACACACACACACACACACATATATATATATATATATATATATATATATATATATATATATATATATATATATATATATATATATATATATATCAATTTCCCTCTAGATTATTCCCGTTGCTCACGTCATTTTCGTGTTATGGATGATTGGGTGTCCCGAACCTATAGTTTTTATAATTATGTTGTTTTGCTGATATTTTAAGACAGATCTTGGTTTATGTTAGCGTTTTCTTAATGATTTTTCCTTGTTTCGTAATTTAGGCTGGATCTGTGGAAGGTCAAGTTTTAAACGTGGGACTTACGACTACCTCGTTACTCACTGCAGAAAAGTTCCCAGCAATAGTTCCCAATTCTCTTTTTTCCAGTCAGGTAATTTAAATATACGTTTTGGTCCCTTTTGATTCACGTCTTTTGCGGTTTTACCCCTATATTTCAAATTTGCATTTTTACATGTTTTCTCCTGTGTCTTCCTTGGACTTCTCTTTATCTTCTTTTTACCCCTATACTTAAAATTTGCATTTTAAACTTTTTGAACTAGCATTTTTTTAGCTGCTCATGTATCCCTACGATGTATTGGTACTTCTGTTTGATAGTGTGTCCCGTATGTGACATGTATCCGACGTAGATACACACCGGATATTTAAAATACCAGGAAATTTGCGTTTTTTAAAAAGTCGAATGCATGATCCGAATATGCATATCCATGACTCGGATATGTAAAATTGAGGATCTTGTTGAAAATTGAAGAAAACCTGCTAGAATATCAATGAAAAACTACCTGAAGTAAAGAAAAGCTACTGAAAATTATATTATTGTATGGTTTTTTATATTTATAATTTGGTCCTTATAATTTAACTACGTGCAGTTTAGTCCCTATACTTCTAATTTTTACGTATATCCCTCCGTACCCATATATTAGTATATTTTTCAAAAATCTTGCACCTATATAACCTGTATTCTATATTTTTCAAAAATCTCGCACCGTGTATCCTGGTATTCAGATATCCGTACTCATGCAACCTGGATGTATCCTTTCTCGATTGTTGGTTATATGGTGTTCCACAATCTTGTATGCTTTTTCAAGAAAGATTGTATGCCGAAGTTGATGTTTATTTATAGGTAATTGTGAACAAATCTCGAGCTCAATGGCGATCGATGGCTACGACAATTCCTCTGCAAACTGACGACTTAGATAAGATCCCAGTGATTTCAGAGGATATAAAGAAGATGCTCAAGGAAAATGCAGATGTCTTCCTAGAAAAAGAGGCTCCATATTGTTTCTTATCTAGAATCGAAAGATCATTTGCAGAACTGACTATTGGGTGCAATCTGAAGTTTGGGGTTAGTATTGTCCTTTTAACCCTACTTTCTCTTTTTAACCAATTTTATCCTTAGTGTTTCATGTTTACACTTTTATCCCTCTTCTGTTCTGTGCATTTCTTTGTTTTATCTTTTCGGTCCATTTTGGCCAAGTGTCAAGTATTATATTTTGGTTGGATAGCATATTGGACCTTCAATGATGGTTGTTGACACGTGACACTTTGAACTGAAATTGTAAAAAGAAAAAATGCATGTACGAAGGGTGAAAGTGTCATATTGTTGACACATGACACTTTGGACTCTCAACGATCGATTTTTCCAGTGTGGTGTCATATTTTTACTATAACCCTACACCGGAAGATCAATCGGATGAAAGTCAAGTTTCAGTTCTAGAATCGACATTCACATGGTTGATTATTTGGAAAGCCGATTCTAGAGATGAAAACCAACTGTGAAAAAGGCAGATTGTCACGGTTAGTGGCGGATCTAGAAATACATTTCAGGGATGCACAAGTTTTCCAAGTATCCTTTTTTTTTTTCTTTCCCTTTCATCCAGGAGCGGGTGCACAATTTTATTCAATATCTGTTACTTTTTCCGGTTTTAACGGGGTCCGCGAACCCTCTAGGGTGACTATGTGATGTAGGGACATCCTAATCAGAATTACCGTTATTATTGTTTTAGTTAGTGAGTAGCCTTTGGGCTTTTTAAATGTATTGGTTTTTACCTAAATGGGCTTTTTAGCCTATAAATAGCTTAAGACATTAGTTTGTAGGGCAGATTATGTAATCCTTAATACTCTTTTGAGTGAATATTTCTTAGAGCTTGGATTAGCTCTTGTGTTGTTTCTTTTATCATAGTGCTTTCTCCATTATTTGGTATCAGGGCGCCAAGGTTTCTCCATGGATCCGCTGATGGCGAACAATGATGTAGAAGCTAGCCAGATCTCCGACGTAGATCGAGGTCTGAAGTCCCTTCGGGAATCGGTGCAAGGATTGAACCATAAGCTAGAATCTTTCACACGAGAGTTAAAGAAAATGGTTACGGAGCTGAAACAGGATCGGGAGGAATTCAAGAAAACTCACCACTTGGCTGGTCAAGATTTACCTCGACACCCGGTGGAGGAGACAGAGGATCAGCATGCTCATCGGAAAATACAAAAGGTAACAATATGACTCTACTCAAGCAAAAGACCCAAGGACGCACAATTTCTAGGCTGCGCGCCTACATGGATGAAGTGGATTTACCCATCTTTTATGGGTCTTCCAAAATCGCAGATTTTTGGGCATGGGTCGATGCAATAGAGGATTTTTTTGAAGAAACGAACCCGCCGGAGCAGAATCACTGTAGACTAGCATCGTATAAGCTTGCCGGAGACGCCTATACTTGGTGGAAGGAGCTTCAATGTGATAGAATCATCGGTGGCAAAGAAAAGATCACTTCATGGGGTAGGATGAAAAGGTTGTTGTTCCAGAGATTTTTACGCTCCACGTGCTCAAAGAAATGCCCAGCACAAGTTTATAACAGTGGCCAAGCAAATGGAAATCATATGAAGCAACGCAAGGCTGAGAGTCTCTTGCCCGCCAACTGTTCGACAAAAGTCCATTGTGAATCTGGAAGTTATAAACATTGTGAGAAGACTGGCTATGACAACCCTGTTGAGCTTTATAACAAGAAAGAGGATGAATCATCAAAGAGAAAGACCGACAGGTTCATGCCCACAAAGTGTCCCTGTGACTACATCAACAAGCAAGGAGCAATAGGTGATTTAATTGTCCTTGGTGAATCCGATATTATTATCAATGGAAGTGGAACTGAACAAACACTTGTCAAAGAAGTTGAATCTGATTTGGTTGAAGAACTTGGAGTAGGGGTTGCAACTGTCCAACTACCAAAAGTAATAGAACACCAAGTGAATGAAGTCCTAAAAGCCAATGACACGTATATTGTGCAGACAGGACCTGATTGTGACATTGTGAAGCTGGAACAGGAGCACAAAGTGACTTGTGAAGATTATAAACTCGAGGCATCCCTTATAGAAGAGTCTTTAATTCAAGAAGGTGATAACCCAAGGAACGAGGCTGAGGAGGTGAAAATGAAATCATGGAACTTGAAGAATGAAGTTGCCGCCACTGGGTTCACAGTTCAAACGCAACCAAAATCCCCAACACCTAAAGCAGGATTGACTGAGATCTGGAAAGCACCACCTGGTCCTGTGTTTTTCAACTGTGAAGACCAATACCAAGTCAGAAGGCCACAAATAGAGCGTCGGTTTGGCAGAGTCGCAATCCTGTTCCCAGACGGCTACATGAACTTGACATATTTGATTCTTGTTAAATATATGGGTCCCAATTATTCTAAGTTTGTATCACTTCTATTTGATCCTGGTGGAAATTTTTGTACCGTAAGGACGTGGAGCACTAATTTGAGGATTGAGATATTAACTGAACCTATACCATTTAGAAATGCCTGGGCTGTTCAGAGTTTCGATATGGTGATAAAACAACCTGTTGTTCACATAGATAGGTTTTACATACATGAACAACTTGATATTTTGGCAGTGGTGAGGAGACTCAATGTTTGTGAAACAAGGACTTATGCCACTACTACTTACAGTGGTGGGACCAACACTTTGAATTTAAATCAAGAGACACTTGTTGAGGCATACATTGATGAAAAATGGGGTGAGTGTGCTAGTACTAAATCGATGCTTGCTCCTAAGCCTGCATCCATTCTGATTGAGGACATTGCCCAATCTACACTAGGCAGTGTCTCCAGGCTTGAAGGTGGCAGGGGTTGTGAGGCATATAAGTCACCAACTGAGATGGTCAAACTCCTATGGAGGATATGCTTTGAGATGAATTTTGTTGCCGTAGGATCCAAGTCTTCAATTATACATACACTTTCTCTCCATTCAAATAAGGAAGGAGGTGTTGCCGTAATAGTAATCCTTATTTGTAACAATTCCATGGATGGAGATGACCAAATGGTATTGATGGACAAAGCAGAGTTAGTACGCATTATCGATTCGTACATTATTGCTGGTTTGTTTTCTTTGACTCTGTTTATGCCCTTCTTGGAAGTTTTCTTTGGTGACATGGAATTTGAAGCTTCACGAAAATGTAAAAATGAAGCTAAGCTGCTAGGATTTGAAATGAGAATTTCTTTCAACAAAAAGAAAAGAGGATAAGAAAATGCATATCACCCTCAACTATTTGGTATTCGGATGAAGTCTCAAATGAGGGGATATACCTTATGGCAACTTCTGTTATTAATATACTGGAGTCCATGATGTCTACCGTTTACATACTGGATGTCAATTTCAGCGTCACAGTCACATTACCAATCCTTCTGGTGCATGTTACAAATATGATATTTTTATTTGATTTGGATGATTTTCTCTACTTCTCCAGAACTCGTGGTTTGGGCAAATGTTTCCTTCACAGTTCCTGCATTTTTATGGAAAATTCTGATATGTGTATCCAGATGGAAAGATCAGCCATTGAGTCGATAGAGAAATCTTTTACTAGTACCAATCATGGAATGCAAATTAATTCAGTGCTTGGTCATTTGCTAATTAACATTGTTACTTACCTGATTGGTGCTCCACCAAAGTGTGTTGTTCATGCAAAGGGCAGACAACAAACAGAAGCTAGGGGAAGGCATCTTTGTAGTGTAGTGTTGTTTGATGAGGTGAAAATGGTCCATCCTCTGGTGTTTAATTTATTACTGCTTGTTTTGTATGATGTGAGGCTGATTTGGGCAAAATTTGGGGAACTTGGTACTATGTTGGGTAGAGCTTTTGAGGGGTGAAGATTGGTCAGCTAGGAAGACTACTGCAGAAGCACTGATGAAACTTGTTGTCTATGCCGTATTCGATTTTCCATTGAGTTATTTTTTCATGGAAACCCTGGTGAAATTCTTCCACGTCCCTTTTGAATACTATCATATTGATGATGACATAATTGGCAGCCATGATGAGGTGCTAGGAGGACATTGGTACTGCAGCTCCAATCTATCCAATCTAACTCGTAGGCGAGTTATTCCATGGGAGGGTTGGAATGATGAGAACATCGCTAATTTGAAAAGGAAACTCATCATGGTGGATATAATTGGAATTATAATGAGCTCATGTGTGAATACTTTGTGCAAGAATAGACAATCAAGGGAGTCTTTGAAATTGTTTTACAAAGATGGTGAATGGGCTCGACCCACCAATGGAACTTGATAGTGCTTGTGAGGCCTTAATGTGGATCATACGAGTTAGCTCGTGGACGAGCTTTTGAGGAGGAGGGATGGACTGATGTAAGGACATCCTAATCATAATTACCGTTATTATTGTTTTAGTTGGTGAGTAGCCTTTTGGGCTTTTTAAATGTATTGGTTTTACCTAAATGGGCTTTTTTAGCCTATAAATAGCTTAAGACATTAGTTTGTAGGGCTGATTATATAATCCTTAATACTCTTTTGAGTGAATATTTCTTAGAGCTTGGATTAGCTCTTGTGTTGTTTCTTTTATCATAGTGCTTTCTCCATTACTATGCTGTCACAAGAATATGTTTGATGTGAGGTTTTTAAAGATGGCCCTTTATTTTATTTTGAAGACAAAATAATAATAGTATATGTTTGAAATATGGTGCGTGCAGAGCAAAGGGCAGTACTTGAAGGCACAAGAAAATATCCTTTTGAAGTCTGTTGATATCATCAAACTACATGGTGCTACCCTTAGCAGCTTTTCTTGAGTGTTGTGTGGCTGCTGCTGATGATAAAAAAGAAAGTTATGATTAGAGAGAGAGGGTAAAAATGTCTTTTTTTACTACTTTCTCCTGCTGCAGCTTCTCCTCTTTGCCTTAACCTTTTTGTATAGTAAGTCTATGGTTGTTAGCTACTTTGAACAACGTTTTGTCCTAAATTTCATGAAATATATTAGTAGCTATTTTCAAAGCTGTCGTCTTTTAATCGTTTCATTTTTTAGCTCATTAATATAGATGGTTGTTATCACTTTCAACATGTTTAAATTTACGTGTAATTACGGTGACGGAACTAATAATGTGTGGTGCCAATTGAACCAGATTTTGGCACCACATTTTCTTTTGGTTATTCTTCCTTCGGTCATCATAAACTTGGCTGTTATCTCAACTTATGTCAAAAAGAAAATGTTGGATAGAAACGTCATTGTCGTTTACTCTCATTATACATGAGAGACGTTAACCATCACTGACGTTTTTCAACATCGTCTCTCTCATTGATGTTCATGTAAGTTTTAAAAAAAATAAACGTCAGTACCGATGACTTTTCTTCCAATGAAAAAAATTTATTGAATAGAAATGTCTCTGTCACAAATTCTAAATAAAACATGAGAAATGTAACCGCCTCTGACGTTTCTCACCATTGTCACTCTTAGTGATGTTAACGAAAGGTTAAGAATGTCACTATCGGTGACTTTTCTTCCTATCAAAAACGCAATCATCGACGACTCTAATTATACATGTGAGGCGTCACACCGATGACTCTTTCTCACCACCGTCATTCTTACCGATAATCCTGTCAGAAAAAGAAAAAAAAAAAACGTCATTACTAATGACATTTCTCGCTGCAAAAAACTGTTGGATAGAAACGTCATCATTAGTGTCTTTTATCATACATGACTGATTTTTCTCTCGTGAAAAAACAATCCAAAGAATATGCAATGGATACACTATAGTAATCATAGTGTCCGAAGTATTTTGTCAGTTGGAATAGAACCTCTTAAATGTAATCGGTTCTACCCTTTAAAAAATTGGGTAATTAGGGATAATGACATAATCAGAAATATTTTTAAGTATCATGACAGCTACATATTTTTTATAGGGAGAAGGACAACTGCATAATTATTATAGCGAGAAGGACAAATAGTGAATCCCGAAAATCAATGAATCTCTCTAGTGAATCCCGAAATCAGTGAATTTCAACAGTGAATCCCGAAAATCAGTGACTTTCGACAATGAATTTTTCGAAAGTAAATTTCGAACAAAAGTGAATTTCGACAGTGGATAAATAGTTTTGTCCTTTATGCAAAAGTTTAAAATGACTGTCCTTCTACTCAATTAATGAAATATTTCTGTCATTCTTCCTCATTCCCCATTAAAAAATATATAAATGGTTCTTCACAAAAATTAAATAAAAAGGTTAATGGGTGGGGGCCACCCATAATGGATGACCCGTGAAGTTGTGAAGTGGGTCGGCAATAGTGGAGTCACGGGCTTAAATTACCCTCCACTAAACACACTCTTCCATTACCCGCCAATTGCTGCCTGGGCCCCCCACCCAACCTCCATTTAGTTATCCTTTTTCTCCACATTCACAGGTTTTTTTTTTTTTCGTTTTTTGTTTTAAATTACAAAAATTATGGTATAACATTTTTTTTTACAAAATAATCAAGGGCTAATTATTTAAAAGGACTGATTTTCAACTTATTAGGGGTAATAGGACACTCCGAAATCTTATTTAGTTATAAGGACGTTAAATTTTAAAAGGAAACTTATTTAGTTATAAGGACATTCTAATTTCAAGTGGATAAAGAGGAAGAAGGAAATAAAAAAGGAAGAAAGGGAAAAAAAAAGAAGCTCTCAAAGAAAAAAAAAAAGCACCCCACGTCAAAGCAGTTTTATTTTTATTTTTAATTCACCATATGTCTAAACGTCATATATTTTGATTTAAAACTCGGATCATCATAATTTTTTCACTAAAATTCATATTTTTTCGTCTTCTTTATTCTAAAATCAAATTTTATATTTTTCCGAATACATTTCAAAAATCAATTTTTTTTCTTCATAAAAATCGACGTGTCGTATTGATCACCGTCATACATTAACAACCGACATCCATTAACCACCCCGATGTATTGACCGCCGCGATCCATTGACAACTTTGATCAGTGGCATCTCATTGTATAAGTCATCAATGTCACTGCATCTGACATCAATGTCCACGTAAGTCAACAATGTCATTGCACCGTCGACATCAATCGCGCAAAGATAAGTCATCAATGTCACTGCATAATCAGCAATGTCACTGCATAAGAAAAAAAAGAAAAAAAAAGGAATGACAGCAGGTTTTTATTTTATTTTTATTTTTAAATTCATCATATTTATAAATGTCATATATTTTGATCTAAAACTCGGATCATCATAATTTTTTCACTAAAATTCATATTTTTCGTCTTCTTTATTCTAAAATCAAATTTGATATTTTTCCGAATAAATTTCATAAATCAATTTTTTTCTTCATAAAAATCTATGTGGCGTATTCATCACCATCATACATTGACCATCTACCCCGATGTATTGACCATCGGGATCCATTAACCACCCCGATGCAATGACCGCCGCGATTCATTGAATACAATGATGTATTGACCACCGCGATCCATTGACAACCTTGATCGGTGACATCTCATTGTATAAGTCATCAATGTCACCGCATCGTACATCAATGTCATTGCATCGACATCAATGTCACTTTGCGCATAAGTCATCAATGTCACCGTTAGACATCAATGTCACTGCATAATCGACAATGTCACACTTTGCATAAGCCCGGACCACCAAGATGATCATATAGGGCACCTTGTCAATCTCTTGATGATGGTAACTCTTGCACACATAGTAAAACACACTCTACACTAATAGGCCACCAGGATTAACTATCACCAAGAACCCAACCAAAAGTCCACCAACCATAATTGTTGTAAGCACACCATGATTATCCCCACCATTAACCACAACGATGAGAATATAGTGTGATCACTCCACAAATAGCCATATACACAAAAACAAGGTCGAAAGCTATCATGGTCCTCGCCTTTAACAATTGATAGCTCTTTTTCATAGTTGCAAGCTCATAAACCGGCTCCAATATAGAAACCACGCTAGCCAAATGCCATAAAGCACTTATATCAACCCGCAACCCAAGAAACGGGACAAAGACAACCATAAGAGAAAAGAAAAACAACCCCAAACTATGAGTATCCACATCTATTATAAGCGACACCGAAACCCAAAAAAGACTTAATTGTAAGCCACCATGGTGAGTGAAACCCATAAGAAGGTAATAAAAAGCCTCCTAGATCGTACTTGTCTTTGCGAAAGCAAAAGGGACTATATCATCTATTATAAGCACCCAAATACACTTTGTCAACTAATTAGTAAAACACAATCTATGAATGCTCGAATGTTTCTCCTAGACGTGTTATTGTGTCACCGCTTGACATCAATGTCACTTGCATAAGTGATCAATGTCACCGTCTTGTACATCAATGTCACCGCATCGTACACATCAATGTCACTTTGCATAAGTCGACAATGTCCTGCATCGGTCATCAATGTCACTCCATCAAGTAGCATGTAAATCGAAAAAATATTTCTTAATTCGGTTGTTCTTGAGCTTACACTTGTTTGTCAAAATGCATATAAACACAGGGGAGACCGTAAGTAAATGAGGATCATCTTTTTTTTTTTTAGAAATATCAGTTCCATTGAATGAACATATCAAACGCCGTTTAACACCACAACGATTTTGTTAGAACCTTAATCAATCGTACTGTTGATTTCCTTGATTCTCTAGCATCTGCAGTACTCGATTTACCGTCTCCTAGTCTAATTCGGGTCCGAAGTTCTGCGTATTCTGAGCATTTTGTCCTCCTCTGTACTGCCCGATCCCTATCATCTGATTAAACTGTGTAGTTCCCAACTGACGTAACACTGTGTTGTCCTCTCTCAATGGTTCATGACGAGATGACAGGCGAAGAAAATCTGCATAAGATATATACCAAGTACACAGATTCAACCAACATCTCATACTCCAACCCTCTTACATTTGGATTGTATGGAGTTACAGAAAGTGTACTTGAATCCATCACTGAAACAACAGCCATCCTATTAAGGGGCATTTTGACACCACTAGTTTCAACAATTATGTGGTCAAGCATACCTCCAGAATTTGGTTTGAATGTCACTAACACTAATCAACCAAGGAATTGATTAGAGACAATGCACAGCACAAAATGAAGATATTCCAGAACCTGCTGATGCCCTTCCGGTTCGCAGCTTGCCCAATTCACGGGGCAAGGCATCTATAGCCGCCTCCATTTGTGATTGAGCAGTCACCTTAGTATCCGGACCAAATGTCTGTCTTGGCATCATATTCCTCTCATTCTGATCATAGTCCTCCTCTTCGAATTCTGAAATTTACACATCATAATGAGAAAAAATAACAGAGTATACAAATTCTCCCAGATAAAGCTACGGGAAGATCAATGATCCAACAGAAGTTAACATGTTTTGAGCACGATTAAGCAAGGGATGGGCTGATTATTGCACTGAAATGAGCATATCATAAAAATACAGCACAGAATGGGCAAGATAACAAGTATTAAATCTTCCAAATAAATCTAATGGAAGATCAACGATCCAACTGAAGTTAACCTGTTTTAAACACGATTAAGCAAGGCAGGAGCTGATTATTGCACTAAAATGAGCATATCTTATAAATACAACAGAAGCAAAAAAAAATAAAAATAAGGAAAGGAAACGGCGGAACAACAAAATGATACGACTAAAAAGGCGGCACTAGATGAATATGGAAAAAATGGGGGCAGGAATAAGGAGAATACTCATTTGCCTCCTTCCTTTGGCGAAGCCTCTGCGAGCTTCATGGATAAAATTGATGGCATAAGCACATGAATTAGCAGAACACGGCGCATAGTAGCCTTGACAACGACTGGAAGTAGTCATATATGAAGCGTAGCGACATGGAACGGAGGCAGTTGAACGGAGAAGGTTGAGGTAGCTATATGATCTCAAGGTTCGCCGGACCGAAGATGCCATTGCTGCCTGCCAATGCAAAACTCCGGTTTTATTTTGACGGTCACCGGATTGGTCGTCGGGATGCACTTCTCTGTATCCAAGCTCCGCCAGTGGTTGCAGCGACGACGAGAACAAATTGGAAATTGAATCAGCTTGGTATCGCAATGCCTTTAGAAATATAGGAAAACAGAAAAAATAAATTAGAACGTCCTTATAACCGAATATGTTTTTTGAGTGTCCTAAAGGATCATTAAGTCTCTAGCGACAGCCTTATAACTAATATCCACAATAATCAAAGACATAAGGCAGTTGTAAAAGAATAGTTGTATTGTAAAAATAATTCGATACACTATATGGACTTATCTCGACAAAAAATCGAATAATTTATGTAAAGATTAAAAAAATTTATCTACCCTCATTTAATCCCTTTTACTTGTCCAAGAAAAAGAAAGATTGAACCAAATCCAAAGCCCCTGCATCGTCGTTTAAGTTTCGTGAAAGATATAAATAAAAAATTACAAATTCTAGAGAGAAAGATGAACATTTCGAGGGATAAGATGTGTATAAATTCTTTACATCTATCATTTTCCATACTTATTGCGATAATTCGATGCATATTTCGATTTTCAAACTCCAATAGATGCCGACTTAGCCGTTTTATTAAGAAAATGAAAATATAGTAGTAGATAGTGACAAAGGATGCATGTCACGGACTGTGACCTAAAACTAGTTCCCATTCATAGGAAGAATCTTTTTTCCTCATCCTAAATATGTAAGGTGGAATTCCCTCAAATGAAAAAAAAAAAGGAATTTTCAATATATATATATATAAGTGTTTGTATTGTTCTAAAAAAAAAGGTATTTGTATCATTTTTTTTATAGATACGAAATAAACACACACATTTTTTTCGGTCACCATTAGTAGATGAACCCAAAACTTCCGAATTATAAACTTCAGTGATTACCACTGGATCAATGTCTTATTATAAAATAGATAGATATATTTTATATATTTACACTTTAAGATACATGTCACTTAAAATGTAATATCCATACACATATATATCATTACAAATTTATCTTTATGTTGAAACAAACAAAAAAAAGTGCCTTACATATTTGATATACTGTGATACACCTAAACTAGTTACTTTTAAGAATAATTCTCCCACTATTTCTAACCACACACACTCTCACACACAGTGACTCTCTCTATATATGTTTGGCTTAAACATTTGATCATCACACACATGCATTGTACAAAGCCTTGTTTTTACAACATTATCATTCTCAGAGCAATGGGTTGCTTTTGGAGAAGCTCCTCAATTCTTCAAGTAAGAAATTATCTCTTTACATTAATATTTATTTTTATTTTCTATGTTATCATCTCTTTTTCCTAATTAATCATCCTCATATTATTATGCAAAACATGATCAAGATTTCCCTTATTTCAGATAGATAGATAGATATATCCTCCCATTTCCCATTAACATACATTTTAACGGTTTCGTGATTTTACAGATTCAAACATTGCATTTCTTTAGTTTACATAATCTCTATTCAAGTTTGAAATGCATTATAATCTTTATTACAATCTTTACATCATTAAAATAGAGAATTTGTGCTTCATAACATAGAAATAGAGTAAAATTTATAAAATATGTATTTTACATATATCCGATGCAATTGTGTTTTGTATAAATACAAAATGTTTAGAATCTCTAAATTACAGATTAACAAATATTTACAGTATTTACCGTAATTGTAAATATATAGCCGTCATAAAATCTCTCGTAATATGTCCTCAAAGGCATAACTCAATGATAAAAATAGATGGAATATTGTTGTAGTAAGAGTTCAGTACACTGTATAAATTTCTCTCAACCAAATAAATGTGTATATCCAACCTTTACAAACCGGATAATTAATACATAATCTTCGATTTATATCGTTTTAGGACCTTTGGATTAGGGCTCAACCTGTTTGTTTGTTTGTTTGTTTGTTTGTTTTTTCCCCAGGATTTTGATGGATGTAATTTTAATTTTTTTTTCCCAGGAAAAAGGGATTATTATTTCCAGCCTACTTTTGTTGATAATATTATCATCATCAACTAAAATTGAAAGCAGAAAGCATGTAAAAACAAATGAGAAGAAAGAAGAGTATTGTTCAGTTGAATATTCAGCAATAAGTTGCAGAGAACACACTGCATCAATAACTGATTTTGGAGGGGTAGGCGATGGGGTGACTTTGAATACTAATGCTTTCCAATCGGCGGTCAACTCTCTCAGCCAGTTTTCGTCAGACGGCGGTGCTCAGCTGTTTGTTCCGGCCGGAAAATGGTTGACCGGCAGCTTTAATCTGACTGACCATTTTACACTGTATCTCCATAAGGATGCTGTTCTTCTTGCTTGTCAGGTACTTATGAATATAACTCACTTATATACGGAATTTTTTTTTTAATTTAAACGATTTAAAACGATTTAGTTTTATCCGTTAGATATAATAATTCTCGATAAAACTTGCGAACATTTCTCGAGTCAAACTTTTACATGCTCAAGTTCAGCTAAACCGTTCGAGTTCAGTTATATCATACTTAAGCGAATATTTCGCGAACCGACCGTCAAACTATTCGTGAACGGCTTGGCGAGTTTTATGCCCCTAATATTCTCAATTACAGATACTAGCTATAAAGAAAAGACCACACATTTCAATTTTCAATTAATTAATTAATTAATTAATTATCCGATATATATATACACTTACAAATGTTTGAATAATTAATAATTAATTGGAAAATGATCAGCAGGACATAGATAGTTGGGCAGTGGTTGACCCTTTGCCATCATATGGACATGGAAGAGATGGACCAGGTGGAAGATATATTAGTCTCCTTTTTGGAAATAACCTAACTGATGTGGTCATTACAGGTAACTCTCACTTTCCCATATTATATGCGATAACTAACTAAGGTTCGATTCTCGTTCCCGTCGTCTTCAATATAATTTTTTTTTAAAAAAAAAAAAAAAAAAGAGCATTTACATCGATGTCTTTCAATGTATTCTTTATTTAATGGATTTAAACGTTATTTTTCTTCATTTTATGGACTCATTATACCTTAGTCCGAGTGAAATGCATTACGATTTCCAAAGGCATAACTTGAATAGTGCTTTAGTTAGGGATTCTATATTTTACGGATCTGAATTGAGATTGTATTGCATATGATTTTCACTAGATTAGAATAATTTGGATACATATTTATCTTGTTTAATTTTACGGTATCAAATGCTCTAAAGTACAATTTTCTTGTGTCAAACATTAAACCTACTTTCTGGACACCATAATGATGTTCGAAATCGTAAAACGAACCTCATACCCTGATGTGGTGCAACGCTAAATATGGTGTGGTAGGGGCGGTCAGACCCAAGTGAGAAAAGAAAGGGGCAGTGCCTCAACTAAGATCTGAAAAACGATTTAATTTTGTTAACTAGAAAGTATAAAAACACTATTAATGGACAAAAAAAATAGGGTGTTTGTATTTGGACCAAATAGAACTTACTAGTGCACCACATATCACGGGCATCATACCGAGTCGTCCTTCGAGAAGTCGAATCTTATACAAGCCCTCTATTTTAGGGAGCCTTTATTACACATATTCTATTCATGCACCACGGTAGAACCGACTTTATGAAAGTCGATTTTGGAACCAAGAACCGAGTTTTCATAGGGTCTGGAAGCAAGTTGCATGGTTCTCAGCAATGCGTCTACAGAAAATCAGTTCTTGGTTCCATAACCGACTTTCATAAAATCGGTTCTATTGTGATATACAAATAGAGTGCCGGTGCACGAATATAATTGATGTAGTGCTGATTCAACCCTTCATCCAATTAGGTGAAAATGGCACCATTGATGGACAAGGAGCTTTATGGTGGCAAAAGTTCCATAACAAAGAGCTTAATTACACCAGACCTTATCTAATCGAGATTATGAACTCCCAAAATATTCAGATATCCAATCTAACTCTAATCAATTCCCCCTCATGGCACATCCATCCAGTTTACAGCAGGTAAATTAAGTTAATATTATCTGTAATTAGCACGTAATTTACGGTTTATAATCTCGATTAATTACTAAATCTTATGTTTCCTTCATGTTTATGGATTAACAGCAATATAATTGTTAAAGGAATTACTATTATAGCTCCAGTAACAGTGCCAAATACCGACGGAATCAACCCGGGTATGTATTTTTCTTCTTTTAACCTCATACATTCAGATAAAAATAATACAGTACAATCGACTCTCACACACAGTCAGTCGATTCTCAAACTCAAGAAAAAATTAATGTATATTAACTGTGATTTTCACACATTTTTTTTCCTTTCAGATTCTTGCACAAACACGAGAATCGAAGACGTTTATATCGTCTCAGGCGACGATTGTATCGCCGTTAAGAGCGGTTGGGATGAATATGGAATAGCATATGGAATGCCAACAAAACAACTTATGATCAATGGACTAACTTGCATATCTCCAAAAAGTGCTGCAATAGCATTAGGCAGTGAAATGTCGGGCGGCATCGAGGACGTCCGAGCTCAAGAAATCGTCGCCATCAACACCGAATCCGGCGTCAGAATCAAGACCGCCGTGGGCCGCGGTGGCTACGTAAAAGACGTTTACGTCAAAGGTAAAGAAAATCAGAAACACAACGGAAATATAATGACCATGAACTGAAAGTTTTTATTCATTTTCTTTTTTAAGAAAATGAAGAAAAACGAGGGGCCATAAATGTAATTATCCCTAAAATAAATAAAACTAGAGATAAAAACCTTATTTTGTCCTAACATGAATTCATCAATATCTTATTTAAAGTAAACTCTAGATACCATTTTGAAATTGGGATAATGAGGCTTTTAGTTCTCTTGTTTCATGAAAGTTTCACTTGGTCCCTGATGTTTCGTTTTTACGATCTAACCCTTTATCCATGTTTTTTTTCCCTTCACATTTTCAGGCTAAATAGACACGTGTCAAGTTTATAACATAAAAGATACGAAATGTTATAACCAATAGAAACTTGACACGAATTAATTTGGACTAAAAATATAAATAAAAAGATCATACTTATATAGGGGTTAAAGTGCAAAAAATGAAACATTGACGGCAAAAATGAAAAAACCGTGAAACAAAATCGATCAAAAGCGTGATTATCCCTTTTGGAAATTATCTTCAAAATATAGTTTTTGGTATATTCTTTGAACGTCATTTTTATCTCTTATGTTGTGTGTTCTAATTATAGGGATGACACTGCACACAATGAAATGGGCATTTTGGATGACTGGAAACTATGGTTCACATGCTGATAACAACTATGATCCAAATGCATTGCCAGCTATACAAAACATCAATTACCGAGACGTCGTGGCGGATGACGTGGCGACTGCTGGCAGGCTCGAAGGGATATCGGGGGATAGTTTTACTGGGATTTGTTTCTCCAACATTACTATTGGAATGGCTAAGAAGAGTAAAAGTCCTTGGGTATGTGCTGACGTGGAAGGCGTCAGTAGCAACGTCATTCCTCCTACGTGTCGGGCGATTCCAGATCAGGGTTTGGAGAAAACCGGAATGTGTGATTTTCCGTCTGAAAATTTGCCTATTGAAACCGTAGAGTTTCAAACATGTTCGTATAAAGTCCGGTATTATACATAGACAGATTAAATAATGGGGGAGTGGTTTAAAATGACAAAAAATAGAGGAAATGAGAATCAGGACTGTGGAAATATAAATTGAGTGATAAGGACAAATCCAATGTTCATAACCCCAAATCTACTGTTTGCTGTAGTGGAACTGACCTCAAATCCAATGTTTCACTATCACAGTGGAATAATGATATGTTCTTTTTACCCAGAAAAATATTTCACTGTCCTTTTTGCATATTTCTATGTTCAAATTGTCTTTTTTGACAATAAACCCTTAAATAATTGGGCTCATTGGCGTAGTAGATGCTATTATGCATACAATCATATATACTCAATGTGGGGATATTAATGTGGATGTATTGAAATTATAAATTAGTAGATACTTTTTTTTATGAATTTCAACTAAGTATCGTAAGTAAATTCCCCCCGATTGATAACCGAATTTGTAATTTCTTGAAATTATAATAATGCAAAAGATTCTCGTAACGAATCTCGTATCAGATATGTACCTAACATAAATACACGCATGTGAGCAGCTTACGATACACACCTGAAGCAATCTTACAAATTATTAAAAGTGGAATACGGTGTCCGGATATGTGTATACATAACTCAGTCGCATGACATGGAAAAAAAAATTTTTTTCTATGGCGTCTTCATTTTATGCCGAGACATGATTTACATGTTTTAAAGATGAGTGTTTTACAATGTAAGTTTTGTGGTGTAAATCACATCTCCATATGCAAAAAACGGAGACACCAAAGAAAAATTACCCAATAAAACAACTTATTGATAATTGCGATAAAACCACAGGAAAAGTAAGGACAGGCCATACCTACATTTGGATCACCACAACGAGGTTCATATGCTTGAAAGTCGAACTTCATTCATGAGTTTCGATTTTTCAAAGGTTGAACGTCCACATTCGAACTTTGAAAAGTGGAACATCACGCTCAGGTTTGGTGGCACCACACCAAACCTATTTTTCGGACAACACAACAAAGTTCAATCGTTGGAAAGTCAAACTTCATACACAGTTTCAACTTTACAGAGATCAAATGTCCGAATTCAACCTCTGAAAAGTAGAATATCATTCTTATGTGTGGTGCCACAGTAGATATTATAATGCGGTGACATTAAAGTCTCCCTTGTAAATATATAATGTTAAAGGGACTTGTTAACGACACCACAATGAAATTCAACCTCTTGGAAAGCGAATGTAATCTCAACATTCAACTTATGTCGAATATCTATTTTCGACCTCTGTAAAATCGAATCTTATCCAAAGTCAGATGTCATAATAGATTCACTGTGTGCAATAACAAAGCACTAAAAAATAGACAAATCTACATAACGGAAACCTTTGTAACATGATATCATCTCAACTCCATACAACTCAAATATTCTGGTACACAATTCAACTTCATCTTTCTTTATACACACAAACTTCAACAAGAATAGTAAAGAAAAACAACATACACACCTAAAGAAACCTTAGATCAAATCATCTCTTTTAAATATATAGCAATACATCATACATCATAGGGCCAATTTAGGTACAATACAGTAACAGAAAACTACTATTTGTATACATATTTAGCGCACCCCGGAATTGAATTCATCAAAGGTCAGGATTAAACATCACGGATTCTCGCCAGATAAGCTCCTTGATATTCTCTTCAGTAAAAGAAGGCTGCTCGAAATCGAAACTAAAAGGCCTTGGACATACTGGTTCTTCATTTATTTCATGAAGTGGTGCCAAATAGGGATGGTTAAGTGCCTCATCAACTGTAAATAAAACAAGAAATTTCCAGATCAAAAAATATGTAGCCAAACACCAAAAGATGACTTCTTTTAATAATGGGACTTTCGGTCCCTTTTTGTTTCACGATTTCTGCATTTCCATCCTCAATCGTTTCATCTTGACACTTTTAACACTCGTCTATGCAATCTTTTTTACATTTTCAGGCCAATTTTGCCGGACGTCAAGTTTTTATTGGTTTGAGCATTTCGACATTCTATGCTGGTAGTGTGGCATTATGCACTTTGGACTAAAAATGTGTGTTTCAATGCTGGTAGTTGCCTAACCTATCTTCGGACTAAAGATGTGTGTGTGTGGTGGGGGGAAATGCATACATAAAGGGTAAAATTGCCACGATGAAACATTGGGGATATAATTGCAAAAATCGTGAAACGAAAGGGACCAAACAATATTTATCCCTTTGAATTATCATCCCACTCAAAAACTTTTACTCCTTTTTTCCTTTGCACGATCTTTACACTTGTATCCCCCAATGTTTCATCTTGACACTTTTACCCCCTCATCTATGCATTGTTTTTACATTTTTGATCCATTTTTCCATGTGTCACATGACCAGTATTGAAGGTACAACATGCTTCAATCAATAAAAACTGGGCACATGACAAAAATGGACTGAAAATGTAAAATTATACATAGATGAAAGGTAGAAGTGTCGAGATAAAACACTGGCGATAGAAATACAAATCGTCAAATAGAAAGGACTAGAAGTGTCGTTATCCCTTTAGATTGATTTCAACACGCCCTTCACGTATGTGCCTAGCCTAATACAAAGAGTCTTTGTAAATATAAAGGGTTGTTGTGTACCTGTAATGCGTTTGTTCGGATCAAAGACGAGCATTTTCTCGAGTAAATCCAGAGCTCCGGAATATGTATTAGGGAATCTGGCAGCAAACAATTGCCTAGGGTATTGTGGAAGTTGCCTAACGTATCTTCGGGCATTATCACTCCGAAGAAACCCTAGACTTGCATCATCAGGTGAGCCTATTAACTTCATAAAGAAGATAAATGTCAGTTATAACAAAATTTTCACAAGATTATTCCTATGAAAATGGTGTTGTGATCCGTCCCAGTGGGTCCTACTTCAACGTAAAAACACAAGCGAGTTGGACGTTCATTGAAACACTCATGTTTTTACTTTGAAATATGCTCATTAGACGGATCACAACATCATTTTCGCTGAAGATTGTTTACGGTAAATAATGTAAAACAATGTAAATTTATGAAATAGAGATCCAAATCATTCAAATCTGTCCAAAACCATCTGTAGGAGAATCTCTACACACGTCTGTAAAATACGGAATTTCTAAAATATGCAATACATGTAGTGCACAAAATACGTATTCTCCATTCAAATCATGCGCCGTAGAGATTCTGAGGCATTTAATGTTGAAGCATAGAATAATGGGATAAAGAAACTTTTGTGGTCCTTTTTTTCACGATTTTCACACTTTTATCCCTAGTTTTTCATCTTGACAATTTTACCCTTCATCTACTATGTATTGTTTATACATCTTCAGTCCAAAGTGTCGCGTGTCCAAAAGCTAGCATTGACGGCGAATAAGAACAAGGGGATAGAAATACAAAAACCGTAAAACAAAAGGGACTAAAATGTCTATCATTAAAACAATAGCCAAACCTCAGTGATAAGTCTCAATTGATGAACATAATCTTTGCCAGGAAAGAGGGGTTGTCTAGTCATTATCTCCCCAAGAATGCAACCAACAGACCAGATATCGATCGCTGCAGTGTACTCAGAGCAGTTTAAGAGCAATTCTGGAGCACGGTACCAACGAGTAACTACGTACTCGGTCATGAAATCAGTCTCGGATGTTGTTCTTGCAAGTCCAAAGTCTCCAATTTTAAGGTCACAGTTTCCATTAAGAAACAAATTACTCGGTTTAAGATCACGGTGCAGTACATGGGCTGAATGAACGTACTTGAGTCCTCGTAATAATTGGTAAAGAAAATACTGCAAAAAACAAACAAACAAACAAACTTGGATTCACACTTTCTAAAGTCCATAAAGGGAACAAAACAAGTCATTTAAAGCGAAATGATTTTAATATAATGTAACACGATTTAAAGGGTTAGGACTCAAAAATTCACAAAATTATTTTCTTGATTTTCTACTTTCATTTATTTCATAGAAAAGCTCGGATACTTCTGTTTGGTAGCGTGTCCATTATCCGATACGTATCCAACACAGATACCTAGGATACTAGGTGTATTAGCAATATTTTAAAATTCGAGACGCGAATATGCATACTAAATGAAAAACCATGTAGAAAATTGAAGAACACCTACGAGAAATTTAATTTAAAACTATCCATAATGAAGAAAAACTAACCATAAAGGAGAAAAAAACACAAAAAGTGTTTTGTTTTATGACTTTTTAATGTTTATAATTTGGTCCTCCTGGTTTTATTACGTACGATTTGGTCCTTATACTTCTAATATTTTCGCATATACCTCCATTTTCGGTTATATTTCCCAAAAAATCTCACATCCATGTATTCTGAATCCACGTAACCACGTATCTATATCCATGCAACCTAGGTTTGGATAGCTGCTGTTTAGGGAAAAGAAGCTCCCTAGTAAGAACGATAAACTGGAAACTCAGATAAACACGTATTGAGCATTTCAAGGGGAAGGGAGGGGGGAGGCACTGAGATCGTTATCCTCCCCAAGATATTGCAACAAAAAAGAGACATACCCGACAATGGTCATCAGTCAACGGTTGGTTAGAACGAATAATCTGGTGAAGATCAGTGTCCATCAGTTCATACACGATATAAACATCGTTAAAGTTCTCCTTTTCTGGAGGCCGTATGATATCTTTGATTGCTATAACCTGTATCCGTAGAAATTATTTCATAAGTTCTTGCAATAAAATATCAGGTGTCATGATCAAATACAAATGATTTTGACTAAGCCGAACATATAAATATACAGAACACACACACAACCTCGTAATGATAGCTATGTTTAATGTAAACGTACACTGATGCTCGGTTAGGAGCTGCTACGGAAAACCCGTCATTGCCAGTATAAACGGTAGGAATTGTGGTACTTATAGTGTCATTACGGAAAAAAAATGTAAACCGTAATGCTGAATACTTACATTGTCATGATCCATGTGACGAAGAAGCTTTATTTCGCGAAGAGTCCTTTTGGCATCTATACTATTGTCAAAAGCATTGCCAATCTTTTTAATCGCCACTTCCTCATGCGTCTCCGAGTTCATAGCAGCACTAAATGATATGAAAACAATCAAAAAATCAAGAACTTTTCTGTCTACATAGGTGTAAAGTGTAACAAACATGAACAGCTGCACATTCATGCTACTCAAATTACATAAGGGGTTGAAACATCCCCAAAGGGAGGGGGGGGGGGGGAGGCAGCTAGGGTATACGTACAAAGTGACAATACAATGATGTTAAGATTCAAATGGCTGTAAGAAATAACAAAACCGTACAGCATGAGCAACATAAGAACCAAATAACCGTATTCAACTAGAAGCAGCCATTATGAATGAAATATCTACGAGCTCGGATTAGCTCTTATTTTTATCCTTTTTACTTTGAAATACACCCAAAACGCTCTAGCAAGGACACACCCATAATATGAATATCTTTCGGTTTAGACCGAAGAGGGGCAGGAAAGCGAACGCTAAAGCAAAAACAAGACTCAGTGTGCTACTAGCTAGTAGTTAAAGTGAATTTGAACTCATCTAACTGGCAAATTAAAATGCAGCAAAATGAACTACTATAATCTGGAATGAGCCTGATAGAAGGGCGTCTTTAGTGACACTACACCGGAAACAATCAATTAGCGGGAAATCAACCCTCATCTCTAACCGGCGGAAAGTCGATTCCAGAGCTGAGAATCGAGTTTTCATTTGTCAATTGTAACAATTGCTTCATAAAGTTGATTCACAGCTCGATTCGGGGAAGTCATTTGTATTGTTGTGCCAAAAATGGTAAATTCGGTATGCTGACACTAAAACAACCAAAAGTGCTATCAGGTATTCATCACTCAATTAAACATACACAATGGCTAAACAGTAAAAAATACCAACTACACTGCATTCCCCAAGCTACATAAATAAAATCAGCTACTGAAAATAAATAAACAATGATTTCCCCCAAAAATCACATTCTCAAATTCCATTTCTGAGTCAGTATAGCAAAATAAACACTAAGAACACAACAAAAGTGATAAGCCCATTAAAAATTTCAAGATCTTTGCCCCCAAACAAGAAAACAAGATTGAAGAAAACTCACCAAACAATTCCATAAGCACCACGACCGACAGGCCGAATAGGGGGGTTATACTTTTTAGAAACTTCAAAGAGATTACCATACACATTGTACTGCACATATCGTCCACCATGTGTAAGAATCCCTTTTATATTATGCCCATGACCTTGATGATTATCTCCCGAATAAGAGCTTAATTCAGTAGACATAACCAGCTCTTCTTCTTCTTCTTCTTCTTCTTTTTTGAGCTGAGAAATGAAATTTGCGAAAAGCCCAGATGAAAAAGCAAGGAAATTTCGAGAACCCAAATCAAAAAGAAGAATTAAAGAGGATTGTTTTATTTGTTTGAATGAATGGTGAGCAGTCGTGGTTTAATTGAAGAAACATGACTATAGTACTAGTTTGTTTTTATAAAGAGAAAAAGTGATGATTTAATACCAAACTTTCAAGCGATTTGTGTGAGACTTTTAATTTTCAACTGGAATTCCTTGTGATATCCCGTGAACTATGCCAACCTTTTTTCTTCTTTATTTATCTTTAGAGGTGGAGCTTTCGATACAAAGTTTTTATCGACAATTCATCCTATCTATTTCAAGACATCATAATGGTATTTGATTTATATAAAGTCGCATTATTGATACTATATTCAATCTAGTTTCGGGACAATATAGTGGTGTTTCATGTAAGAAAAATCGAATTTAAACTCAACATTCGAATTTGTTGTAGATGTTGAATGTCTTGCAATTGTTATTGTCATGATGTTGAATCTATTTTCGGGCAACATAATGACATTCAACATTTGGAAATCAAATTTAAGCTTATTATTTAAATTTGCAAAGGTTGATTGTCCGGCGGTTGATATTGACACTACATCTTATCTATTTTCGGGGAACCACGCCACAATGACATTCGATATTTACAAAGTCGAATTTAAGCTCAACATTTGACTTTGTAGATGTCAAATTTTATCCGAAGTGTGGTGCCACGTTAAATTCAATGTGGTGCCAATAACAGTGTTATTCAATATTTTATGATGCAACCAATGTATTAAGAATGTATCTAATGATATACATCATATCTTTTTATTTTTACTCACTTTCATATAATCTACACCTACTATGTGAAAGATGTAGGAAATTCACACACAAATAAACTTCAAGACACGTAAAGATATTGTATTTCAAGAGATGTTTTGTCTCACATAATTGTGACATGAGGCCTAAAAGTTCAAGGTGAACTTAGGCTACAAACTCGGGGAAACACTTTCCATCTGGTGACAAGCATCAGTCCCTCGAGCCTCCTAGGAAGACACAACACCTCTCCCGGAGCAGTTAGGCCTCGAGGCTTATGGCCACGCAAGAGGTGCAATTCAAGCCATTTTGCTGGATTATCCTCTCATAACTAACAGTCGTCCACCAACTTTACTGACATGACAACACTTGCGATATTCTTGCATCGTGCTTGCGTTCCCACAAGATATCAACCTCTATTTATATAATAGTCAAGGTAGGCTCACTCAGTACAACATATAGATTTCGTTTTCGGATACATAGACCGTCATTTGTGGTGCAACTAACCTCTTTACTCCCCACCTCCGTTTTCACTAACTTGCATATGGGTCCAAGCCTTTACGACACCTTGAAATGCCTCAAGTTCTTACATAAGCATTTCAGATCTAGTCATTTTTACGTGATTATTTTCATACTTCATCACCATACAATAAAAAATCAGAGCATACATTACAAACTAGACCGAAAACATGACAATTACAACTCATTATATTGTCATCTTCTTTTGATGATTTTTTACTCTTTAAAAATTTAACACAACATACTCATGATTTCGTACTAGAGTTCATAATCGTTATACATTTCGCCTATCATTCAAACCACCATTCAAACGATGAAGATTCTGAAACATTAAACCGATGTTACCGGTCGAAAATAAACCATAGATTCATACGAGTCTCAGTATTATCATTAGTGTAAATGTGTGTTATGATCAATTCATGATCAACATAGGCACCGCCACCGGTGTTGTTGTTGAAAGTCTATCCTTTGTCTTGAATCAATGTCCCTCTAATCCAATCCTTTTGCGGTCTTGATGTCCAGGCCGGATAAGTATCATTATATAAAACCAGGTTTTCCCAATCCAAATTAAATGGGAAAACCATCAATCCATTACTAGTTTTGACACTATGAGTCAAATAACAAATTCTAAATACAGCTTTGAATGAGAAAAAAAAAAAAAAAGAAAAGAAAAAACACCATTAATTCCACCTACCAATTTGTTAGTGATTCCTTTGACCTGTCAATTTAATACACTAAATAATTCCAAACATCAAATTTACTAACCAAATTTCAATATATGCAATGTCTTTTTGTAAGAATCGTTCGTTAAAACTAAAGTCTGAAATGTTTATTTTAGTGGTTTAAAATGTTGTTAAAAGGGTGAAACTGAATCCTACATTACTAATTTAGTTTAGCATTCGTGTGCAAATCATGCGGCTCTGTGCTGGATATGATGAATGTTGGAAGTATCGTCCGAAAGATAATTTATGTAATTGTTTTTAGAGTTAATAAATGACAGATTTATTCTCATCTTATTACTTGCTTCGTGCTTATAAGTAATACACTACTGAAAACCCTAAGTCGTATCATTTGTAGCCATATAACTTAGTGTGTGTGACGCACGCGAGGATTAAGTTTATGGTGATACACTTGAAATGTTAATCCGTGGTGAACTTAATCAAAGTATGAGTCTATTAATTAAACCACCATTAATGCGCCCAGAACACTTTATGGTGTGACCGTCTTATCCGGACCGTTGACATTGGTTGTCTAAGTGGGGCATTTATATATGATGAGAGTCATATAAGACTGGACCGATTTAATCTGAGTTTCTCATATAATTCCGTGATTGAAAAATCTTATTAAATCACAAGATGATCATATATGGATTAACCTTAATCCTGAAGTGATTACAGACTCCTACTTGTTTCAGGATAGGGTTTGATGTGTTCGTTAAGGATCGCTAAGAGGCGCGGTCCGAATCACTTTCACGTTGGCACTATTCTGGAATGAGTGAGAAGTGTGTGCCTCACAAATATGGAATCCATTCCTTCCTGCGGGAAGTAGAATGACAAACCCCTTATTTGTTAATCCTAGAAACTGATCGATCCCGGGAGGTCGTATTGGTTATGAACTAATTGATCACTAGTGGGTTAATGGTAAATAAGGATAAGATGTATTGAAGAAGGTTTATGGAAATATTCCCGCTTCATTACGGATAGTCTATGGAGGGTTAGTTTGTATGTAATGATTATCAATGGACACTTATTGACTCAACTCGACGTTTTGAGAATAAGTTATATGTATAATCGATAGAGTTCAGTTTCGGATTTATGGTGGCGTAATTCCGGAATTAGTAAGTTGAGTAGAAACATTTTGTTCGATGAATATTTTATTCAATTTATTGTAGCTACTAGTTATAGGTCCATGGTCCCCGGGTTGGCTCCTAACATGTGAGTGTTTTCTCGTTTTATGGAATCTCGAGAATAAATTAAATAGTTGGTCTATTTAATGAATATGCAATATTTTTTATTTGGTAAATAATATGTAAAATAGAAAAGACATTTCCTATTAAAAATTATGACATATGTGGCGCCCCTTTTGTGATAAATTTGGAAAAGAAATTTTCCCAGATTATGTCACATGTGTAATTAGTTAATTATTTATTTGTTAGATAATTAATGAAAAAGAGATAAGAGATTGATTTTTTTTTTGGGAATTATCTCTTATCTTATGGCAAATATATTTTCCTTATGGGAATAGGTAATTGTGGTGTGAAAATGATAACTCTCTCTTTACTAGTTATTTTCCTATATAAAGAGAGTTCCTCCTAGCACAATACACACGCCAAAATTGCGCCACATTACAATAAAAGGAAGAGAAAAATTAGTTTCTTGTTATAGTCATTAAGAGAAGAAAAACCAAGGGTTTTTCTTGTGCATATTCGAGGAGGTTCTACGGCGAGTATCGATGTCCACCAGTCGTCGCTAGGAGATACAATCCGGGAAGACTACGGCATCTCCCTTTGGTCGACTATTTCTTCCTTTCCGTTGAGGTAAATCTACTAACCTTCTTGTAGATTGTTAATTAATTTATGTGAATTAAAATCGTGGTAAAATCGCATGCGAATTTATTCGTAGCTTCTGTTGTGCAAGATCGAGTGTCTCGATCGGTGCCGTGAATCGATCCGACGATCCAATTATGGATCGGATCCGGATTCGGGTTTCGTATATCCATCAATGTTTTTGGTTGACGAGATGGACTGAGTTTGGTACTTGTTTACCGTTAGATCTATTGTAAAACCATTTTTTTTTGTATAGGCTGTCATTAAATTTAATTTTGCAATTTTAATTTTTTTTTATTTAAATTATTCGGCCGCACCTATTTATTAAAACAGATCCATTCTTCATCAAATATGGTGGATGGCGCAGTGGTCAAGGCACAGAATTATCAAACTGCAGACTTGAGTTTGAATCCCCTTAGCCGGATTAATTCTGAAATTTTATTTTGTGCGAAATTTATTTTTTTCTGTTCGAAATTATAATTTTCTGTTCGGAAAAAAAAAAGAAAAAGGTGGGGGGGGGGGGGGGGGGGGGGGGGAGCGGTGAATCGAACTTGGGTGGTGATGAAGGAAGAAGGAGCTTCAACCAACTCAGTTAGAAGGGTTTTTATTAAAGATTTGGAGCAGAAAATTCTTATACCAGTCGGCAGTTGCGCAATAATTTAGGGTTTTTTTTTTTTTCTTTTATTTTATAGATTAGATATGGGGTATCAACGGTCCATCTCAGTGGTTTACTTTTACGCATTTATTTTCATGTTTGATAATTTATGTGAGATAACCATGTCATGACATGCATCATATTCATGAATTCCACTCCTAACATATGCATACATGTAGATAATTAATCATGATATTAATTAGGCATGTATGAGACGTAGCTAATTTAGATTAATTTACGCAATTAAATTAATTAAAACGAATGGAATTTTATCTGGATATAAAATTCACATGATAAAATAAAATTTACTCGGTAAATTTAATTTTGGGATCTAAAAAAAATCATTCGTGGATTCTAATTATGTAGTGACTACATAAAAGAATTTTAATAATTGAAAAATCCGGAAAAGTTGGACACCAACTGAGCAAAAGGTTCGAAAATTGGTTCGGTCGGTCAATAGGGCTTCGTCTTGACTCGACTTGTCCGTCCAAGTGCGGGGTTAGCCACGGGGGTCCGGCTAGGTCAAGCTATCCGTCGAGCTGAGGCTCAATGGGGCAACCTTAGCCCTCAACACAGCACCCGCACACGTGCAACATTAGCGTCAGGGGTCCGGCAAGGTCAAGGCATCCGGCGAGTTTCGGCTTAATGGGGCAGCCTTAGCCCGATTCATCCAACAGTCGTATATGAACCAACGAAGAGGACGGGTCGGCTTAGCCAATCCTGACACCGTTCAGTGAACTCGGTTAAAGCTCAGCCAGAGTTTAATACCGATAAGTTGGTGATTGTTTTTTAAGATTTATTGTTTTCAAATTATTGAGCTCCCAATTTTTTATCATGAAAAAATTAGGACCTCTTTTTTAAAATTCTTTGGTGAATTTTAGTTGTGTAGTGTCTACACAAGAAATTCTAAATATTCGAAAAATTGGAAAATCATGAATATAGTGTCACTAGTTAAACGGTATTTGGAACCGATAAACTAGTGAGAGCTTTAAATTTTATGATTTATTGTTCTTTGAATTATTAGAAAAATCATGAAGTCCTAATGTATTAGGATTATAAAATTCTTAGCGAATTTTAAATGTGTAGTGTCTACACAAGGAATTTTAATAAATCCATAAAATTGGAAAATCGTGAATATGGTGACACTAGCTAGTTAGACGGTATTTGGAACCGATAAACTAGTGGGAGGATTAAATTAAATATTCATGATCTATTGTTTTTTGGATTGTTAGAAAATTCTAAAATCCTAATGAGACTACCTAATTTTTAAAATAACGAGTGGGAGCGGGGAAGGTGACAACCGACCCCACGGCCTCGACTGTTGACACAAGCACATGAGAGAATGGTGACGCCTCATGCCGCTTTGATTTCGGCCCCCTGCGGATGGCCTTCACCGCTATCAAAATTCAAGGCTTGGTTTCCGAAAGGATAGGATTTTGAGTACTCGCCGGATCACTGACCTACACTACGGCGGCATACTCGGGGCGTAGTTAAAAATCTGAAACAGTATGTCACACCTCCAAGGATATTTTTGGAAATATCTTGGCTGAAAAAAGAAGGTAATCGACAATTAAATAGGAGATGTTCGATTCTCAATGGTTTATTTGTTGAGAGAGATTGTCTCAATTTAATCGTCACCTCTTTGACCTACCCTACGGTGGCACTGTATGTGTGAGATTAAATCCTTAGAATGGTAGGATAAACTGCATGCATGACATCACGTTTATTATTCCTAAAATTATTATATGTTGTGGTGTATGATTTGATTTATATTTCTGGCATAAATTATTTTACAACTACATATCATCTCAAGGTATCTAAACTACTAAACACGAAAAATTGACTGATGATGACTTCGTAAAGTGGAAAAGTAACAGGAACGTTGAACTCAATAATCGAGAATGCAAATTAATTCTTCGGAAGATGATGTTCCTTTTGAGCCTACAAACTTAAGTGGCATTTGATAAGAATGTGATTGCTGTCACTCGTGCTGAGCGAGAGACAAAAAAAATTAGTTCAAAGATGACGAGAATGATTTGGTATCAATCTCACTAGACATCCCACAATTCAAGAGTAGTGTCTACTCAAATGAACTGCTAGTTCACGGCCATTTCCTTTAAAGAAAGCCAAGAATGGGAAGGTAAATGTCTACAAGTATAAGTCGTCTAAACTAAATAAGTTAAAGGCTAAACCGAAATATTAATCAAAGAAAGTAAAGGATAAGGAAAGTGATTTCGGATCACTAACCTATGAATCCTTATAGACTTTCTTAACCGAGTAATTTGACTCAGAAGCTAAAGTTCTTTTGTTAGAACAAGGTAGCAGGGCATTCATGATAAAGAGTAGACAACGTACAGTTATTTCAGCTAAGATAGTGGGAGTGATATAAGGAAATAAATTTCGGATATTAATCCTTGAATATCAAAGAAATATAATTTCTGTTTCGGATTCGTTGGAACAAATGGATTCACTTTCACATCGATAATATAGTTGCCTTAAAGAAAAGTGAATATGACATTTGTATACGATTCTGAGACTCGGACTTTTGTCTGATAAAGTCAGATCCACTGAGTAATGCTGAAAAGGTATATATAACACATCATAAGCTATTAAAGACAAATGGTTTCCATATTAAGATAAACGATTCTTCAGCATCTATTAATTAGTGCATATATCCTAAAGATAAGATCTGAAGACTGGCTAAGGGTGATTCCTAACTCCTAGTCTAAGAACACTATCTTAAAGGAAAAATGAATAAGTAACCTTTCAATTAGGAAAGGGTAATAGAGCTAAAGAAGTGTCATAGCTTGTTCATATTGACCTTCGGGGTCTTATGAATGAAACAAGCTAGTGGAGTTTAGTAATAGACATTTTGTCTAAAGACTACTCGAAATGCCAATAGTTCATCTAAATATTTGGAGGAATCTCTAATATTACCAGAGAAAAGAGTATTCCATGCTCAGATATAGGCCATAGCATAGTATTTGGAACTGATGCTCGGCCTACCTCCGAGTGAAACGATTTCACTGAAAGGATAAACCATATATTGTCTTGTATAGTTATTGATATGCTACATTACACTGCTTAACTCAATTAAAATATTGATTGCAAAATAACGGTTTACATTGTTATGCAATACCGAGAAGTCTACCTAGAAGATGCTTATGAATTTGTGGATAAGGAGTGAAGTAAATTTATTCCACTTCCGCAAATAGAGGCATTTAGCATTTATGCTTGAAGGTAGGACTGGAGATTTTGCATACATATTCAGATGGTGACTGTCGTGAAATATCTTAATACAATGAGTGGAGGTTGGTTATAAGATTCTTAAGATCGGATGGTGACAGTTACACTGTTACATTTTTTTTTCTAAAAGAATGTTTAAATAACAACCTTAGACCTTGAAGTACATTTACTCAAGGAGTTACTATCTAATTTAAACAGACCACATCCAACATTGGTTGTTGGGGGTTACGCTGATAAATACTATTGAACCAAATCAGAATGTCAATCCACCCAAGTGCAGTGGGAATATGGTTTAACCGTTGATCCACTGTGATTATGCAGTCTTTACAATCTGCTGGGGGTGATTGATAACCTATGGTCTTCTGGAAGAATTGTATAGGATTCTGATAAAACGAGGTTGGTTTAAAGCCATATACCTGTAAATGGAGTTTTGGTACTCCAGGTCTGTTCATACTCCTATAGAACCACCTGAGTGTCTCAGGCCCAATGGGAGAAATTGGATCTACATGGAAAAGAGTTGAATGAATGAGAAAGTTTATCTTTCTAAGAAAATCCAAGTGGTTTTGGGGGGTAACTCCCTGAGAAGTAGACAGTTAAACAGGGGTGATGCACTGAAACTTTCACCACTCAGCCTTACTTGACTCTATGGAAAGCAGAAAGATTAACATGGGTGATGCCCTGAAACTTTCTTGCCGTACAATGGAGCTTAGATTCATTCGGAATGGAAGGGTTTTAGCTTAAATCAAATGGAAGATTGACTGTCTATGCTTATATCCATTGATGGATTAAAGCAAACCTCTAGGTCATTAAAAGTCACATGTTTTGGAATGTGTGGGCTTGACCAGAATATTGATGAGTCTTTTGTAGACTGAAGAATCAATATTGGTAAAATAGTAGACATTAGTGTTAATAAATGATAACACTACAACAGTTGTAAGCAACATGAGTGTGTTATCTGAAGCCAAGAACTGACGAGCCAAAGCTTCTCTGAATCAGAGAAGTGGACTGTATTCTTAGAAATCGATTCGGTCAAATTCATGAGAACAAGTTGTGGCAGTATCCCATCCATTTTATTGGTTAAGATGATGATGCATATCTTTGCATGCAAAATTCAACGAGAGGTTTCCTACCCAACCCCTCACGGAATAATTCTCTTAGTCTTCGGATATAGAGAAAATGAGATAGATTCTTTTTTGGATAGATAAAGTCAGGTTATTAAAAGTCAATAAAAGTCGAGTCTTGGATTCAGACGTTGAAAGCAGTATAGTGCATCCTCAAGTATCTTGAGAGAACGAGGAATCGTATGCTTGTCCATTCGGGTGCAAACCTAAGTGTCGTTGACTACACTAATTCTGATTTTTTGTCGGATTAAGGATGATCGGGAATCGATCTCAGGCTCAATGTTTACTCATAGTGATGGAGCTATAGTTTGGAGCAATCCAGCACTTCCAGTTTGACTCTGTTAGTCGAATACATAGCAGCTTTCGGAGCAGCTAAAAAGGCAGTGTGGCATGAAAAGTTCTTTGTTGGATCGGGAAGTGATTCCAGGTCTCGATGAGCCGATATCAAATTACTGTGAAAACAGTTGAGAGGTAGCTCATGCAAAGCATCTTCGCAGTCACAAGAGGTCAAAAGCATATTGAAAGTAAGTACCACCTAGTCAGACAGATCGTGCAGAGAGGCGACGTTTCGGTCCTAAAGATCGCCTCGAGCCGACAACCTAGCTGATCAGTTTACCAAGTCGCGTGGCATCTATTATCACTGACAAGCGGTTGGCGGGTATAAAATTGGGAGATATGTCTCATATGCTTTAGAGCAAGTGGGAGAATGTTGTGGATAGAAAGAATAAGAGTGTGGTGCTCTAAAAAACAATCATTGCTTGTCTTTACGGGCAAGTGGACGATTGTTAGATATAGTGTGCCAGAGACAATTGTTGCTTGTCTATACAGGCAAGTGGGAGATTGTTGGAAGTAGCGCCCGAAAGAGAATTTATGTAATTGTTTTTAGAGTTAATAAATGACAGATTTATTCTCATCTTATTACTTGCTTCGTGCTTATAAGTAATACACTACTGAAAACCCTAAGTCGTATCATTTGTAGCCATATAACTTAGTGTGTGACGCATGATGTTAGTCAACTTCACTATGCTCCGGTGCATGTTTTAGTCCCCATTTACGACACTTTTGGCTTGGTTTGGGTAGTTTTAGACCGTTTATAGGGCTAAATCACATTAAGCATTCACTATGAGGTAAACCATCAAATAGATGGAAAATCTCACATTTTCACGATGTTTTGGCCCTTTACGAGCCATATGTTTCTTGTGGAATTACGCTCGATATGTTGTTTGGTATGTGAAATGCAGGAAATAGGTGACTCGTATACCCGGAAGTTGAGGCATGAGGCTTAGAAAGATGAAACCGAAGCTCGGGGATGGAAAAGTTGAAGAAAAAAAGCTTAAATTCACAACTCTGCATTCCTGGTACTTACCGAAGTCATCTTGGTGGACACCAGAACTCACCATATGTTGGGCAGAATGTACAGAAATCTCGGTAGTTACCAGACTATTCTTGGTGCTTACCGAGATTTCTGCAGAATTTATAACTGCGTTTTTTGAGAGGAAAAAAATAGTTTTTTCTCACCCAATTCCACATACACACTCTTAGACACTCCTCTACCATTTTAGGTCGAAATTTCCCCCTCTTCCCCTTAGATTAATTTCTACTTCTCCTTTCCTTAGATTGAGCTAAATCAACCTTAGATTTTAGCTCAATCAAGTTAGATTTTACATTTTGGCTTCTCTTCTCCATCTTTGGACATGGGTGTTGAAGATACTTGATGTAATCCATATTTTGCTGCGATTTTGGTAATCAATTTCAGTTTATTTCTTGTTTATGGCTTTAATTTCATCTTTGCTTGTTATTTCTTGTTTAATGATGAGTAGCTAAACTTTTCATAGCCAAATTATGTGAAGATTGATGAAATCACCCTCTAATTGATGAAATTGGGAATGGGTAGTGTTTAATTGTTGTTATATTGACGAATTCATGTCTTAAAACTTGTAATCAATGCTTGAATTAGCTTGTACACCTAGTTCATGAACAAACACACCACTTTTATAAATGTATGTTGCGAAGGGGTGTGGGAAAAGGGGTTTCAAGATCATTCTTTATAATCAACTGAGTTGTTTAGCTTGATTAGGGAGTGAGGTTCAATCGGTTGTGAAATCGGGCAACTTTAGCGCATTAATCTTGTTTCGGTCAATTAAATTCTTAAAGGCGGACTGTTGAACCGGGCAAAGGGTGTTCGATTGTTGTATGGCGTCGTACACTAGTTTAGGAGTTTGCTCCCATGAATGAGTCGATATAAGTAGAGGTTGGTAGGTTGGTTAATCCCATTCCCGAGCTAATCGATTGGAGGGGTGAAAGTAATAAATTGGATCATGGTTTGGCTATGTCTCTTTCTCTTTTTAGTATCTTTAGTTTATATTTTGTTTTAGTGTAATTAAACTTGAAATATCTTGGTTAACCTAAACTAAATTCGAAAACGGCTTTGATACTCGATTGATTCCTCGTGGGATACGACCTTGCTCACCTCTATAGTGCTTCCGACCCGGTACTCTGCCGGTTAAGATTGGTCGTTACTATTTTGGTCATCAACGCACGCGAGGATTAATTTTATGGTGATACACTTGAAATGTTAGTCCATGGTGAACTTAATCAAAGTACGGGGTCTATTGATTAAACCACCATTAATGCGCCCATAACACTTTATGGTGTGACCGTCTTATCCGGACCGTCGAAATTGGTTGTCTAAGTGGGGCATTTATATATGATGAGAGTCATATAGGACTGGACCGATGTAATCTGAGTTTCTCATATAATTCCATGATTGATAAATCTTATCAAATCACAAGATGGTCATATATGGATTAACCTTAATCCTGAAGTGATTACAGACTCCTACTTGTTTCGGGAATAGGGTTTGATATGTTCGTTAAGGATCGCTAAGAGGCGCGGTCCAAATCACTTTCGCCTGGCACTATTCTGGAATGAGTGAGAAGTGTGTGTCTCACAGATATGGAATCCATTCCTTCCTGCGGGAAGTAGAAAGACATTCCCCTTATTTGTTAATCCTAGACACTGATCGATCCCGGGAGTTCGTATTGGTTATGAACTAATTGATCACTAGTGGGTTAATGATAAATAAGGATAAGATGTATTGAAGAAGGTTTACGGAAATATTCCCGCTTCATTACGAATAGTCTATGGAGGGTTAGTTTGTATGTAATGATTATATCAATGGACACTTATCGACTCGACTCGACGTTTTGTGAATAAGTTATATCTATAATCGATAGAGTTCAGTTTCGGATTTATAGTGGCGTAATTCCGGAATTAGTAAGTTGAGTAGAAATATTCTGTTCGATTAATATTTTATTCAATTTATTGTAGCTACTGGTTATAGGTCCATGGTCTCTGGGTTGGCTCCTAACACGCGAGTGTTTTCTCGTTTTATGGAACCTCGAGAATAAATTAAATAGTTGGTCTATTTAATGAATATGAAATATTATTTATTTGGTAAATAATATGTAAAATAGAAAAAACATTTTCTATTAAAAATGATGACATATGTGGCGCCCCTTTTGTGATAAATTAGGAAAAGAAATTTTCCTAAATTATGTCACATGTGTAATTAGTTAATTATTTATTTGTTAGATAATTAATGAAAAAGAGATAAGAGATTTTTTGGGAATTATCTCTTATCTTATGACAAATATCTTTTCTTATAGGAATATGTAATTGTGGTGTGAAAATGATAACTCTCTTTTTACTAGTTTTTTTCTATATAAAGAGAGTTCCTCCTAGCACAATACACATATCAAAATTGCGCCATATTACAATAAAAGGAAGAGAAAAATTAGTTTCTTGTTCTAGTCATTAAGAGAAGAAAAACCTAGGGTTTTTCTTGTGCATATTCGAGGATGTTCTACGACGATGATCGACGTCCACCAGTCGTCGCTAGGAGATACAATCCGGAAGACTACGGCATCTCCATTTGGTCGACTATTTCTTCCTTTCCGTTGAGGTAAATCTATTAACCTTCTTGTAGATTGTTAATTAATTATGTGAATTAAAATCGTGGTAAAATCGCATGCGAATTTATTCGTAGCTTCCGTTGTGCAAGATCGAGTGTCTCGATCGGTGTTGTGAATCAGATCTGACGATCCAATTATGGATCGGATCCGGATTCGGGTTTCTGTATATCCAAAAGTGAAGGCTTTTGATAGAGTGGAGTGGAAATATCTCTTGAGGGTCATGGAGCGCATGCGGTTTCCTCTATATTTTATTGATGTAGTGCACCGATTTGTGACTACAGTCTCTTATCGGGTGTTGATCAACGGGAAGCCCAGCATCAGAGTAGTGCCGACTAGAGGGATTCGTCAGGGAGATCCGCTGTCGCCCTTTCTTTTCATCATCTGTGTGGAGGGCTTCACGGCTTTGCTTAATGATTATGTGCACCGAGGGGCGCTGCGGGGCATCCGCTTTGGCAGAGAGACCGAGGTTTCTATCTCTCATTTACTTTTTGCTGATGATTGCATGGTCTTCTTTGAGCTTTTAGATGGGGCGGCGGAGACGTTGGTGGAGCTGTTTGCCGGGTACGGGTCACTTTTGGGCCAAGCAATTAATTTTCATAAATCTAGCCTTTATTTCTCGGACGACGTTTTGGAGGAGGATCGGAAAATGCTATCGGATCTTTTACAGATTCCCTTGGGGGATGGTTCGGGTAAGAATTTGGGGTTGTCTTATATGATTGGGAGGAATAAGCGCCAGGTGTTTTCATTCTTGAGAGACAAAATTCTCAAGAAGGTGGCTGGTTGGAAAGATAAATTGCTCTCACCCGCTGGGAAGGAGGTGTTTATCAAATCAGCTATATAGGCCATATCCACGTACATTATGTAAGTGCTTTAAGGTGCCCACCACTCTAATCCGAGAAATTGAGCAAGCGATTAAGGGCTTATTTTGGGGAGATACTGAGAATAATCGCAAGATACATTGGAAGAATTGGGAGACTTGTTATCTGCCGAAGAACTTGGGGGGGTCTGGGATTCCGTGACTTGGAATGTTTTAATCTGGCATTGTTGGCAAAGCAGTCTTGGAGAATTTTGACTAGTCCGGGCTCTTTGGCGGCACGGGTATTGCATGCGAAGTACTTCGAGGATAGTACGATTCTTACGGCTGGGTTAGGGGATAGATCGTCTTATTTATAGCGTAGTATTTTGGTGGGGCGGAATCTTCTACTCAATGGGATGAGATGGAGAGTGGGGGATGGAGAGTCGGTGTATGTCTTCCATGCTATGTTGCACGGACACCGACCGACACGTGTCGGCGCGTGTCGGCGCGTGTCGGACGCGTGTCGTGTCGGGCGCGTGTCGGATACGGCGCACGTCACCCATATTGGAGTGTCGGTGCATCATAGCTTCCATGACTCTTGGACTAATAGGCAGCCTTCATTTCGTATACCTTTTGCGGGGCATGAGATCCCTGCGGATTCGACAGTTTCAGATCTTTTTATTCCGGATTCTAGAGTATGGGACATGCAGCGAGTGCATCAGTTATTTCGGCCATGGGAATCTGATGCTATATTGGGGACTACCATCGCCCCTGGTGGGCATCCGGATCGGCGAATTTGGCACTACGACCAGAGGGGAATTTACATTGTTCGGTCAGGGTACTTCCTGGCTCTTTCCCTCTACAGGCCATTGTCGGTGGCGGCCACATCGGGAGGAGAAAGCAAGATTTGGAGGAGTTGTTGGCAGCTTTCTGTCCAGCCGCGCATCCAGCACTTTCTATGGCGATGTTTGCACGACTACCTGGCTATAGGTCAGGGTTTGCAGAGGCGGAATATGGGAGATGGTATTTTCTTGGCATGCGGGGAGACTTTAGAGACGATGCGACATGTGATTTTTGAGTGCGAGATGGCGGACAAGTGTGACGGATGTCGCCTTTTCATGGGGCTCTACAACACCTCCGCTCTGCTTCCTTCGCGGAGTTCTTTATGCGGCTATTAGATGAACATGGCGCTCAGGAGGTGGCTAGGTTTGTATGGCTTATGTGGGGGATTTGGAAGGCGTGTTGTTCAGCGGTGTTTGATGATCAGACGGTTTACGTCTCTGCAGTTTGTATGCGATCTCTGGCAGCTTTGACTGAGTATATGGAGGCCATTGAGAGCTTTCGGATTCAGGTTGAGAACCGCCATTTACCGGAGAGTTGGACGAAGCCTTTGGCAGATGTGGTGAAAATCAACGTGGATGCATCAGTTACCGACACGGGCGCGGGTATCGGGATTATCTTTCGGGACTCGTGTGGGTCAGTACTACACTCTTTTGCGTATCACTTTGATCCTGGTGACCCAGTGGAATACTTGGAGCTTAAGGCTATTTTCTTGGCTTTGAAGGAGGCAGAGCATTTGGGGATTCAGCGGCTAGAGGTGGAAAGTGATTGTTTTTTACGTGTGTGTCGCGCCTTCGCTAGCCAGGAGAGGATCTCACAGTTCAGGATGTCTAGTTCAGGATTGCTTGGCCCTCGTATCTAGTTTTGTAGCTTTTGCCTTTTCATTTGTTCGACGCGTGGGGAATGTCCATGCGCATCTGTTAGCCTGCATACGTGATTTGTTTGTTTCTGTCCGGACTTTCTGGGGTTCCTCACCCCCAGGTGATGTTATGACCGCCTATTTGACGGATATTGATTAATAAATTTCTTTTTTCTTCAAAAAAGAATACAGTAATGTATCATTAATATGTATCACTTCAGATAAATTTTATTATATATTGCCCGTTATTTTGGCTTTAGATGATTTTTTATTCTTCATTATATAATTGTTATTTGGGCTTTTAAAAGATTTTTTTTGTATTATTCATCATAGTGATATTCTTATCTTTTACCAGTAGATGTAGGTCGGTTTAACAAAACCACACAAACTTGATGCCTATTTCTCACTTATATTTTTCCCTTCCCTTGTTTCAGTAATATTTTTTCTCTTCCTTTCTTTGTTTATTGATCATTGTTGTGTAGGGTTATAACTTGAGGTTCAATCCTTTTTTAATAAAATTTACAAGGTTTGAAAAAACAAATTCATATAAAAATATATATATATTTTTTTTTAAATTTTTTTTTTTATAGCAAAAGTATTAGTCATGGCACTTGAAGTTTCAAATGTAAAGCGTGTGATATTAGCTTAAGTCACAAAAGGAGGTAAACCGATATTGCATTTTTTTTTTCTTATTTCCCACTAACTTTACAGATGGGTAGAAAAGGAAAAGAAAAGAAAAAGTCAATTTCTGTTTTTCCGTGGGTTTACACTTAACTTTGGTTTGTTTATCTAGAGGCTTTTGCTTGTACTATCGCGATTCTATCGGTATGACACATCAAAACGATTTTTTAAAAATCGATTTTTTATGTTAATAATCGATTTTTCAAAGTTGATTGTGACATTATATTACGGTTTATATTAAGATCGTTAGTGACATGAGACATCACATTGATGAGGGTCGGACAAGACTTTGCTACGTGTCATTCATGAGTCCGGATCCTCGGCTTTTGAATCCCGGCTTCCACCCAGCTTTGGGCGACGTGGCATGATCATGTCCGCCCATTCCAATCGGGAGCTGAGAACACGCAATTTTTGGGCGGCCATGATCACGCCACGTCCCCAAAGTAGAGGAGAAGCTGGGATTCAAAAGCTGGTGATCCGGTCCGGTCATTCATAGAGTGGCAAAGTAATAAATGAAGACAGAGAAATAATAGCATTAAAGACCAGGTGCCTTATGTCGAACTTGAGTGTAGATCTAAGCCCCATGTGGGAGGTCTGACATGTCCTTCCGAACAAAACACCGCATGTCGGCTCGGTCATAATGGAGGTCGGATAAAAGTAGTTTGGGTCGAGACGGCTTAGGGGGCTCGACGATATTATGCACATGCGTTTAAATATAAGATAAATATGAAAAGAATTCTCAATCATTAAGACTATGATCCTGACATTTAAACCATCCGTGATTATCTCCTAAATTAAAGGGATTGACATAAGAAAATCTTTGGAGGATACGAAATAAATCCATATTGGACACGGCACAAGCTTGCCATGGACGAGACGTCCCCTATATAAACGATCCCAAGAATTACGAAGATAATTGATTCCTGAATTATCACAGGATACGTAGGCAACTTGAGATGCATAATCTCAGGCTCAGTCTAAATCACATAACAAATCTTCTTATTTCATGGTTTGATTCTTGTTCTAATTGTGATTAGGGTAATTTCGGCCCGGATTATATCATACACGGTTTCCAGCATCGTCACATATCATACTAATTGTAACTCTAAATTATTGTGACATTATTCAAGTTCGATGTGTTGAAGGTCAAGTAGAAGCCATTTATTCACTTTTCAAAAGGGCGAGTGTGATAATCAATCTTTCAAAAGTTGATTATATAGCCTATAAATAATCGACCTATGAAAAAAAAAAGTGTTTGGTGTTACATGATGATATATACAGTGTCAAGTGTGATGGTTAGTTACATTTTCTCGATGTATATACGAGCCCTCAAACACTAGCAAAAAGGCGACAACTGGGGCTCACCATGTCATACACCTCCTTCTTAAAGGTGTGAGACCTAACATTGAGGCATATAATTATAGAAGAGGGTGTCTCGTATACCGAGCTGGCTGGACCTGCTATGTTCGGAGAGCTCGAGACATTGTAGCTTAATTATAGAAGAGGGTGTCTCCAGAGCTTATACCGAGCTCATGCCGAGCCTGAGACCTAACTGGGGTCTCGTATGGCTGGTCTGCTCGGTCGTATAACCCTCCTCTAAAAGTCGATTTTTTGTGCCTCTGATTCAACCATGTTTTAGAGTCCACCAATAAGTGCGTCATTACTGAGCCCATATTTGACTAGAAAGTCTTTAATTGTACCAGACAATCAAAATAATATCAATCATACAATACAAAAGATAAATGTCACACTTCATACAAGAATTTCACAACTTTAAAGTTTCAAACATATTATTGTCTGTATCGAAAATGAAGATACTGGCTCATACATCTTGAGTTTCAAACATACTTGTTGTACTACACATGTGTATGTGTGTACCCTAAAACAGCCAAACAAAAACCCCCATATATACACCACCTCCTACACATGTAATGTAACACTAAGGGGAGCCTTTTTTTTTAATGGTGTGTCCGGATGTGGATATGCAGCATAAATATACGCATATATTGCATTTACAACGTAAATGCTTACGTACCTTTACGTGTATATCTGCATACGGATGTACCACCCAAAAGCTTCCCATGTTATCTTTCATCAACCATATATCACTTCTTCGTAGTACCATCGACCCTAAGATTGCAAAGCAAAGCATCACGTCCCGCAAGAACATTCTGGAAAAATCCATCTTCTACTTTTGCAAGATTATCTAATCCTTGAGAAAGTTTCATCGCATCGCCCCTGAATTTGGTAGTAACAGAGTTCTTGAATGCTTCAGATTCTGCATCTGATATCAAACACAACTCCTTGACACCATTATCAACCGCCTCAAGTTCTTTCAAAACCGTAACAGTCCCATTCGAGTATAAATTCCTTATCTCAATGTTGACAAAAGCCTGGAGATCAGTAAAAGCTTCAGACCACAAGCAAGTTTCAGACAGTTGTAAATCGAGCAGCTTCATCGAAGAGCCCGAGAAAGCAGTAGCGAATACGTTACACACGAACACAGTTGCCACCTTCAATCCGTACATAGCTCGCATTAGGACCTTACCCTTTGCAGAATTCTTGATTTTGGGAAGGTCTAATGTTTGAATCAAACTATTCAACATGACACAACAGTTCTCCATCCTCGGATTCTTCGAACCGACGTGTTGCCTCCATCTGTCCAGTGACGACGTAGCACGACTTGTCGAGGATTCTCTGTCTAGGTTGTGAAAGAAAGATTGAAGATACAAGTGGGCTTGACTAAGTCTTGATATCTCAGAACTGAAAGCTATACATATATCCAACAACTTTATACTGTTGTCAAGATATACATCCACCCATTTTTCGTCCCAATCACAAACCGGAAGCTCAAGCGCGGTTATGAGTTCATGTATGTCTGTATATGTTGCAGACAGAGACTCTACCGCCTGTTTCATCCATGATAAATTCAGTATCTCTTCTTTGCCATTCGGTTTAAGGTCTCTAAGCCTTTCAGCAAGTGTCACTTCAAATGAATCGAGCAGATTGATAAGATTTGTTGACAAATACAATCCTTTGGGTTTTGAGGCCTTGAAGGGGTTCCCGAAGGAGAATAAAGGCTTACGCGGACTGTGTGAGCGGCTCATTGTTATATTAACTGCAAAATCAAAAGGAAAATAATAAGAGGGATGCTATGAAGATCATGAATCTCAACTTCAATGCCAGATCTAAAGTTTGAACTCCAAAAGCTATGAGATTATTCATCATCTTATCAAGTACAAGAGTATTATTAGTTATAAACATAAGAACTTTGCTGAAAAAATTAAAAGTTAAAGCACGAAGACCAACAAAACATGCATATATGCAAAATTGATGAAACAATCAGAACGTTAAAATGCCAACAAAGCACCATTACAAGAAGATAATAAGAAAGAAGGTGAAGAAATTTATGAATCCACATCAAATCATTCACCAGGCATGAGAAATCAATTACTGGAATCAAGCTAAAAACAAGAATTAATCGAGAAGAAATCTACGCAACACACAATTAGTGAAACACCTTCAATCCAGAAAATAAACAGTAGAATTTGAGCCACAAACTCATACTTGTGAACTCAACAAAATTATTCCTACTCAAACACATAACTTAAACATGACAGACAAACTATCATTTTGCATAGAAGAAAAGGTAACTTGAAAGAATTCTTATCTTTACAAAGCAAAAAACCACAGATCTAGACCATCAAGCTACTTCCAACAACAAAAACACAATCAAAACCAAACCTATATCATTAAAATCCAGCAATTACTTGATTTTTAATCGAACTAAGCAACCTAGTTCATCAACTTACACAATAATCACCGAATTAAAAGTCAACAGTCAAAGAAACATACATATATACATATACATACACGCTCAAAAACAATAAACCCAACCTATACGATTCAAATCCAACAGATCCTAAATTTCCTGTCGAGCTAAGTAATTAATCAGCAAAAAAAAAAAATTCAGATCTAGCAAAAAAAAAGGTCGAAATGATTTCTAATCGAACTAAGTAGTACATAATCAGCAAAAAAATCAGAAAGAAAACTCACCGAGAATTTGTTAGATCTTCAATTAGCAAAAAAGGATTCAGAAATTCAGCCACCAAAATTGACTCCTAGTTCATAAAATTACACAATAATCAATAAAATCAAAAACCGATTGTATAAATATGATGGAATGGAGTCAACAGTCAACATATATACATATACAAACACACGCAAAAGCTGGGGAATGGGGTGGTATTTACCGGCATCGTACCTGAAAGTATACCGCGGAAAATAACGAAGTATCCACGAAAGTCCGTTACGGAAAAAACACGAGCTTTTTAAAAGGTTCAAGTAATTGCTGGATTTTAATTAAACGAATCGAGTCGTATCGAATAAGATCACTCACAATAAATCTTATTAACATATTTTCTATTTTACAGCTTTGAACACACATTTTTATGCTTTACATAATCTCTATGCAAGATGTATTGCATGAGATTCTATATTTTATATAATAAGCTGAATATGAAGTACAATTTACAAAATTTAGAAGAATGCGGTAAATGTAAAGAAAATTTTAATGAATCTATATTTTACAATAAAAAAAATAGATTATATGTTGCATTGTTACTTTTCTTATTGAAATCAAAATACATTTTTTCAAAGATTTACAGTATCGCTATCAACGGCAAGGACTCCGAGTGTAGTAATTTTACTTTCTCTCCCGCATGATCTGGATCTTTCCCGGCTTGCATGTGGCGGTGGTTCTCAGATCGAGGTCATCGGCTTCGTTTTTGGACTGGAGCTTCAATGGGTCTCCTTTCCCTCAGCATCGGAGTTCCCGGACCGTTTCGGAGGTTGCCGGCGTTGGGTGAAAGGTTGTCTCCGGCTAGACTTTTTTTGATGTTGTCCCAAATTTTGGTGCTTCACCATTGTTAGTTGGGCTATTCCGATACTTTTTTCACCATATTCTCTTGGCTATTCGCCGGTTCGGTGTGTGGTGCCGGAATCTTGATTTTGGATGTGTTTCTCCGGCATCTTCTTTGGTTTGGCGCCTTCTATTCGGAAGGGGTGATTTTTCTTTCGGATCCTCCGTATCGTACGATGGCGGCGTTTGGTGGTGGAGCTATGCTGCCGGAGCTTTTGGGTTTTTTTTTAGTTTTTTGTTTGGTATCTGGTGAAGTTCTTGGCTTCACGGGATTCTTCACTCCTTCTATCAAGACGTCTTGTGGAGACCTTGTTCTTGATAGCTCAGTTTGTTGCTTTTGTGTTGTTGTTGTGGTGCCTTGTCTGTGTTGTAGTTTTCAGTTGTAAATTTGTTCTTGTTCTGTTTGTGTGTCTGTTTGTTTGGACCAGGTTGTGTCCCGGCTTTGTCTGGCGTTGTCCGTCATTCTGTTTGTATTTTCTAGCGTTAGTCCGACTTCTATAAAAACTTTCGCCTTCGAGGGAAAAAAAAATGTCAACTATAATAGAAATGTCGTTTCAATCAATTGATTTTATGTTGCAACGGTTGTAGGAAGATCATAACAAAAACATTTTTCATTTTTACTCTTTTTCATATAATACACTTTAATCGTGTGCGAGAAGTTAGAAATAATAAGTTGTAATGTATATCACTTGTACAACCCCTACGACGTTTTGTATTATAAAATTTATCGTCACTCTATGATTTTTTATTATTGTTGCAACAAATATATATAATTGATCACCGAACGTTATTTATTTGAACGTGTTTAATAAACAACAATTAACATAACACATAAAATCAAGGAAATCGACTATAAATATAAAGGTTCATATACATAGTTTAGGTATATACCCACATATACATATATGTATATATACACACGTCATAATAGAAAACATTTATATACATATGCATATACATACATATGTATGTCTGTATGAAGGAGGATCAATGAATTTATTCCACTAGTGTCACCGTATTATAAAACTATATCTTTTATTCTTAAAGAAATTTCAGTGAGGTCACCGGAGCCTAAAACATCATTTTTTTAGTGATAAAACGGCACTTTCTAACAACAAATCTAAATCGTTTTAATACTAAAAAAAATTCTCGTATATCAATGGGGTTACGTGACCCCACCCTACATGTATCTCCGCCCTTGGTGTATATGTGTAAAGATATACAAATTATGTATGTATAAATGTATAGATATACAAATTTATTTTTCAATTATGAGGATTAAACTTGGGTCAATGGTGACGGTTATTGCATTTTCTGGTATCAACCAAAATTTGAATCCACATCTCCTATCACAATATAATAAACATCATATTCCTCTTTTGTTCCCTCACGCCCAAAAAAAGTAGAGAGCATGTTTGTAAATATATATTCAAGTCGAGTATTGTATTATTTATGTGTAATTCGTTCATATTCGAGTCTAGTTAAATGTCAAATCGATTTAAGTCGAACTGAGTTTTAACTTGTGGCGAGTTCGAGCTACCTACGAGTAGCTCAACTCGCTCATTACTAGACTTTTGGTTAAAAACGAGGCAACATAGGGTCAATAGTTCAATTGTTTCCTATTAAAATTATGGTCTTATGTTTCACTTTATGAAGTAGTTTTGCACTTTATAAAAAGGAAAGAAAAAGAAAAAGCAAAAGCCAACCTTATCACTTTATGTTTGTTGTCCATGGAAATAAAATAAAATAAAATTGTATATTTCTATTTCCGTTAGAAGAAAAAAAAAAAACACAAATAAAGAAAGGATTCACATTATAAACGGGGATATGTTCCGGGTTAATTAGTGACCGTAAGATTGAAGTAGTAGATAAGATCGGGCCGTTGATAAGTTGGAGAGCTTCAGTCAATGGCGTATTTGTTTGAAATATGTGTATTCCAAATTGCTACGTACTCGGCCTGCTTAATGTACGGATCTACGAAACCGTATAGTTTTTTATACAACTTGTTTAGGCTATTTTGAGTCACGTTAGTATATAACACTACCTTCCTAAAAAAAAAGAGGGAAATATATATATATAAAACGCTGCCATACACAAAAGAAAAAAACACCTTTCTTTGTGTCTCATTGTCTGCCTATGTAAATCGAGCGTTATGTCTAATTGATTTAGTTTGTAAAAGATCGCTATTGAGAGAATTTGATATATAGTATCCAACTCTGATATCATGGTTTAAATACAAGACTCTCACCACAACTCACTTAGTAAATGGACCCGGCCAGTAGTTAGTTATTATGACATGAATTTATTGTTATTATTATTATTGCAGACCGTAGTTTATGATTTCCACTAGAAAGCTTATTGATTTGAAATTTCAGTTTTCGATCATGGTTGAATGATTCGATTTGGGTAATTGGATAGAATTCGAATCGGATCGTTATAGTTGGTTTTATAGCCTAACGTTAAGACACTTTGGGTAACTAAGTTGAATCAGTACACTCTAAGATAGGTATTTTTAACTTTCTTTTTGATATGTATTAAAGTTATTTATTTATTTTTAATAACAAAAGTCATATTTGAAGTTTCAAAGGTAAAGCGTGTAACATTATCTATAGTCACAAAAGGAGGTAAACCGATATTTCTTTTTTCTTATTTCCCACTAACTTTACAGATCAGAATATATATATATATATATATATATATATATAAAAATTATAAAAAAAAGGGTAAGAAATCAATTTCTGTTTTTCGTGAGTTTACAAATTAGTTTATGGCCTATCTTGTTTTCTTTGAACCAGGCACCACCGAGGCATTATCTAGTGGTAAAAGACCGGGATGCTTCGTTCAAAATGTATATCAGATGTTCAGAGAGCTCGAGACTTGTGCCTTAGTTATGAGCTTGTAAATACTGAAAGTCGGCCTCGAGTCAGAGTCCTCCTTAAGGCCTTGTCCAAAATGTATACAAGATGTTCAATGAGCTCGAGACCATCTTCTTAGTTATGATGGTGTGTCTAGATTTGTTGAGCCTAAGATCTGACTCATGCCTCACATAGATGATGTAATGACTCATTTAGCGCTACAGTTCTTAATAAAAAATTTAGCTCCATCACACCCGATGTTTAGGGCGCTACAGTTCTTAATAAAAAAATTTAGCGCCATCACACCCGATGTTTAGGACGTTACAATAATAATATAATAAAACCAACAAATACAATAATACCACTATATCTTTAGATTGAAAATGAATATGAAAATTGAAAATATTGGTGCATACATTTTGAGTTTCAACATAATTTCAATAGTACATTTTCAAAAAGCCAACAAAACCATAAAATACACCATGGCCTATATATATACATGTAACACGAAGGTTAAATATTCTAGGTGGTATATGCGAATGCAGACGATGTACAACCTAAATATACACGTGTCTTTTACATGTATTTTGCATTTACAACGTAAAAACTCATGTACCTTTTACGTTTATATACATATCTACATACAGATACACCACCCAAAAACCCGCGCTAACTACTTATTCACAAGACTGCCTAAGGTTTGGTAACAACCCTAAGATTACAAAGCAAAGCATCGCGTCCCGCAAGAACATTCTGGAAAAATCCATCTTCTACCTTTGCAAGATGGTCTAATCCTTGAGAAAGTTCCATCGCATCACCCCTGAATTTGTGAACACACTTCTTGAATACTTCAGATTCTGCATCTGAAATCAAACACAACTCCTTGACACCGTTATCAACCGCGTCAAGTTCTTTCAAAACCGTAACAGTCCCATTCGAGTATAAATTCCTTATCTCCATGTTGACGAAAGCCTGTAGATCAATAAAAGCTTCAGACCACAAGCAACTTTCCGACAGTTGTAAATCGAGCAGCTTCATTGAAGAACCCGAGAAAGCAGCAGCGAATACGTTACACACGAACACGGTTGCCACCTTTAATCCGTACATAGCTTGCATTAAGACCTTACCCTTTGCAGAATTCTTGATTTTGGGAAGGTCTAATGTTTGAATCAAGGTATTCAACATGACAAAACAGTTCTCCATCCTCGGATTCTTCGAACCGACATGTTGCTTCCATTTGTCCAGTAAAGATTGTTTACGAACGAGCTGATTACTCGAGGACCCGTTGTCTGAGTTGTGCAAGAAAGCTTGAAGATACAAATGGGCTTGACCAAGTCTTGATATCTCAGAACTGATTGCTAGACAGATATCCAACAGCTTTATACTGTTGTCTAGATATAAATCCACCCATTTTTCGTCCCAATCACACACCGGAAGCTCAAGCGCAGTTATGAGTTCATGGATGTCTGTATATGTTGCTGACAGAGACTCCACCGCGTGTTTCATCCACGATAAATTCAGTACCTCTTCTTTGTCATTTGGTTTAAGGCTTCTAAGCCTTTCAGAAAGTGTCACTTCAAATGAATCGATAAGATTTGGGGACAAATATGATCCTTTGGGTTTTGAGGTCTTAAAAGGGCTCCCGAAAAAGAATAAAGGCTTACGTGGACTGTGTGAACGGCTCATTCTTATATTAACTGCAAAATCAAAAGGAATGAAAAGTAAGAGAGATGCTATGATTTCAACTTCTAAGCCAGATCTAAAGTTTGTAATCTAAAAGCTAGAAGATTATTCATTATTCTTCATCTTATCAAGTTCAAGAGAATTATTAATTATAAAATGAAACATTTGTGGAAATTAAAAGCTAAAACATGAAGACCAACAGAATATGCATATTTCCAATATGTGAAACAACCAGAAAGTTGAAATATCAACAAATCGTTATTAAAAGTAGATAAAAGAAAGAGGGTGAAGAAATTAATGAATCCCCTTCCAAATGAGGCACAGACATGAGAAATTAATCACTAAAATCAAGTAAAAAAACAAACAATTTATCAAGAAAAAGTACACACAACTCACAATTAGTGAAACACCCAGCAATAACTCATTATTTTGAACTCAAAAAACAATTCTTTCTACACATACACATGACTTATACATGACAAACAAAACATCATTTTGCATAGAAGAAAAGGTAACTTGAAAGAATTCTTATCTTTACAGAGCAAACAACCACAGATCTAGACCATCAAGCTACCTCCAACAGCATAAGTACAATTAACACCAACCTACACGATTAAAATCCAGCAAATACTCGATTTCTAAACAAACTAAGCATCTAATCAGCAAAATAACCAGAAAGGAAACTCACTGAATTCGTTCGATCTTCGAATAGGAAAACGGATTCAGAAATTCAACCACTCCTAGTTCATCAAATTACACAATAATCATGGAATCAAAGACCGAGTGCATATATATATCTTAAAATGTAGTCAAGAGTCAATGAAACATATATATACACATACATACACACGCAAAAACAAAAAACCCAACCTATATACGATTAAAATCCAACAGATTGTGAATTTCTGGTCGAGCTAAGTAATTAATCGGCAAAAAATCAGATTAAAATCCAAGAGATTGTGAATTTCTGGTCGAGCTAAGTAACTAATCAGCATAAAAACAGATCTAGCAAGCAAATCAGTCGAATCGAGTTCGAGCTCGAGATGACTTGTAATCGAACTAAGTAAACAATCAGCAATAAAAAAAAATCAGAAAGGAAAACTTACCAATTTGGTAGATCTTCGAGTAGGATAACGAATTCAGAAATTCAACCTCTTGTGCATCAAAATTACAAATTAATGATCGAATCAAAGACCGAATGCGTATTTATCTGAAAACGAAGTCAACAGTCAATGATAATATATATATAAATATATTATCTATACATATAGTATACACGGGGAAAAACTGGGGGATGAGGGTGGTATTACCGGCATCGTACCGCGGAAAAGTTCGCGCGAAATGTCCGAGAAAGTTCTGGAAGAAACACGAGCTTTTTGGACGGCTCTTGATTGATTTCACAAATTTTACTATGATCCAGGACCAAATCCTACTTGGTGTGTCCAATCAATAGGAATTCAACTTCCACCAATGGAATCCTACCTGTAAATCTTTCTACCAATGTATCCCTTTGAAAGTGTTGACTTGGTAAAAAAACTCAGACTCAACCACCATAAAATTACTGGATTGATCTAATCTGAGTCAGCTGTGAACAAATCGATTATTGGGCGGAGCCAGAATTTTAATACGGTGTGGGCTAATGGAATATATCGAGTTCGTCGGATGGGCTGAATTAAGAATATTTTATAAATCAATTTGGACTCTATTTATTTTATAATATAATATTTTTTTGTCCGGATGAGTTTAGCCTCCCTTAGTCCATATAGGAGAAATTGTATTTTCAAGTCACTCTACACCCATTTATTTCATTTCATGTCGGGTTAGACCAAACATTTTTCTTAAGTCCCGCGTTAAAATTCCAACAGACCCGTTCGAATTGTAATAGTCCGTTGGAATGTAAAACAAGAAAAAGCAGCCACATTGTATTTTTTCCTACGGATCCGTTAGGAAAATACAATAGGCAGGGAGAAATTGCACGTGCGTGGAACAAAGTAATAAATAAATAAATATATATATATATATATATATATATATATATATATATATATATATATATATATATATATATATATATGTCGGAGAAATTGCACGCATGCGTGGGAAAATTTCATGGACTTGTGTAAATTTGTACGGGCTCTTTCTCCAATTTCAACGTTGGACTTAAAAAAATATGTCAGGTATGATCCGATCTAAAATAAAATAAATGGTGTACAGTGATCTGAAAAAATAATTTCTCGTCCATATAGTGGCTCCGCCCTTGATTATTGTCTCGTGAAATGTTCGTTTCTATATGATTTAATCGAACACGATGCGTAGCTCAACAATTTATCAAGATCAACTAGCTAAACTCAAATAATTTAAAATTTGTTTTGAATATATATATATATATATAAAATTCTTTTGTCCATTTTTTAACCAGCCGAACTCGAAAACCTTAATCTGAACATTTTTCATGAGCCGTTAGAGCTTGAAAGTGTTCAAAATAATGCTGAGGGTTCAAAATTAATCGAACCGACCTAAAGAAATATTTTTCTTCTTCGAATGAACTCGTGCCGATTTTGAGCATTGCACGACTTAATAATAAATATTTGATTCGAATCAGATCGTTTACACCCCTACTCGAGCATTACTCGACTCAATCAATAACTTATGATGAGTGTATATTATGATCAATGAATCGTATATGAAGATCAACGATGTATAAGAATGTTGTGTCACTTATAGCTTAGTAGTTGTGGTTGTAGACAGGGCGGCTGCAGGATTTTTGATGTGATGATCAGAAATTTATCGATTTTTTTTTCTTCGTATTACACGTATATTTGAATATTCAATTTTACACATGTAATTATGGGGACCTTTAAAAAAAAAAATTATGGGGCAATACATAAAAACAAATGACCAATACATAAAAATAAATGAGTCAATTTCACACACACACACACACACGCATATATATATATATATATATATATATATATATATATATATATATATATATATATATATATATATATATATATATATATATATATATATGCGTGTGTGTGTGTGTGATTATAAAATAAATTCTCTACTATTTAAAATACATAATATTTTTAGGGGGTTATTTGGACCCCCCCCCCCCCCCCCCTATTACTACTTTTGTACCCTCTTACTTACGCACCCCCAAATTATACTTTTGGCACCACGGTTAATATTTTTATTATTTTCATACTTCATACACCACAAACTCTACTACTTTCACCACAACTTTTGAAAAATTCAAACTAGTCCTCTCAAAAATTGACCCCCTCATTTTTTCCGGCGACTGCCGCCACCCCCACCCCCTCAATTTACAGCCCAAACCATTTTCTCCACCACCCTCACACACCCTCACCACCATCCTATCACTTCTTCATCTTCCATATAGCATAACCTCTTTCCCCCATTTTTTCCGATGACCTCCCCCCCCCCCCCCCCCCCCCTAAACCATTTCTCCGGCAACCCCCCTTTCAAACAACAACCCCTATTTCCAGCGACCCCCCCACCATTTTCACAACCCAAAACATCATTTTTTTTTTCATTTCCACCACCCCGCCCCTTCCCCTCTGCAAAACAGCTTCCCTCCTCCTTCCCCGACGCTCCATCTCCTCCCTCCCCTTTAACAGCTGCCGGAAAAGGCACCAACACAGCACCAATTTTTTTTTGGAAACCCACCTGCAAATCGACGAGGCCATATCGTTTTGGCAAATGAAGTGAGGGAGGAGAAGAAGTGAGGAAGAAGGAATAGAAGAAGAAGAAGAAGAAGAAGAAGAGAGGAAGAAGAAGAAGAGAGCTGCGAATATATATATTTTTTTGGCAAATGAAGATTTGCGAAGAAGAAGAAGAAGAAGAGAGCTGCGGATTTTTTTTTTTTAGGGTTTGCGGCTGGAAGGGGGAGGCGGCTGAAGATAAATTAGGGGGTGGAGGAAGAAGGGGGTGGCGGCTGGAAGGGCCGGGGTGGCGGCTGAAGATAAATTAGGGTTTGGTTTATGATAAATTAGTGTTTTGTATAATTTTAGGGACTAAAGTGTAGTTGTTAAATTTTTGTTATTTTTATGTTGTGTAGGTAGTAATTACGTGGTGTGCGAAAGTAAAAAAAAATATTCATTAATGTGGTGTAAGTAGTAAATAGGGGGTTCCAAATAGAAACCCCCTATTTTTATTTTAGGGGGTCGGCCGCACCACCATTTGTCAATGTGGAACCGCCCCTCGTAGCATATATATATTTGTATGCATTTATAAATAGTCCACATGACATAACGCAGTTGGTAAGGAGTTTGGTGCTTAAGGCAGGTGTGACTTTAAGCTGGAGGGTGGAGGTTTGAACCCCGTAAATGGCGGGCTTCTTTCAGTTCTTTGATATAAAAGACAAGCCCATGACTCTGGACCACTGTTAACCTGATTAAGATCTACACTCATCTCGTGGGACGGGGGGCGGAGACCCTTAATGTTAGGGTTCAAAATTTTTTTTATATGCATTTATAAACATGTTTAGATATCTATTTAATCTTAATTTCTACTTGTGGGATTGAGTCTTGCATTAGTTATATGCAAGTTGTTTAATGTTATCGTAACGAAACGATGTTTGATCCCTGCAGCACGAACATTCATGCCTCTACAGCATGAACTGACAATAACTCTGCATGCGAAGAGTGATTTTTTTTTTCCAGGAAAAGAGCGATATTTGTTGCACTTGCAACAATTCAGAATTTGTGTCTTGTGACTATAAAAAACACTCAATGCAAACATGAATTAGTCTATTCGAAATAAGCATCATCAGCGGTTTGATCAGACAAGTCACTGTCAAAATCAATATTTTCATTTTATCCTGAAGATATTTTTGGTGTGATTCACAAGTGACGTCATGAAAGCGAAACATCTTAATTTTTTCCAACATAATCTACTACCATTTTATATAGTTACCAAAAGTAAAATGAAACTAGAACTGTTTTTTTTTTTCCTTCCTTTTTTCTTTCTTCTGTTTTTTTTTATTATAGAAAAAGCTGTTTTGATAATAGTGAAATGGCAATATCTAAGATGGAAATGACGTGTCATTATAAATTTGGAAAACAACTTACACGTATATACCACATGCCATACACGCTTCTAGTTTGGTGTGACTAACGCTAAGCACAAGACAACACACACTATACTACTGTCATGACACATGACTCTGTAACATTTAATTTTTATAATGAAAGCTTTCGTTTTCTTGTGGAAAAAAAAAAAAAAAAAAATACTACTGTCATGACACATATTAGTTCTCGTACCTGAGGGTACAACGACCCGAATCATAACTAAGGTTGACACCAATTCTATAAGGACATTTAAATGCAAGATTATCTCTTATTTTCTCATAGCAGTTTAAACATATTAGTTATCTTAAAAGTCGGTTATACGATCTACATTGATAATTGACCTTTAAGAAGTCTATCATATACGATTAAAATCATAATTTAGAAAAGTCAAATGCATATGATATCAAAATAATGATTTGTGTGTGTGATTCGCCCCGTCTCTCAAACTATTTGTAAAACATGATAATTTTAAAGTAATTCTTGAAAAAAGTCCACCGACGCTAAGTGAATAAATAGTTATCATCAGAATCAAAGGAAAACGAAAGGGTTACTAAATGGAATGAGAAGTAGTATGATAGATATGTGTTTATATACTATTTGTCAAATAGTGATGCTTAAACCGTGCAAGGAACACTAATGCTACTGCAATATTTAATTATTTATTCTGATACAGTAAATGTCACGGTATAATATAACATTGAGATTTCTAATGAATTATAATGTATCGATTTTTTTTTTTTATGAAAAAGAGATCTGAATGTAAATAGAAATAGTATAAAAACAGACATCAACCTCAACGTGATAGACATTCAAATAGAAATGGAAACAATTAATGAAGGCATCCACCAACAACCATATCAAGCAACAAGCTAGACATTGATTTCATGAAATAAAAGAAAAAAAATATTTTTCTTCTGAGTCATTCAATCAATGCTAAACTTACACCTCCTTGTAATGATGTAGACAAAGCTTCTAGCTTAACATGTGGAACTTTCAAATTAAACAACATGGTTTCTAGTAGTCCAAATAGACCAATGAAAAACGTAATCTAATTGCACATTCCACACCTTAACTTTCTCACATTGCGAGCCCTTGTTAAAAGTTTAGACAATGAAAGATTCCAAATCAATGAAGGTCAATGATGAACAAAATAATAACGACCAACCTTAACCGGCAGAGTACCGGTCGGAAGCACTATAGTGGAGAGCAATGTCGTATCCCTCGAGGAATCGATCGAGTACCAAAGCTGTTATCAAACTTAGTTTAAGTCAATAATAGGTTGTTCATGTTTTGAATTATACTACGACGACAATTAAACGGAAGGTACTTAGAAGAGAGAAGCATAGCCAAGACATGATTCAATTGAATACTTTCACCCCTCTAATCAACTATCTCGGGAATGAGCTTAACCAACCAACCAACCTAATGATCATATCGATCCATTCATGGGTGCAAACTCCTAAGCAAGTGTAAGACGCCATGCAACAATCAAACACCCTTTGCTTGGTTCAACAGTCCGCCGTTAAGGATTTAACTGACCGAAACAAGGTTAACGCACTAGAGTTGCTTGATTTCACAACCAAATGAACCTCACTCCCTAATCAATCTAAACAACTCAGTTTATTATAAGAAATGATCTTAAAACCCCTTTTCTCACACCCCTTCGCAACATACATTTATAAAAATGGTGTGTGAGCTCATGAACTAAGTGATCAATCTAATTCAAGCACTAAGAATAAGTTTTAAGACATGAATTCGTTGATACAACATCAATTAAGCACTACCCATTCCCAATTTCGTCAATTAGGGGGTGATTTCTTCAATCTTCACATGATTTAGCTATGAAATGTTTAGCTACTCATCATAAATCAAGAAATAACAATCAAAGAAGAGATTAAAGCCATAAAACTAAAAAAAGGAATGATTAGTTACCAAAAACACAGGAAATTGAAGTTACATCAATCTTCATCCAAAGCCATTGTCACTTGGGGAAGAAGACTTCAAAAACACCAACAAGAAAGAGAGAATCTATGTGATATGCCTAAATAGCGCCGCTAGCTATGAGTCCTCAGAAACAGCCTATCTAGCCACCAGGTTGGATCAGGCTCGCGGCCATAGCGTCCGCGACGTCATTCTAATTGAGGTTGCTACATTCAGTTCCCTGTTGAAATAGTGTCCTAAACCCAATCGGGTTGGATCGGATCCGACCGGGTCGGATCATTTCTACTATTTCTTTATGTTTGTACATATATTAAATGGCTTTTCTGTTGTCATATATATGTTCTTTTAGAGAACCAATTATGAATTGTTATATGATAACGTCCTTAGTATTAAACTGTGATAGAGAAACCATGATAGACGATTATGGTTGATGAGATCTCTAATCACTTTAATAAGTTTGATACTTAAATGTCTCTAGGCTGATGTACTATTAAACGGGGCATTGATAGTATAAACGGACTAGCACGTATTAGATGTCTTGTCTTTAAGGGCGGGGATAGATCTCGTCTATCGAAGTGTAGAGACACTTGGACTGTACGTGGACGTGTATTAGAGAATGCGTACGTTAGACTAACCCACTTACACGGATAAGTGTCACACTATGTGACGGTTGTGTAATTATCCTTTTGACCGGAGTCTTCATGGAATCACGGTGTGGATTGTCATGCTTTGACGCTATTGAGGTTTCCCCAACCACGGGGCGATCATGCGGTAGTGATTGGGTGTGATATCGCGAAGCATGCGGAGTATACATGTTTGGTCGTCCGGGAATCGCGTATCCTATGATTGGGATCGAATATCCGAAATGGCCTTCTTATAAGGAATGTCTTACTCTCGTGAATCTTTGCAAAGTGGGAGTAAACGAGTTACTTCGAGAGAGCATGATATCCAGATTATAAGATACGGTCGTTGATGTTTTGACACTCGACTAACGACCGTATGGATATTATTACGGCGATAGGATTGTAAGTTACACGGTAATCTGTTTCACATGAAAGGTAGTAGTCATTGCATTTGACTCTTCCGATGATTGGGGGTCATGGTGTGTTGCTTCAGACGCTATCCCGTGATCGTTAGGCATGAAGGGCATTTTCGTAATTTGCACTTTCGTCTACGGCCAACATATTCGGAAGCCTATCGGGTCACACACATAAGAACATCTAGCCGGATTAAAATGTGGTTATAGATGATAACCAAATAAGGAAAGTTTATCTCGAGACTATAAAGGTTATAGTGGTAAATTAATATGGTGGTGTTTATTTATTATGAATAAATTAAATACAAGATATTAATAATATTATATTAATTAAAGAATATTCCGGATGCCAAAATATTGGCTAAAGGTGGCGCAATTTTGGAGTGTATAAGATACACTTGGATTGTGCAATTTAATTAATGGTATTACCATAATATTAATATAGATATATATGGACATGCGTGACATGCATTTGCATGTGCACATATGTAGACTACAATTTGTAGTTAATGTTATATAATGGATTTATATGTGTAATAATATATATGTGATATATATACATATGTGTAAATTGATTTATGGTAATAAGATAAATATAGTCAATATAAGATATTGACAATATCTTGGAAATATTCAATATAAGATATTGACAATATCCTAGATTTATTTAATATGAGATATTTTAATAAATGAGATAAATCAATCAATTATATTTTCCTTATTTTATTGGGAAAATGTTTTCTTCCTTTCTACTCTATTTGGGGCGCCACTTCTACTATAAATAAGAGGTGGGTGTCAAGCTCTTTTGCACATCATAATTCCAAGAACTAATAGTTATTGTGTAAAATAGAGAGCATCCTATAGAGAGTTGGAGAGAGGGGAAAAGGGCCGGTCTAGCAACCGGAGTTTTCCAATAGCAATCCATGATGGGATTCCGGCGGGGTGTTCGTGTGGACTAGCGGTAGAGGCCAAACACTTGGGCGGCACTATGCAGAACTACTCTCCTTAGACGGTCAAAGCGTCGATCTTATAGATCAACCAAGGTAACCACCGTCTACTACTTATTTGTTTATTGCTTAAACAAAGTCGATATTGGGTCGATAGGAAATAAATTTTTAATTCCGCTGCGTTCCCGCGTAGATTTCCTAACACTTTGAATGCTCTTGGCGGGGAATGTTAGGAAATCTACGCGGGAACGCAGCGGAATTCAAAAATTTATTTCCTATCGACCCAAGATCGACTTCGTTTAAGCAATAAACAAACAAGTAGTAGACGGTGGTTACCTTGGTTGATCTAAAAGATCGACGCTTTGACCGTCTAAGGAGAGTAGTTCCGCATGTAGCCGCCCAAGTGTTCGGCCTCTACCGCTAGTCCACACGAACAAATGCCCCGCCGGAATCCCATCATGGATTGCTATTGGAAAACTCCGGTTGCTAGACCGGCCCTTTTCCCCTCTCTCCAACTCTCTAAAAGATGATCTCTATTTTACACAAGAACTATGAGCTCTTGCAATTGTGATGTACAAAAGAGCTTGACACCCACACTATATTTATAGTGTAATATGCGCCCCAATGAAGAGTGGAGGAGAAGAAAACCTTTTTCCAATAAAATAAGGAAAATATATTTGATTGATTTATCTCATTTATTATAATATCTCATATTAAATAAATCTAGGATATTGTCAATATCTTATATTGAATATTCCCAAGATATTGTCAATATCTTATATTGACTATCTTTATTTTATTACCATAAATCAATTTACACATGTGTATATATCACATATATTTTACACATATAAATCTATACAAATATATTCAACTAATGAAATTATGCACATGTACAATCAATGCACAGCACACACACGCACATTCATTAAAATATATATATATATATATATATATATATATATATATATATATATATATATATATATATATATATATATATTTTTTATTTTATTAATATCTAATATTAATAATAGGTAATATCATTAATTAAATTGCACAATCCAAGTGTATCTTATACACAAATAAGTTGCGCCACCTTTGACCAACAAATTGGCTTCCGGAATATTCTTTAATTAATATAATATTATTAATATATTGTATTTAATTTATTCATAATAAATAAATACCACCATATTAATTTACCACTATAATCTTTATAGTCCGAGATAAACTTTCCTTATTTGGTTATCATCTATAACCACATTTTAATCCGGCTAGATGTTCTTATGTGTGTGACCCGATAGGCTTCCGAATATGTTGGCCGTAGACACAAAGTGCAAATTACGAAAATGCCCTTCATGCCTAACGATCACGGGATAGCGTCTAGCAACACACCGTGACCCCCAATCATCGGAAGAGTCAAATGCAATGACTACTACCTTTCATGTGAAACGATTACCGTGTAACTTACAATCCTATCGCTGTAATAATATCCATACGGTCGTACGTCGAGTGTCAAACATTAACGACCGTATCTTATAATCTGGATATCATGCTCTCTCGAAGTAACTCGTTTACTCCCACTTTGCAAAGATTCACGAGAGTAAGACATTCCTTATAAGAAGGCCATTTCGGATATTCGATCCCAATCATAGGATACGCGATTCCCGGACGACCAATCATGTATACTCCGCATGCTTCGCATCATACCCAATCACTACCGCATGATCGCCCCGTGGCTGGGAAACCTCAATAGTGTCAAAGCATGACAATCCACACCGTGATGCCATGAAGACTCCGGTCTTAAGGATAATTACACAACCGTCACATAGTGTGACACTTATCCGTGTAAGTGGGTCGGTCCTAACGTACGCATTCTCTAATACACGTCCACGTACATCCAAGTGTCTCTACACTTCGATAGACGAGATCTATCCCCGCCCTTAAAGACGAAGACATCTAATACGTGCTAGTCTGTTTATACTATCAATGCCCCGTTTAATAGTACATCGGCTAGAGACATTTAAGTATCAAACTTATTAAAGTTATTAGAGATCTCATCAACCATAATCGCCTATCATGGTTTCTCTATCACAGCTTTAATACTAAGGACGTTATCATATAACAATTCATAATTGGTTCTTTAAAAGAACGTATATATGACAACATAAAAGCCATTTTATATATGTATAAACATAAAGAAATAGTAGAAATGATCCGACCCGGTCGGATCCGGTCCAACCCGATTGGGTTTAGGACACTATTCCAACAATCTCCCACTTGGCCTAAAACCAATCACTAGCACACACAAGACCAAGTTGAAACACAAGAATCTCATGCAATACTCGCAACTAGCCCTAGCCATGAACGGATCGCTATCCGTGGGGGCTCAGACTATCTTCATACTATGCTCCAAATGACCAAGTCAAAGGAACCGCCTCAACACACACACGAATCTCTGACGAGACCCTGGTCCTTGCTTTAAGCAATGAATCCACTTACTATATCAGCTATATAGAAAAGGTGGAACAACCGTACAAGGTTCAGGAATGAACCTTCTAGATCCATGTACTGCTCCCGCTGCGCCTCTAAGGCACTACTGTGTTTCGGCCCAATTGTAGAATTTACAGTGACCCATAGGCTAGAACATTTCCAGCTCACTGTATCACTTGATCAAAGTGAGTGCAAACCCAGAATGTAGCTCCCACTCGCCTTCATAAGACTCAGGATATACGTCTGTATAACTATATTTATCTGATTCCAAGTTTCGATAAACTAGGAAACCATCCTTAACTTGTTTAAGGACATTCTCGACATTCACCGGATTTACTTTCATACTTGCTCATGACTATTCATGGACTATGAACATCCGGCATTACCTTTATGATGGTTCCTATCGCCGTAGCGAAGGAAACCTTCCATAAGCATCATCTTTCACCTTATCTTTAGGACGAACGTCCTAACATAGATAGATCTTGAGAACACCGGCTAGCAGTATCCCCGTTGCGATCTATGCTAAACTCTTTTAGCATCACATCTATATAGGTAAACTATAATTTAACAGCAGTTAAATCTATCACTATAGATTCTCATTTCTAAAATAAGAACTGCTAATCCAAGTGCTTTCGTAAAGATCTTGAATTACCAAACATTAATTGACTGTGACATGGGGAGATGATTCATGAGAGAGATATCCAATACCTTACTCAAAAATCATAACACACTCCCACTATCCTTCTTGCACATTGGGCATATCCTTCTTTTGACTAAATCAAACGCCTTTGATTATCAAACAAAGAAATTGTCTAGAGAAACTTGTTTGAGTCCATAAATGGATCTCACGAGCTTACATATCATGTTTACGTCTATGAACATCGAGCTATATGCCCAACGGCTTCAACACTATCATATAGCCATGATATCAAGTTATAACAAGCATCATCTGAATAGAACTGGGCTCAGCTGGCAGCATAAAGGTAATTACAAGGTTTACACCTCATACCCTTCAGCCATCACTATAGCCTTATGGTAATCATATTACTATCCATGTCAGCCTTTCAGGGACACTCCCCTTAGGTAAGACAGACTAGGTTCACAACCTGGTTGTCACTGATGGAATCTAATTCAGATATTATGGCTCCTAGCCATATCTCTCAATCTTGCCTTTCAAACATTCTTTCATAAGTCGTGAGATATTCATTCTTCAAGATGAACATACCAACAACCTTTTCAGGCTTGAGGTTATCCACAGACTTACAGAACCTTTTTGTGCACTGAGCAGTGATCTACACCTCATCGCTATTTGGCGTCTGCTCACGTTCCTATGGTTGAATAACTCCCTGTGGTTCTCAAACTACCTTTGAGATTTAAATCCACTCCCACTGTTTCTTTTGGAAGAAACACTTCCTCTAGAAGACAGCATGTTCGGAGACAAACACCTTTTGCTCCGCGGACGAGTAAATAATATCTAGCGTACTTGCTGAGATATTCCACAAAGTTGCATGTGTCGTACTAGGCTCCAAGCCTTTCTGACTTTGCTTATGACAACTTCAAATCATCGGTTAAGACAGATTTGACATTATCCTCTTCCATATCTAATATGGAATTTATTCAACCTTTATTCTTTGGAACTCGGTTAAGTATAAGGGCACTATCCCGAAACGGGTAAGGGATACTTCGCATGGCTCGCGTCACACCTTTATCATATAAAGTGTTGTTTCCATTTTGGGAACACAATCCAATTGCGTATCCCAAATATGGTATCCTTGAAGGGAGAATCTTATTCCTTTTCAGACGACTTCTGAAACACCCTTCAGGTATTAATTACTTCAATCCAATTGAAGATTAATTCCTAAGTAGCTCATCAATCTCATATTCGTATTAGCTCGAACTTTTCGGGATTTCTGAATTATGCACTTCACTGAGTACACTTGACTATTTCTAAAAATAGTCATAGAGATTAACAAACAATTATTTGTGGCATTAATTGTCATAAGCCAACAAACATCGGTATGTTTAGGCTTTAGACAATTTTTCTAGAATTTATAACCTTTTCATAAAAGGGTATTTTAGTCCTCTTTGGATAAGATGCGTTTAACCCACATGATTCATAATCATATGGTTCAACATCATCAGAATGACGTTTAATTACACGCTTCTCTTCCAGAGAGACTGTGTCTAGAACAACCACAAATATCAAGGATAACAGCCATACAAATATTTAGTTGAGATCTCATCACATATATCAACTATATAGTGACATCAATCTAGTATGTTAGATTCAGTGACCTTTCAACTTTATCGGAATAACATTTATTCTTTACAATTGAATGTGTCTACTAAATCCTAACAAATAACTGAAAGTATGTTCTTCATAAGAACCGGAACATAATAACATTTATTTAGTTCACTTATCAGTTTACTAGATCCAGAGAGTGGTAAGTGTTACAACGTTTGCTTCACCTTCCATATCTGTATTTAACCTTTATAATTTAATCACTCTCGTAAGATATCATATATCTAAGAGTTGACTTGAACTTAGATAGATTTTTCTCAACTTACTTGCCTAGAATAGAAACTTCAATAAGTTCTCTATTTAAGCACATGCCCTAACTTTCCCTTTTAATCCTTTAAGCACTTGAGAAATGTTTCTTATTGTAGTCCTCATAAGACTTAAGAAAGATCACAAGAGCTATGTTTTCAATTTCCTTTCATAAAGAAAATCTAAAGTTTATTAAATAGTTTATTCATCCTTTTGAATCGTATTCAAAACATTGACTATTTAATTAACCTTTAAGCAATGATAGAATTAAGTCGATAATTAAATCTTGTAATTTTGAAAACATCATTTCCAAAATTCGGTCTAGTCATTCTTATCCAACGTTTGAATAACTCGTCATCGTATGACCGAATGATTATATTGGATCGTATCCACTATCACGAGCTTCCGTTTTTCTTTAATAATTAAAGTCTTGGATTACTGCATCAGATATGTAGTCTCCTTGTCTCGAACTATTATAACGGTATTGCTTATGTCATTGCTTATTTTAAAAGGATTAATATTACTTAACCATATTTGAGAACGTTTCTCAAAAGGTAACAGTCATAATTTGGTTTTACTAATCGAGAATAAAACATAAATATAAAGTTTGCTAAAACTACAACATAAAAATGAAAATAAAAGAGTGTTGTTGTTTATACACGCAAAATCAAAAATGGTCTTTTGGTTTATGATTTTGCTCCCACTAGTCAACTACTTCCAATTGACTTTCAAGAATTTTTCAAAATTCTTTAGTGGCTGAGATCTCATCTAGTTACCTTGATTCCCGGCGGTGGTCGATCAACCAAGATAATTTCGATAGGTAGGTAACTCTTTACCATTCACATCTCTATGTGATTCTCAGTGGTTGACTAGTCAACTCTTTGGCGATACACATCACTATGTGTTAGTCAACCCCTTGTCTCTAAAGTCAGACGGCCCTGACGGTGGCCAATCACCGAAAGACTCTAGTCAAGTCATAACCCAATATTCACGAGATCTCATACGATCATATCTCAATAACGACGATATACCCGAGGTAGGTCAACTCCCGGCGGTGGTCGATCAGTTGGATCCGAACACAGGCTCTTCACCGTCGTTATAATATTGGGAGACAATATTTCGACTTGATTTTTGTTATGGAAGTATTTTTTTGTAAATTAATTCACTTAATTAATTTTAATTTCGGTCTCATCATAAATATGTCTATCTCTATAAACATACATCCTACACATTTATCTAGATCGTGCCTAGTCATGCATCTATCGTATCATATAAAATAAATACAAGCACAAAATAAATAAATGCGTAAAGTAACCGGTATGATTATGGACTTTTCCTAGGTGCGGTTTCGAATACAAACTGACGAAACCGCGGGTCACAATCTAAGGGTAGAATGCAACCGCCAATAGGATCTTTAATGCGCCATTCTCCAACGGGATCTTTATTTTCGTCTTTCTTTGTCTCCATCTTCTCGCTCCATTCTTGTTACATTTAATTCTATCGAATAAAATAAATACACCCGCCGCACACGGGGGGGAGCTAATGGGAATGGGATGAATGCAGAAAATAAACTAGGTCACGTTCTTCATAACGGCCTAGGACAATTTTTAAACCAACGAAAAAATTAAATCATTCACATCTATCCTATCTATCGGTCGAGTCCACGATCAATCGGGGTCCATATAATCATATTATATCTACTATATCTAATCCATACAATAAAATCTTATGAAAAAGATAAAATTAAAATTTAACTACTTGCGTCTTAATTAATCAATTAACATTTAATCTATTAAATAATTTTATCCAATCAATTAACTAATTAACATTTAATTAATTAAATGATTTTAATCGAAATAAAATTAACGATTAATTTTAAACCGATTTTAATTTTAATTTTAATTAATTAGAACTATTCCAAAATAAATCAAAATTAAAATTTTTTCTCTTTTGTTTCTTTCCTTTTGATTCGTAATCAAAAGGGATGCGCTTTGGTTTCTAAACCAAATTTGGCTTAGGCCGACCACTTTCCAAAATCAAAATTTTGGAAGTGGCGCAGCTGGCAGCTTTTACAAATCAAATATTTGGAAAGGGCTGCAGCCTATTCCAAATCAAATATTTGGAAAGACCAAATAATTTTGGTTTAGGCGCCACTTTCCAAAATCAAAATTTTGGAAGTGGCGCAGCTGCAGCTTTTTCCCAAATCAAATATTTGGAAAGGCTTAAGCTTATTCCAAACAAAGTTTGGAAATGCCATTATTATTTTAATGCGACATGTGGCATCCCAACGATACCCAAACTATTTGAACCATTGGTTAGCCACATGACACAACTAAACAAATGAGATATTAATCACAACTATGAACCATATTGAATCACAAAATGCACAAAACAAAAATTTGGAGATCCGCCAGCATTGACCGGCCGACTGCCGGCAGCAGGCTGCCCTGCCGCCACCGCCGCTGCCCGCCGCAGCTGGGGTGGTGCCGCCGCCAGTCGGCCGAGCACCACCAGATCTCGTTTTTTTTCTTATCGTGTATCAATTTTGCAAATCAAAAATATTTCATCTTTTAATTACGTGATTTAAACGATAAAATTAACTACGCACAATTATATGCTTATTGCTTAAGCTCGAAGCTCTCTCTGATACCACTGTTAGGAAATCTACGCGGGAACGCAGCGGAATTCAAAAATTTATTTCCTATCGACCCAAGATCGACTTCGTTTAAGCAATAAACAAACAAGTAGTAGACGGTGGTTACCTTGGTTGATCTAAAAGATCGACGCTTTGACCGTCTAAGGAGAGTAGTTCTGCATGGAGCCGCCCAAGTGTTCGGCATCTACCGCTAGTCCACACGAACGACCCGCCGGAATCCCATCATGGATTGCTATTGGAAAACTCCGGTTGCTAGACCGGCCTTTTTCCCCTCTCTCCAACTCTCTAAAAGATGCTCTCTATTTTACACAAGAACTATGAGCTCTTGCAATTATGATGTACAAAATAGCTTGACACCACACTATATTTATAGTGTAATATGCGCCCCAATGAAGAGTGGAGGAGAAGAAAACCTTTTTCCAATAAAATAAGGAAAATATATTTGATTGATTTATCTCATTTATTATAATATCTCATATTAAATAAATCTAGGATATTGTCAATATCTTATATTGAATATTCCCAAGATATTGTCAATATCTTATATTGACTATCTTTATTTTATTACCATAAATCAATTTACACATGTGTATATATCACATATATTTTACACATATAAATCTATACAAATATATTCAACTAATGAAATTATGCACATGTACAATCAATGCACAGCACACACACGCACATTCATTAAAATATATATATATATATATATATATATATATATATATATATATATATATATATATATATATATATATATATATATATATATATATTTTATTTTATTAATATCTAATATTAATAATAGGTAATATCATTAATTAAATTACAATCCAAGTGTATCTTATACACAAATAAGTTGCGCCACCTTTGACCAACAAATTGGCTTCCGGAATATTCTTTAATTAATATAATATTATTAATATCTTGTATTTAATTTATTCATAATAAATAAATACCACCATATTAATTTACCACTATAACCTTTATAGTCCGAGATAAACTTTCCTTATTTGGTTATCATCTATAACCACATTTTAATCCGGCTAGATGTTCTTATGTGTGTGACCCGATAGGCTTCCGAATATGTTGGCCGTAGACACAAAGTGCAAATTACGAAATGCCCTTCATGCCTAACGATCACGGGATAGCGTCTAGCAACACACCGTGACCCCCAATCATCGGAAGAGTCAAATGCAATGACTACTACCTTTCATGTGAAACAGTTACCGTGTAACTTACAATCCTATCGCTGTAATAATATCCATACGGTCGTACGTCGAGTGTCAAACATTAACGACCGTATCTTATAATCTGGATATCATGCTCTCTCGAAGTAACTCGTTTACTCCCACTTTGCAAAGATTCACGAGAGTAAGACATTCCTTATAAGAAGGCCCTTTCGGATATTCGATCCCAATCATAGGATACGCGATTCCCGGACGACCAATCATGTATACTCCGCATGCTTCGCATCATACCCAATCACTACCGCATGATCGCCCCGTGGCTGTGGGAAACCTCAATAGTGTCAAAGCATGACAATCCACACCGTGATGCCATGAAGACTCCGGTCTTAAGGATAATTACACAACCGTCACATAGTGTGACACTTATCCGTGTAAGTGGGTCGATCTAACGTACGCATTCTCTAATACACGTCCACGTACGGTCCAAGTGTCTCTACACTTCGATAGACGAGATCTATCCCCGCCCTTAAAGACGAAGACATCTAATACGTGCTAGTCCGTTTATACTATCAATGCCCCGTTTAATAGTACATCGGCCTTAGAGACATTTAAGTATCAAACTTATTAAAGTGATTAGAGATCTCATCAACCATAATCGCCTATCATGGTTTCTCTATCACAGTTTAATACTAAGGACGTTATCATATAACAATTCATAATTGGTTCTTTAAAAGAACAGATATATGACAACATAAAAGCCATTTTATATATGTATCAACATAAAGAAATAGTAGAAATGATCCGACCCGGTCGGATCCGGTCCAACCCGATTGGGTTTAGGACACTATTCCAACATAAGGTCCCTAGAAGCTCAGGGGGCCGACCTGCGACTTTAACTAAAAATCCGTAAGAGACCGCACAAGCCCTAAGAGGGAGCAACAGAAGAGTTAGCTGAGATGGGACAAAGAATAGGCGACCTTGTGGGTAGCGATTTTACCGGTCACATAGCCGCACCGCCAAGATATTTAGTCTACTTGTCTTAGGATATTTTGCCTACTTGTCTTTGTTTAAGCCCTAAGTTCCACTTCTCCCTATAAAATGAGGACTTATGTAACTAAAAAAGGGGACATGCTATTTGATAAAGAGAACAAAACTCTGTCAAAATATCCACACTCTCCAGCATTCGTACACACCTCCATATCGCCGCCGTGCACTACCGGTCATAATCACTACAAACACATCAAATAAGACATATATCCACTAAATACACCACCGCTTGAGCACCGTGATAATCTCTATATTATCACTATGCTAATTTGTGTTTAATCGAAGGGAAAAAAAATGAAAGATGAGCTAATCTAAGGGAGAAAAGTGAAGAAAAACGACCTAAGGGAGTCTAAGTATATGAGCGGATATGAAATGTGGGGGGGGGGGGGGGGGGTGAAAAATCTGATTTTTACATCAAAACCCGAAGCTAAAAATCTGTAAAACGTCCGAATGCGTGCGCATTACGAGCGATGCATGCACATTGAGCAGACAGAAACTTTCAGCACTGATACAACTTCAGTAATCGGGGAATATCTTTACATGAAGAGCTCTGATTTGAGTGATTCAAGTTGCGTTGAAAATCTCATTCAATCATATACAACTTTCATGAAGACGACAAGTCTAGAAAATGCCTCCAACATGGATCCATTTGCAGATAAATTGAATGTAAGGCGAAAACACCAACTACATTTGATCCGTTTCCATTCCTGGGCTTCGGTTTCGTCTTTCTAAGCCCAATGCCTCAACATCCGGGTTCTCGAATCACCTATATACTGCATACTCATAGAAACAACACCCAAGCTTAATCCCGCAAGATAAATAGGGTTCGAAAGGGACCAAAACATCGTAAAAGTGGTGAGGTTTACCATCTATGTGATGGCTTGCCTCAAAGTGACGCAACGCGTTTTCACCCTATAAATGGTCTAAAACTATCCGAAAAGAGCCAAAAATGTCGTAAATGAGGGTTAAAACATGCACCGTAATAAGGTAAAATTGACTCTCATCACAATGCAGGAGTCAAAATCCACATAAAAAGTGCTTGCTGTATACAGGAGTAAAATAGATGAAGCAAAAGGATAATTAATAAGTAATTGGAAGATATCCTCATCGTCTGCCTTGCAAATTGGACGCATCAAACTTTTAAACAAAATTCAATTTTTTTTTATATTCATCTGGATGGGAAAAGCGATTGTGTCTGATCTTCTAATTAAATACGAAAATGATTAGTACACAAAAAATAGTACCGAACTCATCCTCCGAATCCAGAATTTGTGGTCCAAAATTTTTGTGTTATTTTGTTTTTTTTTTAAGTGTTAAAATGTGTGGTTATAAAGTGTTGTGTGGATGATTTATGTGTATATATTATGTGCCTAAATCACTATCCCAAAATGCTGAAAATTGGAGCAACAACCGTATTTCACCTCATGGGGAAGGAGACTAAAGGAGCGCCATTTGATGCTGCATCAAGAATAATCGTCTATGAACGAGACACTGAAAAACACGCTTAGAAAACACATATTGTCTAGGGAAACATTTGAAATTGAAGCAATAAGGTCAGCTTGCTTCCCTAATCTTCTACCATTAAGCCATCTTCTCCGCACTCGGTCGAATTACTGTAACCCTCAACAAATACTCACTCTTTTCCTCGTGTCGAAAAGTCTTGAGGAACTTACATCAAGAGAATTCTCCCCAACCCACAAATCGCTCCAAAACCTCACCGTATTCCTTATGCCCAACTTCCATCCATAGGCGGATGGGATTTTTAGCAGTTTACCACTGCTTCTGGGTGGTATTTGTGAGAATACCACCCAAGGCAAAAAAAACTGATTTTGATTCGCGATTTTCTCCCGTTTTTTCCACCTTTGTGCACGATCTTAAGGTACACCCTTCCCCTATTGGGTTCCCCCTTCCCAATTAGGGTTTAGTTTGGTTCCAAAAACACCTAAAACGCGAAAATGGGAGTGGTAGATCGACAACACAGTGGTAGTCGCACAAATAGGCTCCCAAATTAGTGGTAGATCGGCAAAGCTCCCGAAGTTTCACCCATCTTTTTTCAAAATTAAACCCGTTTCTCACTGTACCACCCAGGGGTGGCTGCAAGAATTTCGACATGGGGGTCAGAAATTTGACAATTTTTTTCCATATCTCACATATATTGGATATTCAATTCTATACGTGTAATTATGGGTCAATAAATAAAAACAGGTGGTCATTACATAAAAATAAGGGGATCAATTTCACATATATATGTGTTTATAAAATAAATTCTCTACTATTGATACATAATATTTTTATTTTAGGGGGTCGGCCGCACCCCCTGGGTATAATATAGAGCCGCCCATGATACCACCACATATTTTTCCTTTCCTATTTGATAACGTCGAAATTATCTGGGATGTTCGGCTGTGGAATGGTGGTGGATATCTACATGTGAAAGTGAAATAATAATGGTGGCTCACGGTGGAGCTATAAGATACGTGGTGGTGAATGTGGTGGTGCAAAACAAGTAAAAGAGAGTAATAAATTGGCCAGAGTTTTGCCATGTTTTATATATATTCAGCTTAGGTTTCAGTTTATACAAGGAGCCTTATTTATAGGGTGAGAACCGACTAAGTTCAACATAATTACAATCAAGGACACAGTACAACTAAATCTGCGGCGGATATTCGGACCACAATGGGATGATGGCGGCGCGGACTCAGAAGCCTTGTCGTATATCCTCAACCGGCTAGTTGTGTCGTCGGTCTCTGTCTCCAAGTGTAGGGAGGAGGATCTCCGGCGGATCCATCAGTCTTATGCTTGAGCAGGTTTGGCATCCCTCTCGGCTTGTTCTCACCGTGGGCTCGGCTTACTACGTGTACTTGAGGACGCCTTGGGCCTCACGGTATGTGGGCTCTCCGGCCATCCTCCCGCTCCTATTTTGGGACCTCATGGGGTCCGGACCTAGGTTCATGGGCCGGATGGCGTAGCCGGCCTATCACTATTCCTGCTAACGCCGTCACCAAAAAAAACCCCTTCCCTGCGATACAAGGTACTAACTTTGTTTCACTACCACCCTCCTCAGTTTTCCATCTCCACCGCCAATCTCCAAGCTACACATATTTGTTGCACTAATCATTGACATATGTCAACCACGTTTTTCTTGAGAAAATGAATAAACTATAGACCATATACAAAAAATACCATACTTTATATTTTCTTTTATAAGAACACAGACCACGCCACCCGTGCCCTATTACCTTCTAAAATTTTGTTTTACCCAAACACCCTTACCCCGTCCCCTCCGATGCCCCATTTTTTTTTTCTTCTAGAATCTTCACAACTCACCCCACAACCCCTACCCCATCCTCCTGAAAATAAATCACCATTTCTCTAAAATAAAGTTTTCTATGTAGTAATGTTCTTTGTTATGGTTAATAACATTGTTTGAAATGTTGTTATTGCCAAATGAATTTGAATAATTAATCAAATTCAATTTCTTTCTATATATTTTTATTTGTTTTACTTATTTTTTTTATTGTTAATTTCTTTACTACTTCTCTCTCTCTATATATGAACGAGATGAGATGCTCAACATCTTCCAAACCCCCTTATCTTCCCACCGATAATAGTATATATATATATATTTGATATATTCACAAACTAATTACTTTCACAAAAATCTCCTACCAAACACGAATTCTCAAGCAATGAGGGTTGAAAATGAAAAACCTCACGAGGGTGAAAACAGTAATTTCATTCAAGTTTTAATAAAGGGATTGTTGGTAATTGTCACAGCTGGATATATTTTCATATGGGTCATTATGCCTACAAATACGTTTAGACAAAAATGGAATCCAAAGATTAGAGCTCATACAATGTCAACTTACTTAGGGATACAAGGTAATTATTTAATTATTTGCTTCTATATATATATATATATATATATATATATATATATATATATATATATATCTCTTTGATTAGCAAGGTTATTTGTATCAATGTTATATTATTATTTATTTAAAAAATGTTGATCTACAATATGATATGTATCTTTTTGATTTTTAAAATCTTACAGGTTCAACAATTTGTGTGTACACATTTCCTCCTATGTTTGTGGCTGTCTTGAGCTGCATTTATCTTCATATTGAAAAGAAGAATTATGGCATAAAGGGGTGATTGATTTATGTTTTTTGAATTTCATTTATATATGTCGGTGTAGGTAAAATTGCAAAATTAGTCCTGTGTTCTAGCTAGTACAATTTTAACCCCCCCGGCCGGTTGCAGTTCTAATTCTGTAACTTTGGATATAGCCTTTACAATTTCAGTCCTTCAATGCATATGGGGCTGAAGTTTGGAGAAAAATCAATTGAATTGAAAATCTCCATGTGGCACCAACACCGTCAAAATTCGGGAAAATGTAAAATTAATCCCATATAAATCAAATTTTTTTTTTTTTTTTTTTTTTTTTTTTTTTTTTTTTTTTTTTTCCAATTTCAAGGCACATCAGCAAAATCAACTCAGAGATTTGCAATGTCCGGCAACAAAGGATCCATTGTATCATTTTAGTCAATTAATAAAACATTTCAGAATCTTTACGTTTCCGACGTCTGTGTATTCTGAAGGGCTAGAAAACATCGAAACAACATTTTTTACGTCCATATAATACTCGAAGATAACTAATAAGTTCGTCGTGACAATTTTTTTTTAAAATATAAAATTGTTAATAATATATATTCAGCACACACAAAACAAACCGCTTGAGGGGCTGACTGCCGCCACAGCACAATTGTACATCTGTCCCTCACCTTTATTTCTGCCACCTGTCTAATTAATTCTGTTGTATGTTACTACTACTATTAAAATGGGACATCTTTACGGACGTTATACTGAATCGACCATATTCCTTGAGGACACCCCAATATATACATATTTTTAAAACTTGTTGTGATGCTCTTAAATACTCCCGATAAAATAAGGCTAATTAATTCATTGTTTGGTACTTGCAGCAATGTGACACATAATCGGTTGGAAGCGTGGAGGAGGCCGTTGATCATAAAAGGACTCGGGATCGTGTCACGAATCGAGCTAGTATTTTTCGTGATGTTCATTGCACTTCTTGTTTGGTCTTTCACAAATTACTTACACATCAGTTTCTCAAAAATAACCCCTCCAAATCATGGAGAAAAAGTGTAAGTATTTAATGAGTCATTTAACCATCATCCAATTTGATCTGATCAATATTCTCATCTTTTAATTCTTCTCTATATATATTCATGCATTGTCAAATGTCAAGGCATGCGATTTTTCTTTTACTTATATTAATTAATATATATTAGTCAAAAACTCGTGCTGTCAGGTGGGATTCGAAACTAGACCGCGCAGCCTTACGGATAGGGCTTGTTGGAAATATATGCTTGGTTTTTCTTTTCTTTCCAGTGACTAGAGGTTCTTCTATGTTGAGATTATTTGGACTCACATCAGAAGCAAGCATCAAGTATCATATATGGCTTGGCCATTTTGTTATGACCTTTTTTACTGCTCATGGTTTTTGTTACATCATCTACTGGGCTGCCACAAATCAAATTTCAGAGGTAATTGTTAGTTTTTATTTTGTTGTTCATATCAAAACGACGTCGTTTTTGCATGAATTACGACACTTTAATTGCAATGATGATGATGATGATGATGATTTGCGATGTTCACAGTGCAATGATTTGTGATTTGTGATTTTTTTGTTTTTTGTTTTTTTGTCTTCCAAATTTTCAGATGTTAAAATGGAACAAGGTGGGCATATCAAATGTGGCTGGAGAAATAGCATTGGTAGCTGGTTTAGGCATATGGGCAACAACATATCCAAGCATAAGGAGAAAGAGATTTGAGTTGTTTTTTTATACACACCATCTTTACATTCTCTTTGTTTTCTTCTTCATCCTTCATGTTGGCATCACATTTGCTTGCATTATGCTTCCAAGCTTCTACCTTTTTCTTGTTGATAGATACCTTAGGTTCTTGCAATCTCGACAAAGTGTTCGTTTGGTCTCGGCTCGAGTCCTTCCTTGTGATACCGTTGAGCTCAACTTCTCTAAAACCAAAGGTACCATATTTGATATCTGTACCAGCTGAGCGGAAATTCTAATGTGAAAACTTTTTATTAAGAAGTTGTTACTTGTTTCATATCAGTCAATCAGTAATATCATGATCAATGGTCACCCGATTATGTATCAGGGCAAACTTATTCTCCGACGAGCATTGTTTTCGTGAATTTGCCCGGCATTTCAAGATTTCAATGGCATCCATTCACAGTTTGTTCAAGTAGCAATTTAGAGCATGAGACACTTAGTGTTATAATCAAAGGAGAAGGGAGTTGGACTAAAAAGCTATACCAAATGCTCTCAATGCCTACATCTATTGATCATATTGATGCCTCTATTGAAGGGCCATATGGACCTTCTTCTTTGGATTTCTTAAGGTACATACATTATATATCATTATATTTAGAGTAACTATACATTTCGGAACTATATTGACATTATAAGTGTCACAACATGATGTGACAGTGAGACAACACCTTACTATCAAATGACATTCCATGTTTTACTGTTTAAAAATATGAGATCTCACTGTCATATCATGATGTAACACTTATAACATCAATCTGGTTATGACAGTATCATTTCATATTGCTATCTATATACAAAAACCATTTTGCAATAAAATCATAATCTATTTTGTGATGATAGGCATGAAATGTTTGTAATGATAAGTGGAGGAAGTGGCATCACACCTTATATCTCCATCATTAGAGAACTCATACATGCAAAGGAGACAATGAAATACAATACACCAAACAACATTCTTCTCATAGCTTCCTTCAAGAATTCATTGGACCTAACCATGCTTGATCTCCTCCTCCCGATGTCCGGTTCAACTGCAGAAATCACAAAACTAGGGTTACAAATCGAGGCTTACGTGACACGAGAAAAACATCTACCAACAACAAATATCAATAAAAACATCAGAACAAAGTGGTTCAAACCAAAACCCTCATCCTCACCAATTGCTCCAATTCTAGGCCAAAACAATTGGCTTTGGCTTGGTGCAATAATCTCATCATCTTTCATAATCTTCCTTCTACTCATAGGGATCATTACGCAATTCTACATTTACCCTATTGATCATAACACTAATCATATATATCCATACTCTTCTAGAGCTATGCTCAATATTTTCTTCATATGTATCTCCATAATCATCACCTCAAGCGCGGCTTTCTTGTGGAACAAGAAACAAAATGCAAAGGAAAGCAAGCAAATTCAGAACTTAGAGGGTCCAACCCCTGAATCTTCACCAAGCATACTACTTTCATGCAACTATGCAGATAGGGAATTGGAAAGTTTACCCCAACAATCAATTGTTCAATCAACCAATGTCCATTATGGTGAAAGGCCTGACCTTAAAAGTAAGTTGATTCATTTACAAAGTTGACACATAATTTGAATAGAGAATACGTATTTTGTGCAGTATATGTTGTCATAATTTAGATACGCTTGTATTTTACAGTTTTGATTAGAGATTCTTATGCAGATGGTTTTTGATGGAGCTGAATAATTTAGACATATATATATATAACTTTAAGATTTAATTTGTCTAAATTTATGATATGTATACTAAGAGTGGTGTTATACATATTATATATGTTGCAGGAATACTATTTGAGAGAAAAGAACCAAGTGTTGGAGTGTTAGTAAGTGGGCCAAAGATAATGAGATGTGAAGTTGCAAAGATATGTTCTTCAGGTTTGGCAGATAATCTGCATTTTGAAAGTATTAGTTTCAGCTGGTGATTGAAATGTAATTCATTATTATATATAATGTATACTTCCTAGCCGAAAAAAAAAAAAAAAAAAAGAAGAAGAAAATATTGTCCCTTAAGAATAATTTGTGATGTTGTAGGGAAAAAATATAATAATAATCCAACAGGGTATGTAATGTGAATATTATGCTGTAGAATGTGTACTTATGTTTTCTTTTTATTAAAGGGCATGTTTTTTTTTTGAAGGATATTATAGGGCATGTTGATACGCAATAATTAATCATTTATCCTTTATATACTAAGCTTTGAGAATAATTAGATTTATTGCTGTATAGTATTAATCTTATATTATGATAAAACAAAATCAAAAGACCCTAAAAAAAAAAATATCAAAAGGAAAATTTTACGGATGCACAAATGTTAAATTTTTTTTTTTGTTGAGGAAAATAAGCTTTTTATTAAACCAAATTCGTAATAGCGGCGGAGATTACATCATGAGGAGGGGTGGTTCCCCAGTCCATGCGACTGATGGGATCGTAAATTATTGGTATTTCATTACATTTTCGAGATTATTTTCTATAGAGATATACGTTTTCATGATGTGTTTGATGTCGTTTTGCAGATTTGATGAATATAAACTTTAGAAGAATGTTTTTATTATGTGTGACATGGAATGGAAGAGTGGATTATAAAAGATGTAACTACAGAAGAAAAAAACAGGAAAGTGGTATGATCATACCATTACACTAAAGTGTGGTTGTTTGCAATGTGGATGAAAATATGGATTTTGCAGGCTTATTTCCTATTGGTCCATCATTAAAAGACTTCTTATTTCCTATTGGTTTGAATAATATTTGATTTTTCTTTTTCTCTATTATTTTAATATTTAATTAGGAAGAAATAAATAAAAAAAGAAAACAAGTGGCGTGGCCACTATATTCAGGGATTCATTCAGCAAAATAAATAGACAATTTCATTAGTTAGGTTTGAGAACAGGTGGTGCGGCTCATCTGCTGTTCTCATCGATTCTTTTTCTTCTTTTAGGAATTCAACATCATATTTTTGGATCATTCTATTTTATGGTGAGTTATTTTCGTCCAGTTAATTTATTATTGAAGCCTTGATTGATGCAACTGTGAGATCAAATTGAGTCTTATTCCTCATTTTATTTGTTGGTATTTATTCATCTTTTGATCAATTGTCTCTACGATTAATGGTTAACTTGGTTATTTTCGCGAGATAATTAATTTAATCATTGAATCGTTTGCTAGTTGGAATAGCAAATCCGTAATCGTTTGTGATTTTCATAAAAGTAGCACATGATATGAGTTTTTCGGTTCGCAGCTGGGAAAATCCACTATCATAAAGATGAATAATCTGAATTAAAATTAACCCGCGTGTGTGCGTTAATATTCAGAATTTGGGTCTCTCAGATTGTAATGCTGAACACCAAACTCCTATGACCGTGTCTACGAGTGTCTTTCGGTTAGATGGTAATTATTAGTGACCGTGTCCTGATTATCAAAACTAGGAGAGATCGGTTACTTGACGCGTGTCGGTAACTATAACCAGTTTATCAATGAATTAACAAGTCATCCTTGCATCTGTGATCGGTTGAGTAGATTGAGGTGGATATAATTAATTTAACTGGAACCTTTCTTTTACTTATTTTCAAATTCTTAGTTGACTTAGTTTTATTAGTATTTAGTTTAAAAAAATACCAACAACAGTCTTTTGTCGATTTTAAGAGAAATAAATCCACCGTTTCATGTGGAGACAATCATGCTCACCCTGTATTCGTTATAGGAAGTAGGTAAATTTATCTTTGGTGGTTTGACACCCACCAGAGACCAATAAGATCTAAACCGTGTCTAGTCAATAAATGCGCCGGAAAATTACCAGTACGCTTGACAAAAGTAAAGGACGAGGAAGTAAAGGATGACAGATGCGCTTGACAATCCACAAATGTTTGTTAAATATCAAAGCAATTGTTGAAGGAAATGTGTTTTATTGATCTCAAACTTGGCCTTATAAATAGCCAGCAATTACAAGAAGAATGCATGCCTAACTGCAGTGCTAAAAATATGGAAACAGAATCACAAACAATAGACTAAGTCTACCTAGTCCACTCCCTAGAATGTAGGAGATTATTTTGCAACAGAAAGACTAATTCAAACAATTTAAACTGAAATAGACTTAACATTCCCTCCCTTAAGCTAAACATTCTTCCTTTTTAGCTTATACTCCCAAACCTTCAATCATCCCAAGCATGCTTCTGAGTCTTTCAAATTGATCCAACTTCAAAGGCTTTGTCATGATATCGAATTTGATCTTGAGTGTTACAATAATTGAGTTCAATAACTCCATCATTCACCAGGTCCCTCAGAAAGTGAAACCTTACATCAATGTGTTTGCTCTTACCATGAAACACCGGATTCCTTGACAATTTGATGGTTGAACTGTTGTCACACATGATCACTGTCCTTGTTTTCTTCTCTTTCATTCCCAATGTTTCCAGAATTCTCTTAAGCCACACGCATTGACAAGCACACAAGGCTGCTGCTATATATTCAACCTCTGTAGTAGATAGAGCAACTACTGGCTGTTTCTTTGAAGCCCAAGAAACAACCCCTGATCCCATAAAGAAAACATATCCAGATGTACTTTTTCTATCATTTAAGTCACCTGCATAATCACTGTCTGTATAGCCAATGAGTCTTAGATTATCTTCACCTTGCTTATAAAGAATCCCAAGATCCGTTGTGCCTTTCAGGTACCTTAGCATCCTTTTTGCTGCCAACCAATGAACCTCCTTTGGATTAGACACAAACCTGCTTATTATACTTACACCATACATCATGTCTGGCCTAGTTACAGTTAAGTACATGAGGCTTCCAACAACTTGCTTAAACAGAGTTTCATCAGCTTCTGGTCCATCTTCATCCTTCAACAGCTTTGCTCCTGGCACCATAGGATTTCTAACCGAGTTGCTGTCTTCCATTCCAAACCTTGTCAATATTTCATGTGCATATCTCTTTTGACAGACAAAGATTCCATCAGGACAATGCTTGACTTCTATTCCAAGGAAATGTCTCATCTTCCCTAAGTCAGACATTTCAAACTCCAACATCATAGATGATTTAAATTCTTCACACATTTTCCTGTCATTTCCAGTAAAGATTAGATCATCTACATACAAGCTTACAATCAAAATATTACCTCCTTTTGTCTTTGTAAACAGAGTGTGTTCACTTGGACACCTTTCAAATTGTTCTCTGGCAAAGTATGCTTCAATCCTGCTGTACCATGCTCTTGGTGCCTGCTTGAGTCCATACAGTGCCTTTTTTAACTTATAGACCTTATCTTCATCTCCCTTTTTTATGAAGCCTTCAGGCTGTTGTATAAACACCTCTTCGTTAAGTTCCCCATGCAAAAAGGCACTCTTCACATCAAGTTGCAGAATTTCCCAATTGAATTGAGCAGCCATGGCAATAATTATTCGAATTGTGTCAAGTCTAGCTACTGGAGCAAAGACTTCAGTATAATCTATGCCATGACGTTGGGCATATCCCTTTGCCACCAACCGTGCTTTATACTTCTCCACATCTCCTTTTTCATTGAGCTTTGTTTTAAACACCCATTTAACCCCTATAGTCTGGACTCCTTTAGGCAGTGTGGTAAGTTCCCAAGTTTGATTTTTCTCAATGGCCTCTATTTCAGCTACCATTGCTTTTTTCCATTTCTCACTCTTTGATGCTTCATCAAAAGAGATGGGGTCTCCTTCAACTACCATCATTGCACTCAGCTGCTGATCATCATCATTTCCTGTAACATAGTCATTGAGCCATGCTGGTGTTCTTCTCTCTCTGATTCCTCTTCCTGCAGCTTAAACTAGGTTCGCTTACCTCATTTACGGTTCAATTGGAGGTGATCCGTAGGTTGAACCCGATCCAGGAGATGAATTATCCGAATTTCCGTGTTGAATTATCCGAATTTCCTTCTATTTCAAATTTCTCGCATCACCGTCTTCATCTCGCACCGTCTTCATCTGGCCACTCCAGATTGTCTTGATTATTTCCTGCTTCAGTCTTGCTCCAATCCCAACTTTCCTCTTCCTCAAAAACAACATCTCTACTAATAATGATTGTTTTTGAAACTGGATCATACAATCTCCAGGCTTTGGACTCATCACTTACCCCCAAGAAGATGCATTTTCTGCTTTTGTTGTCCAGCTTACTTCTCTTTTGATCTGGTATATGGACATGTGCTATACATCCAAATATACGAAAATAGTCTACCATTGGCTTCTTCCCACTCCATGCTTCTTGTGGTGTTTTGTGTTTTAGGGCTGATGTTGGACTTCTGTTTAGTATGTGCACACACCACCTAACAGCCTCAGGCCAAAAGCTATTTGGCATCTGCTTCTCTCTTAACATTGATCTGACAGCATTCATAATGGTCCTATTCTTCCTCTCAGCCACTCCATTTTGCTGAGGAGTGAATGCTGCTGTTAGTTGCCTGTTAATCCCATTGGTTTGACAGAATTCCAGAAATTCATTTGACATGTACTCACCACCTCTATCCGTTCTCAAGCCTGTGATGTATCCTCCTGTTTCTTTCTCAACAAGGATCTTAAAATTTTTAAACATGGTAAAGGTTTCTGATTTCTCATGTAAAAAATAAGCCCATGTTTTTCGAGTGAAATCATCAATAAGACTCAAAATGTACCTCTTATTGCTGTTGGACATTGGCTTGATTGGACCACATATATCTGAGTGTATTAACTGAAGTTGTCTTGTTGCTCTCCACACACTTTTCCTTGGTATAGGTTCTCTATGCTGTTTTCCAATTAAACAGGTAGTGCACACCTTTTCTGTAATCTGCAACTGAGGCAATCCATCAACCATCTTCTTGTGTGAGAGTGTTCTTAGCCCTTGGTAGTTCAAATGCCCAAATCTACAATGCCATTTGTGAGTTTCCTTTTCTAATGCAGCTTCACTTTGTAGGCACATGATACTCTTTGATGCAATGGCAAAAGATAGACAAAACATTCTGTTCCTGCTCATGTTAGTCTGCATAATCACCCCTTTTGTTGGATGAAACACTTTACAACTCCTATCTTGAAACAAAATTGCTAATCCCTTTTCTTCCAATTGCCCTATACTTAGCAGACATTGTTCTTAAGTTCGGAACATAGTATACATTAGAAATTACCCGAATTATTCCATTTAGCTTCACTCTGATATTGCCTTTTGCTTTCACAAATCATGCTAGCATTATTACCTAGCTTCACCGTTTTACTAAGCTCATCTTCCAATATCTCTCGAGAACCATAATTTGTTGCCCGTCATATGATTGCCGCACCCCGAATCAAGAAACCACAGCTCTTCCTTTTGTGTTTGGTGAGGTTCTTCATAGACATTAGCAAGAGTTCCTCTCGCTTCCTCCATCTCGGATAGTTGGTCGTTTTCTCCCGATGGACATTCATATTGAAAATGTCCCACTTGTGACACTTGTAGCACTCAATTGTTGCTTTATTGAATGATTGCCTTCCTCTACCCCTGCCACGTCCTCCTCTGTTAGTACCTCGACCCCTTCCTCTATTAGAGTTTTCATCTGGTGCTACTTTCAATGCTTGTTCCTCTTCGAGGCCCCCGCATCCTCTGTTCGTGGACCAACAAACTCCCATGAAGCTCATCAATGGTTAAAATGCTAAGATCATTGGATTCTTCTATGGAGCAAACTACATAGTTGAATCTGGGGGTCAGTGATCTCAGAATTTTACTTACTACCGTGCTCTGCACCATATCCTCACCGTTTGCCTTCATTTTGTTGATCGTGAACAAGATACGTCCTAGAAAAGTGTCAATCTTTTCTCCCTCTTTCATTGTGAGAAGTTCGAATTCCCTCCTTAGGGCTTGGAGTTGTGCCCTTTTTACCTTCGTAGACCCTTGGTACTTCCTCTTCATTGATTCCCAAATCAATTTGGATGACCCTTTATCAAGAATTGTTTCAAGAATTTCTCTATCAATGGCTTGAAATAGGAAATTTTTCACCTTGAGATCCTTAAGCTTGGCCTCATCCACCAATTTCCTTTGTGCTTCACTGGCTGCTCCTGTTCCGATTGCTGCTGTTGGTACGCCATCCTCAATCAGCTGCCACATCTCCTTGCTTTGAAGGAAATTCTCCATAGTCATAGCCCAATGATCATAATGGCCATCAAATTTGGGAATTGATGGTTGCACAAATTTATCTCCCATTGACATTTCTTCGCACCCTCACAAAAAATCTCTCGTGTTTATTTTGTAACCTTGCTCTGATACCAATTGTTAAATATCAAAGCAATTGTTGAAGGAAATGTGTTTTATTGATCTCAAACTTGGCCTTATAAATAGCCAGCAATTACAAGAAGAATGCATGCCTAATCTAAAGGTGCTAAAAATATGGAAACAGAATCACAAACAATAGACTAAGTCTACCTAGTCCACTCCCTAGAATGTAGGAGATTATTTTGCAACAGAAAGACTAATTCAAACAATTTAAACTGAAATAGACTTAACAATGTTATTATTAAAGGAAAATTTTACGGATGCACAGATGTTATTATTAGGTAAGTAATTTTTTTAATAAGCTAGTAATTATTTATTTATGAACACAGTAATTTTTATTTCAGCGGATGTACAAACTCTGTTTATCATACTTTGTAGTAACCTTTTTAAATTTGCTGCTTGGTAGTACGACTTTTTGCGGCCTTTTTGGTCGTCCGGCTTTAGCGACGTTTTGGTCGTCGCTATAGGGTTTGGTTTTTTTTTTTTTTTTTTTTTTTTTTTTCTAACAACTCGCCTTGGACAATGGCCGCCTTTCTTCTCCAACGCCCACCCTCCACGTTTAACGCCAAGTGTCTGCAACAAATCAACACGTATCAGTTTATCACCACCTCACCACCGCACCACCGCCTATATTTTACTCCCCAAAACCCCTCTTTCATACTTCACTTCATTATTCCTCCGTTTCCAATAAAAAGAAGAAAAAACCAAGCATTCTTTTCATCCGCAATGGCGGATCATAATCGTGAAACACACGTTCGGAGCACCACCACCAACAACACCATCTCTAGCCACACGAGCGGCAAGCAACACCACCACCGAGAAGAAGTCTTTGAACCGCCGGGTGGCGGCGACAACTACCGCACCGCCTTAGCCTCCGCCAATTCTACCACCGCTTCACCAAGTTCGTGTATAAATATGGGTCGTCAACGGTCAAGCATTTGTTTTGCAATTGGGTTTCGGTTTGCGGTGAGTCGTCGAGACCTACTTTCTTCTTCTCTTAGATTTCCTTTGTAGGTGGTTAATCGGTGTGTTTGGTCGTGTTTTTGCGGTTGAGGTGATTCGTGTGTGCTCTGATATTGCACTGAACGGGGGTTTTTGCAGGTAATTTTGTTTATGCGTTATCCGTTTCTAGCTTCTGGGTCTCATTTTATGATATACCGGTTTGCATTTATCTGCACTTTAATGGGCTTGGGTTTCACTTGGTTTTTCTCTTTTCTCCTTCAATTGTTTGCCTCTCGGTTTTTGGTTGTTCTATGTTATTCACCCAAGGTTTTCTTTTGCGTTCGGTTCCGGTAAGATGATTGGTTTTTTTTTTATGCATGTGTGGTGTGGTTGTTTTGGGGGGTTTGCCATATACGATGTTGAGGAGGCTACAAACTACTACGGGGTTCATAACGGGGGTTTATTTATTTCTCCCCGCTTGTCGCCCGCATCATTCGCCGGGATGTGGTCTTCGATCGTGTAAGTTTCTCGTTTTTGCCTTGTTATTTTTTTAATGTATTTCTTCACAATCCCTAAAGGAGATCCGTTATAGGCTTGGGGTTCAATTCGTATTCGGGCCTTAAAGATTCGATGAATTTAGTTTGCGCTCTTGATGATTTCAAGGAGAGGATGAAGGATTATCCGAGCTCCGAAAGTTTGTAATGAGGTGTTTGATGCAATGACTCATGTAACAAAGGTCGCTTGTTCAATACAAGAATTATGTTTGTTTGAGCTTTATTGGCAAAAATGGTGAAGATAATACAAGAAATTATGTTTTCCAACGATTCTCCATCTTCTCAAGCTTCCTCCGTATTTTCACTTCTCATTACCTTAATCTCTCGTTGCGATTTTTATATTTGAAGATGAAGATGCGAAAGTGAATGGAGTTGATTGATAATGACAGGAGAAGTTTTAAGCGAGATCTTGATTTGTCGTTTTCAAATTTCGTTATTCAAGGCGACAAATGGAAGATGAGCAATCAGTCCATTTTCACACCTTCAGCTAAGAAATTTCTGCTATTTCTGAATTCCGATGATTTTGTGCTTTCGGTAGTTCTATCAAACCTATAAATTCTTTTTTAATCATTGAAAGGCTGTTGATGTGCCGAAGGTATGGTTTTCATTGATTTAAATTTAAATTTTCCTCTTCAATTTAGAGTTTATGACATTGTTTCGGTCTTTATGAGATCTTTATCTTTATATTTTTTCATCCTAGATAAGCTGTGTGATTGCAAGTCCATTATTTCACCATAATAGATTTTTTTAATTATTTAATCTCTAACTTTCTAACTTTCTTTTCACACTCTATGTCTGGTTTGCGTAAATTGCAAAATTTTTAAGGGGATAACAAGAACTCTCATCCCTTCGGTAAGGGAATGCCCATACTTGTAAGGTTTTTTCCCGTTTCACTTTGTTAATGTTGTATGTTTGCTGTTTTGAAATTATACCTATTTGTTTCCACATAAGCAAATAATTGTGCTTGTAATATGAGTAGTGTTTGATGATTGACAATTGTATTATTGTTTTGTTTGATAATTAATAGAAATAGAAATTATTTTCTATAATGACCTTGTTTTTCCAAACTTGTTTTAATTCCCTTAGTGAGGTCTTCATTGAAACATTGTTAATCCTCAAACTTGTTATTTGAATGCCTTATGGTCGCTCAACCAATGGCAAGTCGGTGGCTTTTGATATCAAGGCAATGTCACTCCAAGGAAGAGACATTTGGAGATTAATGATTTGCAAGAAATAGATGGGAAACATTCCAAAGTGACCAACCTTCTTTAAGAAAACACATTCTTACCGATCTTGTTTCAAGTGCTTGCGGCCCAAAGATTCGGATGATCGGTTCGTCATGAGACTCGACATTGATAATACAATTGCAAGACTCAAGAAGAAGGCATGGAAATCACTGTGGATTTGGCTTCGAATTCAAAAAGAATTATGGGCTTTGCATGAAGGCAGTGTGCGTGCTTTACCGGAGGACATTATCTGATGAAAACCTGACCACTGATCCATCAATTCCTGCAACTCCGGGTCTTGGTCATTTTATCGCGATGGGGTATGTCTCCAAATGCTTACTAAATAAGATTATGGTGGTAATTTCAATGGTTTTAAAACTATTTATATAATTTTTGCTACATCTAAGTTTCATTATGACTTTTTCTTTCTATATTTGATTTTCTGGTGATGATTCTTTGATGATGTTGAGGGAAGCATTATGGTTCCCTTATAATTAAATAACAGTTAGGACGCAGGCTACGGCGAGTACAATGTTCTAAATACTTGTAGAAGCAAAATACTACAGATTCTACCAAAAATTGATTACTTTGCAGTTGAAGATTTACTTGTGAAGACTCCTGATGACTTGAGATTCTATAAAAAAAACTGTTGCTTTTATTTTAACCGGAGTTAAAAAATAGTTCTTCTGTTGCTTGTAATATCTTGGTGGTTTGTATCATCGTTGTAGATTAACTAATGTTCTATAATTTTTTCCTTTTCTTTTCTTAGAGTGCACCGTGTGATTAACATGTCCGCTGCCATTTAACAATCCTGTCATTGTGATTTTTTTTGGTTCACACCACAGAATGCTAAATATGGTCACGGAATGCTGCCATCCATCTCCATTTCTATAGGATATTTGTACAGATTTTGTAAAAGGTTGTTCTGTGTATGCTCGTTTTATTGGATTGGCCATGTCATAATGAAAGGCAAAGATCTTTTGTAAAAGGATGTTCTGTAAAAGGATTTCGAGGGTCTAATGTCAGATCCAGTATTATTCCACCTAAAATTTCCAGGCTTGGATTGACTTCTTTGCTCTCTCCCATGGGAATCAAGGTATTTATGTTATGTAAATTTATATTTAATTTCTGTTTATCTTATTCGAAAGATGATTGGTTGCTTGTTTATTCTCATAGATGTTCATGTTCTCAACTTTTTTATTAGTCACGAATCAGGGTTGAGCTCTTGTAAATATTCCGTTGAATTTCTATTCTGTTGAAATTATTGTAAAGGCTTGGAATTTTGGGAGCATAATAAGGTTTCCATATGTGTATTTAGTTATGCATATTGTTTATATATGTGTGCATGTATGTCTGTATATGTCTACACATATATGTATCTATATAATCTAGGTATATACGTGTATTGTGTGTGGATTATGGAGATTCTTAAAGAATTACTCTTTTTTTTGTTATTTCCCTAATTTTTTCGAAATATTTTATGCATCTAATGTGCAGTTGGAAGTTTTGGGGCAAAGGAGATCAACTCTCTACGGCGAGAAAAATACGAGCTATACGTGCGTCTATGTCATCGTCTGGTTCTGGAGATGATTCAAGTGCTCTGATTGCACCACTTCAGTTGGAATCTCCTATTGGACAGTTTTTATCTCAAATCTTAGTGAACCATCCACATCTTTTGCTGCCGCGGTGGAGCAACAACTTGAGCGACTTCAAACCGACCTTGATGCCGAGAAACGAAGGAAAGTGATCCTTCTGTCGCAGTACGCATATGAATGTATATAGTCTTATACAGGTTTGTTTGACGTGCCGACTGCAGATAACTTTTCTTGCAGATTTTTTCATGTTTATGTGGATGTACATGGTCTAATCTAGGTAAAAATATTTCTTTCAACTGGACAGATACAATCTTGGGAGAATTTCGATGTTTTCGGATCAGTGCCTGCCCTGTATTGCCTTCTGTGCTTGATAGGCTACTGCACATGTGGGATGGTTCCTGTGAATAATAACTTTTATGCTTGGAATTTGGGGGCTGTTTGAATTTTTATCAAATTACAGTAAATTGATTTAGTGATTGCTCAGTTATATAGCGTTCGTTAATTGACATGAATGATTCCAAATTGCATGAACAGCTTGAATTGTAGACAGACAACCTTTGTGACACTCATAAGACTCCCTTGGAGCCAAAAGATCACAGTGGACTCAACTTTCAATAGCCTTGTCCACTTTTCAGCATTTATCTTAGCCAAAAGGCTACATGTATCTACCTTAAATAACCCTAGATAACATTGAACAAAAATAAATAAGTTTTAACCCGAATAATGCTCAACTAAAATGCAAAATACGATCTTACCGGTATTTCGACAACAAACAACAATAACGGCGGCAACGAGGGCCAACAACGTGCGGGGCACGTTGCCGCCACTAGTATGCAATTATATTTACTGTTTTTTGGGTTCAGCAGGTCAGTGTACCCCGTTATATGATATGCATGTCAAAAGATGATTTGTTGACTTTGAAGCCTTACTTCTTATCAACCATCCAAAGTGCTTTGACTAATTTGGCCCCTAATATTTTGTTCTTCATTTTGGACTTTTCCTCGGGATATTTGGATCATCTGTTCAGCTCCTCTTTTCAAGTCAAAATGACACCGTATTGTACGAATTACGATATACTAGCTACGACACTATTGTGATATGTCTCCCACCCGATGCAAATACAAACCCATGCGATGCTTTGCGATTACAACACATACTTTGCAACAAATTAAAGTATAATTAATGCTATGTATGTGCTTATGAAACAACGTTGATTTGACTTAAAAAATACTGTAAAAGTACGTGTACATATGATTGTATCTCCTCAAAAGTTTGGATAGGAAGACAAATTTGGACAGAACCATGTAAATCTGTATATAAAAAGAAGCATTATAATCTTTTGAGTCAATAAAAATACACTAGAAAAGTTCCTTCCGTTTTGTGTATTCTGATTTTATTTAATACGTCTATATATATACCTTTTTTTTAATCACCAGCTAAAACTGATACTCTCAAAATGCAAATTGTCTGCCAAACCGGAAGAGCATATTTTTGCCACGTCATGTCTCATTTTCTTGGGCCCACTTACTACCACTCCAACACTTGATTCTTTTCTCTCAAATAATAATATTCCTGCAGCATAAACGTATATATAAATAAAAACCTTTAAATCATTCTAGCATTCTTAATAGTAACTAGTAAGTATAAGCATGTAAGAAAATCAACTTACTCTTAAGGTCCGGCCTTTCACCATAATGCACATTGGTTAATTGAGCAATATTTGATTGTTGAGGTATACTTTCCAATTCCCTATCTAGAACAATTGGAGCCTCCAAGTTTTGAATAATTTCCTTGCTTAATTCCTTTGCATTCTCTTTCTTGTTCCACAAGTAAGCCGCACTTGAGGTGATGGTTATGGAGATGCATATGAACAAAATATTGAGCATAGCTCTATAAGAGTTTGGATAAATAGCATTAGTATTATGATCAATAGGGTATATGTAGAATCGCGTAATGATCCCTATGAGGAGAAGGAAGATTATGAAAGATGATGAGATTATTGCACCTAGCCAAAGCCAATTGTTTTGGCCTAGAATTGGAGCAATTGGTAAGGATGAGGGTTTCGGTTTAAACCACTTTGGTATAATGTTTTTCTTGATATCTGTTGTTGGTAAATGTTTTTCTCTCGTCACGTAAGCCTCGATTAGTAGCCCTAGTTTTGAAATCTGCGCGGTTGAACCGGACATTGGGAGGAGTAGATTAAGCATGGTTAGGTCCAATGAATTCTTGAAGGAAGCTATGAGAAGAATGTTGTTTGGAGTATTGTATTTCATTGTCTCCTTTGCATGAATAAGTTCTCTTATGATGGAGATATAAGGTGTAATGCCACTTCCTCCACTTATCATTACCAACATTTCATGCCTATATATCATCACAAAATAGATTTGCATTTTATTGCAAAATGGATTTTGTATATTGATAGAAATAGGAACAAAATAGCATATAAAAAAAAGTAAAATAGTATTGGCGTAACCAGACTGACGCTACATGTACAAGTGTTACAACACTATATGATAGTGATATCAGCTGTCATATCAGTTGTCACGTCATGTTGTGGCACTAATTAATATAATGTCAATCTAGTTCCGAAAAGTATAGTTACTCTAAATAAGAATGTTACATATATGTGTGTACCTTAAGAAATCCAAAGAAGATGGTCCATATGGCCCTTCAATAGAGGCATCAATATGACCGATAGATTTAGGCAAAGAGAGCATTTGGTAAAGCTTTTTAGTCCAACTCCCTTCTCCTTTGATTATAACACTAAGTGTCTCATGCTCTAAGCTACTACTTGAACAAACTGTGAAAGGATGCCATTGTAATCTTGAAGTGCCCGGCAAATTCAGGAATACAATGCTCGTCGGAGAATAAGTTTGCCCTGATACAGAATCAAGTGACCATTGATCATGATATTACTGATTGACTGATATGAAACAAGTAACAACTTCTTAATAAAAAGTCTCCACAGTAGAATTTCCGCTTAGCTGGTACAGATATCAAATATGGTACCTTTGGTTTTAGAGAAGTTGAGCTCAACGGTATCACAAGGAAGGACTCGAGCCGAGACCAAACGAACACTTTGTCGAGATTGCAAGAACCTAAGGTATCTATCAACAAGAAAAAGGTAGAAGCTTGGAAGCATAATGCAAGCAAATGTGATGCCAACATGAAGGATGAAGAAGAAAACAAAGAGAATGTAAAGATGGTGTGTATATAAAAACAACTCAAATTTCTTTCTCCTTATGCTTGGATATGTTGTTGCCCATATAACTAAACCAGCTACCAATGCTATTTCTCCAGCCACATGAGATGTACCCACCTTCTCCCATTTCAACATCTGAAAAATAAAAAATAAAAAATGTTGAAAAATAAATAATGTATCAGAACAGAAGATCATGAGTTTAAATCTGTCGGTTAACATTGCTTTTATATATATATTGTTCAAATGTTGAGCTTTGATCATGCATGAATTAAAAGAAGAAAAAAACATAATAATATATTACCTCTGAAATTTGATTTGTTACAGCCCAGTAGATAATGTAACAAAATCCATGGGCAGTAAAAAAGGTCATGACTAAATGGCCAAGCCATATATGATATTTGATACTTGCTTCTGATGTAAGTCCAAATAATCTCAATATAGAAGAGCCTCTAGTCACGGGAAAGAAGAGAAAAGCCAAGCATAAATTCCCAATAAACCCTAGCCGTAACGCTGCGCCGTTGAGTTTTGATTGCCACCTATCATTATGCACCATGCACGGGTTTTCGAGTAGTGTATTAATATTGAAAAGGAAGAAAAAATTCTTGCCCTTGACATTTGACTATGTACGTACACGGAATTTATTTAAAACGTACTCACACTTTTTCTCCACGCTTTTCTGCTGAAATGGGGGTGATAATGGAGAAGGTGACGTACAAATACGCTGAGAAATACCAAATAAGAAGAGCAACGAACATCACAAAAAATGCTAGCTCGATGCGTGACACGATCCCGAGTCGTTTTATGATCAACGGTCTCCTCCGCATTGCTAACCGGTTTGGTACCACATTGCTGCAATTAAAACACTCGTGTGTTTTTTAGTGAAAAATATCAAGAGTCAATTTAAAATCTCACCAAAAAAAAATATCTTCCTTTCTCTCTCACACACACAAAACACTCACACACACACACACAAAAAAAATAACATGTCTCACCTCTTTATGGTAAAATTCTTCTTTGCAAGATGGAGATAGAGGCAGCTCAAGACAGCCACAAACAAAGCTGGAAAAGTGTATACCAAAATTGTTGGACCTGTGAAATTTTAAATATACTAATCAAATTCACCGAAAATGCAAAATCAATAATACTCATCAAATTGCTGATTCAAAATCCTAAAAAATAATTAGAAATTTGAAATGGATATAAACAAATAATAATCTTGCTAATCAAGCATATACATAAACAAAAAATATAAAATTAAATAGTATATATATAAGTAATTACCTTGTATCCCTAAGTAAGTTGACATGGTATGAGCTATGATCCATGGACTCCATTTTCGTCTATACATATTCATTGGCATAATGATCCATATGAAAAAATACCCAGCTGTTACAATTACCAACAACCCCTTTATTAAAGCTTGCATGAAATTACTGTTTTCACCCTCATGAGGTTTTTCCTTTGCAACCCTCATTGCTTGAGAATTCATGTCAAATACTCAAAGGGGTTTTGAAAAGATGATATATATATCTATACTATATATATATAGAGGAAGGGTTTTAACCCAATTACCCGCTAATTGACCCGGAAATTACACTGCAAAAACCATTTTCCCTACCCCATAACCCGGTACAAAAAAAAAAGAAAAATCTTATTAAAAAACAGATCATGGAATGAAAGTATGGGGAGTTGGAATGGGAGTGGGGAGTTCAACATTCTCCACTCCCCTATGCATATCTCCCAAAAACTAACCCACCCCTCCTACAACTACCTCTCCCACAAAAAACTACTTCAATCCCACTCTTTATTTAAACTGCCTCACTCTTTATTTCAACCCGGTTCAGCATTAAAATAAAAATAAAAATTGTTATTTTTTCATAGCAGACCCACGTTTACTAAATAAATAAAACAAATTACAGTTTTTTAACTACCCACTTCAACTTTTCATGGTCACGTATTTTACAACAAAATAAAATTAAAAAATAAATAAATAATAATAACTACCCACTATCCCCCCCTTACACTCCCACTATTCCATGTTCTTTGATATTGCAGGTCAATTGATAGAAAATGTTACAACACCACGGTTGTTTACCTCCCTTCATCCATTAATTAAAAAAAAAACAGTTTCTTACATTCTATACATTTCTACATTTCTTGCATTGGGCGATGGTTATCAGCTTGAGGTAAGCAGTTCATCTTCCATTTGTTCATCTTGGTCGACCAGAAAAAATTTGTTTGCCTGAGAAAAATTGTGTGCTTACGGTTCCGAAAAATAAGGAGCTCATCTTCCATTTTTTTCTGAACTGTAAGCAGGTACTCAATTATAACAAAGAAAAAAATAGTTTGTCTGAGAAAAATTGTGTGCTTACGGTTCAGAAAAATAAGCACTTCATCTTCCATTCTTTTTCTGAACTGTAAGCAGGTACTCAATTATAACAAGATTAGTGTGCTTACTATTTCTGAACTATAATACTGTGCTTACAGTTCAAAATAAACAACTCACTTTCTTCAAACATAAATAGTGTGCATACAGTTCATAAAAAAAAATAACGTTCTTCAAACACTTCTCAGGAAATAGTGTGCTTACAGTTCGAGCCCCGAAATCGACAAGTGCATCCAGCCAATATCTCAGGAAATTGTGTGCTTACAGTTGGAGCCCCGAAATCGAAAACTGCATCGTGCCAAAATTGCCTCCTCATCTCTCTGTTCAGACAAGCCAAAATCAATATATCAGGTAACTTAAGCTCATACCCTTTTTAATGCTTCATTACTTGCATTCAGCCCTGTACGTACAGATACCCAGTAAAACTTAATAATAATCGAGCAAGAGTAGCCTTCTTGCGACACAAATTCTAATTTGAAATATTACCACACTATCTACCTCGCTTGAAACCTACCAATGCTTGCTAACACCTAAAGGGAACATAAGACAAACAAAATCATACATTATTTATACACAACTTCTACATATATCTGAAGGACAACTATTGCTTTTATTCCACTCAGCCTTACTTCGTAATATTTGTAAAGGTTATCCTTTCATCTGGACCATCACTTTAGCAGTTATGACACAGGCATACAGACCACCACCCAGCTTTTCATTTGAACTATTTAACAAACTACTTAAACAAAGGCAACATAATTCATATATCAAATTTCAACAACCCACAATTCAGAATATTCAACAGATTAGGCAATATTGATTCACCTAAACAACCTGGCAATCAACATTCATTAAGGATAATCATGCGGAAATCCATTCAAGAGAAATCTTGATTTGTTACTAATATTTTTTTAACAGAGTAACTCCACTGAAATCAATAATAAGTCATAACCCGAGAATTCCAAGCTTTACTATTACCTTTGAGCTTTATAAGTAACTTCTTTTGAGGCTGAGGAGGAGTAGCCTTCTTGCGACACAAATTGTAAGCACCAGCAGAACCGGTACCTGAGGTAACACCAGAACCACCATCCAGTAGTTTTCGACATAAAATATTTGCCGAAAACATACAACTTTTTTCCCTCCAATAAGGCCAATCACTTAATACATCAGCTAATGACAATAAAAAAATCATCAAAACAGTAAACACTTTCTCCAAATGACCACCACCAATCTCATGATTTAAACTTCTAGCGGAAAATCAAAAGCACAGACACATATAGCAATTGGCCATAAGAAAAAACATATAAGCAAAACACAGTTTCTTTTTCTCAAAAAAGGACCACAGAACCTATCAAACTTAAACATCAAACTAATCATCAATAAAACACTACTGATTTAGCACATGGGCCTGCATAAAACCACCAAAAAACTAAACCTTTTCTGCTTAAAAGCCCCTACATTAGTCAAAAAAACATGAAAACGGTAAATGGGCCAGCCAAAAATCTTTAAAGATTGGATCTTTTCTCGCAAAATAAAAATTAAAAAAACAGAATCTAACCAAAATGGTGAAATCTTGATAAGCAGCTGTGATCGTAAAAATACACAAGCTGCACATTATTTAAAAGGGTTAATACCAGATTCTGAATATGTTTGAACACCGGACTGTCACAGTGTTGAGAACGCCAAGCCTTCAACCATGAAAGGCTGCGTTTTTCATTGACCTGAGCCAAATCTTGATCAAAGGTCAAGCCTTCATCATCGGAATCTTCAAGTCAATATCGGATATGGTAGTATCATTTACATAAAAACACTAAAGGACTCAAATACGACTTATAACACATTGATATTAAGCTTTCAATGCAGTAACGATATATCAAATAAATATACGGTCTATGCACCACTTAAGAAATGAATAGACTGTATTATTGGATTGAGATACTAAATATCACATGGAACAAATATTCATAGTTTCTCAAATCGATATGTTACCATGGAAACATCATGATCTATATTCTATATATTATCATATTATATACATGCATAACAACTTTATTATATTAGCACTTTAAGCCAAAAAGGTCAAGACCAGAGGATGATGCCAAGAACACACCTTATATTAGTCTAGACAGATTATGTAGACTTAATACAAGTGGGCATAGGGAACTATATAATATATAGCAAAGGTATTTTACACTAAAAAGAGATTTATATTAGTCTACCAAGGAGATGATTTGAGACCAAAATAAACACACATACAACCCATACATAACATGCAGTCCCAAAAAGAAGGCATTATTTGTTCAAAAGAAAAATGCCGATATTAGAAAATAAACATGGGTAGAAGAGAGAAACTTCCCTGAAATGATTTAGTCACCGGAAATCTCGAAATAATGGCCGGATTTTTCTCTATTGTTTAAAACCTTGGACAACATTCAATGGCGTTCAATTATCTCCGGATTTGATGCAATTTTGAGATATCATCGATCTCAAACCGCAATCATCGGTCTCGACAGGAAAGATTTCATCTTTAATTCGCTCGCTTGCCCTGCGAAGATTGAGACATCAATTTCATGCCATAGCTAAGAAAGGTAACACCGGATTTCAGGGATTTGAAAAACATGCCTTTACAGAGACTCGAAACCACGGATTTAGGAAAGCTGAAAAGATTTCGTCAAACATGGATTTGGGAAAGAATCGAATCAATGAATCGATTAACGAAGAAAAGGGTGAGAAATTTTTTCACAGAACATCATTTACGGAGATTTGATTGTGGAGAAAGGGAAACCGAAACACATTTATTCGATTAGGAAAGAAATCGGAACGGTGATACAGCAATCAATAGGATTACGGTTTGGTTACCAAGAAAGAGGTTTCTAGATAAAAACAGAGGAGACTGCAAAATGTGGTAGATAAGCTTAGGGTTGGTGTTATGCATAAATGGGCCGGATGAAGGACTTGGGCTGAGTGCTAGGCTTTTTGTCGTGGGTTTGGGGTAAAACAATGAGTTTATAACAAGCAGGCTAATACATAGACACAATGACCACTTTTGAATTGTAACACAATTATATGTAATATAATTATAATAAATAATTATGGATACAATAATATTTTGTTAGATAATCTCTGCAAGAGAAAAACAAACATAATGCCATATCAAATGAACAATGGTTAAGAATATAATCATGCATAAATTGCAGTTCAAATCACTTATAACACATATTGTATAAATAAAATACTTATAAAAGCTTTAATCAAAAAGAGTAGTGTTATCTTTGAAAATTAATCAACATATAGTTTAATACCCAAAATACTCAACAATATGTTAATTCAAGGATTGAGGCAGACGATTTGAGTAATCGGAAAGGAATGTGTTGGGTGGTTTTGAGAAATGGAATGGAAGTGGCAGCCGAATTGTGTAAGTGAAATAGGAATAAGGGTTATGATGTAGTAATGGATATTGGGTAGGAAACATGTCTGTTTTTGTCTTGGTGTATTTGTTGACATGAAAAAATGGTGCTGCATGAAAATTGTTAGGTTGTATATGTTGTTTTTATGTACTTATAATTTAAAACTTCAGCTTGCCATACAACTTGGTTTTGGCTAGCTTTATTTCTTCACCGAAAACAAAGTGCGTTGCATGACTAAATGGTATGTAGTATAAATTGTTACAATGTAGTTTTGCTTCTTTTTCTGTTACATACACCTTAAAGAACAGTGTCGCTGCAATATTTTATTTGTCTTCCTTCTTTGTTTTGTAATTTAATTATTAATTTATTTTTAAAGATACCGAGAACAATTTTGGTGACTATAGCCTGCCTCTATAATACTCCATTAAGCAGTCATCCCAATTTTGACGTGAACAGGTAGATGATGTAACCATTAATGTGCAAGCTGAGCTGAAAAGAATCATGATTGGGAGTTGGTATCCATTTACAACTTGGGTGAGTAATACAATTTCGATGTTCTATCTTATATTGCCAATATCCAAAGATTTAAGTATCTAACCATTTAAGTATCTAACCAGTTAGAATATTGACGTTCTACATAAACAAAATCGCATCCTGGAAATAACTAAGCATCTGACATGTATGTCCATTTTATTTCCTTCTTTTATTGTTTACTGTTTTTGATACATGTGTATCTCTATATATCATTGTTTTTTCCTTTTATTTGATGAATGCTTATTTATTTATTTTTCCTTTCCTTTTCTTATTCTCAGTACAGAGCATTGACTTGGTTGTATGATTGATTTAGTTTTTCGTACGTTTTGGGCTTTCAGCGGTCTGGAATGACAGCTTCAAAAATTATGTTTGCAAGTTCATACTTATGTTGCCAAGCGTCCTTTTATTGAGTTATTGACCGTAGTGAGATGACCTTCGAGGAGGTTGAAAAAGCTCTTCACAATAGGAGAAAAAAAAGAATGGTCAAGGTTGTTGGCATATTTGCACCCGGCTCAGCTCAAGGTGCAATCCAAGCAAAGTGATAAGAGCCCTCAATGTAGAGGCCTTAAGTGTGGGTTGATGTAGTGTGTACTCTTCGGCTTTGATGTTCAATAATCAAGTATGACAACTTGCAGACAACTTTTGTTCTTTACGGCTCCAGTAATTGAGTTCTGTTTGTGTTTAATTATGTTGGGTGATTAAAAAAATTAAATGAGGATTGGATCTTTTTGCTTTCTTTGTGAATTGTCATATGCCGGTTGCTGATCATTTCATCTTGATTTGATGCTAGAGTTATTAAACACGTTATAATTTTTTAAATGTCATTTTCCTTGAATTTTCAAAGTTTGCGTGCTTCTGTGCATCTTACGGTTTTTTCTACTAAAATATGATAAAATCAAAATATATCTCAATGGTATAGGTTGATGAATGTCAGCGTTTTGTTTCTGATTTCAATCAGCGTTTTGATCATTACATAAATACATTGTTGGGTCATTTGTACACATTCGTGCTACACATTTATAAAACACATACAACGTAATAATTTTTTAAAGTCATAATAACTTATATTTAAACCCGAATATTTAATATTTAATAGTGTATATTGTTATTGGTTCGATATCATTATATATTTTTACTTAGTAGTAACAAAATCTTCAATTACTTTCTCAGGTGCTTAAATTTGAGTGGCATGGTCGTTGTGGATAATAAAAACTTAGACTGCTTCTTGCTACATAATCATGACAATTGACACAAATGTTTTCTCAAGTATTTTATTGTGTAAACTTATGATTGATATTATTGTGTACGATCAGGTTTATTACTTATGGGCAAGATATATCATCTTGGTTTCTTTCATTCGTTTTACCGATTACTGATAATAAAACACATTTATGAATTTAGATTTTCTTTTATTGCACGAAACAAGATATCGTTCCATGTGCCCGTCTGTACGTGCGGGGTTATATATATATATATATATATATATATATATATATATATATATATATATATATATATATATGTACTAAGATGATTGTATCGATTGGAAAGGATGCAAATCTTGAAAAAAAAGGAAATGAATTTAAGGCAATTTTCTACCAGGTATAGAAATGAATATTATTATGATTATGACATTTTGGCTTCTAAACTATTTGTTTTTCACAAACTGGTCACTAATTTATTTGGCCCCTCAGCCTTCATGATAAAAGTGATCAAAAACGAATTTTTATTACTGAATAGTCAATACGTACATGCTAATAAATGGACAATTTGTTTTTTTTTGGATGCGGACAATTTGTTAATAATTTTTTTTTAATTAAGGGATCGGTTTACTAAAATGTTACAATTGTAATAGTTTAAAAAGTCTCCGGTATCGTTTTGTCCAAATATTTATCATTCGGTAGACATGTGTAATGTTTATAGTTGTGTATACAAAATATCTTGTGGTGGGCTGGAAATAAATTAACTTGATTAATTGCTGGAATTATTTGCAGTTTGGACGGTAGATTTAGAACTTTTTCAACTTTATGTTATAGGCGAACCTACCGGCGTGACACCGATTCTTTGTTGCCGCAGACTCTTTAAATTATTCTCGATACCACGTAACACAAATTTTTGTCATGTCCGCAATATATATAAAAGAGAAGACAAGAAAAGTTGTAACAAATAATTTTTATTAATATCAAGTAAAAGCGGGTACAATCTCTAAGCAAACTCCCTATTTATACGGGATAGCCTTTGATTCTCCTTTTGATTTTCGCCGAGGTCGCGGGGACTTGTTCTCGGACTTTGTTGGAATTCTTCCGATTTGGTGGGAAGAACGCCTTGTTTGTTGAAGATCTCCGAATATGGCGGTTGACCTTCAAATGTTGGTTGAAGAACTCCGGATTTGGCGGAAGGATCTTCGAATGTTGTTGGCGAAGAACTCCGGACTTAGCGGAAGGATCTTTGGATGTCGCTTGAAGGTTGCTTGAAGAACTTGAAGGCTTGTGGCTTCTTAGATCTTTACTTCCTTCTTCTTGGTGTTGGAGCGGAGGGGACGTCTTTTTCTCCGACTTCTTTCACTTTGTTGTTGTAGATCTTCTCCACCTTCCGGTTATTGCTTCCTTAGTTTTTCTTGATCTTGCTTGATGATTTGCAAATGACTAAGGCCCTCCTATTTATAGGTGTGGAGTAGCGAAAGGATAAACGAATGATGATTATCTCTTATTTATTTAATTTAATAAGATAATAATTTCAAGCTTTTATCCTTTAAATTTCTTATTCATCTTATACTTTTTATTGAAAAGATAATAAGAAATTCAATTTATTATTATCTCTTTTATTGAAATAATAATACTTTAATTATCTTTTATATTTATTTTTCTAAAAGATAACTAATAAGTGGAGATAATATTTTTTTGATCATCTCTTTTGTTTATTTTGTTAATCTTTTGTTTCAAATTGAATTTTTCTCGTGTGTTAGCCTTGATGAGCCCAATCCACACACTAATAATTAATAATTAAGTATTATCCCCAATAGTTTTATTTGGGAATAATATATTTTTAATTGATTATCCTTTGCTTTATAATTTTAAAGGATAAAAAGAAATATATTTCGATTATTATCTCGTAAAATATAATTGGAGAAAATAATCAAACAATTTAATTTCTCGGATAAATGTGACATGTAACATTTTTGATGTGTTACATTTTTTTTGTGTCTACAAATGCCCCCTCGAGACTTGGTCGCTGATTCAATTTATCTCAGTGACGAGTCTCGATAATTTATTTATTTATGTATCCAACTTTTTTTCTCTTTTTTTTTTTTTTTTTTTTTTTTTTTTTAGCAAAGTAATGCCGGGCTGAGACTTTGCTTTACTTGCATGCGGACAACGCCTCCTAAGTTTTATCCCATTGCTTAACAGGATTGAGGTAATTAAGATACTTGATCCTTATCCGATAAGGAAGAACAAATCCTCAACAAATTTTGAAGACATTGAACTTCTTCCATAAACCTCTATATAAGGAACACGTAGTCAGGCTTTTCTGTTCATTCTACAGACCTAGCAGCAACAATCATCTGCCGTGAAATCAGAAGACCTCTCTTCCTTCCTTGCTGCAGCATAGCCAAGCCAACTTCGCCATTTCCTTTCGAATTAGATATCCGAATTCCGAACCGCGTCAACGCAGACTTCGAACACCTGCCGTGGACATCTGCCCGTATCAGGTTTGGGACCTTTTCCTCATGAACTTGCACTTAGATTTCTTTGTTAGCTAGTCAGGCACCATCCGCTGTTGTCCCTCTTTTAGTATTCGATCACTGCATATGTGTTGTGTTCCTTTTTCTTTTTTCTTTTTTTTTTTTTTTTTTAAGCAGCAACTCCTCCCTTTTTTGTCTATTGAATTGGCCGAATCAACCATTGTGCGACAACCACACTTTATGTAGCCATGCTGTATGCATGTATATATTTACATATTCTTCGTCTCTTTGTTTTTTTTTTTTTTTTTTTTTTTTGGTAACAAATTGACTTCACCAAAATTGTCCGTTTCCCTTCCCTGTGCCATTGTTCACGTCGGGCAAACAATGTTGTTGTTGCTGTTGTTGGTTTTTATTTTTATCTTTTTATTTTTTTATTTATTTTTATTTACTTGCAGCTTTTGTTATTAACATCCAACATATTTGTTTGCAAACACACGGGACACGGGATCGTCCAAACGTCTTGTCGGTTGAGTTTAGGATAACTTCTATATATGTTTTTGTTGCAGAGAATCACATCATGGCAATTATCCGGGAAGTGACACAAAATAACCAAAAGTACTTAGTGGTTGTACATCGTCCCGAAGACGCGAGATCAAACTCGGGTTTAAGCTTGCGGTTCATCCACCTATGAGTGGCTCTCGTTACGGCGACTTAACCCAAGGTATCGACACGACGACGCGGCTTTACGAGAGTTGAGGCGGTCTAATGGCCATGTAGACTACATGTTATGCCCATGGCGAATAGCACGAAGGCTCGGAATCATACCTTTTCCACCCTTGGTCGGCGAATTATTGACGGCGAGGTCCAATGGGGAACCGTGTTGAAAACAACCGGAGTCTTCAACTTCATAGAGCGATATTGGGAGTGGCTCGAAGACGTGCTCTCCCGCAATAAGAGCATTTTGAAAAGGACCGGTTTATACGATGCCCTGAGCGCATCGCTCTTCAGCTACTCTAGATGCCCAAGCGCTATCCGAGCTTTCTGCGAGGCATGGTGCCCAGAGACCAACACACTTCACACTGATGCTGGAGAGATGTCCATCTCGTTGGCGGATTTATGGCACATTGGTGGACTTCCGGTCACTGGAGATCTGTATGAAGAGGTCGTCCCTAGCATTGACGAGTTGACTGGTTCAGGTGCTCATCAAAAGGCGAAGCCCCTTCCCGTGAGCTGTCAGCATCTTTTTGATGCCTACCTTCACTGCTTGGTCGGCGTTTACGATTATGAGAATCCGAAGGTTCCCCTCTCCCGCTGGGTCGATTATTGGTGTAAAACGCCGACGGTGTACAAAAAACCCACCCCGGAGAAAAGGGGAGCGTATCGTCCAAAGGATACTCAAAATCCTAGTGGCAACATAGCTGAAGATTCTCGGCGGTGGTCCCAAAAAGACGAAGAGTTGTTTGCCCGCCTTCATATCGAAGAAAACTCAAGGGATGAGTCATTTCTTGCCGCTTTTATCGCCTGCTGGTTGTGCTCGTTCGCCCTCCCGTCTAGTGATGCGACGATTAGGCCTTCGACTTTTAAAATGGCAAGTCTGATTGCCCATGGGAGGGTTCATTGTCTTGCTGTTCCGGTGTTGGTCAGCATATATAGAGGGCTAAACATGATTTCACGCTCGTCTGCCCCAGAGCGAGGGGATGCTTGTCTTCCATGGCATTATGTCATTGGGTGGATCGCGCGCTACTTTGGGACTCATCACAGAGTGTCGTCATCTTTGCCGGGACCCATGATGGTTTCTTACTCAGGCGTAGGAGGAGCCAAAAACCTTAATGATCAAGAAGGTAGAGACCTTATTCACCAAGCTCGTGGCGTCGCTTGGTGGGCATCTGTTCCAAAAAGAAACAAGACAGAGCTTAAGGTTGATGATGGTGAACTGACCACTCGAGATCAAGTCTTCCTCCGGTCGGTGCGACCAAGCTTTCTGGTATTTCATCGAGATGGAGCATGCTTTTCAGAGCCGTATAGCCCATATCGGTTCGCACGGCAATTCGGGTTCCTCCAATGTGTTCCTAAGGACCTCCCTGACGATGGCCGCCGTATCACAATTGAGACGGGAAGACAATTATGGGAAATGTACTTTACTTCTAACAGTCGTCTCAAGGTTGTATTTCCTGCGAGTCCTCGGGAATATGATAGTCACTTCTCCTTCAACTTTGGCGAGTGGTGGCCGAAAGTGCATGGCACGTATCTGCTTGATGGAAGGTCTTCTCTAGTCGTGACTGTTAATAGGGGCGCTACTAAAGCAAAACAAAGTACCCCCGTAGTAAAGATAAAGAATGTCGAACCTCCAGAACTTCACAAGGAACCGCTTTCTTCAAACCCTCACTGTTCCGTGAAGCCGGTCGAAAAGCACAAAGATGTCCGTACAGATTCGAAGGAAAAGAGACGACCAGATGGTGCAGTGGTTCTTAGCGGCAGCTCTTCTCCTGGTGACGTAAACCGGAAGCGTCGAAAGACGGGGCACTCGGGAAACGAGTAATCACTTACTCCTTGAAGGATAGCGATGTTAATTGGTCAACTCTCTTTGATGGCATCCCGTCCCTGAGTCATTTTAGCGCCAACTTTTCAAGGATTGTAAGACTTTAAATTCATTAATAGATTTGTCTTTATTATATCTATTACTTGCTCATTTTGCCACCTTTCCTTTTCCCTTTTCTTTTTTGCAGTTGGACAATGAACCCCTTTATGTGGCTAATATTCCGCAACAAAGCGAGCCATCAACCAACGGTCCCGGCTCCTTCAGCTTGGAAGCTCAAAAGGCCGGGAAGGAACACACACTTCCGATGGTAGTTGAAGATGGCGGTGATACTTTACCACCCCTGCTTACTCAGGAGAAAAGCGACTTTGGTACCAATCATATGGCCAATGTAGAGGCTACTGCTGAGAGCGGCACTCAGATTCTTGATGGTGATATTGAGTTAGGCGATCAAGGCGTGGATGAAGAACTTTCTACAACCCTTTCCATGAGTGGAGAACGCGTCATACCTGCCCCTTTGGCCTCACTTCCCCGAGGGGCAGAGGTTTCGGAGTTCAAGCCAAGGGACGTGATCTCGAAGTGTCGTCACCATTTTCTTGAGGCGTTATGGGAATCTATCAGGGACAAGCTCTCATGCTGCGCCATTGACAAGCTATCTTCCATTAAGAATGGTGTCTATGAAATATTCTCGGAGATGGAGAATACCAAGGCGTTGGACCTTTCCCATTTGAAGACTCGTCTGGACACACTTTTTAGGAACGCCTCACACTACGGAGCTGCTCTAGAAGATGTTTCGAGGCGGCTTCCTGAAGAGGAGCATGATGCAAAACTTTCAGTTCTTTGTGAGCGTCTTTCAGAGGCCGAGATGGCTGAGAAGGCATATCTTCAAAAAGTCCAATTTTCCCAAGCCAAGCTTTCAGAGATCCGAGGTAGGAAGGAAGAACTCCAAAAGGAACTGGCCGCCTTGCAGAAAGAAGATGATGAGATTGCTTTGTCACTCAGCAACTTCGATGAGGGATTACAAGGATTGACCGCTCGTGCATCCCAACTGAGAGTTGAGATTGCTGACTTGGAGGACACATTTCCGTTACAGCCAGAAGAGGTCGATGTTCTAAACAAGATGAGGGAGTTACTAGAAGGCAACCGACGTGACTTGAAAGACTTCAAGCTACGCGTTTAGATCCTACTTTTTTTTTCTTCTTCTTTTTTTTTTTTTTTTTTTTTTTTTTTTATTGCTCTTGAGATTTCATTTTTATCCTTTTTTACTTGTTTATTTACTTTCTTCCTGGATGTAATGAAACTCTATTGATATCAATAAAATCTTATTATTGTTTTCATCTTCTTGAAGGTTTTTTTTTTTTTTTTTTTTTTTTTTTTTGGTATGACTGAACTTGGAGTAACTTCCCAAGCTGCCTACGTACCCCGGGAATGCTTTTAGGGGATCAAGTCAAACGTAGTTCATCTTTTATTTGTTTATTTATTTATTTTTCTTTGAGGGGGTGATGCGCTTAGGCTCGTGCTTAGGAGCATTGATTTGATCATGCATAAAAGTTCTTGAGAAACTTTCCGTTGATTGGACCAAGTTTGACGCCATCTTTATCTACCAATTTGTATGCACCATTTGTGTAGACTTCCCGAACAACATAGGGGCCATCCCATTTTGATGTAAATTTGTCTTTGGATTTGTGTGTCATGATGATAGGTCTTCTTACCGCGAGGACGGTATCACCAATTTGGAAGGCTCTTGGACGAACTTTCTTGTTGAACGCCTTTGACAGCCGTGCTTGGTAGCATTCAAGGTTCTGCGAGCTTGTAGCCGTTTCTCGTCCAAAGCTTCTAACTCTTCAAGCCGCGGGCGAGCATTTTCCTCATCGATAGACCTTCTTGTATAGCAATCCTTAATGAAGGTATTTGTTGTTCAAGGGGCGACGGCCTCTACTCCGTAAACAAGTGAAAATGGTGTGGCTTGTGTTGGTGTTCGATAAGTTGTGCGGTATGCCCGAGTGCTTCGCCCAAACGCTCGTGCCGCTTTCTTGTACTTCGCGACAATTTTCTTCAACAAGTTGCATAAGGTTTTGTTGAAGGCCTCTGCAAGTCCATTGGCAGGGGCGTTGTACATTGACGATTTATGTTGTTTAAAGTTGAATTGCTCGGTCAACTTATTCATCAGACTATTCACGAAAGGTTTCCCATTGTCCGTGATGACGTAGCGTGGGACTCCGTATCGATAGATGATGTTTACTCGGATGAAGCGAACTACATCTTCCTTTTTTACTTGTCTCGAGGGGACGGCTTCTGCCCATTTCGAGAAATAGTCAGTTGCGGCCAAGATGTAAAGATGTTGCCCAGAAGATTTTGGCAGTGGTCCAACCACATCCATTCCCCAAGCGTCAAAGGGCCAAGCTGCTACAGTTGGGTGTAGTGGTTCCGGAGGCTGATGAATGAAGTTAGCATGAAACTGACATGCTTCACATTTTCGAGCGTAGTCCATGCAGTCTTTCACCATGGTTGGCCAATAATATCCCATCCTTTTGATGCGAAAGTGGAGTTTTGGACCAGATTGATGGGCACCACAGATCCCGGAGTGAGCTTCCTCTATAGCATGAAGAGCTTCGTTTTCTCCAAGGCAACGAAGGAACACTCCTTCAAAAGAACGGCGGTACAATGTATCATTGTAAAGGATGAAGCGTGGAGCTCGACGTCGCACATCAGTCTTCCTCTTTGGGTCATCTGGGAGCCTGCCATGCTTTAAGTATTCCATCAAAGGGTGTCGCCAGTCTTCTTGGTCTATCTCATAGACACATACGGCATGAATATCACTGTCATATTCCTCGTCTTCTTCGAAATATGGAGGAACCACCCATTGTTCACAGATAGGGACTTGTATCTTTTCTCCACCTATCGCTAGGGTTGCAGCCAAATTTGCTAGAGCATCGGCCTGCTTGTTTTCTATTCTTGGCACGTGCTCGAGGATGACGTCGCCAAGGTAATTGATGATCTTCTTTGCGTAGTTGTGGTATGGGACTAACTCGGGTTTCTTTACGTCATAGGTACCCTCGATTTGGTTGATGATCAACTTGGAGTCCCCATAGACGTTTAATCTGCATCGCTTCACGTCCATTGCCATTTCGAGTCCTAAGATCAAGGCTTGATATTCTGCGACATTGTTGGAGCAACATTCTGTTAATTTGAAGGAATATGGTAACACTTCACCTTCAGGGGAAACAAAAACAACTCCAGCGCCGGCACCATTTCTTTGTGCTGCTCCATCGAAGTACATTTTCCAAGGCGGGAGCACTTCAATCACCATGACCTCTTCATCCGTACGGCGTCATCGACAACTCCCACTGCGGGTATAGGATGGTCTCCGCCGGGAAGTCGGCAAGCACTTGTCCCTTTACAGCCTTTTGAGGAACATAGATGATTTCAAATTGTTGCAGTTGAAGGTACCACCTTGCCAATCGATCCGATAACACCGGTTTGGACATGACATACTTCAGTGGGTTTGCTTTTGATACTAGGTGCACGGTGTGAGCTTGAAAATAATGCTTCAACTTCTGGATGGCAAATATAAGGGACATGCAAAGCTTCTCAATTGGAGAGTACTTCAGCTCATGCGGGGTCATCGTTCTGCTCAAGTAATACAAGGCGCTTTCTTTTCCGTTGTCGTTTTCCTGAGCAAGCAGTGCACCTACTGATCGTTCTTGCGCAGTGATGTAAAGGATCAAAGGTTTACCTTTAACGGGGGCCGTCAAGACCGGAGCATTCATCAGATATGTTTTAATGCTCTCGAAGGCTTTCCTGCATGAATCATCCCATTCAAACGGAACTCCCTTTTTCATCAGGTGGCTGAAAGGTTGGCATCTTCCAGCAAGATTTGATATGAACCTTCGTATGTATGCTAGCCTCCCTTGCAGGCTTCTAAGTTCATGGAGATTACGAGGCTCGGGCATTTTCATGATGGCTTCCACCTTGGATTGGTCAATTTCTATTCCTTGATGTCGCACAATGAAGCCGAGAAATTTGCCTGAACTGACACCAAATGCACACTTTAGAGGGTTCATTTTTAGTTGGAATCTTCTAAGTCTATCAAAGACCAGTCTCAGGTCACTTAGATGGTCGGGTTTCTCTTTTGACTTGACAACCAAGTCATCCACGTAGCATTCTACGTGTTGGTGTAGTATGTCGTCGAAAATCTTCTCGCATCGCGCGTTGATATGTTGCCCCCGCATTTTTCGGACCAAAAGGCATCACCTTATAACAATAAATCCCCTTGGGTGTCCGGAATGCGATAAGTTCTTCATCTTCAGGAGCCATACGAATTTGGTTGTACCCTGATGATCCATCCATGAAAGATAGTGCTTCATGGCCAGTGGTTGCATCCACCATGAGTTCAGTGATAGGCAAAGGGAAGTCGTCTTTTGGGCATGCATTGTTTATGTCTCGAAAATCCACACACACACGAATTTGACCATTCTTCTTTCTCACGGGGACGATGCTTGAGATCCATGTTGGATATTTGACCTCGCGGATGAAGCCTGCATCAATAAGCTTGTTGACTTCCGCCTCTATAAGTGGCACGAGGTCTGGTCTGAACCTTCTTTGTGCTTGCTTGATAGGGCGCGATCCGTTCTTTACGGACAACTGATGGACGGCTACCTTTGGATCAAGGCCAGGCATTTCTTTGTATGTCCAAGCGAACACATCCTTGTACTCATGAAGGATTTCAAGGTACTTGTCTTCTTCTTCACTGGTTAGAAGAGCACTGATATAGGTGGGCCGCGGCTCATCTTCGGTGCCAAGGTTGATTTCTTTTAGCTCATCAACTGTTGACTTGACTCCTTCTTCTAGTTCTGGGGGCGCTTCTTCGGCATCTTCTTCTACATCATCATTACTCAGAGTAATATGATGGACGGAGGTATATTGGAGCTCTTCTTGAGTCAAATCTCTCGCCTCTTCTAATGCTTCACTTTTGGGTGGGAAGCCTTCTTGTTCCGCAATGCTGATATAAAAAGAAGAGCCTACACTCTCTTCAGGCTCATTTTCTTGATGTGCCAAAGGTGCATCCTCCATATTGTTCTTGGCATCATTATCAGTGTACACCACCGTGCGCATTTTAGCCTTCATTATATTCCCACAATGGATGAGAAGACACGTGCGACGCTTCATTCTGGACGGAATCAGACTCTTAATTTCTTTGGAGTCAATGTTTTTTATCCCCTTTTCGGAATGCCTGCGTGTTGGTCGTCTCCGGCTCTTGAAACCCCTTTGTTTTGGTAGATTCTTAGTCGTCATGGAAAGCCTTTCAAAGACAGAGACACGTTCTTTCTTAGGTTGCAACCTCTCAAACACGGATGGCCTTGGAGCCATATGTTCTTGAACATTTGTCGAAAGTGATTCGTCTTCGATTCCAATATAGTTATTGGTTGTCTTCCTTATCGAAATACGGACAGGGGGTGTAGGATTATACCCTAGGCCTGTCCGAGACCCGATGACTGGAATTTTTACCTTCACGGCTTTGAGTGCCTTTTCACGTTCTTCGCCTTTTGCCCCCACTTTTATGGTGGGGCTCCGAGATCCGTTTGATGCCTTCGCAAGAAGTTTGTAAGCGATGGGATCAAAACCTTCTTTTCTCGTGGCCGGCAATGGGCCGTGCTCTATAATCGGACCTTCCTTCGGGCGAGTAAACCCATGCAAAGGCGCATTTGTATTCACGACATCGATCTTGGGAAGTGGTAGTGTTAATCCACTCAAGGCCTTGGACTTTTGAGATGGGTGACCATCTTCATTCTTCTTCGTATTGTGTTGGGGCACTAAGGGTTTTGTTCCTCCATGTTTGCCTGTATTTTTCTCGTTTACAGCTTCTTCCTCTACCATGTCGGCCCATTTTTCAGACCTTTCCTGGGGCTTGGAGACATTAGCTATTTTCAACGGAACCGGCTTCAAGTAGAACTTGGCGTCCGCAAAGTGGGTTTCGGCCTCGGTGAAGGGCTTATCATCAGCAATGACTTTTCTCAGCACACCATTGCGCCAGTATTTAAAGCATTGATGAAGGGTTGAGGGGACGATCCCATTATCATGTAACCATGGCCTTCCTAGCAACATGTTGTAAGATGTCCTAGCATCGATCACATGGAACAACACGCTTGAAGCTAATTCATCGATCAAGATGTCGAGTCTTATCACTCCGATGGCTCTTTGCCCCCCTTGGTTGAATCCTTGGATCATCAGGCGGCTGTCGGAGAGTTCATCCATTGAAATTCCCAACTCTTTCATCACTCGGAGTGGCAAAATATTGACAGCCGATCCTCCGTCTAACAATACTCGGTTGACTTTCGCTCGCGAGTGTAGGCCGTGACGAATAACGGGCGATTATGGGGTCGCCCCTAACAACATATCATCGTCTCGTGAAGGTGATCTCGATCGTGCAAGTGATCTTTGCTTTGAGTGAAGACTCTTCTTCGGTTGGCGAGTCTTCCTCCTTTTCTTTGTCATCTTCTTCCCCGTGGGTAGCATGACAGGAAACAACTTCTTCATCTGAATCCCTTTTAATAGGCTTAGCTTCAAAAATCTTCTTGGGCATGTATTCCAGTAAGGTGACTGGAGTGCGATGACTTTTATACTCGTCGTTTTCCGGAGGGAACTCATCTGCTTGGATTTCCCCCTTTCTTGGTTCCTTCTTAGTTGTCATAGCCATTCGACTTCTCTTTGGTTTGGCTGGCTTGGAGTGTTTGGCTGGCTTGGAGTGTTTGGCCCTTGGCCTTATTGACTCAAGGTGAGGCGTCACCCTCTTCCTTTTCTTTCGAGTTACTAGAATCCACCCATCCTCGTCTTGTTTTGGTTTGGTGGCCTTCGTGGCTTTGTCCACTACTTTTGTTTTTCTGTAAGATGCTTCAGTGTTTTTCTCACAAATTTGTGGAATCACCGGAAGCTTAATCTTGACAGGATCGAGTGACCCAAATTGAATGGTCATACATTGACCATTATCCAGCTCTGCTATAGTGACTTGATTCGTGCTCGCTTGCTCTTCTTCAAGAACTATCTTTCCTTCTTCGGCCAAGCGCATAATTTTGTCCTTGAAGACAAAGCACTTTTCAATGGGATGCCCAGTCAGGCGATGGTATTTGCAGTAGTTGCCTTCGTGAGCTTTAGCAGCGTCTTCAGGGCGCTTTGTTTCTGGAAGCTCGATGAGTTTTAGTTTAAACAACTCATCAAAAATTGCGGGCACGTCAGAATCAAAGAAGGGATACTTCTTCTGCTGCCTTTCATTCAAGGTTAGCCTACTTCTTTCATTTTGTCGTGGCTCAACTTTCCTCCATTCAGGTTGTTTTGACGCCTGGTTGTTGATTTTGACAGGCGCCACCGTTGTAGCGTTAGACTCTTTCTTTTCTACCTTGGGAGTAGCTTTGACGGATTTCTTGAATTCATGTTTTTCTTTCCCGTTCTTAGGGTCTTGGACAGGGGCCTGACCTCCATTGGCGGCAATGCTTAGCTCCATGTCGTGGGCACGAGTGGCCAACTCTTCAAAAGATCTCGGCAGAATTCCCTTGAGGATGTACTGTAGTCCCCAATGCATGCCTTGGATGCACATCTCAATTGCAGAGGCTTCGGAGAGTTGGTCTTTGCAGTTAAGGCTTAGACTTCTCCATCTGTTGATGTAATCAACAACTTTCTCTTCTTTCCATTGGCGAGAGTTAGTCAACTCCACCATGCTGACCGTCCTACGAGTGCTGTAGAAGCGGTTGAGAAAGGCTTGCTCGAGTTGCTCCCAACTATTGAGGGAGGCAGGGGCAAGGTCGGTGTACCAGTCAAAGGCGTTTCCTTTGAGGGAGCGCACAAATTGTTTCACCAGGTGATCTCCATAGGTCCCGGCATTGTTGCAAGTCTCGACAAAGTGGGCCACGTGTTGCTTGGGGTTGCCTTTCCCATCGAACTGCTGGAACTTCGGGGGTTGGTAGCCTGCAGGCATCTTCAAGTTATCAATCCTTTGTGTATAAGGCTTGACATATGTTTGAGATGATTTAGCGGTCCCTCCAACTTTGTCATTGATGGTACCCATGATGAATTCCTGCAACTGGCTGATTGGAATGGTGCCATCAGGGGAGATCTTCAAGTCGCCTATAAATGTAAGAGGCCCGGCGCTTTGATTGTGTGAAGCGCCTTCATGAAGAATGTTCAAGTTTTTTGCCTGAGTAGAGGACTTAGCATTCTCCTGATCTTTCGAAGATTCATCATTTTCCTCGCGATCATCAAATAACTTTTCTTTTTCTTTGTTGGATTCCACAGGGGAATCAAGTATGCTTGACAGTTTCGCGATTTGCAAGTCTTGAGTTTGAATTTGATTTGCGAGGGATTCGACAACCTTAGCCAAGTTGGCAATCTGCTCCTCGAGGGTGGTGGAACCCGTCATCATGACGTCCGCAGTCATCGGCGATGTTGGTCTTTCAGAAGTTGTTTGTGGGAAGATGGTTCTTTGCCCACGTGCCTTTGCCATGCTCCGAGTAACCGGGCCAGAATGTTGTTCTTGAGATGAAGAATCAACGGCGGCTTTGGCGATTTTTGCCTTTGAGGGAGCGACCTTGGAAGTAGCATCCTTCTTGGCGGTGATGTCCTTTGGAATGCAGTCTTAGGAGCCATTCGTTCTTGATTTTCAGCAAGGAGAGATGAAAGGAGAGATTGGTCCCACCGGGCGTGCCAGAAATTTGTAACACAAATTTTGTTGTCCTGCAATATATATAAAAGAGAAGACAAGAAAAGTTGTAACAAATAATTTTTATTAATATCAAGTAAAAGCGGGTACAATCTCTAGCAAACTCCCTATTTATACGGGATAGCCTTTGATTCTCCTTTTGATTTTCGCCGAGGGTCGCGGGGACTTGTTCTCGGACTTTGTTGGAATTCTTCCGATTTGGTGGGAAGAACGCCTTGTTTGTTGAAGATCTCCGAATATGGCGGTTGACCTTCAAATGTTGGTTGAAGAACTCCGGATTTGGCGGAAGGATCTTCGAATGTTGTTGGCGAAGAACTCCGGACTTAGCGGAAGGATCTTTGGATGTCGCTTGAAGGTTGCTTGAAGAACTTGAAGGCTTGTGGCTTCTTAGATCTTTACTTCCTTCTTCTTGGTGTTGGAGCAGAGGGCTTGATGCTTTTTCTCTGACTTCTTTCACCCTTTGTTGTTGTAGATCTTCTCCACCTTCTGGTTATTGCTTCCTTAGTTTTTCTTGATCTTGCTTGATGATTTGCAAATGACTAAGGCCCTCCTATTTATAGGTGTGGAGTAGCCAAAGGATAAAGCGAAATGATGATTATCTCTTATTTATTTAATTTAATAAGATAATAATTTCAAGCTTTTATCCTTTAAATTTCTTATTCATCTTATACTTTTTATTGAAAAGATAATAAGAAATTCAATTTATTATTATCTCTTTTATTGAAATAATAATACTTTAATTATCTTTTATATTTATTTTTCTAAAAGATAACTAATAAGTGGAGATAATATTTTTTTGATCATCTCTTTTGTTTATTTTGTTAATCTTTTGTTTCAAATTGAATTTTTCTCGTGTGTTAGCCTTGATGAGCCCAATCCACACACTAATAATTAATAATTAAGTATTATCCCCAATAGTTTTATTTGGGAATAATATATTTTTAATTGATTATCCTTTGCTTTATAATTTTAAAGGATAAAAAGAAATATATTTCGATTATTATCTCGTAAAATATAATTGGAGAAAATAATCAAACAATTTAATTTCTCGGATAAATGTGACATGTAACATTTTTGATGTGTTACATTTTTTTTGTGTCTACACCACAACAATATTTTTATTATTATTTTACTTCAAGCACCACAAAATAATAATAGTAATAAAATTACATCGTATATCACATTTTGTTTTTAAAAGTATTTTAAGTCCATGAGTTTATAAAAATATCAAAATAAGCCCATCATCTTTATTCATTTCTTCATTAACACTAATGTCTATCTTCATCATCTCCAGTACCATCTTCACCGTCTTCACCAACCCCCCACCCTCAACCCGAAAACCGCCCATATATAAACCACCATTAACACCTAAAATCAAACCACACTCAACCCGTCCTTCTTCCTCAAACCGCAACCAAACCTCCAAAATTAATTCTCCATTTGTACATATGCCTCTATTCCGGCGAGACGGGCTGGGTCTTTTCTTCCGACAAAATAGTATTATTGATGGGTCGTTAATGGAGAGTGAGTCGTTATTTGCAAGTTGGGGAAGGGGTTGTGCGATTTGTAAGGGGGGCTGCAAATTTGAAGGGGGGTCGATTTGCAGGGTGGGGGGTGCTGTCAAGGGAGGAAGGGAGTTATTTGGTGGTTGGTTGATATTTTCAAAAGGGAGGGAGCAACAATGGATAATGAAGTAAGAGGCTGAGGTGGCAATGGAAGGAGATGGATGGGTGGCGCGGGGGGGGGGGGGGGGGGGGAGGATGGTGGCAGGCGAGATGCATGAAGATTTAGGGTTTTGGTTTGGAGAATGTTAAGATCAAGCGCTTACCGTTATATTAAAACAAATTGGTGTTAGTAAAGATGCTACTATATTTCATTCAAGAATGTGGGTAATCTATCCCAACACCCTTCAAGTGTGGGCAATTAATCTATCACGGTTCTTTTTTAAATAATGTTCCAACTAGGGTTCGATCATTTGACATCTGGCTTTGCTATCATGTTAAGATCAAGTGCTTACCATTGTACTAAAACTAATTGGTTTAGTAGAACGGTAAACGCTTGGAAATTTGTTTCTACATTAATTTTATGGTTTGTTGAAATAAATGAATAATAATAATAATAATAATAATAATAATAATAATAATAATAATAATAATAAAATGCGTCCATAGTAAAAATATAGTAACAATAGAAGCCGTCATAACATATGGACAAAAATGCACATTATCTTCATGTGAAACTCAGCCATGAGCTTAGGCCTTAAAGGCCCAGACCTAGTCCTTGTAATAATTATCATAATTTAGGGTCATGTTAGTGTTGCTGCAAAACATCTCAAAGTGTCGCATGGCATTGCATCCACATCACAAAACATCGTGTTTGAGAAATCACATACCGACATCACACAACATTATTATTCGAATAAAACAACGATTTCGACATAACCATATAAAAATGAATAAACGATCTATATCCCTAAACATAGGGGCCAAATTAGTCCAAACACTTTGGATGGTTGATAAATAAGGCTCCATAGTGCAACTCAAAGCTAATCAAAAGTGACGTGAAACCATTGCATGAACCATGCAATGTTAGAAAAAAGTCAACCAATATTATAAAAATAAAAACTTAAAATAAATAAATTAAGTTGTCAACTTGTATAATATTGTTTCATACGTAATCTGACGTTAAAAAGGTGTCTGAATCTACCTTACAAACTGCATTTTGTTGTGGAAAAAGGTCATGAATCATGCTTTTATCTCCACCCTCACTAACAGATTTGGTTATTCAATACTATAAATAGTAGTATTTTAATTTGTATAAGTAAACTATATATGTAATGTTCATAAAATAAAAAATTTACTAGACTTCAGATTTTTTAGAGTAAAATGTGTTGTGTTGTGTAATATTATTGTGACTAATTTATTGTAAATATATCATTATTCTCCGGATTATACACAAACACTTAGCCGGTTGATCAAATTCTTTAAAATAATATTTTTTAAGGGTATTAAAATAATCTTGCTACATTTTGTTTCAAAAGAAATAATCAAATTTTCAGTGAAATATCTAAATTATTATCGATTCAACTCACTCATAAGAACAGTAAAATATAAATTCAAATTATACCTTATTTCCCACAGGTATTTTTATTTCAAGCATTTACACGAATTAATTAACGAGTTGGGACATAAGAATAATTGAGATTGACTCATACAACTAGTATTTGAACATTATTCGAATCAAATCTATTCAATCTCAAATCTTATTGAACCAAACTATTTGAGCAAGAAAAACCAATTCGAACACAAATCACTTGACTCATTTACACAACTTGATATGTGAATGCATACCATCTTTAGTGGCTGAAAATGGTATGAATTTTTAGATTTTAGAACTAAAGAAATACTCCCTCCTCCGTTTTAAAAAAACTGAGGCAGTTGCCAAAATGGTTCGTTTCAAAATAACTGAGGTAGAACATTTTTCAAAGCAGTTTTTATTGCTAATTTTCCTACTTTACCCTTATTTAATACTATATAAGAAGTTAAAAAACACACTGCATTAATTGTATCATAGAGATTTTTTAGTCATTGCATCATTAAAATCTTAGCATTAAATTACATAATTAATAAATGTGTTTTTGACAATTACCTCAATTATTTTGGAGCTGGAGAGTTATACTCTACTAAAAAAAAGAAGAAGAAAGAAGTAAAGAAATACTACCTCCGTCCCAAAATGTAAGTCCATTTATTTTTTTAGTTTTGTCTCAAAATATAAGTCTATTTAGAAAACCAATAAAGCATTTATTACATTTTTCTACTTCTACCATAATTTATTATACATTCAACTACTTTTTATTTACATTGCATTAATACCAATAAAATGTCATTTTAGTCATTTATTCAATATTAATGACAAATAACAAATTAAACAAACTTTTTTAATATGTGTGAAAAGACTCAAATAGACTTATAAATTAGGACGAAGTTAGTAATAACGTAACGTATTAAGCCGCTGCATGATGCACGCTTTCCTAAAATGGTACATTTATTATAGATATTTAGCAATTTGTTGCTTAATTTTTCTCTCTATCTATCTATATATACACTTATTCATACGGTTTTCTTTTCCAACTTAACCCTGCATTTTCAGTACAATATTTTGATACAAAATATACTTCTATCAAACTCCATATATTGGGAAAAAAAGACATGAGTTCTCAAGCAACAAGGCATGATAATCATGAAGAAAAAGAAGAAGATGGTGAAAGCAATAACTTCATTCAAGCAATAATCATGGGATTATTGGTAGTTGTTTGTGTTGGATATGTTTTCATTTGGATTATGGTTCCAACTAATACTTATAGAGAAACATGGAATCCCAAGATTAGAGCTCAAACCCTCTCAACTTTCTTCGGGACGCAAGGTAATTAATTGTTCTTAATTATGCATTTGCTGATGATATCGATCCGCAGATCGAGTCTGATGATTATTATTCATAAGTTATCGATCACTAGTGTGTTTATGTTTGCTTTTGTATTAATTAGTGGCCATGGTGATATATTATTGGTTTCTATTTTTTTTTTTTTGTTGCATTGTTTGACTTGTAAAATTAATTTCACAGGTTCAACACTTTTGATGTACTCATTTCCTCCATTGTTTGTGGCTACACTAAGCTGCCTCTATCTCCATCTGGCCAAAAAGAATTCTGGCATAAAAGGGTCAGTCATTCTATCTCCATTGTGCGTGTGCGTGTGCATTTGCGCGTGCGCGTGTGTGTGGGCGTGTGCGAGTGCACGTGTGTGTGGGTGTGCGTGCATGAGCGTGTGATCTCTTGTATAATTAAAGCTTAATTTTATACATATAGTAATAATATATGTATAAAATCGATCCACCGTACGTGCATCAAGCCTAAGTGTATATTATTTACGGGACGACTTCTTTCAGTTTCTTGGTAAAAAAGGCAGCCTTCGACTCTGAGCTGTCCGAAAGCTGCCAGGTCCCTGATTAAAATCTCTACTCATTCTGTGGGATCGGACGAGTGGAGACCCTCAAGGTTATGGTTTAACCTTTAAGTGTATATTATTTACTTATATCAAAATCGATTTAATTGCAATGAAGGAATGTAGTGCGGAGCCGGTTGGTTTCGTGGAGGAGGCCGTTGATCATAAAAGGACTCGGGATCGTGTCCCGAATCGAGCTGGCATTTTTCGTGATGTTCATTGCACTTCTTGTTTGGTCTTTCTCAAATTACTTGCATATCAGTTTCTCCAACATCACCCCAATGTCAGCGGCGAAGAAGGGAGAAAAAGTGTAAGTTTTTTTACTGAAGAATTTTGACCGTGTGTTTCTAATTTTCATCTTTTTATTTTTAATCCTATTTGTTTCAATGTCTCTTGCTCAAACTCATTATTCATTTAAACCCACAGTCATACTGTCATTGGAACCATAAAAAAAATGTTTCATATACATACACAAACGTTTACAAAATGCATTTTTTTTTTTCTTAAATCCATTGATATCCGGAACCAACTGGTCCGATCAATCCGGAGTTCGTCTCGGGTCGTGCTTGCAGAGTCTGATTATTCAAGGGTAAGGTCTGACCAAGAGCTATTTCAACATGGCACATCAGAGGAGAAACGAACCGGTTGCACAATAAATTTTTACATCGAGTCATAAGACTGCAAGTTCGAACTCGACTCGCTAAGTGCTCGGTATAGCCTAACTCGGCTCGTAAGCTCGGTTATTTTCTTAGAATTCGTTTATTCTTTTATAAAATAGGGCAAGGTCGAGTTCGACTCGTCTAATACCTAACTCGAGTAATAATTTATGAATTATAAGAATAGTTTTACTAATAAATTTTATATATGTAATTACTTAAAAAAAAAAAAAAACTATTTAATCAAAGCTCGATTAACTCGTGAGCTACTCGATTATTATATATTAAAGCTCGAGATCAGCTCTGTTAATTATTCGAGTAGCACAACTCGAGCTGGAACTCGAAAAAATCTAAATCAATTCAAACTCTCTTGCGTGTCGAGTACGAGTAACTCACGAGTAATTAATCCGGTTCATTGACAGCCCTGTATATACATACAGTACTTGATTACGGGCTTGACAAAACGAGTCACGACACAATATATTATCACATACTCGATTAATTAAGGGCTCGGCTTTCGGGACAGAACATTTACGTTTTTACTAACCTAAGTTCCATTGGTGGATTGATTTTAATGAATGACAGGTGGGAATCAAAACTGAAAAGTGCATCATTAAGGCTAGGGCTAGTTGGAAATATATGTTTGGCTTTTCTGTTTTTTCCTGTGACCAGAGGCTCTTCTATTTTACACTTTTTTGGACTTACTTCTGAAGCAAGCATCAAATATCATATATGGCTTGGCCATTTAGTCATGACTCTATTTACTGCTCATGGTTTTGGTTACATTATCTACTGGGCTTCAACACATCAAATTTCTGAGGTACTTAATTAATTATATATATATAAGTATTATTCATGTGTATAATTGATTGATTAATTAATTGTTTTTGAAACTTAATTACTTTTTTTATTTTTTTTATTTTAAGGTGTTGAAATGGGCTAATGCTGATGTATCGAATGTGGCTGGAGAAATAGCATTAGTAGCTGGTTTAGTGCTGTGGGCAACAACATTTCCAAGCATAAGGAGAAAGAAATTTGAAGTCTTTTTTTATACACACTATCTTTACATCATCTTTGTTTTGTTCTTCATCCTTCATGTTGGCATTTCCTATTCTTGCATTATGCTGCCTGGCTTCTTTCTTTTCATGGTTGATAGATACCTTAGATTCTTGCAATCGCAACAAAGGGTTCGTTTGGTCTCGGCTCGAGTCCTACCTTGTGAAACCCTCGAGCTCAACTTCGCCAAAACCAAAGGTACGTATATACATACATACATTTGAATTCTAGCTCTACTGTGGAGATTGACTTTTTATACTGAGATATATCGAAGTTGTTTTACTTACTTTGTTTATTTAATTTATCAGGACAAACCTATGTCCCGACGAGCATTGTATTCTTGAATTTGCCGGGCATATCGAGATTGCAATGGCATGCATTCACAATTAGTTCAAGTAGCAATTTGGAGGCAGACACACTTAGTGTTATAATCAAAGGAGAAGGGAGTTGGACTAAAAAGCTTTACCAAATGCTCTCTTTGCCTTCTTCTATTGATCATATTGATGCCTCTATTGAAGGACCATATGGACCTTCTTCTTTGGATTTCTTAAGGTACATACATATATTCATGTGATATTATTATTTATACATGCATGCATGTCCTAGCTACGTACTAGGCTTATAACTTGTTTATATCTTTATTTTGGTATAACAAACTAACATATATACTTGTATCATAATTGATATTTTGTGATGATATATATATATATATATATATATATATATATATATATATATAGGCATGACTTATTGGTGATGATAAGTGGAGGAAGTGGCATCACACCATTCATCTCCATCATAAGAGAACTCATACATGCAAAAGAGACAAAGAAATACAAGACACCAAACAACATTCTCCTCATTTCATCCTTCAAGAACTCATTGGACCTAACCATGCTTGATCTCCTCCTCCCCATGTCCGGTTCAACCTCTGAAATCACGAAACTCGGGTTACAAATCGAGGCTTACGTGACACGAGAAAAAGAACTACCACCAACACAAATGAACAAAAACATTAGAACCCTATTGTTCAAACCAAAGCCCTCGTCCTCACCGATTGCTCCAATCCTAGGCCAAAACTATTGGCTTTGGCTTGGTGCAATAATCGCGTCATCTTTCGTAATCTTCCTTTTCTTGATGGGGATTATTACGCGATTCTACATTTACCCTATTGATCATAATACTAATCATATTTATTCATACTCTTCAAGAGCTGTCCTCAATATTCTCTTTATATGTATCTCTATAATCATCACGGCGAGCACGGCTTTCTTGTGGAACAAGAAACAGAATGCAATGGAAAGCAGACAGATTCAGAACATGGAGGGTATAACCCCAGAATCATCACCAAGCACAGTGTTGACTAATTATGCTGAAAGGGAATTGGAAAGTTTGCCTCAACAATCAATTATTCTATCAACTAATGTGCATTATGGTGAAAGGCCTGACCTAAAGAGTAAGTTCACATATTTACATACTATATATATATATATATATATATATATATATATATATATATATATATAAAGAAAGATAACATTACCGTCACGATCACTCTGACACAAAAAGACAACCTTAAATAAATGTCACTTAAATCACCGTCACATCAGGTTGTGTCACTTGTTATGTGTAAGTGATTGTAACTAACATTACTCAATGATTGATTAACATGTTTAACAATGACGCGTCACTCGATGTGGAAGTGGGACTGCCAGTCTGCCAATTCTTAAAATATATATAAAAAAAAGGATAAAGACACTTTTGTTTCAAAAAATTTGCACTAATGTCTCAAATGTTTCATCTAGACACTTTTACCCTATTCTCTGTATGTTTTAATACATTTTTGGTTTAAAGTGCCATGTGTTGGAAACTGCACTGCAATCAGACAGTGAATATTAGACACGTGTCAAAAACAGACTAAAAATACGAAGAAAAAAAGAAACCATATATAACGAGGGGTAAAAATGTCAATTTGAAACACATAAGATATAATTGAAAAAATCATGAAATAAAATATATCAAGTGTCTCATGTCATCTAACAATAAGATGTGCTATCACTATCACATCAGCTGTCACGTCATGGTGTGTCACTTGTAGTTTCAATCTCGTTGTAGCAATGTTGTTACTTTAATCAAATCTCTATAATCATACACATTTAAGTTAAACATATATGATTATGTTTTTATACCTTATATTATACAGGAATTTTGTTTGAGAGAAAAGAATCAAGTGTTGGAGTGGTAGTATGTGGACCAAAGAAAATGAGACATGAAGTTGCATCCATATGTTCCTCTGGTTTAGCTGCAAATCTGCATTTTGAGAGCATCAGTTTCAGCTGGTGATTTTATTAAAATTTGGTGGACTATATAAAAAGATATATATATACACACACACACACATATATATATGTGTGTGTGTGTGTGTGTGTGTGTTGGTTTAGTGTAATTTATTAAAATTGCCTGTTTCTCTAAACTTATTGTTTCTCTTTTGGTTTTACCCTCTTCTTGAAATGTATATTAACATGTCTAAAAGAAAGAAAATGTCTGTGTTTTGTTGAATAAATGTTATTTATGTGGGAAAACTTGTAAGGACTTGTAAACGTTGTTGATTAGATATTGAGTTACATTATCTGTTTGATTTTATTTTATTATATTAATGTCTTTTATTTGTTTTATAAATTATTATTAAGGTTGGAACTAACATTTCAATAATGTAATGTAAAATGCTTTTGGGCACTTTATTTGCATTATATCTAATCTACTCGTACGTTAATCTATCTGTGCATCATAGTACAACTGATTTTGTGAAAGTCGGTTCTTGAGCCTAAACCCACTTTTCGTAGGTATATGGAACAAGAACTGACTTTATCAAAGTCGGTTCTCACAATGCACATATGAAAATTAACTTCAGTGGCAGTAACGTTCCTACATGTGGTGCCGAAACTAATTATGTAGTCTCATGAAAAAAAATTACTCAAAATGTGGCCGAAAGCAAAATGAGTATCAATAGAACTCCAATAGATATCTAAATCATTTAGATTTGTCACAAACGTTCAGAATATCTAGTCTGAATGTAAAATATAAAATATCTAAGTTCTACGATTATTGCATCGTAGAAAATATCGACTCTATTCAAATTATGTGCTGTAAATAAACCGAGTTTTATTGTTAAATGATGTTTTTCATATGACGCCACAAAACAACCGACCAATGAAAAAATCAATTATCAACCGAAAATTCAACCATCTTCTACTCGATTGGCACGATCAACCGATGAAAAAACGAGCAAGTTTGTTAGATTTATTGCACATGCATCAATAACTTTAACTTTTATAATTCTTAAAAATAGTTATTTTTTAAGATTTAGACAGAAATTTATTTAAAACGCCTACTTAAATAAATGAGCCAATGAAAAGTGACAAATTAACAAGGAAATGTATTAGCTACCTAAAGGAAAAGACAAAATATAGTCATTTAATTGCATAAAAAAACTGCAACATTTTACACGTATTTTACGAGTAAAGTTATCCCAACTTAGAAATTACTTTACTTACTGTCAAAAGAAATTACTTTAATTATGCTGTAAAATCTCTTTCAATATGTTTACCACAAATATAAGCATGTATATTCATCTAGAAAGAAAGAGTGATTTTTGGAGTCTCACCCTCACAACACGAGTGGAGTTTTCACGAGATCTGAATCACACAATATCATTATGTGGTTAAATCGTGTGATTCAAATGGAATATGTTCAAAGAAGTAATTGAGATTCAAATATGATGTCACTTATGCATGTATATTGCATCATCATGTGGAAGTCCAAGAGTGTGAAATCAAGCTAAAGTAGTATGAGTTCATGTCCCACAAATTTTGTAGTGCCAACTTGTTTTTCAAAGATTTTTGTTGATTGGTCATGTGGACCCCGGTGTCTGGAATCTTCCTATGTCCAATGCTTTCTTATTCGACCCCTTATAGTTCATGGAGTTTGATTTTTAACTAAGTGTTCGATCTGATTTAGAGTTTTTTAACATGTTTGATATATCGGAAAACCATACATTCCCTCTCTCTTTAAAAGTACTTGATATCAGAACACTTACCATCAGAATCAAACTACTAGCTAGGTTCACAATTAGTATTAAAATTAGTAATACTGTCAAAGAAACTTCATTCATAATCATATCAATCATACATTATCGAATCTTATATCATTCTGGCAAGTCCATCTATGGATGTAAGCCTACAAGACCCTTGTCTTTCTGACTCGTATCACAAAGTTCCTGCTACCATTGATATGATTGATGTCTTTTTTTTGGGGGGAGAGATATTTATTTGCACCACACACAATCTATTCGTACACCACTCTATATGTCAATATGTGTATCGCAGTGGAATCGATTTTGTGAACATCGAACCTAGCCTAGAATCAACTTTTCGTAGGTGAAGGAACAAGGACGTCCGACTTTATCACCAATTAATACACCTACGGGAAGTCGGTTCTAGGCTCCAGTACTGACTTTTACAAAATCGGTTCTATTGTGATACACAAGTAGAGTGGGACACGAATAAACTGAGTGTGGTGTAAATAATAAATTAATAATTATTGTTGAAGGCTTCTTTTTCAAGTTTTGGTAGGTGAGCAGGTAAGACGTAGCACTATGATCTTCCTTTATATATATAGATATCACACATAAACACTTTGAAACAAAATTCCCAACATCAAATTTACTCCAAATTAAGGACCAAAAACACCAACTCGCTCTCACACAAAACACAAAGCCAGTAGACATAGAAAAAGGGATGGGGGTAAAGATGTCAATTCCTCCAGGAGGAATCAGATTGGTCCGTACATTCATGGTGGTATTGTCTGTAATAGTGTTTCTTGGGTATTTGATGATGTGGTGCATTATGCCAACTGATACTTATTATAATCAATGGGTTCCTGCTATCATGTCCAGCACCAATTCTACTTACTTTGGTTTACAAGGTTCTTTAATTTCCTTTTTTTTTTTTTCCAGCAGAACGGTCGTTAATGGCACCCTCCACATTGAATCTATTTTCGGACACCACAGTAAAATTTGACTTTTAAGAAGTCGAATCTGAACTGAACTTAACGTTCGACTTTGCGGTTATATATCGATAATCTGCAAAGTCGAACCTTAAACTCAAAGTGTGATGGATTCTTTGAGCAATTAATACCATCTTCTCAAACTAGAGTTTATTGCTCTAATTAAATTGGCTAAATGCTAATGCAAAATGTTACACGTTTTTATAAGAGATGTTAATTAGTTAATTCTAAAATTATTTACTTTTTTATCATAAATTTCAGGGCCTATTATGCTGGATTTCACATTTCCTATACTATTTATTGCTGTTCTGGGCTGCTTTTATCGTTATTTAGGCCAAAAACTTAATGAAAATGAAAATCCCAGGTACAAGAAAATATCAGTTTTTTTAATTTTAAGTTTACTTATAAGTTTGGATTAATATCATGGAAAAACAATATATATATATATATATATATATATATATATATATATATATATATATATATATATATATATATATATATATATATATATATATATATTTTATTTTGTGATTTGTTTTATGTGAAGGATTGAATAATGATTTCTTGATTTTTTTTCTGAATTGCAGGAAGCAGATGAAATTGTTGAAAAAGCCCATGATAATAAAAGGTTTGGGGATTGTGACAATTACAGAAATAGCCTTCTTAGCCATGTTCATTTTGCTATGTGCTTGGTATTTCTCTGCCTACATGCATTTCTGGTACGAGAAGATCAATGTTGTTGCAAAGTCCAGAGGGGACAAAGTGTAAGTTTTTTATTTCTCAACAATTTTTTACTCTATTTTCCCGATATATAATTTAATATTGTAGTGTATAATTGTTGTATCAAATGGATAAACATGGTATAACATTTTAAACCTTTTTGGTCACATAATAGTAGAAGGAAATCGGGATTTGAATCATATTCGGAATGAGATTCTCGGCAGTCACACCATCCACCTGTGAAATGTTTACGACCAAAACAAAGTTGTTTTAGTCTGAAATATTGAAAAACCATACCGTTTTGATGCTAAATCATTCACAACACCGTAAAATCAATGTAAAGGATCTTATCCCATCATATATTCACGAACCATTGCTAGAGCCTACGAAGCACGAATACTTCTATTTGGTAGTATGTCTCGTATCAGATGTGTACATGATGCATGATACGCAAATAGAGGCGATTTGTAGTTTCAAAAAGTTGGATACGAGATTCGTTATGCATATTCATAACTCTGATACGTGAAATGAATAATCATATTGAAAATTGAGGAAAAACCGCGAGATAAAAAATGACACGTATATCTCATCCGTATGCATATCTTATCTCTATCTATGTATCCGTATTCACGTATCTGTACTGATTTCATTTTTTAAGGTGGCAAGCAAAGATAGAGAGGTTTGCTCTGGTGATCGGGCTGGCCGGAAATTTTTGCCTGACGTTTCTGTTTTTTCCGGTGACAAGAGGCTCATCAATTTTGGCATTCTTAGGTGTAACCTCAGAATCAAGCATCAAATATCACATATGGATTGGCCATATTATGATGACTCTTGTTACTGCACATGGATTTTTTTATATCCTCTATTGGGCTCTTACTAATCATTTGGGAGAGGTAAATATTGTCTATACTTAATAGTTTTTTTTCGATTAATGTGAGTCGTTTTTGCAGAGTTGTAGTATCTCGCGTTGTAAAAGTGAGTAAAATCATTGTTAAAAAATAATGTTGACTCATAATGGATTTGGTGTTAACGGTTTTAGGCTAAATTAGAAAAATGGATCTAACCATTATGACTTAAGTAGAGTCGTTATACCTGAATTTTGAGGCTGCATTACTATCAGATAGAACCAAGTGTCACGCACTGAAGACAATGCTCAAGTAGGCGTTAAGCTTGAATTTTGAGGTGTTAGACTATGAAGATTGAACTATATGTCACACACTAAATGACGGTGCTCTGGTAGGTGCTAGGCCTGAATTCTGGGACGTTAGATCGACTATTAAATGTAACTTATTGAAAGCAGTGATATGGTAGGGTATTGACAAGGATATCAGCGATGATATGGTAGGGACTTGGCAAGGATATCAGTTCCTTAAGATAAAAGGAATGGTTATATCTTACATTCAAAAATTGCGAAGTTTTACATGAGGGGCGTCTCTTGAATCCTCTAGTGGGGTCTTGACGAACATTCTTCTGATCGATAATGTCCTCTTGAATAGGTGAAAGATGGTTATGGCATATTTAGAATCCTCCGATAGGGTCTTGACAATGACATGAATTACATCAGAGAAACCGTGAGACGTTGAATACCACCTACGGTATGGTCCTCGGTTCCTTGCTTGGACGCCTAGAGGGAGTGAATATAATGTCTCACATTAAAAGTGGGAAACACATTGCTAAAATATAAGACTAAAACATAATGAAATAAGTAAATTGGCATAACCATTTTTTATCGCTTAAAGTCTCACCCGTTACAATTGTAATCATGCTAATCTTCATTGTATCGCTGCTTTACAACAACATGCTTATTTTATTCTTTCATTTTTATAATCTTTTGGCTTATGATAATGTTGATGATTAAGTGTCGATAATGGTGTGTGTGCTTTCTCTCACAATTAGGCCACTAACCGCCTTCTATATTATATATGCAAATCAATCATTTAAAGCAAATGCATATTAATAATCGTTACAAACAATGCACTTGATAACTTATTAGTGAAGACATTAACTTATATCTCAATTTGTGTATTGATCATCTCATCAAGTAGTAACGGAGTTTTATAAGAATCAATTTTTAATGTTTTTTAATAAGTGGTTACATTTTACTTTTTTTTTTAAGGGACATTTTACTATTTCATATAATCATATTGAATAATCAGAAGATTTTAGGTCAAATAAAAACGATGAATTTACTTGAGTGGTTATATTACATTCAGTATGGCTTAAAAGCATTGTTTGTTAGACGTTATAGTTGAGGTATCACAGCATACTATCTAAAAAAACTAAATGTTACTCCGTAAGAGACGATGAAGATCATCTTTAGAATTATCTGTTAAGATCCTAACGAGAGAAAAATATAATATATTATGTCTCAAATAGCATCGTTAAACCCGATTTTCAATGTGTCACACATTATGATGACCTCATAGTAGTTGTTGAGATGGTGGAAGTTCAATGTTACGTTTTCCACACCAGCATATATAATTATGGCATGTTAGGTGGTTGTTCAAGGTTAGTTTAGAAATATACATTTTTGGCATTTTCAAGTTAAAGTAAACGTTCACTTTAAGTAGCTTAATTTTCTTGCAAATAATTGATAAAAGACAATATGTCAACATAATAATTTTATTGAAATGTCAAAAAATATAATCAAAGTAAGTTTATTTTATGTACAATAAACTTAATTAGATACTCCCTCCGTTCTATTTTATTTGTCTATGTTTTCTTTTTTGGTTTGTCCCTAAATAAGCATCTACTTTGTGCATTAATTGTCCAATTTCCTTAAAACTCTTCTCTCTTTACAATATTTACAATAAAATGTGTAGCATTAAATGCACCAACAACTATTTAAAGGACATAAAGGTAAAAATATTAGATTATTTAATGAGATTCAAAACATTAACTACATTTTTTTTAATCAGTGTGAAAAGTTAAACGAGACAAATAAAATGGGACGGAGGGAGTAATTATTATTCATAAAACATGAATTTTATTTTGGTGTCTACCTCAAGCATAATAAGGTCAAAAATATTCTCATAACGAGAGAAAAATAAAACAAATAAAAATCAAATAAAATAATAATATTTGGAGATAGTGTTAGAGGAATCTTTTCAATTTCCACAACATAGTCATCAAAAGGAGCCTCCATGTATACTTTAAAGTCATAATGGTCCTTTGTGTTCTATAATATGAGAAAAATGATAAAATATTGAATGCGACATATGTGTATTATATAATCCATTTTGTAACACGTATATAATTAACCTCAAAACCTATGTTATGAGGAGAAGAAAAATTTATATCTTAATATACTGGGTGATACAATAACAAATACCAATACGAACAATTTTAGCATCGAGCTTATGATCTATACATGTTTTTCTGAATGATCAGCCAGTTATTGATGGTACTCACACGAACTTTATATATATATATATATATATATATATATATATATATATATATATATATATATATATATATATATATATATATATATATATATATATATATATATGCAAAACGAGAGATCTATTCTATTATTATCTATTAATATCTAAGAATCCTAAACATCATTGCAATCTTTAATAGTAATACTAATCAATAAACAAAATAAATTACATTTAACCGAAACTTGATAACTATTAGAGCAACATAGTATAGTTAGACCCGAGTTTACATGTTTTAAACCGAAAAACACCAAGACTATATAATTATCTCAAAGTAATTATACTTCAATAGCGTCGTTAGAGTCGAGTTCTCACAATTCAATATTAGTGTCTCAAATTCATATTGTCAATGAGACACAGACGTGCACACGAGAAATTAAAAAAAGTAGTGGGAAATCGGACCCATCTTTTATTAAAAAGAAGTTTCATTAAAACTGTTAAATTTTATATTGGTGGCACTAACTTTTGGAAGTGGAATAATTTATAATGGACCACACAAGAAAATTATGATTGATTATTATCAAAGTTGTTCCATCAAATAACTAAGCAGCTTGACTCAAATGGTAAATGACTTAAAAATACATAGTAATGTCATCAGTTCGATTCTCCTCTAAGCTCTTGTCATCTTGAAAGTGCTTTTGGCTAGACCTTATCCCTTAATAACTAAGTTGTGGTTGTTAATTTTGTGTAGAGTTTTCTTTATTCAATATACTTACATTTGATGTTATGCATACACAATCTCACGTCATTAGTCGTCCCCGGTCTTCTTTTTTTTCATCACAATGACTTTATCGGTTACCATAGTATATACATGTGCACCACAATAAAATTGATTTTATGAAAGTTGCTTATGGAGCCAAAAACCGACTTCTTGTCGCATTGTCAATTCTGAATAAACTTTAAAAAAAATCGGTTTTTGCTCCAAAACCGACCTTAAGAAAGTCGGTTATAAGTAATGGAACTCAACAATACACGGAGTATAGTGATGATTTTCTTTTCACTTTTGAATCATCATTCCCTCTACCGATAGAATTATAATATATACCCTCTACCGATAGAATTATAATATATACCCTCTACCGTCATATAAAGAAAAGTGGAGATAAACTCTATATTATACTTGAACTCTCATCTTTTGAATTTCGCTTGGTTGTAAAAATTGTAACTCGGAAGGGTAATGATACGGGCATAACCACTCCGCCACAACGAGCGACACAACCTCGATCTACACCGTTGATTGTAATGTTGGCCCATTGATGATCATGGTGCATTGCCGTCACAATCAAGGGTGGATGCATGTGTAGACATAGGTGAGCTAAACCCACCCAGACAAAAAATATCACACTAAAAAATCTATGTAATCCAGTTCGGTCCATATATAAAATATTTTTAATCCAGCCCACACGATCAATTCGATATAGTCCATTAGCCCACCCCATATCAAAATCCTGGCTCCGCCTTTGGTCACAATCAACGGTGTAGATCGAAGTTGTATCGCTCGTTGTGGCGGAGTGGTTGTGCCTGTATCATTACCCAACTCGAAAACCATAATAATTAATCATAGGCCGTATGCAAAGGACATATGACCCATTTTTTATTTTAAAAACTAACGATCGTGATCAAGGACGGAGCCAGAAATCGGATTTCAGATGGGCTAATGGAGTATATTCGGACAATCGGGTGGACTTAAATAAGATGTTTTGATGACATAAGTTGGATTATATAAGATTTTTATTATAGTATTTTTTTCGCCAGGTAGGCTTAGCCCCCCTTAGCCCTTGCTTTGGCTACGTTCCTGTGAATCATGATTCACAGGGAATGATGATTCATGCGGGGTATTACACGGGGTATAAGCCGCATGTTTGTGATATACGATCATGATTCATTATATATCACAAATATACGGCCTATACAGATATCTTTTATACGGCCTATATCACAAACATGCGGCCTATATGCCCCTTACCCCCTTTCCGTGTATAATATATGATCATGATCCTATATTATGATTAAATGGAGAATAATTCGGGATAAGAATTATACAGACTAATTTTGACGCATACAAAAAAAACATGAATTTTCGAAAACAATTGAAATTATAGTCCGTGAAACATGTGGGAATATTCTAGAAACACGATTGCCCGTAGCGCAATGTTTGATTATTGTTATTTGGCATTTAGACGTTTTTATTTTTAATTCTCCACTATATTGATATTGTTTCCTTACGCCAGTCGCTGACACAAGTCAAGTTAACACAACCATGTAAATTCGGTATATATATTCGTCACAGTTATATTTTTCTTCTCTTACCATTATATTACATTAAAGACTTTCACTCGGATTCTGTTACTGTCAGTGGCATCACATCAAATTAACCTAGTGCATGTAATAACATTACAGATCCAATCTGTTTTTTCATAGTCAATTCTAGACCGTATAATCGACTTTTGTTTTTTTTCCCTTTTTCTTAATGCAGATGCTGAAATGGGATGAAACATGGGACAGCACATATGTATCAAACTTAGCAGGAGAGCTTTGCTTATTAAGTGGATTAATAATGTGGATTGCAACAAATCCATTTATTAGAAGAAACATGTTTGAACTCTTTTATTACACACATCATCTCTATATCCTCTTCATTATCTTCTACATTCTTCATAAAGGGCTCTTCTTTATCTGCATTATGCTTCCTGGCCTTTATCTTTTTGTTATTGACCGTTTCTTGAGGTTCTTGCAATCTAGACAGAAGGTTAGATTGGTCTCTGCACGTGTTCTTCCATGTGAAACTGTGGAGCTTAACTTCTCCAAAAGTCCGGGTAATTTAATCATCTACGCGCACCTTTGATCCCTTTTGTTTTCACGGGTTTTAATTCTTTTCATCTCCAATGTTTCATTTCGACACCTTTATACATGGTTGTTTTTCTTATATATGTATCTATAGGTTTGAATTATACACCAACAAGTACAATGTTCATAAACATTCCAAGCATTTCAAAGCTGCAATGGCATCCATTTACAGTTACTTCAAATAGTAACTTAGAGCAAAATACACTCAGTGTTGTGATCAAATGTGAAGGGAGTTGGACCAAGAACCTCTATGATTCTTTAACCTCACCTTCAACTCCTCAACATCTACAAGTTTCTATTGAAGGACCTTATGGCCCTCCCACAACTCAATTCTTGAGGTAGGTATATATATATATATATATATATATATATATATATATATATATATATATATATATATATATATATATATATATATATCGTCCCCCTTTCATGAATATTATATTTGATAACCACAATGAGATTCGACCCCTGGAAAATCGATTATAAGGCCAAGATTCGACTTTTCAGAGGTCGAACTGAAAGTGGACATTCGATCTCTAATAAACCGTCGGATGATTGTCAAGTGTACAAGGACACAAAACAGTTTTGTCTCAGTGTACACGTGACAATCATCCAACGGCTCGTTCAAATAGGGAGCCCAACATCAGAATTTCCCCCGCAGACATGTTTTGCCCTTGAATTTATACAATTATATCTTAACATTGTATTTGCAGGCATGACATGTTGGTGATGATAAGTGGAGGAAGTGGGATCACACCCTTCATCTCCATCATTAGGGAACTAATCTACATGAGCTCATCATCATTTAGTTTCAAGATTCCAAAACTTTTACTTATCACCACATTCAAAAACTCATCTTATCTCTCCATGTTAGACCTTCTACTACCAAATTCCAACACGCCCTTCAAATCATGCAACATAGACCTTCAAATCGAAGCCTACATAACACGAGAAACGTCACATCCCACAGAGAAAACCGGGCCCGCAAGAACGATAAGGTTCAAACCCTTGCCTTCGGATGAACCTATATGCCCTAATGTGGGTCAAAACGACTGGCTTTTGTTGGCCGCGATCATATCATCATCGTTCGTGATATATCTCGTTCTTTTGGGTTTATACACGGGGTATTACATTTACCCTAAGGATTTGAACATGAATAAGACTGAGTTTATGACACGAAGAACGATAATTAGTACGTTGATGATGTGTTTTTCGATTGTGATAACCGCGAGTGCGGCTTTTGTTTGGAAGAAGAAGGAGAATTCTAGAGAAAATAAACAGATTCAAGATATAGAGGAATTGCCTGATGTGAAATTAGGTAATAATGTTGTGAAGGATGATGATTTAGAGAGAGAAGTTGAAAGCCATGCATATGAGTCTTTGATCAAATCCATGAAGGTGCATTATGGTGTAAGGCCTGACTTGAAGAGTAAGTAACTATATATTTTGCTCCCTAAATGTTGCTTCAATCTTTTATAATTGATTCTACTCTCATAACGGTTGTGTCAACAAGTGATACGATGCAGTTTTGCATTCTTGATTATGACGAGCCTTTATACATCATAATCAAGGGCATTTGATATAGCCGTTATGGTACTAGCATTTAGCATCTTTTATCTAGTGATAGGTTCGAGTCGTGAAAACGGAACATGTTAAAGGAAAAAATACATTGTTATTGACACCACATCGAATCTACTTTTGAAATACCACAATGATTTCGACCATTCCAGAGAGAGGTCAAAAACAAAATTCGATATTTGCAAAGTCAAATATTGCACTTCTTGATGAAAACCATAGGTCGATTCTCATAAAAATGAGTACATAGCCTCATGATCTCCTGCCCCAATATGATATTAAATTCCAATATCTTTCAAAAATTTAAACAGTTAAAAATGTATACAATTTTTATGTATCGACTTTAACGACTATTTTCTTACAGGAATTTTGTTAGAGGCAAAAGGTTCAAGCATTGGGGCACTTGTAAGTGGGCCGAAGCAAATGAGACATGATGTTGCAGCCATATGTTCAACTAACTCGGCCCATAATCTCTATTTTGAATCTATCAGTTTCAGCTGGTAAAACCGTTAGAAATTTTTTTACGATACAACACGTTTATTTGTTTATATCAAATGACGTGTATTATATCTTTTCATTGTTACTTTTTTTCACAAACTACAGTAAAAATCGAAAAGATATGATACGTGTTATTTAGTACAATCTTACTATAACGATTGTATTATAAATATCTTAGTTACGGGGACGTCCATGTGTGATCCAGCTTGTCCATGTTTGAATAATCTGTTTGACTTTTTGGCTTTGTAATTTGTAGTTTGATGGCTATGTATTAAAATGCTATCGGTTTTTATCATTATACTTAATTTTCTACATATGTATTTTAAAGTTAAGAATACAGACACTGTTGGAGATGATTTATGATGAATGTGAATGGATTAAATCTATATTTCACACATTTTTAATGAAAATGCAGTTGTTATTACGGATCGATCAAGAAGTGATGGTGATTGAGTAAAGATATAAGATAAACAAGCATGCAAACACAGAAACAAGAAGAACACGGATATAACGTGGTTTCCAACAATGTGCCGACTACTCCACGGACAAACGAGGATATTTTATTATCACCAGAAAGTTACGATAAGTTACAATAAATACAGACGGTATTTATAGCCTTGGGAATCCAACCCTAACCGAATAAACAGCCAACCTAGTAAATGACTGAAATACCCCAGAAGTGACTTAGATAAAACACGAATAAACATGCAACAGACATGTTCCCCAAGTCTGTTGAGGCTCACCAGACTTGTCTTCGGTAGACTTGCCATCAGCAGGCTGATCAACCCTGCTGAACTTGCCCCCAGCTGAACACCGGACTTCAGCAGATGCTTTACACATTGCTGACCAAAAACAAACTCAGTAGCATAGTTTAAGTCACCATTACAAATCTCCACCTTGACTTCAACTTCATGCAAACTGACCAGATGCACAACCAAGTGCCAGATGTCCTCTTTGTCTTCAGATTTGAATACCTCAGCAAACCTCCACCTTCAACTGAGTATTCCCAATTTCAAATTAACAGCTTTGGATATTTAGCAAGTCCAGACACAACTGAAACTTGCTCCTTGGAACTGGTTTAGTGAACATATCAGTAGGATTCACATCAGTGCTGATCTTTTCCACTTTAACCCTCCTCTCTTTCCTTAGAAAATGGTACCTAACATCAATATGCTTAGTTCTCTCATGATGAACCTGATCCTTAGCCAAACATATTGCACTAAGACTGTCACAATACAATCTAGTCTGATCTTGATGCTGACTCTGATCATTGACTAGCCCTTTCAACCAGATTGCCTCATTTGCTGCTGTTGTCAGTGCCATATACTCTGCTTCAGTAGTAGATAATGTCACTGTACCTTGTAAAGTTGCCTTTTAACTTACCACAGAACCACCCAAAGTAAACACATACCCAGTCATAGACCTCCTGCTGTCCACATCAGTAGCATAATCAGAATCACAGTACCCTGTGACAAAACATTGGTACCACCTCCATAAATGAGTCCAATATCTGATGTACCCCTAAGGTACCTGAATATCCTTTTTACTGCTTTCCAGTGTTCCTTTCCAGGTTGAGCCATAAACCTGCTGACAACATTGACTGCCTGAGCCAAATCAGGCCTAGTGCAAACCATTGCATATATTAAACTACCCACTGCACTAGCATATGGAACCTTAGACATGTATTCTTCATCTTCAGTTGACTGTGGAGCAAACACAGCAGACGGATGTAGATTTGGTGCCATTGGAGTATCTATAGGTTTGGCTGATGACATGCCAAACTTGGATAATACCTTTTCAATGTACCCCTGCTGAGACAAGAACAACCTCCCCTGCTTCCTATCTCTATAGATCTCCATCCCCAGAATTTTCTTTGCATTCCCCAAATCTTTCATCTCAAATTCAGCCTTGAGCATATTCTTCAGATCTTGAATGTCAGACTTGTTTGCAGCAACTATCAGCACATCATCTACATACAGCACAAGATAGATGATTGATCCATCCTTCAACTTGTTGTGATAAACACATCAGTCATATGGACTCCTGCTATAACCCTGGTGAATCATATAGCTGTCAAACTTCTTATACCACTGCCTTGGAGCCTGCTTAAGTCCATATAAGGACTTTTTCAACTTGCACACATATCCTTCTTTGCCAGGAACTTGGAAAACCTCTGGCTGAGTCATATAAATCTCCTTATCTACATCTCCATGTAGAAAGGCTGTCTTCACATCCAATTGCACAAGTTCAAGATTCTGATGTGCCACTATTGCTAACAGCACCCTGACGATGGAAGTATGTCTGACCACTGGAGAAAATATTTCTTCATAGTCTACCCCCTCTTTCTGACTGAACCCCTAGCAACCAAACGTGTCTTATATCTAAAACCCTCAGCAGATGTCATTCCTTCCTTTTTCTTGAATATCCATTTGCAAGTTACCACCCTCATGTCTTGTGGTTGTTTAACCAGATCCCAAGTCTCATTCTTCTGAAGTGACTCTATTTCTTCTCCCATAGCAACAAGCCATTGGGATGCCTCAGAACATGTCACAGCTTCCCTGTAAGTGTTAGGTTCAAAACCATCCACTTCTCCAGCTACCTGTAGTGCATATCCAACCATATCCTGCTCAAACCCATATCTTCTCGGAGGTCTGATATTGGTCCTCTTAGCTCTGCTGAGACTATACCCTGCTGACCAACATCAGCAGTTTGAGTCTCTGCTGACCCTTGTTCAGCAGACTGGCTTGGATCCTGTTCTGAATCTGCTGACTGTTGACTGTGCCTTGCTGATTCCTTTAATCCAGCAGGCTCTGCTGGAAGCTCTACCTGTTTGTCAATCTTCTTAGTCTCATATCCAATTTCAGATTCAGATTGGCTCTCATAGATGAGTTAAGCATAGAGTTTTCATCAAAAACTACACTCCTGCTGAGTATAACCCTATTTTCAACTGATGACCGGATTATATACCCCTTAACTCCATCTCCATATCCAACAAACACACCTTTCTTGGCCCTAGGATTCAACTTGCCCTCACTGACATGATAGTAGACAGTGCTTCCAAAAACCCTAAGTCCAGAGTAGTCTGCTGACTTTCCTGACCAAACTTCAAGTGGTGTTTTAAGTTTGATCCCAGTGTGAGGCCCCCTATTGATTAAGTAGCAGGCTGTACTAACAGCCTTCACCTAAAATCTCCTTGCTAGACTAGAATTAGAGAGCATGCACCTTGCCCTCTCCAGAAGAGTTCGATTCATACTTTCTGCAACACCATTCTGCTGTGAAGTATCTCTAACAGTATGGTGCCTAGCAATGCCTTCATTCTTGCAAAATTCATCAAACTCAGACCAACAGAATTATAGTCCATTATCACTTCTCTTGATCTTCCTCCCTGTCTGATTTTCAACCAAAGCCTTCCACTGCCTGAAGTTCTTGAATGCTTCACTCTTGTGCTTCATCGTAATTACCCAAACCATCCTTGAATAATCATCTATAAAAGACACAAAATACATATGACCACCTAATGACTCCACCCTCGAAGGTCCCTAACAATCAGAATGGATATAATCAAGTGTCCCTTTTGTGATGTGGATTGCTTTTGGGAACTTGCTCCTATGTAGCTTCCCAAACACACAGTGTTCACAAAATTCCAGTTCATTGACCATATGTCCCCCAAGTAGATCAGACTTAGACATAATTAGCATCCCTCTTTCACCCATATGACCTAATCTCATATGGCACAACTTAGTCAATTGTGACTGGAGAACCTCTGATGATGCGACAGCATCGGAACTGATACAGTAGACCCTTGTAGTATGTACAATGTCCCCTGCCTGATACCCTTCAGAATCACACTTGAACCCTTATAGACATTCACCACTCCACCTTCACCCCTGAACTTGAACCCTTAGCTGTCCAGTAGACTAAGTGATATCAAATTCTTGGTCATTTGTGGAACATGCCTAACCTCATTCAATGTGCAGAATTTACCATCATGTGTCCTAAGTTGGATTGATCCAATCCCAACTATTTTGCAAACCTTGCTGTTGGCCATAGCAATATGACCTCCTTCAACATGCTCATAGGTTGAAAACCACTCCCTGTTTGGACACACATGATAAGATGCCCTAGTGTCCAGAATCCACACATCTCTGTGCCCTACTGACCATGAAACTGTTAAGGCCAAATCTTCTTCAGAGTTGGTGTCATGTTCTACCAAAGAAACTGCGCCCTGCTGAGTACCATGCGCTTCTTCCTCTTTGGACATTAATTTTTCCAATGTCCCTGCTCCTTGTAGATTTACAGATATCCTTAGCTTTAGGACCCTTGGAATTCTTTTTGAATTTCTTCTTTCCAGCCCCTGCTGACTCCACTAGCCACCAACCCAGCAGACTGACTATCTGATCCATATCCAGATGCCTTATGGCGTATCTCTCGAGCATATAGTGATGACCTTACATCCTCCAATGATACTGAGTCATTTCCAACAATAAAGGACTGCACAAAGTTCTCATATGATGCTGGCAGTGACACAAGTAGAATCAATGCAGCATCCTCATCTTCAATCTTCACATAAATATTTCTTAAATTAAGCAATATTGTGTTCAGCTGATCTAGATGATCCCTCATCTGAGTACTCTCATGCATCCTTAAACTGAACAGACGATGTTTCAACAACAACTTGTTGGTTAAGGACTTAGTCATATACAGACTCTTAAGTTTGGCCCACAACTTCTCAGCAGTGTCCTCCTCAGCAATCTCTGTGATAATATCATCTGACAAGCACAACATAATTGTTGAATGTGCTTTCTCCTTCGCCATCGGCTCTCTCAAAGAAGACTTCCTTCTGTTGATTTAGACAAGGGACCCCATAATCCCTGCTGCTTCAACAAAGCATGCATCTTGATCTGCCACAGACTAAAAATGTTCCTTCTTGTAAACTTGTCAATCTTAAGATTTAAAGCGGACATCTTTCTCACCAGAAAAGCTTGTGTAGATCCCAAATCCTAGCGTCAATTATGACCTTGGTGCCAATCTACCTTGCTTAAAACAGATAAACATATTTCTTGATGAACCTGGACTCTCTGATACCAGTTTATTGTTACGGATCGATCAAGAAGTGATGGTGATTGTGAGTAAAGATATAAGATAAACAAGCATGCAAAACACAGAAACAAGAAGAACACAGATATAACGTGATTTCCGGCAATTGCCGACTACTCCACGGACAAACGATGATATTTTATTATCACTAGAATGTTACGTTAAGTTACAATAAATACATACGGTATTTATAGCCTTGGGAATCCAACCCTAACCGACTAAACAGCCAACCCGGTAAATGACTGAAATACTCCAGAAGTAACTTAGATAAAACCCGAATAAACATGCGAAACAGACGTGTTCCCCAAGTCCGCCGAGGCTCAACAGACTTATCTTCGCAGAGACTTGCCATCGAATCGCGTGATCAACCCTGCTGAACTTGCCCCCAGCTGAACACCGGACTTCAGCAGATGCTTTATACATTGCTGACCAAAACATGTTTCCAAAAACAGACTCAGTAGCATAGTTTAAGTCATCATTACAGCAGTCGTCGAAAATATTTGTCTTTTAAAACCTAAAGCCCATGGTGACCCCCTTTTCTCTCCGTCACCCAAACCGTGAAATTTTACAATTTCACACAATAGAAGTGTGTTTTTCGGCACCACAATGAAATTATGCTATTATAACATCGATATTTCGTGATTTTAAAAATAGCAGCGAGTGTACGACCGAGAGTTTAATATGAATGTTAAAAGAAAGTCGAAGAAGAGACAAACAATTTTTGTGAAAGACATCTAATATATTCGGAGGTATGCAATATTGGGAGTTTGAATAGATTGAATGGAGGGATAAGAGAGGGAAAGACAACCGAAAGAAGGTTAAAGAAGTTTCAGAGAATAAATTAATTATTTGTCTTTTTATTGATTTATTTTTCTTTTTTTTTTTTGTTCACTTATTGATTTATTTTTCAAGATAATGTTCTTTTTGCATAAATTGCCCATTTTCCTTGTAATCATGTTGAACAATTGTCTTTTAAATCATGGATAATAGAAGCTAGTTTCATAAAATTATAAAAGAATTCTGTAAAATTTAATATTGTTTTCTCTGCTTGAGGAATAAGATATCATTTATATCAATTAATTAAACGGGATAATCTATTAAAAAAAAATACTACTACCTTCGTCCCAAAATGTAAGTCAACTTAAGGTTGTGTTTGTTTTGGGTTGAGTTTTTTTTTTTTGAAGTTTTTTTGAGATAAAGTGATTGAAGTAATGATTAAAAAGTTAAGATGTTTTTGGAAATTTGTGTAGATTATGAAATGATTGGTGAAATAAAATAGAATAATGAATAAAATAATGGTAAAAAAGGTAATAAAGTTGATAAAATGAAATGATTAGAGATGATTTAATATTTTTTTTATTTGTAGTTGAAGATTTGATTGGTGGGAGAATTATAAGAAATGATTGGTGATGTGATGTTAATAAAACTCTCAAAAAAAACTATAAGGCAAAACAAACACAACCTTAGCTTTTTTGTTTTGTCCCATAATATAAATCCATTTAAATAACCAATGAAGCATTTATTACATTTTTCTTCATTTATTATATATCCACTCACTTTTCACTACTTTTCATTAATAACAGTCAAAAGAAATTTTAGACTTTTCCATCAAAATTAATGACACATAATCAATTTAACCTACTTTCTTAATAGTCAAATACACTTATATTTTGGGACAGAGCTGCTACTACCCAAAACCTTGACCCCACGGATACTTGACCCCACGGATATATATATATATATATATATATATATATATATATATATATATATATATATATATATATATATGATGGGAAGGCCGCGCGACAACGCACGCGCATGTACACACTCGTTGGATATGAAATGGGGGATACATAAAAATAAAATTAAAATTAAAAAAAAACTTTTTTTCGGGGTTTGTACGCGCCTAATGAACAAGAAAAAAAAAAAGAAAAAAAAAACACGTGGAGTGCTTCTTTGACATTTTCCAAATGTAATTAAATTGGAATCGGATACATCTTAAGCACAACACACATAATAAGATTAAGAATAAATTAAAGCTAATGTGTAGATTAATAATACAATTGAGTCCTCTAAAATGAAACAATTTAACTCAAACTCTTCAAAAAAAAAAAAAAAAAAAAAAAAAAAAAAATTTGGCCCCCAACGAACAGTAAAAAAAAAAAAAAAAAAAAAAAAAAAAAAAACACGTGGACACCTTGGTTGGAGTTTCCCAACCAAGTATTATAAATAGGTATATATATATATATGTGCACGAGCATTTGTTTGGGTAGGCAGGGACACATACATAGTTACATCTATCCACCTTGATTTTGACCATTAAGCAAGTGATATTGATTCAGCCTAATATTGCTAGTATTTAATATTTAGGTGTAACGCCTCGAAATTCAAATCAAACGATGTTACTGTTTTTATTTAGATTTAGAAGGGAAAGATGATAAGGATGTAAACTCTGTTTGTTACCAAAAACAAATATATGTTAGTTTCGATTATGTCGAATTCAGTCATCATACACTAAAATTATTTGACTTCGTAATAGATTCGGTAATTAAGTATTCAATATTAAACTTGATAGATTAAAGGTTAATTCATGTTACTAAACACAATAAGTTTAGTATGTAAATATTGACACCTCCAAAATATGGATATCACATCCTTGTTCCGGAAATAACTTCATCGATCACCAGATCGAATCATACCAAAGGATTCTGGATATTACCTCAAAAGCCTATTTTTTGTTCAAGAATGAAATCTTATTGGAACTGTCTATATCCGGCTCATCTCTCGAAACCATATTACATCCCGGATCTGATGAAATAGGATGAATTGAGACGGTATTTTGTAAATACGTAATTATCTTGAATATATTAACGCCATTTCTTTATTTTCCGGTCGTTTGGAAGGGACAAAAGAAAAATCTGGCCCTTTCTTCAACAATTTTGGATCTCTAGTGAATCTCTCAGTAGGATTCGAACCCAGATGGAGTTTTGACCATCTATCAGAGAAAAAAGAACGAACGGATCTTGTAGGATTACCAGGAAATCGAAGAATTTCTTCCGGAAGCAGATGATTAATCATCGCTTCTCACGTTCCATGAATAGCCGGGACATTGAGGAATAGCCAGAAAGGCATTTCGGGAATCGGTCTGATTCTATCCATGTTCCTTCCATTTGAAGAAATGAAGGATCCCAAAGAATCGATCCTTTTTTTAGTTGTTGAATCTCTCTTTATTTCGCTTTCTTATTAGTCTTGAAGGTATCAAGTTTTCCAAGGGTGGAATGTTGAGTGCTCGGTAGATTCTATGTCCATTCTTTGTTCCCGAATTGCAAGATTTATGTTTTCTCAGAATCGGGGATGGGAATGGCTCAGCCCACATGCGTCATTTGATTAAAGCACTCCGGTCGCCTCCGATGATATCATTAGAATATAGTTCGTTAACCCACCAGAGTACGAATGCCGTGAAAGCCGCTTCATGAAACCAAAAACGGGATGAAGTGTTACGCGTTGAGAGTCAAAAAACGAGGTGGGCTTAGCCCCTGCAATAAAACTGTGTGTCTCGATGAAGCCACATAGGTGACACCTTATATGAGATTCTTCACCTTAGAATTTTCCGTGTGTATGAAAAACGCAGAAGACTGGTGGTTTGGGAGGTTGGGCGGCCGGAATCCGCCATTGGAGCATTATGGGCGAGTGGTTTGGGAGGGATACAGTGGTGGACGCCGGCAAAACGGGGTCGCTTGAAAAATGGAGGGGGTGGGGGGGAGGGGGAGGGGGTTGCTATATTAAAAATGCAGAAGAGGGAATAGTGAGGTTGGGTGAGTTTGAGGGGATGGATTATATTGTTTAATTTTGTTAACGAATGACTCAATTGTGTTTTTTAACAATTGTGGTATAACAGTAATTTTCGTATTATATATATATATATATATATATATATATATATATATATATATATATATATATATATATATATATATATATATATATATATATATATATATCGGCCCAAGGCTAAGGCCAATTAGGCGGCGGCCGAATGCCCAACCATCAGCGGGAAACGAAAATTACATATTTCGAAAAAAAAAATCGTATAAATCTAATCCCAACCGACCTAATATAATATGTTAAATTCCTTTTTACTTGAATTGATAAAAAAAAATCTTTTTTTGCTTGAATCGATAAAGACTCAAATTATAGACTCACTAATACAATGTGTTAAAAAAATAACTTGAATTGAGAAATGACCAAATATATGCCTAAATTTATAATAACTCAGGTCGAACCTCGTTTTATTATTACAACCCAAACGCAAACGATAATAATATATGAAAACTATCTAACATCAATGAATTTAAATTTTGTATCTACATATTTTAAAAGCGCGCGATGTAGAAATAATTTTTTGTAAGTATGTTTTCGAAAAGAAAATCGAACTAAAAGGATACTTCGACGACTTCGTCGAAGGCATAAAAACATCCAGGCCGACTATATATATATAAGAAGAACAACTTTTTGCTACACAATTATTTGCCACAAAAAAAGAATGTTGCTATATACTTACTTTTAGCCACATGAGTGTAGCAAAAGAGTCTAACCACGTATATATTAGCCACACTTTTTGTGTGTGTGGCAAAAACTAAATGAAGCAGAGAGTATATATATATATATATATATATATATATATATATATATATATATATATAACTTTTTACACATTCATGCATGCTTACATAGGGTCATTAATGAGCCCCCACACTACCACCCCACTCGTGCCCTCATTCAATTCTCCCACGCTATATTGTCTGTATCGTTTGTTAGAGATTTCATGTACAACTATTTAATGAAAGAATTTTACATTTCATGTATTTATTTATATGTCTGTAGTCATTTTATATTTTAAAAAAAATAAAATATCAAAATGATAAAAATGATGACTGATATGCCGGTGCCCGCATGTCTACTGTTTAATAAAATAGTTTATTGTCTATTCTCCATCCGGCTTACTTATTATAATTTGACACCATCCACATGCCTTGTAAAAGTTATGATGCATCATCACACATATATATTGTGTGTAAATTGATGTGTTTGATACATCTCCTCGTTTCATTTGGTATAACTCTAACGATAACTAAAGCACTATAATTTTTCTCCCTGCCTAAGTAGTTGGCTTACCACTACCATTCACCCCACCACCGTACACCGCATCGAAACTCGTCATTGTTGATCCATCATCACCCGCTATATATCCTTCATCCATCACGTCTGTCATCATCCAGGGTCGATCACTCATTGTAAATACCTCTCATAGAATTACGTCAATCTTGTGAATTTGTTCCATCATATGTCAAACACAGAAACAAAATCTTGGCTAATTCGATCAACCAAACTTAGTGCTACTTCCGCCAATAAGTTTGACCAGAGACGGATGCACAGTTTGGAAGGGGTCAAGATCCTTACTGGAGATTATATGAATTGAAACGATCGATATAGTGTTGCTTTAAGAAAAATATGAAAAGATATAATGAAAATGATGATCCCGATAATAAATCAACATTTTTTATTAGACATTTTTTGAGATCTACCACTGAATCTAAATGTATCATTTGATTAATAATGAATAAAGTGACTGTTCTGATTTATTATCCACCTCTTCTTGACTATTATATTATATATTAATCCATAAAACGCAAAAAGTTTTCCAAATTATTGTGCATTTTCCTTTGGTTGAAGTAATTTTATCTTATTCATATTAATTTATAAGAAAAACTTCCAAATTGCCCCCTAATATATACACGGTTGGTGACTCGTTCAATTCATGCATGCATACAAAACAAATCCTTATTTCATTAATGAATCCCCTGCATTTGTTGTTTACAGATTTCACGTACAATTATTTAATTGAAAATGGATATATTTTTCAACTATGTAATATACTAATATTTATCTCATTATCTCATTATTACAATATAAAGACATGTTATGCCGGTGCTTGACTATGTACTTTTCGTTACAGCTATATATATAATTTATTATTATATATATACATATATATTGAGTGGATGGATATTGTATATTCTCCGATTGGCCTTCTATTATAACTTTACCCACCTACCCCAACCTTCTTGCATTGCGCATATATATATATATATATATATATATATATATATATATATATATATATATATAAAATTTTTATCCTGATCAAATTTGGGTCAGGATGTTTGATATTTTATAGGCTTAACATTGGTCAGAAAGCGCGAGTAACTATTCAGGTTTATCGTCATCATTTGTCCTAAAATGGTTAATTCGAGTTACCATGTAGTATAATATATCTCAATCTTATATCTAAATAATTTTTCTCTCAAATTTTCAACATACGTTTTATGAATCTTCTATTGACTCGTTATCAATCCGGTACTAATTTTAAGTGATCACTTAAATACAAGTGTTTTTAGACCTTCTCAACAAAACAACATCGTGAAAAAAAAAAAATTACAGCTATATCATTTTCATGTTTTGAATATGTTTAGATTACTTGTACTTGAGAACCACTTAAGCCTAGTAGCATAGTATTTGAAAGGATCATGACTCGAACATATAAATACATTCATATATATAAATATATATATGTCTGTGAGTGAGAGAGGACGTTTCTACGTACCTAACGAAATACTGCTATACTATAAATATATTCGAAAGCTCAATTCTGTTCATATTTGTTTGGAAAGTCATCGATCATGGGTTTCCCAGTAGATTACACAGATGTTTTCGTTCCACAAATCTTCATTCATATTATGTTTCTTCTTGGTTACGTGAGATCCACGGTCCACTCTCTCTTCCATTTTCTTGGCCTCTCAAATCTCCATGAACAACCAGCTGAGTCGACTCAGCTGTATTATTTTCATGAACCACCGACCCAATTACCTGCTGCCACGCAGCTATTCAACGTCTTGATCAAGGAATATTTGCCGGCGGTGATTTTTTCAGAAGATGATGGTCGGAGTGAGGCGGCGCGCGAGATGTGTGTAGTGTGTTTGTATGGGATTGAAGATGGGGAAGAGATAAGGTGGTTGAAGAATTGTAAGCATGTGTTCCACCGGAGGTGTATTGACCGTTGGATGGATTATAATCAGAGGAGTTGTCCACTTTGTAGGACTGGGATGGTGCCACATCAGCAGGAAGATGAGTTTAATCAACGGTTATGGGGTGAGAATGAGGATAGTGGTGGTGGTGATTTTGACGGTGATAATGATTATTATCAAGAAGAAAGTTATACTTATCTTCTTTAAAACCCGGTTGTGTGGGGTCAAGATGGGATGGAATCATCCATTTATCTTCTCGGTTTAGTTTTTTTTGGTCATATGTAGCAACCGGTTTATCTTGTGTGGCCATCTTGTCATAACACGAGGAGATCATCTGTCTATTTTTCCGGTTCAACCTGTCTGACCATGTTGTAGCCACGGGATCATCTGATTATTTTCGGCTCAAGTTCAACCTGTCTGGTCATATAGTCATATTGTAGCAACGTCATTACGGTTGAAACGACGTTTTTTCATAAATCATAGCATGGCAAGAAATATAAGAATACCGAGCTTCGCCCGATGCTTCGTTGCGGCGTTTTATGTCCTTGCATCTGTATTGTAAAGAATCGTGCGGGTGGCATTGCAACGGTACCACATATGATTGCAATTCTAGCGAAAACGACATCGTTTCAATATGAACAGAAAGATTAGACAAATGATCTCATTTCGTGGTAATTAGTTATATTATCAATATGGGTTTATGTGGATAGAGAGGTGTGTGTCCTTTTAGTATTCTACGGTTAGAAAATTAGTTTTTTTGCATTTAATTTTTAGTTTTTTTTTTATTAGGATTGCTTTTATATTCATTTGCAATTAATATTTTTTATTTGCAAAATTTGAGACATGGATACTGTATACGTAGAGAAAAAAATATATGTCAATGAACTTTGATTTCATAAATATAGTTATGTCACACATTCAAGAATGTTGAGTAATTGGCTTGGAACTAGGAGGTTGTTTGTTGTACATTTATTAAATGTGTATGTTTATATTATTATCCATGTAGAAAAAAACGAGAAAAACAATATCAAAATAAAAAATTGAGATATAATGAAATTAATAGCTTTAACAATTTTAGACCAACCGAAGACGATGTGTTTAATTTTTACGGATTCAAATCTCTCTGAAGGAGCATCCAGACCTCAATGCTTATTTCCTTCTTGAAGAATTTTCGAGACCATTAGACTTATTTTCTTTTTAAGGAACTTTGTTCCGGACCAAAAAAAAAAAGTGGTTGTAAATAGTGTTCCGTAGTCTAGATTATCAAAAAAATTGCAATATCCACAACAAAGTTATACAACGCACTTGTCACATTTGATTATTATTGGACCATCACCTATCAATGGTTCATATACTATATAGAGTAATGATATGTTATAACAAATGAAATTACACATCCCGCAACAAAAAGAAGTTACACCTTTTGTATTATTTATCATTATTTATGTTGCTAAAATAATCAATAAGTCTCATATCATAATCAATAACTTAAGATTGTGTTATAAACTTTGTTGTAACTATTTTGTTGTCAAATTATCACTACTATTTTCCTAAACTTATATTCAATTATTTACTATATATGTATTGTGTCATCATATATTGCTGTGGAGATATAAATAATAATAACATTGTTAAGAGTTTGTGTGGATACCAAGGATTTAGAGAAAGCCATGAGAATGACAGGCCAAACATTTGCCCCCTCCCCCATACACCCCACCCCCAATTTTTTTTTTTATTCCTTATAGCAACTGGGGTCAGAAAAAATCAAATTCTAGTAAATGTCAATATACATTAGACATTGTATGACCACATATTACAATTTTACAGTTCATACACAGCTGCCAATTACAGCCACACACAAAAAAAGAAGCTAGTAGTAATGTTGCACAATAAGTCTTGCAATTTGCATATAATGATTGTTCATAACCTTCCAACATTTGTAATAAACATTGAGTTTTGTGCAACTTTAGTGAAAAAGGCGTTATTCCGACCAGACGGAACGGTGAAGAAATTGATCATGATGAGACAACGGTTTTTAAAGTGGGAGGATCCACGATTCAATGCCCACAATGAGTCATCATGTATTCAGCGATAACCCACACACACTGCAGTTGTCGGGATTCAATCATTCTTTCCTTGATGCAATATGTCATCCGAAAACCAACTAAGCCCATGCGGGTGAGTTTTGTGTAACTATGATAGTGGGATCAAGTTATAGAGAGCAAAATAGTTTTCAAATGTGATTGGATAATTTTTAAGTGTAGAGATTACATACGTTCACTGAAATAAAAGTGTATGGTTCGGATCTTGTCAAATGTCTCAATACGCCAGAGACGTGGTTGTGTAGAGGGGACTAAGCCCACCGGAAACAAAAATTTTTATACTAAAAAATTTATATAGTACATCCTAATCTATTTAGTAATCTTGTCCACTCGATAATTCAAATATAATATAGTAACCCACCATTACTTCAATTTTTTCTTCCGTCATTGCAACAGAGTGAGATATTGTTGAATTTGTAAGAATTATCATTCAGTTAAAAGATAATTATATATGACCCTTAAGTTATTTAAATATTATGTTGGTAAATATTATTGGTTTATTATTAATTAAGGGTATTATGAGAAATCCTATGATGGTTAGGGTTTTCATCCGGAATATTCCATAATGCTTTAGGTCCTTGCCTATATATAGACTGCATGTGTACCATCGGTTGGTGATCATACGAAAATAGGCGTATGCACCGTAAGACTAATAAGCGCATATGCCGTCACGTGCATATGGAGTTCTTCTCTATTCCAGGGTTTCATAGGCGGCCGGTGGCTGGCGGCTAAACAGCTTATCAAGAGGTGAATCAACTCATCAATCGGATACTATGGCTGAAGGTACGATCCTTGTTCCGTGTTATTGTAGATCTAAACTATCAGAATTATCATCTCTACAAAAAACTTAAGATTTTGAGACAAATGATAATTGGTATCAGAACAGAAGGTTTTGAGTTCAAACTCTGCTACCAATATTGGCCATTTGTATCGCGCGATGTTGGGTGATACCGCCCAAATTTGGGCGGTCGGGAAGGCGTGGAAAGCGTAGGTTATCATTCATTTTTCCAAACTTAAGGGTGTAAAATTGGATTTTGGTAAAACATATGGTGTATATTTCGAATTTTCAAAAAAAAAAAAAAAAAAAAAAAAAAAAAAAAAAGGTTGTTTTGAAGTTGCTCCTAAGAAGTTATCAAATAGTATGTGCATCGCTTGTAGTGCTGTTAAACGAACAGAGCCGCTCGTAAACAAACTCGTGTTCGGCTCGTTAGTGTTCGTGATCGTTTGTTCGTTTAGCTTAACGGGCTGAGTTCGAACATGATTGTAGACTCGTTTGCTTAACGAGCCGAGCTTGGTTCGCGAACGTTCGATTATGTTCGTGAACGTGCTTATATAAATATATCAATTTACAGTAACCCTGACTCAAAAGAGGATAATTCATTCATTCATCTATAGATTGAATTTATATAATATTTAGATGTTTTTATAGTAATTTTTGTCATGTAATATATGTAATTTTAATGTCTAACATGTTATTTTTACATTTGAACTTTATGTTTTATATTTTAACGAGCCGAATTCGAGCCAAAAGACAAAAGATATGTTTAACATAATTTTTTTGTTCGAACCACCAATACTCGGCTCGGCTCATCTCGTTAACATCTCTTGCTTGGAGTGAGATTTTTGAAGATGCTCCCAATTCCTTTTTGGCTCCCAAAAAAGGTAAGGTTGTTTTGAAGCTGCTCCTAATTCTTTTAGGTCGTTTTAGGGGAAATCATTGTATCAGCAAATTTATAAGGAAAACACAACACCCCCACCCCCACCCCCACCCCCACCCTCACATGATAGAAAGACATCCGGACCTTATAGATTGCATCTCAGGCACGATCTCAGCCTGTGGTATTGGGTTTCTGCGTTTGATATATATACTTAAGCCAATCCCTTTTACCCGCCTGAAACTTATTTCATCCAATCAACATGCACAATTATTAGTGCTAAAAAAGCTTAGAATCTTAAAAAAAAATATAAAATTAACAACTACCTTTCCGTTTCTATTTAACTGTTGCAATTGTCAAAATCAAAATTTCTTTTTTATCTCTCGTAGTTATATTTTTAAAGTATTATTTATTGTATTTTTCTGTATCCACTCTTGTTTATTAATTGGTGAGAAATTGAAAATACCATTGCATTAATTATATTCAATGGGTGTTATTGTCATTTTGATATTAAGTCAAAAAACATTAACTACTCTCTTTAATATGTGTGTTTTTAGCAACCGCGAATCGCGATAGTTAAATAAGAACGGAGGGAATAGATTTTTTTTTTCATATTCAAATACTCGCATAAAGCTAGGTTGAGCCGATGAACAAAGTTTGAGAAATTCATACGCTTATAGTGGTTAGAAAAAATTTCTGAAATGAATATCGGCTGGTCAAAGATGACAAAGCCTCTGCTGTTCGAAACCCACAAATAATTTCATTAGTTTCTTGATCTTCCCCAAGTGTAGGATAGAATGTTGGTATAAAAGTGGCGGTATAATGTATATGAAAGTCCCTTAAAAAAGTATATATGAACGCATGATAAAATATGAAGGTCTTTATTTTGCACCATACCAAACTTATCGTTACACCACATTAAAATAAAAAAAAATGTAATCTACTTATTACCAATCATTTTTTACTAACACCAGATTATTATATCATCATATATTCACCCAATTTTTTTCAATTTACAAAACACTCCCCCTCCCTTCCTCCCACATTATCTTCATTCCCTTTAAAAAAAATCATCTTCTTCTTCATTCAAAACCACCGCCCCGGTTAGGTTTCCGGCCAAATCCTCCGCCACGGCCGCCGGCCAAAACACTCCCCCTCTCATTAAACTGTCCACCTCTTTTGCTCCTTCATTCTTTTTTGTAGTATCTTCATCCCTTAAAAATATAGTCATCTTTTTCATCATTCAAAACCACCGCCACTGCCCCTGCTCCGGTTATGTTTCCGGCCAAATGACGCCGTCTATTATTACCACTATTTTCTCCCTTTTCAAACCTATTGTCTGTAGGGGGTTGAATATCCGTTATATGGGTTGATCTTCTTAGGGGGTTTCTGTAGCAAATCTTCCTCCTCTCAGGCGAGAGGTGGCCGATAGCCGGCAGACATGATAGGAAGAAGACGATGCAGCTCGGGATCGGGAGTAGATCTACTTTACCTCTACATATCACTCACGAGCAAAACGAAACTGGTCATAAACCCCCTTCCCTCTTTCCCATTTTTCATACAAACCCCCTTCATTTTTCCGGCGACCCCCGTTTTGCCGGCATCCACCATCGTCTGGATCCCTCCCAAACCACCCTCCCTACTGCTCCAATGGCGGAATCCGGCCAGCCTTCTTCTTTAGCCAATTCCGGCCAAATTGGGGCACCCTCAACCAAGACCTCCATTAATTCCGATGACCTATTTGACATACTTTGGGACCCTTTACGTTTGATTTATGAATTTGTGAGAAAATGGAAGGAATTGTTTGGTTTTGATTCAAAGATTTGAAGAGGTGCTGCCTTTTGCGAAAGTTTCAGATATTATTTTCTGGTGTTTGGTGGGGGCTGATGAAGAAATGAAAAGCTCCGACGGTGAAGGAAAAAAACAAATAATTATCAGAAAATTGTAGAAGAAAATGACCAATTTGTAATGGAGGAAGAAAGGCAAATGAGTGGCTAATGGAGGTGGTGGCCGTGGGTTTTGGGTAGGGGAGGTTCCAGTTGGGACGAAAAATTTGTTGGAGAAAAATAATGGGGTGTGTAGGTGGGATGTGTGAAATTGAGGGACTAATTCGTAATAAAAAAAGTTGGTGTGGAAATAGTTTAAAAGTGTGGTATGAAGGTAGTTTATGTGGTATAAAATATTGTGTTATTTATTTATAAGGACGTGTTTTAGAACTTAATTAGACATTTAGGACACCTAAAAAAGATCCTCGTTTATAAGAACGTATTTTATCAAACTTTCCTAAATTACCCTTCACCCACCGTGATAGAAAAAAGTTTTTCTTGTAAGCTCCACGCCTCCACCCACCTGCTTTTGTTAAACACACGCTTTTGGCTCCAAGATTCGGTAATTAAACAGCTTGTTTGAAAATTTGAAAAAACTTGTTGATGTTTAGCTGCTGCAAAAGTTTTTGAAGAAGAAACCGCAGTTGGAGTTACTGGATTGAGTACGAAGAAGGAAGAAGTAATGGCAGGTGGTGGGTATAAAAGCATGGGGGAAGCTGACCTGACCGACGAATAATGGAGTATCTCAACCGCTTCTCCGACGCCGTTTCTTTCCAAGATGGCAAGTCTCTCAGTCGTCTCTTCTCCATATCGTCTGATTCCTCTTACCTACGCTCCCTCGCGAATTCCCTCAACTCCTTTCAGGTAATCACCACGCTTCCCCTCCCCTCAGGATTTTTTCAATTTGCTGTTTTTCTTTCATATTTTTAATGGTGGTATAAAGTTCAATTATTATGTTCTGAGATTTTATCTACTAGCTCTTTATAGGCCTTTGTTAGATGTGTGGTATGTGTGTTTGAAATTCATCCACATCCCACATATGCATATTCTCTTAAGGGTGGATAGTGTACAGCAATTTGGATGGATTTCAAAACATAGTGCATCTTGGGAGCACAGCAAAGGTCTATGCTTTGCTATGCCTCGGTTTGCTATGCTTTGCTATGTATACGGTCAATGCTTTGCAAATTGCAATACACCTCCCTTTATGTATTGCTATGATGTTGTGTCATTTATTGTGATAATGACATTTTTTAAGTGTACAAAGCTCTGACCTTTACGCTTAATACCAAAACAAACAAACAAAAACTTGCAAAATTTGACCCAAAAAAATCATGGCCCATAATCAAAATGATTACTATAATTTTCATATAGTAATTCTTAAAATTTTGAAATCGTGAATCACAATATAATTTAAAAACAAGTCTTGCACAAGTAATCAAATCAAATGTTTTTAGATTTTACCTTTGAATTATATAAAAAAAATCGTGTTTGAGAGGTGGATTAGTTGGATCACTGAACTCTTCTCCAACTTTGGACGCATTGAACAATGACTAAAACTCATCTTGAAGATAAAAAGGAAACAAGGTGCACCTATAGGTATTATGATAGTAAGGGTAGGGGTTTAGTCAAGATATCATAAAACAAATTTAGCCCCTCACAACTTGCCATATTATTTATATAAAACACTCACGTCCCTAGGATATGGCCTAGTGGTAAAGAGTTTGAATGTCGTAATAACAGCTGGGGTGTGGAGGTTCGGATCCGGTAAATGGAGAACTTCTTTCACTCTCTTGAAATAATAGCAGCCCATGACTCTGAGTCATTAGGTTACCTGATTATATTATCCACTCATTCCGTGGGACAGGGGCTGGATACCATTTCGGTTAGGGTTTCACATGACTCACATGGGTAGTGTCTATTCAGGACTACCCTACTGATTGTCAGCAAATTAGCTTATGTCAAAAGCTCTAGCAATATGAACCGGTCCATGAGGCAAAAAGTTAGATTCGTTGGGTTTTTTTTTTTTTAATAGTTTTAGGTTTGTAAAAGAAAAAATATATATGATAGTGAGTTGGATGTATATCTTGTAAAACCAAAGTGCTCACCCCTTCTAAGGAAATGATCAATGTATTATTTTATCACTTCTTCGATTACAACAGAACAACCACCAACCTCATTCCCCGCCCCTCTGTAGCCACTTTGGCTTTATATTATATTCGTGTACAAAGTACTATTTCATACTGTTCTTTTCACTTTTAGTAATGCAATCGCTTGAACCATCTCTATCTTTGATCAATCATTTGGATCATTTGGAGATGTTGATGATTCCTGTTGCAACGATTCCATCTCAGCGCGAACTCTGGCTGTTGTATTGGGTTTCTGCGTTTGAGAAATTCCGACACTTTATAGTGGTTAGAAAGAATCTCTGAAGTGAATCTCGGGTTGGTCTAAGATGACGAAGCCTGTGCTATTCAGAACCCACGAAATAATTTCATTAGTTTTCGGATCATCAACAATGTCGTAGAGTTGCAGCACAAAAGGTATCGGACCCCAGCTTTCTTGTTCTTCATGAAGTTGCCCAGCTACCTTTTGAGTTCCACCACCTATTTCTGATCTGATTTTCAGTTTCCATCCAGATATTCTCAACGCATGATAGAACGTTGCTATAAAAGTGGCGGTACACTATATATGAAAATGATGGTTCATTACATCAAATTTAGTACAGTTATACACGTTATACACATTTAAGAAAAAGGATAGTTTTGTAATGAAAAAGGAAATGCAAGAAAAAGGAAATATATCCTTCTACTATACGATGACTGAAGAAATGCAATAAAGTTGTGTAATGTTCTCCATGTTTTTTTTTTCTCCAAAGAGAGGCGTTATAATGTCACCACATTGTATATGTTTTCGAGACGATTAATATTTAAGCAGTTTTATGCACATCTGCATACGCTATAGTGGAGCTATAGTGCATATTGTCAAACTGCTCCAAGGGGTGCTTGTGAATTTTCATCTTGCTGCATAAAGAATTTCTCAGGTAGCTCCCCTTCATTCCTTCATAAAGCCAATAAAATCTTAATGAATTCCCCTTTATGCAAGAGAATATATATATATATATATATATATATATATATATATATATATATATATATATATATATATATATATATATATATATCTTATTATATATTTTCAATCGAATAACCGTCAATTTGACCCGTTTTTCTAATTGACCCGGCCCAAACCCGGTTCACACCCATGCTTATTTAAAATAAAAAAAATCCGCCAAAAAAGCAAAAAAAAAAACTACCACGGCTCCTCCAAAATCTCATCTTCCCGTAAATTACTCCCACAAAAAATTACACGCTAGGGAAATAAGCCCACTATTCCCACGTTCTCAGTCCGACAAAACTTGATTCGCCCCTCATTCTCCATGATCTGATATTTGCTTTCATCCTTTCGATTTAATTCTTCTTCTTTTTTGGGTTTCAGGTTTTGTTGTGATGGCTGTGGTGTGTGATAGTTTGGCCGACGATGAGGCTGAGGTGGCTTTGTCTTTCGGTTTCTGGTATGAAGATTAAACGGCAGACTCAGAGGTATCTAGCAACGCTGAATCAATAATTCACCCAGTTGCACATCAACATTTCACCCGGTAGCACATCGCGTACTGTATTTGCAGATCAGGGTTTGTGTAAAATTTGATCAGGGTTTTTGTAAAATTTTGGCTATTCTATACGCCGTGTAGTCATGTTTATTACTTTTGGGTTAGTGTTTACAATAATTGTCCGTTTCCGTCATGTTAAGAGTCGGTTTCCCTTTTTCTTTTTCATTGTTTTCCTTACTTTTAAATTTGAGTAGTTTCTTTTGCTCTATCATTTAATTTATTGCTTGGTTGGCATTTATAGTTGGCTATGCACTTATATTTTCGGATATATTATGTTTTGGAAAACTTTGTTGTCATTGCAGGGGGAGCTGGAAATTGAAGGTCCTGTTTGTATGCAACGGACATTGAATTTACTTTGTAATTGATTTTTGCAATTGATTTTTGTTGAAATTTTAGTTTGTGTTTTTGACTTTCTCATTTGAAATTTTACCCTTTATCTGATTTTAGTTGGGTTTGTCTCTACTTAAACCCTATCCATGTTTCTGTGTATTAATAAATGAAGGATTTGCGTTCTGAAATATAAGCACACATGTTCTTGGAGAGACCAAAATTATGCATTTATCTTTTAAGCATAATGCAAATGTGCTTAGACTTTTTTTTTGTATAAAGATTTTACCAACTAATTTTCTTCTGAGTATTCATTGTTCACATGCCTAGAAGGTTGTTAATGTTCTTTTTTATAGATGTGGTTGTTAGTGTATGTTACGTCTGTAAGTTATGTACTGATGTGGTGTGTAATTAGGTATTTTTAACTTCTTGAACAATCTTTCAAATTTGTTTAGGAGAAGTCATCGATGTCATTTTCTTCTTAAAATCACAATGAGTTCCTAAAACAATGAAACACTTAGAATCACTGTTAAAGATGTATGAATCATACTATGGGATGCAGCAATCGTTGTTGTGGACCACATCAATTCTGTTTCAATCCACTGAAAGTACATGTACAATAGCCCTCTCTGTTTCATAGCAGCGATAACATTTGTGTTTCTTATGGTGCTTCTCTGTAATTGCAATATTGTTGCTTCTCCAACTGTTATTATTTTCATTTTTTATGATTACCGACGCGGTGTTACATTTCAAACAATAGCAGGGGACTGGATGTGTTTCAAATCCCGGCTTCATGTTGATCAATATTGCATGGGAGATGTCGTAGATGTTGTTATGCTGTTATGGATTCCGAAGGTAATTTGTAACTACATGAAATCCTTCGCATTGGAGAAGGCCTTCATGATATTAAAAAATACCACTGTTTACTAAATCCGCTACTTAGCAATGTCTTAATGATTTTGTCTTTCAGTTTCTTTATCAGTATTTCTTGGCAATATTCAATCAAGATTTGGGTTAATGTGGATTTTCTTCTACTATCCACATGTTCTTCCAGTTGCTGAAAACATTTGTTATTTCCATGGTAGCTTCCACTTTCTCTCTCTTTTAGCATTTTGTTTCTGTTTTGTTGGGGGTTAGATTCTTCATTTAGTTGTTTTTGTAACATGTTCTAACCTTCATACATAACTTTAAAACATATCCCTGGCACTTTGACTCGGTAATATTATGTTGTTAGGGATAAGTCGGGGAGTTGGTGGAATTCCTTTTTATTTTACCATTTTAGACAACTTGGTGTTTCTTTCATATTTTATTAGTTTTTATGTTTTTATTTATTTATTTATTTATTTATTGTTCTTTGACATTGCTCTATGCAGATAGCAATGAAGCATGTTAATTCAATAGACTTTAGTGATCATCATGTGTTCCCGTATAGTTGAAGTAACTCTGTTCCCTTGAATATTTTTTAATTTGGCTAATACTCTCATTACAATTAGTGTCCTTTATTCTATGTGAATTGTTTAGTTTTAGGTTTGTTGCATCTTCACCGCCTCAGCAAGCTTACGATTAGTAATTTCAAGGAACATTAGTCTAATTTTTGCTAATTTTGGATTTGTGACATGGGAAGTTACTATTTATCTTATTTGCATGCTTATATCATGCAAATCTCTTATTTGCTACTATTTTTGGTAGTTAAACGTTGGTTAAGATTACAGGTAATGATGGTTGAAAGATAAGATTGTATGAAGTACAAGGGGTCAGAGGTTGCTAGAGACGTTTCTTGGATTATCTTTGATAACGTTCTTTACATGCGTCATAGAAAAAAATGGTTGAAAGATAACATGGTATGAAGTACAAGGGGTTACAGTTGCTATGTTTGTTTTTTGGATTATCTTTGATAACATTCATTACATACATCCATAGAGAAGCATATTTAGTTTGTGAAGAAAGATTCGTTATACACCCAATTTTTAGTTGTGTATTGTTTTCTCTTTCTTACAAACATTTGCTATGTACAAACTTCCTGTGCATGGTAAGCGTAAACATTGTTACGCATTTGGAACAAATGAACCTAAATGTGATTGCATTTTCTTCACATTTTTTATGAGCTATACAAGGAGTTCATGTTGAACTATTCTCATATTCTTTTGTTTCACTATTCCCTCTTCATGTTCTTTGTATCAAATGTAACCCTGTTGATATCTTATCAACTCTTTTGTGTTTTTCTTTATGTTCTTTGTATACTAAACATAGTTTTGGAATGTTTCGATTATAATGATTTACCCAACGGCCTTTTCTTGATATACCCTTTAACATGAAATTGTATTACCCATTTTCATATTTTACATTATCCCGCGTATCGCGGTTTTACTAATATATATATATATATATATATATATATATATATATATATATATATATATATATATATATATATATATATATTTTTGATACATAACATGATACTCCTAAGTATAGTATTATGCCCACAGAATAAAATCGAAGAAACACGCAAAGGTTCTAGTGTTTTTTTTTTACCTTTTTTATGGTTAAAACGCCTAATACCAAAACAAACAAACAAAACTTGCAAAATTTGACAAAAACTGTTTAAGATAATTTGACAAAAACCGTTGAAGAGATAAATTTCAAGCCTCTATTATTAGAGGCACATAATCGAAATGATTACTATACTTGTTATATAACAATTCTTAAAATTTTGAAATCAGGAATCACAACATAATATAAAAACAATACTTGCATAATTTATCGAATCAAATGTTTTTAGATTTTACCTTTAAATTATACGAAGAAAATCATGTTTGAAAGGTATATTAGTTGGATCTTGCAATTATATGGATACACCAAAGTTGGAGGCATTGAACAAAGACTAAAGTGTTAGATATTTTATTCACAAAGTCTGTTTTATTTTGTTTTGAATGTGTTGTTGCACACTGAGTGCGACATGTGTCGCCGAAAAGAAACGGGGTTCGACCTATGCGAATGCATACCTTTTTGTAGAAGGATTTTTTCTATAGGGACACACCATTTCGTTGGTGCTTATCCATTGGGACACACCATTTCGTTGGTGCTTGTTCATGAGACATATCCTTTGAAGACGAAGTGGTTTATCCTTTCGTGAAATGGTACTGTAACACAAATTTCGTGTTAATCCTTGAAAATAAACAAAGAAAACACAAAATTGTAACAAATGAAATTTGATTAATTTATAAAATAAAAAACGGGTTACAATCTCTTGAATCCTTTGATTCTCCTTATTGGCAATTAATTGTCTTCCGGATATCACGGAAGGACTTTGAATTTATGATCTCCCGGATATAGCGGAAGAGCTTTGGATTTACGATCTCCCGGATGTGGCGGAAGAGCTTTGAAGTTTGTGATCTTCCGGATATGGCGGAAGAGTTTGGGGATTTGTGGTCTTCCGGATGTAGCGGAAGGGCTTTGAATTTATGATCTCCCGGATATAGCGGAAGAAATTTGGAATTGAAGACTCTGGATATTGCGGAAGGCTCCAAAGTTGATGAAGACTTGAAGGGATTTCGTGTTACCTTCGATCTCCTTGTGGAAGAAACTTCGATTCTGTGAGGATCTTCGAGCGTTGGAGATGTTTTTCGGTCTCCTTTGCTTCTTGAAGAACTTTGAAGATCTTCGAGTGTTACTTAGCCTTCTTGAAGACCTTGAAGGATTGTTTGAAGATCTTCGAGAGTTGTTGATGAATGCTTGAACCTTCTGGCTCTGAGATTTCTATCAACTCTTCAATGTATCTTCTACATGTTTGCAAATGTTTGCAAATGACCAAGGTCTCTCCTATTTATAGTGCTAGGTGATGCCTTTGCATTAATTCGCATTAAATGCGTTCACACCTTTGATTGATTTCCATAACATTATAAATCAATAAATTCTCCTAATAAATTGATTTTTAAGAGATTTTAAGATTTATTGAATTTTATATTATTTCCCAATATTTAATGGAGGGAATAATATAAAATATTTAGACTTAATGGCATGTGTAGTATAAGACAAATATAATGTGTCACATATATATTTCTACATAGCCATTTAATTATAAATAAGTAAATCTCTACATTTCTAAGAGATTTATTAATTTATTTATTTATTTATATCATTTACTATCATTTTGTATAGGAAATAATATAAATTTAATTCAATTTCGAGACAAATGCATTACGTGACATTTATATTATGTCACATAAAATTTTTATATCTACAGACTACAGGTACCATATCGGTTACTTGTCTATATATAGAGAACTCCGGCATTCAGTATGGAAACATTTTTTTTTCAGAAGCATCATCAGTATAAACATCTAAGATCTCCAAAGTTGTCTTTCCATTGTATCCTGAGAAAGATCGTAAAAACATTTCTTTAAAGAAGCGTTTAACGTGCCTTAAAGATCATTCTTTTATCGTATTACCGCATTTTTTCTAACATAAAGCTCATCTTGAAGATAACAAAATGAAAAAAAGGTTAGCAAATATAAAAGCTTTGGAAGGTGAGAAATGCATATTTATAGGTATTATGCATATTTTTTTGGTTCTAAAATAGATAACTATGAGAAGTAAGAGAATAAGAAAAGCACTACTTTGTACTCGTACTAATTGTAAAGAAAGCAAACATAGTATAGATAACACAAATACTCCGTACTAGAAACTTGCTTTGTATATTTCTTCTTGTTTCCCGAAAACTCTAGTTGCATGCATATATATATACACACAACAATAATGAGTTGGCAAAGTACACCATAGGATTCCATGTGATAGTGAGAAATAATAGATTCATGTCGATGTAGCGTCCCTTATTTCATGTCAGGTCGGGTCAGACCTGATATTTATTTTCAAGTCCCCCGTGCAAATTTTGTGTCAGAGCCCGTGCAAATTTCAACGGGCCCGTTGAAAAAATACCACGAGGCCGTGGAATCCATGCTACAAATGTTTTTTTCCACTTTGCTTCAAAAAAATCACACGCACCGTGCAATTTTTCAACGGGCCCGTTGAAATTTGCACGGGCTCTTTTTAAAATGGCACGGGGGACTTGAAAATAAATGTCAGGTCTGACCCGACCTGACATGAAATAAGGGGCGCTACATCGACCTGAATCTATAATTTCTCTGTGATAGTTAGTGCATATCAAATGTCAACCACGTGACTACCATTCGTTAGATAATTATCCCGAATAATTATCCAACACGGTACCGTTTAATCAAGCCACGGCATAACACACGTGGTTTTATGGTGTAATAACATCCGTTGATCGTAACCAAGATTCAGGGTGTATATTAGCTAATGAACATCCACATATTACGTATTGTATTTATAACACAAGTTATATCACGTAATATTTATAACATTTTTGAGTTTTAAGTTAGTAGAAGAAAAATATGATATTGGAAGGAAAAAAAAAAGGTTCTATTGGCACACCACTTTTTACTACTGATGCCACATTACTCCCGACACCATAAAAAATTACTTCGACACCACGATGATTTTAATAAAGGGAACGTCGGTGTTACTGATGTTCATTGTTGAACACCACTGACGTTGGTGTTCAACAAACACCAGTGGCACCGACGTTCCCTTTATAAAAGTGTCACAACTCAGAAACGTCGTTCCACCGACTTTCCACTGGTGTTCGTTGTTGAACACCAACGTCAGTGACAGTGTTCAACAACGAACACCAGCGACACCGGCCTTTTTTTCATTCGAAAAAATAATCAAATAATGAGTTTCAATAGTAAAAAGTAGTGTGCCAATAGAACCCACCAAAAAAAATTTATGTGTAGCGTGTCTTAAAAATTTCTTAAAATGTTCATGCATCGTGGAGAAAATATTTGGCCGAATTTATCGTAAGGGTCTAAGCGTTTGTATAAAGTTGTCAAGATTAATACCCACTTGGCGACGCTATGTCTAGGCCACTGTGATTTTTTTATTTTATTTATTTTATTTTTTTTTTCGGAAACGAAAGGAGGGGGCGGGGATCGAACCCTGGACCTCTCACTAGAGGCCAGGGTAGACCCTGGTACATCACCGCCAGGGTAGACCCTGGTACATCACTAGAGGCCACTGTGAATTTGATGGTACCTTGAAACATCCCAATTTAAGAAAAACTTCTCTAATACGTTTTAGACTCCCATCTGATTTTTGTTAAAGTGATGACGTATCATGCTCTTATAGTGGAGCAATTAAAGATCCACATTGACGTGAGTTTCAATCTTTAATTGCTCCATTCTAAGAGCACAAGACCTCTATCACTTTAACAGAATCAAATAGAAGTCTTTAACGTATTAAGAAAGTGTTTCTTAAATCTGAGAGTTTTTAGGTACCATCAGATTCACGGTGGCCCAAACATAGTGTAACGACCCGACCCGGATTTTTCCAATAACCCAGATCCGAATCGCTCGGCCATGACCCAACTAGAAAAAATTCGAATCACGAAGCCTCCTACTGTTGAAAATCAGAAACTAAAAATCCATACATAACTTTATTCCATACAAAAAATAAAAATTCTGCAAAGTCTCGAAAATATAAAAGTAAACTGTTAGGGTTCAACCCTAATTATTACATCATTAATAATAAAAGTCTCAAAATGATTTTGTTTATCTTCCACAAAAGATAAACCTCCACATCCACTAGAACATCCATATCCACTTGACTAAGATAGTAGGCAAGGCAATCGCCCTCATCCTCCCTTGAACTTTGATTTTCATCTGAAAAAAACAATTCAACTATAGGAGTGAGCACGAATACTCCGTAAGCAGTATAAATGTATCAAAAGGGAACTAAGGTAACCACTGTGTAGGCATTCCAAAGTTCCATTCCGGGTTAGTTTAAAAATAACATCTTAATGAATATATAAACGAAAAACATACTCTGAAATTAACTGCTGAAATACTGCATGAAAAATAACTGTATTGAAATATTATAATGTTGGACTAAAATAATGTAACCAGATACTTTATTGAAATTTTGTAAATAATGTTACGGTTCTAATCTGTTTGTGTTCCTAGAAGGAACTCTGAAACTGTCTGAGGTTGCAGACCGGATTTCCTGACCGGCTCCGGCATATAAAACTGTACTCCATATTATAGCCCAGGAGTAGGGCCTGATGCCGGGGATTCTCGAGAACTCACTGCACTGAAACTGAAATCTGAATTCTCCGTCTGACCCGGGAGTGGGGTTTTTGTCTAGGAAACCGTAACATTATTAATTTATCCTTAAAACTTATTGTATGTATTTATCTGTCTATAATGACTTTTATTCCGAAAATTATATTAATGCAAAGACATTATGCTTTCTCTTAAAACCCTAAAACTTTAAGAAAACATATGAAATATATATACATATATACAGCTGTAGGATTACTAAACATCATACATATATATATATATATAACGATAATTCCCTTGTATACTTGACCAAAAGTTTACTTTCTAAAAACTACAGTTCCGTTGAAAAGCTTTTTAAATAATAAAACTCTGTAAACTATCCATATTAAAGATAGGCATGCTATGAAATGCATACAAGTATAAAATTAAGAATAAAAGTAGGTGCAGTCTAGATTAGCTTTGTATCACATGTATTAATCTAAACACCTTGAAAACCGAAACCGAAAAGTTCCTTTAATGCACATAATAACTTATTTAAATTCTCATATTATTGCAAATTATGGTATTCATATGCAAGACTATATATATATATATATATATTGGTTTGATTCCGGTTTGAACTTGGGTAGAATCATAAAATTGATTCGGGGTATTTTACACATATATATATAGGGTCAAAAACTTATAAGCTGCAGGATATTAACCTTGAAAACTTTATACAAACACTCAACCGGCAACTCATCAGATAATTCCGGTGAAGACATAAGTGGACCAACTTTTTCACTGATAAGGCATGGGTTAACCATATATCCAAATTAGCCACTTATCATGTCTGCATCACAAAACACACAGTATAGTTGGAAGCCGTGATATGCACCGCCACGTACTCTTGTCTCTGTAGTTCTGGATAACCTCTTCATGCTTTGTAGAGCCTCACAATCATCTTTCACCTTGCCATCAGAATCCTCTCCTCGTTTCATTAGAATCATCTAACAACAAATCACATTTCCATACTTGTGGCATACTGGCATATCTCATGCCACTGTCTCAACGCCTATGAGCAAATAATACGTGCATCGCTGCCTTTGAATAACAATATAATAAATTAATGAAGGTGTTATAGCAGAAAATCATTGTAGCAGCAAAGTTAAAACCATCAAAGAAAACACAATACATGAGGTTTTAATGTGTGATTTCTAAACAAAACTGCATTAATTAATTATAGACGGTTCTATTCACCTTTTAGTAATTCAATCTCTTGAACCATCTCCATCTTCGAATCATCCTCTGTAGTCCCTTTGGACTTAGTTTCATGAACAATGTATTATTTCATATTGTTCTTTTCACCTTTTAGTAATTCAATCTCTTGAACCATCTCCATTTTCGAATCATTTGATGATGTTGATGATTCTTGTTGCAAAGATTAATTGCATCTCAGGCGCGATCTCAGACTGTGGTATTGGTTTCTGCGTTTGATATATACTTATGTCAATCCCTTTTACCGGCTGAAACCATGGATTCTGTATTCAATTTTGCCGCTTATATACCGGGCTTCACCGATCTTTCTGAAACCCTATTTCATAGATGCAATGCTGATGAACAAGGTATGAGAAATTCATACACTTATAGTGGTTAAAAAGAATCTCAGAAGTGAATCTCGGCTGGTCTAAGATGACGAAGCTTGTGCTATTCGGAACCCACAAAATAATTTCATTAGGATCATCAACAATGTCATGGAGTTGCAGCACAAAAGGTATCGGACCCGGCGGCTTTCTTGCTCTTCCTGAAGTCTGCCCACCTACGTTTTGAGTTCCACTACCGATTTCTGGTTTTCTAGTTTCCATCTAGATATTTTCAACAATTACTCAAGTCTTATGTTGGTATAAAAATGGTTGGTTTTCCAGTTTCCACCGAGTTGGTATAAAAGTGGCTGGTTTGGTATAAAAGTGGCTGGTTTTCCAGTTTCCATTGATTTCTGGTTTTTCGGTTTCCATCTAGATATTTTGAACAATTACTCAAGTCTTGACCCAAGAACGCATGATAGAATGTTGGTATAAATGTGGCGGTATAGCATATATGAAGGTCCCTTCAAAAAAGTAAGCATATTTGAACAGAGGAATTCACATGCATTATGTCCACACATATTTGTTATATTTCACCATAAACACCCTTACTATGTGAAAAAGAGTAAATACGTGCGGACATAATGTATATTACTCGATGTAACTATGTTATAGCCGTTGTAGGATTGAAAATTTCACCCGGGCACCCACTCACAGGAGAGACAATAATTAGAAACATGAAAAAAAAAGATCGAATATCACAGAGATATGCAACTGAAAGTCAGCAAATTTGCATTTAGCTAGAATTAAGAATCAGACACCAAACCAGGTGGTACTTAGGTTGTTCACAATAACAACTTCCAAGCCATAACATATACCCTTGAAAACAACTAAACCATTTTAAAGTTAGAGATCAATAAAATAGAGAACACATTGATCCCCATAGGAAAATTATTCTCTTATGCGTAGACATACGATTTCTGCAAGAAAGATAAAATGCAGAACGACTTATCTGAGTTTTTCCTTCGCGGAGCTTTTCTTGGCTGCTTCCTGGACCTTCTCTAAATATCCTTCAATAGGAGGTGTTAGTGTTGCCATGAACCGATTCATCGGGAATGGAGTCAGGTCAGGAACCAAAGCAGCGGCTTTTAGATGTTCTGGCAGTGCCTCGATCGCCTCTTTTTTCATGTTAAGTAGGTTAGACTCTGCTGCCTGTCTAGCCCTATGCTTCCTCATCATGACTCTGCTATATTCCTTAGCAAGCCGACGACCGTCTTCAACCGTCAAATCATATTTCGGGATTTTATCTGCATCCACTAAGCCTAAACTGATCAAATCCATGCCAGGTGGACCCATGAGAAACGGTGAATCAAACTCGTTTTTCATCTTCTTCCACTTCTTCTCTTGCTCTTCTGCTGCCTTGCTTTTCAACCCCATTTTCTCTCTCTCGTTTTCCCTAGCTTGCTCCTTGGGTTTTAGGTGTCTAAGCGGCGATGTAGAAGTCAAACATTCCTCAACCAGTTCCTCAAACTCGGTTTTCCTATGGGGTCCTTCTGCTTGCTTAGTCGTTATCCCGGTACCTTTCTTTGTTGAGAGCTTGTTCTTCTTCAAAGGTAGAGCATCTTTACCAGCCTTTCCTTTTGCAGTTCTACTAACATAGCATCTTTGAAGCAATTGGTAACCAACCGATGAAGTTAAACGTGTTAACTTCCAGTTATCAGATACCCGCATCATCTTCATTGAAACAATTCATCAAACAGGTCGTATACATTAAAAAAAACTTGCTTTACACACAGAACACATAACAGAGAACATAACCTTTTTTGCGATCACAAAATCATAAACACAAGTAGGAAATACTTTTAGATTCAAACAAAAAACTACGGCAGCTAAGATACAACCAAACCAAACAAGAAATACCCAATTTCATGCTATAGCTGTATGTATGCAGAAAGAATAATGCATTTCTCATTTTCAATATTTCTAACAAATGTTTCAAAAATCTAAGTTACGAGGGACAACTAATAAAAATCTAAGCTTGAACTCGTTCGATTGCATGAGTAGTACTGTTAACGAGCCGAGCCGAGCCGAGTAGCTGATGTTCAAGCTCGAGCTCGTTAACATAAACGAGCTTAAAAGCCTGTTCGAGCTCGGCTCGATAAGCAGGAAAAATGTTCGAGCTCGGCTCGGACTCGAGCTCGGCTCGTTCAATAGCAATTTTTTTCAGAGGAATGATTTGTTTATAATCATCAAGATAGCAACCTTACAAAATCAAAAAAAAAAACAAATACAAACAAAAATCTACAGCATCAGCAACAAAATCAAAAAACGTCTAAATTGCATCTAAAATCAAGTGAAATTGAAACCATCTTGAGGGCAACTTTAATAGCAGCAACTCTATATCAGCAATAGGCCAAATTGAATCAAAACTTTGGTAACAGGTTGTTATTCTCCTAGCAAGTTTACAACCGTTATTCAACCCAAAATAATCCGATAGACGGCCGGAAAAGAGACAATGAAAAGGACTTACCATGAAAAGGACAGCCGGAACGGAGACAATGGACGGCGACTAAACCGATTGATTTCGTCCTGCTTCAATTGAAAATAACGGCTTAGGAGTGAAGGTGAAGGCCGAAAGAAGAGAAAGCAGCCAAGCAGGTGAAGGGACGGAGGTCCGGCGGACTGAGGGCAGTAAGAGAGCCGCTGTGAGGGAGATCGGCAGTGTGAGTGTGTGACCTGTCTGTGAGAGAATTGAGAGCGGCGGGGGACTGAGGCTGAGGGTTACGGTATTTAGGTTTAGAAGTTTAGGGATGAATGGAATTCTGGAAAACTGATTTTTTTTATTTTTATTTTTAAAACTGATATATGTAATATGTTGTTTATATACTAGAAGTAACATTGCAGACTTCTTTATGTGCTGTTAAGCAAACAACTGAAACAACTATATATATATGGAACAAACAAATAAAAACACGATAAGGAAAAGCTTATTAACCGATTACAAAGAAAAGTAGGTGAAAAAGGGATCGAAGCAAGCCAAAATTATTAGGGCCAGTTTCAATCTCTGAAACCGCTACCCGAAGTGAAGAACTTTGTTACAACTACCGACAAGACTCTTGATTGTACAAGTTATTCACCCATTAATCAGATACATCTGAGAAACAATTTGATGTTAATGATGACAAACAAACTTCCTCGCATACGCCACTAGTGTTATGACGGTAATGGAAATACAATCACAGAGGAAACATCAAGCGATTTTCACAGATGTCACAGAAACCCCAAACTCGATTCGCAGTCGAAACTCCTAGACCCCACTTAACTAAATAAGAGTCACAGCCAAGTATACCAAGGAAAGGAAAGGGACAAAAGAGCAATAGAGAGCACGACAGTAGTACACGAAAACCCGTCTATGACACAGAATGCACTGAAGGACAACGGAAAAGTGTCGGGCGATAAGGTTACTTTCAATGTGGCATTGTTCGGATCCATTGATATAAGTGATCGGACATCGTTTTATTTCACTACATGCATTGAATCATAGATTGAACCTCATTCTAAGTTGAATACCAACCAAAAAATGGAACTTTTTACAGAAAACGCCATTGCCGGATTTTAAAAATACTCCATAACACCAAAACACAAGAACCTTTTCTATAAAAGCAATTGAAAAAAAAAAATACAGAGCAAAAGGGAAGCAGTTAATAAAAGTAACTCAGCATATTCGCTCGGGAATATTCAAATCCACAGTTATTTGGCCTAGCTTCACTAAATCCACTAATAACTCAACGAAATCCCCCAAACAAAGCTTCAACCTTTTTTTTCCTTCTACAGAAAGTAATTTAAAAAAAAACAAAAAAAAACACGGGACAAAGGGAAAGCCTCCATAAAACAACAACATAATTGAGTCAATAAACAAAGAATGCAAAAGAAACAGCCTTGTAAATCCATTGTTATAGAAACGGAAAACGCGAAGAAGTAGCGATGAATACCTGGATGAGATTTGAACAAATTACGGCTTCGCTGCTGTATGAACTGCGTTAGGGCCTTCGGGGATGAAAATATAAGAATTGCTTTTGCTAAAATAAAAAAAAATAAAATAAAATAAAAAATAAATAAAAAAAAAAGAATAATTGCTTTTGCGGGCCTGGGTTGACGAATTGTTCATGGGCTTCTTTTTCCCTTCTTAACCTGCAATGGCCCCATATCTTTGATTATAGGATATACTAGGTAAATAAACAATCGTGCTCCGCACGAGCGTTGCCCCGATTTGTATTTAATTAACTCTGATATATTACGATGGCATGTCCGACACGTGTCGGCTGATTAAATGAATATCCGACACATCTTTGACACGTCCTGACATCGTATGGATACTTTTCGGCGCTACTGAACAATATTTTTTCAATTAATACTTAAATCTATTTTAACCGAAAAAAATGAAGCTATCTTCGACATTATTTGCAACAACACGTGTTCTACCAAACACACGACACGACAGGCTTCGATACACCCCGACGCCATAACCAACAGGTGTCGGTTGATGAAATGAATATTAATTAACATTTTAATTAAAATCTAACAGACTGTCAACACTCCACGACACAAAACAAGGAGATGGAACACATTACTTATCGCAAGCATGCTTTGTAGTCCGTATTTTGTGTGACCAAGTTTAGCTTCTATTTTTTTTTCATTTCGTAGTGGGGTTTACGTGTCGGTTGATGAAATGAATATCCGACATATCTTCGACACCTCCCGACATCGTATGGATACTTTTCAAAACTACTGAAATTCTTTTTCCAATTAATACTTAAATCTATTAAAACCGAAAAAATGAAGCTATTTTCGACATTATCTGCAACAACACGTGTTCTACCAAAAACACGACACGACACGCTTTGATACACCCCGACGCCATATCCAACAGGTGTCGGTTGATGAAATTAATATTAATTAAAATTTAACTAAAATCTAACACACTGTCAACACTCCACGACACAAAATCGACACATTTCGACACTACCGAACCCTTTTTTTGTATTCTCAGATCTAGGCTAATTTTAGCGGCCATGGTAAAATACACAATTCGAATTTCCATAGAAATTAAATCAACAATACACTATAACCAGTTTAACAGTATTTGTGGCCGAAATAATTTTTTTTCGGGATATTTAATATTTTATATAAACGATATGTTTTTTTACGAAAAAAAATCATTTCAAGAAATTTAATATTTCATGTAATCGTCAAATCAAATATCTTTAAGCATGATATAAAGATTGTGTAGGCAATATATTGTGGCCTTATATCCTGAAAATGGTCATATCGCCGTGTACAAACGATATGTTTTTTTATGAAATGAATTTATTTTAAAAAATTTATAAGATTTCATGTAAACGTCAACACAATTTTTTTTGCAGTATGATACAAAGATCGCGTCGGAATAAGTCGTGGGCTTATATTTTGAAAATAGTCATACCTTTGCTACATATATTCGCACATTAAAAGGTGATACAATTGAGTCCTCCAAAATGGAACAATTTAACTCAAACCATTCTTTTCAAAAAAACAAAAACAAAAAAAAAACTGGACCGGGCCGATGAACAGTAAAAATATATTTTTAAAAAAAATTTAATTTTGGGCTGGGCCTATGAACAGTAATTAAAAAAAAAAAACAACAACCAATAAAAAAAATACACGTGTCACCAAGGGCCAAACCCTTGTCTTAATATAGATGGAAATAAATTATTATTTATATTACCTAAATTCGCGAACACTAACGAGCGTTCACGAGCAAGGCTCGTGTTCGCTCGTTTAGTAAACGAGCAGGAGAAACTGTTCGAACTCGGCTCGATACCATAAATAAACGAGCTCGAACGAACTTAAATGAGTCGATTTCGAGCTTTGTTCGCGAACGCTCGATTCGTTTAACAACTCTAAACACAAGTAGGAAATACTTTTAGATTCAAACAAAAAACTACGGTACCTAAGATACAACCAAACCAAACAAAAAATACCCAATTTCATGCTATAGCCGTATGTATGCAGCAAGAATAATGCATGAAAATACCTAAATGATTTGATGAAACATTGTCCCTTTCTCATTTTCAATATTTCTAACAAATGTTTCAAAAATCTAAGTTACGAGGGACAACTAATAAAAATCTAAGCTTGAACTCGTTCGATTGCATGAATTGTAAGTAAAAATTCAGAAGAAAAAAAAATCAATATAAGTGCCTGCCTTTTATGCTGTGCCGATTCGACAGTGCTAAGAGCTTCAAATCTTCAATGCGGTGAGAATCCGGAAGATCGACGATGAGAGAATAGCAATCGGAGGTATTTGGTGGCAGTGGTGGACGGAAATCACAAACGTGGGTTTTTAGGCTTTGGGTATTGCCATTAGATCCAGGGCAATTTTCCACATTTTTTTTCTTGTTATTCCTATTATAACCTTCAAATATAGTAAAGATTTCAATGAAGCACTGATATAAAGACACAGACAATACACACACCGTTAGAGATGACAATGGGTACGGGTGGGTACGGACATCCATACCCTACCAATTAAAAAAATTCCTTATCCATACCCTAACCATTACCCATGCGGGTAGAGAATTTGAAATCCATACCCTCCCCATACGGATATCCACAGATTTGTGGACATCCATTGATATCTAATTTTATTCACAACTAAGTACACAACTCTATATATACAATTTCTCAGGAGCAACGACACACGAGTGGCAAAAATGCAAGATCAACAATGACTGTGTAAAGCTTTACAAAAAAAAAGGTATTAAATACATAGTAACCAAACCGACAAATGTAATATTTTTTAAGAAAAAATTTAAGCAATCATACAAAAAAAGTAGTAAAAAAAATGAATAAAATACTCGCATTCTGTAGTTTGGTAAGGTTCGCCGGCAAAAGAAATTAGGAAGAGAAGAGTAGACAACAGTAACTTTGATAATTGATATTTTTGTAATATACTAAAAATTGGGGGCACGTGTCTTAAATCATAACTGTATTAATATTTATTAGGTTTTTTTCTAAATGACATGTTTTTTTTTCCTTGTAAAAAGTGACATTTCAATTTTCCGTCAGATTATTATTTTTTATAAATAATATTTCATCCGTCCAAATTTGTTTGAGACATTTTGAAACTCTTGAAATTTAAGGAAAAATCATTTATTACATTGTCTAGTCATTAAAGCATGACTAATTTACAATTACACTCTTTTTATATCGTCATTACATTTTTCAATAAATGTTAATATGTGGACATTTTAGACATTTAATAAACAACTTTAAGTCTAAACATTAGTATTGAGAATTATTTTGGGACATCCATAAAAGGAATATGTCCCAAACAAATTGGGACGGAGGGAGTACAATATAAAAAATATATTGTATGGTGGGTTGGGTGGGTATTATGACGGGTAGAGAATACATATCCATACCCTACCCTACCCACGGCGGGTTTTGAAAAATCAAATTCATACCTTACCCTACACTTAAAAATGGGTAGGGTCGGGTGGATATCCACCGGGTTGGATCGAAATTGCCATCCCTACACACCGTACGGTACGATACAAAGAACATTAATCTATATCCAGATACAAAGAACATTAATCTATATCCAGAGCCGGCCCTATAGTGAGTCCGGCGAGACCTGTGTCTTAAGCCCAACGGTATATGTTTCGCTAAAAGAAAAATTAAAATTCGTGTAGATTTAATCCGATCCAACCTAATATAATAAGTAAAATTTTCTTTTGATAAATGCATTTTTTTACTCCAATCGATAAAGGTCCCAATAAAAAAATTTACTTGGCAAAAAAAAAAAAATCAGACATACAAACAAGTTATATTAATTTTTTGCATTTACGGATGTTAAAAAATGATAAATGTTGGAAAAAATGTAGTACTTAGGATTTGACAGAATTAGAAACTCCAAGGCACGTTAATAACGTCGTCTTTTAAGAGATGTCTCGTCCCACATGATTTGTCACTAAAGGATCAAATGAAAATCTCTTTCAGGATACAACGGGGGAGTTTGATTCAAACAGTAGAGTTTCTACCGATAAGATATTTTTCTCCTTCAATTTCAGAGATTGGAAAACATTTTGAAATAAAATACTTACTGCATGCGCTCCTGGTATCAACCATATGCATTTGATCAGATAGTTGTGGACGACGGCTTTAATGACAAGCCCATCATTGCTCGTTTCTAGTATTATATTATATTTGCAATTTGACAAACACTAATACCAAAACAAACAAACAAGGACTTAAATCTTAAAATTTTGAAATCATGAATCACAACATAATATAAAAACAAGTCTTGCACAAATAATCAAATCAAATGTTTTTAGATTTTACATTTGAATTATACGAAGAAAATCGTGTTTGAAAGATAGATTAGTTAGATCACCGAACTCCTCCAACTTTGGAGGCATTGAACAATGACAGAAACTCATCCTGAAGATAACAAAAGGAGAGAAGGTGAGCAAATACAAAAGCTTTGGAAAGTAAGAAATACATATTTATAGGTATTATGATGGTAAGGGTAGGGTTTAGTCAAGATATCATACAGACAAATTTACCCCTCACAACTTGTCATATTATCTTATAAAGCACTCGCTAGTCATATGGGTAAGGTTTAGTCAACATATCATATGGACAAAACCACCACTCACAAATTGCTATATTATCTTTATATAAACTCACTAGTCCTCTCAAAAAAAAAAAAAAAAAAAAAACAACAACAACAACAACAACAACAACACTCACTAGTCACGTGTGTAGGGTTTAGTCAAGACTACCCTATAGTGATTATCACCAAAGCTATATGCCGAAAGCTCTAGGAATATGAACTGGTCCATGAGCCCAAAAGTTAGATTTGTTGGTTCTTTTTTTAAGTTTTAGGTTTGTTTGTTAGAGTCATGTCTCATGCTGCTATAGTGGAGCAATTATAGATCGATACTTACTTACGCCGGCGTGGATACGAATTTCTCCTTGGAATATTATACTAACTTGAGAATTTTCCATTTCAACGAAGAGAAAGACAATGCATCAATGTTTCAAATTGACTCTCCGTCCCGCCAAAAGTTGTACCTGGATGCGGTCGCATTGGTCGAATACAAATCCTCCTAGTTATCCTGGGGTAAACCGTAAGATGTTGAAGCAATTGCACTTAAAAGGGTATTCAGACTGTCACTGTTAATCGAACCAAAGTTCGAAAAACTCGCTAGTTCTATCTTCTCAACCTCAAGATGCTTTAGATTACTTTTCAAAAGGCAATCGCTTCAACATCTTTCACTTAGATAACTTTTCAAAAGGCAAGGCAATCGCTTCAACATAGCAATTGCATACCAAGTACAGTTCTTGGAGGGACAGAGAGTCAATTTAAAATATTGATGCATTGTCCTCGTCTTTGCCGAAATGAAAAATTCTCAAGTTCTTATAATTTTTCCAAAGAGAAATCCGCATCCACGTTGACGCAAGTATCAATCTTTAATGACTCCACCCAGATCAAATCTCAGTCTACAACGTATTAAGAAAGTTATTTTCTTAAATTGAGAGAGTTTGAAGGTAACATCAAGTTCCCAGTGGCCCAAGCATAGTATCACAAACTTGATCGCGGCTGCGGTATTAAGCTTAGGAACTTTATACAAACACTCAACCGGTGACTCATCAGATAATTCCGGTCAAGACATGTGTGGACCAACTTTTTCACTGATAAGGTTTGGGTAAACCATATATCAAAATGAGCACTTATCATGTCTGCATCACAAAACACACAGCATAGCTGGAAGCCGTGCTACGCACCGCCTCTCTTGTCTATGTAGTTCTGGATAACCGTTATAAACTTCGTCTTCCTACTTTGTAGACCCTCACAATCATCTCTCGCCTTGTCATCAGAATCCTCTCCTCGTTTCATCAGAATCATCTCCCTTTTTGAAAATGAAATAACAAATCACATTTCCATACTTGTGGCATATCTCATGCCACTTTCTAGACACCTTTGAGCAAGCGGATACGTCTCTCGTTCCGAGCAAGTTATCAAATAGTACGTGCATCGCTGTCTTTGAATATGCTCCCGACTCCTTTTCCGTTCCCTAAATAATAATAATAATAAATTGAAGGTTGTTGTTAAGGGTGATTTTATACGTTTTTTTAATGATATATTTTATATCAATATTCCCTATATATGGATGTTTTTCATAGAAATCGAGCCTTATATTGAGATATTGAGTAAATGGTGTTTTTAATAGTTGAATTGCGAAACGTAACGATTTATGTGCTTAAATTGTGATTTTATGTTATTTTGGGATTGTGTTACGCTTTGGTATATTTTCCTATGTTATAGATACATATTTTGGCATGCAAGAGGATTAAATGATGAGGTTTTGCATGGAAGAGAAGTGAAATGGAAGGAAGATGGAGATAAAGCTTGGAATGAAGCTTTCAAGCAGCCGAACTTCCGATGCAGTTCTTGATATGATATACACCGATTTGACTCTCGACCTCAAGAGAAGATTTGTAGGGCTTGAAGAGAGGATTCTACAGGATTTTGAATCACTTCATTCCGACTTATGAGGCCCGAGATATGAGCGTTACAAGTTTGGATGCTTGTTCTTTGAAACTAGTGGAAAATCCCGAAAACGACTCGTAATACGACGGGCTAATCAAAAAGGCGTTTTCTGAAGAAGAGTCCTTAATGAAAGTTGTAGAGTTTTCCGAGAGCTTAATTATGACATTCGGATCATAATTTTTGGAGGTCTACAACTCAAGATATGAATTTTAGAAGTTTCATTCCTAAATCCATAATATTCAGCCGACATAATGCAATTTCCTTAATTAAAAAGGAATTCTCCCAGCCGCATAATTTACAAAGCAGCCGCCTTACTTCATATATATATATGTGCATGCAACCCTAATTGAGGATCCCATAATTCGACTTACACATTATTCCAGCCGCAAATTGCAAGAGAGCAGCGGCAACTTGGCAGTCCAAGGCCGGTCACCCGAGCCTTGTGCTCGGGTGATCCGGGGTTAGATTAGATGTAGTTTTTTTTCTTCCGTTCGTTGAGTCATGGATCAAACCCTTGTATAAACTATGTGAGTTTGATTTCCAATTTATTTAATTCTATGTTCGTTTTTCATGATCTTTAATTTATGTTGTATCTTTCTTTGATTATGATGCTATTGTGTGAACTCTTATCGAAAGATTTGTTTACTAATTGATATGTTTACAACATACGGAAGTTGCGTAAACTATATCACCATAGAAAGATAGGATTTTTAATCATTAATGATGACAAGTTAATCGGTTAATTATCTAGATTGTTAGGTTCTGAAATACGAGAGTTAACTTGAATCTACACCTTCGTTTTGTATGGAATATCGGTCTCAACATTCGAGAGAGGAGAGATCGATAATTGAATTCACTAAGAGATTAGGGATTCATAGCTTGAGAAAACAGATCCACTAAGAGATTAGGGGTTTGTGTCTCGTGTAAAGGTGAAACCACAATTTGAATTGAAATCATGAGATGAACTAGGATTGAAATCACTTGGTTTGTGCACTGTTTGATCCCATGTATCCTTAGTTTAGGTTTTTATTATTTGTTCTAGTTTAGATTTAGTTTACTTGTTCTATGAGTTTATTTGTTAGTTCTTCGTTTATTTGTTTTCGTTAGTAACAATTGAGAGGATTAATTAGATTAGATTCAACATCCCTTTTCCCTGAGGATCGACCCTGTACTTACCCTACTATGCTATCAACTACCCGAAATTTGGTCGGTTAGGAGTTAGTTTGCATGTTAAGTATAGGTTTATAAATTTTCTTTTGTTTTTATGATGCAAAATTCTCTCCAACAGTTGTTTTAGCAGAAAATCATTGTAGCAGCAAAGTTAAAGCCATCAAGGAAAACACATCACCCACAGCCCCCAATGGCGGACACAATAGATAACTTTGATGTAGTTTTAGTTTTCAATTTACAAATGAATCTATCTATCTATCAATATAAAACATTGACACATTAATAGTACACCATAATAAACCGGCTTTGATAAACAATGTAGATATTGTACTTATACCTATCGAAAAGTTGATGCAATGCAGCTTGATTGGCTTGTTCAAGATTTTCAATGATGACTTGATGATCTTCCCCCGAGCCTGATGTCAAGAATATCTGGTGACTCGCACATTACTCGCGTTGGAGCAACATATGCAAGTTTCAACTCAATGGGACCCCTAATCAGTTCAAGCCCCATCCAGTTTAACCAGCAATAGTTTTTCAATGCAGATTGATGCATACGAGAATACCACCTGATCTGGTGAAGCGACCAACCAACCGAGATAAACGAGGGAGAAGTTGCAATACATGAGGTTCTAATATATGATTTCTAAACAATGTAAGAAACTTCAGGGCTCCAGCTTTCAAAAAAGACGTGACATCCAACTTACTCAACTCTCAAGCAACAAGTGAACGAAAAACAGTTTCGACATCCACTAAGTCACTTTGAACTTTCGTGGCAAGAGAGACAAGCAACACGAATAGCACGATCCTTGTACTTCCACTTACCTTCTGCATCAAAGGCAAACCAGCTACAACAGATATCTACTCGATGCTCAACTATTTTGCTTATAATGCATACCAATTTCTTTGAGGAGTTCACATGCAATCACTCTCCTAGTGTTCATATCGCTTGTTTTCATATCCCACTTGATGTACTCTATTGGATCCATATAAAAACAATGTCATCCTGCAAAATTACATTAGGAATAACAATACTCTCACAAATCAGCTGCATTACATCATCCCTAGAAAACAGAGCATGGTGACCACTTTTTTACAAACAGTAATAAGAAACCTAATAGCAGTGACAGTCACCATGTTATGATGAAGATGACACAAGAAGACTCAGTACATCTACTACAAAACCACTTAAATAGCCTTGGAACAACAAAAACCCCTCCTTTCTTTATCACATAAAGACTAATATTCTCATAAATAGCTGTGAGCAGCTCATCAACCACAAACCCATCAACACTAGAATCTTCAGGAACATGATACTTAACTGTAAGGTAATTCTTGAACTCAACCATTAACTCCTTAAAAAAAAACTCAGGCAGCCCTTGAAAATTTAATGACTTAAAAATAGAAGAAGACAACCTTTGCGATTCGATATAAAGCATTAGCTACCACTTGATCTATTAAACTTGCTGTTCTTTTAAAAACTTCCGACAGCTGCTTCGCAAAATTATCAAAATAATATTTTAAATTTAGAAGCAACAAATCAAAAGTTGTGAAGGTACCCCTAAACTTCATGAACAAAGAAATTACTGTGGCTAAAAGCTCATTGATCGATGCATAATCATTAGCCTGGCTTAACTTATCCATATGTTCTGCGATCTCCAGCAGCAAAACAGGAAACGGTCCAGAGAAAACGCGCTGTCCAATTACAGAGAAAGCTTCACTATACTGCAATTGGATCTTCGGAGTGAATTTGGATACCAGGGCGAGAGACCAACGTTTTTTGAGATCGCGGATCGCCGGATATGTTCGTCGGTAGAAGGCCCGTCGACGAGGCCCTAATTGGATCTTTCACCGGTGTTGTACCACGCCATTCCGGCATGGTCGCCGGGCTAGTCGTGGGTAGACGTGACCGGCTCCGGGCTCGGCCCACGCACGACGATCCGTCCTCCGGTTCCGGTCCAAATGGGCCGAACCGCCGGCTCCATTTTCTAGCCGGTTCCGCGGGTTCCGGAACCGGCGGGTTTGGCGGTTCCCTGTCCGGGTCCGGGTCCGGGTCTCGGCGGTTCCCGGTCGACGGTTCGAATCACGGCTCCGATCACTTCCTAATCCCGGCTCCAAAAAAATCAATTTTTTTTTACAAAATTTGTATAACTTACGTTAAAATTAATAATAAATTTAATTGGTTATTAAACTATGTATAATATTTAATTTCATAAGTATGTTTTAAAAAAAACACACGGCTTGTATAATATTTAAATAAAACAATTGCTAAGAAAATAAAGAAAAATAACATGGATTAACTTTTAACATTCATTATACGACCATTTTCGATTACATTAATTTATTAGAATACAATAAATGATGGATAAATTAAACATAAATGATGGATACCGATTATTCTACGTAACGGTTTGATCGATTAAGCAACATTCAACATTGATATTACATCGATTTTTCATAACGTGCATGTTGACGTTGTTACATGTCACATCCTACCTGGCTACCCCTCTCGACGTATCCGCGCATCATGCATATAATTTTCATATTCCTCGGAATGCCTTATTCGTAAATGTCGCATATAAGAACCAAGCCCGATTCCACGCTCGTAATGATACGTTTTTTCACAAACGTTACAAACAACCTTAAATTTAGAATGATTCACTTCCCCGGTAGTTTCATCGCAACATTTTCTTTTCGGAAAAAAAAATGAAAAGCGACACAATGATCGACATTGCGCAAATAATATATTTCGAATGTGATAAAGTAAACAAATTTATTCAGAACAACTTCAAATCACTATCCGAAATATATTATAATTGTAGATAATATTATAATATGTGAGTTAGAATATGAGAGATAGAAAAGAATTGTTGGTAAAAATTGATGAAATGGATATGTATTTATAGTGTGATGAGTGTGTGATATTTTAAAATAAAATAAAATAAAATCAAAATTTTTGAATATATATCCGTTGGTCAAATTTTGAAGGAAAAAGAAAAAGAAAAAGGAAAAAAAACGAAAATTCAAAAAATAAAAAAAAAAAAAAAAAATTTCAAAAACCGCCGGTTCCGGGTCTTCCGGGCCGGTTCCGGCCGGTTCAACCGCCGGTTTTTCGGCCGGTTCTTTGAACCGCCGGTTCCGGGCCGGGCCGGGTCCGTTGGAACCTAAAACCGGGTAGGAACCGTGGAACCGCCGGTTCCGTGGACCCGTGGAACCGCCGGGTTGGACCCGGGAACCGGCGGGTCCGAACCGGATTTGGACCCGGAACCGGTCAGGTCTAGTCGTGGGGAGACAGAATATCGAGGAAGCATTTTTTTATTATTATTTTATTTTACCGAAACAAAATTATCTCATTAATAATTTGGTTAAATTAATGCATCGATTGAGTCGGGTGGAATATAAAATTTATCGAATTTAACGTAATTTAAATGTTACGAACTCAATCAAAACTATTGAATTCCAACTCGAGCATCAACATTTTTGAATTCGAGTCGAACTCAAACTAAATTCGAACTTACATTGAGTTATATGTAAAAAATTCAACATAATAGGAAAAATGTAAAAATTGTTAAGTATTTTAAATTCAAACGTGTTTGTGAACTAACGCTTCAAACACAAAAATACTTGAGATTGACTCATATAATATCCGGAAATCATTCGACTATGCTCCCAGAGATGTGTGTGATCAAAGACTTTTTGCAAAATGGCAACAGTAGAAAATGTCTATGAATCATACATACTCTATCTCGAAACTAGTCAAAACGAACTATTAAAATAAGAGAGATTTCGATGTTTTGTATTTCGTATAATATGAGGAGTATTTTGATACTTAACAACCTCAAAATGTCATTTTAAACACTAAAAATAGGTTCCCTTTTTATGTTTTTTTTTTGTCATTTAGACCTAATATTCCGAGAAAAACAAACTCAATACATGCAAAACTAGATCGTCATACAAGCAAATAACATTGAGGTATCTGTAAACCTCTAATCAACCTCTCATTAGATGCCTAGAGAGTCTAGAGAATACTGCAGAATACTGGTGAATGTGGATATTCATAAACAGCAACTCAACATATATGATAAGATTAAAATAACAAATTCATCTTAAATATCCACATTCACCAGTATTCTGCAGTATTCTCTAGACTCTCCGGGCATCTAATGAGAGGTTGATTAGAGGTTAAGATTCAATCGAAAACACAATAAAGGTAGTGTTGTTAAACGAACAGAGCTGCTTATGAACAAACTCGTGTTCGACTTGTTAGTATCTATGCTCATTCGTTTGTTTAGCATAACAAACCAAGTTTGAACAAGATTATTAGTTCATTTTCAAAACGAACGAACACAAATTTATTCACGAAAGTTCGATTATACGTCTCAGGCCTTAAATAGACATTTAAATATAATAAATCAAATGCTAAAATGATCAAAAAATAATGAGAGCTTGATCAGGCGGTTTATGTCTCTCGAGAGTGTTCTTCGGCTCTCAATGCAACTCGAGAATTTATGCAGGTAGACCGGATGCCTCAGGTTGTGAATCAAGAGGAGTTGATGTGGAAATATTGTCCTAAACCGATCGGGTTGGACCGGATCCGACTGGGTATCTATTATGGTCCTGTTGTCTAGGGAATCGGTATCTATTGTGGTCCTGATTTTATAAGAGAATCCAAATGGGGGAATGATTTTATAATACTTCCTAACTTCGGTAATATAAGCCTTTTTAGTTTTTTTTAGTGTTATCTCAAAATATAAGTCATTCTCACAAAACATTACAATATTATATGCGTTTTTTCATTTTCACATTAAACAATGTAATATTATTAGCCAGTTCCAGAAAACAATATATTATTTTGCATTGAAATAGTAAAAAGTAACTAATTTATTATGTTTTTTAAAATTGTGTGAAATAACCAAAAGACCTTATATTATAGGACGGAGGGAGTAATAATTTGATTTGAACGTAAATTTATTGATGGATATGAATCGTATCATCAATATCATTAAAAGTATATAGCGAACGAAATTCGGATGTATCATTGGCTAAACACGGCATGTGGGAACCCGGTTTGAGAAATTAGCACATGTGACTCAATTATCGACTCTGAGCTGCGATTTGTGAGCTACAAACTTCTCGGTCTCTTCAAGGCCGACTAAATCATGAGTATTTCTTGCTTCCAGGATGGACATTTGATGATAGTTTTCTGATATGTTCGAGTGTGTGCCAAGATTGAAGATGAACTGTTAAGAAAGTTAGGCTAAGAAGTTCAGACTTACCAGAGTTACTTGCTAAGATAATTAGTACTGAAAATTTTAACATACTTATGTTGTAACATACTATATCCGTTCCATAATAACTGATGCAGTTTCCAAAAAGTTTTGTTTCAAAATAACCGAGGCAGAACATTAGCATTTATTGCTAATTTTCCTACTTTATCCTTATTTAATACTATGGTAGAAGGTAAAAAAAGACTGCATTAATTGTATCATAGGGATTATTTAGTCATTGCATCTGAAAAACCATAGAATTAAATCACTTTCTTAATAAACGTGTTTTTGGCAACTGCCTCAGATATTATGGAACAGAGGGAGTAGTTATACCAATTCACATGCATTATGTCCACACATATTTGTTATATTTCACCATAAACACCCATACTATGTGAAAAAGAGTAAAAACGTGCGGACATAATGTATATTACTCAATGTAACTATGTTATAGCCGTTGTAGGATTGAAAATTTCACCCGGGCACCCATTCACAGGAGAGACAATAATTAGAAACATGAAAAAAAAAGATCGAATATCACAGAGATATGCAACTGAAAGTCAGCAAATTTGCATTTAGCCAGAATTAAGAATCAGACACCAGACCAGGTGGTACTTAGGTTGTTCACAATAACAACTTCCAAGCCATAACATATACCCTTGAAAACAACTAGACCATTTTAAAGTTAGAGATCAATAAAATAGAGAACACATTGATCCCCATAGGAAAATTATTCTCTTATGCGTAGACATACGACTTCTGCAAGAAAGATAAAATGCAGAACGACTTATCTGAGTTTTTCCTTCGCGGAGCTTTTCTTGGCTGCTTCCTGGACCTTCTCTAAATATCTTTCAATAGGAGGTGTTAGTGTTGCCATGAACCGATTCATCGGGAATGGAGTCAGGTCAGGAACCAAAGCAGCGGATTTTAGATGTTCTGGCAGTGCCTCGATCGCCTCTTTTTTCATGTTAAGTAGGTTAGACTCTGCTGCCTGTCTAGCCCTATGCTTCCTCATCATGACTCTGCTATATTCCTTAGCAAGCCGACGACCGTCTTCAACCGTCAAATCATATTTCGGGATTTTATCTGCATCCACTAAGCCTAAACTGATCAAATCCATGCCAGGTGGACCCATGAGAAACGGTGAATCAAACTCGTTTTTCATCTTCTTCCACTTCTTCTCTTGCTCTTCTGCTGCCTTGCTTTTCAACCCCATTTTCTCTCTCTCGTTTTCCCTAGCTTGCTCCTTGGGTTTTAGGTGTCTAAGCGGCGATGTAGAAGTCAAACATTCCTCAACCAGTTCCTCAAACTCGGTTTTCCTATGGGGTCCTTCTGCTTGCTTAATCGTTATCCCGGTACCTTTCTTTGTTGAGAGCTTGTTCTTCTTCAAAGGTAGAGCATCTTTACCAACCTTTCCTTTTGCTGTTCTACTAACATAGCATCTTTGAAGCAATTGGTAACCAACCGATGAAGCTAAACGTGTTAACTTCCAGTTATCAGATACCCGCATCATCTTCATTGAAACAATTCATCAAACAGGTCCTATACATTAAAAAAACTTGCTTTACACACAGAACACGTAACAGAGAACGTAACCTTTTTTGCGATCCCAACATCATAAACACAAGTCGGAAATACTTTTAGATTCAAACAAAAAACTACGGCGGCTAAGATACAACCAAACCAAACAAGAAATACCCAATTTCATGCTATAGCTGTATGTATGCAGAAAGAATAATGCATGAAAATACCTAAATGATTTGATGAAACATTGTCCCTTTCTCATTTTCAATATTTCTAACAAATGTTTCAAAAATCTAAGTTACGAGGGACAACTAATAAAAATCTAAGCTTGTACTCGTTCGATTGCATGAATTGTAAGTAAAAATTCAGAAGAAAAAAAAATCAATATAAGTGCCTGCCTTTTATGCTGTGCCAATTCGACAGTGCTAAGAGCTTCAAATATTCAATGCGGTGAGAATCCGGAAGATCGACGATGAGAGAATAGCAATCGGAGGTATTTGGTGGCGGTGGTGGACGGAAATCACAAACGTGGGTTTTTAGGCTTTGGGTATTGCAATTAGATCCAGGGCAATTTTCCACATTTTTTTCTTGTTATTCCTATTATAACCTTCAAACTTTCCCCAAGAACCCTAATTTTCCAGAATTCTAATTTTTCCAAACCTGTTGTTGTATCAGGTTGTTTAATACCCAAAACACCTCCAAACAATCTGAAATTTTGACCACATCTAAATCAACCTGTTATCTACGTTTTCACTATTTACCTCATCTTTGTATTCTGAGCTTATCCTCGTCAAAATCGCCCCACAATAGCGACCTTCCTGTCTGAAATTCTGCAGCCGTCGATCTGTTTACGTTTTCGATTTGAGTAGGTTACTCAACTCCAAATCCCCTCAAAATTTGTGGTATTATAGGAAATTCTCTATTCTACAACTTTCCTCTTTTTCCCAGATTCGAACTAGTTTGAGCACAATCTGTACGAAAAGTCACTGCTTAAATTCTGGAACTTTGTGATAGCATCATATGAAGGGTTTGCTCGTTGTTGTGGTTCGTTCTATGGTTGATCTCTTTATATGAGTGAGCATAAACACGAGGGCATTGTGAGAGACATGTCTTGCTTTGAATATTATGAGAGACGGGAACGTAGGAAGGAACAGAGGAGGGCGGAACAGAGGCGTCAAAATGAGCTCACAGCTCGAAATGAGAAATTGTTAGCAGGGATGGAAAGGATCCTTGAGAAGCATGCTCGTGCATTCGTTGAGGAGTATAAACAAGAAACTACAGTTAGAATACAAGCGCTTCGGGATAGATGGAAGAAGGAAGATGAACTTTTTTAGAAGAATTTTTGGGCGGATGATGCCAAACGGAGGGTTGAACGTATAATGGGTTAAGTATTTATTTTTAGCAAATAAAAGTCATTTGGGCTTATTAGAGTCATGTTAAGTCCATTCGTAAATAAAGTGGCGAAAATCAGCTTTTAATTATCCTACATTGCTAGTTTGTTTTATTTCCTTGAGTTTGTAGCCTATATAAAGACAAATAGAGTCATTGTATTGGATAGTAAAACTTTTGAGTGAAATATTATTATTTGAGTTCTTTTAAACTTGTGAGTATTCTGAGTAGAGTATTCAAACCCGAACTTATTAGATACAAGGATATCTAGGGGTCGAGATCATAATCCAAGGTTTTTAGGTACACGGATACCTAAGGGTCGCGGAGCTCGCTTTTCATTGTTCCTAATCAAATCTTTGGGCAAAATCCGAATTGAACCTCCTCGGTTCACTTCATAAATGTTTCTCGTCGTATGTGTTATTAAACAGGACATTAATAGTACGATTAGACTAGCACGTATTATATGTCTTCTATCTTATTGAAGATGAGGATAGATCTCGTCTATCAAAGTATAGGGACACTTGGACTGTACTTGGACGTGTATTAGAGAATGCGTACGTTAGACTGACTCGCTTATTTTATTAAGTGTCGCACTATGTGGCAGTTGTGTAATTATCCTGAGACTAGAGTCTTCATGACATCACGGTGTGGATTGTCATGCTTTGACACTATTGAGGTTTCCCCTAGCCATGGGAAGATCATGCGGTAGTGATTGGGTATGATATTGAAACATGCGTAGGATTCATGTTGCTCGTCCGGAAATCGCGTATCCTATTAATAGAAGTAAATATCCGAAAGGACCTTCTTATAAGGATTATTTTACTCTCGTGAATCTTTGCAAAGTGGAAGTAAATGAGTTACTTCGAGAGAGCATGATATCCAGATTATAAGATACGGTCGTTAATGTATTGACATTCGAGATACGACCGTATGGATATTGTAACAGTGATATGATTTTATTTACACGGTAACCATTTCACATGAAGGGTAGTAGTCATTGCATTTGACTCTTCAGATGATTGAGAGTCACGGTATGTTGCTAGACGCTATTCCGTGATCGTTAGGTATGAAGGGTATTTTAGTAAATGCACTTTGTGCCTACGACCAACATATTCGGAAGCCTAGTGGGTCACACACATAAGAACATCTAGCTAGATTAAAATGTGGTTATAGTGATAACCAAATACGGAAAGTTTTATCTAGACTATAAAGTGTTATAATGGTAAATTGATATGGTGGTATTTATTTATTATGAATAAATATAATACAAGATATTAATTGTGTTGATTAATTAAATATACATAATTGATGTATAGGTCGAAATATACATGTGTATATATGATATACATGTGTTTTGTGAATTAATTAATTATAGTATTACATTAATTAAGAATATTCCGGATGTCAATTCATGGCTATATGAGGCGCATATAATAGTGTATAAGATACACTTGAATTGTGCATTTTATCTGATGGTATTATCATATATTAGATATTAATATATTTGTATAAATTGATTTATGGTAATAAGATAAAGATAGTCAATATTAGATATTGACAATATCTTGGATATATTTAATATGAGATATTAAATTAAATGAGATAAATCTAGAATATATAATTTCCTTATTTTACTAGTAAAGGTTTTCTTTCTTCCCAATCTACTATGAAGTTTCTCTGGGGTGCAGGTCACCTTATAAATATGAGGTGGGTGCCAAGCTCTTTTGGATAATCACAATTAGTAGAGTTTTAATTTACTAGAAATGATGAGAGCTTCCTAGAGAGAGTTTTGCGAGAGATAAAATATCGGTCTAGCAATCCATGATGTGATTCTGGCGGTTTGTTCGTGTGGATTAACGGTAGAGGCCGAACACTTGGGCAGCTCCGTGCAGAAACTACGTACAACCGTTGATAAAGCAACGATCTATTTTAGATAATCCAAGGTAGTTCTTTAATCTACTTCTTTTGTGCTTGTTGTTTAAATGAAGTCGATCCTAGTTAAAAATAAATAAATTTCAAATTACACTGCATTCCCGTGTAGATTTCCTAACAGTTGAGTGGGTGCTGGATACGGCCGCCGGTTGAGAGAATAAAATGCAATGTAGATGCGTCAGTGATGGCACACGGTTCCAGGATTGGGCATATTTTTCGGGAGGCTCATGGGACTGTTCTAGCGGCTTATTCCCTCCATTTGGATCCGGGAATTGATGTGGCGGTACTGGAGTTGTGGGCAATTCTCATGGCAATGGTCGAAGGCAGGCAGTTGGGCATATCTCAGCTATGAATAGAGAGTGATAGTTTGGTTTGTGAGCAACGACTGACTCATCGAGAGGATGACTTGCCTACGTTTGACTGTTTGTTGCAGGATTGCTTTGTGGAGATGGCAGCTTTTGATTATGTTCAGTTTACGTTTATTTGATGTATAAGGAATGTTCCGGCTCATTTGTTAGCTCGTTTAGGCGCTCTTTTGGCTGTTTTAGCGGACTTGGTTGAATAAAATTTTATTTTACCTTAAAAATAAAAAAATAATGAGAGCTTGATGTTACTACATGCTCACTCTTTTTCAAATTTCTAAATGAAAAAATAATATTGATACATGAATACGACTTGAACTTTACTTGTGAAATGTTTGATTTTATAATATACTTCTTCCATCACAAAATAACGGATATAGTTGTGAAAATCATTTATTTCATTATACGTAAAACAATCACATTTTCAATACAATATTTACTATGTCTTTTCTATATCTATCCCTATTTATTAAGGAGTGACACAATAAAAACAAAATTGCATTAATTATATACTAAAGATTTTCGTCATTTTTACATTCAAATTATTGCATTACCTCACCTCCATAAAATGCATGTTTTTGTCAATTGCATCAGTTATTTTGAAAAGATGAAGTAGTAAATTTTAATCTTCAAAGATTTACGATAATGACATATTTACCCTTACCTCATAACCCTAATTCCGAAATCACACCCTTCTCCCTCCATCCGCTAAGGAGTTCCAACTTCCAACATGTACACATGAAAATATCCGACAGAAGAAAGGGTAACATGGTCAATTGACACCCTCACGGTAAAGTTAGTGAGGCTCCCAAGTCCCAATCCCTGTTGTCAGATTTAGACCACACTCTCTTACGGTCCTTCCAATAAACAAATATTTATACATATTAAATAAAATTAAATAAACTGTTATTACAAGATTTAAGGGTATATATACCGGTCCACGAGTAACAACAAAATTTTATACTATTATTGATTGATTATGATGTTGTGTTAAGTATAAAAAATGTGTTATATCATTCGTAATGCCTGTTATCGTGTTATAGCCTCATAAGAAGAAAAAAATGATGTTATCATCAGAACGATTGTGTTACAACAGAGTTAAATACATTTTTACAAATTTGATTATGGTGAAGGTAATGCTCGGAGGCGGACTGATACTTACAATAATGAGACCTACGGACCACATTGAACCAAGGAAAAATTGTAAATACTATATTAAAAAAATAATCCATGTATCCACTGAAAATAAAATATTTAGAAATTTTTTTTACGTATTTTTTATGGATCCGTCACTGATAATAATACTGCACAATCATACAAACATAATAAGTTAGACAACATGATTCTACACCATTTATTATAATGTATGATCAAAGGCAGACATACATGTAAAATTTTAGGGTCCACAGATCTCACTAAACCGAAAAATAGTAAATATTACACTAATGAATTATTTATGCACCTTACGACCCATCGATTATGACATAGATTCATTATAAGCATTGTTTTTTTTTTTTTTGAAAAACGTCAGAAAATACATAATGAGAAGGAGTTGTTTTCCAAACAATACGACCAAAATGTTCGTGTCACAGTGGGAAATTTTATGGAGGAACTATATAATGATGAGTGAGTTTTATGTAATAAACACCCGTACAAAAATTATTATTATATCTTACCTCAAAAAAAAAAAAAGTTATTATTATATCATTCGTTATAATTTATTATCTTAGTAGCATCTTTTAAATGGAAAAGAAAAAAGAAAAATAAAAACTAATCTTTGGATCTACTTCGTGAACACCCATAAAACAACAGCCGAAAAACACCAAACACAACCTCTTCCCCCTTCCTTTTTTTTTTCCCTTCTCTGAAAAAAATTCTTCTTGTTGAGCATGCGAATTCGAAAACATGCACACTTATCGCCGCCCGTTAATGGAGGTTCTGTTCTAAATCCAGAAGGAAAATCAGCTATTAAAAACCCATATGTGTGTCAACTGAATCAATCGCCATGGGATGTGTTAACTTTCCCTATACCAGATTACCCAGACGAAGAAGAAGAAGACCCAACTCAATTACTTCCTCCACCTCCTCTTCCGCCACCGCCGCCGCCGGTAAGTCTAATCATTTAGCTCTTTAACTTGAGTTATAATTACAGATCCCGCTTTATTAAACCCATTTCATTTCCCCGGCGTGTAGCTATCCTTTTTTTGGGTCTTTAGGGTTTCGTTCAAAACTCGCGCAGCTACCTGAAATTTTGTTATGTTTCTCGTTAATTCTTAGCTTAATAGCTGATTTCTGTTAATGTTCTTTGGTTTTTGTGGCTTTTATAAGTCAAATTAGTTCGTTTGTACAAATGAAATGGAGGTTTTGTTTCAGGTGGACGGGGAGGATAGCTCCATGGAAAATGGGTCTATTTCCGATTGCCCCGAAGCTGAAAACAGGTAATAAACCTGATTTATTTACAAAATTGCAGTTTATTGAGCTGTTTCTCTTGCATTTTTCATGCGATTTATGATTAGGGTTTTTTGGTTAACGTTTTTTGCCCATACTGTTATCTTCTTCAAAAATAGTATGAAATACAACTAATTTTCGAGCTCCTTTTGACCTAATCGTAGAGTTAATTAATTACTGCATTTCATGTATCAACGTATAATTAATTTTTTCTCAGTGGATTATCCATGAATTCGGAGAAATGGGACAAAATCGAATTTGAGGGAAATCGAATGTTGGGGGGAAGCTCACTAATTAGTAAGAAAAGGATCAAAGAACGGCGTTCGAATCATCATCGAGTGCAGCAGGTGAAGAAGCAGTATAAGTATAAGCTCGCGAAAAAGCCCGGAAAGAATAATAATCCGAGTCGTAGTAGTAGAGTAGTCCGAGCCAAGAAGGCTGTATCATCTTCGAATCCTTATGAATATTACTATTATTCCGGGTTCGGGCCTCGTTGGGGGCGGACCCGACGGGCTAGTAAGCCAGAGGCTCCATCATACACTAACGACTCATTGATTAATATTGGTGATCAAGGAGAATCATACAGTACTGAGTCATTGGAAAACGATAATGGTACTACTACTACTACTACTACTGAAGTGGATAACCCGGCTCGAATCGTATTTGAGGATTCAAATCCGGCTCGAATCAATTATGAGAGTGGATTCGATTATGTTGATGACGACGAAGAAGAAGAAGAAGGAGATGACAACAAAGAATTTGTGAGGGTAAAGAGAGCTCGAAAGCCTGTTAAAGCTAGATCACTCAAGTCATTGATGTAGTAGATCGAGGGGCATTATTGGCTTTTTGTATTGTTGTATTATGAAGCATGTTATATTATTGAAAAAGACTAGGGGTCTTTTTGTATTGTACTATTTTGGTTGAACTTAGCTTTTTGAATTAGACAGGAAATTTAGTTATAATTATACAAATGTTGTGTTGATTTTTCTTTTTATAAATGTGTTGACTTTTACATGTATTTTACAAAAATACACATATATCGTGGTGTGATATATTTGGTCTATATTTATTTTTCTAAGGAAATGGGAAGGGTATGAATGTAATTTAGGAGTTCTGGCTAGTTGTTATAGGTGGGTATTTGAATTTTGATAAGTAGCGCCGCACTTATGTATTGCTGACATGTTTGTTTTCAAACTTAAATCCAAATGACAAAGTAATTTATAATAAATTAAAATTTAACAGTATAAGTTAAAAATAAAGTGAAAAAAAAATGAGAGAATATGTTGGTACTCACACACGCATGTTTTAATCTTTTTAAAGAAAATGGAATTGACCCCTCTCAAAAAAACAAAAAACAAAAAAATGGAGGTCAAGATCACCTTCTTCTAGGACATTCACAAGATGAAGGAAGAGGCTTGGAAGGTTAAGATCACCTTCAAACAGAGAGAGGCTAATAGGGTGGAGCCGGTGCTGACGAATAACCAACCTGCAATGAATAGGGAAACAAGATGAAGGAAGAGCCTTGGAAGGTTAAGATCACCTTCAAACAGAGAGAGGCTAATAGGGTGGAGCCGGTCCTGACGAATAACCAACCCGCAATGAATAGGGAAGGTATAGTAATGCTATGAATGACCCAGTAGCGAATACTGGTAGGTGACTGACTCCTTAGTCAGAATGAGGCGTAATGCTCCTCTGAGTGTCATCAATGTGGAGGAGTCTCTCAGATCTGTTATGGCTCTGCTGGAAGAAGATTTTAGAGGAGTTCCTATGCACAAAATTGGTTAATGTAAATTTATCGAAACTCTTCGTTAGCGGATTCATTTTCTATTGTTTCCTTAATCAAACAAGAAGTTACCAATGAACCATGGATAACATTGATTAGGGAGCCGTTGAATACCCTTGCCGCCCCGGCTACGCCCCTACATATGAACCAAGTGCATAAGAATGTTGTGTTAACCTGAACTACAGTAAAAGTTGAAAGTGTCAGATATTTCTAGAGACATACCATCATAAAAACTTTCTTGGCCAAATGAGCAATCAAGAAAGCAACAGATATCAACTGCAATAGAAGCTGAATATGCAATAACGAAATTGATTATACCCTTTATCGAAGGCCTTCATTAACTTTCCTACTATCTTCCCAAATAGGTGTAATTTCCATAAATTAACCAAAATGTTTATATACAACTTAGCACAAAAATGAGAGTCGGACGGAGTATACAACAATCTTATGCCATCCTTTTACAATGGCTTTCAAAAGAGTCCGTCCATCTCAATGTTCCTGTTTCAACATTGACAAATTAACATGACACCTTCCATGAGTCATGAAATAGCAGTAAAAATGCTTCCAGGTTGTGTTATCCCTAAAAAGCCCATATAACGCTTAAATTTGGTATGTGAGGTAGAAGAGAGTACTTCAAGCGCTTCAGATTTTTTTTTAAAACAGAACGTAGATGAACCAACAACAACTCCGTAATGACATGAACATGTCTCCGCCCCCCTGCACTACAAGCCCTGTACGTAGTCTGTAAGAGGCCTTGTTAATTGATGAGTCAAAGCAGCTTCTAGATAGAGCCCGGATCCCCTCCCGTGCACTAGTGGGGATCGATCCTGTGCAATTGAAGCCACACGCATAAAAAGGAAAATTCTGCGGACAAGACAAATGTGTGAACACAACATGACCATCTTGTGTATATGAGGTATTCAACTCCCGGGGATAACTAATGAGGTCTAGACAATGTCTTGGACCGTACGTGAAAGATATCTTTGAGTCTTGAACGAGAGCTTGTACGAAGCCGCAACTGACTATCTGTTATCTTCCGTGTATAATTAAAATTATCAAACCGAATTAAACCAACAATTTTATTGATTTTGAAGAAGCAGATACAACAAGAAACAGAGAAAGAAATACAATAGAAAAGATAAAAGGATATGCTACGATCTGAACCGAGACGAACTCTTTCCTTAAGACAAATTTGCCCCGGTATGTACCCCGGTTTTGTAGCAATTGTCTCCCAGGAATTCTCAGATATACCTTTCAGAATAGAGGTACGTCTAACTCTGAACACCGGCGAACCTTTGATAGTACTTTAGCTTATTCTCTTCACTATGATGCAAGAACAAGAAAAAGTGCAGAAATATGGTATGATATTTGCTGGTGTTTCAAATCAGTGTATATTCCACTCTTGCAAAGGGACGTTTACATCGAGCTGATACTCAGATCAGAGCCCATCAGAATGTGTATTGGGCCCCCAGGCCCAAGAAGGCCCATTCCCCAAAGCCAAAGCCCAAGGTCAACGGTCAACGGTCTCGGGCTCGGGCACGGGCACGGGCGGGCTGCGGCGCGCGCGCGCGCGCGTGTGGCCATTTTAGCAGAACGTCTGACCGCTAAAACCAACCCGATATCTCTCCTTCTTCTAGGAGTTTATACCACATACAACATTCTTCCCACATAAATACTATGAACTGTTTCTCTCAACTCCCAATGTGGTTTAAAAGTTGAAACTTTTCAACTTCCACTTCCAACATTAGTTCTTTCAACCACCCGACTTTAAGCGTTAATTTCTCATTCACTCGTTATCCGAATTGAATGATTCCAAATCCTGAAGTCATCTACAACTCACTTAGTTTTCAGAAAATAAAACATTATATATATTCTATACAAGAATATATCCGAATTACGCTTACAAAGTCACTGAATAAAATGATTATAAAATCATTTTTAATTAACTTTTAATTCAATTCCTCATTTTCTCCAACAATCCCCCACATGAATGGAAATTAATGCAAATGCAGACTCTGAAGAGATTCTGACAGAAAAATATTGCATCAGGAGAGGTAGCTTCTGGCTTTGAACCTGCCTTAGTGAAATACTATCGGATTTACTCGGCTAATCAGTTAACTTAAGTCTTGAACTGTTCAGCCTTTAGTGTAAACCCAGACAATAATACTCACACAATATTTCCCTTAGCACTGTACTTGGTTCTCATGACTGGATTCGTTTTGGCCCTGAATCACACCTGGTTTCAGAAAGTGCGTTAGAGAATTCTAGCCTCTCGAATCCTCATTTTGAAGCGGCCCCTCTTCGCACTTACATAGGTGACCTCCTATCAAGAGTATTCTGCCATACCCCACTTGAATTTAATCAAGGTATATGAATCATTAAAAGTTTTCACTTAACCTCAACACTTCTGGCAGACAACACTTTTATTCACAGAATGTGTAAAGTGTTCATCAACAGCTTCATAACTTAGTTGTCCCTTTGAACCAAGATCTTGGGATCTCCAGTCAACATGGTAGGGTTACCATTATAAAGCTTATCTTTCAATAGGCTTAAGTCCCATTCCGAGTGTCAAAATTGACATTTGATCTCTAGGTAAACCTTTTGTAAGCGGATCCGCAAGATTTTCCTTCGATTTTATATAATCGATGGAAATCACACCGAGAGATCAATTGTTTAACGGTGTTATGTCGTCGACGTATGTGTCTAGACTTACCATTATACATACTATTTTGTGCTCGGTGTATAGCCGATTGACTATCACTATGGATGCGATAGGAGCAATCGGCTTAGTCCAACATGGAATGTCCTCTAGGAAGTTTCGAAGCCACTCGCTTCTTCACCTCGCTTTATCCAATGCAATAAACTCGCCTTCCATTGTGGAACGAGATATGCATGTCCATTGTGGACTTCCATGACACCGCAGCACCACCGATCATGAATATATATCCAGTTGTGGATTTTGATTCTTTTGTATCAGAAATCCAATTCGCATCACAGTATCCTTCTAATACTGGTGGATATCTTGTGTAGCATAATCCCAGGTTCATTGTATATTTCAAGTACTTTAGTACTCTAATAAGAGCTTTCCAATGATCCTCACTAGGATTACTAGTAAACCCGCTCGGTTTATTCACAAGACATGCAAAATGCGTCTAGTACAATTCGTTATGTACATTAAACAACCGATAATCTGAGAATATTTTAACTGAGACACAGGGTCACCTTTATTTTTGACTAAGTGAAGACTTAAGTCAATAGGTGTTTTCACAGGACTTTCATCATAAACACTGAATCTCCTCAGGACGGATTCAATGTAGTGAGACTATGACAACACTAGTCCCTCAGATATTCTGGAGATTTTAATCCCCAAGATTACATCTGCCAGTCCCATATCTTTCATATCAAAGTTACGTGTCAGCATCTTTTTGGTATTCATGATAATATCATGAGTACTCCCTATAATCAGCATATCATCAACATATAAACACACTAACACATAAGCATTAGGTGTATGTTTGATGTAGATACATTTGTCGCACTCGTTGATCTTAAACCCATTAGATAGCATAGTTTGATCAAACTTTTGATGCCATTGCTTGGGTGCTTGTTTCAGTCCGTACAACGACTTAACGAGTCGACACACTTTGGTTTCCTGACCTGGAACCACAAACCCCTTGGGTTGTTCCATATAAATTTCTTCGTCTAATTCACCATTCAGAAATGCAGTTTTAACATCCATCTGATGGATTTCCAAGTTATACACTCATGACAAGAGAAAATTAGAACCCTTATAGAAGTGATTCTAGTTACTTGGTGAATAAGTATCAAAGAAATCAAGACCCTCTTTTTGCCGATAACCCTTAGCTACCAACCCGGCCTTATACTTATCAATAGATCCATCAGCTTTAAGCTTCTTTTTGAAAATCCACTTACACCCGAGCGCTTTATGTCCCGGTGGAATATCAACCAATTCCCAAGTGTGATTTTGCATAATGGAGTCTATCTCACTATTAATTGCCTCTTTCCAAAAAGGCGCTTCTGGATTAGACATAGCCTCGGCATATGTCCTTGGAGTATTTTCTACCATGTAGGTGATAAAATCTGGCCCAAAAGACGTAGAAGTCCTAGCCCGTTTACTTCTTCGAGGTTTCACTTCCTCGTGTTCTGAAGCATCATCCCCCACATTTTCGTGTGCCCTCTTAGCCGAATTTGAGTCTTCATTATGTCTTTCTTTGTTTGGAAAGACATCCTCAAAAAACACCGCATTTCTTGACTCCATGATTGTGTTTACATGCATATCATGGTTGTCAGATTTGTGCACAAGAAATCTATATGCACTACTGTTATATGCATACCCAATGAATATGCAATCTATCGTTTTAGGCCCAATCTTGATTTGTTTAGGTTTAGGCACTTCCACCTTTGCTAAACACCCCCACACTTTCAAGTATTTATAACTTGGTTTTGTGGCCTTTCCACAACTCATATGGGGGGTCTTATTCATCTTTTCTTATCCATCTTTTTAGATGGAATTCTGTTGAGAATTACATTGGCGGAAAGAAGGGCCTCCCCCACAAAGTTATGAGGTAAACCAGAACTGATCAACATAGCATTCATCATCTCTTTCAAAGTACGGTTTTTGCGTTCAGCAATTCCCTTAGATTGAGGAGCATATGGAGCAGTAGTTTGATGAATAATGCCCGAATCTAGACATTATCCTTCAAATGGCGATTCATACTCTCCACCTCTATCACTACGAACCTTCTTGATTCGTCTGCTAAGTTGATTCTCAACTTCATTTTTATAATTTTTGAATGCCTCGATAGCCTCATCTTTGCTACTTAGCAAATATACATAACAATATCTTGTACAATCATCGATAAAAGTTACAAAGTACTTTTTACCGCCTCTCAATTGTACAAACTTTAAATCACACAAATCTATGTGAATTAATTCTAATGGTTCTGTATTTCTTTCCACGGATGGAAATGGCGCTTTAGTCATTTTTGCTTCAACACATACTTGGCATTTACCGGTTTGGTTAAATTTTAGTTTAGGTAATAAATCCAAATTCATCATTCTTTGAATTGATTTATTATTAACGTGTCCTAAACGATTATGCCATAAAGTGCAAGACTCAATCAAGTAAGCAGAAGTATAAGCACTTTTATTAGCCTCAGTGGGCACAACAGTCTTAGGCATTATAGCCATTACATTCAGTTTAAATAAACCTTCGGTAAAATAACCTCTACCAACATACATCTCATTTTTGGTCAAAATGACCTTGTCATTACCAAACGAAAGTTTAAAACCATTCTTATTCAGCATACCACCAGAAATCAAGTTTCTACGTATATCGTGAACATGGAGAACATTCGTGAGTGTCGCCTTCTTCCCGAAGTCATCTTCAGAATCACGTTTCCAACTCCCTGAATGGTTGATTGGGAAGAGTTTCCCATCCACAGCTTCTCACCATTGCCAGCCTTGTAGGTTTAGAAGACATCACGGTCCGCACACACATGTTTAGTGGCTCCCGTGTCCACAAACCACCGCCTCGGATTCCCCACGGTGTTGCACTCAGTCACCATGGCGCAGAGATTGTCATCATCTCCCTCAGTTTCGGCCCATATAAGCCGTAGGTTTGTAAGGCTTCTTTGACCGGCAATCCACAAAGCACGGTGTCCAAACTTGCCATAGTTGCGGCAATCACCATTGAATTTATATGGTGGATATCGAATTTGCGGTTCCTCCACCCGTTTAACAATAGATTTAGTATCATTCATTTCATACTTCAAAAACCTACGACAAGAAACTTCTTGGCACCAAAGATCTTCGATTGTATATTTCTTCTCTAATGCTTGCCACAATGATTTAGCAGTTTCATAAGTACAAGACACACCATACAACATGTTATCTAAACCATTAAGAATATAATTCTTGCACGTAAAATCACCGTGCTTCCAAATTTTCTACAAAGAAGAAAAGCCGTCTTTTCAGGAGTTTCAGGTGGCGCCACTGGTGGGTCATCGATTAGCATTCTTGCTAGCCCAAGTGTTGTGATGTAAAACAACATCTTCTGTTGCCAACGTTTAAAGTTGGAACCGTTGAACTTCTCCGGTCTCTCATGGTTTGCACCAGTAACCGTGGTCGTCTGTGTCACAATTCCCGTAGTCTGGGAAGTCTGTCCTCCGTTTGGCGCACCATCCGGAGTAGGAGTCACTTGACCGTCAGATGCCATTTCTGTTCGAAACAGAAGATAAACTTTAATCAGAAGAACAAAAATTCAACTCGTTTCCCCAACAGTTTTTCAAACCATAACAAGATCATTCTTGTGAAAACGAGTTAGAGCTAGTGTTAACTCGTTTATCCAAAACAGCCACGAATCCAAATAAATTCGTTTTTTTTTTCAATTAAAACGAGCTGAACTCGTTGAAAAATCATAAATAAATAAAATTCAGTTGGTTTTTTTTTTCCTTCCGGTTTTTTCTTTAAACAAAAGCAAATAGAAGAACAGGTTGTTTACAAACTGCAACAGACTAGACAATCAATAAAAAAGATGAAAAATTCGTCAAGATATTTCGATTACACACAGGTTTGATTTAGAACTATGGTTCTAAAAAATTTGTCTTAAGCTGTTATCTCCCGTGTATAATTAAAATTATCAAACCGAATTAAACCAACAATTTTATTGATTTTGAAGAAGCAGATACAAAAGAAACAGAGAAAGAAATACAATAGAAAAGATAAAAAGATATGCTACGATCTGAGCCGAGACGAACTCTTTCCTTAAGACAAATTTGCCCCGGTATGTACCCCGGTTTTGTAGCAATTGTCTCCCAAAAATTCTCAGATATACCTTTAAGAATAGAGGTACGTCTAACTCTGAACACCGGCGAACCTTGACAATACTTCAACTTATTCTCTTCACTATGATGCAAGAACAGAAAAAAGTGCAGAAATATGGTATGATATTTGCTGGTGTTTCAAATCAGTGTATATTCCACTCTTGCAAATGGACGTTTATATAGGCTGCTGATCAAGCCTGAATTGATGGTGATTAATGATTTTAATTGAAGATGAGGTTGCTTCATCTTCATCAGTTTAGCAATTGGAGAGCCAGCCTTGAAAAGGCTTCTAGAATGCTGTTTCATCTTCTCAGCTGAAAGTTGCACGAATCGAATCGAGCTGATACTCAGATCAGAGCCCATCGGAATGTGTATTGGGCCAATTAAGCTTTGTATAAAAATTTAATATTGTCCTGGGCCTAGGGCCCCCAGGCCCATTCCCCAAAGCCCAAGCCCAAGCCCAAGGTCAATGGTCTCGGGCTCGGGCACGGGCACGGGCGGGCGGCAGCGCGCACGTGGCCATTTTAGCAGAACGTCTGACCGCTAAAACCAACCCGATATCTCTCCTTCTTCTAGGAGGTTATACCACATACAACATTCTTCCCACATAAATACTAGGAACTGTTTCTCTCAACTCCCAATGTAGTTTACAAGTTGAAACTTTTCAACTTCCACTTCCAACATTAGCTCTTTCAACCACCCGACTTTAAGCGTTAATTTCTCATTCACTCGTTATCCGAATTGAATGATTCCAAATCCTGAAGTCATCTACAACTCACGTAGTTTTCAGAATTAACAAAACATTATATATATTCTATACAAGAATATATCCGAATTACGCTTACAAAGTCACTGAATAAAATGATTATAAAATCATTTTTAATTCACTTTTAATTTAATTACTCATTTTCTCCAACACTATCGACCGCCCCTCATCCTTAGTCTATGTAAGGTCGGGAGTCCATCTTACTAGTTGTCGAAGGGCCCTAAATGACCTAAACATCATGAGAATTCCACCAATCATCTCAAAGATGGCCCTCCTACGCTCCCAACCCCAGAAAACAATGTCATCAAAAAAATATTAGTACCGATGTGGGGAGGAGTTTTGGACCACAATATGAAACCTTCACCACCACAATGCTGAAGCCCCCACGTCCAACTCACTCTGAATTGGTGTACCAATTACAAAGCCTGGATCAAAGGAGAAGCTGGTTCTCCAAACAGACCAGCTATTCAGATGTCACACCAGGTTCCCATATGGCCTTTTATGGAAACCAACAGCCCAGAAACAGAAATGATCAAGGCCCCAACAAGTCCAATACCAGGTTTCAGTCTTCAGGAAGGGGCTTTCAAGCACAGCAAGTGCAAGGGAATGCAGCAAATGGAAAGGCTAATGTCAAGTTTCAAAGAATGACACCTGCTGAAAGGGAATTGTACAAGAATGAAGTTTGTCAATACTGTGGTGTCACTGGACATGCTGCCAAGATCTGTTGGTGGTTGATCAAAAAGAATGCAGAAGATGCAAGCAATCCTAAAGCCCTAGCAGCTCTAACTTTGGACAATTCTTTGGTTGAAACTGAATGGACCATGGACACTGAAGCTTCCAACCATATGACAAGCCAATCAGGTATTCTTTCAAATTTTAGAAACTATAAAGGGTCTGACTCTGTCTTGATAGGGGATGGCTCTGCATTACCTATCACAGGCATAGGAGATCTTAAACACATACATCATACTGGAGGTTTAGCAATGCATAATATACTATTGGTTCCTGGTTTAAAACAAAATATAATGTCTGTTAGTCAACTCACTAGACAACATCCTGTGTCATGTAATTTCTCTAATGATGGTTTTTGCATAAAGGAAAAGGAAACTGGACAGGTGCTCAAGACAGGAACACTCAAGGGTGATCTCTACGTTCTCCCCAAGTCCACTGTTGCATTCACTGCTGCCAGAACATCAGCCTCATCTGCAGAGACATGGCATCAGAGACTTGGTCATTCCCAAGTAGGATATGTCAAATTATTATCTAATAAAGGAGCTATTGATGTTTTAGGAAAAATTAAACTTGATCATGTCTGTGAGAGCTGCCAATTAGGCAAAATGAGTCGTTTGCCTTTTTATTCTTCTGAACATGCTACTAAAGAACCTTTTGATTTGGTGCACTGTGACCTTTGGGGGCCTGCCCCAGTCACATCTTTAAATAAATTTCGTTTCTATGCTTGTTTTGTGGATGATTACTCCAAATATACTTGGCTTTACCCGTTAAAACTTAAGTCTGATTTTTTTTGCTGTTTATATAGCCTTTGAAGCTTTTGTCAAAAAACAATTCAATAAAACAATTAAAATCTTTCATTCTGATGGGGGTGGTGAGTTTGTCAATAATCCCCTTGAGTCTTACTTTCTTAAAACAAGTGTCCTTCATCAAATCTCCTGTCCCCATACTCCTGAACAAACAGGTTCTGTTGAAAGAAGACATAGGGTTATTAGGGAGCTAGGTTTGACTATGCTTTTCCACAACAAAACACCCTTATTCCTCTGGTTTGAGGCTTTTGCTACTGCTGTCTACCTTATGAATAGGCTTCCCTCTGCTGCTATAAACTCTGACTCTCCCTATTTCCTTCTCCATAAATCTGAACCTACCTATGACAACCTTAGAATCTTTGGCTGTAGGTGTTATCCTTACACTTGGGACAGAAAGAGGCATAAGTTTGACCCCAAATCCACTCCTTGTGTGTTTGTTGGCTATAGTCCTCAATACAAAGGGTATAAATGCTTTCATCCCCCTACTAGAAAATTCTACATGTCTAGACATGTCATATTTGATGAATCCCTGTTTCCTTATAAGGCAGCCATTCCTTCCCACTTAACTCCCACACATACTTATGCCATGTCTTTCATAGAATCCTGGCTACCCACTAACCCTGTTACCCCATCAGGAGTCCCATCCCTAGCCTCCAATATTGACATTCCCCTTCCATACTCTTACACTCCTACTCATCATCCCTCAATTGACTCCACTCAATTTCCAACTCCACCAGTACCCTCTCCTGCACATCTACCAGCCTCCCCAATATCCACACCTGCATCCAAGGTCCTGCCCCCAAATCCGGTTATACCTATTTTACTAACATCATCACCTACTCCCAGTCCTTCCTCCACCCCTCAGATCACTGCTTTGCACCCATCTGATGCATCTGCCACCCCTAACAGCTCTGGCCCATCCAGTCCTTCCCATCACCAGCCTAGTCCCTCCCCATCCCCTAGTCCTTCTCCACCACCTAGTCCATCTCCATCACCTAGTCCATCTCCACCCCTCCTCAACCACACCATCATATGCAAACAAGATCCCAAGCAGGCACTGTCAAGCCAAATCCTAAATATGCCCTTATTGTCCACACATATCCAGATATTCCTAGGGAACCTAAAACTGTGAAAACTGCTCTCAAACACCCTGGCTGGACTTCTGCCATGGAAGAAGAATTGACAGCCCTCCATCACAACAAAACTTGGACTTTGGTTCCTAGGTCTCCCAATATGAATGTCATTGGCTCTAAATGGGTATTTAAGGCAAAACTCAAACCTAATGGAACCTTAGACAGGCTCAAAGCCAGGCTTGTAGCTAAGGGATTTCACCAAATTGATGGTATAGACTATGTGGAAACCTACTCTCCTGTGGTTAGACCTAGCACCATCAGAATGATTCTGACTTTGTCTTTGTTCCATCAGTGGCTAGTTAAACAACTTGATGTTAAAAATGCCTTTCTACATGGTAATCTCACTGAAATCATATACATGGAACAACCCCCTGGTTTCTCAGACCCCCAGCTTCCAAGTCATGTCTGTCAACTGCAAAAAGCTCTCTATGGCCTGAAACAAGCTCCAAGGGCTTGGTTTGATCGTTTCAGTAGCTACTTGATATCTTATGGTTTTAAGTGCAGTTTGTCTGACCCATCTCTTTTTGTTTATCATCATGACCATATCACCATGATTTTGTTGTTGTATGTAGATGATATGTTGTTAACAGGTTCAGACACAATCCAAATTGAGAAGTTCATCACTGGACTCAGTCAAGAATTTGTTATGAAGGATCTAGGACCCATTCACCATTTTTTAGGTGTGGAAGTACATCACCAAGGCAACCAGCTGGTCCTATCACAAAGCCATTATGCCCAGACTTTATTAGAAAGAGCAGACATGGTGGATTGCAAGCCTATCAGTACTCCCTTGGAGGCCAAATTCAAGCCTGTTGCAAATTCACCATTACTTGAAGATCCTACATTCTACAGAAGCCTGGTTGGTGCTCTCCAATATCTCACATTTACACGCCCAGATCTCAGTTTCCCAGTTCAGTTTGTCTCTCAATTCTTGCAGTCCCCCACAATGCATCATCTCAAGTTTGTCAAAAGATTGCTCAGATATGTTAAAGCAACACTTTCCCATAGCCATGTCCTCTTTACACCGTTATCACTATCCCTAACAGGTTACTCAGATACGGATTGGGCAGGCTGCCCGCTTACAAGAAGGTCTACTACAGGCTATTGCACGTTTTTTGGTCCTAACCAAGTTTCATGGTGTGCAAAGAAGCAACACTCAGTCTCAAGGTCCAGTTCAGAGGCAGAATATAGGGCTTTAGCCCACACCTCAGCTGAGCTTACTTGGTTATCTTATATCCTATCAGAATTGAAGGTTCGTCTTCCACAAGTTCCCACAATCTATTGTGACAACATGAGTGCTCTCCACATGACGATAAATCCGGTTTTCCATGCCCGAAGTAAACATATTCAACTTGACTACCACTATGTTCGAGAAAAAGTAGCTCAGGGCTCTCTTATTACCAAACATGTACCAGCTTCTCAACAACTTGCAGACATTTTTACAAAACCCTCCACCAAGGCCTCTCTTCAATTCATACTTCCCAAACTTTGCCTTCTCCCCAGGCTGCGTTTGAGGGAGGCTATTAAAGACATGTCACTGCAAGGTGTCACTGCATGGAGAGATAAGGATGATATGGAGCAATAAGGCGGCAAATGCAGTAACCATCACCCTATTATTACGCATTAACAGCTGGCTATGTGTTTGGTGCTAAGAAGAGTCTTGAACTATTTGATCTTGAAGATATGTTAGTTAGGTTGTTTATTTAAATCTTCAATTTATTTTAAAATCTCCAATAAATCTTCTAGTTTGTTTCACCTTTTCCACTTAAGATATAGCTTGGAGATGGAGTAATATGTTAGGACTCTATTCTCGTCTTATTTTTTCTATTTAAACGAGAGCAGCATTCTTTGTAAATTAAGGAAGAATTGTAGAATAATAAAACATCAGTTCTCTCCTTCTCTTTTATCAGAATTAAATCGTCTTTATTTTTTACCCACAGATAGATTCTCGATTTTTCAACTTATTTTATTTATTTATATTTGTTAGTACGTGTCGCAATTAAATAGAATAACGCTGGATTCACAAGAATGCATCAAATGCTTTAAACGAATTCTGCATCTGCAGATTACCCTAGAACCCAACTCAATTATTTCCTCCTCGTGTCCAAAAAAGAACAAAAAAATTTACTTCCTCCGCAGCCGCCGCCGCCGCCCATTTCATTTCGCCGACGTTTTCTTTTCTTTGCATGGGTCGACTATTTAATTAAAAACTTGCGCAGCTGCCTGATAATCTGTTATGTACGTTTCTTGTTAATTCTTGACTGAATAGCTAATTTCTGTTAATGGGCTTTGTTTTCTTTATCTTTTCTTTTAGTTTTTATAAATCAAATGGATAATTAGTATGTACAAATGAAATGGAGGTTTGTTTCAGGTCGACGGGGAAGTAAGTGGGTCAATAACGGGTAAGAAATGTGATTTTATTCTAAAACAACAATTGATTAATCTTGCATTTTTCATGTGATTTGTGATTAGGGTTTTTTGTTTTCCGATTTTGCCCCTATATCGTAATCGGGGACGGCTGCAGGATTTTTTGACATGAGCGTCATATCACAAATATATCTGTATATTCAATTTACGGGAGGTTTGTTTGTTTTTTTTTTTTTTTCTTTTTCTAATGAGTGATGTGTGTTTTTTATCGGGTCAACTTGCGGGTTTGGAGCAAAATGCGGGTAATTGAGTTAAATCACTTCCTCCGTATATTATATATATATATATTGAATTTTATAAATGTAATTATAGACAATGAAAATAATTGGTCAATACATAAAAACAAGAGGTTTGGGGTTGCCCCACCTCATAAGGGTTATTAGGGAGAAACCGCCCGTAATTGTTATCTTTTAGTCAATGAGCGAACAAAAAATTATTTTCAATTTTGATTTATTTAGCTCATGGTTTTAATTTGTTCGTTATCGTTCGTATAATAAACAAACAATTGGCTCATTTAAAATACATATTGTTAGAGCTTGTGTTCAAGTTTGACTCATGAAATGTATTTTTGCATCTCAACTCAAGCTTGGTGTTAAAGGAAATAAAGTTGCGCGCTTTTAAATACGTATCCTTATGGTATCATAAGCGGGAGGTCATGGGATCAAACCCCGGCTCCCAGTTATATTGTGCTGTTGGGCGCCCTTTTGTCTTGTTGACTAGTTTGGTCTTGTCTTTGTGTCTTTTAGTTAGCACGGCGCTTGTTAGAGCGCCCACACTTGTTAAAGGAAATAAAGTTGCGCCTTTACTAACACCGGTTGGTTTTAGTACGACGGTAAGCGCTTGATCCTAATACTTGGCTTGAATTTAGCTCGTTAAGATATAAAAAAATCAATACTATAACGCATAAATAAAAACTCTAAAACGATATCCAACATCATAGTACAAAAAAAAATCGAACAACTTTTATAAAATCACTCTATACTATGTATTAGACAAATAGATATTTTTATCGTATGATATGTAAAAGTTAAGTTGTACATCGATTTATCTGTGTAATAAAAGTTCATGATTATAATCGAACATTCTCGAGACAAGCTCATATGTTCATTGTTTTGCGAGTTGTTAAGAAAATAAATAATACACTTAGTTCTCCTAATGATATCTGTTAAATCCGTATTATCTTCGATGGTCCCGAGTTGAAGATAAAGACAGTTACAACAAGGTAGCTGGGAGAAACTTCACTTCTTCAATACACTTCAAAAACGAGAAAACCGAGATTTTAGTGCAGCAAAATAGTAAAAACGTAACTGTAACCATAAATGGTTCAGAAACAAAACGAATCTTTATTCGCATCACCGTGATTTCATCGATTACCATGTACCGAATCGTTTTTCGAAAAGTTGATTCTAGAGTTTAAGAATCGACTTTTCGTAGTAACTTGTAAGGATCAACTTTTTCAAAGACGGATCTTTCAAATTAAGATCAACTTCCCGAATATCGATTCAGTTCAGTACATAAGTAGTATGATGTATCGATAAGTGGGCATCGTTTAAATAAAGATTCTTGAAGAAGAAGGTGGGTTGTTAATGTTACTAACTTGTATAGATATGCAGAAATCCCAAGTATAACACACAATAGTGTTATGTCAATGCACACATTTCTACTAGACCTCAGCTGAAGGAATATAATTAATGGGTAAAGTATTAGATTAATGTCCATATAAGAAATAAAATAAAATAAAAAGTAAATCCCTATATCAAATATATTCCATTGTAATCAAAAGAATGCAATCATTTGATACCTGTGTGATAGTGTCTTTGAGCTTGACATTAGTGCTTTTAAGGTCTGAGGTTGCCTTGTCAACCTACAAATGATATCAATTTGCATTATTTTTTTTTTTTTATTTTATGTCCCATGTTGTAACATTAATGATGATAGGGACCACATTTGGCAAGTACATCAGTTATTTTAGAACACGGAGGGAGTATATGTTACCTTATCTTCAATCTCATCAATAAGAGGAACTTGCCTATCTAACTCCTGCAGAACCAGTTTTATTAAGAGCACAATTATAAGTTAGTGTATCAAAATATAGGGAAAATTTATCATTCATGTGGTATTCTTTAGAAAACTACTACCAAATGGTAGTAAATTTTGAAGGAAAAAAAAAATTTAACCTCATTCATGTTATGTGCCATGTCCTTTAAAGTGTATAATCCTTCTGCTATTTCATCCAAACCTTCATCCTATTTGAAAACAAATAATGTATCATTTATGTTAGTTATTGCAAAATACAAAAAGGGTATACCCGAATCAAGTCGAATTGACATCGAGCTTAAATTTGAACAACTTGAACTCAAGCTTGAACTCGAGTGGAACCCGGATAAGTTATAAAAGACGATATCAAACTCGAACTAGCTATAAAAAAATAACTCGAATCATTGACTACACGATCAAAATCAAGAAACTCAAAGAATATTAAGAAACAAAACATGCCTGTCTCATTTTTCGCATTTCGTGTTCCTGTCTAAACTGGTTTGTTTCTTCAGTAGATTGAAAGAAATCACTGTCGAATTTCCCTTTTCAAATTAAGTATAAAAATTAAAAAAACATCACGATATAAAGAGTTAAGACATATAAAATCAACTTATAACATTATGAAAATCAAGAAAATAATTGAAAGTTTTTATTATACAATAATTAATTACCTGAATCAGAGTATATCTTAATTCCAGTAGGCATGGCTGAAGTTAGCTCAATATTGGTTTGGTTTAATGGGGCGGTTGAACCATCGGGTACCTCTTCTATCTTTAATTTCAATGCAGAAACAAGATCACCACGTGTCTCGAGTTCTTCATTTGAAAGCCCCTTCACCTATTAATCAATAGTTTATTTATTATTATTAGCGGCTTAACACGTCACACGACAAAATAGTCACGACTTATTTTTATATCAATAATCAAGATGAGACTTAGATAACTTGGTCAATAGTTTTCTACTTCTATTTTGAATATTCAATTCATCTATGTATAGCTGAAGGTCTAACGACACCACTTGAGTTATAATAAAATGTATGATTGTAACATCCAACAATTCAGGTCTAACGACACTACTTTAGTTATAATGGATTTGGTAATTAAGTACTTAGCTTCATCGGCTTTACTTGATCTAAAATGGTTAAGAGGCATGTTATCAATTAATCATTATGTCTCAACTTTATACTAGATAACTTTTTCCCCACTTTTCCGATATATGACCCTGCGTTCTCCCGCCTCACCCCATTCCCCGCCTTTAGTCGGCTCTAATACCGACTGTACGCCCAGAACTCATGCTTAGGGACTCTACTTGAGCCCACATGTAACGCCATATAACTCAGGTAGGGCAGTACATTCCTCCCCTCTCACCGCCTTCCCTATATTTAATCGGCTCTGGTAACGACTTCAACACCCATAACTCATGCATGGGGTTGTTACTTGAGTCCACTTGTAACGCCTCAGAACTCACGTAGGAGTAGGACATTAAACAGAAAATATAAATTTAGGTCACTCAAGTCAAATCCCCCTACCCCGTGGAAATTTCTTCGATATCCGGTTGAATTTTCATTTCCACGGGCAATGCCCTCCGGAACTTATGCCTAGCGACCTAAATTATTTTTCTCGAGCCCTCTTGTAACGCCCCAAAGCTCATGTAGACATTACATTCTCTCCCTCTCACCGCTTCTTCCGTCTGTACGTAGTTGGCTCTCATACCGACTATAACACCCCAAAACTAATGCCTATCGACGCTACCTGAGCACACTTGTAACGCCCCAGAACTTTCTCCCCCTCTCATCGCCTCTCCCATCCAATATTCGGCAATGATATCACATTTAACGTCTCAAAACATAAGCTTAGCGGTGCTATTTGAGCCTCGACGCATACAATAACTATTTAGTCAAGTTTCCTCGCTTGGCTAAAAGGTTAACACAAGTTATCAAATATATTATGTTTCAAACTTATATCTCAAAACATCTTCTTTAATTTTTCAACGTGACACGTTACAATAAGACACTGTATATCAAAGAAAACCATAAATAGTAAAGATCAATATAAAATCCAAAATAAACAAAGAAAGAAAGAAATAAAAAGGGCACCTTTTTGTAAGCCAATCTCTGTAACTTGGGAAGTTGTTCAAGCAAACGAGCTTTAGTTCGTCTGATTTCTGCATTCATAGCCACTGCTCTTGCTCTGTTTTTCTCCATCGCTGCCCCCTCTGCTTTCTGATCACCCAATGGGAAATAAACGGTAATTTTTACAGTAATTTTATGCTTTTAGTTATGGACCAATAGAGAGAGCATGATGAAGATGAAGAAGAAGAAGAAAATAAATACATGGAGAGCTTCATCAAGGTCGGCATCAATGGCGCCGTACAGCCGGGCAAAAGCATCATCGGCAAGAAGATTGGTGTTAACATCCTTCTTCTTATCAACATCGTATTTCTCATACTTCTTGCAGATTGCATCTACTCTTGTTACTAAATCTACAACTCCCATTTTTGTTCTTCTTTGTTTTCTCTGGTCTCTCTCTCTCTCTGTTTAATTTGCTAAACTTCTTCAATCATATGCATGTTTGCTTATTTTTTTTAAACGGAGATGACAAAGTTATAATTGGTTTGTTTTAAAAATCAAAAGATTGGCAAGTTATGTTTGTCGTTTTCTTGCATAAAAGTTCCAATTGCTCTCCAATCTCCAAATGTACAATGTTAAGTTTGATGATAGTAAGTGACAAAGAGATGATTGTTGGACAATCTTATTTAAAAACGAAAGAAAAATTACAAAGAAACGAATAACAACAAATTCGAATTACAATTGCAAAGGAAACGGAAAAAAGATATATGATCCGAGCCCTGTGTGCACCTGTGTTGCATACAGTTTTCTTAAGACTAATTTGTCCCCTCACCTTCGTGTGCCGTGAACTTCAGCGGGACGTTAATCTCCCAGGATAGAACGGATAGCAATGACAAGAAGCACAACGCCTTCAATTGTTTAAGAACCTTGTAGTTTGAACTCGTGTCCGCAGGACGCGCGCTCGCACACAAGTTCAAGCTGAAATCCGGATGGATTTACACCCCCCCCCCCTGCGCCCGCGCATAGAGAACGGTGTATAAAGTTGGAAAAATCTTACCACTACTCTAATACAACATCATATATATGCTGGATATTTCCTTCCTTCCAATGTGGGAGAAATTGGTTTCTCCAATTTTTCCTTTATTACTAACACTTTCCATTCACCACTTAGGCCCATATGACATATCATTTAAAATATCCATTTTGACCATCATTTTCCAACAATGATTACAAACTCAGGGAGGGATATTTAAATATCAATCCAGCTCACAACCCCCTCTCCTCACCTCCGCGCAAAGTTTTTATTTGGTATATCCACATACACCGAATTAACAGATAAACAAATTTAGACCACACAATTTGAATTCAGTTTAAAAATAAAAGGTCTACAGTTTGCCACATTGGTGCATTCCGCATATGGCGGGTGCACCCAATAACTTCCCCACCTTTACCACCACCCCACCCCACAACACTAGGTTGACGTCCAATCATTTATACACTTGGTGCAAAATGCGATATCCCTCGTCCATAGAACCCGACAGAACGGTGATGGGCTTAATTACAGTGACTCAGCGGCCCGTACATGGCAGGGTCAGGAGTCAGTGTCCACAAAGAGTCATCATTTATTTAGAGCTAACTCTCACACTGCGGTTGCCGACCCTCACCCGATAGAGCGGTGATGAGGTTAATCATAGTGACTCGGCGACCCGTAGGTGGCAGGATCAGGACTCAGTGTCCACAATGAGTCGTCATTTATTTAGGGCTAACTCCCACTTTGTCGTTGATTCGATCATGCGTTCTTTGATGCAATCTGTCACGTGGGAACCTACATGTGCGGGCTACGATCATTTATACCCTTAATGAATGTCTTCGGATAGTGAATTAGATTGACTTAGTAAATTGGATTGGATTATATACATTTGTTGATGTAAAAAAAATATATATCCGAGTAGACAATGAACCACCTACAGACATTTTGTTTTATGATACATAGGTATCGTCAGAAGTGAACCAACTACTATGATACTTCACTATGTGAGTCTCTCCGATCACGCACGGCACACTTTATATATTTCCTCCGTCTACAAAGCCGTTAAGGGCTTAGCTTACAGCACAGCGTGTTCGCCACCATGCTGGTTGGATCTGGCTCCATCTATGATAAATCTTCGTACCTTTTTCTTCCAAAGAGAGGAAAGTACTCAACTTCTGATTGCCTTTCTTTCGGAGGAGCCAGTGAGCTAGCTAGGATACGTGCGCCCGGAAAGAAGTAGTGAGTCGAGGCGTCAAGAATAAGGCGAGGTCTACAGAATCCATACCGAATCTTCCGTAACATGATTGCTTCGGGAAAGACTTACTTTCATATGCTTCACTGTGATAGCTTAGCATCGGGATTCGCGTAGAACATCGCGCCACCATACGAACATCCCCAAAAAAACATGTTTTTTCTTACCGACGCACAAAGAAAATATCGTCGAAACAAGAACTTTATGTGAGAGTCGAAGCCCCAAAAGGCGAATTGGGAATTTTTCTAATAGGAGATCGGAGTTTGGGTTGTGAAATAAACAAAAAATTCATTTCCTCCTCCCTCGACCCCATGTACGAAGAAAATTTTCCTATCAAAGGTGGAAAGGAAGGTCAGGGAGCTGAGATTAACTTGCAACTTAGACTATATGTAATATTTCTGCGTTTTTTGTTTAGGCTTTTGGTAACTCGGTCCAAAGATTGCCTCTAAAGAGAACTCAACAGAAACAGAGAGAACGTTCACCGGGGCTTCGGTAGCCGGCTCCCCTGCCATCAGTTTCCCATACTGAATCCACTAATGAGTATTCCACTTTCTTCGTTAGAGCGATAGGCTCGTTCCCCATAAAAAAAGACGCTCCGGTGGCCCAATCCTTGACCCTATGCTCGTGTAAAGTCCCACATCGGTAAAATAAGAGAATGCTCACCTCCATATAAGTGTGAGACATAAAGGTCTTGTCAACTCGGGTTAGCCCTTTTAGACCAAGCGAGGACGGCGGTCTAAGCAGTTGACCGGACATTTATGACTCATTTAGCGCTACCGGGCCCGGGGTCTGGGGGTGTTACGGGGAATGGTATCGGAGCCGACTATCAGACGGAACTATGCGCTGCACCGTACAAGAAGACGGTGTAAGGATGGCCTCTAGTTACCTCTGGTAGGGACGATCCGGGAACAGTCTCGGCCGTCCTGGCGAGGACGTCAGTCCCTTATAAGGGGGGGAGAATGTAAAGTCCCACATCGGTAAAATAAGAGAATGCTCACCTCCATATAAGTGTGAGACATAAAGGTCTTCTCAACTCGGGTTAGCCCTTTTAGACCAAGCGAGGACGGCGGTCTAAGCAGTTGACCGGACATTTATGACTCATTTAGCGCTACCGGGCCCGGGGTCTGGGGGCGTTACAGCTCGTCAGTCTTATGTCGAGATCGATCCACTCACTCGCCCACCCGGGCTTTAATAACTCGCTTCGCTCCGCATACGCTCGCTCGCATCGTTACTCAACAACGAATGTGCTAAACTATTAGCAGGCGTGGAAACTGCGGCAGTTAAGAAATTGGCTCCCTTAGTTCGCGCATTGTCTCTACCCTTGGATCAATTGATGGCATCGATCATCAGCTAAGGTCCTTGAAAGAACGTCTAGACCTGTAACCGATAGTTTTTTCTTCCAAAATCATCAATTTTTAAAAATGTTGACTATAGTACAGCAAAGGATAGTCCAGCCGTCCAGGCAATCATGAAAAACTTTATATAACAATTGTGAAACCAAAATAAATTGTTTAAATTTACAATTTATATTATGTGTAACTTGATATAAGTTACTTTATAATGATTGATCTTTAGCATGTGAATTAATACGGCATGCATGATGCATGGTTGACTACCAACCATATTCTTTTTAAAAAAAAATCAACATATATTATTAAGACAAATCAGTCAAAGTAGCAGAGATTACATCATTCGGAGGAAGAACAACCCAAGAAATGGGTCCCTCGGAAACAACATCATGCCCAGCTAGAAGGTGCGCCGGGATATTACCAGAACGTTTGACAAAAGCAAATTAACAGAAAGTGAAAGAAGCCGAAGCTAAGAGACAGTCACGAGCTAGGCAACCCAGTACGGATAAATCGTCTGACGGATGAGATAAGGCATGCACGAAAATCATAGAGGTTAAGGGCAGTTTGTAACTCTGTTGAAAATCATAGATGGTAAACACAAATAAAAAAGCGGTCGAGCGCTCTTTCCGGGAAAACTATTCGCCCCTAAGATTGCCAAATCAAAATGGCACGCATTTGTAACATTTCCGGAGCATCCAAATATACTAAGTGTTATGTACTTATATCATGTGTTATTCTACATGAAAAACACAACATAACCCTTCAAAAACAGTTAAGAAATGTCTTCATACCGAAGGGACATCAGTTAAAACCGAAGGGACACCAAAAACTGCTGGAAACCAAAAATTCAGTTTTGCATCCTGTAACTCATCCGTCCGGATAGTTTATATATCCGTACGGATAAGTAATTTATCCATCCGGATAAAATACCCTATCCGTATGGATATATTACAGTATCCGATTTCAATTTAACAGGCTTCATCCGTACGGATAGTTCAATCTATCCGTACGGATACGCAAAGCAAGATATCAGCTTTTGGTTCAACACTTGATCTAACACTTCCGTAAGCTTGTAAATATAAATTATAAGCATGCACCCCGCATCTCCTAACTCATATCGATTGTTTCAAGCTTACCAAACCTCAAATCCAATTACACTAAATCACATTGGTGATATAATCACCAACAATCCTCCCCCATTTAGTGTAACCCTTGATTTAGTTAAAACTTATCAACACACAACAATTCATCTTTCAATGATAATGTCACGCAGATTGAATTACCATATAGTATATTACACATTCCAAAATATTCGAGTATTGGGGTGTGACTAAGCATTGAACCCCTTTACACATTTGAATACTTCAAAGATAATACACAAATGAATCAAAAGACAACTCCTATAGCTTGCTTGACACTCTTTATCCAGGCCTCGTGTCCATATCAATTCATGAGCATGTAGAAAGCCAACCCTAACTTTCTTGAAGCGGCCAAACTTCATACTCATATAGGTGAGTCTTATCAATCGTGTACCTGCAACAACACTTTTTCATAAGACTTATTAAGATATATTATCAACCTCACATGCAGGTCAAGCACAAACCTTCGGGACAAAATATATGTGCCAAAACTAGTCATTAGGCCTCCCACATTGAATTCAGCCCCTAATGTCATATTAAGGGGGAATTGGGTATCCTAACGCAAAGTTTCAATGGGTTGTAGACCCATCCCGACAACCGACTTGATGAACAAGTCCTTCGCCAATGCCTTGGTCAAATGATCGGCTAAATTCTTTTGAGATCTCACAAAAGCAATCGATATCACCCCGTGAGTGATCAACTCACGAATCGAGCTATGCCTAACTCCAATATGTCGCGACTTTCCGTTGTACACTTGACTATAGCATTTAGCCAATGTATTTTCACTATCACAATTGATAGAAATTGGTGATATCGGTTTTGGCCACAATGGAATCTCGTAAATCAGATGTTTAAGCCATTCCGCCTCTAAACCGGCCGAAGCCAAGGCAATAAACTCCGATTCATTGTTGAGTTTGCATTACATGTGTGCTTCTTGGAAGCCCATGAAATGGCACCACCTCCAAGTAGAAACACCCAACCACTCGTAGAAGAATGATTTTCATTTGATATCCAACTAGCATCCGAGTAGCCTTCTATAACCGAAGGATGTCCAACATAAGTTAAACCAAAATTTTTGGTAAACTTAAGATACCTAAACACACGTGTCACCGCATGCCAATGAACACTACTTGGATTACTAGTATATCTACTAAGTTTTCCAACCGCATATGCAATGTCCGGACGTGTGCTAGTCATTGCATACATCAAACATCCTATAACTCGAGCATATTCAAGTTGAGACTCCGGATTACCCGAATTCAACTCAAATTTCTCATGAGGATCCATGGGAGTTCTTGCCGGAACGAAATTTTCACAATTGAATTTCTTCAACATTTTCTCGATATAGTGAGATTGTGTCAAAGTAATCCCTTTGTCATTCCTTATGATTTTTATTCCAAGGATAACATCCGCCTCCCCCATATCTTTCATAGAAAAACTTGATGACAAAAATGATTTACAATGGTCAACTTGATCTTGGTTTGTACCAAAGATCAACATGTCATCAACATATAGGCAAATGATTACACCATTTCCGGTTTCATCAAATTTGCTATACAAACACTTGTCCATTTGGTTAAGCTTAAAACCATTAGACAATACAACCTCATCAAACTTATTATGCCATTGTTTGGGAGCTTGTTTCAACCCATACAATGATTTAACAAGCTTACATACTTTATGCTCATTTCCGGGTATCACAAAACCCTCCGGTTGTTTCATATAAATTTCCTCATTCAAATCCCCATTCAAGAAGGCTGTTTTAACATCCATTTGATGGATAACAAGATTGTTAATGGCTGCCAAGGCAATCAACAATCTAATAGTGGAGATTCTAGCAACCGGGGCATAAGTATCGAAATAATCAATGCCTTCTTTTTGTCTAAATCCTTGTATCACCAACCGGGCTTTATACCTTTCAACGGATCCATCAATTTTCATTTTTCTTTTGAAGATCCATTTGCAACCCAATGGTTTACACCCAAATGGAAGATCCGTCAATATCCACGTATCATTGCCTAAAATGGAATCCATCTCATCATTAATGGCTTCCTTCCAAAAGGCAACATCCCGAGACTCCATAGTGATCGGGGTCAATCAAGTTATAAAATACTTGACCACCATAAACCAATACTAGCAAGAGGACTAGGCCCATCGTAGTATAGCTATAGTGAATCAAGGTCGATCCCACAGGGAACCAATTGTGGATCATCTTACATACAAACAATTAATTAAACATGTCAAGGACATAGAGGCGGTCTACGACCAACATAAGACAAGAAAGGTAAAGACACGACTCGACACAACGTAATTAACCTCCCCAATTATAGTCTTTATCGTTTGGACCTAAATAATTTATATAATAAACCGAACTTATTAACTTGTCAATCCGTTTGTATCTATCTTAGATTGGCTACGGGAGTCATCCTCTTTAACTTGACTTAGCACCGGTAAGTCACTAAATCACTGTGATATTGTTACGTGACTTCGCCTTTTAGTGCCTCCATCTCATATAACTCACACGCTTACGACACTAAGGATGCCGATATTAATCGTACACCTCGTCTAGGCAACATTCCTATGGTTAGGCGTACTTCCTAAGCGATTACTTAAGCTCTCGTCCAACTAACAATTACCAAGTTATAGTCTCATGCTAATCTACGAGGTACGTATAATCGTGTGCATGCAATTCCCGAATATAAACCTACCTACATACTGCCGAACGTCCGTGAAGAGCAATTCATAAGCCTACCTAAGAGTTTTATATTGGTATTTCCTTTTTACACGTTTTAATTAAACTAAGCGAGTAACGCAGCCATAGCCATACCTACTGAGATAATAAATTCAACTAGGTTAACCTAACCATAAAGACATGGCGTAATTAACAGATGACAGGGGCTCGGTCGGCCGAGTGTAAGGGCTCGGTCGACCGAATGACACCTTTCGGTCACCCGAACGAGTTCAACCCAGAATACATCTTAGAATATATCTCTCAGCGTTTCATCATACGTAACGTATTAAACAAGAATTCGCACAGTATTCATATAGACTAACATAGATACGCATTAATTAAATCAAGTAGATTCATGAATAAATACTAAGTGTATGACGTAGGTTATGGGATCCTCATAGACAAGGTATCGCCACCTTCCTAACATCGTAGCCTAGATCTACATCATCTAGCTATGATTAACTAACTCAAACGATAAAGCATAATTGGGGGGGGGGGGGACTAATTACTTAAAATAAAGAAGACAGAAAATAAAGGCTTACATATTGCAGCCCTTAAATTGCTGGAAACCCTCAAATTATTCTACATTGTATCAAAGTTATGAATTGTAAGATTGAAGAAAGAATGAAAGGATTAAGGGATGATTTACAATTTCTCGTAGCTGCTGCTTATATAGGAGTTTCTGCCGACTTATGAATGATCTAAAAGGTAAATATGAAAAAATCCGATAAGTGACCGAATCGACATACTCGGTCGACCGAATGATAGGGCTCGGTTGACCGAGCCTTCTTCTGCACGTGTTAAACGTTTCTCTCGTCTATCTTGTTCCCCACTGCACGCTTTCGTGTTGATCTGATTAATCTTTCATTTAATGCTCCGATTTTCTTCCACTATTATCTTGAGACCATTGATTGAATGACATTAATCCTCTCGATTTGTCGTGATCTACAAAATCAACATTTATCGCACAATAAATCAGCTTTTAATAATGAAAATGGCTGAATACCAAAAATCATATTAATAATCACATAACATTAAATAATAAATATAAACATATGATTTAATATGAAATATATATTATTAATCTCGATTTATGGTCAATGTTGATGACTTTTACGGGTATAATTTGACCGTCACCACATAGCCTCTTTATAAGTTATAGGATCATCATCAATATGATAACAATATGCATATTGAAATCCTACTTCATCTCTTGTACCCTCCACCAAATATGTTTGGAAATCGGGACCAAAAGATTTTTCTTTCCTTGCCCTTTTGCTTCTTCGAAGCACTAAAGGCTCATCTTGTGACTCTACACCACCACAACTTTCTTTAAATCCAATGTTCATAGGAACAACATCTCTAGGCCTTGATATAGAAGAAAACCGACTTTCATCAAAGAGAGCATCCCTTGATTCAATTACGGAATGAACCGCAACTGAATCATTTGGTTCTATAACATAGAACCTATATACCTTGGAATGAAAAGCATATCCAATAAATATGCAATCAATGTCTCTTTCCCCCAAGGTTTTAATCTTGGGATTGGGTAGTCTTACGACTGCCCTACATCCCCAAACACGCAAATAATGCAAGTTTGGCTTCTTTTTATACCAAAGCTCATATGGGGTAATAGGACTCTTTTTATTAGGAATCCTATTCAATAAATAACAAGCTGTTAATATAGCTTCTCCCCAAAATCCCTCACTCAATCCTGAGTAAGAAAGCATAGTATTCACCATCTCTTTTAGGGTACGATTCTTTCTTTCAGCTATGCCATTTTGTTGTGGTGTATAAGGTGAAGTTCTTTCATGTATAATCCCACAAGATTCAAAGTATGGTGGATCAAATTATTCTCCACCTCTATCCGTACGAAGTTTCTTTATTTTAGTTTCAAGTTGCAATTCCACTTCGTTTTTAAACACTCTAAATTTTTCCATTGCCTCGTCTTTAGTATAAAGCAAGTAAACATAGCAAAAACGAGAGCAATCATCAATGAATGTGACAACATACTTTTTGTTTCCAAAAGATGGAGAAGAACAAAATTCACATAGATCACTATGAATAAGTTCCAAAATTGTAGACGACATTTCAACACCTTTAAAAGGTTGTCTTACAATTTTAGTTAAGTTACAAGTATTACACTTATTCATAGTTGTACTACAAACAGGAATTAAGTCATTTTTAGACATTTGCAACATTCTTCTAAAATGCACATGACCTAATCTTGCATGCCACAAGTATGAATCATCAATATTAACAGTCATAACATTCATAGCAGCATTTTCATACAAACCATTACTAACAATATTAAGCATAAATAGGGCTGTAAATGAACGTCAGTATTCGATTCGATTCGCTGTATTCGGCTCGAAAAAAGCTTGATTCGAGTTCGATTCGAACCTTCGAACGTCGAGCCGAACGTTAGGTATTTGATATTCGTCTATCGAGCCGAACCGTATCGAACACGAATATTAGGAAACATGTTCGAACGGTTCGAGCATGTTCGAGCCGAACCGGACCGAACATGTTTCCTAATATTCCAGTTCGAACCCGAGCCGAACCTTGCTAAATTAAGGTTCGATCAGTTCGAGCCGAGCCGAACCTTAGGTTCAAAAAATTCGAGCCGAGCTCGAACCTACCAGGGTTCGGTAGGGTTCGGCTCGTTTACAGCATAAACATACCATTGTTAAGATAACCAAATCCTACAAATACACCATGTTTAGTCAATACATAACGAGAGGACTCATATACTTGTTTATAGCCCTCTTTACATAAAATACTACCGGAAACTAAGTTTTTCCGGATCAAAGGTACATGTAAAACATTGTTTAAAGTTACAAATTTTCCAGAACTAAATTGCAAATTTACAATTACTCTTCCAACAACAATGGCTTTAGACTCGTTGCCCGTATGCACAATGGATCCATCTTCAACTTTTTCATACTTCGAAAACCAGGATCTATCCTTGCATACATGTCTAGTCGCTCCCGAGTCTATCCACCAACTAACATCATCATCCCGCAAAAAACATGCTTCGGAAATCGCTGGTACATAATTCATATCCGAATTAAAACCACAATTATAATCATTCGTACCTTGATGTTTAGGTGGATCCGGGTCTTTAGCCCCATTCACCGGGCCTTTACCCTTACCATTGTTGTGCTTTCTAGCAAAACAATCCGCCTTGAAATGGCCATCTTTTCCGCAATACCAACAAGCGCCTTTAGGCTTCTTGTTAAACTTTGCTTTGTTTTTGTTGTTGGAAGAATCAAACTTTCTCTTGTTGTTATTCTTTTTAGAACTTTCCCCAACTTCAACCATATTGATTGAAGTTGAACCATCTGCAATGTTCTTACCGCAACCACAACATTTTTACCACTTTCTTGTGAACGCAAACTCTCTTCTATCCTTAGATGACTACCAAGTTCAATTAAAGAGAGTTCTTCCTTTTTATGTTTCAAAGAGTTTTTAAAATCCCTCCAAGAGGGAGGCAACTTTTCAATAATACTAGACACACATATGGATTCATCCATAGCCATCTTATGCATTGAAAACTCGACCAAACAAACGCAACAACTCATGGTATTGATCCATAACCGGACGATTATCTACCATCACATACTTCATAAAATTACCAACAAGAAACTTCTTACTAGACGCGTCCTCACTTACATATTTTGCCTCCAAAGTATCCCACAACTCCTTAGACGTCTCAATTTCAAGGTAAGTATCAAAAACACTATTAGACATACCGTTAAGGATGTGACCACAAAGATATATAGTCGTCATTTTCCCACTTACTTTTCTTCCTTGACTCTTCCATGGTGTTTGTTATCATCAATCGAGGGCATGGCGTACTCAACACGTACACAACCTTCAATGCGGTCAAAAGGAAATGCATTTTCTTTTGCCACCTTCGGAAATCCTCACCATTGAATTGTTCCAACTTGCTTGAAATTAGAAGTCATCTCCTTGATACTCGACATTGTTCAAACAACAATAGTTTTCGCAGATTGTTGGGGAGTTTGTAGGTAATTAGAACAATGGTATCAAAACAACAAATAAAAGAGAACTTAATATATAAACGCGAGTCGAGCGAGAGGCTCTTTCCCCGTGAAAACTATTCGTCCCTTAAGATTGCCTCCGGGTAAATCACGAATGTATTCACGGGATAAAACTACGTCCCTTTCTATCTTGGCAATTAGATAGAAAGATAGCTAAAAGAGTTTTGTTTATTTGTGTGTAGAACTTGAGGTTTCAAGATAGTATTCAAAGAAAATGAATAAATCTTTTAAAGTGTTGATCTTTTTTCTTTCTCAAATATACCCCCCGCATCCCCTCATATCGGATCAAACTGTGGATATAATCACCAAGGCCGCCACAATGTGAGAAGGCCGCCACGGAGATCTCGTAATCTCTATAAATCAGCCTAATACCTGAGCCCACAGCCGCCACAGAAGCATATGTGTTACACTTCAAGGTCCCCGAGGGCGGCGGAGTCCAAACAACCGGGTGTGGAATCCCCTCAGCCGCGTTAGAAGCACCACCCATTACCCGACAATACTCCAATGCCGCTGCTGAGGATGCCGAGATTACCCGGGAGACATAGATGGGTGCACCTTCAAAAACAACACTACATCGCTCCTTCTAGAGATTCCACAAAGTCAGACTGAACACCGACACCTCCCCCACTGACAGACGCTCCACTAAGCCCCCAAAAACTCCCGAAACCCAGAAGACTGCTGGACCATCTGATTTCCAAAAGTTGAAGCTCCCCAAACTGTTTAAGCGTAGTCACAGTCGAACAAGACATGACGCATAGTTTGCAACTCCCGACCACACGCCAGGCAAACACCATCCCCAAGCTGCCGCGTGAGGAGATTTTCTCCGACTAGCAAGCATCCCTGTAAACATCTCCATAGGAAGTGCTGAACTCGCGGAGGGACAGTCACCCGCCAAACATCACGCCACACTCTATCCGACCCAACAGATGAAGATCCACTGGCTACATAGTACAACTCTCCTTGCAAACTCAGAGCTAAAAATACCCAGACTTGACCGAATAACACCCCTTCCGATCATAGTGCCATATACGTCTATCCGGGTAAGAGGCCTAGCCACTGGAGTCTGAAGGATCGCATCTACCTCCCAATGATGGAAAACCTGCTGGAGCAGAGGGAGATTCCACTGCCGACCATCGGCCGACAAGAGATCATGAACCTGCATGTTCGTCGGCAGAGAGTGGGAGGCATGTATAATACGGAAAGATGAAGGTCGAGCAACCCACGCATCATGAAAGACAAAAATCGAACGTCCATCACCAATACGCCACCGCAAGCCCGATAACAACATATCCCGCCCCTTCAACAAGCTCCTCCAAAGAAACGAGGGGCGCCCCCCCAAACCTGCAGCAATAACTGTCATATACGGATGATATTTCGCGTTAAGAACCCGACTGACTAGGGCCGTAGGGTGCTGCAACAATCGCCACGCTTGTTTAGCCAGCAAACTAGATTTAAGGCTCAAGATCTCGAAACCCCAAACCTCCCAAGTTCTTCGGTAGGCAGCAGACATCCCAACTTCGTCAATGCACATTCCGTTTATCCTCGGTGTCTCCCCATAAATGAGCAAAATTTGCATTGCCCAAATATTTACCAATCAACTAGAATTTATTGGATTGTTTTTTATATTATACTACATATATATATATATATATATAAAACTTTTGTCATTAACATTCGGGCAAAATAGTACCATTATTAATGTACTAATATCAATAATGTATCTTGCAGAAAAAACACTCAACTAATTCAAAATAGTACACTACTACTATTAGCTTGTGACTAAAGGCTAGGGCGCCACCAGCTGCACAACAAGGCAGTCCTTAGGAAGCATGTATTCGTACGTATAACTAATATATACGAAAAAAAATATTAATATATACATTATGTGTATTATTTGCTTCTTAAATATTTTTATATGTTTGTGTTATTGTATTCCTTACTTAAAACCATACATCCGACACTGCTTGAATTTATGTTGTGGGGGAGTGATGTGAAAGAGATCCACCGTAGATTCATAATATATAGAAGATCCGACCGTAGAGTTTATACGTGAACACTTTAAAGCTTAACATATCTTTGAGCTGCCCGATCTCTAGTCCGAGCTTGAAAGTGCGTAAAATTTTGTGGAGCATAATCGAGTCGATTTTGAGCAATTTTTTCATTACTCGAACGAACTCGAGCCAAGTTCGAGCATCACTCTTTTGACTGATGCTTGATTCGATAAATAAATGTTTAATTCAACTTGGGTCGTTTACACCGCTATCGAATCTGAAGGAGTCAATTCTCATTTGAGTAATGCTACGACTATAATAATTGACACGCTAGAGTTTTATACCGTCGAATATGATAGAACATGTAAGAATCAATAAATAATACATCACGATCAATGTGTAAATATATGTGGTATCAATTGTTGTGACCGTTTATTTTTTCATTCCCCAAATTGAAATTGTTGTATAAGATTATTATGCAAAAAAAAGTAACTATCACCAAACCAGTCGGGTGCCTTGACTTTTTGTAAGAACATTTTATATTTACGGACAACGTATTCGGAAACCTATCGTAACACACATATTAATAAATAGTCGGAATTAAATTATGGTTATGTTGATAACCAAATAAGAATTTATTTATGTTCACTATAAAGGGTCATAGTGGAAATTTATATTCTAGTATTTATTTAGGGGTTTTATTGGCACCCCTATTTACTACTTGCACCCACTTACTACTTGTACCACAAAATTTTACTTTTGGCACCACAAGATTATTTTTATACTTCTCACACTACACAATTAATAAAAAAACTACTACTTTCACCACAACTTATAAAAAATTCAAACTAGTCCCCCAAAAATTCACCCCTCATTTTTTCCAGCCACCACCGTCCACCACTTTCCTCCTTCCCCAGCCACCCCAACTCTCTCGGCTCACCTTAGTTACTTGCCGGGAGTTTCGCATTTGACTAATTAGCTACTAGTCATATATGCATACTAATTGATCATCGGGGGTTAATGGTAAATAAGGATAAGATATTCGAGTCGGGTTCACGGAGACTTCCCACTCGAATGGACGATCATGGAGGGTTAATCCGTATGTAGTGATTATATCAATGGACGCTTATTCACTCTACATGGGTTGAGTATAAGTATACATCTATAATCGGTAGAGTTCGGTTTCGGGTTTATGGTGGTGTAATCCCGGAATTAATAATTAATGTACTTATTCGTTCGATGAATAATTAATTATTGGAGCCTACTATGTTATAGGTCCAATGGTCCCCGATGCGGCTTCGTAATTCGGACTAATAATCTTGTTATTTGGGCTCGGTGATAATTAATTGGGAAATAATTAATTGATATGCATGGATATTATTTAGTTGGGCTAAATAATATAATACACATAAAAGACATTTTATGTGGGCTTAAAACCCTACTAGGTGGCGCCTCCTACCTCTTAAAATGCAAGAATTGATTTTCTTGTGTGATTAATTATTTACTTGGTAAGTGATTAATTAATAAAAGATAATTGATTTGTAATTGATTGATTGATTAATCACAATCTTTTATAAATGGAATTATCCTTTATTGTGATTTCTTTTTAATTATTTATTTAATTAATTAAAACTTGGAGTAACGATTTACTCTCTTATAAAAGGAGAGTTATTCCAAGGAAATTGCAAGGGCATAATTCGACCACCACCTTAGAAAAAGAGAGAAAAATTTGTTTTTCTCGTTGCAGGGTTTTAGAGGAAGAAAAACTTGGTGTTGCATATCGAGGAGGTTCGTGTATCGAAGAGTGTCCACCAACCGCCGTTTGGAGAATAAATCGGAAGATCGAGAACTTCTCTTCCCGATATTGGTAACATAATCTTAACCCCTTGTAGTAGTTTAAGTCCTTTAATTATGTATTGTGATGTATGAATCGTGATCCATCCGTCGTCGCGCATGATCTAACTCGTTTAGATCTAAGAACCTGCATCCTTTCAGCCCCTTCCCTCCTCCTCCACCTGCAAAATCATCTCCACCTTCACCGGCCGCCACTACCATTCCCACCCCCACCAAGAACCAATTGCCACTGTATTTTCCTCCCCACCACCAACCACCACCACCAACGACCGCTATCTCCATACCCACCGCCAATCAACCATCTCCATTATCACCCTCTTCTTCTAACACCCATCTTCTCAAAACCCACCCATTTTCACCAGCCCCTTCTCACCAATAGATCCCACCACTGCCACCACCATCTTCCTTCATACCTCCATTTTCAAAATATTAGGTTCACAAAAAGAAAAACATGGGTTCAAAAAATTTGTAGAATTTGAAGATGAATGTCCGGCCGCTATCTTCCCACCACCACCATCGTCTTCCTCCATATTGATATGCCTAAATGTACTTCGGTCCGCGGATCCTCATTCGGGTCTGACCAGCCACCAACATTAGTGGATGAGGCCACCGGCCATTACAGCCCGCGGGCTCGAAAGCCAAATTAGAGCCGCGAGCCTTCGGATCGGTTCCAAGCCCTCAACCCTAGTCGACGACAAAAGAGGATTAGGGGCGGCACGCGATCTCATTCTATAAACGGGTCCGCCAAATACCTCGATCATAACATTTAGATGGAAGAGGCTACGCCAAGTTCGGCAAAACGATGGTATAAAGGAAGGCAACAGAGAGCAAGGATGGCGAAGTGGGCGACCTACGCGATCCTATAAGGACGCCGCCGAGATATTCGATCTACTTACCATCTAGATATTTAGTTTTACTTAAACACTAAGCTTACTTAACCACTAAGCCTTCCTCCTCCTATAAATAGGGGATCCATGTAACACATTTAGTCCCCGGGCAAAATGATATAAAACGGATGGCGAAAGCCAAATCGCCCTCCTCGTCTCTTATAAAACACCACCGCCGGAATCCATGGCCGACACCGAGCGTCATCGGAAAACACCACTTTTATACACTTTTATAGCCAGATATCCACAATACAAACACCGCAAGGACACCCGTCACGATTTATGCATCATCAGTTGGCTCCGTTACCGGGAAACGACATTTTCGTCACTTTTCCGGTCAGATCTAGAATTTCCGGCGGCTTAAAACCACCCATTTTTGGTTTTCCGGCGGGGTGCTATACAAGATCTACGTTCAGATCCAAGAAAGAAAAAAAAATAAATTGTAATATGGGTCTCAAGTTCTTCATCAAATCGGGAGATTGAGGTGTGGAATTTCGCAAGTTTGTTCTTCTATGATTGAAAGAGGAAAGCAACAGAGGTGTCTTCTTCCTAAAACATCCAGCTAACTTGGCCCATACTCGATTTTTATTTCGTCTCATCGGAGGGGATGACCGGAGCCGGAAAAGCTTCAATGCAAAAGTTAGAAAGGTCCACCTGAAATTTGCTACAGCACAAGCTGAGGGCTCGCCGGTGGGATGCAGCAATTCCAGCCCGGAGGTTCGGCCTCCTTTCTAGCATAAAACATTTCCGCTGGAATTGTGACTCCGGCATAGAGGTCAAAGCTCGTCCCGTCACTACCTCCGACGACGAAGACCATTACCTCGCCGTCGCTGTTGCCTCTGAAAGCGGTTTCACAATCTAAGATGAAGCCTCCGACGCCGGTCAACTTCGCCGGAGTTGCAAGCTAAAGAAGAAGAAAAGGATCGGGAGTCCAAAAGTTTTTGCTGGGTCGAAAAATGGGAAGGAAGACTCAGCTCTCAGATCACAACTGGGATGGAAAATTCTTTATGGAGCTATCGGATTCAGTCATCGGAAAAAAAAAATTTATGGCTCAAATCCAGGTTATCAGGTATATTATGAGCTCAATGATCTTTTCTTCGATTTGTTCCCATGGAATGGTCAAATGTTGATTACAAAAAGCTCAAGCCTGAGTTTTCAGGTCCCTGTTAATGCCCAAAAAAAAAAAAAAAAAAAGTTTAAATAAGTATGGTTTGGATGAAATTAAGAGCAGGGTTAAGCCCTTGTTCGATCAAGTGCTTGAAAAAAGAAATGAAAAGCTTTATCAAATGATGTGGTAGCTTTATCAAATAAAAAGCTCGTTGGCGTTCCCGTCGGTGAATTCAATTGCTTTGATGAGAAGTCATATGAACACCACAAAAGGGACCGAGAATCTAACACGTTACCGTACTCAAACGAAAAAGAAGAAAGAAATGTCACCATGGATTGACACTCTGGATTGGATATCGCATGTGGCAACACATTTCGTTGATCCGGACACCGACCTCAGCTCGGCTAGCACTAAGTCCGACCTTATCGGCCATCTCTAAGTCCGTCCGACCTCGGTCGGCAAGCTCTAAGTCCGAGCCATCGGCCAGCTCTAAGTCCGAGCTATCGGCCAGCTCTAAGTCCGAGCCATCGTCCAGCTCTAAGTCCGACCTCGGTCGGCAAGCTCTAAATCCGACCTCAACATTTATTTCAACCAAGCCCGCAACGACCTTACCCGAAACAAGGGGGCCGTATATTGGAATTTTTCGATTCAGCCATCAAGCTCAACAAAACTTATTTTCAACCAAGTTCGTCCTCAATCTTGCTTGAAACAAGGGGGCCGGAGGTGGAAATTTTCAACAACAATGAATGACTCAAATTCGACATTTGTTTCGACCAAGCCCGCAACGACCTTGCTTAAAACAAGGGGGCCACACATCGGATTTTTCGATTCAATCACCGACCTCAACCAAAACAAGTAAGGCTTTCAGCTCGGTTATTTTTAGCAAGTTCAATTCTTTAATTTCCTCGACCTCACAAAAAACAAGGGGGCTATATATATATATGTACATATATCGAACCCAGATAGCTGACTCGAAAAAGATGGAATATTTCGAGCAAAAATAAATGTGCGAGCTCAAAAATATTTCGGGAAAATCGTCAAAATAGCAAAATAAACATGCATTCAAAACCCAAATCAGCGGCCACAAGTCGGATTCGGAAAAATAAAGTATTGCAAACAAATGAAAATTCGAAAAAGGCCAAGACCAAAAGAGTTGATAGATTGCAAGCTCCACATCAGCGAGCTCATTTTATTACAAGCCCCATATCAGCGATCCCATTTATTACACGCTCTCTTATTACGAGCTCTCTACTACAAGCTCGCCATCAACAGGGATTTTCTCTTCAGCAAAAGTCCGTCCGCTTAATAGCGCGGCACAAACAGGCTATAAGCCAATCACTTTAAGGCCGCTCGCTCGAGCAGCACGGTCCAAAATAGACCCGAAGTTGCTTCGAGGCCGTTTGTTTTAAAAGCACGGTCCTTAGTGAACAAGTCGCATCAGACGACGAGGTCGCAAAAATTGACCCGAAGTTGCTTCGAGGCCGTTTGTTTTAAAAGCACGGTCCTTAGTGAACAAGTCGCATCAGACGACGAGGTCGCAAAAATTGACCCGAAGTTGCTTCGAGGCCGTTTGTTTTAAAAGCACGGTCCTTAGTGAACAAGTCGCATCAGACGACGAGGTCGCAAAAATTGAAGTTGCTTCGAGGCCGTTTGTTTTAAAAGCACGGTCCTTAGTGAACAAGTCGCATCAGACGACGAGGTCGCAAAAATTGACCCGAAGTTGCTTCGAGGCCGTTTGTTTTAAAAGCACGGTCCTTATTGAACAAGTCGCATAAGACGACGAGGTCGCAAAAATAGACCCGAAGTTGCTTCGAGGTCGCATAAGACAACGAGGTCGCAAAAATAGACCCGAAGTTGCTTCGAGGCCGTTTGTTTTAAAAGCACGGTCCTTAGTGAACAAGTCGCATCAGACGACGAGGTCGCAAAAATTGACCCGAAGTTGCTTCGAGGCCGTTTGTTTTAAAAGCACGGTCCTTAGTGAACAAGTCGCATCAGACGACGAGGTTGCAAAAATAGACCCGAAGTTGCTTCGAGGCCGTTTGTTTTAAAAGCACGGTCCTTAGTGAACAAGAAGTTGCTTCGAGGCCGTTTGTTTTAAAAGCACGGTCCTTAGTGAACAAGTCGCATCAGACGACAAGGTCGCAAACTGACCCAAAGTCGCTTTGAGGCCGCTTGCTTTCAAAGCACGGTCCTAAGTGAACAGGTCGCTTCATATGCCAATTTTATAAGTCCGACCTCTAGCTCGGCATTATATTCGGAACTCGCCCTCGAGCGAGCATTTTATAAGTCCGACCTCTAGCTCGGCATTATATTCGGAACTCGCCCTCGAGCGAGCATTTTATAAGTCCGACCTCTAGGTCGGCATCATATTCTGGAACTCGTCTTCAAGCGAGCCCTCTACAAGACTAAAAGCTCTCAAGCCACCAAAGGCTAAATCGATTCACGATTCAAAAACCACAATCAAAATCAATTCGTGGCACAAGCCACAAGAAGGCTAAATTAATCAACTACATACAAGCAACGAAAAGACCTACTCAGAGTACGGCACTTAGGCAAAGCCAACAGGCGATCCGCCACAACAGCGAGCCATCACAGTATTTCAAGACAACGGATCCGCAAACAGACTATTACTCCCCGCCTAACATTTCAAGAAAATGATTAAGGCACGGAGTAGGGGGCCATTGATATGCCTAAATGTACTTCGGTCCGCGGATCCTCATTCGGGTCTGACCAGCCACCAACATTAGTGGATGAGGCCACCGGCCATTACAGCCCGCGGGCTCGAAAGCCAAATTAGAGCCGCGAGCCTTCGGATCAGTTCCAAGCCCTCAACCCTAGTCGACGACAAAAGAGGATTAGGGGGCCGGCACGCGATCTCATTCTATAAACGGGTCCGCCAGCGACCTCGATCATAACATTTAGAGGAAGAGCTACCTCGAGTTCGGCAAAACGATGGTATAAAGGAAGGCAACGAGAGAGCAAGGATGGCGAAGTGGGCGACTACGCGATCTATAAGGACGCCGCCGAGATATTCGATCTACTTACCATCTAGATATTTAGTTTACTTAAACACTAAGTTTACTTAACCACTAAGCTTCCTCCTCCTATAAATAGGGGATCCATGTACCACATTTAGTCCCCGGGCAAAATGATATAAAACAGATGGCAAAGCCAAATTGCCCCCTCCTCGTCTCTTATAAAACACCACCGCCGGAATCCATGGCCGACACCGAGCGTCATCGGAAAACACCACTTTTATACACTTTTATAGCCAGATATCCACAATACAAACACCGCAAGGACACCCGTCACGATTTATGCATCATCACCCCCATTTTCGAAGGTTCAACAAAAAAAACGCAGGTTCAGCAGGCCCTTTCAAGAAAAAAAAATGCAGAGCTGCGATTTGGGGGCTCGATTCGCTGTGATTTGGGATGAAGCTTTGCGATTTGGGGCTGCTATTTGGGGGTTCGATTTTGCTGCGATTTGGGGGCTCGATTCGCTGCGATTTGGGAAGAGAAGATTTTTTATTTGGGGTGGTTGAGGGAGGAAGAAGGGGGTGGTCGTTTTTCGGAGGAGGAGGAAGGGGTGGCTGGTGGTTGGAAGATGGTGTAGTTATTTAAGTTTAAAAAAGTGTAGGGACTAAAGTGTATTTTTTTTTTTTTTTATTTTTGTGTGGTGTAATAAGTAAATTGGGGATGTGTAGAAATAAAAAAAAAATCAAATAATAGGTGCAAGTAGTAATAAGGGGTGCCTTTAACCCCTTTATTTATTATGAATGAATAATATTGGACATTAATAATGATGTTATTAGATATTAATATTATATTGTAACATTTTATATATTTAATATAAGATATATTAAATTTCATGGCATAAATAATGTTAAGGAAATAACTAATTAAATAATCAATCAAATATCTTATATTTTTATTCTATATTTTTAAGGTAATATCCTTATTATATTGGAAAAATATAGTTTCCATTTTCTTACTCAAGCCCGTCACAAGTATTCTTGTGATGTATATGTCTTATTTAAGGGAAGTGATATCAGACTTTTTATATCACAAAGTATTTGCAATACATTAGAGAGAAAAAGAGAGCTTTTGTGAGAGAGTTTTGATAAGAAGAAAAGACAACTTAACAGTTGCCTCTTCTCGGTAGCAGTCATTCAAAGATTCCAACGGTTATTTGTGTGGATTATCGCTAACACTTGGACAGTTGTGTGTTTGGATTATCATCCGTAGATAAAGCGACATCCAATTGTATCATACTGGTATGAATTTTTATCTACTTCTTTATGTATTAATTGTTTATACGAAGTCGGTTATTAGGTTAAAAGAAAATTAATTTTTTTATTTCGGTGCGTCAGTCTGGCTTGATTTCCTTACGGTAACGTGGCACAACATTATCTAACACTACATACATTAGAAAAATCGATTTATGCCAATGAATCAGAATTTTGACATGTTGAATTCTAGGTGTAGTTTTTTTTTTTTTTTGGTTTAATTTTTTATGGGTGGGCTTTAGCGCCCCTATATTTATACATGGCTACGTCCTTACTCTGAAGGCATGTCCCAAAGTCTTTTATCATGGCCTTGAACTAATATTTATGTTTTAAGTTAACTTCTTATGTTTTTCTTAAAAAAAAAATATAAAAACAAAAAATGAAATAATTATATTTCATAATGTTTATATTCTTAACACTTTATGGTGTAGAGTCATGGCTCCTGCGGCTCCACTAAAGGCGCCCACTATTTAGAAAGTGGGCATCTATATTGTATGTAATATAGTGCTCTTTCGGTGCTTTCAATTATAAAATTTTGCCCAATCGCCCTATACCTTAGGGAAGTCGGTCTAAAATTTCCTTTATTTATTTATTTATTATTAAAATAAACTCTCTTTTTAAAATTAAAAAAAAAAAGAAAATTTCGGATAAAAAAAATTGGGTGTATGGGAAATATTGTTTCCTTCATTTAATTGAGTATAGTCATAGAATGTGTAATGGTTGATAATGATTCGATTCATTCTTGTTAATTCATAACTAAAGTATTCAAGAAATCAATATTATTTTTTCATTGAATGTTAAAGAATCACATATTTTTTGTGTAACATGAAACACACTTTTCATGAACTTTATTTTACATGTATAACGAACTTAATAAATCATCGTATATAGGTAAGACTTAAAATTTATAGGGGTCTTAATTATTGCGTTTTATAGTTAGGACAACGTAACGTCTAACTGGATTTTTCTAATAAATGTTTTCAAAGTTTTGTTTATTATGGTCAACATCGGTTCGTTAGTGGATTTAATTCGCATTAAGTGTTGAAACGATATTGGTTTTTCAATCGTAAACGGCTATTATTATTTAAAATGACGTTGTAAATGAGTAGAAAAGCATAATTATGGAATCAATTTTTATTTTTTATTTTTACATTTTAGTATTTATATGTCTGTCCCTTTTGAGACAATTTATTCCCTACAAATTGAAATTGTAAGTCAGCTAGGTCACTTAATTGTTGGTCTTTTTATTTATAAGATAAAAACATATCATGAATAAAGTATTTTAGACATCAAATTTGACTAATTCAACCGCATAATATTATTGTCCATCCGTAATTATTTTATTTTATTCCATTGTCTACTTAGCATTTCTTTTTTTTTTGAAGAATCTACTTAGCATTCTGATTATTTACTAGCATAACATTTATCATAAATTTTTTTCTTACGTAATCAATTTTGTTTCATAGTTTTTTTATCCCCAAATAAGAATTATCATAGTTGACTTCTACATATTATTTGTGTAACACTAACACCTAACCTCATCTTAATTAATATAAAAAGCATATAAAAGTGATCAATGTTCAAAATTAGACAAAGTGACAACACCAAACCCTTTTTAAGGAAAATTGGTGCATAATATGTTTCCCAACAAACAAACAAAAAAAGTGAGGTTTAATAAGGTTAAGTCCTCAAAAAGAAAATTAAAAAAAGAACATTAAGTAACATTATGGATGTTAGAGGAAATAAAATAAAACTATTGACATTATGTAATAAAAGCCCAAAGAGAATAAAATGGTCAATGTTTTCATGGGTGGGGTATATATATTAAATGAATTTTATGAAGACTTATTTCTAAAATTGTTAGACAAATGCCTCTCGGACATAGAGTTGTAAACGATTCAAATCGAGTTAAACATTATTTATCGAATCAAAAAATCACACAAAGTAGTGATGTTTGATACGGCTCGAGTTTGTATGAATAGGAACAAAATTGAACGGGATTAGTTAAATTAGGTTTTAACTATTCTCGAATACGACTTGAATATACTTGACAATATTTCGAGCACTTTCAAGCTCAAGTAGCTCGAAATATATTTTGAATGTACATGCACACAAAATCCAAAAATAATACAAACTAATATATATATTTGACAAACATGGTGAGCATTTTGAGTCAAGACTTAAAGTACTTGAATTCCGACTTGTTAATCTTGACAAACAACTTGGGTTTGATTTGATTTGAGTTATTTTAAATTATATTTAAAAGAGAATTTCACGCGACGAACGTCGAGCTATTCATGAACGACTCAGATCGTTTATAGCTTTGCTGTGAAAACAGAACTAAAAAAACTGGTTAATAGATAGATGGGGTTGAAAGATAACATTGGAAAAGCCAGGGGTTAAAGGGAACAACCTTCTAAGTAGTGGGGGGTAAATAGCAATTTCTCCAAAGCCAAGAAAGAAGTACTATACAGTATACACTACTCCACTAACCACTATAATTTCACCACTTCTCTCTTCCTCAAGTGAAATGAAATGAATGTAAAAACCATTTTCTTTTCTCTTTGAATTTTCACTTTGAGCACAGAAAGCTTGCAGAAACCACCATAAAGAAACAGCCATTATTTCAACTTCTCTTCTTTCCCATTTGATCATCTACTCTACTCCTAAAAAAGAAGCCTGCAGAGTGCAGACAATAATTCTTATTTTTTTAAACTGTAAGGTTGACTTGTGTTTTTCAAAGTTCTTTTCTTTATTTATGGGAGTCTGTATTTAATTTCTTTTTTAATTTCCTATATTCATTGATTGCCTCAAAAAAATGTTATACTAGCAAGACCTTTTTTTTCTGTGGAATTATCTTTATAAAGGTTGTGTTTTGTGCCCTGTGTCCTTTGGCTGCCTCTGCTCTTTCTGGGTATATTTTCTTTTCTACCCTCCTTCATTCTTGGTGTGTGTGTGTGTGTGTGTGTGTGTGTGTTTTCCTCTCTTTGAGTTCAAATTTCAAAGCTCTATGCTTTCTGTACAGGGTTGAGCTTGGCTTGAAAGCAAGACTTCTATATTTCTAGGAAGAATCATTTCTTTCTGTATAACATGTGTGTTTTTTGGATTTTCCATGTTCTACTTTATTAGGGGGAGTGTGTGTGTGTGTGTGTGTTTGGGGGGGGGGGGGGGGGGGGGGGGGGTTAAGTTGTCTTTCTGTTGCAAGAATCTGAATTTTATTGTTTTTCAGTACATTTTTCTGCTAAATGAATACCTTGATAATGTATGAACAAGACAAGTGGTAAACAGTGTTTTGGTACTTAAATTGTGGATACTCTTTTTATAATATCCTCCCAGGTTTAAGGCTGTGTTTGTTGTCAAATCATCTCAATTTTTTGTTTTTTGTTTTGAAACTGCTCATATAAACCAATTGGTTGTAGCTCAACTTTTTCACAGTCGATTGTATAGGTAATAATCGACTTTCCGATGGTTGGATTGTTTTTTTGGGGCAATGCCGGTAAAGGCGCCCTTAATGTAGTTAGGCCATTTGCTTGTGCTTTCTGGTGGGAACTATTGATAAAGCTTTGATCTTGCAGAGATAAATTAACGATTTTAGCGCCTTAAAAGCGATACAGAACGATATATGTATATCTGATTTTGTTACATTTTATTCTTTGCTCCTTTTCCAATTCGGATTCATCCTTATCTTTTTCTTGTGAATTCTAAATGTTGTCTATTGTTTGCAGAGATCATAATTCCGGGTTCAAACCGCGAAATGAATTGAAAAGTAATCGATAGAAAGATAGCGAAAAATGGGAGGTTGTTGTTGCTCTTCAAGAGGGCATCATCTAACTGGCACACCTGTATATTACTATGTAAGTATATATACTCACTACAGTTACCTTAAAATTTTAAGCTATGATGCACGGATGCTTCTGTATGGTAACGTGTTTTTGTATCTGATACGTATTTGACGTTGACACCTAGGGACGAATTTGTAATTTTCTAAAGTTGGATACAGGATTCGTATATGCATATTCATAACTCAGTCATGTGAAATGAAGAACTATGTTTGAAATTGAGTAAATACATTCAGTTAATGAATGAAAGACTGTCTAGAATGAAGGAGAATGAAGGAGAATGAAGGAACCGATACTTATATTTGTGAGATTTACATAAATGCCCTGTACCCGTATCCTGTATTTTTCAAAAATCCCGCACTCGCGCGTATCCTTTTATATGTATCCGTGCAACTTAGCTTTTAGTCTTTTAAGTTCTTACTTCTTGGAGGGTTTCTCAACAGCGTTCTCTATTTTCTGATACTCGTTTGTGCAGTGCCCGACGTTTTTAGAGGAAGAGCACGAGTCCTTAACATCTAATGATAGTGCTGCTACTACTACTGATGGATTCTTTGCTGATTTAAATATTGACATGTCTACCCCTGATACGTATCGGTCCCCTCCTAGACCAATCCCTTTCGATACGGTTATCGGGCGTCCGTTAGATCTTAAAGGGAGTGACTTTAAAGGTCAAAAAGATGGAATGGAGAATATGAAAACAGTTAAAGAAGAAGATATAGATTGTTGTCCAACATGTCTTGAAGGTATGAAATTGTTATTATATTTGATTAAATGATAAGTTTTGTAATGTTTTGGAATAATTATTTAGGTTTTTTTGTTATTACAGAGTACGATGAAGAAAATCCTAGGATTGTTGCTAAATGTAAGCATCATTTTCATCTTTCTTGCATTCTTGAATGGATGGAAAGAAGTGAAACTTGCCCTATCTGTAATCAGGTATGTTTTCTACATTTTTTTTTTGCCTTTATCCTTATGCTCTGCTGTGGTCTGTGGATGTGTTTTTCATGGACATCTTTAGTGGCACCACGGTAAAAAAAAAAAAACATATGAAAAACAGTCGATCGATGGAAAGTCGCTTCTCAGTTTTAGAATTGTTTTTACCTTGTGAAAACATATGAAATTGATGTGGTCGATCGATGGAAAGTCGCTTCTCAGTTTTAGAATTGAGTTTTTCCTCATTGTCTTGTCGATTGTTACTGTGGTGTTATGAGTGTAAATTGATGTGGTGCCATAACGGTAACTTCGATGCCTTGTCTCTAAAGACGCTCCTTTACCCTCTAGTTTACGGAGTCTCGGTTCACAATGAAATTCACCACAATAGAGCACTTGCAATAGATACCGTAAAAGATTTACGGTAAAGTAGATATTTAAAGTATTCAAATCAATAAATAAATAAATAAAGAAAAACCCATCTATATCAAAGTTTTTACTCCAATTTGTAAAATAGAGAATCGGTAAATTGTGATGATTGCATAGAGTACTAATTCTTTATTTGTTAAACAATGTAGAGCTTCTGATGTGTTTGTTAAATAATGTAGAGATTCTGATGTATTTCAGTTTATATGTTTTATAGTATTTACTTTCATTAATGTAATTTATTTGTCAATTAATTTGCAGGAGATGAGGTATGAAACCCTTTAATAGCTGGACACATTTAAGAAGATGTGATTTTGCATTTCATATTTAAAATAGAAGCTTTGAAGATAAAATATATATAATTGATATTTGGTCTCAAGTGTCTTTGCTAATTTCTGCAAAAATCATGTTTAAAATTATTAGTGTAAATCCATGCTTATGTATAAGAAGGGATGCTTTTAATTTCTGCAGATCTTGAAAAAAAAAAAAACCCTTCTATATTTATCTTTTTTTTCCTTCCCATTTCTAGACATTAATATTAGTTAGGTTTGGCAATATTTGAAACCAATGCAATATTGCCAAAAATGATTTGTTTGTTTAATGAATGTTACTAGAGTCCATGTTATGAAAGGATTGTTTTGCATAAATTGATTTAACATTTAGTTTAGTTTTTTTTATGAAATTGTTAATTATGATGAATTACATCGAATATCGACAATATTCATAATAAAAGAACTAGTGTTTGAGTTAAGAGATGTTTTCCAAACATAATAAAGAACTAGTACTAGACTCGGTGTTTGAGTATAGCTTAGAGGTCTCAAATTCGATTCTCTTCAGAAAACGCCCGACTCAAGTAGATAGAACTTAATAATGTCTCAGAAGGTCGCATATTCGATTTCCCTCCGAAAACGTCATGTCTGAGACTGTGTCAATGTCTTAGATCTCTTAAAGTCGGGAAATTCTACCCTAAAGACTCCAACATGTAGAAATATCCATGCGCAAGATAATATGTACCACACGCTTCATTCTCGCAACGAAACGCGTGTGTATCGATTATCGCGCACGGCCACTCTCCATATTGGAGTCTACGTGTTAGAACCTTCCCTTAAAGTCTTTACCCCTAGAAAACAAAAAAAATTAAAAAGCATAGCAAGTCATGTCAAAAAGATATCAATCTCTCTACATCAAAGAGGTCCTATATTTCGTCCTTTTAAATTGTAAACCAAGGGTCCACTTTCAAGTATGATTCCATTCGTCGACAAACAATTGATTTTGTCACACAAGGAAATACACAAAATGATGAGAAGTTGTTGAATTAACATTTATATCCTAAAGATGGAGCCAAAGGCTCCCAAGTGTTCTATATCCCTGAAATTTCATCAAGTTTGTAAATCGAAAGTTATTTCTCAAGCAAAAAACTTTATATTTGTATTTTTTTCTTATGAAAAGACTCGATGTATACTATCGAATACTCACACCAACTTACAAGTAAAGACTATCATTATAACACTCTTACTATTTTATCACTGAGTTATGTCCCCGAGAACATTTATCTCCTAAAGCTAACTTGTTGGGAATGTAGATAATCACGTCTCCTCAAATTTGAGCTTATTACTGAGAATGTGGTCAACATATGTCGTATAAAGAAAATATTATCCTACAACTGTCGTAACAAAGTTATATTAAGTAACATTCATTATATCCGCACATTTTTACTATATTCCATACGGTAGGGATGTGTATAATGAAAAAAGAATTGAAATTTCTGGCCAGGACACATCATTACATTTAGTATAACGGTTATACAGAAAATATTCACACATACTCAAATCACAATTTTGTTGCAGAATTTTTTCACCCGTAATTTGATATCAACTACTACCTCAGTTCCAAAATATAAGTCATTCTAGTTGTTTTCATACAGATTAAGAAAAAATGTCATAAATTTGATGGTTAATGTCTAAAATGCCCTTTGACTATAATTAATGTAATAGTTGTTAAGTAATGATAAGTTGTTGGAATGATAATAAATTAGGGAAAAGATAGAGAAAAGAGTAATAAATGTTGCAATCGTAATATAGAATGATTTGTATTGTGAAACAAAACAAAAAATATAGGATGACTTATATTTTGGAACGGAGGTGGACAAGCAGTAGATATGCTTACAAGATTCATTCAAAATACTACCAAAAATTCCGTCACCTGTGCCTCTAAAGTTATAAATCCAACGGTTAAGAGAAGATCTATCTACCAATCTAAGACCTTAAATGTGAAATAAATGGATGCCGTTGTTGTGATATATTTGTTGGAAAGTCGATGAAGACCAAAAGATTCACAGTAAATGAAGAAAGAGAAAAAAATTCACCACACATAGATGTTATATATTATTATAAAGAGGTACTACCTCCGTTTCAAAATATAAATCATCCTACACTTTTAGTTTTGTCCAACAATATAATTCATACCACGTTACCAATGCAACATTTATTACTCTATTTTTTTATCTTATCCATAATTTATTATCAATCCAACCACTTTTCATTAATTAGCAACTATTGATTGCATTAATGATAGTCAAGGGACATTTTAGACATTAACCATCAAATTTATGACATACGAACACTTTCTTAATCTGTATGAAAACCTCTAGGATGACTTATATTTTGGAACGGATGTAGTATTATTTACCACACATCACTGGAGGATCCAAGAATTCTTTCCGGTGGGATCATTGGACCATAAAACTATTTTTTTATCTAAAAATTTGTTTCAATGGGGTCACCGGAGTCTAATACTACATTTTTTAACAACAAAACTATATCGTTTTAACACTAAAAAAATTTCCCCCGGATCTCAGTGGGGTCACGTAACCCCCCTTGAAGTACATACATCCGCCCCTGCCACACATCACATTTATAATGCACCACGCTAGAATTGATTCTTTGCAAGTCGTTTATGAAGTCAAAAACGACTTCCTGTAGGTGTATTGTGAAAATCGGCATTCGAAAATTCGGTTTTTGGTTCCATAACTGACTTTCGAAATGCTAATTCAGTGTGTTGTATGCAAGGGCGGAGCCACATGACTCTAAATGGGGTGCACAGACCCGCTAATAAAAAGAAAATAGCTAGGTTTTTACCTATAAAAAAAATTATAGCCACCGTTAAACAAATTAACTCTTGGAGAAGTGTTGGTACCCCTGAAAGAAATTTTCTGGATCCGTTATTAGATGTATTATAGTTATGGTACACCGATAAAATCAACGTGATGCAAATGAAGACATGATATTATTAATTCTTCTGGTTTTATTAATTTTTGTAACTTTTTTTTAAATACGAAAAGGTAATATAACTCACACACGGTTTATCCTTTTCGTTCTCCTTGATTATGAAAAAAACGGTTAAACCCTAACTGTGAGGGTCCCCTCGCCCCCGATCCCACATTAATGCGATGAGAGGTTAATCATGGGACCTAACAGCTCAGGGATGAGGCTTTACGTTAGATTCTCTTACCAAAAGGGGCCGGCCCTCTACGGGACTCGAACCCCCACCCTCTGGCTTTAGATATAGCAAGACACTACACTACCTCACCCGTTCACCACTAGGTCATAATCTCCTTGATTATGGGCCCTTTTCCGGAATTTCGCTACTTTCAATTCCTCCTTGAATTGTCCATTGAGTCCTTTGATTTTCTACTTCATTCAATCCACCTCTATATTTTTTAAAATTTCAATTTAGTCCTCGAAGAATGTGATAATTCTTTTTAAGAAAATCAGTTGCATGTAGCGTACAAGTGACGGGAGGTACTACCATGGTGACTCCAACATGGAGAGTGACCAGTGTGGCATATATACGGACCACGCTTTCGTTGCGAGAATGAAACCGCGTGGTCCCGACATTATGCCACACCGGTCACTCTCCATGTTGGAGTCCTTAGGATAGACTTTCCCACAAGTGACCCCTAGCAGTCCCATGGAAATTCATTTAAGACAGACGTTAACTACACACCTTGGTTTAATGGAATCATTTTTTTCAATTTTAATATATGTATATTTATTGCACAAGTTACATCGGTCTAGTGATGAGCTAGACTATAACTCGACATGAAAATTAGGTTTCGCCCCTTGTTAGGGACAAAGTGTGTGTTAATATCTTTTGTTTTCCAAAAAAAAAAAGTATATTTATTTAATCTTTGTAAATAAATAAAATAAATAAACTAAAGAGCGAAAAGATGTCGCGATTAAATGATTTTATAAAGCCACGAGTAATGCATGAATTTCATTAACATCTCTATGAAGAAAAATATACTTTTCCAGATGCATAAGTTAGTGGTAAAAGAAAAACAAGAGTGTTATAAGAACAGTCTCGTCTTTGAGTTGGGGTATGAAGTTAGATAAACTATATCGATTTGTCTCAGTAAACAAGGTGTACAAACAACTGTTAGAAACTAAATCACCGAGACATAACCATCAATTTACACTAATTATAAATTTCCAGAGATAATAGTGAAGACCTTGGGTTGGCACTCAAGTGACTCAACTTTTTTTCCTAGGAAAAACAAATTAACTACATCAATACATTTTACCATGGGGTTATTATTTGAACCCATTAATTCTACTGGTACACTACACTTACCGGTATACTATATTCTATAACAAAAACACGAAATCGGACAATCGGTTATTCTTTGCACCCCATCAATTCTACAAGTGCACTACACCTACCGGTAAACTATACCAAAAACACGGAATCAACCTTCAGAAAGTCAATTCTTGATTCGAAAATTGATTTCTGAATATCGTTTTCGTGTGGCATACTATACCAAACACGGAATCAGCCTTCAGAAAGTCGATTCTTGATTCAAAAATCGATTTATGAATATTGTTTTCGTATGGTGTATTGGTAAAATCGCGTTGGTGTAAATAAATATCCATTGTACTATAATAAGAAAATAAACAAAATTAACATATTTCACCGCGTATTGAACGTATCATACATTAAACGGGGAATAGCTGTGACCAGCTAGGATGGATTTTGGCGTTTTCGTATACAAACAAAGTAGTCTTCTTTTCACGTGACTCGTTTGTTAAAAATATTTTCTTTCAAAATCACACCAAAGAGGAGATAAAGAAATTTCACGAAAACATGAAAAGTTTTATGAAAAACCGTTTATGATGGAATTTGTCATTTTCGTATACAAACAAAGAACTCTTCTTCTCATTTGACTCGTTTGATGGAAATATTTTCTTTCAAGACTACACCGAGGAAAGAGATGAAAAATTTTCACGAAAATATGAAAAGTTTTATGAAAATCGTCGCGGAGTAAATTTCTAACCGTTACGGATCTAATTTCTAACTTTTTTTATAAGGAACATCAAATTTCTAACTTTAGATGTTCTCTCTCGGTCAACATACGAATATACATACATACAAATATATATTCACAATGACGAATCCAAAAATTTGTTCTAATGAGTCACCGGAGTTCCGATTTAACACTAAAAACAATTCTCGAAACTCAATGTGATCACATAACTATATCGTTTCAATACTAAAAGAAATTCACGGATCTTAGTGGGGTCCACCCCTCTATATACATACATATTCCAAGCTACCACCTATAAAGTTCATACCTTGTACTCCACATCCTTTATCCCCTCCATCTTTTTCATCCTTCCTCTCCCAACCCTGTAAGTTCTATTGTAGGTTTATCAACCAATAAAAAAATTATTTTTAATGTACATTTTTGTTGTTGTTTTATTTTTATATATATCATAAAAATCTCTAATTCATTGCAGACAAAACTCATAGCTGTGGACAAATCTCTAATTATTTACTAAAACAAGAGAAATGATGCCCTTCAATCAAAAAATAGGTATGCATGTTTGCCTTTTTGTATTTATTGTTCTTGCCCTAGCCCCCCATTGTAATTTCCCTTTTTAGTTTTTATTCTTCTATACAAGGGCTGCGTTTATTAGAATAATAAAATGGAAATTACTACTTTTATTTTATAATTTTTTTAAACATTTTTTTTGGGCCTGGATTAAACCTTGATCGATATCAAAAAGTGGTACGATCGATCTAAACATTTTATTTTAAAAAGTTGTGAAATCGATAAAAGAACTAAATCTCATATATTAAGAGATTAGTCTAAGGACTCGCATTGGTAGCTCAGTTGGTTCTCGGGTAGCAGATTGCACCAAGGCGCATAATCGAATCCCGACAGCTGCAGCGTGGGAGTTAGCTCAGAATTTATGGTGACTCCTTGTGGGCATCGGGTCCTGGTCCTCCCACCTAAGGGGCCGATGAGTTACCATGATTAACATTCTCACCATTCTGTCGGCTCGGGATGGAAGGGCCCCGTGGGCGAGGGATATCGCTTTTTGTACCAAAGAAATTAGTTTGAGGTCCTTGATAGGACCGGGTCCTGGTCCTCCCACCTAAGGGGCCGCTGAGTCACCATGATTAACATTCTCACCATTCTGTCGGGTCGGGATGGAGGGGCCCTGTGGGCGAGGGATATCGCTTTTTGCACCAAAGAAATTAGTTTAAGGTCCTTGATAGGACCGGGTCCTGGTCCTCCCACCTAAGAGCCGCCGAGTCACCATGATCAACATTCTCACCATTCTGTCGGGTTGGGATGGAGAGGCCCCGTGGGCGAAGGATATCTCTTTTTGCACCAAAGAAATTAGTTTAAGGTCCTAAGTGGCCGCTGAGTCACCATGATTAACATCCTCGCCATTATGTCGGGTCGGGATGGAGGGGCCCCGTGGGTGAGGATATCGCTTTTTGCACCAAAAAAATTAGTTTAAGGTCCTTGATTGGATGATTTTTTCCAAGATCTGACTAAGCTCTGACCAACTGTATTATTTCATGTTCGTAGTAGATTTTTTCCATAAGATTTTATGGTTAAGATGCTTTAATGATGCGGGTTAGGTGTTGAGACGTCATTGACACTATTAAGGCGGGTTAGGGTAGGGTGTAGGGGTGTAAATGATCTGAGCCGCTCGACGTTCGGCTTGTTAAATACTCGCTAGAATATGGTTTTGATCAAATTCAAGCCGAACCCGAGTAGCTCATCGTAATTAACGATCCAAACTCGAGTAATTTAATGCTTGACTCGACATGCTTGCAAGCCTTATTGAAAGCATTTTTATATTATATTAAAATATATAAAATTTCTTATTATTATACTGTCGGAATTAATATTTTATATGAATATCTTGGCATTTGTACCATTTTCTGAGCTACTCGAGCTCGAGCTCGAGTTTGAAAGTGCGAATTGAAGTCCGTTATGATGCGAATTTGATTTGGAATTATTTTCTTTTATGTTATGAAGGTTTTTTTTTTTTTTTTGGAAAAATATTCTAACCAGAATTTTTTTCTTTCCAGTTGACTTATTCTAGCATTTTTCTATTCTTTAAGCTTATGATACGCATTCAGATTTCATAAAAATAAAAATAAAAAAAATAAAAAAAATAGAGTCTTTAAGAGAACCATCTCTTACGGGCTTCTCTCTCTGACCGGAGGCGGCGGTCGGTGGTGGTGGGTTCTTGTGGCATCCTCTACGGTTTATGGACACAGTTTAGCTGTTTTTGCTGTTAATATTATCTTATCTTGTTTGTTTTTCTCTGTATTTTTGTTTTGTTCAATGTTTGTCTTTGTCGAATAATCGGTTGCCGAGATGATCCATGCGTCTGAACGTCTTCTTGCGGAATAATTTCTTTCGGAAAATTTCCTTCTGTTCAGCACCCTCGACCCGACCTATTATTCGGCTTTGTTGTAATTTCGGTTGCTTGTTTTGCGGCTAGGCCGCGTTGTAGTGCGGTTTTTGGCCGCGGTGTAGTGCGTGTTTTATCGCTTTGTAAGTTCGGTTTATCCGATATCAATAAAACTTTCGTCTTTCGGGGGAAAAAAAATACTTTCCACCTCACAATATAAAGAAAACCCTTAAATTATTAAAATAAAAAAGAAGGAGAGAGATAGCCAAATAGTTTGACCCAAGTGGTAAGTAACTTGAGAATGCATAGGGAGATCACCGGTTCTATTTTCCTCTGAGGCGCTATATTGAAAGAGCTCTTGGCCAGACCTTACATCTGAGTAAAAGTCAGACTCTACATGCACAACCTGAATTAAATTTCGGATTAGTCGGATTAGTGGATTCCGGATACTGTGGGCTTTAATAAAAAATAAAAAAATAAAAAAATAAAAAATAAAAAGAAGAAGGAGAGAGATGAATACATGTGCTTCTATCCACCAAATCTCCCACCCCTAAAACAAATAAAATACATATACCAACTCAATACCTTAGTTTATAATTAACCATAGTTAAACCTTATAAAATTCCAACTATATATAAAGCATAAGCAAAACTTTCCTCCATTGTTCTTATCATTTTTTTTTTTTTGAAACCCATAGTTCTCATCATTTTATATCCCTCAAATTCTTATATCTCAAACTTCCATTTTTCACAAATCGTAGATCTCTCTTTGCCCCAAATTTCCCTCATAGCCCCCGTCCCTTACCACTACCCCTACCCCTACCCATACCCATACCCATACCCATACCCATACCCCTACCCCTACCCCTACCTCTCCCTCCAAAACATAATTATGGCCCCAAAACATAACCCTAAACAAAACAAAATTCCCAAATAGTTGAAGGCAAGTCAGGTCAAAAATAGGCCCCTCACCCTTCTTGCAAGCAATTAGAAATCCCTAAAGCTCGAGTCTTTTTACTATATTCATTGGTATGTCTCTCTCTATCTCAATTAATTCCATTTTTTTTTCTTCTTTATTTTTGTCAATTTCACCCTAATTCCCAATTTCCCTTTTTTTTTTTTATTTTATTTATTTTGTACAGTAAATATTGTTTTCTTTCATAAAAATAATAGTAATTATTAATAGTACAAGAAAAGAAAATAAAGATCCAATCTTTCGGTTTTATCTCCCCGTTGTCTCTCTTCGAACATATTCTAGAGAGACAAATAGCGGGGACAAAGAAAGAAAGAAAGAAACCTTCCTATATTTTCTCGTTTGATATCCAGATCAAAATCTTCCCGCCAATAAAACTTTCCTGTTGCTTTTGATTCACGTAATTTTAGCTATTTTGTCATTTTTTCACTATCATGTTTTTCGAAATGTAGAGGTTTGTGTTAAAAATGGTGTCTTTAGGTCTTGAATACAAAAATAATGGCAGGATGGCTGAAAAGAGTTGATGGGTCGGGTCTTGGAAGCTTGGAAACTTCGGTAAAAGCTCAGGAGAAGAAGCCCTTTCTTGATACTGTCAGAAACGAAGAAGAAGCAGAAGAGGGGGAAAGAGATAAGCTCAAGTGTTTGTTTAATGAATTTTTATCTTTTTTTCATAAAGAAATATCTGGAAGCTCAAGTGTTTGTGATATTGCCCCAATGCTTGGTGATGGGCAATCTGTAGATGTGTTTAAGTTGTACTTGGTAGTAAGAGAGAAAGGTGGTTATGAAAAGGTTTCAGAGAAGGGGTTATGGGGTTCTGTTGCTGAAGAATGTGGGTATCATGCGATTTTTGGTTCGGCGTTGAAATTGATTCATGCTAAGTATGTAAGTGCATTGAATGCATGTTTTCAGAGAATTGCTGAGAGCAAGGGTTCAGATTCTTCAGAAGGCTGTATAAATACTATTAGTCAGGATATTTTTGCTGGATGTACAATGGATTTGGAGTCGATAAAGCGTTTTTTCTCTGCAGCTATCGGCGAAAAGAAGAATGTTGGGGGTGGATATGTCAAATTAGGTTCAAAGATGTCTGAATTGGATTTGGGAAATGAACTGAGATTTTCTGGCATTGATAAACAGAGTGATGGTGTGAAGTTAAATGGAGAAATGAATGATGGCAATGCAGGTGCTGCGTTTCACGGGGGAGGAATTCCGAATGTTGATACAGAGGGACTTGCTTCTGCTGATAACAATGGTTTGCTGATATTCAATGGAAAGAAGATGGAGGGTTGTGGTAATAACGGCGAAAGTGTTGGTAAGAATGTGCAGAATATGCTTCACAGGGCAGGCATTAAGAGTGTTGATGTTGATGAAAAAGCTTCTAAAAATGCTGCATTTGAAAAAGATGTTATTACAATTGATGATGATGTACCAGATCCACTTGCAGGTAAAAAAGATGTTTGCTTGCATCACTTGCATCAGTTTATTGTTTCTTTTAACTGATTCTATATTTTACGGATTCAAACACAAATTTTCTCGATTTTACAGAATCTTTATTAACAATGAAACTGATCATAATCTCTATAATGCATAATTTGGATAGAAAATTTGTATTTTGTGCATCACATAGTGCATTTTAGGATATCCTGTATACTACTTGGACTCTTCATTTTTTTCCCATGATCTGGAATACCCCCCCCAAAAAAAAAAAAAAAAAAAAAAAAAAAAAAGGAGGAACATTTCTTACATTTTTCTTTCATCTTATCTTTAATTTATTATTCATACAGCTATTTTTCAATACTTCACAATTATGGCATTAATGATACTCAAAGAATATTTAAACTTTTCTGCTTAAAATTTACGGCATCCACCTAATTTCTTAATCTGTATGAAAACACTTTAAAAATCTTGTATTTGTGGGACAGAGGTAGTATTATATACTCCCTCCTTCCCTATTTAATTAAGGCAATCGCCAAAACTATTTGTTCCTATTTAACTGATGCAGAACATTTTACAAAACAAATTTTTTGTTCATTTTCATACTTTACTCATTATTTGGTGAGACGTTAACAGTAAAACTGCGTTAATTATATTCATGAGTTCTTTTGTTCATTTTATCCTTGATGTAATGTCATTAGCTCTCTTTATTAATATATGTTTTTTTTTGGCAACTGCCTCAAATAATTATGAACGAAGAGGAGTATTTGACTAGAGATTTTGTTATATTTTACTTGTAAAAGTAGAGATTCTGCGATTCTGCCGCCGATGATTCTTTGTGTATTTAAATGATTTGAATCTAAGTTTAAAAGATATGCCTTGTTTTATGATATCTACAATAAGTGATTATTTTATAGATTTATGTGGTTTTACAGTATCTACTGCAAGTGATTTAAAGAGGAAAAGGGAGTGTGCTTCTGCGATTTTGAATTGGATTACCATGGTTGCCAAAAATCCTTGTGACCCAACAATAGGAACATTACCAGAAATCTCAAAATGGAAGTTTTATACAAGTTCCCATATCTGGAAGCAGATTCTGATGGTTCGTGAAACTATGATGCTGAAAAAGAATGTGGATTCAAATCAACAAAAGTTAAATTGGCAGGTACACATTTCGATTTCAATTTCGAATGTATAGTTATAAATGCTACACATTTCATTTAAGTTACATTGCGCCATAACATTATGTCACTACACGTTTGTAAACAATTTATCAATGAGTCGACGTTTGTTTATCATCAGGGGCGGAGCCAGCCTACCTGGACAGGGTGTGGCCGCTCTCGGTGATATATCATTTTCACTTTCACTAGTGAAATGTCCTTTTTGACAAAAATCTTTTCTTATAGTCCTAAAATCCTGACATCTTTCTAAATGTGTCCTAATTGACAATTACCTAATATATATATAAAACGTTTGTATATCCGGCATTAAGTTTGAGTGAATAATTATTTTTAGGTACATCCGCTACTAAATCCGTCCCAGTTACATTTTCTCCTGGATCCATTGTTCAATGGCAGTTACATTTTCTCCTGGATCTGATAACCTATTGATCCTTTTAAATTATTGTGTGGATATATGCATGTACTATGATGTTTGAATATTGCTTTGTAATTCATTATTTATGCATTTGGACTTGATTTTTTATACCTTAGCAAGCCGAGCTCGAGCTAGAAAGCAAAAATACGTGTAGCAAGCCAAACTCGAACAATTTTTCTTTATAAATAAGCTGAGTTTGAAGATATTTTTTTGTTCGTATATTAAACAAACGATTGCAAGCAAGCTCATGACCTTAACAAACCAAGCTTGAAATATTTTCTTGTTCGTTTTAAACGAACACAAGCTTGAACAACAGATACTCGGCTAGGCTCGTAAACAAGTGTAGGGTGAAAGTAAAATTCCACATTGAAAAATTAGGTGAAACATTAACATCATATGAGGTTGAGAATTGAGACACGATGGACTTAGTAACTTGGGTGTTAGGCCAAACAAGGATGATGAGCCTAAGTAGTTTATAGGCTTTATTACGACTAAAGTAATGCCGTTAAGTAGGAGAAACATTGCCTATGATACGAGTTTGAGACACGATGGACTTGATAATTTGGGTTAACAATAAAGGTCGAATAATCTACGTTCGACTCATGCAAAATCGAATGTTGAGCTTAGATTCGTCTTTCAAAAGATCAAATGTTATTGTGATGCCCCAAAGATAGTTCTGGTGTGATGCCCCGAAGGTAGATTTGAGTAGAGATTTTGCTGCACGTGGTTTTTGAAATGATTTAGATATCTATTTTACAGATTTATCTTATTTTACAGTATCCACCACCGTAAATGCTCCAACACAATGTTACCTAGCTTATTCTTGTATATTCTCTTGCTTTACTACAATCAAGCTTTTTATCAAACAGTTTTCTCTACTTGCAGAAGAAGCAAAGGATGCACCCAATGATGTATGATGATCATACTCTCTCAGAAAAACAACGATACCGGTACAGCCAGAGAATTCTTTCTGCAAAGGAATGTCCAAAGAAAAAACCCATTCCAAAATCATCTTCCTCCGTTATCGAGATCGACACCGACCCAGAAACCGATTTCCCTAACCCATCTGCTGATCTGGATTCCATCCTTAACCTTCATCGTCAAGGTAAAGTTCTAATTGGACGAAATTTTCAAGCTCACGTGGATGATTGGATCGAAAAAGCTCCTTACGAGCCTGATTTGAAATGGGTCGGGACCCGAATTTGGCCATCCGGGAAACCCACGAGTTTAATCGAAAGGGAACCAATGGGAAGAGGAAGGCATGTTAATTGTGGGTGTTCGGTTCCAGATTCGATCGAATGTGTGAAATTTCATGTTGTTGAGAAGAGGACAAGGCTGAGGCTTGAATTAGGCACTGTTTATTATCAATGGGGATTCAATAGTATGGGTGAAGATGCTTCGTTATCGTGGTTGAAAATCGAGGAAAAGATGTTTTATGATACCGTGAAAAAGAACCCTTTTTATCTGGGCTGTTTTTGGGACGAAATTCGTAAATCGTTGCCGAGTCAAGGGAAGAAATCGTTGGTGTGTTTTTATTTCAATGTGTTCAATCTGCGGCGCAGAGGTGATCAGAACAGATCAACTCCTGGAGAAATCAACAGTGATGATGACGAACCGAATGATGGGTCAGAGGTGATGGTTGTTCAGCCCGGTTCGATATTTTGTTCCCCGAAGAAGAGAAAATCCAAATAACTTTTGGTGGGCTTTAGTTTGGAACTGTAAATGTTTGGGAAATTTGGTGGTTGAAATTTGAGGTTTGAGGGTGAAAAAGTGGATAATTTAGTCATTTACAGTGGTTAAAACAAACAGTTAGAACCTAATTTTTTTTTTTTTTTTTCTTTTCAGAATGATTGCTATGATTATGTAGTTTGGAAGTTACTTTGTGTCTATTTTTGGGGGAAGTGTGAAGAAAAAGGTATTGCAGTTTTAGTTTTGATCATTTTTATATTTTTGCATCACAGCTATTTTATTGTGACAGTGATACCATGCTTCATAATCGATTTTTTAAAACTCGAATACGTGGTTTAAAATTGACTTTTTGAACCTCGATTGTGAGGATCAAAATCAATTTTAAACTATATAATTCTTAATTTTTGAAACCTATATCAAAATCAATTTTAAACTATATACTCGACTTCTTAGAAGTTGAGTCGACTATGTTGTGCCTGAAAGCTGGGGGTGGTGCAACTTAATTTTTATATGGTATATCCACATGCAGATACGCACCACCGAAAAATTTCCACCGAAATTGCTTCAAGTTGAAGAATATGTGTTTAGATCCAATGTATATTGCTCAAGGTTCTCCTAGGCTGACACAAGTTAGATTCAATGCATCACATGCTCAATGTGTGATTTTATTAATGTATTCTATTTTTTTTTTACCATTAGTTAGATAGTTAGGTTTGATATCATTATAAAGTGATTTGTGTTTAATTGTTTTTTTAATTTTTTAACATGTGTTGTTTTGTCTACTAATGTAAAGCTATATTCCTACAAATTTTGTGTTAGATATTGCTCTCTTGGTCACATTATTGGTGTTTCTTAATTCTTCACCGAAAAGAAATTACGTCGTTTAAGGATTATAATCCACACGGTGAACTTGAACCCGTGACATCTTGATCACGGGGCCTAAGCTTAACCATTGAGCTAATCCTAAGAAGTGTCATCAAATAGATGTTATTCCAACAAAATCTTAAAAACACCAAATTGATACATTTTACAATTGAGTTGTGAATAACACAACACCTTAGGAAAAAGGGAAATTCTTTTATGGAGATGATGTTTGAGGAGTGACACACGTGGATGATTCTGGACCGCATAGTTTTAACTCAAATTCAATCTATGGGTCCAGAATCATCCACATGTGTTTACGGTGCAAATGGAGTGACTAGGGAAGAATTACCCTAGGAAAAACGCTATGACCACAACAATACGGTTACATCAATCGATAAAACATACTTTTACACATCGATCATTATATAAGACTCAATAACTGATACTATAATTAAGTCTCGTCATAACCGATGATGTTACCAGTTTCGAAGTGAAACTCGGGAGCACAAATCAGCATGTGTTGATCTTTACGTAAAGAGTATCTATTACATCAGACCGTCGGATCAATATCATTTATATAAAAAACACAACAAAAACGTGTTTTCACGTTTTATACACATGTCACATATCCAATGGTCTGATGCAGTAATGACTCTTCATCCAAAATTCCCCCTTAATCAACTGACACAGGCTGCATATTCTCAGCCTCTTTCCTTATCTCTTCAAACAGGACGGATGACAGATAACGCTCTCCAAAACTCGGATGTATCGTCTGAAAATCAAAATACATTAAATACTGAATAATTTAACTTTCGGTAACCCGAAAAAAATTTTATTTTAATTTTTTTTTAAAAATGCATCGGTTCGATCGAAATTTAAAAGTAAGAGCATGTTCATATACCACAATGAGTTTGCCTTTGTTTTCAGGTTTCTGGGCTAGACTAAGTGCTGCTACTGTGTTTGCCCCTGAAGATATCCCAACCTATATGAAGAACAATATTTGATCAAATTATTTTATCCAAACGTGGGATATTTACATTTTTAGTCCCTTTTGTTTTACGATCTTCACACTGGTTCGGCTTTGAAGAGGTTGAAAATGGATATTCGATCTCTGTAAAGTCGAATACTGAGCTTAGATTCAATATTCCAAAGGTTGAATGTCACTATACACTTTAACCTATCATCTATCATTTGTTTTCTTTTTTTAACCTTTTTCAGTCCATTTTTACCACGTGTCAAATTTCTATTGGACGGAGCATGTTGTATTATTTTTCATGCTGGATGTTTGACACGTGGTGAAAATGGAATGAAAAGGTAAAAAAGAAAAGAAAAGAAATGCATAGATGATAGGTTAAACTGCAAAGATGAAACATCGGAGATAGAAGGGCAAATTTCATTAAAAAAAAAATGAAAGTGTATTTCATTAACTAAATGCATTACATAGAGTCCTTCTTTCACAGCCAATTCTCTTGCCATTTTTACAGAATCTTCACTGGATACCTTCAAAAAAATTAAAAACCTTCAAGAATCTTATGTATTGTATTATGATCATCAAATGATTAATGAAATTCTATGAGAAATAAATAAATATAAAAATAAAAAAAATCTTACCATAAGAACTTCTTCCATTACATCCATATCAAGAATATCAGGTTTAAAACCAACCCCATTTCCAGTGATGTGATGAGGACCTATACATACAAAAATTCTTCGAATCGAGTCACGGAACGGTATTACCCAAAAACATGATCATTTAATCCATATAACATCATAATTAAAACAAAACAAACAAAAAAAAAGTGTAAATTAGAGCGAAAATTCGAATAAAAATGGACATGTCTTTTACCTGGCTTTCCACCATTTAGAACATTGCTTTCAGTTGGCTCTAATCCATAAATCTGCAGATTAATGTTTTATTATAAAACGTAAATTCGTCAAAATCACAGCTCGGGATTCTGTTTTCGAGCTGTTTTAATCTGTTAAAAAATGTTTTCACAGTAATTTTAAATGACGGTGTTTTTTAAAATAAGTTTAAGGCCGCGCTCGGTGACAGTATATATATATATATATATGTATAAATATATGATACCTTGACATTAGGATTTTTGGATTTAAGATATTGGCCAACACCAGAAACAGTGCCTCCACTGCCAATTCCCATAACAAAAATGTCAACTTTGCCATTAGTATCCTCCCATATTTCCGGGCCAGTCGTCTCGAAATGCGCCTGTTGATTCTCGATTCCCAGAGGATATTAGTTGATATATTTAGGGTCCAAAAATGTAATGGAATGGACAAATCATGAAATGGAATGCAGGGCAAATATCATTCCATTACTTGCGTTTGGTATTGCATTTATTTATTTTTTCATTCCATTCCGGCCATTCCATTGGATTTTGGATGGATGGAGATTTTCATTCCAAACCGTTCCAAACACGCCAAATTGATGGAATGGAATGAAAAAAACTTCCATTCCATTCCATTACCGCAATCCAAACGTGTCATTAGGGTCCAAAACACAAAGAAACAGGGCAAAAAGGTAACTTTACATACACAAAACCTTCAAATACTCGACTCCGCTCGATTACACTTCTAGACACCACACCCTAGACAATCAACTTTTTTTCATAGTTAAATATAGAGAAAAGAGCCGACTTCACCCGGTTGATTCTGACATTCCCACAAACAGAAAACCGATAATCACCCCTAGAATCGACCATGAAAAAGACGATTATTACTGTGATGCCACTAAAAATACCCTAAAAATGATCAAGAAACAGAATTTTCAATACCTGTGTGTTTGCTGGATTGGAAAATTGCTGAAGCATGAAAGCATTAGGGGTAGACTCCAAAAGGTCATAAGCTTTTTTGACAGTACCACCCATCCCTTTAGTAGGGTCAGTCAGGATTAAATCAGCACCAAAAGCCCTCATGCTTACCCTTCTCTCTAAGCTTGTGTATGAAGGCATTGTTAACACCATTTTGTACCCTTTCATTGCTGCTATAAATGCCATACTTATCCCCATGTTCCCTGATGTTGGCTCTATCAATATTGTCTGTTCCATTTTTTAATCATTACAAAGATTAAGCAAAGAAAAAATACAGAGTTTTTACTACATGGGCGTCGTCGTTAGTGGTACCACACCCAATCTAATGTACCGTTGTGGCACTATAATGAAAATCGGCTTTTTAAAAGTCGGTAAAAGACCTTAGAGACGACTTTCTAGTGGTTGGTTATGGCCATTGTGATGTCACAGTGAGATCGACTTTCCGGTAGTAGTCAATTCTGACTGTTGTGGGCATCACAATCACAGTTGACTTTCTTAAAAGTCGATTGTGACCGTTGTGGCATCACAATGACAATCATCGTTCTAAAAGTCTATCATAGATATTCGAATCGACTTTCCACTGTTTAACTGTGATTGTTGTTGTCGCATTGCAGGGAAAATCGAATTTTTAAAATTTGATTATAGACCTAGAATCCACTTTTCAAGTGTTGATTGTGACCGTCAGCCATGAAAAAGCCAATTCTAGGGTGTAGAAATGACTTTCCACCGGTCTATATCTATATCTGCCATGAAAAACGAATTCTAGGCTGTAGAATTGACTAGTCGATTGCGACCGCTATGGCATCACAATGACAAGCGACTTTTTGAAGGTTATAGACCTTTTCTTTTTTAGGGTATATAGGTTATAGACCTTAGAATCGATTTTTCAGCGGTCGGTTGTGATCATATGACGTAGAATCACAGTGAGAATCGATTTTTTAAAAGTCGATTATAGTACTCGGGTACATACCCTAGTGGTAATCCACTAGGGTCTAACTTGGCTCCTCCTGAGGAGTAATGGTTCGAACCTCGTTTGGGGCGTGTGTGTTATCATTTCGTTTCCGAAAAAAAAAAATCGATTATACAACAGAAGTAATTGGCATTCCCTTGCCTTTCCTGGAGTGATTAATCCCTTCTTCTCTGCATCATTGAACATAGCCAATGCCGGCCTGCCAAATAAAATTATCGAAATCAATTGTTTTTTTTTAATACATATAGATTACCTATCTTCCTATTAGATTAAGCTTTTTTTTAAAAATGATAATTCGGACACTAAATACAACACCACGTGCGTCATCAGGCAGGCTGATAGATATCACGTGACTACAACGTTTTATATGCTGAAAAAGAAAGAAATACTGTTATTTTCGGGTCACCACAGTGAGTGAGGTTCGACTTTAGAAAAATTGAACATGAGTTCAGTTCGATTTTACAGAGATCGAGAAGTAAAGTTGAATTTTGTTAAGAAAGCAGCTTTTTGGGCTAAGGGGAAAATATATACTATATATATACCTGTCTTTAATGCTAGCAGTTGGCTGCATCATTTCTTGTTTAACAGCAACATAAGCACCACATCCTTCAGTCACTTTATTCAGATAAACAAGTGGTGTTTTCCCAATAAGCTGAAAATTAAAATAATTCCAAGTAATAAATTAACCCCACCAAAATTATACCCATTAACACAGAAAATGGATATATTCAGTTCCAAAAAAAAAAAAAAAATATACTAGAGAAGCTTCTTTCTTGATGTTGGTTCCAGGGAGATCTTTGGGGAGATCTCTCAGACGTTGGATGAAAGATGGTGAATTCTCAACCAATGGCTGAGATGAAAACAGCCTGGTTTTGAAGATGGAATTGTTGGAGGAATTTCTTTTGCAGAGATTTGCTAAAGCAGCAGCAGCCATGTTTTATGAGATGGCGACTCTTTGCACTGATGTGGAAGAGAAGATGATGGGCCACCGATTTATAGGATACTTGCCGGGATATATATATATATATATTATTATCAGCCAAAATCACAATTAAAAATCTTTCTTTTTAGGTGGTCTCAGAGAAAAGAAGTCCAGGACCTCAGCATTTATTTCTTTTTTAATTTCTTTCACTCTTATCTCTTTTACTACTTTGGTATTTTAATTTTTTTTTTAGGCAAACGTGGGACGTGGGAACTTGGGAAATGAATTTGCAGTTTAGGTATATTGCAGTTTACGTGGATGTGGGGGGAGGGGGCGGGTATATTGCAGACAAAAACTAACTCATTTAACATTTATAACCAATGAAAAAAAAGCATCAAAACTAAAAATAAAATAAAAAATTAAATATCCCGGACAATTTCCCATTTACCTACGTGATTGGCAGTTGATACATGAACCACCATCTCCACGTCCCCGTTAAACTTCCGGAAAATCTTACGCCGGCAACTCCCCAAACCACTCACTACTCCTTCAATTCCCACGAAACCACCCACGTCTCCCTCTGCAACAAATGGAACGCTTTCTCATCCAACCCTAGCCTCATTCCCATGCCTACCGATTCTCATTCACCTTCCTATTTCCCCTCTCCCCAAACCCTTCTGCCGCCTCAAAAATCCTACAATCAACCACCGCTAACACTACAAATAGTACATTCAACCGACAGTAAAAAATAATAATAATGAGAAATCGTTCCATTCAACGGCAGGGAAGAAGAGAATGGGTGAATTTATCCCCTCATTAGGAGTTTCAAATGACGAAGAAGAAACAAAGTCAATTTCAATCAAGGCGGAGTAAATCGAAGGTTTATCAGAAGGAAAGCTTTCAATCTAAAGCGACATTACAGAAAGAATGAGATTTTAGGGAGTCAATCAAAAGGTAATCCAAAAAATAAAAGATTCAGTTGAAGTGAATCTGTGTTAATTTTGTTTTTTTTTGGTTGAAAATATCATGTTATTCATAGGCTGAAGATGAATTTTAGTTGTAAATTTTATAAAATTCACGCACTATCAATTCGGTTTGCTTCTTCTTTCTCATTCCACCGTGACCAGTTTTATATTGATTTTTTAAGCACATAATTTTGCATCCAATACGTGGGTGTTGATTAATTTTTGGTTCAATTGTGTTGAAATATGATGTTTTTTCAGGTACAGATTGCAAATTTGTTTCAATTGCAACCCGAAGAATCCCGCTTGATCTTTTGTAACATATGGGGTATTCTTTGCTCTGACTACGGCTTTTGGTACAAATGAAAAAACGTAAGTTGTTTTCATTTTCTCTACTTCTTTCTCCTATTTTTCGGTTGTGCTATACATTTTGTTGTTCAGGTGTTCAATGTTGTCCTTATTTGGTGTCTGAACGACCTTAAATTACTCATAGTAGGTAATTGATGTTATGGCAGCCTCCATATGCATGGTATAGGCATGAAATTCTTCATTACATATTTTATGTGTGAACTGTGGATTTTGCTGAGCCCTTTCACTTTTTTTTTTGGAATAGTTATTGCTTAAAGTTCACATCTTTCTACTACCTTTTGTTAATCTTTAGTGTTTTCTACATTTGCAGAATGACTTTGTTCTGCTTGAGGTGATACTAAATACCATGCGTCTACTTACATGTTTGAACTTTGTTTATGTTATTTTTTTTAGCTTCATTAAATTGAAGCAATTTACTTACCATAAAGTAGTCTTCATAATTATGATTCATCTCCACCTTAGGTATTTTGTGTACTATTAGTGACATGAACGCAGGTTTGTCAGCAGAGAGAGGAAGGAAACCATTCAAGGCTACTGAAAAGGATTTTACACATTCATCGCTGCATGTTAGCTCTCAACATTCATTCACATTTTATTTTCTTTTCTTGCTTGATGCTTCATAGGTGTTGTTATATTTTACTTAATTTTATTTTTTTATGAATTCATTGCGCAGGCGTATCAGAATCCTGATTGGATTTCATAAAGCAAGCCTCCTGGTTCGTTTATGTATATATCTCTTTTCTACCGACGCCGGCTACGGGTAATATGATAGTCAAGTTACGGAAGCCTACCTTTCTGAGCATCAATCTCAATAGTTGTTGGTGGCGCAGCAGCCGAAATAATACAGAGAGGAAAAAGTGGGCGACAATGAAGGCGATCTCATTATTTGTAGCGTAAGCCATCTCTTTCGATAATCAAGACTTGACCACTCATTTCATGTTTTTCCTTAAACGCTTTGTTTGCAGATGGTTCGTTTATGTATATATATTTCTTTTCTCTGGAATTTTCACGATGATTTCTGATTAACGCGCTTTGGTGTACTGATTCTTTTTTGTTTCTTGCATTTTTTTTTTCTGTAGTGGATTGTTTTTTTTTCTTTTCTAATTTCTTTTGGGACTTTCGCTTATTGGTTTGTGGTTCATTTTTTTTCAATTTGAAATGGAGAACGGTGATGGCGATACAACTATTGTTTTCTTCTGATTTTTAACTTGCAGGTATGTGTTATTATTAAATTTTCTTTGATTTGGTATTTCGTTCAAATCTACAGGTTCTTCCTTCTGTTGAATCAGTTTTAAGAAAATTTTGTATTGGTTTGTTGGTGTATGGAGGATTTGGTACGCGTTTTGGAATTTTCTTCTGTAACGGACGGTTTCTCTGGAATTTTCACGATGATTTATGATTAACGCGTTTTGGTGTACTGATTCTTTTTGGTTTCTTGCATTTCTTTTTTCTGTAGTGGATTGCTTTTTTTTTCTTTTCTAATTTCTTTTGGGACTTTCGCTTATTGGTTTGTGGTTCGTTTTTTTCAGTTTGAAATGGAAAACGGTGATGGCGATACAACTATTGTTTTCTTCTGATTTTTAACATACATGTATGTGTTATTATTAAATTTTTTTATTTTCCTTGGTCTTGCAATTAAGAAGATGCCCGTTTTTCTGGCTTGCAATGTTTGACAAAAGGGTATGTTTTCGTTAGGTTTTCAAGCCAATTCCAAAATCAGATGAATCATGTTTGTCGAAAATGTTTTTGAAATCAATTTTCTGGGTTGAACATGATGTTGTACCTGCATCCGTTCCCCATTTACCTTCATGTCTTTCTTCAATTTCTATTTAGGATGCACGACTTTTGGGCCAACAATTTTTAACTTTAAATAATAGTTATGTGCCTCTAATGTTATCTACATGACTCTAATTAAAGTTTGCTATGTGAAAATATTGTTTCTACACTTAAGTACAAGTGTGTTGTGCATCTACAATCAATATATCATCTTTCGTACATTTATTCCTTGAAGGGACATGATGTTCTCTGAACATAACCTCTTTTTATTATATATTTTTTCAAAACCTTTTTTAATGATGTTTCTCTGGATTAAGCAATATACTTGAGCCAATTTGACTGTGTACTTTGTGTACTTCCGATATGTAGATATGTTGCATGACTGCATCCATTTCCTGTAAAGGGATTACCATCTCTTTATCTAATCATTCTATTTTTGTTTTGTTGCTTAAGCCAATGTGCCATGGCAGCTGAAGATTGAGAGATGGTGAAATCGAGCATCACACTGAGTTAATACGGTGAATACTTAGGCAGCTTGAAAATTCAACCACTCCCGTATAACTGCTTCCCAAAAGTGTAACTCCCATCCCATATCTATTCCGCTCTGCTATAATTTATGCAAAATCTCACCGGCAAAATCTTTACAGATGCAAACAACATCGTTGTGACACCGGCCTTATCTCTTTGCCCCCTTGCTTTCTTCCATCAATGTATCCACAATCAGCGTATGAGGGCACAAAACATAGACTCTTCTAGAGGTCCTGATATGCGGACTAGTGATACATATCATGGAGGCTCAAGTAATGACCTTGAAGACGTTGAGAGTATGGATCCACTTCAACTTCAAGATGGTCCGGTTACGAGAGCTCGAAAGAGAAGATTTGAGGATGCTTTGAAGAACATCGTTTTGGCAAGCTCTCAACAATACGCTGAGGAGTTGAAGCATGAAGACTTGTCCATTTTATTAATAATAACTTGTAATTGGGGTTAAGGGGTTTTTTGGGAAGTTTTGTCTATTTTTAGTAACCTTGCCATAAATAGCCTATTTTGGCCAAATCCGACATCCACTTACTATTTTTGGATTTTGACCCTACCATCCACATGTCCTACATCCTTTTAAGGTATACCTTACCTTAATTCTTGATGTCCTACCCATTTACCCTTCCTAAAGGTCAATAGCCTTTTCACCTTAACTTTGGGAAACTTTTCTTTCCATTTTTGTTAAGCCCCAAGACTTGTCCAAGACTTGGCCTAGACATACCTTGGGCGCCTATCCCATTATCCCACATCGAAAATATTCTTAGCCAAACTTCCAAATCCCAACTATAAGTTGTTTTTCTACCACATTGCTAGTTTGTGGGAAGTTGCATTTTCTTGTTGCCTATATAAGGCTTTGTCTTGCTAATGTAATACTTAGACAATTTTTGAGTGAAAAAACTTTATGTTTGTTTTAGTTAAACAATTACCTTGCTGATTAGGTGAGTGTTTAATCCTGAGAACATATCAAAAGTCCGAGCAGCTTTTGTGCGACGTTCTCAGCTTGGTGATCCCGAAGTGCTGATTCTTAGGGAGATCTAAGTTTGGCTCAATTATCCGTCTCTTTTCTATCATTTTTCGTGTAAGTTCTTTTCTTTTCTTTGTTAAATTCGTGTTCTTCATGTTTAGTTTGAATACCTTAATCTAGATCATAGCTTGTTTCATATCATTTGGTATCAGAGCAAAAGGGATTGAGGTATCAAATATCCAATTGTTTTTATCCTTTTCTTTTCTTTGAATTTTCGTCCTTCATTAAAAAAATAAAAAAAAAATCCAGCAAAATTGCATATTGTTATTGAGTTCTTCAAGTTTTTCATAAAATCTTCAAAAGACCATTCAACTTCCAAATCACCTCCAAACCCGTTTTTTTGTTTCTGATCTTTCACTACCCAAATCACCTCCAAAAATTCTGAAATTTTTACCACGTCACAATTGTCGTGTTATCTACATTCTGTCTCTTTACCTCCCCTCCAAATTCGCAGTCCATAACTTTCAAATTTGCCTCACAAAAATCTGTACACAGTTTTGTACAGTTTTTGTTACGGCTCCAATTCAGGTGGGTAAATCATGTCTAAAATTCGTGATTTTTGGTAGATTTATAGGAAATTGCCCAATCTTCAACTTTCGTGCTTTGTGTTTTTCCAGATTCCTCACCGTTTAAACGGAATATTGGCCTTAGCTTTCTACTTACATTCTAGGAATTATAAAATGGTGCAATATTATTATGATAGATATGGTCGTCCTATTAAATGGAATGTAGAATGGACAAATTTTGATGACGACCACAGAGAGGATCTTTTTCATTCGACTGTTGGAATCCATGAGAGCACAGGTATTCTCAGGACATGTAATCTCATCATTGATCATGAGGCTACGATCAATCTTGTGAGTGCCGAGGTTGTTGATAATTTCAAGCTACCTGTCATCACACACCCATATCCTTACAGCTTCAGGTGGTTCAAAGATGGTTCAAAGGTCAAGGTAACCAAGCAGGTAATGATTCATTTCAAATTGGGAAACTTCACGGATAAGGTCTTATGTGATATTGTTCCCATGACGGTTCATCATTTAATTCTTGGTTTGCCATGGTTAGATGAAAAATGTGTGATGTATGATGGTTCTTCGACTCAATACTCTATTGACATAAATGGTAAGAGGACAAGATTCACATCCATGACCCAGCAAAGGGCTTTTCAGACACACAAAGAACAAGAGGTGAGAGATGCCCATAGAGAAAATACATTACGTGACGGGATTGAGAAAAAGACGACCATTGATGAAAATGTGCTCCAATTGTTGATAAAAAAATCTGTTTGTGATGATTTTTCTTTGGTAAATGATGACAAGGGGGTCGAAATTAATTTTGATGATGTTCATGATCCTGTTATATCTACACCTGAGGAGTTTGTTAAAATTCCTGATCTTCAAGCAGACATTGCTTTTAATTTTGAAGCAATCAATGTGGGCATTAAAGACGAGGAGGACGGTATTCAAGTTTTTGAGTCTCTTGATTTACCATTACAGGTATATCACCCTTGTGATGAACTGGTTCAACCGAAGACAGCCGGGTTCATTTTGCAAATACAGGACGTACAAGCATCACATATTTCTTTTGATCAATTTGAAGTGTATTGTATTCCTTTACAATTTGTAATTGCTGATTTTATGAGGTTGCATTTAAACAGTACGAGAGAGTGATTATTATAATGTTCATCTCTCCATATGTGATGTTGGACAGTGACTACGTGGGATTACTTCCGCATGAAAGGAAAATCTTCGTGTTCGACCCAGGTGGATTCGAGGACGAATCCTTTTCGAAGAGTGGGAGAATGATATGAACCGAGATGGAAAATAAAGAGTAATTTTTGAAGGGTCATGCAAAAGCTATGGAGACATTATTGGCGCCATTTTTGGGAATAAATTCAAGGCATTGAATTATCAAGATGCATTGAACTTAGAAGATTCAGAAATTCTGGAAACTGAAACGCTGCTTCTGTATTTCGCAATTTTGACCCTTATAAATTGTCCGTATGAAATTAAGTCCTTGTTCTTCGTCCTAACTCTCGTGTTCATCTTTTGTTTTTCTTGTTTGTTCATCTCCAATTTTTTTTTTCTCTTCTCTTCGTCTTATAAACAAAAAAAAAAAAAAAAAAAAAAAAAAAAAAAAAAAACAGCATACATGTCCTCCAAAACCGAAAATTGTTTAAATTGTCTGTTCTTTTCATCTCTTGTTTCATCTCTTATATGTGATATTGCATGATTCGGTGCTTAATCCTCTATACGAATTGTGCTACTGTTAATTTTTCCATCTATTTGAATAGTAACATACATAGTTTTTTTTTTCCTTCTTTGCTTGTTCTTCATCTCTTCTTCTATTATTCATCTATGATCCTTCCAAAATTCCAGCCCTAATTTATTTCCTACCCCACGGCTATTGAATAAGAGTTGTAACAATTGTCTTTTCATTTTCCGAAACATAAGTTGTCTTACATTATCATTAGTTCCATTACATATTATTTAGTGCACCTTTACTAATTTATAAGTTAGAAAGTTGTTTGATATTCATAGTTTAAAAAAAAAAAAAAAAAAAAAAGGCCGTAATTATTAAAAAAAAAAAACAATACGAGCCTAAAATTCAAAAAAAAAAAAAATAATTTTTACAGAGAAAAGAAAGTTAGAATACTTGTTTTGTTCTTGGGTACATGTCATTTGGTTACTACTTTGAGTAAATATTATTGGAACACACACCTTTATCTTGTCCGTTTTCACTCACCTTAAGCCTTTCTTCCATTCATTCTCAATTCTTAGATTGATTTGGGGGTTGGTCATTTTGGTGCTCATTGAGTTGTGCAATTGTTTGCCATATTTGCTTGTGTTTTTGATTTGTTTGACGGTTAGCACTCACCTTCGGCAAGTTTTGAGCGTGAGTGTAAACACGAACGTTTTTTTTGTGAGGTATCATGGCTGAACAAGACGACACTAATTGGGAAGGTAGATTTCGCCTTCATCAAGAGGCAGTAAATGGTGATATGAATCGTCGTTTTGAGGAAGTTCAACAAGGTATTGCGGATCAAATTGCTGAATTGTTCCAACAGCATGGTATTGGTAATGGTGGTGCACGTGGTCGTGGTAGAGGTCATAGGGGCCGTGGTAATATGGCTGGTCGTGGTGATGTTGGGGGACGTGGTGGTTTTGGTGGTCGAGGTGATGTGGAGGCTGATGACTATAGTGACATAGCTGATAATTTTGAGCATGCGGATTATGAACGTGTGCAAGATGATAGTATGCGTGGCCTTAAGTATAAAATACCTTCTTTTGGATGGTAAATCTGATCCGGGTCGATATCTTGAGTGGGAAATGAAGATGAATCAGATTTTTGCGGTTCATGATTATAGTGAAGCGAAGAAAGTTAGGATTGCTACCTTGGAGTTTACGGGTTATGCGATGAGTTGGTGGCATAGCTTTCAAGAGAATCGTCGACGTCGGGGTGAACAACCAATTAATTCGTGGACTCTTTTGACCGAACATATGCGTATCAAATGGGTCCCTAATCATTATTTTCGGGACCAAGGTTTTAAGTTGCAACAGTTATCACAGTCGGGGAAATCGGTTGAGGATTTTTACGAGGAAATGCAAGTTACAATGCTTCGGGCTAATATTATTGAACCAGAAGATGTAACCATGCAGCGTTTTTTATGTGGTCTTCGAGATGATATAGCGGGCCAAGTTGAACTCCAAAACTATCAAACTTTAAGTGATATGGTTAATGGCGCATCGATGGTGGAACGTAGGCTTAAGAACCGACGTGAAGAGAGAGCCAAAGTTAATCGTCCTTTTGGTTATCGCAGCTCAATTACGCCTTCTTTTCAACAAGGAGGTTCGGCGAGTTCCTCTATTTCACCCCTACCAAACAAAGTTGAAAGTTATACTCGTTCTACGAACCATAAATCCAAGTTATCCGAGATTTTGACACCGAATAAAGGCAAGGTCAAGTTGGACGTTCTCGGGATATTGAGTGCTTTAAATGTAAAGGAAAGGGTCATTATGCGCCAATTGCCCGAATAAACGCACCATGACCGTGGTTGGACATTCGGCATCAAGTATTACTTACGAGTCTCATTCCGAAGAAGAAGCCGAAGATGATGTTCTTGCTGATCATGCAGACGAGTTGGATGCACATGCCTCTTCTAATTATGGGGCGTGTTATGTCATTAGAAAGACATTGGCTGTTCATGCAAAATTGGACGATTCTATTCAGCGTGAAAACATATTTCACTCAACTTGTGGTATTGCGGGACGGACGTGCAACTACATCATTGATTCGGGGAGTTGTGCAAATTTGGTAAGTCATACTTTGGTTAAGGATTTTCATTTTCCTTTATTGCCACATGCACATCCGTATAACTTGCAATGGATGAATGACGAGGCTGATATTCGTGTGTCACATTAAGCATATGTTAAATTTCAAGTTGGTAAAGTGGTTGATGAAGTTTTATGTGATGTAGTTCCGCTTTTTGTCACTCATTTATTGTTAGGTAGACCATGGCAATTTGATAGATCAGCATTGTATAATGGTCGTCATAATACTTGGTCATTTTCATTGCATGGTCATACGATTACTTTGCATCCCATGACACCTACGCAAGTTCATTCCGAACAATTGCGTATGGCTAGTTCTAGGAAAGCTGCTTCTATAAGTGAGAAAAAAAATGTGAATGAGGGAGTAAAAGTTGAAAATCATGGCGTGACTTTGGAGAGAAAAAGACATGAGGGCGTTTTATCACATCTTGAGGGAAGTACTGTCGAAAATTGCAAAATGGCAAGGGAGGGCGTTACTTTTGAGGGGGATAAAAGGTTGGTGCAGCTTGGTAAGGGTGTGGGATCCTTCAAACACGAGGGTAAAATAAAAGTTGAAAAGAAAGAAAGTAAGGGTGTGAAGCACGCTTTCCTTGCGAAGCCTAACTTGATCACTACCACGTTGAATAGTGGTAACTTTGTTTTTCTTATCTATTTTAAGGAAGTCGTTCCAAGTTTTAAATGCTTGGTTTCTTTTGACGACTTAACACCTTTCCTCCCGAGTGTTGTTTGTTCCTTGCTTGCGGGATTATGCGTCGATGTGTTCCCGGATGAAGAACCGTATGGATTACCACCTTTGCGAGGTGTGGAACATCGATTGACTTGGTTCGGGGGCTACACTTCCCAACCGACCTCGCTTATCGAGCCAATCCCGAAGAAACGAAGGAAATACAACGGCAAGTTGCGGAGCTGTTGGAAAAAGGCAAGATCCGAGAGTCCTTAAGCCCTTGTGCCGTGCCGGTGATCGTTGTTCCAAAGAAAAATGGGGAGTGGCGCATGTGCATGGATTGCCGTGCCATCAACAATATCACGGTTAAATATCGTTATCCGATTCCGCGTTTGGACGATATGCTTGACGAGTTGCACGGTAGTGATCAAGTAAGTTTGGATGGAGACGCTAAAGCTGAATTGGTGAAGAAGCTTCATGAGAAAGCCAGGCTGAATGTAGAAAAAGCAACGGAGAACTACGCAAAGCATGCAAACAAAGGGCGGAAAGAGATGATTTTTGAACCGGGAGATTTGGTGTGGCTACACCTCCGCAAAGATAGATTTCCACATTTTCGAAAGTCCAAGCTCAATCCACGTGGAGATGGTCCATTCCGTCTCTGGCACGCCTCAACAACAATGCTTACACGCTTGACATCCCTCCGGAGTGGAATATCTCACCAACATTCAATATTGCCGACTTGTCACCTTATACGGCTGTTTCTGATCTGAGGACAGATCCTTTCCAACCGGGAGGGAGTGATACATATCATGGAGGCTCAAGTAATGACCTTGAAGACGTTGAGAGTATGGATCCACTTCAACTTCAAGATGGTCCGGTTACGAGAGCTCGAAAGAGAAGATTTGAGGATGCTTTGAAGAACATCGTTTTGGCAAGCTCTCAACAATACGCCGAGGAGTTGAAGCATGAAGACTTGTCCATTTTATTAATAATAACTTGTAATTGGGGTTAAGGGGTTTTTTGGGAAGTTTTGTCTATTTTTAGTAACCTTGCCATAAATAGCCTATTTTGGCCAAATCCGACATCCACTTACTATTTTTGGATTTTGACCCTACCATCCACATGTCCTACATCCTTTTAAGGTATACCTTACCTTAATTCTTGATGTCCTACCCATTTACCCTTCCTAAAGGTCAATAGCCTTTTCACCTTAACTTTGGGAAACTTTTCTTTCCATTTTTGTTAAGCCCCAAGACTTGTCCAAGACTTGGCCTAGACATACCTTGGGCGCCTATCCCATTATCCCACATCGAAAATATGCTTAGCCAAACTTCCAAATCCCAACTATAAGTTGTTTTTCTACCACATTGCTAGTTTGTGGGAAGTTGCATTTTCTTGTTGCCTATATAAGGTTTTGTCTTGCTAATGTAATACTTAGACAATTTTTGAGTGAAAAAACTTTATGTTTGTTTTAGTTAAACAATTACCTTGCTGATTAGGTGAGTGTTTAATCCTGAGAACATATCAAAAGTCCGAGCAGCTTTTGTGCGACGTTCTCAGCTTGGTGATCCCGAAGTGCTGATTCTTAGGGAGGATCTAAGTTTGGCTCAATTATCCGTCTCTTTTCTATCATTTTTCGTGTAAGTTCTTTTCTTTTCTTTGTTAAATTCGTGTTCTTCATGTTTAGTTTGAATACCTTAATCTAGATCATAGCTTGTTTCATATCAACTAGCTTGCTGGAATCTATGGTCGATGGAAATACTTCAAGGCTGGACGAACGGGAGAGTTTTTTTTTGAATGATAAGGTTCACCTGGTCGCACTTTCAATCACCTGGTCGAAGATGGCTGACGTGGCCTTTTCTAATGCTAATACCAGTCCTTAACCGACAGTGTATCGGGTCAAACTGTAGTGCTAGTATGGTGAGTCAGAGTATCGTATCCTCAGGGAACGTGGTAATTCTTTTAAGTGTGGTTAAACACCAAAGAGCTGTTATTAACTCAATCTAAACCGCAATTTTATAACACGGATCACTACTATTCTAACCAACATAAAGTAAATGCGTAATTTAAAAGTTATTCTAATATAATATATATATATATATATATATATATATATATATATATATATATATATATATATATATATATATATATATGTACATAGATTGCAAAGTATATATATAGATATAAATATATAGATACCAATATATTTTATAGAACTAGCCAAAGTTTATATAATTGAATTACACAATCTTTTCGAGACGGAATGTGCTCGATCTTCCTTTTTATTAGGTCCAATTGAGTAAATGAAACGGTATACTCCTAAGGTTAACAATTTCTCCTCACACGAGCGTATGAAATTGTCATATGTCAAATGTCATCAGTCCAATGTCCACAACTGCCCCATGCTAAACTTAGTTAGTCAAAACAGGTACCGAGTACAAATCTACCCCGGATAAAAGAGGTGATTCCGTTCGTCAGACGGCCGATGTTATTCAAGAGGCTCCGGTTGTCAAGCGGATCGATTTGATACAAACGGTGTAGTTTCAATTAAACTGTGATTTTAACATTATTAAGATCTCGAGTACAATTTTAATAAGATTAATCTTTCCCAAGACAAATCTGCCCCGGGTAGGAAATTGGGTTCCGTTGTCACGTTTTCACTCGGCCAATTTTACCCTCCGGTTTTTCTACTTTTATCTCATATCCTAACTTCTCTGGTCAGTTCATCGTTAGGTTATATGGTGCGATTCATCTTGGTTAATTACGTCAATCCGAATATATTATCAATACGAAGCAAATAGAAAAAGATTCAATTAACTCAATTTTAATCAATTTTAATTAGACAGCATTCCTTTACCGAAAAGATCGAATAAAACAATTACATAACTTTGGCTAGTTATTAGAGTTAGCCTAAAAACATTATAACAACGAAAAATATAAAAACAAACATAAATACTTAAGAAAAGTTACCCGGTTACAAATGCTGAATCAGAGTTGTATTCTTCCGGACATTACAACGACTTCAACAACACCGAACTTCCGATAATTTCTCGAGCATTACAACGATACTACGAGATTATTATTTTTGGCTTAAGGCCTATTACAAACTACAAAAGAAAATAAAGAGGAGAAGATATATATATATATATGCTATGGTTTATATATATATATTGGTACACTCGGCTCTGTTTGCAAATGATCTCCTTATATAGACAAAAGTCCTTGGGCCGGACCGGTCCGAGATCAAGCCGGCTCGGTCCGGACTAATGATTACTCCCACCTTCTTGATTACAATCAGCATGTGCGGTGATAATTATAATTATAATTATAATTATATATAACTTATAAAATTCATATCTCGAGTTCTGGATCTCCAAAAATCATGATTCAAGCGGCATCGGAAAGCTCTCGGGAAAATCTAAAACTTTCGTGAAGGACTCTTCTTCAGATAACGTCGTTTTGATGAGCCATTCGTATGTCGAAGACATTTCTCGATTACCACTTAACCAGATTGATTGGCCACTTAACCACTTAAGTAATTCGATTGACCATTTAAGCTCGTGGCACTCTCTAAATCATTCCAGAGATATGATTATACTTCAATATGTCAATTCTCGGGGTCTCGGGTTATAAATCTGCAATAAAATACCACAAATACCCACGTAAATCTGACACGACACTCCGATTTACTAAAATCGGTACAAAATTACAACTTTTTACTATTATTACTAACTTTTACTACTAACTACTCTAATTTATAAAGATTAACATTTTATACTAATTATATCATAATTTCATATATTTTATATAGAATTCGTTGATAAAACATAATAATATAACGTAATTTTAATCATATAAAAGTAATACATCAACTACTCCCCACTTAGCTTTTGATCGTCCTCGAGCAAAAATAAGCGGTAATAACTGATTAGATTACAATTATTATTGTCAATATTATAAATATAATACTTATTCTAATTTAAAATTAAGAAGACAGAAAGAGTATATAACTTAAATAACTTAAACATTAAATATTATTTAGATAAAATTATATATGTAATACTTAATAGGTATAACTAAAATATCAGAATTATTTTTAATCGCAACTATTATGAAATTCTGGAATCGGAAACTCGGTTAGGTAGTCGACAAAAATGGCTTATAGAATTTAGGCTCAAGATGTTGGTTAATCAGAAAAAAGGAAATCAAAAAGAGAAAGAGGCAAGTCGTACGTACGTACCTACATCTTCATATTCTTGATCAAAAAACAATCATCGATTAATAACATCTCTTTTTTTTTTCCAGATTTTCTCTTTTTCTTTTTTCTTTTTTTTTTCAAGATTAAGAACTAAAAGCGTGAGTGTGTGTAGAAAATCAAACTTACAAGCATTGCTTCATCAAGATTGATCGGAGTACTACTCTTTCGATCGAAAATTACAAGTCCGGTTTCCTTAAACTTGTAATCATTCTTGAGATCTAATGATTCGAATTATTCTTTTTCATTTTATGCCTTCATTCCCAGCAATAGGACATTTCGTGATAATACCCTAGCTGGACTTCTTATCATCAGGCAATCGGGAGCTTTTATACCTCATAGTGATATAGGACATTTCGTGATAATACCCTACTCACTCCAATCATTGGTAGCTACAACCGATTTGTACTTTTTATTTTTATTTGTCGATCACAGATAAGGAAGATACCTGATATTTGATTAATTCTGTGTAAATATGGTGCTTCGTTCTTAATTCTTTTATAGCATATTAACATATCCGAATTTATTACCAAAATCGACTATCTTGCAAGTGTCATGAGGTAAAATCGAATATACTAATACTTATCTAATTTTTCCAATCTCAGCATATACCAAAACTTAGCTTTTTACGTCTTCATTTCTTTTCATAAGTACGTACAAACTTGCGGAATTTCAAGGAAATGTAGACCAAAATTAGCTAAAGGTCGGTTATTTCTGGTTAATCACAATAACAATTTCGAGTGAGGTCTTGATCACTCTAATCAAGGCTGAGGTAGGTTATTTGGCTATAGTTATATTTTTGTGGTGCCAAAAATCAACATACTTAGTCCAATTCCAACTCATAATTCATATTGAAAAGAAAATGATTCTAAAAATTTTACTTATAAATATCAACATACTTATATAATTTCATGAAAACAATATCTAATATTAATTACTTAATTATATAAACTTAAAATCTTATTAAAATCTAAATTAGGCATAATTAATATACTTTACTTAATTAAAAACTTATTCTTCCCAATTATATCATTTCTTATTCATTTTTATATATTAACTACTAAAAATTTGAAAATAAGTAATAAAAATTCTATAATTTTCGAAAATTTTAATAAATTTTCTAACCTAACTCTACTCCCCACTTACGAAGTGGCATCGTCCCGATGTTCAATGAGTAATAAATAAGTAGGTTGGAAAATAAAATTAAAATCATATATTATCGTTATTATTGAGTTCATTTTTAACGTATACGAATTATATAACAAACAAACTTAAAAAACTAAGACATATATATTAAACAAGATACATTATTACAAACTTAAAAGAAAAACGTAAACTTAATTAAAGAAAATAAAACTTCAAATTTAACTAAAGAACTTATTAAAACTTAAATATCACCAACAAACCACCAACAACTCCCTAGATGGTAGATGAACATCCCGGTGTATCAACCGGTAATAATCCAACTCGACTATCTCTAGACGGAAAAATTTCATCCGTCTCCAGCTCTCCTACTCCATTCCTCTGAATGCACAGACGCGAAATCAACCAAGCATTAGGCATAGGCTTCCCCCTACTGCCTCTCGTGATCGCAAAGTCTGACACCATCCTCTGAATTAATATACCCCAGTCAACAAATTCACCAAATGCCAAAGCATAAAGCAGAAGCATTTCTTCTTCAGAAAGGCTAGCAAAATCCCAGGTGGGATACACTCTAGAATTAATGAAATGCTTCCACGCCTTTAGGTGTGGAAGTAGAGATCGTGTTGACATGTCGTGATTTGTATCAAACAGTGGGAACAGACATTGGAATGACTCGTGTACTTTATTCAAATGATTGTATGCATTGTCTAGTCCCCATTTCATTTCAAAGTGCTGCATCGTAACTGGCGGTATTTCAAAAATTTGATTTATAATAGACGAAGAGAAGGGAACAGCCACTCCTCTTACCACAATGATCTGTGTAGACTCTATCGCGAACGTTGAAAGTAGGGCCGAGTAAAATTCTCTTACAACCGAAATATTGACTCGCCCTCGTGGTGTACTTACAAATTTTTTCCAGCCAAAACCACGGATCACCGTTTTTCCCCATCGATCTATTTTATCAAAATTTAAGCCTTTCTCCAATAGGATTGGAGAATTAGTAAAACGAGGGTGTACGGGAAAATTAAGTGAAGAAGCTTGAGACTCCGGAGCATCTGGAGTCTCCGGCTCGTAAGAATTAACCGATGGTGAGGAGTGGTTTGACATGTTTTAAAACTTGATAAAAAGTAAAAGAAATAAAGCTGAAGGTAGATAGACAGTGATAGAATGAGCAATTGTTGCTCCTGCCTTCACTTCTTTAAATAGATGGTAAAAAAAAAAAAAACTTACGTGTGTGCATTAGACGGACTCAAGAATGACTCACCTGTTTTTTCTTCACGGCCCGGTCCGGGAATATGCCGGCTCGGTCCGGCCTCATCTTACTTTTACTGAGGGGACAGAGGTGAAAGACAACTTGTGTTTTGTTTTTTTACTTCACGTGTGAAACATTGCATCCTTTGAAGATATTTCACAAAGAGTAATTTATCTTTGATACGAACGGATAAAACGACACATTATATTTTTGAAAAACGACGTAGTAATGATACAAAAATTATTTTTGGGATTTTTATAGTTTTTATAAAAACTAAACCGATTTAAAATACAAACCAAATTTTTATAAAAACGATTGTAAAATCAAACTAAACGAAAAATGAAAATAAACCAATAGCTAAATGACAAATGTCGAATGAAATGAAATGTGCAGTAAAAATGTTTAATTAATCATAGTTATTAAATTCAATCTTCATCGTAGTCTTCCTCAGGATCAACTTGAAAACTCGAACTCGGAAACGACTGAGAAGCTGATGGCTGAACTGTAGTCGTGGTCCTGACTGAACTATCAAGACCCATCGAACTCATGGCAGTCGTGACATGTGCAAACTCAGTGAATCCTCCCCAACTCGACATTGCTGGTCTCTGAACACCTGTCGAAAATACACCTGTACCACTGGATTGGCTTCCAAAAGGATAGGACATTGGATGAAAGCTCGAAGGTGGTGGAATAGGTGTTACCCACTCTGGTAAGGTATAAGGATCTGACTGACAAGGTGGATAGGCAGAATTATCAAAAGTAGGATTACGAAGCAACTGCTCGTTCCTTCTTAAACCTCTACGAATATCATCACACCACTGCCTATTACTTTCAGCATATAAAGCCATGTTGGCTTGACCACGTGCAACATCTGTCACTAAAGATTGAAACATGTCATATGTGATAGTGTTGGAGAAAGGAGTTTGTTGAGGCTGACTAGAAAAAGATGGAAAAGAAGAAGAAGATGTAAAAACTGGTGGAGCTGGCTGAGTTTGACGTCTTCTAATCAAAGATCTAATACTACCATCCGGAAGACTAGTCAAACTAGGTCCAATCAGATTTCCATCAGCCAGAGATAACTTGTCATTAGGCAGGAATGGTACTCCCAACCTACGACATAAATCAGAGATAAAACAAGGGAAGTATAGACGACTCCCTGGTCTGGCGATGACAATACTCTCAAAAATTCTCTTAAACATGACCTTTCCAACATCCACTCTAACATCGTTTACCATTGCCCAAGCGATACAAACATCTTCCTTTCCAAAAGCAGTATGTTTACGTGAAGGGTAGAGATTATGGCTAATGAATCTTTTAATTGCCCTTAAACCTCTAATACAGTTCCCGTAGTTAAACCGATTTTCAACCCATACAGCGGTTGAATCAAAAGCGGTCTGAGCTCTCAGGGCAGTCTGCTCAAAGCTTGCAGGATCATCTAGATTATAAACTGCCCTGTAATCCTCCTCATCAGAAAAAACCTCAACTCCCAATATTGCATTTATGACGGCAGGGTTAAAAGGAATATTTCTGGCTCGTAAGGGTACAGTTTGCGACTGAGTAAGCTGCTCTTCTGACAATGTAGATAAAACCGAATAAAACTCAGTTACTAGAGTCGTGTTAATCTCCCCTTCCCTTCTGGCTGCTATATCTAACCACTGACGTCTTGTAAAAATGTTTTTAACTTCATCACCTAAATCATCCAAGTCTAATCCTTTTTCAACCAGAACATCACATTTACTATAAATTTTCTCATACGCTTTCTTAGCCTCAGGTGATGCGGTTCTATTAAAACTTACGGCTTCTTCCTCAGATGATAAAATTATAGTGCCTACTACCGGAGTTGTTATAGGAATGTTTGATTTCCGCTTTTTAGAGGCTTTCTTACTCGACTCAGCCATTCTACGATATTGGTAAGGCCAATCAACAATAAAAACAACAACAAAAACAACAAAAAAATAAAAATGTCACAACACACTTAAAAATCAAAATAGTTGAAATTAATCTAAAAAACTATGAAAAATACGAAATTGATAACTAGATAAACTAAATAATACCTTATGAAGAACACAACGTTGAAAAATAGGCCGGAAAAGTTGAAAAGTCGCCGGAATGAAATGTGGCTTGTTTTTGATCCTTTTTTGATTTTTCCAAACTTTTGTGTAAGAGAGGAGATGAAAGGAGGAAGAAATCAAGTAGTGGTAGTGTGAGAGGTGAATTTTTGTGGAAGAATTGATAAAATTTTCGAGTGGTGGGGTTTGGGTGTGTGGGGTGCGGCAGTTAGAAGAATTAGGGAAGAAGAAGAAGAAAAGAAGGGTCCCCGTCTTTTTTATGATTTTAGACCCCGGACCGGTCCGATATCAAGCCGGATCGGTCCGTGCCCAAAATTTTCCACTTTTTCGATTTTTTTTTTCTTTTTATAATTTTTTATGAAAACTTATAAGAATTCTAATAAAACTTAATTAAAATCTTAAAAATAAGTTTATAAAATTTAAAACTTACTAAAAATAAAATTTGAAGGAAATTTTATAATTTTATAACAATTTCTAAAAATTTAATAAAATCTTTATAACACTTTAATAAAAAGCTTATAAAAATTTAATAAATTTATATCAACTCTTATAAAATATCTAAATTAAAACTAAAAAAGCTTTTATAAAACTTTTATAAAACTCCTCAAATTTCATAAAGATCCAATTTTATAAAATTTTCAGAAGTTATGCGAAAATTTTATAAAATAAAATATAAGAAAAGACTCGAAACTTAAGGGGTTCCTAATTCTTCGATTTCTAAATCTTCCAGAGTTCTGATATAACGCTCAATCAACCTAACTCCTAAAAATGAAGCATTCGAATTATCTCTCGGAATTCCTTCGGGATTTTCGGATAACCACCTAATCGTTCCCTTCCTAACAATATTCAAACACTCATCCTGGGATTTGGTTGTGTTTTTCCCACAGCGTCCAATATGTTCACTTTTTCCACAGATTCTGCATCTCATTAGAAACTTTGCCCTTCTTTTTATCGCACTCCTTGATGTTCCATTACATACTTCTCTCAATCTAATCTCTCTCAACAATTTCTTGTTTTGTTCAAAAACTAAAGCTTCTATAATAAACGCGACATCCTTATCAAGGCCTAATTTCAAAAGTAAAACAAAAACTCCTAATCTATCTAAAAAAGACATCCAGTTCTTTTACGTCTATCCGGTAAAAGACGAAAAGAGTTTAATCATAAAATAAACACAGAAAAGTAAAGATAGATAGCACCTGGTATTCGGCTGATTTCAGTTTCTCTGCTTTTCAGTTTTCTTGAGCACTGCTTTTTCAGTTTGTTGGAGGATCAATTAGTAGCATTATTTCTTCTTTCAGCGTGATTTCATCTCCCTCCACAAATAACTTTACTCTGTGGCCATTGGCTATAAAAGTTGTATTTCCATCGCCGGTTCAACAGCTCCAGTTTTGTAAACCCTTGTTACTTTAAATGGACCTGTCCATCTCGATTTAAGCTTACCTGGAAACAACCTTAAACGTGAATTGTACAAAAGCACTCGATCACCTACATGGAACTCACGATTAAAGATCCTCTTATCGTGGAAAGATTTCGTGCGTTCCTTGTAGATTCGAGCGTTTTCATAAGAATCGAGACGAAATTCTTCTAGTTCTGTCAATTGAAGCAATCTATGATCACCGACAGCCTTAGGATCGAAATTCAGAAATCTAATAGCCCAGAAGGCTCGGTGTTCTAATTCAACTGGGAGATGACAAGACTTACCAAAGACGAGCTTATAGGGAGAACAACCAATTGGTGTTTTAAAAGCCGTTCTGTACGCCCATAATGCATCATCTAATTTAATTGCCCAGTTTTTACGATTTGAATCTATTGTTTTTTCTACGATTCTTTTGATTTCTCTATTCGACACCTCTACCTGTCCACTGGTTTGCGGATGATAGGGCGTTCCTAACTTATGCGTTACACCATATTTTTCAATTAACTTAGTAAATGGTCGATTGCAAAAGTGTGACCTACTATCACTAATGATAGCCCTCGGAATGCCATATCTAGTAAATATATTCTTTTTAAGAAATCGTATGACAACTTTGGTATCATTAGTAGGAAGAGCTTCAGCTTCTACCCATTTCGAGACATAATCTACCATTACAAGAATAAATCTTTTTCCAAATGAAATAGGGAAAGGTCCCATGAAATCTATACCCCAAACATCAAATAACTCACATTCTAAAATAGGTTGCATAGGCATTTCATGTTTTTTCGAAATATTTCCCCATTTTTGACATGACTCACAAGATTTAACATAAGTATAAGCATCTCTATAAAGTGTAGGCCAATAAAAACCACATTGTAAAACTTTAAAAGCAGTTTTCCAACCTCCATGATGACCTCCTGCCTCACGATCATGACAAAATGATAAAATACTTAAAATTTCATTATCAGGCACACATTTTCTAATTATCCCATCCGAACATTTACGGAAAAGGTCTGGTTCCTCCCAGTAATAAAATTTTAAGTCGTAAAAGAACTTCTTTTTCTGCTGCCAAGTCCAATGAGACGGAATGTAATCACAGGTTAAATAATTAACGGTATCTCCAAACCAAGGTGAATTTTCCTTAGAAGGAATTCTATTCTTTAATAACTGCATGGTTGAAGGAGTATCTATTCTAAACAGTTGTTCATCAGGAAATGAATCTTTAATTTCATTTCCTATCTCTTCCTCAGTTTCCATTCTACTTATATGATCTGCTACTACATTCTCACTTCCTTTTTTTATCTTTAATCTCAATATCAAACTCTTGAAGTAGTAGAATCCATCTAAGAAGACGTGGTTTCGCATCTTTCTTACTCAGCAAATACTTCAACGCTGAATGGTCTGTATAAATTATTACCTTAGAACCAACAATATACGATCTAAACTTATCTAAGGCAAAAATCACAGCCAACAGTTCCTTTTCTGTAGTTGCATAATTTAGTTGAGCTGCGTTTAACGTGTGAGATGCATAGTAAATAGCCTTGAGAATTTTGTTATACCTTTGACCTAAAACAGCTCCTACAACTACATCGCTTGCATCACACATAATCTCAAAAGGTAAATTCCAGTCTGGTGCTACCAGCACTGGTGCAGTAGTCAACTTCGCTTTTAAGGTCTTAAATGCTTCCATACATTTACTATCAAAAGTAAAAGGTACTTCTTTTTCAAGCAAACGACTTAGAGGTTTTGCTATCTTCGAAAAATCTGCAATAAATCTCCTATAAAATCCTGCATGTCCAAGAAATCCTCTTAGAGTTCTTAGATTAATTGGTGGAGGCAATTTTTCGATTACTTCGACTTTAGCTTTATCAACTTCAATTCCTATTTCAGAGATTCTATGACCTAGCACAATTCCTTCTGATACCATTAAATGACATTTTCCCAGTTTAAAACCAAATTGGTATCTTCACAGCGTTGTAACACTCGTTCTAAGTGCGACAAACAGCCATTAAAAGAGTCTCCGTAAACACTAAGGTCGTCCATAAAAATTTCTAAGAATTTCTCAACCATATCAGAAAATATAGACATCATACATCTTTGAAACGTAGCAGGAGCATTACATAAACCAAACGGCATTCTTTTATACGCAAAAGTTCCATAAGGACAAGTGAAAGTAGTCTTTTCCCTATCTCCCCGCCGCAATGAAAATCAGAAATATCCCGAATAACCATCTAAGAAACAGTAATACTTATGTCCACTTAAACGTTCCAACATTTGCACTATGAATGGAAGTGGATGATGATCTTTCTTAGTATGATCATTTAGCTTTCTAAAATCAATGCACATTCGATATCCTGTAATTTCCCTTGTTGGAATCCATTCGTTCTTATCATTCTCTTTCACTGTGAAACCTCCTTTCTTTGGTACAACTTGAGTTGGACTTACTCATTCACTATCCGATATTGGAAAGATTATTCCCATCTCTAATAGCTTAATAACCTCTTTCTTAACGATTAACTGTAAATTTGGGTTGAGGCGGCGTTGCGGTTGAATACAAGGTTTAGCATCTTCCTTCAGAATTATCTTATGAACACAAATCTCAGGGCTAATACCTCGAATATCGGCAATCGTCCATCCAAAAGCTTTCTTATGCTTTCTTAACATTCCTATTAATTGATCTTCTTGTCGCTCGCTAAAGTTGATGAAATAATAACCGGTAACAGATTATCGCCAAGAAAAGCATATTTCAAATTTAAAGGTAACGGTTTCAATTCCAGATTCTTCGGCGGATCTTCTATTGACGATTTAAGAACTGGTCCTTCTAGTTCTAACTCCAAATACTTATGCCATGGTGGCTTAAAAGTAAAGCTGCCTTTGTCTAGAGAAAGAATTATCTCTTTCATTTCAATGTCTTCCTCATCTTCTTTATAGACAGACAAAGTTAAGCATTCTTCTAATCTGTCTTCAAAAGTTTGTAACTGATTATCATAGACAGAATGAATATCTTCTATAAAAGAACATGATTCTGGCGATGTATATGGATGATTCATAGCCTTGAAAATATTGAAAGCAACTTCATCTTCATTGACTCTCAAAATCAATTCTCCTTTCTGAACATCGATTAAAGTTCTTCCCGTAGCTAGGAATGGACGTCCTAAGATAGGTGGCGCTGAAAATCCTTCTTCCATTTCCATAACTACAAAGTCTACTGGAAAATAGAACTTGTCTACCTTAACCAATATGTCCTCAATTATTCCTTTAGGGTATTTAATCGATCTATCTGCCATTTGCAGAGTCATTTCAGTTTTAGTAAGCTTTCCTATGCCTAGCTTTCTATAATCCTCATAAGACATGAGATTTATACTAGCTCCAAGATCACATAAGACCTTCTTAAACAGAAATTCTCCAATTTCACATGGAATCGTAAAACTACCAGGATCTTTCAGTTTAGGTGGTAACTTATGCTGCAAAACTGCAGAACATTCTTCATTTAGGCATATATTCTCATATTCCTCTAATTTTTTCTTATTTGATAGAATATCTTTCAGAAATTTTCCATAAGCAGGCATACTAATTAGAGCTTCGATAACAGGGATATTAACTTGAATGTGACGAAAGGTATCGAGGAAACGAGCATACTTCTTATCAGTCTTAATCTTTTTGATTTGATCTTTAGGAGGGTAAGGTAGAGATTCTAAATCTATAACCTTTGGCTCCTTTGTCAAATTCTCTCTTCCTTTTTCCTTAAACCTTTGAGTATTACTTAGTTGCCATGTTTCATGTTCTTGGATTTTTTCCTTTAAATTATTCCCTGAATCAATCTCTACTTCAGATTCCTTCAATTCTTCCTGTTTCTCATCTTTGTTCTCTTTATCTTCTATTCTCACATGTTCCTTGAATAAAGTCCTTAAATCCTTATCCATGGGGTCTTTCAAAATCCTAGGGATTTTTACCCATTTTTCACCTTCATTTTCAGGTTCCAAACTTCTATTCCTCTTCAAGAAATTTTCTATGATTTCTTCTTCCTCATCAGTAAATTCAAGTTCATCTTTAGTTTTATCATTCTTACCATCTAAGTCATTTTCTACTTCATTATTCCCAAAGTTTTCAACTCCATTACTTCCACTGAGCTTTCTACTTCTCGTAACTACAACATTTACCTCTCTCGGGTTTCTTTCAGTATTACTTGGTAATCCTCCTGGAGGTCTACTGTTGTTACGTTCACCTTCCCTACTCAAATGATCTTCCATATTCCTCAATGAGGCTTCTATCGTTCTCATTCTGGTATCATGTCCATTCATAGATGTTTTCATTGTACTCATGTCCTTAGAGACTGTACCAATAGAAGTCATCATTGTTTCCATATTCTTAACTTGAGTAGATACTACACCCATCATATTTTCCATTAGTTTCTCCCATTTTTCAACCCCTTCTGCAGGTTGAGTTGAACTCTGAGTTACTGGTATACTTTGAGTGGTATGTTGAGGATAGGATCTAGGTAATGATTGTAAATTCTGATTAGACGTATTTCCTTGATAAACTTGATTATTATTCATATTCTTATACTGAACTGGATATGGCGGCTGTCCTTGCTTACTAGGGTTTTCAGACCATCTAAAAGTTGGGTGGTCTCTTCTAATAGCATTAAAAGAGTTTGAATATGCATTGTTCAAATTCCTATGCTGCTGAAGAAAACTTACCTCCTCTCTTGAGTATCCTGTTGGTTCTTCAATCCCTAATGACACATTATCCTGATTTGAGTATTCAGTTGGCGTACTATTTTCTGAACTTTGGTTCTTATTCTGTTGTAAACCATCAAATTTCCTACTCAAATTTTCTAAATGTGCTAGAACTTCCGTATTAGACGTACATTCTCCTGCAAAAGCTACTTTTCTGGTGCTAGAACCGGTTTCCCACATTCTGTTATTTTTGGAAATATTTTCTATAGCATCGTAAACTATTTGAGCTTCACTCATCATTAACGAACCACCACATGCATGATCTACATCTGCACGTGAATCTTTTCTCAATTTACAACAGAAAAGCTGGATTTGCATTTCTAAAGAATAACCATGATCGGGACACGCTCTTAACAATTTTTTAAATCTTTCCCAGGCATTCCCAAGCGTTTCTTCAGATCCTTGTCTAAAATTAGCAACCTCGACTTTTAATTCCAAATTTCGTCCCGAGTGAAATATTGTTTCGTAAATTCGGTTTGAATATCCTCCCAACTAGTTAGTGAGTGGTGTGGAAGCGACATAAACCAATCTCGGGCTCGTCCTTTTAAAGAAAAAGGAAACATAGTCATCCTCGTTAATTCCTTATGAGCACCTTGACTTTTGGTCGTATTGCACGCTTCTTCAAACGGATAGAGATGATGATGTGGATCTTCATCATCCTCTCCTAGGAATTGGGCTCTTGCGTCAATTAAACCAAAAAGATGAGATTTAATCTCGAAATTATTCGCTCCTTCATTAGGTAAAAGTATGGGATTATTAGTCTGGTTTCTTCTCACGGTTTGATCACAGATAGGTCTCGAGTTTGGCAGATTGTTACGATTATTCTGGTTCCGATTCTGATTATTCCTATTATTATTATTTTGATTATTATTAGGGTGAACAGGGTTTTGGCCATGCCCTAAAGCATGATCTAGCCTCTGTTCATTTGTTTCATCACTAGTTTCAGCCATTTTTTTTATTTTGATTAGAAGATGATTCCTGGTCAGGATTTCCCTGACTAGTATGACCACGTTTAATCTCTATTCTTAACTGCCTTTCGTAAGTGTTTATGTCAGGCTTATAAGGAGTAAGTGGGGCCTTACCGCTTCTGGTCATCAACTAACGAAAATAGAAAATAACTAGAAATTGATAATAGTAGAAAAAATTGGTAACTTACCTATAAGGTAACAACCAACGAAAAATAAAATAGAAATGGGATAAGAAAAGTGTTGACTTATTCTCGAGAATTTTGAGCTAATACAAGTAGTAACCATAGACACAAAGAAAGAAATTAGCGACGGTCCCCGGCAACGGCGCCAGAAAGCTGACGTGGCCTTTTCTAGTGCTAATACCAGTCCTTAACCGACAGTGTATCGGGTCAAACTGTAGTGCTAGTATGGTGAGTCAGAGTATCGTATCCTCAGGGAACGTGGTAATTCTTTTAAGTGTGGTTAAACACCAAAGAGCTGTTATTAACTCGATCTAAACCGCAATTTTATAACACGGTTCACTACTATTCTAACCAACATAAAGTAAATGCGTAATTTAAAAGTTATTCTAATATAATATATATAGATATATATATATATATATATATATATATATATATATATATATATATATATATATATATATATATATATATATATACATAGATTGCAAAGTATATATATAGATATAAATATATAGATACCAATATATTTTATAGAACTAGCCAAAGTTTATATAATTGAATTACACAATCTTTTCAGTAGACGGAATGTGCTCGATCTTCCTTTTTATTAGGTCCAATTGAGTAAATGAAACGGTATACTCCTAAGGTTAACAATTTCTCCTCACACAAGCGTATGAAATTGTCATATGTCAAATGTCATCAGTCCAATGTCCACAACTGCCCATGCTAAACTTAGTTAGTCAAAACAGGTACCGAGTACAAATCTACCCCGGATAAAAGAGGTGATTCCGTTCGTCAGACGGCCGATGTTATTCAAGAGGCTCCGGTTGTCAAGCGGATCGATTTGATACAAACGGTGTAGTTTCAATTAAACTGTGATTTTAACATTATTAAGATCTCGAGTATAATTTTAATAAGATTAATCTTTCCCAAGACAAATCTGCCCCCGGGTAGGAAATTGGGTTCCGTTGTCACGTTTTCACTCGGCCAATTTTACCCTCCGGTTTTTCTACTTTTATCTCATATCCTAACTTCTCTGGTCAGTTCATCGTTAGGTTATATGGTGCGATTCATCTTGGTTAATTACATCAATCCGAATATATTATCAATACGAAGCAAATAGAAAAAGATTCAATTAACTCAATTTTAATCAATTTTAATTAAACAACATTCCTTTACCGAAAAGATCGAAATAAAACAATTACATAACTTTGGCTAGTTATTAGAGTTAGCCTAAAAACATTATAACAACGAAAAATATAAAAACAAACATAAATACTTAAGAAAAGTTACCCGGTTACAAATGCTGAATCAGAGTTGTATTCTTCTGGACATTACAACGACTTCAACAACACCGAACTTCCGATAATTTCTCGAGCATTACAACGATACTACGAGATTATTATTTTTGGCTTAAGGCCTATTTACAAACTACAAAAGAAAATAAAGAGGAGAAGATATATATATATATATGATATGGTTTATATATATATTGGTACACTCGGCTCTGTTTGCAAATGATCTCCTTATATAGACAAAAGTCCTTGGGCCGGACCGGTCCGAGATCAAGCCGGCTCCGTCCGGGCTAATGATTACTCCCACCTTCTTGATTACAATCAGCATGTGCGGTGATAATTATAATTATAATTATAATTATAATTATATATAACTTATAAAATTCATATCTCGAGTTCTGGATCTCCAAAAATCATGATTCAAGCGGCATCGGAAAGCTCTCGGGAAAATCTAAAACTTTCGTGAAGGACTCTTCTTCAGATAACGTCGTTTTGATGAGCCATTCGTATGTCGAAGACATTTCTCGATTACCACTTAACCAGATTGATTGGCCACTTGACCACTTAAGTAATTCGATTGACCATTTAAGCTCGTGGCACTCTCTAAATCATTCCAGAGATATGATTATACTTCAATATGTCAATTCTCGGGGTCTCGGGTTATAAATCTGCAATAAAATACCACAAATACCCACGTAAATCTGACACGACACTCCGATTTACTAAAATCGGTACAAAATTACAACTTTTTACTATTATTACTAACTTTTACTACTAACTACTCTAATTTATAAAGATTAACATTTTATACTAATTATATCATAATTTCATATATTTTATATAGAATTCGTTGATAAAACATAATAATATAACGTAATTTTAATCATATAAAAGTAATACATCAATGGCTTCAGTGAGTATTTTGATGTTCATCCTCATGTTCCTCTATTCATCTGTTTGTCAATGCGTTTTGATTTATTTTGACCTCATTGCTTCAGCTGAATTTGTTTTTACTTCGTCTCTTCAACCGGTGAACTCTGTGCATTGTGGATTACATCTTTTGTCTGTTTGAATTTTTATGAATCATTTTTTTTTTTTGAAAAGTTTATACCTTAGGAATTAACAGGTGTATTATCACAGGGGCTGTTCAATTTAGTCTTTAATGTGTTTTGTTTTTAATGTGATCGTGTTGAAGATCTCTGACAGCGACACTTTCTTTGTGACGAAGTGGAGGCTCTCTGAAATCATGGACGATCAAGCACATGGTCAAGGATTGCTGTGGTCAAGCACATGGTCAAGGATTTGTTCTTAGGTCTGGTTTTGTTTTGCTTTTAACTATTGAGTCACAGGGGTCATTTTGTTTTATATCTGGGTTCATCTATAGTCCATTTTCAATCTATTGTAGCTATTATGTAAGTTTCTGCCAGGCTTGATAAGATGTTTGTTTATTAGTATGTTTAAATTTGGAATTTTACCCTTCCTGTTTGCAGGATTTCTTAGGTTATGCTATTTCTTTTTATTTTTATTTTTATAAGTTTTTGTTTTATTCCCTTTAATTTCATGTTGTTGAAACTTGAAGCCATTGCAAGTTTGCAACCAACATCTGTTTAACTCATTTTACGATTATTTTGAGATTCAACCATTATGGAGGCGGTACATCTAAAATACACATGGACTTAACATTGTGTTTGATAATAATCACCGTGGTCATCTTCTTGAGGCCATGGATGAATTACACATGTTCATTGACATTGTTGACTCATATGTACTTTGTCATCAGTTATTTCTTTATTAGATAATGATAATTTAATTACTATTATGAAAATTAACAAGACATAATCAGCAACAAAAAAAAATTGATTTATCGTATGTGCTTCCAAGTTTTGTCTAATGAAATAAGTGTTTTTGTCTCCAAGTTCTTACACGGTTTCGTATCTTTTAACATACTTTAACACAAGTGCTTTGCATTGAACTTGAGGTAGAAGATGGTGTCTTTTAAGTACAAACTACTTTAGGGTGACACATTTTGGTGGTGAATGAATGAGTTCACTCTATTTCAGTTGACCAATGAATTCTTGATTTTATTTTATCGTGCTAGCCAAGTTGTATTTTACATTGTTATCATATGCTTTACAAGCTTAAAATGCCCGTTGAGATGGATTTTTAGGATGCAAATCTTTGTTTTAATGACAAATGAAGAAAGTGGTTGTAGCATAAGATGTTTCAGCAGGTTGGAAAAAAGCAATAAGGAGAACGTTGAGTTAAAAGCACTATGGAGAATGTTCAGCTAAGGATTATGATTACAACAGCCATGAGTTGAAATAATTCAATGGCGTATAAAGTATATTGGGTATTTGCAGGTATATTACATTTCTTCTGTGCACTCTGATGTTTTTTTTTTAAAACTTTTTCTTTTCTTTTCTGTTTATTTTGGTTAACACTAAAGCCATATTGTTAACTTTGTTTCATTATTTGATTTTAAAACATGTTTCGGTATTATTTTTTCTATCTTTCACATAAAGTAGTATTTTCATCATCATACATTTTCTCGCTTTCAACAATTCCACTCTGCACTCAATATTCTTTTATCATTGAACTTTCATTAAAATATGTTTGTATTTTGCTTTGCCACTAATTTTCACATATATGTTCTCCCGTGCATTGTACGAATTTTACTAGCTCATTAACCATTATGCATTTTTGAAATTGTTAGTTATGATTTTGGTTTAATGATTTTTCTATGAATAAGACAGGTAGTTAACAATTTGCACCAAACGTCTTGAGAATCTTACCTGATGAAATTCCCTAAACGGGTTTGAAGGATACTCAAAGGTAAAAAATACTCTGTAGACAACTTGATGCTTCTAAAACAAGTGTAAAAAAATAACATCAAATCCCACATCTTCTATCATCTATGTAATTGTCGTAGTGAGTTTAACAGCTGACTTAATATTTACAAATTTGAAGCACAGAATGAGATGAGTAACTGTAGTAAACAGATGTTGCAGTGTTGCAATGGCTGCTCCAGAAATGTCGAGCGGCTACAGGAGCTTGGAAAAGGCTGATTCATGAACAAATATAGCAGCTCAATGATCAAGTATTGAAGGTGGTTGCATTAATCAAGTATTGGAGGTAAGTATATGATTCTTTGTGCATTGAATAGTTTCTGATTTATTTTTTATGAAGTACACAAGTTTTGAAAAAAATTCATTCATGTGTTTCATAGAAGTGTTTACATTTTTGGGTTAATCTAAATCAAATTCGGAGTATTGGACCATAACATTACACTTTTTCACTTAAAATTTTCATGTATGACAAATGTTTTCCAGACTATTGCATGCACTATTCAAAAATAACTGGGAAAATACATGGGGAAAATATCAAAAAGGAGACATCCATTATTTTTTGAAGCACTCATTAGCCGTGATACAAAAATACCTTTATAGAATGAAACGACAAAGCGAACACAAATTCAATAGTTTATATAATGCACGGGACAATTAACATTAAAAATTGCAATTGATCTATGTTTTTAAAATCGTAATTCTTTTACCATATTTTTATTTTTGTCACCCTCTTAGTTATGATATTTCATTTAATATTTTCCGACATGATTTTCAAAAGTGTATCATAAACAACGAAATAATGGATTTGTGTAATGAATTTCTTATTGTAAAGTTTGTTGTCCCGTGCATTATGCACGGGTTAATGACTAGTATTTATATAGTCGGATGAGTTGGATTAGAACAACTAACGTATTGGACTGATTTACATAAGGTTTTCGGTATATCGAAAATAAAAACCGGATGAGTTGCGTCCATCCAAGTCATGTTTTATGAGATGGGGACTCTTTGCACCGATGAGGAAGAGAAGATGATGGGCCACCGATTTATAGGATACTTGCCGGGGGGAATTCTACTCCAAGTAGTCTGTGTGCACTGACCCACATGGCACACTTCAATTGACTGACTATATGAAATAAAGGTTTGGAAAGTCTTAGACTAAAAAGCAACCGAACCTTTTTTTTTCTGTTTTTTTTGTTTGTTTGTTAGGCAGAACTTCTTTTTTTTTTCTTTTTTTTTTTGGTGTGTTTCTTTATATAATTTTTTTTTTTACAGAGTAACAATTTTGTGTATAAAATTAGTTAGAAAAAAAACATTGAGTTCAAAAGATAACTTTTTTTTTATTAAAAGAAAACACTATATATAAGAGTTCATTTTCCCATAAAATAAAAATAACTTTTTCGTTATGAAGTTCCGACATTTTAATCTAAGTATCATGCATCGTAACCGGTATTTTTCCGACACGACACGCGACCGACATTCCTCCAACACCGGTTGATTAAAATATTATTATATAAAATTTAAATAGCCGATTCACTTCCGACATGTCATCGACACTTCCCGACCCTCCTTAACAATTTTTTTTAATTTTCTCCATAAAAACGTTAAGATTTTTTTTTTATATCCGACAAACTTGACATGCCGTCAACACTTCCCGATACATCTACTTTGTCTAGTTCTTTATAATTCTTTGAATCTTATTTATATCAACCCAATAAGTCCGTGGCGGGAAGTTTTTGCCTAGTATCTCCATATGCACCGAAATGGCAGGATGAATGATCTGAACCACACAGTTTGAATCCAGTTTAAAAACATATGACCCTTGTGATGCCACAAGTGTCTCCACATCGTGAGGAGACACCACCTAAAAATATTCAGTCCGTGGCGGGAACAATCCAATCTTTTATTTTTGTTAGGCAGAACTTTTTTTCTTTTAATGTTCAAACAATGACAGATATTTAGATTTTAAATAATAATATTTTAATCAACCGATATGTGTTTGGATACATATCGGTTGCATGTCGTGTCGGAAAAGTGTTGGACACGACACACGACACGTAAATTAAAATATCGATACTTCCTATTAACTTTTATGTTATGGGAAAGTAATTTCGTTTAAAAAAACACTTATTAATATAGTGTTTTCTTTTCATAAAAAAAATAATTATCTTTTGAACTCGATTTTTTTTCTAACTAATTTCATACACAAAAAATTGTTACCTTGTAAAAACAAATTATAAAAAGAAAACACAAAAAGTACTATTATCTTAGTTGATTCGTCACTTGTCATCTTTATATTGGCTAACCATTGATTGAAAACAGATAATTAATAGCTAATAAAAGTCAGGAGCCCTAGAGTTTAACTGAGAAAGCGGACATGAACCCCAAGTGGGAGGTCAGCTCGGCCCTTCTTAACTTACCACCGTAGGACGGCTCGGTAAGAGTGGAGGTCGGGTAATGCAGTACAGATCGAGATGGCCTGGGAGGCTCGACGCAGGTCGGCCAGAGCCTTCCTTATTCATGTTTGGCACACATGTTTAATAATATTGTATAAACATGGAAAGAATCCAATGATATAATGACATTGATCTTGTCATTTAAATATATCCATAATTATCCCTATATTATAGGGATTTACTTGTGATTATCCTTAAGGTATAAGAATACAAATCCTTGTAAAACAAGGAAATGAACGAGACGTCCTCTATATAAACAACCCCTAAAGAACTACGGAGACTTGATTTCTGAAAGATAACGGGATACGTAGGCAAATTGAGAGAAATAACTCTCAAGCTCGGTCTAAAAATCACAAAACCATCCCTCGTTCATATTACCTTAGATTAAACAATCCGAACTCATAGACGAGATCCAACATCGTCAACTAGCAATTTATTATTAATCATTGTTTAATATTACAACTTGGACACACTTGTATGCAAGAAGGATCCAAAGTATAATTAGGTAATTGATTACGATCGCATTTTCCTGTTTAAATATTTTTTCATGAAACAATTAACTTTTTCTTTTATGAAGGTGAACTTATTTTCTTTCACGGTTCGAATGATCGCCGTGAACTTATCTGAACTCGAGGATTAGGGTGAACTTATCTGAACTCAAGGATTAGGAATATACAAAGTTCAAATTTAGTACTAGATCAAACAAGGAAACTTGAGCCCGTTTACATGTTAAACAAACAAAAACTTGAACATATATTCGATTTGACTTGGTTCGCTATGTGATTCACATTGTGAATCATTTTAACTTTTGGTCCTGCTGTTTTTTGTATTGTCTAATTGTCATTTTGTTAATGTTATGATATACGAGGTGTGTCAAATACATATAAAAAAGCTAAAATTATACCATTGTCTTATTTGATAGTTTTAAAAAGGAAAACTTAGAAAAATATGCTCCAAAAGATTTACATCCTTAAAAATATGTTTTAAAAGTTAAAATTATAAAACTATGCGCATTAAACATTATTAAAAAAAAATTGCGATGTTGGGAGATGTGCCACTCGGGAGGGTGTTGGGTAGATTGCACGAAAAAAAAAAATTGTGCAAGTGTTGTAGATTGCCCACACTCTTGAAAAAAAAAATTGTGCAAGTGTTGAACAGTTTGTATAAGAAATAAATACAAAACCAAAGAAATCTTAACAATATGCTCCAAAAGAATAATTTTTTCAAAAGTTAAAATTGTAAAACTTTTAAAGCCACGCACGAGCCACGTAGCGACACAAAACCGGAGGGAGCGTATATTTTTTGAAGATATTTTCGGGGATTTTTCTTTTGGGCAAATTTCCCTTTCAAAAATTATCCAATCACATTAAAAATCATCAATCAAGTAGTAGTAAGTTATTAATTATTTTATTAATTATATTAAGGAATATATGTGTCTTATACTAATTTTGTTACTCCGAAGTGTCCGCCATTAACTTATTCATGACATAATTAATCATTTTTCAACACTAAAAATCCAATAATCTCTCAATTTTCAATTTTTTTTGTTAATGATGTTATCAGCTACGAGCACTGACGGATTCAGAAGAAATTATCAGTGAAGATACCGAAGTAAAATTGATGATTCACCGAAAACACCAAATGTTGAAGAGGCACGGCTCTATGCAACCTGAGGTCAGCTCGTTCAAAAAACAATAGTGCAAGCTAGCGGTCGAGCTCATCTCTCGTTATACGTATTTTTGTCATTCAAGCTTGAGTTATCTGCAAATCCATAAATAACATGTTATACAACAATATTTCATATTGCAAAAAGTATTAGGCAAGTTAATAAAAATTGTATATAATTACTCTATAATATGATTATGTTGTATATTTTGTTTATCTGTATAGGCAGGTCTATAATCTAAAGTTTGCGAGTCAAGCTTACAATCCATTTTGAACCAAATTGGTGTGGTTAAACAAACGAACGAGGGCAAGGCCCATACCCTAGTGGTTTTATTTTCACTGTCCATTTTGAACCAAATTGATCCCCTCCCCCGTAGTTTTAGGTCTTTTGTTTTCCGATAAAAAGAAAAAACAAAAAAAAAAAAACAAAAAAAAACGAACGGCCACTAACATTAATACTAACATTAATAAATCGATTACTAGGTTTTCACGGATTTATTTATTTCACAGAATATAACCTCGAAGTAAACAAATGAATAAATTAATGAGCACATTTATCTTGCAACATATGGCATCGATTAATATTAGAATACAAATCTGAAAAAATATATTTAATCTGAGATACTGTGATGTTAACCTCTAAAATGAATTTTAAGATAATGACCATTTTAATTGACTTGTGATCTTGTCTTTTTCTTTATTTTTTTCAAGAGATTTGTCAAATTGGTTAGGAGATTATTTAACTAGCTGGCATCTACTTTGTTAATTAAAATTTATTACTACTAGCCAATGAGGTTATAACTTATAATTATGATTTTGTCTCGGTAAATCTGTAATGACCCGACACAAAAATTTACCCAATTACCCGAATTCGAATCGCTCGGCAATGACCCGAACTAGAAAAATTCGAATCACGAAGCCTTCTACTGCTGGAAATCAAAAACTAAATCCATACAAAATTTTATTCCACAATTGTAATAGTAATAATACTCCAACGTCTTGAGAATATAAAAGTACGACTGTTAGGGTTCAACCATAATTATTACATCGTCTTAATAATATCAAAAGACATAAAATATATGTTCCCCTTTCCTAAAAAACTGTGACTTACTCCCACCAACACTCTATTGTGGAAGATCATAATCATTACTCTTTCTACGTTAGTCCACACGTGTCCTCTGACAGTCTAGCTAGGATAGTGGCTAGGCAGTGCTTGTACACCTTCCTGATACTCTGGATCTTATCTGAAAAACATATCAACTAAAGGACTGAGCATGAATGCCCCGTAAGCAATGTTTAAGCATCAAGAGGGAACTAAGGAAGCCACTGAGCAAGCCTCTAGAGTTCCTTACTATAAATTTGGAAAATGTGATATGCATATTGTAAATATTAGTATCGCTAATAGTGCAAGCTATGTGTTCTGAAAATATTTAATAGAAAATAAAGAATGCAAATATAATTAATTACTAAAAACACAACTTGCAGCTTTATTCAACTTGTAGACTTTGTCTTCTTGAACCTTCAACTCAAAACCAGGAGGTTGCTGTACATAGACTTCCTCCTCTAGAATTATATTCAGAAAAGCACTATTGACATCCATCTGATACACTTTAAATTTCTTGTAGGCTGCAAAAGCTAGAAACAACCTTATAGCCTCCAATCTTGCAACAGGAGCATAGGTTTCATTAAAATCAATTTCTTCTGCTTGTGAGTAGCCTTTTGCAACTAATCTGGCCTTGTTTCTGACAATTGTACCAGATTCATCTAACTTGTTTCTGAACACCCACTTAGTGCCAATGACATTAGCATGATTCTGTCTCTCCACTAGTGTCCATACTTGATTCCTTTCAAATTCATTAAGTTCTTCTTGCATGGCTAAAATCCATTCTGGATCTGAAATGACTTCTTCAACCTCTTTAGGTTCCATTTGTGAGAGAAAACATGTGAACATTGCTTCCAATTACCTTCTTGTTCTCACACCTTGTTGAACATTCCCAATGATTTGATCAGCAGGGTGATCTCTCAACCATTGTATGTTCTTATTCCTTTGAGCTTGATTCTCTGCCACATCTCATTCAGTAGGATTAGCTGTAGCATCAGCAGTTTGATCGACAGTTTCTTGTCCAGCCTCAGTAATGCTATCAGCAGGGTGATCATCAGCAACTCCTTAAACAGGGTCAGGATCAGAAACCTTCAAATCTTCAATTCTTCTAGTTACTTCAATGAAATCCTGATCCTTCTCTTGTTGATCATAATGTTGTGTGTCTTCATCTTCCATTCCAGTGAATTTAGGCTCATCAAACACAACATGTATTGTTTCTTCATGCTTCAAGGTTCTTTTGTTCAGTACCCTGAATGCCTTGCTGACTGATGAATACCTTAGGAAAATTCCTTCATCTGATTTTGCTTGGAATGTTTTCAACTGTTCCTTATGATTCAAGATAAAACATGTGCTTCCAAATGGATGGAAATAAGATATGTTTGGTTTCCTTCCATTCCATACTTCATAAGGTGTCTTCAGCAGCTTCTTGTTAATTGATGTTTTATTCTGTGTATAACAAGCTGTATTGATTGCCTTAGCCCAATATCTCTTAGGTAGCATGGCTTCACATATCATAGTTCTTCATGCTTCCTTAAGTGTTCTGTTTCTTCTTTCGGCAACATCATTCTATTGTGGTGTACCAGCAGCTGATAACTGATGTTGCACACCATTCTGATCACAGAAATCACTTATAACTTGATTGAGAAACTCTGTGCCTCTATCAGATCTTATCTTGATAACATTGAATCTTATTTCATTCTGTAGTTTCCTCAGAAACTCTGGCATCTTCTGTAGTGTTTCACTTTTCTTGCCCATAAAAACTACCCAAGTATACCTTGAATAATCATCAACTACCACAAGGGTATACTTCTTTCAGATATACTGATAAGAGTGACTGGTCCAAATAAATCCATATGCATAAGATCCGGTACTCTACTTGTTGATTGCTAGCTCTTTGTCTTGAAACTTGATTTGACTTGCTTACCTTGCTGACCGGCATCACAAATACCATATTTTCTAAATGTGATGTCAGGTAAGCCAACAACTAGGTTCTTTTTCACTAACTGGTTTATATCATCAAAATTCAAGTGATTCAGCTTCTTGTGCCATAGCCAATTCAACTCAGACTTGGTATGTACAATCGACAGGTTTCTGCAACAGTTGTAGTCCAATCAACAATGTACATTCTTTGTTGTTTTCTTCCATATAGCACAACTTGATCACCTTCATTGCTGATGACATTGCATGTGCCTTTGTCAAAGATAACCTTGTAACCCATATCACAAAACTGTCCAGTGCTCAGCAGGTTGTAATCCAGGCCTTCTACATAAGCAACATTTTTGATTGTCAGTCCATTTCTGACAAGTGTTCCATAGCCTCTTGCGTAACTTGGTGCACTCTTGTTCCCAAAATTCACTCTAGGTCCATCTTTAGGAACAAAATCCTTTAGATAACCTTTATTTCTTGTCATGTGCCTTGAACAGCCGCTATCAAAGTACCATGTTCCCTACAAAACAAATTAATGTACTTTAGGTACCCAAATCTGCTTGGGTCCATGACTGTCAGTAGCAAGTACTACTCTTGGAAGGTTACCATATGGTTTCCTTTTGAAAGAGTTATACTTGGGCTCATATCTGAACTCCACACATCCATATTCTTTGATGATTGGTTGTGTGTTGGTCATATATGATCCTTGGCCTTTTTGTTTATAAACTTGCTTGACATGATTGGATCTATTGAAATTAGTTCTATAATCATAATGATAATGATTCTTCATTCTGTACTGAGGACCATGCTGAGGTGTCTGCTGAGGTCTTATACAAGTCCTCTGCTGATACCTTTGCTGACCCTTAGCATTATGATTATATCTTCTAGTTTCAACAGATAAACAAAAACATTCCAATCATCATCTGAGGGAAATAATCTGCCTTTCCCCCTATGATAAGTATCCCTAGATTGTTTAGCATTATTATGTTAGGAAATCAACGCGGGAACGCAGCGGAATTCAAAAATTTTGATTTCCTTTTCCCAAGATCGACTTCGTTTAAGCAATAAACGAATAAACTAAAGACGGCGGTTACCTTGGTTGATCTAAAAGATCGACGCTTTGACCGTCTAAGGAGAGTAGTTCAGCATGGAGCCGCCCAAGTGTTCGGCCTCTACCGCTAGTCCACACGAACAGCCCGCCGGAATCCCACCATGGATTGCTATTGAAAAGTTCCGATTGCTAGACCGGACCTTTTCTTCCCTCACAAACTCACTACAGGAAGCCCCCTCTTTCTTACACAAGAACTATGAGTTCTTGCAATTTTTCATAAGAACAATTGCTCTTGGAAGAATGGTGTACAAAAGAGCTTGGCAAGCCCTTATATTTATAGGGGGAGGGGCGTGCCATATGAGTTGAGTGTAGGAGAAGAAAAATCTCTTTCCAATGAAAATAAGGAAAATCATTTAATGTGATTTATCTCTCTTTCCATAATTTAATTTTCCAATATCTTATATTGAATATAAATTATGTTTATTACCATAAATCTATTTTCTCAAAAATCAATTAATATCTAATATTAATATTATGGTAAACTTATTAATTAAATTGCATAATCCAAGTGTATCATATACACTTTATGATTTGCGCCACTTTCCCATTAAAATAACTAATGGAAAATTCTTTAATTAATATAATGCTATGATTAATTAATTTGTAAAATCCATATATATCATATATCATTAATTTCGAAAATATATGTATCAATATACATATTTAATTAATCATCATAATTAATATCTTGTATTATATTTATTCATAATAAATAAATACCACCATATTAATTTACCACTATAACCTTTATAGTCTCGAGATAAACTTTCCTTATTTGGTTATCATCTATAACCACATTTTAATCCGGCTAGATGTTCATATGTATGTGACCCGATAGGCTTCCGAATATGTTGGCCGTAGACACAAAGTGCAAATTACGAAAATGCCCTTTATGCCTAACGATCACGGGATAGCGTCTAGCAACACACTGTTACCCCCAATCATCGGAAGAGTCAAATGCAATGACTACTACCTTTCATGTGAAGCAGTTACCGTGTAACTTACAATCCTATCGCTGTAACAATATCCATACGGTCGTACATCGAGTGTCAAACATTAACAACCGTATCTTATAATTTGGATATCAAGCTCTCTCAAAGTAACACGTTTACTCCCACTTTGCAAAGATTCACGAGAACGAGACATTCCTTATAAGAAGGCCCTTTCGGATATTTACCCCTACCGATAGGGTACGCGATTCCCGCACGACCAATCATGTATACTCCACATGCTTCGCATCATACCCGATCACTACCGCATGATCGCCCCATGGCTAGGGGAAACCTCAATAGTGTCAAAGCATGACAATCCACACCGTGATGCCATGAAGACTCCGGTCCTAAGGATAATTACACAACCGCCACATAGTGTGACACTTATTTGTGTAAGTGGGTCAGTCTAACGTACGCATTCTCAAATACACGTCCACGTACAGTCCAAGTGTCTCTACACTTCGATAGACGAGATCTATCCCTGCCCTTAAAGACAGAAGACATCTAATACGTGCTAGTCTGTTTATACTACCAATGCCCTGTTTGATAGTACGTCAGCCTAGAGACATTTAAGTATCAAACTTATTAAAGTGATTAGAGATCTCATCAACCATAATCTCCTATCATGGTTTCTCTATCACAGTTTAATACTAAGGACGTTATCATGTAGCAATTCATAATTGGTTCTTTAAAAGAACATATATATGTGTGGAAATATTATGGGTAATGTTAATATTACATTTATGGTTAATAACATGTTACATTGTAACATGTTAATTGTGTATCAAAGAGACATATTAATTGTATTGAATAAACAATTAATATGTCCTAAAAGTCATAAAGTAACTATCTTTTGTCCTATTGTAATAGCATAGACATAGCCGACTCTAGCATTTATTTAGCCGGCTCTAGTTACTTCTACTTTACTAGCTAGTCTCAACTCAATTGTAACTATTTATACTCCTTTCCTTTTATGAATAAACTAAGTTGAAGTTTACTCTTGTGTTTATCACATTCTCAAACTCTCTTCATGGTATCAAAGCCCTACTGATTTCCAAACATCCGCTGCAAACTCAGTTCTGTTTTTCAAAAATGTCTACTTTAACTGACATTTCATCTCCATCAGTAGACTCCCAGCTGCCTCAGCAGATTGGGGTCACTGAATCTTCATCATACACAAATCATAGACTTGATGGTAACAATTACTTGCTATGGTCAAGATCTATAAAAATGTACATCTCTGGACAAGGTAAGATGGGATACCTGTCCGGCTCTAACCTGCCCCTGCTGAAGATGACCCTGGATTTGAAGCATGGGACACTACTAATAATCAAGTCATGACCATTCTCACAAGATCAATGACAAAAGAAATTAGTGAGAACTTTATGATGTATGATACTGCAAAGGAAATCTGGGAGAATGCCAGAGATCTTTACTCCAAGAAGGACAATACATCAGAAGTGTATGAACTTGAAGCTCAGATTCAAAACTGCGACAAGGAGATATGTCGTAACTCAATACTTCAACCAACTATCTAGGGCATGGCAACACCTAGATATGTTGGAAACTCACCCCCGGAATGATGTTAAGGATGCGCCTTTATAAGGACATTATTGAGAAAAAGAGAGTATTCAAGTTTCTTACCGGACCGAATCCTACTCTTGATGATGTTAGAGGAAGAATCCTTGCCACAAAACCTCTCCCCAATCTCAAATCCATGTTTGCCGAGGTCAAACATGAGGAAAGCAGGAGGAAAGTGATGCCGCCGAACTCCCCGCCGACAACCCTGCGAGAGTGCTACCTGGCGTCGACCGTAAGGAAGCCTGCTGAGGTTACTGAGACATCTAGGAAGGCTACTGATAGAACTGGAAAGTTGTTCTGTGAACACTGCAAACGCACAAATCACACCAAGGACACTTGCTGGAAGCTGCATGGCAAACCTAACTCCTCCAGACCTACCAGGGAAAGTCAGGGCAGGCATGTCAATGAAGAGGAAAATGATAACAAGTTGAATGCTCAGTTTGCTGCATTCAAAGCTTTCCTCACTCACCAAAAAGAAGGTAGTCCCCCTACTGACATAGCTACTCAGGCTAGTGCAGGTAAATTCTACTCTTCTATTAGTAATGAAACATGGATTGTTGATTCTGGGGCCTCATCCCATATGACTGGCAATAAAAGCCTCATAACTCACCTTATGCCATGTCATCAAATTCACAATGTTAAGACTGCTGATGGATCTATCTCACGTGCAAAAGGTTTTGGAAATGTTAAACTTACTAATAGCATATGCCTAAAGGATGTCCTATTTGTTCCAAAATTAGACTGTAATCTCATATCTGTCAGTAGACTTGCAAAAGATTTGAATTGGACTGTTGTTTTTAATAAGAATCAGTGCACTTTCCAGGACCCTTCTTCACGAAAAGTGATTGGGAGGGCTAAACCCTGCTCAGGATTGTATGTGGTGAACCCTGCTGAAGACAGAAGACTGAAGACTGAATCTGCCTCAGCAGCCTGCACTCAAACCTTAGACAATATCATGTTATGGCATTATAGGCTAGGACATCCCAGTTTTGGCTATTTGAAGTCTGTAATTCCTGAATTATTTAATGGATGTAATATCAATGATCTTAAATGTGATATTTGTCAATTTGCCAAACTTACCAAATCTGTGTATACCAAACTACCTTATGTGCCATCCACACCTTTCACTTTAATTCACAGTGATGTATGGGGACCTGATGTATAACATTTATATGATAAAAATTACGATGTTTTATATACGTTATCGACTCTTTTTATATAAAATATAAGAAAATATAACGATAATCTTATAAAATATTAATAGCTATGAATAAATCTAAATACTATAAAAATCAAGTAAAAATGATAAAAAGTTATAAATTTTGTACCGGGTTAATAACCGGAGTGTCGTGTCAGATTCACGTGGGTATTTTTGGTATTTTATTTACAGATCTTAGGTAAACCAAGACCCCGAGTGACGACACTTTTTGGAGTAAAATCATATCTTTTGAAGGAATTAAGGAAGTGCCACGAGTTTTAAAGTTCAAGTGGATCAATGGTTCGTGACGCCATATCAAGTTATATTTTCGACGAACAAATGGCCCATCAAAAAGGCATTTTCTGAAAAAGAAGTCTTCATGGAAGTTATAGATCTCCTCAAGAGCTTTCCAACGCTTCTTGAATTATGTCATTTGGAGATCCAGAGCTCAAGTTATGATTTTAGCAAGTTTCGGATTAAGATTGGAAAAAAATCTATCCGGATCGATCCGGAATTACCTCGGATCGATCCGAAGAGACATGATGATTACCCAAAGCATGTGGCCCCGCAGAGAAAAATCCAGGGGATAAGATTTTTTATTCCCGGATCGATCCGGCCCTTTCTCGGATCGATCCGGTCGGGAAAAAAATCGCCTATAAATAGAAAAGATTGCGAGCACATAGGAGGGTACCAAATATATTTTCTTCACCTCTTTTTAGTAGTAGTAGTATGTATATATATAGGCCTTATGCCATAAATAAAGTAGTATCGTTATAATGCTCGAGAAATTATCGAAGATCAATGTTGTTGAAGTCGTTGTAGCATCCGGAAGAATACGAAATTTTCGATTCAATCGTTGTAATCGGGTAAAATTTCTAAAGTATTTATGTTTGTTATGTTTGTTTTTATTTTCGTATAATGTTAGTAGGCTAAATCTAATAACTAGCCAAAGTTATGTAATCGTTTTATTTCGATCTTTTCGGTAAATGAATGTTGTCTAAGTAAAACTGACTAAAATTGAGTTAATTGAATCTTTTTCTATTGATAAAGTTTGATTCGAAAGAATTCATAATCTAATTATGAATTGACGCCTCGTAGTAGGGTTATGAACTCGTTAATAGAAAAACCGGAGGGTAAAATTGGCCGAGTGAAAACGTGACAACGGAACCCAGTTTCCTACCCGGGGGCAGATTTGTCCTAAAAAGATGAATCTTATTAAAATTTGTACTCGAGATCGTAATAATGTTAAATCATCAGTTTAATTGAAACTTAAACCGGAAAGTTGAATCGCCCGGCTTTGACAACCGGAGCCTTTAAATAAAATTGACCGTTTGACGAACGGAATGACTCCTTTTTATTCAAAGGTAGAATCGTACTCGGGACCCGTTCGGAAAAACCGTAACGAGTTGTGGATCTTGGACGATGACAATGGACATATGACAATTTCGTACGCTAATGTGAGGAGGAATTGTTAACCTAAGGAGTGCACCGTTTCATTTACTCAATTGAACCTAATATAAAAGGAAAGATCGAGCACATCCATTCACTGAAAAGATCGTATAAATCAATTATATAAACTTTGGCTAGTTCTCTAATAATATATCTGGTATCTGTATATTTATATTTATATATATATATTGCAATTTATGTATATCTATATATATTTATATATCTATATCTATTATATTAGAATAAATTTTAAATTACGCATTTATTTTATGTTAAGTAAAATAGTAGTGATCGTGTTATAAACCGAGATTTAGATTGAGTTAATAACGACTCTTTGGTGTTTAACCACACTTAGAAGAATTACAAAGTTCCCCGAGGATACGATACTCGACTCACCATACTAGCACTACGGTTTGACCCGATACACTTGTCGGTTAAGGACCGTATTAGCACTAGAAAAGGCCACGTCGGCTTTCGGCGCCGTTGCCGGGGAACGACGCTAACTTCGTTTTTGTGTCTATGGTTACTACTTATATTAGCTCAAAATTCTCGAGAATAAGTCAACACTTTTCTTATCTCATTTCTATTTTTATTTTCGTTGGTACTTACCTTATAGGTAAGTTACCAAATTTTACTACTATCAATTTCGTGTTATTTTCTATTTTCGTTAGTTGATGACCAGAAGTGGTAAGGCCCCACTCACTCCTTATAAGCCCGACATAAACACTTACGAAAGGCGCTTAAGAGTAGAGAGAAAACGTGGTCATACTAGTCGGGGAAATCCCGACGAATCATCTTCAAACGAAATACGAGAATGGTCCGAAATCGGTGATGAAACACCCGAACAAGGGTGGAACATGCTCTAGGGCATGGACAAAACCCCGTTAACCTTAATAATCAAAATAATAATAATAATAGAAATAATCGAAATCGGAACCGAATAATCGTAACAACCCAAGAACCCCAGGCCTATCTCGTGACCAAACCATAAGGAGAAATCGACTAATAATCCCATACTTTTACCTAATGAAGGAGCGAATAATTTCGAGATTAAATCTCATCTTTTTGGTTTAATTGACGCAAGAGCCCAATTCCTAGGAGAGGATGATGAAGATCCGCATCATCATCTCTATCTTTTTGAAGAACTGTGCAATACAGCCAAAAGTCAAGGTGCTCACAAGGAATTAACAAGGATGACTATGTTTCCTTTTTCTCTAAAAGGACGAGCCCGAGATTGGTTTATGTCTCTTCCACATCATTCACTTACAAGTTGGGAGGAGATTCAAACTGAATTTCTGAAACAATATTTCACTCCTAGACGGAATTTGGAATTAAAAGTCGAGGTTGCTAACTTTAGACAAGGATCTGAAGAAACGCTCGGGAATGCCTGGGAAAGATTTAAAAAATTGTTAAGAGCTTGTCCCGACCATGGTTATTCCTTAGATATGCAAATTCAACTTTTTTGTCGTAAATTAAGAAAAGATTCACGTGCTGATGTAGATCATGCATGTGGTGGTTCTTTAATGATGAGTGAAGCTCAATTAGTTTACGATGCTATAGAAAAGATTTCTAAAAATAACAGAATGTGGGAAACCGGTTCTAGCACCAGAAAAGTAGCTTTTGCAGGAGAATGTACGTCTAATACGGAAGTTCTAGCACATTTAGAAAATTTAAGTAGGAAATTTGATGACCTACAATCAAGCAAAAACCAAAGTTCAGAAAATAGTACGCCAACTGAATACTCAAATCAGGATAAAATACCACTAGGGATTGAAGAACCGACAGGATACTCAAGAGAGGAGGTGAGTTTTCTTCAGCAGCATAGGAATTTAAACAATGCTTACTCAAACTCGTTTAATGCTATTAGAAGAGATCACCCTACTTATCGATGGTCTGAAAACCCTAGCAAGCAAGGACAACCGCCGTATCCAGTTCCATATAGGAACATGAATAATAATCAAGTTTATCAAGAAAACACGTCTAATCAGAATTTACAATCATTACCTAGATCCTATCCTCAACATACCACTCAAAGTATACCGGTAACTCAAAGTTCAACTCACTTGAAGGAGGAGTTGAAAAATGGGACAAACTAATGGAAAATATGATGGGTGTAGTATCTACTCAAGCTAAAAATATAGAAACGATGGTGACTTCTATTGGTACAAATCACTAAGGATATGAGTTCAATGAAAACATCTATGAGTGGACATGATACCGTAATGAGAACGGTAGAAGCCTCATTAAGGAATATGGAAGATCATTTGAGTAGGGAAGGTGAACGTAATAACAAAGAGACTTCCCAGGAGGATTACCAAGTAACACCGAAAGGAACCCAAGAGAGGTAAATGTTGTAGTTACGAGAAGTAGGAAGCTCAGTGGAAGTAATGGAGTTGAAAACTTTGGGAATAATGAAGTAGAAGATGACTTAGATAGTAAGAATGATAAAACTAAAGATGAACTTGAATTTACAGATTAGGAAGAAGAAATTATAGAAAATTTCTTGAAAAGAAATAAAAGTTCGGAACCTGAAAGTGAAAGGGAAAATTGGGTAAAAATCCCTAGGATTCTGAAAGATCCCATGGATAAAGATTTAAGAACTTTATTTAAGGAACATGTTAGAATGGAAGATAATGAAAACAAGGATGAAAAACAGGAAGAACTGAAGGAATCTGAAGTAGAGATTGATTCAGGGAACAATTTAAAAGAAAAAAATCAAGAACCTGAAACATGGCGACTAAGTAATACCCAAAGGTTTAAGGAAAAAGGAAAAGAGAAACTGACAAAGGAGCCAAAGGTCATAGATTTAGAATCTTTACCTTACCCTCCTAAAGATCAAATCAAAAAGGCAAAAACTGATAAGAAGTATGCTCGTTTCCTTGACACTTTTCGTCATATTCAAGTTAATATCCCTGTTATTGAAGCTCTGATTAATATACCTGCCTATGGAAAATTTCTGAAAGATATTCTGTCAAACAAGAAAAAATTAGAGGAATATGAGAATATATGCCTAAATGAAGAATGTTCCGCGAGCTTTTGCAAAGATAAGTTACCACCTAAACCGAAAGATCCGGTAGTTTTACCATTCCGTGTGAAATTGGAGGATTTCGTTTAAGAAGGTCTTATGTGATCTAGAGCGAGTATAAATCTCATGTCTTATGAGGATTATAGAAAGTTAGGCATGGGAAAGCTTACTAAGATCGAAATGACTCGCAAATGGCGATAGATCGATTAAGTACCCTAAAGGAATTATTAAGGACGTATTGGTTAAAGTAGACAAATTCTATTTTCCAAGAGACTTTGTAGTTATGGAAATGGAAGACGGTTATTCAAACCTCTTATTCTAGGTCGTCCATTTCTAGCTACAGGAAGAACTTTAATCGATGTTCAGAAAGGAGAATTAATTTTGAGAGTCAATGAAGACGAAGTTACTTTCAATATTTTCAAAGCTATGAATCATGCATCATCAAAATCATGTTCTTTTATAGAAGATATTCATTCTGTCTATGATAATCAGTTACCAACTTTTGAAGACAGATTAGAAGAATGCTTAACTCTATCTATCTATAAAGAAGATGAGGAAGACATTGAAATGAAAGAGATAATTCTTTCTTTAGATACAGAAAGTTTTACCTTTAAGCCACCATGGCATAAGTATTTGGAATTAGAACTAGAAGGACCAATTCTTAAATCGTCAATAGAAGATCCGCCAAAGAACCTGGAATTGAAACCATTACCTTTAAATCTGAAATATGCTTTTCTTGAAACTGATAATCTATTACCGATTATTATTTCATCAACTTTAACGGAGAAACAAGAAGATCAATTACTTAGAATGTTGAAAAAGCATAAGAAAGCTTTTGGATGGACAGTTGCTGATATTCGAGGTATTAGCCCTGAGATTTGCGTTCATAAGATAATTCTGAAGGAAGATGCTAAGCCTTGTATTCAACCGCAACGCCGCCTCAACCCAAATTTGCAGTTAATTGTTAAGAAAGAGGTCATTAAGCTATTAGAAATGGGAATAATTTTTCCCATATCAGATAGTGAATGGGTAAGTCCAACTCAAGTTGTACCAAAGAAAGGAGGTTTCACAGTGAAAGAGAATGATAGGAATGAATGGATTCCAACAAGAGAAATTACAGGTTATCGAATGTGCATTGATTTTAGGAAACTAAATGATCATACTAAGAAAGATCATCATCCACTTCCATTCATAGTTCAAATGTTGGAACGGTTAAGTGGTCATAAATATTACTGTTTCTTAGATGGTTATTCAGGTTATTTACAGATTTTCATTGCAGCAGGAGATAGGGAAAAGACTACTTTCACTTGTCCTTATGGAACTTTTGCGTATAAAAGAATGCTTTGTTTGGTTTATGTAATGCTCCAAATTACGTTTCAAAGATGCATGATGGCTATATTTTCCGATATGGTTGAGAAATTCTTAGAAATTTTTATGGACGACTTTAGTGTTTACGGAGATTCTTTTGGTAAATGTTTGTCGCACTTAGAAAGAGTGTTACAACGCTGTGAGGATACCAATTTAGTTTTAAACTGGGAAAAATGTCATTTAATGGTATCAGAAGGAATTGTTCTAGGCCATAGAATCTCTGAAATAGGAATTGAAGTTGATAAAGCTAAGGTAGAAGTGATTGAAAAATTACCACCACCAGTTAATCTAAGGACTCTAAGAGGATTTCTTGGACATGCAGGATTTTATAGGAGATTTATTGCAGATTTTTCAAAAATAGCAAAGCCTCTAAGTCATTTGCTTGAAAAGGAAGTACCTTTCAACTTTGATAGTAAATGTAAGGAAGCTTTTCAGACCTTAAAAGCAAGATTGACGACTGCACCAGTGCTAGTAGCACCAGATTGGAATTTGCCGTTTGAAATTATGTGTGATGCCAGTGATTTAGCTGTAGGAGCAGTTTTAGGTCAAAGATATAACAAAATTCTCAAAGCTATTTACTATGCATCTCATACGTTAACTGCAGCTCAACTAAACTATACAACTACAGAAAAAGAACTGTTGGCTGTAATTTTTGCCTTAGATAAGTTTAGATCGTATATTGTTGGTTCTAAGGTAATAATCTATACGTACCATTCAAATTTTGAAGTATTTACTGAGTAAGAAAGATGCGAAACCATGTCTTCTTAGATGGATTCTCTTACTTCAGGAGTTTGATATTGAAATTAAAGATAAAAAGGGAAGTGAGAATGTAGTAGCAGATCATCTAAGTAGAATGAAAAATGATGAGGAAAAAGGAATAGAAATTAAAGATTCATTTCCTGATGAACAACTTTTTAGAATAGATACTCCTTCGACCATGCAGTTATTAAAGAATAGAATTCCCTCTAAGGAAATGTCACCCTGGTTTGGAGATATCATTAATTACTTAACCTGTGATTATATTCCGTCTCATTGGACTTGGCAGCAGAAGAAGAAATTCTTTTATGACTTAAAATTTTATTACTGGGAGGAACCAGACCTTTTCCGTAAATGTTCGGATGGGATAATTAGAAAGTGTGTGCCTGATAATGAAATTTCAAGTATTTTATCATTTTGTCATGATCGTGAGGCAGGAGGTCATCATGGAGGTTGGAAAACTGCTTTTAAAGTTTTACAATGTGGTTTTTATTGGCCTACACTTTATAGAGATGCTTATAAGTATGTTAAATCTTGTGAATCTTGTCAAAAATGGGGAAATGTATCTAAAAAACATGAAATGCCTATGCAACCTATTTTAGAATGTGAGTTATTTGATGTTTGGGGTATAGATTTCATGGGACCATTTCCTATATCTTTTGGAAAAAGATTTATTCTAGTAATGGTAGATTATGTTTCGAAATGGGTAGAAGCTGAAGCTCTTCCCTCTAATGATACCAAAGTTGTCATACGATTCCTTAAAAAGAATATATTTACACGTTATGGCATTCCAAGGGCTATCATTAGTGATGAGGTTCGCACTTTTGTAATAGACCATTTACCAAGATAGTTGAAAAATATGGTGTAACGCATAAGTTAGGAACGCCCTATCATCCGCAAACCAAAGGGTCGTGGTAGAGGTGTCTAATAGAGAAATCAAAAGAATTGTAGAAAAGACAAAGTGGATTCAAATCGTAAAAAGCTGGGCCTAAATTAGACGATGCATTATGGGCATATAGAACGCTTTTTTAAAACACCAATTGGTTGTTCTCCCTATAAGTTAGTTTTTGGTAAGTCTTGTCATCTCCCAGTTGAGTTAGAACACCGAGCCTTCGGGCTATTAAATTTCTGAATTTCGATCTTAAGGCTGTCGGTGATCATAGATTGCTTCAATTGACAGAACTAGAAGAATTCCGTCTCGATTCTTATGAAAACGCTCGAATCTACAAGGAACGCACGAAATCCTTTCACGATAAAAGAATCTATAGGCGTGAGTTCCATGTAGGTGATCGAGTACTCTTGTACAATTCACGTTTAAAGTTATTTCCAGGAAAGCTTAAATCAAGATGGACAGGTCCATTTAAAGTAACGAGGGTTTACAAATCGAGTCGTTGAACTAACGATGGAAATACAACTTTTATAGCCAATGGCCATAGAGTAAAGTTATTTGTGGAAGGAGAAGGAACCGCACTGAAAGAAGAAATAATGCTACTAACTGATCCTCCGACAAAGTAAAAAAGCAGAGAAATCAAGAAACTGAAAAGTAGAGGAATTAAATTCAGCCGAATACCAGGTGCTATCTATCTTTACTCTACTTTTCTGTGTTTTTATTTATGTTTAAATTAGTTTCGTCTTTTACCGGATAGACGTAAAAGAACTGGATGTCTTTTTTAGATAGAATAGGAATTTTTATATTGCTTTTGAAATTAGGCTTGGATAAAGATGTCGCGTTTAAAATAGAAGCTTCAGTTTTAGAGAAAAACAAGCAATTGTTGAGAGAGATCAGATTGAAAGAAGTTTGTAATGGAAAATCGAGAAGTTCGATAAAGAGAAGGGCAAAGTTTTTAAGAAGGTGCAGAAGCTGTGGAAAAAGTGAGCATGAAGGGAAATGTAGGGAAAGCACAACCAAATCCCAGGATGAGTGTTTGAATGTTGTTAAGAAGGGAACGATTAGGTGGTTATCCGAAAATCCCGATGGAGATCAAAGAGAAAATTCGAACGCCTCATTTCTTAAGGTTAGGTTGATAGAACGTTACGTCAGAACTCTGGAAGATTTAGAAGTATTGGAATTAGGGCCCTCGTGAATTTTATAATATTTATAAAATTTTTATATAACTTTTGAAAATTTTATAAATAGGATCTTTATGAAATTACTTAAAAGTTTTATAAAGTTTTTATAAAAGGTTTTATTTAAATTTTGTAGAAGTTTTATAAAGGTTTTATATATATAAAAAAAAAAAAAAAAAAAAAAAAAAAAAAAAAAAAAGTGGTCGGATCGATCCGACCTAACCCCGGATCGATCCGGAACCTTAAAAAACCTAAAAAAGGGACGGGGTCCCTCCTTCTTCTTCTTCTTCCATTTTTCTAAAAACAGCCGCCCTCCCCTCTTCCCCCCAATTCGAATTTTCTTCAAATCATCACACAACATCACCATTAAACTACACCACCTCTTAAACTTTTCTCATTTTCCACTCCTCTCTTCAAATTTTCATTTAAATTGAAGAATTTTTCAAGGGTAGCTTCAACTTTTATTCCGGCGAAATTTCCATCTTTTCCGGCGAAATTTCAACCTTTTTAAGCTTTGGAAGGTAACATTGTAGTCCCTTATTTTGTTAATTTCGTTTTTTTTTAAGCAACTTTTTATTTAATTTCACTATTTTGTGTAACTCATTTGTGTTGTTTTGTGTTGTTTTGTTGTTGTTTTGTTATTTTGTCACTATCGTAGAATGGCCGAATCATCGAAAGCTAGTAAAAAAACGCAAACCGCATATCCCTACCCAAATTCCAGTTATAGAAACTAGGCCTCTGACAGCAGAAGAATTGACTGTTAGTTTTGATAGAACCGCGTCTGTAGCAGCTAGAAACGCCTTAAAAAATAAATTTGGACGGTGTTTAGTTGCAGTAGAAAGGGGTTTGGATTTTAAGGATTTGGGAAGGGAAGTAAAAGAGATTTTTGAAAGACGACAGTGGATGGAATTAGCCAGTTTAAGGTCGGGAGAAATTAACACCACCTTAGTAGCTGAATTTTATTCTTTGGTAGCAACTCACAATGCTACAGAAGATGGTGAGTTAACTTCGTCAACCCGAGAACTAGGACAAAGTGCCGTTTACTCCTCACATTATAAATGCTATTTATGGTATTCCCGATGTACCGTAGAAATGAGGATTATTATACGCTTTGGAATTTGGATGAGCCAAATAGACTTTGATTATATTGTTTCGGAGCCCGTAATGAGTTAGATCCCACTGCCGTCTGGCATGAAAACAGGTTTTCCTATGGAAAATGTATTCGGGATATAAGAGCCATTAAACGTTTTATAAGTCACACCCTTTACCCTACTCGTCATTTTACATCTTTTGGTAAAGAGGATCTGTGTATCGCTTGGGCTATAGTTAACAATATACCTGTGGATGTAGGCAGAGTAATGTGTAGAAGGGCCAAGGAATTTGCCCTGACTGCTAGACCAGGCAGTCACATACCTTTTCCATGTTTTATTTCTTCCTTGTGTCGCCAGATAGGAGTCCCTGAGCTCCCAAGTGATAATTTGATGATGGTGGATGACACACTTATAGGTCCTAGTTTACCACTTAGGCCGGCAGGAAGAATAAACTTTTTGGACCCTAACCGTCGACGACCTCAGCCTACTCCATCCACTGCTGTCCCTCCTTCATCCAGTCAAACTCAAACTCAACTTCCAAATACCATCACTTACGATATGTTTCAATCCTTGGCCTATGATGTTCATCGTGCTAATGCCAATATGGCTGTTTTTGCGGAAAGGAATAGATTATGGTCTGAAGATTTACGTCAAGGCATGCAAGGTATATATCAAATGAATATACTGCAAAACCCTACCAATTCCGAGATGGATATTCCGCATTAGCAGACCCAGCCTTATACCTTGCCCGATTTCATTCCACCGATGCCACCACCCTCAGATTTCCAACAAATGCCACATTCTTTTGGATTTCAAACTAGTGGTGTAGGGGATTTTTCGACAGGTACTACGGCGGCTGCGACATCTGAATGGACTGGATCTGGATCATTTGGCCATACCACGACGAGATGGGGAAGCACTTTTTCTGATATCACGAGAGAGATGAGCTCGATGGGACTAGATAGCTCGGTACGGATGTCAACTTATTTTCAAGATCCATCCCAAGAATCGACCCGTTCTCAAGCTATGCCAAGTTCAAGCCACGTCGAGATGAGTGATGAAGAGGAGTGATTTTTTAAACATTCTATGATTTTTGACATTGAAACATTTTATTTTTCGTACAATTTCTTTTTCGTAAAATTTTAAGTTATTTTGATCATGGTAGGATTTTATTTTAATACGATTTTCATGTTTTCATTACATATTATGGTATTACGCATCGTGTAGTAAATTTATGGTTATAACATAATAAAAATAAAACCAAAAATAGGGAGAAAACTTGTCACCTAGAAAAATCTAGGCATTTTACAAGCAAAAACAACTCTGTCCGTGAACAGTAGTGTTCCGGATCGATCCGGCCTTTTACCGGATCGATCCGACGTGAGTGTACCGACCGACAAAGATTACTAGTTCGGAGAGGCCGGATCGATCCGGCCCTTTCTCGGATCGATCCGGCAAGTACAAAAACGCGCAGAAAGGAGATCTTTTCTACTTTTGCTTGATAGATATATTTCTATAAAAGGAAAGAGCAACAGCCATGAACTTTGCTCATTCTTTCCTTCCTTCTATTTTTAGTTAAAAATCTCTGTATCAGAAATGTCTAACCGCTCCTCTCCCTCGGTTAATAGTTACGAACCACATACGCCTGATGGTGTGGTTCCCGAAGGGCATGCCTCTTGTTTTCATAATGAAGTCCCGAGACATCTAAATTTTGTCCGTTCTCCTATTCTGATGGAGAAAGGCTTAAACACGTAAAAAAATTGATCGGTGGGGACGTAATCTAATCCGAGGTTGCGGGTGGAAAAAGTTGATTAGGACTCCCGCAGGTCGAATAAACATTTCGATTGTCGAGATTTTTATGCGTCTCTTACTCGGATAACGACGGTAGCCTCGTCTCGGCCTTATTACGAGTTAGGGGCATCGTTATTTCATTTTCACCAGTCATTATAAATCAAATCTATCAAATCCCACCATGTACTTTTGATCGAAACCCACACTTCGAGTTTCTTTGGGAACTTGGAGATGCTTATAATGTTGTAAATCGTACTGCAGAAGCCTTTCAGTTCGTATTTCCGTTGTTTGATCATAACTATGATTCTTCAACTCTGGCTTTACCCCCTCATTTAAGGGCGTGGAAACGCTTCATTAATTCTCGGATCTATCCAACTAGAGATTTTTATGGGGTTACGGATGATGAGATGCTGCTGTTGTATGCATTGACCGTGGGAGCATACATTGATTGGGGAGTTTTGATTTTTAAAACTGCAATTAATTTTGCAGTAGAAAGACGTAATAGGGGAAGACCGTTACCGTTTGCCTGGGTTATCTCTCACCTTTGTGTCCAACTAAATCACGTGCCTGAGTTTGCTACTGACGAGATTTTTCCATCTCGTGATTCTCAGTTAGGATTACTTCCGGTGGATACTCCCGGATGTTCGTCTACGGTCTGATAATCAGTTAGAAGTTTATGTTGTTAAATTGGTAGTTGTTTAAATTAGTCGTTTAATCGTTTTTTTTTGTTACTTTTCTTTATAGTTTGTAATAGTGTTTAATATATATGTCATTTTCTTTAATCAAAATAATATATGTTTGTTAAAAAATAAAAAAAAACATAAAAAAATCAATATCATATAAAATTTTAATTTTATTTGCAAACTACTTTTTATTTACTCACTGAACATCGGGACGATGCCATTTCGTAAGTGGGGAGTAGAGGTAGGTTATTAAATAAAAATTAAAATTTTCTTATATAAATTACTTAGTTTAATTTTTCTTGGATCAAAATAACTAGATAATATATAATTAATATGAATAAAAACAATATAAATTGGTAAGAATAGATTTTAATTAAGTAAAGTAAATTAGATATATTATAATTATATTATATATGTCAATTTTAGATTTTTATAAGATTTTAAGTATATGTAACTATACATAAATATTATCAAGTAAGTTTCATATGAAATTTTAGCAAAAACACTTATATTTATAATGAATTTTTTTTTAGAATAATTTTCTTTGCAAAACGGAATATGAATATGGAATCGGATTAGGAATGATGAGATTTTTGACACCACAAAAATTACCTCGGCCTTGATTAGAGTGATTAAGACCTCACTCGAAATAGCCTTTTGATCATAACCGACCCTTGGCTTATTTTGGTCTACATTTCCTAAAAATCCCACGAGTTTGTACGTATTTATGAAAGGAGATGATGGAACAGAAGCTAAGAATGGTGTATGCTGAGGTGAGAAAAAAAAATAAAAAGATATAAGAACGAAGCACCATATTTACACAGAATTAATCGAATACCAGGTATCTTCCTTATCTTTGATCGACAATTACAAATATCGGTAGTAGCTTCCAATGATTTGAGTGCAATAGGGTGTTATCTAGAAACGTCCTATATCACTATGAGGTATAAAGCTCCCGATAAAAAGTCGAATCATAAGATCTCAAGAATGATTACGAGTTTAAGGAAACCGGACTCGTAATTTTAGATCGAAAGAGTATTACTCCGATCAATCTTGATGAAGCAATGCTTGTAAATTTGATTTTTCTACACACACTCACGCTTTTAGTTCTTAATATTGAAAAAGAAGAGAGAAAATCTGAAAAATAGTTGGAATAAGAGGATATTATTAATCGAGACTGTTTTTGATCAAACGTGAAGGTGTAAGTACGTACGACTTGCCTCTTTCTCTTTTTGATTTCCTTTTCTATCTTTTCGATTAACCAATGTCCTATCCTAAAAAAGTATAAGCCATTTTGTCAATTACTTGACTTAGTCTTTGATTCCAAATATTTCATATAAGTTGAGATAGGAAAATAATTCTAGAATTTTAATTATATTTATTAAGTAGATTTTGTGAAATTTCATTTGAATAATAGTTGATAAATAATTTATCAAAGTTATCTACACTTTTTATCTTGTTAATTTCTAAGAAAGATATAATTAATATGTTTATAATATTGAAATGATATTTTACTAATTTACAATTTAATCTACCACTTATATTATTTTTATCATAATTTTTATATATATTACCGCTTATTTTGCTTTCGAGGACGATCAAAGAGCTAAGTGGGGAGTAGTTGATGTATAACATTTATATGATAAAAATTACGATGTTTTATATACGTTATCGACTCTTTTTATATAAAATATAAGAAAATATAACGATAATCTTATAAAATATTAATAGCTATGAATAAATCTAAATACTATAAAAATCAAGTAAAAATGATAAATAGTTATAAATTTTGTACCGGGTTAATAACCGGAGTGTCGTGTCAGATTCACGTGGGTATTTTTGGTATTTTATTTACAGATCTTAGGTAAACCAAGACCCATAGTGACGACACTTTTTGGAGTAAAATCATATCTTTTGAAGGAATTAAGGAAGTGCCACGAGTTTTAAAGTTCAAGTGGATCAATGGTTCGTGACGCCATATCAAGTTATATTTTCGACGAACAAATGGCCCATCAAAAAGGCATTTTCTGAAAAAGAAGTCTTCATGGAAGTTATAGATCTCCTCAAGAGCTTTCCAACGCTTCTTGAATTATGTCATTTGGAGATCCAGAGCTCAAGTTATGATTTTAGCAAGTTTCGGATTAAGATTGGAAAAAAATCTATCCGGATCGATCCGGAATTACCTCGGATCGATCCGAAGAGACATGATGATTACCCAGCATGTGGCCCTGCAGAGAAAAATCCAGGGGATAAGATTTTTTATTCCCGGATCGATCCGGCCCTTTCTCGGATCGATCCGGCTGGGAAAAAACTGCCTATAAATAGAGCGGCATTGCAGTCACATAGGAGGGTACCAAATATATTTTCTTCACCTCTTTTTAGTAGTAGTAGTATGTATATATATAGGCCTTATGCCATAAATAAAGTAGTATCGTTATAATGCTCGAGAAATTATCAGAAGATCAATGTTGTTGAAGTCGTTGTAGCATCCGGAAGAATACAGCTTCTGATTCAATCGTTGTAATCGGGTAAAATTTCTAAAGTATTTATGTTTGTTATGTTTGTTTTTATTTTCGTATAATGTTAGTAGGCTAAATCTAATAACTAGCCAAAGTTATGTAATCGTTTTATTTCGATCTTTTCGGTAAATGAATGTTGTCTAAGTAAAACCGACTAAAATTGAGTTAATTGAATCTTTTTCTATTGATAAAGTTTGATTCGAAAGAATTCATAATCTAATTATGAATTGACGCCTCGTAGTAGGGTTATGAACTCGTTAATAGAAAAACCGGAGGGTAAAATTGGCCGAGTGAAAACGTGACAACGGAACCCAGTTTCCTACCCGGGGGCAGATTTGTCCTAAAAAGATGAATCTTATTAAAATTTGTACTCGAGATCGTAATAATGTTAAATCATCAGTTTAATTGAAACTTAAACCGGAAAGTTGAATCGCCCGGCTTTGACAACCGGAGCCTTTAAATAAAATTGACCGTTTGACGAACGGAATGACTCCTTTTTATTCAAAGGTAGAATCGTACTCGGGACCTGTTCAGAAAAACCGTAACAGTTGTGGATCTTGGACTGATGACAATGGACATATGACAATTTCGTACGCTAATGTGAGGAGGAATTGTTAACCTAAGGAGTGCACCGTTTCATTTACTCAATTGAACCTAATATAAAAGGAAAGATCGAGCACATCCATTCACTGAAAAGATCGTATAAATCAATTATATAAACTTTGGCTAGTTCTCTAATAATATATCTGGTATCTGTATATTTATATTTATATATATATATTGCAATTTATGTATATCTATATATATTTATATATCTATATCTATTATATTAGAATAAATTTTAAATTACGCATTTATTTTATGTTAAGTAAAATAGTAGTGATCTGTGTTATAAAACTGAGATTTAGATTGAGTTAATAACAGCTCTTTGGTGTTTAACCACACTTAGAAGAATTACAAAGTTCCCTGAGGATACGATACTCTGACTCACCATACTAGCACTACAAGCTTGACCCGATACACTGTCGGTTAAGGACTGGTATTAGCACTAGAAAAGGCCACGTCAGCTTTCTGGCGCCGTTGCCGGGGAACGACGCTAACTTCGTTTTTGTGTCTATGGTTACTACTTATATTAGCTCAAAATTCTCGAGAATAAGTCAACACTTTTCTTATCTCATTTCTATTTTTATTTTCGTTGGTACTTACCTTATAGGTAAGTTACCAAATTTTACTACTATCAATTTCGTGTTATTTTCTATTTTCGTTAGTTGATGACCAGAAGTGGTAAGGCCCCACTCACTCCTTATAAGCCCGACATAAACACTTACGAAAGGCGAGTTAAGAGTAGAGAAAAACGTGGTCATACTAGTCGGGGAAATCCCGACGAATCATCTTCAAACGAAATACGAGAATGGTCGAAATCGGTGATGAAACACCCGAACAAGGGCCGGAACATGCTCTAGGGCATGGACAAAACCCCGTTAACCTTAATAATCAAAATAATAATAATAATAGAAATAATCGGAATCGGAACCGAATAATCGTAACAACCCAAGAAACCCAAGGCCTATCGTGACCAAACCATAAGGAGAAATCAGACTAATAATCCCATACTTTTACCTAATGAAGGAGCGAATAATTTCGAGATTAAATCTCATCTTTTTGGTTTAATTGACGCAAGAGCCCAATTCCTAGGAGAGGATGATGAAGATCCGCATCATCATCTCTATCTTTTTGAAGAACTGTGCAATACAGCCAAAAGTCAAGGTGCTCACAAGGAATTAACAAGGATGACTATGTTTCCTTTTTCTCTAAAAGGACGAGCCCGAGATTGGTTTATGTCTCTTCCACATCATTCACTTACAAGTTGGGAGGAGATTCAAACCGAATTTACGAAACAATATTTCACTCCTAGACGGAATTTGGAATTAAAAGTCGAGGTTGCTAACTTTAGACAAGGATCCGAAGAAACGCTCGGGAATGCACCGGGAAAGATTTAAAAAATTGTTAAGAGCTTGTCCCGACCATGGTTATTCCTTAGATATGCAAATTCAACTTTTTTGTCGTAAATTAAGAAAAGATTCACGTGCTTGATGTAGATCATGCATGTGGTGGTTCTTTAATGATGAGTGAAGCTCAATTAGTTTACGATGCTATAGAAAAGATTTCTAAAAATAACAGAATGTGGGAAACCGGTTCTAGCACCAGAAAAGTAGCTTTTGCAGGAGAATGTACGTCTAATACGGAAGTTCTAGCACATTTAGAAAATTTAAGTAGGAAATTTGATGACCTACAATCAAGCAAAAACCAAAGTTCAGAAAATAGTACGCCAACTGAATACTCAAATCAGGATAAAATACCACTAGGGATTGAAGAACCGACAGGATACTCAAGAGAGGAGGTGAGTTTTCTTCAGCAGCATAGGAATTTAAACAATGCTTACTCAAACTCGTTTAATGCTATTAGAAGAGATCACCCTACTTATCGATGGTCCGAAAACCCTAGCAAGCAAGGACAACCGCCGTATCCGAGCCCATATAGGAACATGAATAATAATCAAGTTTATCAAGAAAACACGTCTAATCGAATTTACAATCATTACCTAGATCCTATCCTCAACATACCACTCAAAGTATACCGGTAACTCAAAGTTCAACTCAGCCTGCAGAAGGAGTTGAAAAATGGGACAAACTAATGGAAAATATGATGGGTGTAGTATCTACTCAAGCTAAAAATATAGAAACGATGGTGACTTCTATTGGTACGATCACTAAGGATATGAGTTCAATGAAAACATCTATGAGTGGACATGATACCGTAATGAGAACGGTAGAAGCCTCATTAAGGAATATGGAAGATCATTTGAGTAGGGAAGGTGAACGTAATAACAAGCGGACCCCAGGGAGGATTACCAAGTAACACTGAAAGGAACCCAAGAGAGGTAAATGTTGTAGTTACGAGAAGTAGGAAGCTCAGTGGAAGTAATGGAGTTGAAAACTTTGGGAATAATGAAGTAGAAGATGACTTAGATAGTAAGAATGATAAAACTAAAGATGAACTTGAATTTACAGATTAGGAAGAAGAAATTATAGAAAATTTCTTGAAAAGAAATAAAAGTTCGGAACCTGAAAGTGAAAGGGAAAATTGGGTAAAAATCCCTAGGATTCTGAAAGATCCCATGGATAAAGATTTAAGAACTTTATTTAAGGAACATGTTAGAATGGAAGATAATGAAAACAAGGATGAAAAACGGGAAGAAGCGAAGGAATCGAAGTAGAGATTGATTCGGGGAACAATTTAAAAGAAAAAAATCAAGAACCCGAAACATGGCGACTAAGTAATACCCAAAGGTTTAAGGAAAAAGGAAAAGAGAAACCGACAAAGGAGCCAAAGGTCATAGATTTAGAATCTTTACCTTACCCTCCTAAAGATCAAATCAAAAAGGCAAAAAGCTGATAAGAAGTATGCTCGTTTCCTTGACACTTTTCGTCATATTCAAGTTAATATCCCCGTTATTGAAGCTCGATTAATATACCCGCCTATGGAAAATTTCGAAAGATATTCTCATTAAACAAGAAAAAATTAGAGGAATATGAGAATATATGCCTAAATGAAGAATGTTCCGCAGTTTTGCAGCATAAGTTACCACCTAAACTGAAAGATCCAGGTAGTTTTACCATTCCGTGTGAAATTGGAGGATTTCTGTTTAAGAAGGTCTTATGTGATCTAGGAGCGAGTATAAATCTCATGTCTTATGAGGATTATAGAAAGTTAGGCATGGGAAAGCTTACTAAGACTGAAATGACTCTGCAAATGGCAGATAGATCGATTAAGTACCCTAAAGGAATTATTAAGGACGTATTGGTTAAAGTAGACAAATTCTATTTTCCAGTAGACTTTGTAGTTATGGAAATGGAAGACGGTTATTCAGCACCTCTTATTCTAGGTCGTCCATTTCTAGCTACAGGAAGAACTTTAATCGATGTTCAGAAAGGAGAATTAATTTTGAGAGTCAATGAAGACGAAGTTACTTTCAATATTTTCAAAGCTATGAATCATGCATCATCAAAATCATGTTCTTTTATAGAAGATATTCATTCTGTCTATGATAATCAGTTACCAACTTTTGAAGACAGATTAGAAGAATGCTTAACTCTATCTATCTATAAAGAAGATGAGGAAGACATTGAAATGAAAGAGATAATTCTTTCTTTAGATACAGAAAGTTTTACCTTTAAGCCACCATGGCATAAGTATTTGGAATTAGAACTAGAAGGACCAATTCTTAAATCGTCAATAGAAGATCCGCCAAAGAACCTGGAATTGAAACCATTACCTTTAAATCTGAAATATGCTTTTCTTGAAACTGATAATCTATTACCGATTATTATTTCATCAACTTTAACGGAGAAACAAGAAGATCAATTACTTAGAATGTTGAAAAAGCATAAGAAAGCTTTTGGATGGACAGTTGCTGATATTCGAGGTATTAGCCCTGAGATTTGCGTTCATAAGATAATTCTGAAGGAAGATGCTAAGCCTTGTATTCAACCGCAACGCCGCCTCAACCCAAATTTGCAGTTAATTGTTAAGAAAGAGGTCATTAAGCTATTAGAAATGGGAATAATTTTTCCCATATCAGATAGTGAATGGGTAAGTCCAACTCAAGTTGTACCAAAGAAAGGAGGTTTCACAGTGAAAGAGAATGATAGGAATGAATGGATTCCAACAAGAGAAATTACAGGTTATCGAATGTGCATTGATTTTAGGAAACTAAATGATCTCATACTAAGAAAGATCATCATCCACTTCCATTCATAGTTCAAATGTTGGAACGGTTAAGTGGTCATAAATATTACTGTTTCTTAGATGGTTATTCAGGTTATTTACAGATTTTCATTGCAGCAGGAGATAGGGAAAAGACTACTTTCACTTGTCCTTATGGAACTTTTGCGTATAAAAGAATCTTTGTTTGGTTTATGTAATGCTCCAGCTACGTTTCAAAGATGCATGATGGCTATATTTTCCGATATGGTTGAGAAATTCTTAGAAATTTTTATGGACGACTTTAGTGTTTACGGAGATTCTTTTGGTAAATGTTTGTCGCACTTAGAAAGAGTGTTACAACGCTGTGAGGATACCAATTTAGTTTTAAACTGGGAAAAATGTCATTTAATGGTATCAGAAGGAATTGTTCTAGGCCATAGAATCTCTGAAATAGGAATTGAAGTTGATAAAGCTAAGGTAGAAGTGATTGAAAAATTACCACCACCAGTTAATCTAAGGACTCTAAGAGGATTTCTTGGACATGCAGGATTTTATAGGAGATTTATTGCAGATTTTTCAAAAATAGCAAAGCCTCTAAGTCATTTGCTTGAAAAGGAAGTACCTTTCAACTTTGATAGTAAATGTAAGGAAGCTTTTCAGACCTTAAAAGCAAGATTGACGACTGCACCAGTGCTAGTAGCACCAGATTGGAATTTGCCGTTTGAAATTATGTGTGATGCCGTGATTTAGGCACAGTAGGAGCGATTTTAGGTCAAAGATATAACAAAATTCTCAAAGCTATTTACTATGCATCTCATACGTTAACTGCTATGACTCAACTAAACTATACAACTACAGAAAAAAGAACTGTTGGTTGTAATTTTTGCCTTAGATAAGTTTAGATCGTATATTGTTGGTTCTAAGGTAATAATCTATACAGACCATTCAGCTTTGAAGTATTTACTGAGTAAGAAAGATGCGAAACCATGTCTTCTTAGATGGATTCTCTTACTTCAGGAGTTTGATATTGAAATTAAAGATAAAAAGGGAAGTGAGAATGTAGTAGCAGATCATCTAAGTAGAATGAAAAATGATGAGGAAAAAGGAATAGAAATTAAAGATTCATTTCCTGATGAACAACTTTTTAGAATAGATACTCCTTCGACCATGCGGTTATTAAAGAATAGAATTCCCTCTAAGGAAATGTCACCCTGGTTTGGAGATATCATTAATTACTTAACTTTGTGATTATATTCCGTCTCATTGGACTTGGCGTGAGAAGAAGAAATTCTTTTATGACTTAAAATTTTATTACCGGGAGGAACCGGACCTTTTCCGTAAATGTTCGGATGGGATAATTAGAAAGTGTGTGCACGATAATGAAATTTCAAGTATTTTATCATTTTGTCATGATCGTGAGGCGGGAGGTCATCATGGAGGTTGGAAAAGCTGCTTTTAAAGTTTTACAATGTGGTTTTTATTGGCCTACACTTTATAGAGATGCTTATAAGTATGTTAAATCTTGTGAATCTTGTCAAAAATGGGGAAATGTATCTAAAAAACATGAAATGCCTATGCAACCTATTTTAGAATGTGAGTTATTTGATGTTTGGGGTATAGATTTCATGGGACCATTTCCTATATCTTTTGGAAAAAGATTTATTCTAGTAATGGTAGATTATGTTTCGAAATGGGTAGAAGCTGAAGCTCTTCCCTCTAATGATACCAAAGTTGTCATACGATTCCTTAAAAAGAATATATTTACACGTTATGGCATTCCAAGGGCTATCATTAGTGATAGAGGTTCGCACTTTTGTAATAGACCATTTACCAAGATAGTTGAAAAATATGGTGTAACGCATAAGTTAGGAACGCCCTATCATCCGCAAACCAGTGGTCAGGTAGAGGTGTCTAATAGAGAAATCAAAAGAATTGTAGAAAAGACAGTGGATTCAAATCGTAAAAACTGGGCAGCTAAATTAGACGATGCATTATGGGCATATAGAACAGCTTTTAAAACACCAATTGGTTGTTCTCCCTATAAGTTAGTTTTTGGTAAGTCTTGTCATCTCCCAGTTGAGTTAGAACACCGAGCCTTCTGGGCTATTAAATTTACGAATTTCGATCTTAAGGCTGTCGGTGATCATAGATTGCTTCAATTGACAGAACTAGAAGAATTCCGTCTCGATTCTTATGAAAACGCTCGAATCTACAAGGAACGCACGAAATCCTTTCACGATAAAAGAATCTATAGGCGTGAGTTCCATGTAGGTGATCGAGTACTCTTGTACAATTCACGTTTAAAGTTATTTCCGGGAAAGCTTAAATCAAGATGGACGGGTCCATTTAAAGTAACGAGGGTTTACAAATGCGGAGTTTGTTGAACTAACGATGGAAATACAACTTTTATAGCCAATGGCCATAGAGTAAAGTTATTTGTGGAAGGAGAAGGAACCGCACTTTGAAAGAAGAAATAATGCTACTAACGATCCTCCGACAAAGTAAAAAAGCGAGAGAAATCAAGAAAGCGAAAAGTAGAGGAATTAAATTCACCGAATACCGGTGCTATCTATCTTTACTCTACTTTTCTCGTGTTTTTATTTATGTTTAAATTAGTTTCGTCTTTTACCGGATAGACGTAAAAGAACTGGATGTCTTTTTTAGATAGAATAGGAATTTTTATATTGCTTTTGAAATTAGGCTTGGATAAAGATGTCGCGTTTAAAATAGAAGCTTCAGTTTTAGAGAAAAACAAGCAATTGTTGAGAGAGATCAGATTGAAAGAAGTTTGTAATGGAAAATCGAGAAGTTCGATAAAGAGAAGGGCAAAGTTTTTAAGAAGGTGCAGAAGCTGTGGAAAAAGTGAGCATGAAGGGAAATGTAGGGAAAGCACAACCAAATCCCAGGATGAGTGTTTGAATGTTGTTAAGAAGGGAACGATTAGGTGGTTATCCGAAAATCCCGATGGAGATCAAAGAGAAAATTCGAACGCCTCATTTCTTAAGGTTAGGTTGATAGAACGTTACGTCGAACTCGGAAGATTTAGAAGTATTGGAATTAGGGCCCTCGTGAATTTTATAATATTTATAAAATTTTTATATAACTTTTGAAAATTTTATAAATAGGATCTTTATGAAATTACTTAAAAGTTTTATAAAGTTTTTATAAAAGGTTTTATTTAAATTTTGTAGAAGTTTTATAAAGGTTTTATATATATAAAAAAAAAAAAAAAAAAAAAAAAAAAAAAAAAAGTGGTCGGATCGATCCGACCTAACCCCGGATCGATCCGGAACCTTAAAAAACCTAAAAAAGGGACGGGGTCCCTCCTTCTTCTTCTTCTTCCATTTTTCTAAAAACAGCCGCCCCTCCCCTCTTCCCCCCAATTCGAATTTTCTTCAAATCATCACACAACATCACCATTAAACTACACCACCTCTTAAACTTTTCTCATTTTCCACTCCTCTCTTCAAATTTTCATTTAAATTGAAGAATTTTTCAAGGGTAGCTTCAACTTTTATTCCGGCGAAATTTCCATCTTTTCCGGCGAAATTTCAACCTTTTTAAGCTTTGGAAGGTAACATTGTAGTCCCTTATTTTGTTAATTTCGTTTTTTTTTAAGCAACTTTTTATTTAATTTCACTATTTTGTGTAACTCATTTGTGTTGTTTTGTGTTGTTTTGTTGTTGTTTTGTTATTTTGTCACTATCGTAGAATGGCCGAATCATCGAAAGCTAGTAAAAAAACGCAAACCGCATATCCCTACCCAAATTCCAGTTATAGAAACTAGGCCTCTGACAGCAGAAGAATTGACTGTTAGTTTTGATAGAACCGCGTCTGTAGCAGCTAGAAACGCCTTAAAAAATAAATTTGGACGGTGTTTAGTTGCAGTAGAAAGGGGTTTGGATTTTAAGGATTTGGGAAGGGAAGTAAAAGAGATTTTTGAAAGACGACAGTGGATGGAATTAGCCAGTTTAAGGTCGGGAGAAATTAACACCACCTTAGTAGCTGAATTTTATTCTTTGGTAGCAACTCACAATGCTACAGAAGATGGTGAGTTAACTTCTGTCAACCTGAGAACTAGGACAGTGCCGTTTACTCCTCACATTATAAATGCTATTTATGGTATTCCCGATGTACCAGAGAATGAGGATTATTATACAGTTTGGAATTTGGATGAGCCAGCAGACTTTGATTATATTGTTTCAGTAGCCCAGAATGAGTTAGATCCCACTGCCGTCTGGCATGAAAACAGGTTTTCCTATGGAAAATGTATTCGGGATATAAGAGCCATTAAACGTTTTATAAGTCACACCCTTTACCCTACTCGTCATTTTACATCTTTTGGTAAAGAGGATCTGTGTATCGCTTGGGCTATAGTTAACAATATACCTGTGGATGTAGGCAGAGTAATGTGTAGAAGGGCCAAGGAATTTGCCACGATTTGCTAGACCAGAGCGATCACATACCTTTTCCATGTTTTATTTCTTCCTTGTGTCGCCGGATAGGAGTCCCCGAGCTCCCAGTGATAATTTGATGATGGTGGATGACACACTTATAGGTCCTAGTTTACCACTTAGGCCGGCGGGAAGAATAAACTTTTTGGACCCTAACCGTCGACGACCTCGGCCTACTCCATCCACTCGCTTTGTCCCTCCTTCATCCAACAAACTCAAACTCAACTTCCAAATACCATCACTTACGATATGTTTCAATCCTTGGCCTATGATGTTCATCGTGCTAATGCCAATATGGTCATGTTTTGCGGAAAGGAATAGATTATGGTCGAAGATTTACGTCAAGGCATGCAAGGTATATATCAAATGAATATCTTGCAAAACCCTACCAATTCCGAGATGGATATTCCGCATTAGCAGACCCAGCCTTATACCTTGCCCGATTTCATTCCACCGATGCCACCACCCTCAGATTTCCAACAAATGCCACATTCTTTTGGATTTCAAACTAGTGGTGTAGGGGATTTTTCGACAGGTACTACGGCAGCTGCGACATCTGAATGGACTGGATCTGGATCATTTGGCCATACCACGACGAGATGGGGAAGCACTTTTTCTGATATCACGAGAGAGATGAGCTCGATGGGACTAGATAGCTCGGTACGGATGTCAACTTATTTTCAAGATCCATCCCAAGAATCGACCCGTTCTCAAGCTATGCCAAGTTCAAGCCACGTCGAGATGAGTGATGAAGAGGAGTGATTTTTTAAACATTCTATGATTTTTGACATTGAAACATTTTATTTTTCGTACAATTTCTTTTTCGTAAAATTTTAAGTTATTTTGATCATGGTAGGATTTTATTTTAATACGATTTTCATGTTTTCATTACATATTATGGTATTACGCATCGTGTAGTAAATTTATGGTTATAACATAATAAAAATAAAACCAAAAATAGGGAGAAAACTTGTCACCTAGAAAAATCTAGGCATTTTACAAGCAAAAACAACTCTGTCCGTGAACAGTAGTGTTCCGGATCGATCCGGCCTTTTACCGGATCGATCCGACGTGAGTGTACCGACCTGACAGCATTACTAGTTCAGAGGCCGGATCGATCCGGCCCTTTCTCGGATCGATCCGGCAAGTACAAAAACGCGCAGAAAGGAGATCTTTTCTACTTTTGCTTGATAGATATATTTCTATAAAAGGAAAGAGCAACAGCCATGAACTTTGCTCATTCTTTCCTTCCTTCTATTTTTAGTTAAAAATCTCTGTATCAGAAATGTCTAACCGCTCCTCTCCCTCGGTTAATAGTTACGAACCACATACGCCTGATGGTGTGGTTCCCGAAGGGCATGCCTCTTGTTTTCATAATGAAGTCCCGAGACATCTAAATTTTGTCCGTTCTCCTATTCTGATGGAGAAAGGCTTAAACACAGAAAAAATTGATCAGTGGGGACGTAATCTAATCCGAGGTTGCGGGTGGAAAAAGTTGATTAGGACTCCCAGAGGTCGAATAAACATTTCGATTGTCAGAGATTTTTATGCGTCTCTTACTCAGATAACGACAGTAGCCTCGTCTCAGCTTATTACAGTTAGGGGCATCGTTATTTCATTTTCACCAGTCATTATAAATCAAATCTATCAAATCCCACCATGTACTTTTGATCGAAACCCACACTTCGAGTTTCTTTGGGAACTTGGAGATGCTTATAATGTTGTAAATCGTACTGCAGAAGCCTTTCAGTTCGTATTTCCGTTGTTTGATCATAACTATGATTCTTCAACTCTGGCTTTACCCCTCATTTAAGGGCGTGGAAACGCTTCATTAATTCTCGGATCTATCCAACTAGAGATTTTTATGGGGTTACGGATGATGAGATGCTTTCTTTGTTGTATGCATTGACCGTGGGAGCATACATTGATTGGGGAGTTTTGATTTTTAAAACGCAATTAATTTTGCGGTAGAAAGACGTAATAGGGGAAGACCGTTACCGTTTGCACAGGTTATCTCTCACCTTTGTGTCCAACTAAATCACGTGCCTGAGTTTGCTACTGACGAGATTTTTCCATCTCGTGATTCTCAGTTAGGATTACTTCCGGTGGATACTCCCGGATGTTCGTCTACGGTCTGATAATCAGTTAGAAGTTTATGTTGTTAAATTGGTAGTTGTTTAAATTAGTCGTTTAATCGTTTTTTTTTGTTACTTTTCTTTATAGTTTGTAATAGTGTTTAATATATATGTCATTTTCTTTAATCAAAATAATATATGTTTGTTAAAAAATAAAAAAAAACATAAAAAAATCAATATCATATAAAATTTTAATTTTATTTGCAAACTACTTTTTATTTACTCACTGAACATCGGGACGATGCCATTTCGTAAGTGGGGAGTAGAGGTAGGTTATTAAATAAAAATTAAAATTTTCTTATATAAATTACTTAGTTTAATTTTTCTTGGATCAAAATAACTAGATAATATATAATTAATATGAATAAAAACAATATAAATTGGTAAGAATAGATTTTAATTAAGTAAAGTAAATTAGATATATTATAATTATATTATATATGTCAATTTTAGATTTTTATAAGATTTTAAGTATATGTAACTATACATAAATATTATCAAGTAAGTTTCATATGAAATTTTAGCAAAAACACTTATATTTATAATGAATTTTTTTTTAGAATAATTTTCTTTGCAAAACGGAATATGAATATGGAATCGGATTAGGAATGATGAGATTTTTGACACCACAAAAATTACCTCAGCCTTGATTAGAGTGATTAAGACCTCACTCGAAATAGCCTTTTTGATCATAACCGACCCTTGGCTTATTTTGGTCTACATTTCCTAAAAATCCCACGAGTTTGTACGTATTTATGAAAGGAGATGATGGAACAGAAGCTAAGAATGGTGTATGCTGAGGTGAGAAAAAAAAATAAAAAGATATAAGAACGAAGCACCATATTTACACAGAATTAATCGAATACTAGGTATCTTCCTTATCTTTGATCGACAATTACAAATATCGGTAGTAGCTTCCAATGATTTGAGTGCAATAGGGTGTTATCTAGAAACGTCCTATATCACTATGAGGTATAAAGCTCCCGATAAAAAGTCGAATCATAAGATCTCAAGAATGATTACGAGTTTAAGGAAACCGGACTCGTAATTTTAGATCGAAAGAGTATTACTCCGATCAATCTTGATGAAGCAATGCTTGTAAATTTGATTTTTCTACACACACTCACGCTTTTAGTTCTTAATATTGAAAAAGAAGAGAGAAAATCTGAAAAATAGTTGGAATAAGAGGATATTATTAATCGAGACTGTTTTTGATCAAACGTGAAGGTGTAAGTACGTACGACTTGCCTCTTTCTCTTTTTGATTTCCTTTTCTATCTTTTCGATTAACCAATGTCCTATCCTAAAAAAGTATAAGCCATTTTGTCAATTACTTGACTTAGTCTTTGATTCCAAATATTTCATATAAGTTGAGATAGGAAAATAATTCTAGAATTTTAATTATATTTATTAAGTAGATTTTGTGAAATTTCATTTGAATAATAGTTGATAAATAATTTATCAAAGTTATCTACACTTTTTATCTTGTTAATTTCTAAGAAAGATATAATTAATATGTTTATAATATTGAAATGATATTTTACTAATTTACAATTTAATCTACCACTTATATTATTTTTATCATAATTTTTATATATATTACCGCTTATTTTGCTCGAGGACGATCAAAGAGCTAAGTGGGGAGTAGTTGATGTATAACATTTATATGATAAAAATTACGATGTTTTATATACGTTATCGACTCTTTTTATATAAAATATAAGAAAATATAACGATAATCTTATAAAATATTAATAGCTATGAATAAATCTAAATACTATAAAAATCAAGTAAAAATGATAAATAGTTATAAATTTTGTACCGGGTTAATAACCGGAGTGTCGTGTCGATTCACGTGGGTATTTTTGGTATTTTATTTACGAGATCTTAGGTAAACCAAGACCCATAGTGACGACACTTTTTGGAGTAAAATCATATCTTTTGAAGGAATTAAGGAAGTGCCACGAGTTTTAAAGTTCAGTGGATCAATGGTTCGTGACGCCATATCAAGTTATATTTTCGACGAACAAATGGCCCATCAAAAAGGCATTTTCTGAAAAAGAAGTCTTCATGGAAGTTATAGATCTCCTCAAGAGCTTTCCAACGCTTCTTGAATTATGTCATTTGGAGATCCAGAGCTCAAGTTATGATTTTAGCAAGTTTCGGATTAAGATTGGAAAAAAATCTATCCGGATCGATCCGGAATTACCTCGGATCGATCCGAAGAGACATGATGATTACCCAGCATGTGGCCCTGCGCAGAGAAAAAATCCAGGGGATAAGATTTTTTATTCCCGGATCGATCCGGCCCTTTCTCGGATCGATCCGGCTGGGAAAAAACTGCCTATAAATAGAGCAGCATTGCAGGCACATAGGAGGGTACCAAATATATTTTCTTCACCTCTTTTTAGTAGTAGTAGTATGTATATATATAGGCCTTATGCCATAAATAAAGTAGTATCGTTATAATGCTCGAGAAATTATCAGAAGATCAATGTTGTTGAAGTCGTTGTAGCATCCGGAAGAATACAGCTTCTGATTCAATCGTTGTAATCGGGTAAAATTTCTAAAGTATTTATGTTTGTTATGTTTGTTTTTATTTTCGTATAATGTTAGTAGGCTAAATCTAATAACTAGCCAAAGTTATGTAATCGTTTTATTTCGATCTTTTCGGTAAAGGAATGTTGTCTAAGTAAAACTGACTAAAATTGAGTTAATTGAATCTTTTTCTATTGATAAAGTTTGATTCGAAAGAATTCATAATCTAATTATGAATTGACGCCTCGTAGTAGGGTTATGAACTCGTTAATAGAAAAACCGGAGGGTAAAATTGGCCGAGTGAAAACGTGACAACGGAACCCGCTTTCTACCCGGGGGCGATTTGTCCTAAAAAGATGAATCTTATTAAAATTTGTACTCGAGATCGTAATAATGTTAAATCATCAGTTTAATTGAAACTTAAACCGGAAAGTTGAATCGCCCGGCTTTGACAACCGGAGCCTTTAAATAAAATTGACCGTTTGACGAACGGAATGACTCCTTTTTATTCAAAGGTAGAATCGTACTCGGGACCTGTTCAGAAAAACCGTAACAGTTGTGGATCTTGGACTGATGACAATGGACATATGACAATATCGTACGCTAATGTGAGGAGGAATTGTTAACCTAAGGAGTGCACCGTTTCATTTACTCAATTGAACCTAATATAAAAGGAAAGATCGAGCACATTCCATTCACTGAAAAGATCGTATAAATCAATTATATAAACTTTGGCTAGTTCTCTAATAATATATCTGGTATCTGTATATTTATATTTATATATATATTTTGCAATTTATGTATATCTATATATATTTATATATCTATATCTATTATATTAGAATAAATTTTAAATTACGCATTTATTTTATGTTAAGTAAAATAGTAGTGATCTGTGTTATAAAACTGAGATTTAGATTGAGTTAATAACAGCTCTTTGGTGTTTAACCACACTTAGAAGAATTACAAAGTTCCTTGAGGATACGATACTCTGACTCACCATACTAGCACTACAGTTTGACCCGATACACTGTCGGTTAAGGACTGGTATTAGCACTAGAAAAGGCCACGTCAGGACCTTCAAGAGTAAAAAGTATAACAGGGAAAAGGTGGTTTGTCACTTTCATTGATGATCATACCAGGAACACATGGTTGTTTTTAATGAAGGATAAATCTGAAGTTGGAACAATCTTTCAGGAATTCTACAACATGATCTCTACTCAATTTAACACTAAGATCAAGATCTTAAAGACTGATAATGCACTCGAATACTATGAGTCTAACCTCAGTAATTTCTTGATGAATAAGGGGATTGTCCATATCAGTAGTTGTGTGGAAACACCTCAACAAAATGGGGTTGCTGAAAGAAAGAACAGGCATCTGCTGGAGATGGCTAGATCAATCATGTTCACCACACATGTTCCAAAGTATATGTGGGGTGAAGCTATATTAACTGCCACCTACTTAATCAACAGACTTCCTAGCAGAGTGTTAGGCTTCAAAACCCCTATCCAAACCCTTCTGACCACACACTCCTGCCCTCATCTTATTTCCCAATTACCTCCAAAAATCTTTGGTTGTACTGTGTTTGTTTATATCCATGCTCAACACAGAAGCAAACTTGATCCCAAAGCTCACAAGTGCATTTTCCTAGGATATGCAAAGGACAGGAAAGGTTACAAGTGTTATTCTCCTTCTGAAAAAAGATTTTACAATTCTATGGATGTAAAATTCTTTGAAATGACTCCCTTCTACAGCAAGTCCACTGAGGCAGTCACTGATGGAAACCTGATTGAAATTGACCTAAATCCTTTCCCTCGGCAAACTCTTAACCCTCGGCAACCTGCGACTCTCGGCGGGCGAACCTCGGCACCTGCGAACCGAGCCTACTAATCCGAGCCTGCGATCCGAGCCTGCGAACCGAGCCTGCGAACCTCGGCACCCTGCGATACTCAGCAACCTACTAAATCTCAGCAGCTTGCTGACATTGATGATCGACCTATTGCTGTCAGGAAGGGGAAGAGATCTTGTACTACTGATCATTCTATTCATAATTATCTATCTTATGATCAGTTATCACCTGCTTTTGCCATGTTTACACGGGACTTGGACTCTCACTCTATTCCTAAGAATATACGGGAAGCTCTCCAACATGATAAGTGGAAGGCGGTACATCAAAACGAAATGATCGCTCTCCTTGACAACCATACTTGGGATCTCACCACTCTCCCACATGGAAAGAAGACGATCGGTACAAATGGTGTTCACTATCAAGTACAATGCTCATGGTACTATTGAAAAATACAAAGCTAGGCGGTTGCAAGGGGATTCACTCAAACATATGGTCTTGACTACAAAGAGACCTTTGCACACTCGTGGCAAAACTAAACACTTGTCATGGTACCGATCTCACTTCTTTGTCCAACTTGGTCGGCCTCTCCACCAATTGGATATCAAGAATGCTTTCCTAAATGGTGACCTTACTGAGGAAGTTTATATGAATGTGCCTCCTGGCTTTGCCAACACTCACACTCAAGGGAAAGTTTGCAAATTGAGGAAATCTTTATATGGCCTAAAGCAGTCCCCTAGAGCCTGGTTTGGCAAGCTTACTACTGTGGTTAAAGGCTGCTTGGATATCATCAATGCAACTCGAGATCACACCATGTTTATCAAAACAACAAACCGAAAAAGATCCATTCTTATCGTCTATGTGGATGATATCATTCTTACTCGGTGATGACCCCGTTTGAGATCCAACAATTGAAGACCTGGCCGGCCAAAGTATTTCAAGTTAAAGATTTGGGCTATCTCAAGTACTTTCTTGGTATGGAAATAGCTAGGAACGACCCGGGGTATATCTCTCTCTCACGGAGAGGAAGTATGTCTTGGACTCGCCGAAGGAAAGCGGCATCTTTGGGATGCAAACCCGTTGTATCCCTAGTAGACCCCGGTAATACCTGTTTGCATGGTGACATTGTCTTTGTCGAAAGGATCAATATCAAAGACTTGTAGGGAAACTCATTTATATGTCCCATACAAGACCCGATATTGCATATGGAGTCGATCGGTTAGCCGATTCATGCATTGCCCTACTGAGCAACATTGGGATGCTGTGAATAGGATACTGAGGTACCTGAAGTCCACTCCTGGCCAAGGCCTACATTTCACCAAATCTGCTAAGAGATCTATCAAGGTTTACACTGATGCTGATTGGGCTGGCTGTCACACAGACAGAAGGTCTACTACAGGCTACTGTTCTTATGTATGGGGAAATCTTGTCACCTGGAGAAGCAAGAAACAACCTACTGTCTCTAGAAGCAGTGCTGAAGCTGAACTCAGGGCACTAGTTTTGGGTATTTTGTGAAGCTCTATGGATAAAAAGGGTCCTGACTGAACTTCAGCGGCCTCTTCGGAACCTATCACACTCTGCTTTGTGACAATAATTCAGCCTTATGCATGGCGAGAGGATCCATCCATCATGATAAAACCAAACATGTTGATATTGACAGACATTTCCTTAAAGAGAAGATTGATGCCAAGATCATTCAACTTCAGTATGTTCCCTCAGCAGACCAAAATGCTGATATTCTCACAAAGGCAATTCCACCGCTTATGTTCAGCAGACTGAGTAGCAAACTTGGCTGTATTAATATATACAACCCAGTTTGAGGGGGGTATGGAAATATTATGGGTAATGTTAATATTACATTTATGGTTAATAACACGTTACATTGTAACATGTTAATTGTGTATCAAAGAGACATATTAATTGTATTGAATAAACAATTAATATGTCCTAAAAGTCATAAAGTAACTATCTTTTGTCCTATTGTAATAGCATAGACATAGCCGACTCTAGCATTTATTTAGCCGGCTCTAGTTACTTCTACTTTACTAGCTAGTCTCAACTCAATTGTAACTATTTATACTCCTTTCCTTTTATGAATAAACTAAGTTGAAGTTTACTCTTGTGTTTATCACATTCTCAAACTCTCTTCAATATGACAACAGAAAAGCCATTTAATATATGTATAAACATAAAGAAATAGTACAAATGATCCGACCCGGTCGGATCCGGTCCAACCCGATTGGGTTTAGGACACTATTTCAACATATTATGCATGGGATTCTTACCCTTAGAATGTTTCTGTCCAGTCCTTAACTGTGGTTCAATAGACTTAGCAGTAGGTCTACTGTCAGTAGGCTTAGAAGGTACAACATTTTTTTAGATTTTCCTTTCTTTTTAGAAGTTGTATTCTTCTTTGTCTTCTGATTTTGCTTTTTGTTTTTCTTCTCAGTAGGGTTGACAGACTCAGCAACCTTGTCAGGAAGTGGATCTTTTGCAGGTACAAACTTAGGTCCTATTCTGGAAACTAGGTTCAGTAGCCTTGCTAGATTCTTCCTTGTTAGATTGTTGGGTCCCAAATCCTAGGCCTATCCTATCACCATAGGGTTTTCCGGATTTGAATGAACTTGATGGTTTAGCAGGGTCAGGGGCTACTTAAGGTTCTACAGACTTATGCTGATCCTCGATCAACCATTATGTTCTTCCCTTTGAGTTTACTCAACTCAGCTTTCAATCTCTCCACTTCTAATAAAAGAGATTCTTTTTCTGCTTTTACAATCATGTAACCTGATTGTATGGTCATTAATTCCTTAAGGATAGCATCCAAAGCATCTTCTTTATCAGTAGCTTTGGGATTTGAACCACAAGTGGATTCACAATCATCTTCAGTAGGTGTGTTAACTGATACAGAGTTGTATACCTCTTCTGTTTCTTCCATGTTTGCCATGAATGCATACTCTTCTGTTTCAACACACTCATCTGATTCACCAATCACTTCTGTTTCAGCAATCAATGTTGTGTCATCTGATTCATTTTCTTTTTCTGATTCCACCTCATATCCTGACTCATCTTCTGCAACCATAGCCTTCTTGCCATGTCTCCTTTGATTGCTTTTATTTTTCAGTAGGTCTGGACATTCTGGCATGAAATGTCCAGGTTTCTTGCGGTTAAAACACATATAATCAGGTTCTTTCTTTTTGAGATCAGGAAATTCAGGTTTGAAGTGTCCTGGCTTCTTACAATGATAACAGAGATAATCATTATCCTTTCTAGTTTCTTCTTTCTTCTTTTCAGCAGATATTCTTGATGTATTTCTTGGAAAGCTCTTTCCAGACTTCATCATCTTGATCTTTTTGCTCAGCAGGGCAATCTGCTACTCGCATCTCATCCAACATATCTTCTTGCACACTTGTAGACTCTTCATTGTGACTTGCATTATGACTGACATTATGATTTGCATTATGATTTGCATTGTGGTTTGTATTGTGACTTGCATTGTGACTTGCAAGTGTTGTCACTTTTGTTTCTTCAGCTTCTGTTTCAGGAACCACATTTTTGCTAAACTCGTAGGCTTTCAAATCAGAGAATAATTTGAAAGTGTCTTCCTCTTGCAGTCTTCTCATTTCTTCTATGGCTGTAACTTTCATCTTCCAGACCTCCATAGGAGGTAGAGCATCCAAAACCTTGGTGTTGATCTCTTCAAGTGAGTATTTGACTCCCAGCAGAGTCAACTCATTCATGATTGTGTTGAATCTGGATTCCATCTGCTCAATGGTCTCTGTTGGCTTCATTTTGAACTCCAAAAACTTCTTTTTGGCCACACCGACTTTGTTCTTTTTGATAGCATCAGTGCCTTCACAAATCAGCTGCAGTTTGTCCCACAATTCTTTTGCGGTTTGCATTCCTTGACCTTCATATACATATTGCTATCAAGGGATCTGTATATGATATCAATGGCAATGTTGTTCAGATTTTCCCTTCTTCTATCTTCTGGATTCCACTCTCTTTTGGGCTTTGGGACATACTGAACTTCACCATCAATAGTTACTGACTTCAAGATCTCCAGTGGTCCATCTGTGATGACATCTATCATCTCATCATGTGTAGCAGCTAGATAAGCCTGCATACATCGTTTATACTCATCAAATTTGTCAGGAGTACACATCAACATAGTTTTTGCATACTGATTGTTGTCCATGATGCAAACTTTAAAAACAGATACTTGAAAAGAGTTTTAAAGACTTGCTAAAGCACAACAAAATGAATAACTTCAGAACAAAAGTACTGCTCCGATACCAATTGTTGGTCCCTTGAAAGGCTTGGATAAGTTTAGAGGGGGGGGGTGAATAAATTTATCACTAAAAACTCGGAGTTAAAACAAATTCAACAATTGTCAGTAGTCTGCTGAAAGCTCAGTAGTCTGCTGAGGATCAGTAGGGTTTGATGGCTCAGTAACCTACTGACACTACTCTACGGAAAGTGTTTGCAGCGGAAATAAAAGAGTACAAGCCTTTAAAATATGTTGTGCTTGTGTTATACCATGTATTAGATACTCAGTAGTGACTTGTGTGATTGTGTATCAGTTTTCTTGAATGAATATGTTGATGTATGTAAACTAGATAATAAAATAAAGTGCAGAAAGTAAATAAGGCTCAGAAATTTTTATAGTGGTTCCAGGTGAAATCCTGCACGTCCACTCTTCTCCTGTGGTGTAGGAGGTATCACTAGAAACTTTGAGGTAATAGTTACAAAGATCCTAGTAGGTCTGTCCTTGACCAATCCCTATGGCTTCACAGACTACAAGAAGCTTGAACAAGGTGGTATTGCTCCTCCAAACTTCTCCACTGGTCCTTCAAGGGTGTGATTTCCTTTTCACCAGCTCCACCACAAACATAGTCCTTCACACTCCAAAGTGCTTCACTGCCTCAGCAACTTCTTGTAAAAAAAGGGTTGAATCAACTGAATGATTCTGTGCTCAGCAACTTGATCAATAGGGTTGATCAGTAGCCTTAAGAACTTCAAGTGTTTGAACTTGAGGTAACTTGATAGCTTGATATCTTGTTATTGACTTCTTCTGACTTCGGCCCAATGTTTCTTTTTTTAATCCGGATCCAGCTCCTTTAGCCCATATTATGGTATTCCTGAAAATCACATAAAACGAGACAAAACAGTACCAAACATCGGATAAAATGTAAAGATGCAGAATTGCTAACCAAGGAACCGGTATTAGGCAATCGATACGTATTTCGTACAATATTCCATCTATCACCCCTAAAGAACTACAGGAGAAAAAACCAAAGGCCTTTGTTTTAGATGTGATGAAAAATACTTGCCTAGGAATGTATGCGAACAGAAACACATCCATTTCCTGCTGACTGGAGAGGATGAGACTTGGGGTGAGATCACTACAAAACCTACTGATTAGATTGGTCAAGTATGGGATGAGGAGCCTACTGAAGCTACTCAACTTTCCATGTACACACTTTCTGGTCAGGTCTCAGCAAATAAAATCAAAATCAGGGGGCATTTGAAGAAGAGACCTATCTCTATCCTTATTGATAGGAGCATCCCACTCAAATTTTGTTGAAATGATTATTCCAGGTGATTTAACTTATGACTTTTTGGATTTACCCCCTTAAACATAAATCTGAAGCTTTAGCTACCTTTCTTGTGTTCCACAAGCTTATTGAAAATCAGTTTAATACTACCATCAAATGTGTGCAGTCAGATTGGGAGGGAGTATAGATCTTTTGAGTCATATCTTAAGGATCATGGTATAGAATTTAGACACTCCTGTCCACATGCTCGTGGACAACAATGAAGAACTGAAAGAAAACACAGACAAAAAGTTTATAAGTTTATAAGTTTACACATTTATAAGTTTTACTACCCAACTTAGTAATTTCAGGATTAGGCTTTCTTACATATGCAAGACAACCCCAAACCTTAATACGACTTATGTTAGGTTTTCGACCAAACCACAATTCATACGGAGTCTTTTTAACATTTTTCTTAGGAATCCTGTTTTGAATAAAACATGCACTTAAGATTGCCTCGCCCCACCAATAATCAGGTAAACCGGAATTGATAAGCATGCAATTTACCATATCTACTAACGTTCTATTTTTTATTTTTGCTACTCCATTCGATTCGGGTGAATATGGAGGAGTAAATTCATGAACAATACCGTTGGTCTCACAAAATTTAGATAATTCTGTTACTTGGTATTCTCCACCTCTATCCGAACGTAACACTTTAATTTTTATGTTTAACTGATTTTCTACTTCTGCTTTATAGATCAGAAATTTGCTTAAGACTTCATCTTTACTTTTCAATAAATACACATAAGCATATTTCGAAAAATCATCTATAAAAGTTACGAAATATTTATGACCACCACGAGACATTTTACTGTGTAAATCAGAAACATCAGAATGTACTAAACCAAGTAATTCATATGTGCGAACAACAGACTTATGTGGCTTACAAGTAATTTTACCTTGAACACATATTTCACATTTTCCCACATTGTCATACGTACATTTAGGAATTATGCCTAAATTATGCATGTTCTTGACATATTTATAATTAGCGTGTCCTAATCTAGCATGCCACAAAGTTGAAGAATCGACAACATAAGCAAAGTTATATTTCATTACATTCATCTTAACCATGTCATTACAAGAGTACCCTTTGCCAACAAAGATATTGTTTTTAGTTACAATTAAATTATCAGATTCATACACTATCTTAAAACCAGCCTTATTGAGACGATCTCCAGAAATCAGGTTCTTTGTCATCCCGGGAACATGAAGAACTTCAGCCAATGTTAACGTCTTTCCCGAAGTGAATTTGAGTTCCACTTCGCCAATACCAATAACCTTGGCTTGCACATCATTTGCCATTTTCACCGCAAGTTCATCGGTACTTTCCTTGTAAGTCTTAAGCTCGGATCGGTTATTACTTACATGGATTGTAGCACCGGTATCTAGCCACCACCCTTCATCAATTCCAACAGAATTGGCTTCCTCCACAACCGCTACAAATTTCTGATCATCATTGCCATCAACAGCATTGACATGGTCTTTTGTCGACTTGTCATTCTTGCCTTTTTCGTCTTTTATGCGAGTTCGGCATTCACGAGCAGTGTGACCAGGTTTCTTACGAGTAATAACAATCACTCCCTGAATTTTTTCTTAGAAGATTCTGCTTGATCTCCCTTCGAAAAATTCTTGCGCTTTTTATTTCCCGGTTTGCGGCCCTGAACCATATTTGCCTTTTCAGCCTCATGTTCAAGATTTTCTCATTTTCGAGAGTCTTCCTCAATACGTAGATGACGCATGAGGGATTCCAAAGTGTGCTTAGTTTCATCATGTTTCGGTTTCTTTTAATAACCATTCCACGAAGTTGGTAATTTAGTAATAATTGCTCCAACTTGGAATGCTTCAGGCAAAGTTATCTTAGCATTTTTAAGATTAGTAACAATAGATTGTAATTCGTGAACTTGAGTAAGAATAGACTTACTTGCAGTCATTTCGTAATCGAAATAGTTAGCAATCAAAAATTTCTGATTGCTTGCCTCTTCAATGCGATACTTGTTGTCCAGCGCCACCCATAATTCCTTTGCTGTTCCGATTGTCCTATGTCCATTGTACACATAATCAGACAGTGCTTTCAGAATGTGTCCTCTGCACAAAAAAATCATCATCCTTTCGTTTCCTCCTTTGTTCTTGCAGTTCCTTCTTGCGTTCATCAGTGTCGTCCTTTTGCTCGTCTTCAACAAGTCGAAGATCATCACCCAGAATATAAGACAACTTGATTGTCATCAGGAAAAATATAACCTTCTCTTGCCAGCGAGTAAAGTTGTGTCCATCAAAACGATCAAGACGAACCAAGTCTTGATTCATGACTTGAATCGATAGTGCCACATAATCATTCAAACTCAGGTCCTTGAATGAAGACATCTCTTTAAAATTGTTAGAAAAAATGTGATAAAACAAACAGAATTGAATAATCTCCTAGGCACGTATAAAACGTTAAGCTCACAGAATTAAAGTTCACATTTATTAAATAGCACACTTAAGGCATAGTCTACTTAGCATATATCATCTATATGTTAAGCTCACAGAATTAAAGTTCACATTTAGCACGTGGCTTGTAAGTTTATCATACAAGATTATGTTAGCCAAAACCAAAATAGATTCATCATTTAGCAAATTAGATTATCAGGATGTCGGGCTTTGAGCAAAGTAAGATTGCATCTCAATTATATATCAATAGTACCCGGGATAATATCAGCTCCATTTAACATTTCTTGATTTAATGGTCATCACAGAAACGTCATCCAAGAAGACGTTGAAGGTAAGCCAGAAACGTTGATAAGGGTGACGTTTCTGGTGTACATTCAACGCAACACATCTGACGTTCCCTAGAGTCAGAACGTCACCCACAACAACTTTGCTGTGCACAAAGAACATCACCATCAAGGCCGTCCAGGTAAGAAACCCTAATGAGAGATTGTGGCTCGATGTCAGCCTCACTGACATTGTATGTGCAAAACGAGTGTCAGTGTGGCGACGTATCCACCCCCGGTAGTATTCTCCAACTACTCGATCGGAATTTGGCCGGGAAGTCGAAAAAAACGATGGAAATTGTACCATTTTGTAGCGGATTTCAACACAAAACTAATAATCAATGCTATGAAACAAAAAAGAACATACCTTAGAGTCTTTTGAGTACGAATTCACACCGTTTTCCCCGTTTCTTCTCTTTATTAAAGAGCTTTATTCTTTTTTGTCCTCCTTCAATGGAGAAAGTGGAAGAGGCAACCATCGACGCTATGGAATTGAACGATAAAGAGGAAGAATTTGGACAAGATTCGCCATTGAAGCGGGGATGAAAAAGAAACCTAGGGTTTACAGCCCTCCAATTGCTTTTAACGAAAACTTGATGGATCTTGATGGAATTCAGATTATGGAACCAAATGAAGAGAAACCCTATGCTCATATCAAGATTAAGCCAGAATACAAGCAGGTTGTAAGGATCTTAGAAGGAAAAAGAACAGAATTGCAGGAAGAAGATAGAATGCAGGAAAAGAAATAAGAAGACGCAGGAAATGAAGGTTTGTATTAGCATAAATTGTCCGAATGAATGATACATTTCTCAGTATGCTCTTCCTTTTATACTTTGCTGCTAACTACACAATACAACGACAGATAATACATCACAATTAACAGCTAACAACGACAATGATGACGGTAATAGCGACTAAGCATCCCTAGTCAACTGTCTACTAACAAAATATCTATTACTAACAGCCTTGGTTCCTAACATCCCCTTCCCCTTGAGCAAAACCATGTCCTCATGGTGGTGAAAATTGGGGAAACTTCTGCATCATATCTCTGGCATCTTCCCATGTAGCTGATGGTTCATCTAAGTTGATCCACTTCATAAGCCACTGCACCACTGGTGCATTCTTTCTTTTGACAGTCCTAATGCTCAAAATCTTTTCTGGATATAAAACAACCTGTCCAACAGGGGAAGTCATAGGTGGTTGTGTAGAAGCTGGTATGTGGGCTCCCTTGTATCTTTTGAGCATAGAAATGTGAAATACAGGGTGCAATCTTGAATCTTCTGGTAGTAATAATTTGTATGCTACTGGATTAATCTTCTTAATCACCCTGTATGGACCAAAGTATCTAGCAGCAAGTTTTAGGTTCCTCCTTAAAGCCAATGTAGTCTGTCTGTAGGGTTGTAATTTTAGAAAGACCAAGTCTCCTTCCTGAAACTCTCTCTCAGTTCTCCCTTTATCAGCATAATGCTTCATCCTGGCTTGAGCAAACTCCAGGTGATCCTTCAGTTCCCTAGTTTGCATCTGTTTCAGTTGCAAGAATTCATCCACAGAAGAGTTGTTGCCACTGCTAAAACTTCCAATGGGTATAGTTGTAGGCTTATACCCATATAGGGCCTCAAAAGGTGACACCTGAATGGCAGTGTGGAAGCTTGTATTATACCAGAACTCAGCCAAAGTCAACCATTTAGTCCACTTCTTAGGTCTCTGAAAACACATGCATCTTAGGTACATTTCTAGACACTGATTTACCCTTTCTGTCTGGCCATCCGTTTGAGGGTGGTATGCAGAACTTAAGGCAATTTTGACCCCTGCTAACTGGAATAAGTGTTGCCAGAAATCACTAGTAAATACACTATCCCTGTCACTCACTATAGATGTAGGTAAGCCATGCAATCTGTAGATGTGATGGAAAAAAGCTTCAGCTACTAAATCTGCAAAATACCCCTTCCTCAAAGCCACAAAATGTCCCCATTTTGTGAATCTGTCGACCACAACCATAATGACTTCTAAACCTTCAGAATTTGGCAACCCTTCAATAAAATCCATACTAATATGTGTCCATGCCTGATCAGGAATTGGGAGTGGTTGGAGGAGGCCTTGAGGGTGTTCATGGATGTCTTTGCATTGTTGGCATATGATGCATTGATTGATTAGATCCCTAACATCATTCCTCATCCTAGGCCAATAGAAAAGAGATGAGATCCTACTGAGGCATGCTCTTATACCAGAATGACCTCCTAGAGGACTGTCATGTAATTGAGACAGAATTTCCTTCCTCAAATTGCCAGATGAACCAACATATATTCTATTCTTGAACTTCAAAATTCCCTGATGCAATGTGAAGTCTGGTTCATTCTGTGGATCTAACAGGACAGAGCTTATTTTGAACTGAGCATGATCATCTCCCTCATAACTGTCAATAACTCTTGTTATCCAAATTTTTGGAACCACTTCTGTAAGGGCCATAGAAGATCCCTGGTGCATAGGTTGTCTAGATAATGCATCTGCTACAATGTTTTCCTTGCCTCTCTTATACTCAATTTTAAAATCCAGTCCCAAGAGTTTTGTGATGCCCTTCTGTTGCAATGCTGTAGTAACTTTCTGTTCGAGTAAATATTTCAAGGATTGCTGGTCTGTCCTGATAATGAACTGGGAACCCTGCAAGTAATGCTTCCACTTGTTAACAGCCATAATAACAGCCAAAAGCTCCTTTTCATAGATGGATAGGCCCATTTCTTTTGAATTAAAAGCTCTACTCAAATAGGAGATTGGTTTCCCATGTTGCTGTAACACTGCACCAAGGCCGTTAATGCATGCATCTGTCTCCACTATGAAAGGGGATGAGAAATCAGGCAATGCTAGTAGGGGGCCTTACACATAGCTTGTTTTAGAGTAGTGAAAGCCTCAGTGGCTGCCATAGACCAAACAAAGCTGTCTTTCTTTAGCAAATCTGTCAAAGGCCTTGCTATAACACCATAGTTCCTGATGAATCTCCTATAAAATCCAGTTAAACCTAGAAAACCCCTCAATTCAGTGATATTCTGTGGGGTTGGCCATTTAGTCATGCTGTCAATCTTGCTGGGATCCGGCATCACTTGCCCTTGCTGTATAATGTGCCCCAAATACTCAATCTTTGTCTGTGCAAAGCTGCATTTACTCATCTTAGCATAGAATTTCTTTTCTCTTAGGATAGCTAGAACTGCCTGTAGGTGTTGTACATGAGATTGAAGATCAGGACTATAAATTAATATGTCATCAAAGAATACTAAAACGAACTTCCTTAGGTAAGGTTTTAGAAGTTCATTCATAGCTTTTTGGAAGGTGGCAGGGGCATTTGTCAAGCCAAAAGGCATGACAGTGTACTCATAGTGCCCATGATGTGTAACAAAAGCTGTTTTAGGGATAGCTGCTGGTTTCATCCTTATTTGATGGAATCCTGCCCTCAAATCAATCTTACTGAAAAATTGGGCCTGCCCCAACTCATCTAAAAGTTCATCTATGATAGGTATAGGATACCTGTCCTTGACTGTAAGCTCATTCAACTTCCTATAATCCACACATAGCCTCCATGTTCCATCTTTCTTCCTTACTAATAAGATTGGTGAAGCATATGGGCCGTGGCTTGGTATATCGAGGCCCCGCTCCAAAGATTTGCTCAATCTGATTTTCTATCTCTTGCTTTTGGTGATGACCATACTTGTAGGGCCTCAATTTAAAAGGATCAGTACCTTCTTTCAAAACAACATCATGTACCAAATCTCTGTTTGGAGGGAGGGATTTTGGTGCTACAAAAACATCAGCATACTGATCTAGTAAGGTTTGAATATTCCTGTCTATAACAGTGACCTCATTCAGTTCTGGGGTTGCCCTTATGAAATTAATACATGCCATCACTCCAGACTTGCCCTCTCTGAAATAGCTGGCCAAATTCTTGCAGTTTATAGTTTTAAGTTGGGCAGGCTCAATAAAACTCTTAAGCACAATATCCTGCCCCTCTTTTATGAATGACAGCTCCATTTTGTTGAAATCAAATATCATGGGACTGAATTTCTTCATCCAATCGACCCCCAGTACCATATCACAGCCACCCGGCTTCAAAAGTCTAACATCATGGTTGAATCTGATGCCTTGCATAGTCCAAGGTAGGTTAGGGCACATGCTATTGCTCACCATTTTGTTACCATCTGCAACAGTTACTCCCAAAGGTGGGGTAGCCTCCATTACGCATTGGAGATCCTTTGCTAACTTCTGATCCAGGAAAGTGTGTGAGCTGCCACTGTCTATCAATATGTTGATTGGTTTTTTCTTTAGGAATCCTTGGATTCTAATAGTGTTCGAGCTAATCTGACCAGTCATAGTACTTATGGATAATTGTGACATTTCAGAGGGTGTGGAATCACTATCCAACTCATCTGAGCCTTCAATAGATTGTTGCTCATCTTCATCAACTAAAATGAAATTAAATTGCCTTGATTTGCATTGGTGGCCTGGTAAGTATTTCTCATTGCATTTGAAACAAAGGCCCTTGGCTCTCCTATCTTGTACTTCTGCAGGGGTAATAAACTTGCTGTTGTCCCTTCCTTTCTCTATTGGTTTTGCTGTTATAGGTATGGTGTTGGTCTTCTGATAGTGTATAGTCTTATAACCAGAGTTTGGGGTGTTGCTCATGGAATCCAATACATCTTCTTGTGCCCTTGCATATTCTAGGGCTGCAGCTAAATCTAAGGGTTTATTGACCCTCACAATTGATCTAATACCCTTCTTCAGTCCTCCTATGAAACTTGCTACGAAGTATGCTTCATCTAACCCAGGATTCTTCAAGGATACTAGTGTTTTAATCTCCTCAAATTTTGCCTGATAAGCATCTACTGTTCCAGTTTGTTTTAACTTGTGAAACTCATCCACTACATCATCATAACTCTGATTTGCAAATCTTCTACACAATTCATTACAAAAAATAGTCCAGGTAATGAATCTCTTGTTTACCTTCCAGCTGCTATACCATAACTCAGCTTGATCATCTAGGTGCATTTCTGCTAATGCCACTTTCTCCTCCTCCTTAATTGAGTGAAATTGGAAGTATCTTTCACATTTCCTTAACCATGCTCTGGGATTTTCTCCTTTGAACACAGGAAAATCCATCTTGGGGCGTCTGAGTATATGATCATACCTTGATTCAGTTGGTGGGGGACCTAAAATTCCCAGGCTAGAGGAGGGAATTTCGGTTGCTGGTTCGGTTGCTGGTGGTGTAGGGAGCTTATCTCCATGAGCTGGTATTGTTTTGTTGGATAAGACTGCAAAGATGGCTGCAAATTGATCCTTCATGTAAGCCAATTGATCATCTGAGCTCTGTTTGAGGTCTTGCATTGATTTACTTAGCTCTTCGATATCTTTAGCATTTTTTTTTGTTTGCTCATCCACAGATTTGAGCCTAGTATCAGCCATGGCAGAGAACCGCTTTCTCTGATACCACTTGTAAGGATCTTAGAAGGAAAAAGAACAGAATTGCAGGAAGAAGATAGAATGCAGGAAAAGAAATAAGAAGACGCAGGAAATGAAGGTTTGTATTAGCATAAATTGTCCGAATGAATGATACATTTCTCAGTCTGCTTTCCCTTTTATACTTTGCTGCTAACTACACAATACAACGACAGATAATACATCACAATTAACAGCTAACAACAGCACAATGACAGCTAATAGCAGCTAAGCATCCCTAGTCAACTGTCTACTAACAAAATATCTATTACTAACAGCCTTGGTTCCTAACACAGGTATTACAATCTAAGTGGAAGGATGTCATTATTCTGAAACTTCTGGGAAGGTCTATTTCTTACTCGATTCTTTTAGCTAGATTAACATCAATGTGGAAACTCACTGATTTTTTTTGAAAGGAATGTGGAAACTCACTGATGACTTTGATCTTTTTGATATTGGTCATGGATGTTATACTTTTAAAACTGAAAGAGAAGATGTTGTCCCTTCGGGGACATCCGATAAAGAGAAGATGTTAGGCTGAAAGTTTTAAGTGAAGGTTCTTGGATTATTAATGGATGGTATCTTGTACCTAGGCTGTGGAAACCAGGTTTCATACCCTCTAGGGGTAAGTTAACTTCAGCTATAGCCTGGATTCAAATTTCAGAACTTTCAGCTGAATTCTGTAATGAAGTTTGCATTTTCTCTATTGCTAAACTCCTGGGCAAACCTGTCAAAGTGGATCAGCATACTTACTACTCCACTAGGGGTAGATTTGGTAGGTTTTGTGTGGAAGTGGATTGATCTAAACCCCTACCTACTTTTGTGGATGTGGATGTGGATGACCTTTTGTATAAGGTGGAATATGAAAATATGTCCATAATTTGTTATGGTTGTGGGACTATTGGACATAGGAAAGAGTTCTGTCCTACCTTGCTAGCTAAAACATAATGCTCCTAACTACCAAGGCTCTACCGAGAAGGGAATCAGGAATGGGAATGAGAATTTGGAGGAGAAAGAACTGTTAAAGAAGGAACCATGGGTCAATTCCTATGGTCCATGGATGCAGGTGGGGTATAACAAAAAGAAAAAACCAATGAATGCTGTGAACAGATCAGGATCTCGAAGAAAGAACACTTTTAATGTGCTTAAAGATTTAGGTGAAGAGGAAATAAATGACATAGAAAGTGGCCCCCAAGAAAATGGGAAAGAATTTAACACAAGGAAACAAAATAATTTTCAAGGGGATCATTCTAGATCTGGGAATACTACCATTGTTAGGAAAAGTCAAATTGACAAGACTGATACTGCCACTAAAACCTTTAAGGAAAGACCTGCGAAGGATCAGAACCCAAGTAAAGAGAATCTTACCGTTGGAAAAAGTTCTTCTAGTTTGAATGGATCTTCTTTTAAAGCTCCTTCTTCATCTAATTTGGAGAAAGCCCTTGTGGTTCCTTTATCTGTGACACTTCAATCCCCTGAGTGGAAAGAATTCACCTCCTCTTCAAGGCATTATTTGCAAAAACCTTTCAAACAGTCTCATAATCCTAAACCTCCAGATCTGAATCCTGGTAATAATGACAAGGATCCTGTGGCACAGAACCTTCCTAACTACAGATCTACATCTTTTTTCAGAAGTGGAGAACTGTGTTATGTTGGAGATGATCCACAGAGTGAAAGACTGCTCTATTGCAGTAAAGATGAAGGAGCAGATAGGAACTTCGAGTGTGAATCTGCTTCCAATAGGAACAAGGGATCCAAAGTTGGAATTCTTAGAGAAAATGAATTGTAGTTCCTTTTCTTCTTTTGAGAAGGTCCCTCTTCATCATACTGGTACTGGTACCATGAAGATGCTTATTTGAAATTGCAGAGGTGTTGGCTCCAAAGGATCTAGGAGACACATCAAAGAAATTTTAAATAACCACAAACATGAAGTGGTTCTTCTTATTGAGACCAAGGTTCAGTGGTTGCATTCAATCTCCCCCAGATGGAAAATCAGGAGGGATATGGGTTCTTTGGAATTCAGATCTCATTGATATCCACTGTTATAATGCTACTGCCCATGTTATACATGTTATTTCTTAGAAAGATCAAAAAGAACCTTCATTATCATTATTTATTAAATATGATACGGTGTGACACGATAACGATGAAAATAAGATTATGGCATCTTCAGCCCGGCCCAGAAACTCTTTTATATCATTAGGCCTGTTTGCCAAATTTAAAAAAAAAGCCGGCCCAGTTTATTATAACCTAATGAACCGAGTTCTAAACCCTAAAGCTCAGCCCGAATGTTCACATAAAAAAACTTTCAACCCTAAACCTAATTCATTTCAGCCGTTTCTCCTCAGACAAAAATCCTCTCCAATGTCGTCTCCCTCATCGTCTTCCTCAGCCTCCTCCCTTCTCATCCATGGCCAACCACCTTCTCAGGCCAAAAGGCCAACCGTCTCCATCTCCTCTTTTTAAAAAAAAGCTGAATTATGGAGTAATCTTACTGAAACGAGTGACTAGAGAGACATATCCTGGTTAGTAGCTGGTGATTTTAATGAGATAGCTAACCTTCTGAAAAAGCTGGGGGTAGACCTCCTTCTTCCCAAAGGATGGCAAACTTCAATGCTGCTAATCTCAACACTTGTGGTTTGGTTGACTTGGGGCTCTCTGGGCCAGCCTTTACTTGGGTAACCAAGGGATGGCTTCTCCTTGACAGGTGTGTGGCTAATTCTGAATGGAGGCTTTTGTTTCCTAATGCTGATGTTGTTCACTTACCCGAGGTATATTCTGATCACCATCCTCTGCTTCTGTCTACTAACATGTAATATAATTTTTCCTCTCATCTCAAACTCTTTATATTTTAGGGAGAAAATCCACTTGCATCCCACAGTCTTCTTTAGGGCCCAAGTGTGATTATCCCTTAGGGCTTGTACAATTTTTTCCATTCTGTAACCTCTAGGGCTTCATGAAATGAATGGTATGAGGAAATTTGATGTTTATCCAAGTTTTGTATGAACACTTGGTAGGAGGTAGAGATATTCTCCATACGGAGAAGATTATACAAAGGATATTTTGTACAAGCTCTAGTAGAGATATTCTCCATACGGAGAAGAAGCTCTAGGACCGTTCCTTAGGGCAATTGACTGGATCTTTCTGGACATTCATAGGTGGAAGCATCATTTGATTGAGCAATCTGTTCAAATTGATTCTTGTTTCTCCTTGTATAAACCAATTCCACAGGTGGTCTAGGGCACAGAGATCCCTTTTCTAGCAGATTGATTCTTGTCTCTCCTTGTATAAACCAATTCCAAGGTGGTGTAGGGCACAAAGATCCCTTATTCCAAGGTGGTGTAGGGCACAAAGATCCCTTTTCTAGTCCCATAGTAGACGAGGGCAGAGTATTATCAAGGGTAGCATCTTCCTCTTGGGGAATACTCCCCTCATCTAAGGAATGCAAGGTACTAAGACTGATAAAGAATGAGAAGCAAATTATCTCTCTTACTTGATTAACAAAGAGTAAATACAAGCTCTGTTATATAGAGTTGATAAAGAAGCAACTAGCAGCCTAATAAATAGTTGGGATTATCTACCTCATTAACAACAGCAGCTATTTAAGTCATAGAGACGCACAGCCTAAATAAAGAGCTAAATGGTAACCAAAGGATTAAATACCAAGAATATAAATTAATGATATTATTATTATGTGATTACTAATATTATCATTATCAACCTATAATTATAGGTGGGTTCTAGCGGCACCCCCGTTTTTACTTTTGACACCCATTTATTGAATATTTTTCGGACGAAAAAAACGTTGGTGACACCGGCGTTCATGTTGGTGTGCAACAAGGAACGCCGGTGGAAAATCGTGGACTGACGTTTTTGAGTTTTAACACTTTTACAAAGGGAAAGCCTCCAACAGCTAGAAAATACTGTTCCAATGGCTATGAACAGTGCCAAAAGTGGCAGATTACACTTAGCAAAGGAAAAGCACCTAATTACATGATTAGGACACTAAGAACAAGGGTTTAAACATTAAAAGAAATCCTAGGAACATAAGAAGACCTATATTTTCACAAGAAACTTAAGGGAGAAATTTGCTTAAATGACATGAACTTGCTGGTTAAAGATAATATTGCTGAGGGTAAAACTTGGGATCTATCCAAATTTAACACTTCTCTTCCTAGAGATTGTGTGATGGAAATCCAGGTAAACCCCTCTCCACTATTGTTGCTGACTCTGATTGCGAGATTTGGCCTTTACACCTTTCTTTTATGTACACTGCTAAATCTGGGTATAATGCTCTTTTCAAGGGAACATGTACTTCTGGTATCAATCCTTCTTCTTGGAATAATTTGTGGAAAGCTAGAGTTCCTCATAAGATAAAATTTTTGTGTACCTACAATAGAATCTTATCTAATGAGGTTAGACTTAAAAGAAAATTAGCTGAGTCTGATCTTTGTGAAGTGTGCAATTTAGATTCTGAGAATTCGGATCATATTTTCGGAATGTGTTCTCTTGTGAAAGATATATGGTATGCTTCTGATATGTTGAAAATTTTCAATAATGAACAGCAGAATTTTAAGAATTGGGTGATTCAGAATGTCTTTAATGATAAAATGATGAGAAATGATGATTTTATTGGCCCTAGAAATACCCTTTTTATGCTGTTTTTGGAAGAACATTTGGAAAAGAAGGAACACTTTTGTTTTTTATCACAAGAAGATTGGAATTCAGTCTTGTATAAATTCCATCTTCTTTGAGGTTACTGAATTTGTAAATGCTTGTGTGACTAATTTGGGTTTTTGTATGCAAAAGGAAACGGAATGGATTGCTTGGTACACTCCCCCCTTCCGGACGGATTAAAGTCAACACTAATGTTAGCTGCATTGAGCATGAGGCAAATGGTATTGGTCAGATTGCCATTGGAGGTGTGTTCAGGGATAAAGAAGGAAGATGGATCATGGGGGAGCTATGGGGAGAAACACCATTTATGTGGCTGAGCTAATGGCCGTTAAAGAAGCTATATGGACTGCCAAAGACTACGGAGTCAATGTTCTTATTGTGGAATCGGATTCCCAGGCAGCTGTGCTTGCTATCAACATGAAAAATAGAAATGAAGATGGTAGGGTGATCACTGATGATATCATTGCTATGAAGGAGAATGGAGCTTGGAATGTTCATGTGACTTATCGACCCAGAGAAGCAATAGAGTTGCGGACTATTTGACCAGGAGTGGACATTCATGTTACCTACAAGGTTGTTTCTTATTACATAAAATTAGTTGATCTCACCTAATCTTTATTTTTTCCTTTTTTAATATTTTTAGCAATATTTTTACAGACGGTTGAAATCTCCACGGTAAGAGAAATCTTGTCGGACTTGATGAGAATTAAAGATGGTGATAGTTTGGCAAATGAGCGACATATCGACAGTTTTGGTTTGCTTTGCATTTTGTGTGGCAATGATTATTTGCCCACGCCTACATATGATCAACTAACTGTTAGTATTTGTTATTTTAATTCTCATGCAACATATGGGATAAAAACACTTTGATCCTAATAAAATAACAAATACTAACAGTTAGTTGATATATGCAGGCGTGGGCAAATAATCATTGCCACACAAAATGCAAAGCAAACCAAAACTGTCGATATGTCGCTCATTTGCCAAACTATCACCATCTTTAATTCCCATCAAGTCCGACAAGATTTCTCTTACTGTGGAGATTTCAACCACCTGTAAAAATATTGCTATCAAAGGAAGGGGAAAAAATAAAAATTAGGTGAGATCAACTAATTTTATGTAATAAGAAACAACTAATTTTTCGTGCATCTCTAGCAAATTTTGCAACAGGATCCACCGGCTCCTGATAAAAAAAAAACTTCATTATAAAAGGCCTGAAAAGTCACACTATCATGTGACAAATCATTAATGTTAAAGAAAGTTTACTATAAATAATTCAATTGTGAAGATGGCAAGTGTTTTTTTGGTAGTGTGACAAATCATTAATGTTAAAGAAAGTTTACTATAAATAATTCAATTGTCAAGATGGAAGTGTTTTTTGGTTTTGTCTACTCTTAGTAAGACCAAAGAATCCAACCCCCACAATGGACCACGATAGCATTTTGGTGAAAATTTGCATTTCACCTCTGCTGACAGCTGGCGTGTTTTAATTTTTTTGTTTATTTTTTTTTTGTTTAATGATTATTGGTAAGACCAATAAATGGTTCCTTAATATATAAATCTATGTTGCACGAACACGTCGTGCGACACGATTTTCAGCGCGATGTACACTAATTAATTACAAAAATATAAAAACCGCGCCGCGTTTCTGACATGTTAGATAAACTCTGTGAGTATGTAAAATAGATATTCGACATTTACATAATACCAAAAAAAAATTGTGGTTGAACATTAAAAAAGATTCAACAGCTGAAAATTATTGTTTATTAACCAAAAAAATATAAATTTGATAAGGTGGTGTCCGTTAACGTTTCCGTTCAAAAAACTTAAATAAAGAAAAATAAATTTAAAAAATAGGTTTGGGCGTGCTGGGGAGTGTTGGTGCCGTGTTGTGGTGTGTCGGTACCGTGTTTGAGGCGTGTCGGCTATTATAATTTTAAATTACGGTTTCGGAGAGTGTTGTGTCGTGTGTTATTTTGGACATGATGCACATCGATCAGATTGAAGTGTCGGTGCCTCATAGGCAGATATAAATATAGAGATGCCCCTTACAATGTAAAGTTATTTCCAAAATAATTGGGTTCAAGAGTGTCGGAGTGTGTTGGTGTTATATTGTTGAGTATCGACAGTGTGTTGGAAGTTTGTAGGATATTTAAATTTTAGATAATATTAATTTAACCACCCAAGACATATCGAACATGTGTTGAAGCGTGTTGTATCGTGGGCAAGGCGAAAGCGAAACCATGATAGTGTAAAAATATAGTCAAGATGTTTTTTCCCTTAAAACCGCGCCACGTTGCCGACATGTTAGATCAACTCGCGTGAGTATGCGAAATAGATATTTGACCTTTATATAGTGCCAAAAAAAAGGCGGTTGAACATTCAAAAAGAATCATCGGCTGAAAATTATTGTTTATTAACCCAAAAAATATAAATTTGATAAGATCGTGTCTACTAACGTTTCCGTTGAAAAAAACTTAAATAAACAAAACTAAATTTAAAAAATAGGTTCAGGCCGGAGAGTGTCGGTGTCGTGTTGTGAAGTGTCGACATCGTGTTTGAGACGTCTCAGATATTTAAATTTTAAATAACGGTGTCGGGGTGTGCTATGATGTGTGTTACGTTGGACACGACGCACATCGATCGGATTGAAGTGTCAATGCACCATAGACAGATATTAATACAAAGACGTCCCTTACAATGTAAGGTTATTGCCAAAATGCTTGGTTTAGGAGTGTCAGGGTGTGTTGATACCGTATTATTTAATATCGACAGTGTGTTGGAATTTTGCAGGATATTTAAATTTTATATAATATTAATTTAACCACCCAACATATAACGAACATGTGTTGGAGCGTGTTGTATCGTGTCTAAAGACAACCTCACACGTTACTGTAAAAAATATATAGTCAATATGTTTTTTCTCTTTTCATTCTGCCAATTTACCGTAGTGCTATTTCCTACCTATTAAGACTAAGATAACATTATTATTAAAATAAGATAACATACCCCTGACATTATTATTAACCTAAAACAAATATATTCTCACAAAAAAAAGGACGAGGGTGGTTTCCTTTTCCGGCGGTGGTTGAACCCCTTCTCGTGCTGGCCATCACTCCACTGCTCCTTTGATGTCCGATTTGATCTTCTACAGGCGGAAAGATGGTAAATTTCATGCCTGGCTACACGATCTACGCATGTGTGCGGTTCAGATTCATTCTCGATGGTGCTTTGCTGGAATTGTACTCGAGTGTTTTTCCAAATCCTCAGAGTAGTTGGGGAAAAATGACTGATTGCTGTAGCTTGAGTCATGCATGTGGTCTGTTGAGAAGAAAATTGGCCATCTTCCGTACAGGTTAGCTTTTTCCTTAGACTGAACAGTTTTTCCGGTGATGCTTTTGGGGCTGTAACTAATTGGCCTTTAAATAGGACCACCAGTTGTTTCAGCGCTCTCATACTACACTGCTTTTCAGCCGGATTTTACAAGAAAAAAACATCGGCTCTCTGGGTGATTCAGATCAAGAAATTCCTTACTGGTATGTTTTGAAGATTCTACATGTAGGTTAGGCATAATCTTTATGGTTTTATTTCCTTAATTCACATGCATGTTGTGTTATAATGTGGGTTCAATGCTTAACAAAGTTGCTTTGTGTGTGTGCTTTCAAACTTTTGATTTGTTGGTTTTCAGTTGAAATCTTGTTTTTGTTCAACCATATATCATGGTTATTTAATCAGGTGGGCCAAAATTAGTTGAAAATATGAAAAGGAAGGGAATTGACCCTTTTATTTTGGGAATTCATGTTCTACGCAACACTATTCTCGGTATATTGTAGTCTGTGGTACTTGGCTTTTACTTCTCCATTGTTTAGATTTATTTTTGGTTGTTTTGCCTGATTTATCATGATTATACTTGCAATCCCATTGATGCTTTTTGGTTAATTTCATTGGCTTAATCAGTTTGGTTGACGTTATGAGTTAAGCAAAATTACGAAAATTTGAAGATTTGCCTTTGTAAGATGGAGTTGCAGCAAGACATTATGCATTTACAAGATTGTTTGCTTAAGACTTTGGATAAATGTTTGCTTAAGCCTTCCTATTTTAGTTTTGGTTGGAGCAACTCTAAGTAGTACAAAAAAACCTACTTCGCATTTTCAGAGCTTTTCCTAGGTATTTAGGCTCCAACCTGATTTTATAGGTTCGTATACACGTACTAAAGTCTTCTTCAAGTCTTACATTCATGTTTCTGCAGGGTTTTGCCAGCTTTTTTAAAGGCTGCAGTCCTGTTGTCAAAGCTTGTATTCTTCTTCATATGGTTTGTTTTGTTTTAGTTGATAGCCTGTACCTAATATGGTTGTATCCGGTTTCAGTTTTGTGGTTGCATAATAGCTGTGTTTTTCCCCTTGATTGACACTCATGGTATGGTCCAATCTGGTTTCAGTGCTGTAGTTGCATGGTAGATGTTCTAATTGTGATAAAATTGGTTTGCTGCTTAGGCTTTTTTGGGTTCTGTGAATGGAATGATTAGGTTTTCCATACAACTCCAGTCCTTTTTTAAACAAACAATCTGGTTGCATGTTGTTTCCTTATTTCTTAACTGGTATTCGTCTGGTTGAATTACAAAGGCCTGCACTTCTTTTCCGACATAGGTATGGTTGGTTGCCTCCTTTGATATTTGGGTTGTGTTTGTTAGCAATAGACTATGGCTCACATTATACGGTGAATAGCTTATATATGCTGATTGCATAATGTTGAGACTCTCTTTTAATGAGGTTTAGTACATGGATAGGTTCTAAGTGTTACATGGTGATATAGCTAAACCATGGTGTTACTAATACTGGAATCAAATGTCCATGGTATGACTGTTTCTTGCTGGAATAACCATCACTCCTTACTGTTTCAGCGCTGTGGTTGCATAATGGTTGTTCTAATTGTGATAAGAGTCGTTTGGAATAATCCACCACTTTGACATTTAGATTCCCAAGTAGGATGTTTTGTTATGATGCTTAGGTTCTGGTTTAACCTGTCGTTTGTATACCATGTTTTTATTGGTTTGATGATAAAACTGTTGATGATTCTGCCTTCATGTTCATGTGATGTTGTGTAGCTTTTTCAAATGAGCTTTCCTTGTAATCAGAATTTGATAAGTGGTGTCGCTAATAACCTGTAGCTAACTGGTTGCTTAAGGTTTCCTGTTTCCCTGTGATTGGAGAGGCTCTGAGTAGTACTAAAAGATGTTCTGCGCTTTTAGATTTTTTCCTTGGCCTTTAGGCTACATCCTGCTTTTATAGATTCATATACATGTACTAACGTCTTCTTCAAGTCTTACATACATGTTTTTACATGTTTTTGTTAGCTTTTTACTCTTCATTTTTTTCCCGTTTGATATGTCACCCATTTGAAGAGACACAGCCCGTTTGAAGAGACAACGTGGTTATCTGATGAAGTTTTTGAGGTTCAAACTCCACATGCTTCACCTCTTTTGCTCTTTGCATTTTGAAATTTGAGAAACAATTGCTCCCTCTTTGATGTTGTAAATTGTAGATTCCATTAATGGAGATGTTTCTCAAAAAAAACTTTTCATGTTAAACATGATAAAAGATTTGCAGAAATTTCTGTTGGCCTCTGGTGGTTTAGCCTGTGGCCGTCTCGCCGAGGAACGGAAATCATGGCACAAGAATCATCCTCAGGTTCGATGACTTTATTTTTCTCTTTATATTGCAAGCGATCCTTTGTCGCTCTATGTTTACCTTTTAATTGAATTTCAGTTTTTGGGTTAAAAATTATGTAGGATTTTATGGCTAAGCCAGAGTCACCGCCAGATGGTTCAATTAATTTGATGGTGCAGCACTGTACAATCACTGGTAAAGCTGGTGTCAGTTTTCTATTGCATTCTCGATTTCTCCTTTTCGGTCGTTATTGGGTGTTTTACTCTATTAGGTACAGTTCAATTGGAGGTTCCTGTATGTTTTCCTCTATAAGCATTGTAATCGGGTTGCCTGATTTTTTGCCATTGTCATCTACCATTAGGGGTGTGGTTACTGAATTTTTAGTGTGTTTTTTTGTTCAGTTTTCCCCTTTGATGGTATTAAGTTATGTCCACCCAAAAATCATTGAGGAAGATTTACTCATATTTGTATGGTCATCTTATTTGTTTTTAATTGGTTTGATCAAACTTGAAACTTTGCTTTGTTTCCTGGGGTTTTATGTAGCTTACTTTTTGACATGGTGCATGATGTGTTTATGAGTTGCTTCGTGCTTGCACAAGTAAGATACTATGGAGATGTTTCTAAAAAAAACGTTGTTTTTGTTCAAGATGATCAAAGATTCGTAGAAATTTGTGTTTATAACATATGGGTCTTTGCTTGCCATTTGTTTTTATGTAATCTAATGTTTTGCTTCTGCCTTTATCTTGATTTTGCATAATGAGTGAGACCCTACCCTTGTTGAAATATTGATAATAATGAAGCCCCTACCTCAAATTTCATGGACGAGTGATATCTTGTATTTTATTTTTAATTTTTTCCCTTTTCCTACATGTGAAATTGGGAGATTTGTATTTACGTAACTTCTTATTACAGGCTTTTGAAGTAAAATTTTAATTTTTGATTTTTTTAAAGGGGCTTTGTGTTTTGTTAATGCATTCCAAGACGGTTAAAGATTGTCCTAACCATATAAAAAGTGCTTTTTATCCTTCTACCAACATCTTTTACAAGGCTGCTTGATTTACCTTAATTCAACATTTTGGCTGCTGCGACTTCTGTGCATATAGGTTTCTTTGCATCAAGTCTATTGTATCTTTTATGTTGTGTGAAACACTACGATTGGTTGTTCATATGATGTTATTTTCAGTTTATCTAGCGTTTGTAGTTCATTACAATAATAATGCAACATATTGTGCATCATGCTAAGCATGATATTTTAGCTTACACGATTAATTTCACGATAATTTTACTCTTGGACATACCCAATACTTTAAACCATCTATTAAAATTACACATTTTGTAGTGGGCATGCCATGCTTTGCACGGCAAATAGTGTCACTAGTTTTATTTATTTAGTATGCCTATCAGGATTGTTTTCAAATAGTGCACGTAGGAAAAACTAGGGGTAGGGTAAAACAAATTAAAAACAAAGCCTGTTGACCAGACCAACTCAACCTAACCGATAAAACATTAGGCGGTATAGTGCTGTTAAACAAACAGAGTCGCTCGTGAACAAACTCATGTTCGGCTCGTTAGTATTCGTGATCGTTTGTTTGTTAAGCTTAACGAGCCGAGCTCGAACGTGATTGTAGGCTCGTTTGCTTAACGAACGAACACAAGCTTGGTTCACGAACGTTCGATTATGTTCGTGAACGTGCTTATATAAATACATCAATTTACAGTAACCCTTACTCAAAAGAGGATAATCCATTCATTCATCTAATAGATATTATAGATTGAATTTATATAATATTTAGATATTTTAATAGTAATTTTAGTTGTGTAATATATGTAATTTTAATGTCTAACTTGTTATTTTTACATTTGTACTTTATGTTTTATATTTTAACGAACCAAACTCGAGCCGAATTCGAGCCAAACTCGAGCCGAAAGACAAAAAATATGTTTAACGAGACGAGCTTGAACACGAGCTCGAACATTTCATCTTTTAAACGAGCCGAGCTCGAACATAATTCTTTATTCGTTTAACAAACGAACGAGCTCGAACGACCAAAGGGTGTGAGGAAATAATTTCCAAAGCCGGGTAATAAAAACTGATGTGCCTATAGAACAGTGTATTTTTAAATGCCATTACATCTTATAAGCTGTGTTGGGCCTAAAGTAAAAGTATAGCCCACCAAATGTTATAAGCCTAACAAATACTACGACCCAGATACCATAAACACGAATGGTTGTAAGGGAAAAGGGCACAAGACAATTACCATACCCCTACCTACCTGCGGCTAGAATAATTGGAAATCGAAACCCTAGTTCTCACGACCTACCGGGAGCGGCAGGTATGAAAGCTTTTGCATTAATACATGAATGCTTTTTTGAAAATCATACATGTTTTTTCATCTGATTCGACTGTAACTATACCGACTAACACAGACAAAGACATAGGTTTATAGTTTATAGTTTATTTATTAATTGTTTTTCAATGGCTCGATTTTGATCCAGATCTGATTTGATTGAGCCTTGAGGGAAATGGAGGTTGTACCCACGATGAGTATTGATAAAGTAGGAAGGACCCCAAAGAGAAGGCGCATAGATAATGATGTGCAACTTCCTTCTTACAATCGTCCGAAAGTTCCTACTTTTCTTTCCTACGAATATGTTGGCACATATGATCTTCCATCCAAGGTATTGGTAATAATGATATTCTCCTATTTCGGATGTCCCATATTAATATACGAGGAGATTTGATTGACCCAAAATATCCGTTGTTGATCTTCTATCCGGTAGAGATATTCTCTGGAAGATATTTGATTATTTTTATTGTAACTTGCTTGAGTTGTCAGTGATGTCTTTATTTATTTATGTTGACGAGGGTAGATGTATGGTCGAGGGTAGATGTATCCCCATCGATTTTGTTCATCTCTGAAGAATCAAGCCATGGCCGACGAAGATCCATGGAAAAAGCAATCCCAGATCAATGAGAGTATCCACTTGCGGTTAGACGAATTCAGGACCCAGTTAGCTTCGATGTATGTGATGTTGAAACAATCACTACAACAACAGCCGAAATTTCAAGAAGAATCAGATGTGTAACCATCATCGGCCCAGCAATCAGCTTCGAGACCCATAGAAGCAAACACCTCTAACACAGACAAGCAGCAGCGGTATGAATTCTTTAAAATTCCTAAAATAGATTTCCCGTCTTTTGATGGAATTGGCCCCAGAGAGTGGATTCGTAAGTGCGAGGAGTATTTCATCATGCATGCGATCCCAGAGGATATGAAGATGAGATTAGTAGCATTGCACCTCAAAGGAGAGGCAGAATTGTGGCTAGGAGGGTGGAAATTGAGCAATCCCGTCAAGGCTATGTCCTGGGACTTTCTTAAGGATGAGATATGTAACAGATTTGACGAGGAACCCATGGAAGCTGTTGTGGACGAGTTTCATAGGCTCAATCAAACAGGTACCGTCAATGAATATGTTCGGAAATTTGAAGCTATGAGAACACTAGTTAGTACCTTTGATCCGGAACTGAATGAGAAGTATTTTATTAACTGTTTTATTGGGGGGTTGAAGAACGAAATTAAGAATATGGTTCGACTGATGAACCTGAAATCCCTGTCTGAAGCTCTGAAGTCTTCTAGAGCCCAAGAATCTGTTCTAAATTCCATTGACATCAGGAAGGGAGCTGGGAAAGAATGGGGTGAATCCAAATTCTCCCCCATTCCTTCCAGATCTGCTGATAAATTGAAGCAAACTGTGACCCCTAAACCATTGGTGACCAATCAAAGAACCATTACACCGGCTGAAATACAAGAGAGGAGGAATAAGGGGTTGTGTTTCAAATGCAATGAGAAATATTTTCAGGGTCATCAATGTAAAATGAAACAAATCAACTTCATTTTGGCTGACGAAGACGAGGTCTATGGGGAAATCATACAAGAACCAATGGAGGACCCTACATCTGTGTTGGCAGGATGTGATTTAAGTGAGATTATGCAGTTATATTTTAATACCTTATCCGGGCAGGTGTCAACCAGCACCATAAGAATTCAGGGACTCTTGAAGAAAAGGCCAATCAATATACTTATTGATAGTGGGGCTTCCCATACTTTTCTAGACCTACATATTGCTAAGGAGCTGCAATGTATGGTGGAACCAGCCACTCCTATGACTGTGACTGTGGCAGATGGAAGCAAAATGGTGAGTAATAGTAAGTGTCCAAACTTACCTTGGGTTATGCAGGGCCATAGATTCACACATGATGTCAGATTGCTCAAGTTGGGAGGTTGTGAGATGGTCTTAGGTGTTGACTGAATGAAGCATTAATGTCCTATGTCTTTAAATTTCAAGAAAATGGAGATGACTTTCCATGAAGATGGAGAATAGATTACACTAAAAATCCAAGGGGATCAAGCACAACTCAAGATCATGAGTGCTACCAAACTCCAAAAGAGCCTTAGATCAGGGGCTTGTGGTTTATTTGGATGTTTAAGATTGATGCGAACAGAAGATGCTTTTACTAATAACAACCTAGATAAGGAGTTTAAAGCTGTGCTTCAAGAGTATGCAGATGTGTTTGAGACCCCAACATCCTTGCCACCAGTGAGAAATTGTGAGCGTAGTATCACATTGAATGAGGGAACTGAGCCTTTCAAGTTAAAACCCTACAGATATCCTTATTATCAAAAAACAGAGGTTGAAGGGATGATAGAAGAAATGTTGCAGCAGCAAATTATCAGGTCTAGTGATAGCCCTTATGCATCTCTTATACTACTGGTAAGGAAGAAAGACAACAGTTGGAGGCTATGTGTGGATTATAGGAGGTTGAATGATTTTACAGTTAAGGATAGGTACCCAATACCTATCATTGATGAGCTTCTTGATGAGTTGGGACAAGCTAGGTTCTTCACCAAAATTGACCTAAGGTCTGGGTTCCATCAAATAAGGATGAGAGAAGAAGACAAAGGACCAATTCGGTTGGAATGATGAGGCTGATCACGCATTCCACACTCTTAAGTCGGCAATGTGCAGCTCCCCAGTTTTAATTCTTCCAGATTTTTTGACAGTCCTTTTTGCATAGAAACCGATGCTTGCAATAGTGGGTTGGGGTCAGTGTTGTTACAGAAGGGAAGGCCAGTTTCGTATCTCAGCAGAGCTTTTAAGGGGAAGGAGATGGGGCTCTCAATCTATGAGAAGGAGCTTTTAGCAGTGATAATGGCAGTGTCCAGATGGAAATATTATGTTCAAGGGAGGCCTTTCACCATTAAGACAGACCAACAGAGCCTTAAATACCTCTTAGAACAGAAGGCTACAACTTCCTTGCAACAGAAGGGCATAACAAGACTTTTGGGCTTGGACTTCAAGATAGAATACAAGAAAGGCAAGGAGAATATTGTGGCCGATGCTTTGTCTAGGCAGCCACGTGAGGAATCCTCCAATATGTCTATCTCCTCAGTGGTTCTCGATTGGATTCAGTCAGTAGATAAGAGTTATGAGCATGATGCTTGGGCTCAAAACAAGATCATGGCACTTATCATAGATCCTAATTCAGTCCTGGGGTATTCTTGGCAGCAGGGACTGTTGAAGTTTGAAGGGAGAATATGTGTGGGCTCACATGGAGAACTTAGGAGGCAAATACTCCATCAGTTACACTCTAGCCCTATTGGAGGACACTCAGGGATTAGGGCTTGTCTCAAAAGAGTTCATAGCTTGTTCTATTGGCCAAATATGAGGGATGATATACAGTCAATGATCAGTAGATGCATCACATGGCAGCAGTATAAAGACCATCATGAGCTTCCTTATGGATTGCTTCAGCCCTTGCCCATTCCTGAAGGAGCTTGGAACCAGATCAGCATGGATTTCATAGAAGGGCTACCAAAATCTAAGGGTAAAGATGTTATTTTTGTAGTAGTTGATAGATTCACAAAATATGCACACTTCATCCCATTAGCACAAGGATACATAGCTGAGATAGTTGCTGAGGCTTTCTTTGATAATATCTATAAATTACATGGTTTACCTCAAGAAATTGTAAGTGACAGGGACAAGGTATTCACTTCAGAATTTTGGCAGCATGTCCTAAAAAGGGCAGGGGTTAAGGTTTCACTTAGTACCGCATACCACCCCTAAACCGATGGACAAACCGAAAGGGTTAACCAATGTGTGGAGACGTATTTGCGTTGTATGTGTTTCCAGCGTCCTAAGGGCTGGAAATCTTGGTTGTCCCTTGCTGAATTCTGGTATAATACCAGCTATCACACTTCACTCAATCTAACCCCTTTCGAAGCATTATATGGGTATTTTCCCTCTTCACTTCCTTTGGGGTACATTTTTTGCTACGGGACAACACTCATCCGTAGAAATTTTCTACAAGCCAAGCAATCATTATCTAAACAACTCAAGGATCAATTGGGAATAGCTCAGTCCAGGATGAAACAATTCGCTGACAAGAAAAGGACTGACAAGGAGTTTGCAGTGGGAGATAGGGTGTTCTTGAAATTACAGCCGTACGGGCAAACATCCTTAGCCCTGAGGAAGAACTTGAAATTGTTTGCCAAGTATTTTGGGCCGTACGAGATTCTGGAGAAGATTGGAAAGGTGGCTTACAGATTGCTCTTGCCAGATTCTTCAAAGCTGCATCCGGTATTCCATGTATCAGTTCTGAAAAAGTGTATTGCGGCTCATGTAGTTCCCAGTTTGCAGCCCCCAATTACTAAGGATGATGGCCAAATGGTGGTGTACCCAGAAAAGGTACTAGAGATCCGGTCCATTAAGAGGAACAATGCCGCTGTAGTGCAATAGAGAGTGAAATGGATGAATCTAGATGATGATCTGGCTTCTTGGGAGGATGCAAAGTACATGATGAAGACATTTCCAAACTTCAATCCTTGAGGACAAGGCTGGTTCTTAAGGAGGGGGAGGTTGTCAGGATCCCTAGTGATCTAAGACTTTTGTAGTCTTTTAGTTAAATTAATGTTTTATTAAATATTTTCTGTTAATTTGGGGATGATGTCATTTAGTTAGGCTGGTGACATCAGCTTGCTGAGCTGGCGTTTTAGATGTTGGGATATAGTCTGAGTTGTAAACTGGGGTGGGCATCTTTTGGCAGAACGTTTTGTGTATGCACTTCTCCCTTTTTTTCAATCTAATCAATTTTCTCCAAGTTTTTTCCTCTGTAATCTCTCCCTTTTCTTCTCCGATTACCTCTTGTTCCTTACAAACTTCTTGTCCTGTTCATTTGTTGTATGGCGGTGATTTTTTTTTGGCATGTTTTATGGCCTCTTATATTCTAGTTGTATTCTTGTTGGGGGGAGGGGGGTTCAGTTGGAGAGATGGATTCCTGCTATGGCGCGCACCTTGCTGGAAACCAATGATTGGTCTTTACTTTGCGGCAATTCGGTGCTATGCGTATGGTTGTTTTTTCGAACCCCGTCTAGCCAATTGTTTATTATAAGTCATCCTTATACTTGCATTGCTCGGCTAGTTTATCTCCTTTTCTTACCTTGACTTTGTTACCGGATCCAAAACGTAGTGTCAAAGATGCCTTAGATGCTGAACTTGCTGCCTTGTGCGTCTGGTCCCTTTACATTGACGTTCCTCGCAAAATGAAGGTTCAAATTTCCATGATTCTATTTTTGTTGTGAAATTTTAAAATACAACCGTTGTAGGAAGGTTTTACCAAGTGGCATACATTATAACAACTCATTTCTAACATCTCACACACGATAAAAGTGTATTATGTGAAAGAGAGTAAAAATGAGAGGCTCTAATGTATGACACTTGGTATAACTTTCCTACAACCATTGTACCATAAAATCTCTCATTTTTGTTTGGATTTCTTGCTCAAGTAGTAGCATTTGTTGTAGTTTTTCATTCTCTTCCTTAGGCTTATCAATCTAATGTCTTCTAGGTGGGTATCATTCGCGCTTTGAGAAATATTTGTTTTGGACCTTCTGAGGCCACAAATATGTCCACCGATCGAGTTAGGTTTGGTTTTGTTTGGTTTGTGTCGGTGACACCGAGTCACGGTGTGTCCGCTTGCTTGTGAGTGACTGATCATCGAGTCTTTTGTGATTGTTTATACATGCGAAGGAGTCTCGTTGAGAAATTACGGTGCGTGCTTTGAACACTAGAATACGGATGTGCAAAGACAAGTATGCTTATCCCTTGCTTTCTTAGCTTGCTGTTGTGTTCTTAATCACCTGACAATCAATTTTGGTACTGCTATCCAAGATAAACTTCTTCAACTTGTCCGGATGTGAGTAAATCTCACTGACACGTGGCATGGATTTATTTATTTATTTTTATTTTTGTATGTAGCATCATGATATATGATAAAAATATGACCCAAATATATAACATTTTATAACGTATTAACGATAATATCATATAAATTTCATAAAAATATAACTAAAACTTATAAAAATATAAATCGTTATAAATAAATATTATCGTTATAGATTTAATAAAAAATATAACTTTTGTTGTCAGATTTACTGTGGTTTGTTTCTTTACTGATACAGGAAAATATGATGAAAAACTGAAGAATCGGTATCGAAAGAATGAAAAATCTCGACAGATATTTTTGACAGTTCGGCACGAACCGGATTAGGACCGGCACGCACCGGTTCAACTCATCATTACAGCACATGGGTCCGACACAAGGAATCTGAGGTTGTTATCCCGGCCCGTGCCGGCCCACTCACCCCTGCCTATAAATACTCCTCATTCTGCACCTTTGGGGAGTGTACCAATATATATATATCACCTCTATATATATATATATATATATATATTATCTTATCTAAATTCTGTAAATATAGTAGTAGGCATTCTGCCAAAAATAACGTAGTATCGTTATAATACTTAGAAGCATTATCGAGGATTGTTGTTTCTGAAGCTGTTGTTACTTTCAGGAGGATTATGCTCCAATTCAACAATTGTAATCTGGTAATTTTCTAATGTTATTATGTTTGTTGTTTATATTAGTATCTATATATTAGTTATAATGATAATAGGCTAACTCTATATCTAGCCAAGATATGTAATTGAATTATTTTGATCTTTTTAGGGAAATGGATGATGACTATATTAAAAACTGATAAAAATCGATTATGATAAATCTTTTTCTACTTGAACTTAATGGCATGTTCGTATTGACGTAATTAACCAATATGAATAGAATCGTAACCTAATGATGAACTGACCAGAGAAGTTAGGATATGAGATCAATGGTAGAAAAACCGGAGGGTAAAATTGGCCGCCTGACAAACGGAACCCTATTTCCTACCCGGGGGCAGAATATTTGTACTCAAGAGATTATTACGTTAAAATCACCTGTTTAATCGAAAGATCTTAAAGATTGGCCGCATGACAACCGGAACAACCAAGTTTGAGATGACATTGGACAGAGGACTAGACATATGACAATTTCATACGCTCGTGTGAGGAGGAATTGTTGAGCTTAGGAGTATACCGTTTCACATAATCAATTGGACCTAAAAAAGGAAGATCGAGCACATCCATTAAACTAAAAAGAGATCATAGTTCAATAATATTATCTTGGCTAGTTTCTATATATTATTAATATTTATTATATTATATTGGTACCTATATATATTTATATCTATATATATATTTATGTCTATGTATCTATATATATCTATATATCTATATATATTATATATGTCTTTATTTTATATTAGTAATATTTAGTGTATATATATATATATATATATATATATATATATATATATATATATATATATATATATATATATACATATGTTTTAGTATTTATTTATTTTATTAGTGTAACGGTTACTAAAAAGAAAAACTGCGACTTAGATTGAGTTAATAATAGCTTCTTGGTGTTTAACCACACTTTGAATTATTCATATGTTTCCCTGAGGATACGACACCTGACTCACCAGACTAGCACTACAATTTGACCCGGTACACTGCCGGTTAGGATTGTAATAAACTAGAAACGTCCGTCAGCTTCCTGGCGCCGTTGCTGGGGAAACGACGCTAATTCATTGTGTCTATGGTTACTACCTGTATTAGCTCAAAATTCTCGAGGATAAGTCAACACTCTTCTTACCACATTTCTATTTTTATTTTTCGTTGGACCTACCTTCTTTTAGTTACCAATTTTATTTTTCTACCAATTTCGAGTTATTTTCTAATTTCGATAGTTGATGACCCGAAGTGGTAAGGCCCCACTCACTCCTTATAAGCAAAATATAAACACGTACGAAAGGCAGTTAAGAGTAGAGAAAAAACGTGGTCAAACCAGCCAAGGAAATCTTGACGGATCTCCGCAAGAATCGTCAAATCGAGAAACGAGAATGGCCGAAACCAGTGATGAAACACCTGAACAAGGGCTAGATCATGCTCAAGGGCATGGACAAAACCTTAATCAGAATCTACCAATACCAAATAACCAAAATAGAAATAATCAGAATCGGAACAAGAATAACCGTAATAATCCTAACCTACCAAACCCAAGACCTATCTGTGATCAGACCGTAAGAAGGAACCAGACCAATAATCCAATACTTTTACCCAATGATGGAGCAAATAATTTCGAAATAAAATCTCATCTTTTTGGTTAAATTGACACAAGAGCCCAATTTCTAGTAGAAGATGATGATGATCGACATCATCACCTCTATCTTTTTGAAGAATTGTGTAATACAGCCAAAAGTCAAGGTGCTCATCGTGAATTAACGAGGATGTCTATGTTTCCTTTTTCTTTAAAAGGAAGAGCACGAGATTGATTTATATCACTTCCACATCATTCATTGACTAGTTGGGAAGATATTCAAACCGAGTTCTTAAAACAGTATTTTACTCCAGGGAGAAATTTGGAATTAAAAGTCGAAGTTGCTAACTGTAGACAAGGATCTGAAGAAACGCTTGGGAATGCCTGGGAAAGATTTAAAAAGTTATTAAGAGCTTGTCCCGATCATGGTTATTCCTTAGATATGCAAATCCAACTTTTCTGTCGTAAATTAAGAAAAGACTCACGTGCAGATGTTGATCATGCATGTGGTGGTTCTTTAATGATGAGTGAAGCCCAAGTAGTTTACGATGCTATTGAAAAGATTTCCAAAAATAACTGAATGTGGGAAACCGGTTCTAGCACCAGAAAAGTAGCCTTTGCAGGAGAATGTACATCGAATACGGAAGTTCTAGCACACTTGGAGAATTTGAGTAGGAAATTTGATGGCTTACAAGCTAGTAAGAATGTAAACTCAGAAAATAACATAACAAATGAATACTCAAATCATGATAATATGTCACTAGGGATAGAAGAACCAGAAGGATATTCAAGGGAAGATGTGAGTTTTTTACAACAGCATAGGAATTTGAATAACGCGTATTCATACTCGTTTAATGCTATTAGAAGAGATCACCCTACTTTTCGTTGGTCTGAGAACCCTAGTAAGCAAGGACAACCACCATATTCAGTCCAGTATAAGAATTCATACACTAATCAAGGTTATCAAGGAAATACCTCGAATCAGAATCTACAATCATATCCACAACATACCACTCAAAGTATACCAGTCACCCAAAGTTCAACTCAGCCTGCAGAAGGAGTTGATAAATGGGAGAAATTAATGGAAAATATGATGGGTGTGATGTCTACTCAAGCTCAAAATATGGAAACCATGATAACTTCTATTGGTACAGTCACTAAGGATAGGTGTTTAGGGTGATTTTATATGGTTTATAATGTTATATTTTGTAACAAATTCATCCATATTCATACAATTTGCATAGAAGTTTAGTGTTTATTTGGTTTATTGAGCAAATGAGGTTTTAAGTTGATTAATTGCAAAAGTGGTTGAATTATGTGTTTTATTGATGATTTTCTATTGATTTGAATGTTATTACACTTTGCAATGTTTTATTTATCTTGTAGATGCACGAAATTGGCTTAAAAGAGGATTAAAATATGTCCAAGATCGGATTAATATGGAAGAAAAGAGATAGAGATGAAGTTGATTGAAGATAAATATGGAAAATCGAATTTCCATCAAGCTGAACGAGCATTCAAGTCCCGTCCACATGGACGGGCGTCCAGCAGATTGAACTGGCGTCCAAGGGAGGAAATTCAGATCAGAGTTTGGAGATTTTTTCTGGACGAGCGTCCAGAATTGCATAGGACGGGCGTTTGAGAAGACTCGGCCCGATTCGAAGATTTTATACAGACTGGACGGGCATCCATGTTAGTAATATCATACGCGGCGGAAGCGATTTACGGATCTAGATCTATAAAATACACGTAATAAAATAAAAAGATCTATTTCTACAAGGGGGTTGTAGAACATACCTCTTGGATCTCAAAATCCAAGTTGAAGAACCGCAATGGAAAGAACAAAGGTTGGTGTGAAGAGCACTACGATCTTCCGTACGTGTGATCCGAGCAACTCCCGGTGGAAGGAAATCCTCGTCTCGAATCCCTTACGATATGCTATCCGGAAAACTCCAAGCTTTTCCTCTCAACCCTCTTGGCCGAATTCCTTCTTCCAATTATGATGAAGAAGTCGAATTTTGGTGTGTGTTTAAGCTTGAGAGAGCTCTCTTTATATAGGAGAGTCAAACTTAAGCTCTCCAAGGATTTAATAATTAATACAAAATCAATTATTAATAAATCCTATAAATAAAAATAATTCCATAATATTCTAGAACCAATCAAGAATATTTTTATCTTTATTTCTTTCCATAAATATTTATCCAATAAATATTTTATGCATACGTGCTCTTATTAATACACAAGAAAACTAATTCCTTGTTACCTTAAATGTGCTAGGGGCGTGTATTACATCTTAATTGACCTAGTCAACTAATTTTCCATACACATTAATTTGATTGGGCCAAGATTGTGAAAAATGTCTTTTCCACATATTTAATTATTTAGTTCCAACTAATTAAATAGTCACTAAACAATTAATTCACATATCGATTAATTAAATTCTAATAAGAATTAAATTAATATCATTAGGATTCGACCTCCGAGAATAGCTATGCTATATTGGAGGCACGTCGGGGACCATGGACTAATAATCAGCGGCTCCGATAAATCAAATAAATAATTATCTTACGAACAGAATAATTATATTCGATAAATCAATCACAAGAATATGCCACCATAATCCCGTGACTGCACTCCTCCGATTATGAGATTATATTTATTTCCTCACGGGAATGATAATAAGCGTCCATTGATATAATCATTACATATGGATTAATCCTCCATAGACTGTTCATTCTAAATTGGGAAGTTACCGTTAACCCTTTTTAGAACCTCTAATCCTTATTTACCATTAACCCCCTAGTGATCAATTAATTCATACAACTCACTGGTAGCTAATCAGTGTAATATGAACTCGCGCGATCGATCGCTTTCTAGGATTAACAAATAAGGGAATCGTCTATCTACTTCCATAAATGGAAGGAATGGATTCCGTATCCGTGATAACACGTACTACTCACTCAATCCGGTACAATGCCAAGATGGGGTAATTCGGACCACGGACTCGGTGTAATCCTTAGCCGTCAAGTCAAACCTCATACCGATTCAAGCGGTTGACTCGTGATCACCTCGGGATTAAGATATATCCATAAATATGATCATCGATTGATTCGATAAGACTTCTCGATTACGGAATTATATCGTGAACTCTAATCAAATCGGTCCACCTTTCCGTATGATATATCTATCATATATAAATGCCCCACTAGGTTCTCTTAACCGAAAGTCCGGATAAGACAATCACACCTATTGTGTTCGGGCGCATTAATAGCACGTTAAAGGAGAGACCCAATACTCTCGATTAACTTCACTACGGGCTAATTGTATTTCAAGTACATCTTCACTAACTCAATCCTCCCGTGTATATCCCATACACTGAGTTAAATGATTACATAAACGATATACTTTAGGGTTTTCTGTAGTGTAAATACTATTGTCACATCGGTGAATATGAGAATAATAAATATGAATAACAATATCATTTCATTTATTAAATAAAACAATTACAAATTTGTCTTTCGGGCATCACACCTAACAATCTCCCACTTGCACGGAAGCATGTGATTAATTGTTTTAGAGCACACCCTATTATTTAAAATACAACAAACTACATCTCCCACTTGCTCTAAAGCAATGGAGACCCATCCCGTATTTAGTACCCATTAAGCATGTCATAACCATTGCAGATGACAAAGTACACTCCGAGTGTGCCGTCGTAGGATAGGTCAGTGACTCGGGGAGTACCTACATCTAAATGTCATGAGTCTTAATGATTAGTCAGGTTGTCGGCTCGAGACGATCCGTAGAATCGAAACGTTGCCGGTCCATCTAATCATGTGGTACTTTCCCAATATGCTTTTGACCTCTAGTGATTTCGAAAATCCTTATAAGCTACCCTTTCATCGTTTGCACAATGATGTGGTATCAGCTTCCAAATCTAGAATCACTCCCAGATATGAAAAAAAAGAAATCCTTAAGCTATATCGCCTCTCTAGCTACTACAAAAGCCGCTAATCACCCAACTAATTAAAGTCGAGCTGGCGTTGCTGGATTCCTCCATGAAATAGCTTCAACACAAGAGTAAACACTAAGCCCGAGATCGACTTAATGATCATCCTCAATCTGACTTAAAGTCAAAATCAGTGTATCACACATATCCAAGTTCACACATGAATATGTCCGCATATTATTCCTCGTTCTCTTCAAGATACTAAAGGACATATGCTTTGTTAACCGCCAAATCTAAGATTCGATCAAAGTTGACGTTTAATAACCTGACCATCTCTTACTAGAAAGAGAATCTATCCCATTTCTCTTGATCCGAAGATTTAGAGAGTCATTCCTGAGGCATAGGGTAGAACTTCCTCGTTGAATGTTGCATACACAGATGCATCATCTTAACCAATAAGATGGATGGGAAACCAGTGACTGATTCTAATGAATTCGACCTAGTCAAACTCTTTAGGATGTTGTCCAAATCTCTGTTGCAGAGAATTGTGGCATTGTCAGATTCTGACTTCAGATAACACACCCATGTTGATTCCAACTGGTGCAGTGTTATCCTTCACAAACACTAATATATGTATATATTCACTACTGTACTAATATTGATATCCAGTCTACAAAAGACTTATCAATATTCTGGTCAACTTCATATATTGTAAAAATATATGACTTCCAGTGACCGAGAGGTTTGCTTTATATCCATAAAGGACATAAGCCTTGACAGTCATCCTGTCATAAGTTCATAAGGCAATACCCTTTTGTTCCGAATGAATCCAGACTCCGTTTGTTTGGCAAGAAAAGTCTCAGGGAATCACCCCTATTTTCTGCTTTTGAACGAAATCATGCAATACTAAGTGGTAAGAGAGTCCAAGGTCTAATTAACTCTCTACTTCTTAGGGAATTACCCCTAGACCACTCAAGCTTTGATCTGAAAGATAAACTTTCTTATTCATTCTACTCTTTTTCGTGTAGATCCAATTACTCCCACTAGGCCTGAGACGCTCAGGTGGTTCTACAAGAGTATGAACAGAACTGGAGTACCGAACTATAGCACAGGGTTATGGCTATTAAACCAACCTCTATTATCAGAATCCTATATTGCTCACATAAGAGCCATAGGACATCAATCGATCCTCAGACTACAAAGTCCGCAGAAACCGTAATGGGTAATGGATAAACCATACTCCCAATACTTACTGGGTGGATCGAAATTCTGATCTAGTTTAGTAGTGTTTTAGTGTAATCACCAACAACCGATGTTGGATGTGGTCTGATTTTAATCAGTTAGTAACTACCTTGAGTAAACGTACTTCAAGGTTCAAGGTTTTGCTGTTCCTCGACTCTATTAGAAAGGATGCAACAGTATAATTGTCCCTTCCCGATTTCAAGAATCTTATAACAAACCTTTTTCTCAATGCTACAAGATATATAACGATTGGTCACTGACCAAAGGTGTGCGCGAAGTTCTCAGACCTACCTTCAAGCACCGTGTGCTAAATGCTTATATTTATGGAAGTGGGGTGAACCGAATCCACACCTTATCCGTAAATTCCAAAGCATATTCTAGGTAGACTTCTCGGTCTTACATTTTAATGTAAACCGTTATTTCGCTTCCAATATCTTTATTGAGTTAAGCAGTGTATTGTAGCACATTTAAAACTATATAAGGCAATTTAACGGTTTCTCACTTAGTGAGAACATGTCACAATGAGGCGGCCGAGCATCAGTCTCGAGGACTATGAATGGCCTATTCTGAGTATAGAATACTCTATCTCTCGTTGAAAACGAGAGAAACCTCAAAATATTTTGGATAAACTTACCGGGGTGTTTGAATAGTTATCAGTCAAGAAGTCACTACTCGGAAGCTCCTACTAGCTTGTATCTTTCATCGACCCCGAAGGTCGTCATGAACAAGCTATGTTACTTCTTTATAACCATTATCCTTTCACGATTGAAAGGAAACTTAGTCATTGAACCTTTGAGACAATATAACCGTACCGGGAGAAAGGAATCACCCCGAGCCGCCTTCGGTCTTGTCTTTTAGGGACTATACACTAAGTATGGAATATGAAGAAGCGTTTATCTAAATATAGAAACCAATTGCTTTTAACAGTTCTTAAGATGTGTTTTATATACATATTTCAGCAATTGTAAGTGGTTTTGACTTTATCAAACAAAAGTCCGAGTCTTAGATTCGTACTACAAATGGTATATTCACTTTCTATACGACAAACAAATTATCGAATAGAAGGTAAATCCTTTCGTTCTAACGAATCTTAAACAGAAATTTTTTCCGAGATATCCAAGGATTGAATCCGAGATTCATTTCCTTATATCACTCCCACTATTCTAGCTAAAATTAACTGCCCGTTGTTTACTCTTTTAATCGTTAAATGCACCGCTACCTTGTTCTTCCAAAGAACTTAGCTTGAGAAAATCTCCAAGGATTCATAGGTTGGTGATCCAAAATCACTGTCCTTATCCTATGATTTTCAGTTAATTAATTTTCGGTTCAGCCTTAACCTTTTCTCAGTTTAGATGACTAACACTTTTAGACATATTCTCCCATTCTTGACTTTCCGTAAATGTAAATAGTCTTGAACCAGCAGTTCGTTTGAGTAGACGCTACTCTTGAACCGTGGGATGTCTATTTCGAGTGTTACTCGTCGGGACTTCTCGGATTTTCTAATATACCAGAAAAACAACAAATCATAGAACTCCCACTAGTTCATCGATTCCATATTTCGTCCAACTAGCGACACTTCATGATTTTCCGATTTTTCAATTAGAAAATTACTCGTGTAATTACTACACACTCAAAATTCACTAGAAGAATTTCAAAGTCCGAAATCACCTTTGATCAAACTAAGTTTGTCTTCCGTTTAACACGAATGACACTAGTGACATACATATATGTCACTCTGGTTTTTAAAAGGCTTAAGAGAAAATATCTCTTCCGAAAAATAATTTCATTATCGATTAACTAGTTCAACGTCCTAGTTACTTTCCACTTTTTAACGAAGTCAATACTAGTCAATTATTAATTTTTAAGCAATTTAGTAAGGGATAATGTTGTAAATAAAATGACATTAATTAATTCAAGTTTAACAATACTATATAAATTTATTTTAGGAATTGTAAACTAAAAGATAAGTCTACTCTACCATTCGAAGGTTTTAACCTCGCATCTCAGTGCCGCCGTAGGGTAGGTCAAAGAGATGACGGTTAAATCGAGACAATCTCTTCAATGAATAACCTGTGAGAATCGAACATCCCACGAGAATCGAACATCCTTTTATTCATTGACTACCTTCCTTTTTAAGCCTAGGTATTAGCAAAAAAATACCCTTAATGAGTGTGACCTACTATATCGGACCTCTTAGGTACGCCCCGAGTATGCCGTCGTAGGATAGGTCAGTGACCCGACGAGTACCCAGAAATCCTATCCTTTCGGAGACCAAGCCATGAATGTTGATAGGGGTGAACACCATCCGTAAGGGGACGAAATCAAAGCGCCGCGAGGCGTCACCCTTCTCTCACTTACTTGTATCTATAGTAGAGGCCGTGGGGTTGGCTGTCGCCTCCCCCGCTCCCACTCAATATTTTGGAAGTGGTGGTGGGTTAACTAACCACGTCTTTTTGATGTTAACATAAAAGCATATGAAATCAAGGATTCCGAATGGTGTCGGTAACGTAGGCAAGCCTACCCGTCCTATTCGTTGGAACATATGTGACAGTCGGACGAAGTCGGGTCAAGAGAGCCTCATTGAGATTAGAAGGAATCACCCCTCCGATCCCGGTTTGGCTTAGTCTTGCCGGACCCCCGTGCATACATCACACTAGGAGGGTTAAGTCGTTCGAGCGAAGCTCAGTTGACCACCCAACCTATAGGCGAACCGTTTTTATCCAAGATTTACTGTTCTTTTACCATCATTCGATCTCGTAGACACTACGAATTGAAAACGTGATCTTGTTTGGGCTTTAAGGCGGTTCACCGAGAACACACACCGAAAGGCTTAACGATTTCATAACCCGTCCTCGGATCTTTAATTAGTTACTAAATTAATTAATTACCACGTATTAATTAAATTTCAAGTAATTACGCGAGTTTGTATACATGCCTATTTTAATTACCAAAATTAAAATTCTACATGTATGCACGTGAGTGGATTTATGATATGATGCATGTCATGGCAATTCCGGTTTTATATCTATTTTATGATCAAACACATAAAAAATAAAGTTGCGGAAAATTTAAACACCGAGATGGATCGTTGGCACCCCCGTAACTAATCTATTAGAAAATAAAAACCAAAACCCTAACTAGGGTTTACTACTTTCTAACAAAATCTGCAGCTGTTCGAACTCTTCGACGATCGGCATACCAAACGAACTCGGATCGGGACGAAACTTTCCAGATCTTTTCTTCACTCCTAGAAATTCAATATGGACGGTTGGATCGGAGCTTTGACTTGTAAATTTTCTCCAGTGAACCGCCCAACTTGCTGCTGAATCTGACTTTGACTGCACCGCATCAAGGACTCCCCAAGGCAGATCGGGAATCGAGATGACTCCCGATCGACCTGAAATTTTTATCACACGTCACAAACTCCATCTGAACGGTCGGATTTGCGTTTCAACGGTCCAAACTCTCCCATAAAATCAAGGAAGTCACAGGTAGAGTTTCTGTGAATCCTGTGTTTTTCTGTTACAGAAGCCTCTTTGTAGCAACGAACGGATATTGAAAATGACTCTGATTGACACCAAAATTTGTGGAGTTTATCACCATCTTCTAATCTTGATTCTGACTGGAGGGATCTTCGTTTTGACGGTTCGATCAACGGGAAAAACTAAAATACTAAACAACTACTAAATAGATCTATTTTCTGGAAATTAAAATTGCAATAGAGATAAATTACATAATTTCCTATACTCATATGAACGAATTTTTATCGTTTATATGAGTTTACAATAGATCTAACGGGTAAACAATGCCAACCCCAATCCATCTCTTCAACCACAACAATTGCAACAACATAAAAAATATATATAAATATATATAAACATGCATTGGCCAAATTAAAAAAAATTGGACAATAAAAGCTACATGTTTTCCACTCCTAGATCTAATATTTTATACGTATAAATATAGATCACCATGGCGACTGATACCACTGTTAGTAATATCATACGCGGCGGAAGCGATTTACGGATCTAGATCTTTAAAATACACGTAATAAAATAACAAGATCTATTTCTACAAGGGGTTGTAGAACATACCTCTTGGATCTCAAAATCCAAGTTGAAGAACCGCAATGGAAAGAACAAAGGTTGGTGTGAAGAGCACCACGATCTTCCGTACGTGTGATCCGAGCAACTCCCGGTGGAAGGAAATCCTCGTCTCGAATCCCTTACGATATGCTATCCGGAAAAACTCCAAGCTTTTCCTCTCAACCCTCTTGGCCGAATTCCTTCTTCCAATTATGATGAAGAAGTCGAATTTTGGTGTGTGTTTAAGCTTGAGAGAGCTCTCTTTATATAGGAGAGTCAAACTTAAGCTCCAAGGATTTAATAATTAATACAAAATCAATTATTAATAAATCCTATAAATAAAAATAATTCCATAATATTCTAGAATCAATCAAGAATATTTTTATCTTTATTTCTTTCCATAAATATTTATCCAATAAATATTTTATGCACATGTCTTATTAATACACAAGAAAACTAATTCCTTGTTACCTTAAATGTGCTAGGGGCGTGTATTACATCTTAATTGACCTAGTCAATTAATTTTCCATACACATTAATTTGATTGGGCCAAGATTGTGAAAAATGTCTTTTCCACATATTTAATTATTTAGTTCCAACTAATTAAATAGTCACTAAACAATTAATTCACATATCGATTAATTAAATTCTAATAAGAATTAAATTAATATCATTAGGATTCGACCTCCGAGAATAGCTATGCTATATTGGAGGCACGTCGGAGACCATGGACTAATAATCAGCGGCTCCGATAAATCAAATAAATAATTATCTTACGAACAAAATAATTATATTCGATAAATCAATTACAGGAATATGCCACCATAATCCCGTGACTGCACTCCTCCGATTATAAGATTATATTTATCTCCTCACGAGAATAATAATAAGCGTCCATTGATATAATCATTACATATGGATTAATCCTCCATAGACTGTTCATTCTAAATCGGGAAGTTACCGTTAACCCTTTTTAGAACCTCTTATCCTTATTTACCATTAACCCCCTAGTGATCAATTAATTCATACAACTTACTGGTAGCTAATCAGTATAATATGAACTCGGCCGATCGATCAGTTTCTAGGATTAACAAATAAGGGAACTGTCTATCTACTTCCATAAATGGAAGGAATGGATTCCGTATCTGTGATAACACAGACTACTCACTCAATCCAGTACAATGCCAAGATGGGGTAATTCAGACCACAGACTCAGTGTAATCCTTAACCGTCAAGTCAAACCTCATACTGATTCAAGCATTTGACTGTGATCACCTCAGGATTAAGATTTATCCATAAATATGATCATCGATTGATTTGATGAGACTTCTCGATTACGAAATTATATCGTGAACTCTAATCAAATCGGTCCAGCCCTATATGATATATCTATCATATATAAATGCCCCACTAGGTACTCTTAACCGAAAGTCCGGATAAGACAATCACACCTATTGTGTTCGGGCGCATTAGTAGCACGTTAAAGGAGAGACCCGATACTCTCGATTAACTTCACTACGGGCTAATTGTATTTTAAGTACATCTTCACTAACTCAATCCTCCCGTGTATATCCCATACACTGAGTTAAGTGATTACATAAACGATATACTTTAGGGTTTTCTGTAGTGTAAATACTATTGTCATATCGGTGAATATGAGAATAATAAATATGAATAATGATATCATTTCATTTATTAAATAAAAACGATTACAAAAATTGTCTTTCTGGCATTATACCTAACAGTCCATACAAAGCAGACGAGCGTCCACGGCCGACTTAAACAGCAGCCGACTTATTTTTCTATAAATAGTCGCGTTTTTCCAACCTTAGATCATACCATACGACATATATTGATACATATTCATAAGAGTCGAACCCTAGGCGGCCCCAGCCCCCTTTGGGGCGGCTGGGGTTGCGGAATTTTCCTTTTCGTTTTCTTTGTTTTCTTGTTCGATTGATGATGGCTTGAAGCTGAAAAAACTGGATCAAGCATGTGAATCGTTCCAGCAGCGTTTTGTTTTCTTCCTTGGATATTTTGTGAGTTTTATTTAAAGTTTGTTTCTTTTCCATGTTTATACGTTATGCAATTTATATCGAGAGATGATTGCTATTGATGTTTGCCATATGATGAGAATCGGTGTAAACACTAGATCACCATAGGAAAGAATAGATCTTTTTAACCTAAAAATACGAGAGTTGCTAGGTTAGAATATCTAGATTGTTAGATTGAGAAATCTTGCACCTTGGTTTGAAAGCGTTAATCTTTAAGATCGAGAGATAGAAGATTGATAGACGAATTCTCTAAGAGATTAGGAATTCATACTTATGAGAGGTAAATCACAACTTGAATTAAATCATCATAAGATAATCTAGAGAGGAGATTAAGGGTTGCGGGACAGTGGATCATTGCTTGTTCTTTGTTGAATCACCATAGTCATTGTCATGGTTTTATTAGTTTTATTGTTTTTCTTAGTTTGTAGTTTAGATTTATTTTCACAACGATCTTTCCTGGCTTTGGACTGACAATCCTCTGTCCAGTTTACTTTTTCATTTTTTTATTCTTAGTTTTAGTAATAATGGTACCAAACTTAGGAGAATTAATAAGAACTAGATACCCCGATTCCCTGTGACTCGACTCCGGTTGTAGCTACTATACTACGATCCCTGCACTTGGGGTATACCGGATTTATAAATTTATTACTTGTTTATTTTCATTGCAAAAATCCGAGACAATAGGAGTACGTTGAAAACATCCATGAGTGGACATGATACCAGAATGAGAACTATAGAAGCATCTGTAAGAAATATGGAAGATCATTTGAGTAGAGAAGGAGAACGTAAAAACAGTAGCCTCGAGGAGGATTACCAAGTAATACTGAAAGAAACCCAAGAGAGGTAAACGCTGTTATAACCAGAAGTAAAAGACTCTGTGGAAGCAATGAAGTAGAGAATTCAGGAAATAATGAAGTAGAGGATGATTTAGATGATAAGTATGAAAAGGACTTGGAAAATAAGGATGAACTTGAATTTACAGATGAGGAAGATGAAATTATTGAAAATTTCCTAAGACAAGAAAGATATGTTGAACCTGAAAGTAAGGATGAGGAATGGGTCAAAGTTCCTAGAATACTGAAAGATCCAAAGGACAGTGAACTTCGAACCTTATTTAGGGAACATGTCAGAGAAAATCAGAATGAAAAACAGGAAGACTTGCAAGGAAAGAATGATCCAGGGAATGTTTTAAAGAAAAATTCACAAGATCATGAAAGATGGCGACCATCTAATGCTCAAAGATTCAAGGAAAAAGGAAAAGAGACCATAACTTCTAAACCAAAGGTTATAGATCTTTACCTTACCCACCTAAAGATCAAATTAAAAAGATAAAAATTGATAAGAAGTATGCTCGATTCCTTGATACTTTTTGTCATATTCATGTGAATATCCCTGTTATAGAAGCTCTAATCAACATGCCTACCTATGGAAAGTTTCTTAAAGATATTCTATCAAACAAAAAGCGTCTAGAAGAATATGAGAATATCTGTCTGAATGAAGAATGCTTTACAATACTACATCATAATTTGCCACCTAAACTTAAAGATCCTGGTAGTTTCACCATCCCCTGTGAAATTGGAGGATTTCTGTTTAAAAAGGTACTATGTGATCTTAGAGCAAGTATAAATCTCATGTCTTATGAGCATTATAGGAAACTAGGCATAGAAAAGCTTACAAATACTGAAATGACTCTGCAGATGGCAGATAGATCTATTAAACATCCAAAAGGAGTCATTGAGGATGTGTTGGTTAAAATAGAAAAATTTTACTTCCCGGTAGATTTTGTAGTTATGGAAATGGAAGAAGGATATTCAGCGCCACTTATTCTAGGTCGTCCATTCCTAGCTACGAGAAGAACATTAATTGATGTTCAAAAAGGTGAACTGATACTAAGAGTTAATGAAGATGAAGTTGCTTTTAATATCTTTAAGGCTATGAAACATCCATACAAATCACCAGAATCATGTTCTTTCATAGATGAAATATCTACTATTTGTAATATCCAGTTACCAATTTATGAAGATAAGCTAGAAGAATGTTTAGCTTTATCTGTCTATGAAGAAGATGAATATGACAAGGAAATGAAAGAAGTAATCTTTTATCTGAATAAAGGTACTTTTACTCAACCGTGGCATCGGTATTTGGAATTAGAATTAGAAGGACCAGTTCTAAAACCTTCAATAGAAGATCCACCGAGGAATCTGGAGTTGAAACCATTACCTTCTAATCTTAAATATGCTTTTCTTGAAACTAATAATCTACTTCCGATTATTATTTCATCAACCTTAACTAATCTACAAGAAGATCAATTACTCAGAATGTTAAGAAAACATAAGAAAGCATTTGGATGGACAGTGGCAGATATTCAAGGAATTAGCCCTGAAATTTGTGTTCATAAGATCATTTTGAATGAAGAAGCTAAGCCTTGTATTCATCCACAACGCCGCCTCAACCCAAATTTGCAAACCATTGTTAAGAAAGAGGTTATTAAACTATTAGAAATGAGAATAATCTTTCCCATATCTGATAGTGAATGGGTAAGTCCAACACAAGTAGTTTCAAAGAAAGGTGGTTTCACAGTAAAAGAGAATGATAAAAATGAATAGATTCCGACAAGAGAAATAACAGGATATCGAATGTGCATTGATTTTCGAAAACTAAATAATCATACTAAGAAAGATCATCATCCACTTCTATTCATCGTACAGATGTTGGAAAGATTAAGTGGACATAAGTAATACTGTTTCTTAGATGGCTATTCAGGTTATTTACAGATATTCATTGCAGCAGGAGATAGAGAAAAGACTACTTTCACTTGTCCGTATGGAACTTTTGCTTATAAAAGAATGCCATTTGGTTTATGTAATGCACCAGTAGGGATGGCAATGGGTCGGGTAGGGGACGGGTTTAGCTCCACCCGACCCATACCCACTCTTAATTTTTTTTCCCATACCCGACCCATACCCGAACGGGTATAAATAAAATCCCCCATACCCCCAACGGGTAACGGGTAGGGTACGGGTACCCAACTTTTACCTGAACATGTATAAATAATTTTTTTCTACGCCGCGGTGACACCTGCTGAGATAATTAACCCTGAAATTCTACTGCTAATGTTTTTTAGTTTTTTAGTTTTTTTATCAGTTCTACTAACGTTAGGTTTAGGTTTTATTTATTTGGGACATTCGATTGGGTAGAATACATATCGGGTGGGTGACCTCAAAGAAAAATCTACGGGTAGGGTAGGGTACATGTCGGGGAATGGGTCGGGGACGGGTAGGGTAGGGTTTTATGCTATACCCGATACCCAAACGGGTACAGAAATTTTACCCATACCCGACCCATTACCCGAATGGGTAGTTGAAAATCATACCCGAACGGGTAGGGTAACGGGTAGGGTAGGGTCGGGTTGGGCGAGATTGCCATCCCTATGCACCAGCTACATTTCAAAGATGTATTATGGCAATATTTTCTGACATGGTCGAGAAATTCTTAGAAGTTTTTATGGATGACTTTAGTGTATACGGAGATTCTTTCGATGAATGTTTACGGCACTTAGAACGAGTGTTACAACGCTGTAAAGATACCAACTTAGTACTAAACTGGGAAAAATGTCATCTAATGGTATCTGAAGGAATTGTATTAGGTCATAGAATCTCTGAAGTGGGTATTGAAGTGGACAAAGCTAAAGTTGAAGTAACTAAAAAATTACCTCCACCAGTAAATTTAAAAACTCTGAGAGGATTTCTTGGACATGCTGGATTTTATAGGAGATTTATTGCAGATTTCTCAAAAATAGCAAAGCCTCTAAGCCATTTGCTTGAAAAGGAAGTACCATTTAATTTTGATGATAAATGTATGAAAGCATTTCAGACCTTAAAAGCGAGGTTGACTACTGCACCAGTACTGGTAGCACCAGACTGGGATTTACCATTTGAAATTATGTGTGATGCAAGTGATTTAGCTGTAGGAGCTGTTTTAGGTCAAAGATATAATAAGATACTCAAAGATATCTACTATGCATCTCACACACTAAATGCAGCTCAACTAAATTATGCAACTACAGAAAAAGAACTGTTGGCTATAATTTTTGCCTTAGATAAATTTAGATCTTATATTGTTGGATCTAAGGTTATAGTTTATACAGACCATTCAGCATTGAAGTACTTATTAAGTAAAAAAAGATGCTAAACCACATCTTCTTAGGTGGATTCTGTTACTTCAAAATTTGATATTGAAATTAAGGATAAGAAAGGGAGTGAAAATGTAGTAGCAGATCATCTAAGTAGAATAGAGAATGATGAAGGGATAGGAAATGAAATACATGATTCATTTCCAGATGAACAACTGTTCAGAATCGATACTCCCTCAACCATGCAGTTATTAAAAGATAGAATACCGATAAAGGAAACTTCACCATGGTTTGGGAATATTGTTAATTATCTTACCTGTAATTATATTCCGTGTCATTGGACTTGGAAACAGAAAAATAAATTCTTTTACGACTTAAAGTTTTATTATTGGGAGAAACCAGACCTTTTCCGGAGATGTTCGGATGGGATAATCAGAAAATGTGTGCCTGATAATGAAATTTTAAGTATTTTATTGTTTTGTCATGATCGTGAGGCAGGAGGTCATCACGGAGAATGGAAAACTGCTTTTAAAGTTTTACAATGTGGTTTTTATTGGCCTACACTATATAGAGACTCTTGCTGAACCAGGCAGATGTCCACGGCCAAAATGGACATAAACGCAAGAACCTATGTTGATAGGTATATGCAGTGTGGTTTATATGTCATCATTTACATCAACGGCAGAATAGTTCAAGGACATCGCGTCTACTAGTCAGCCAGTAAAGTAAACATATTTAATCAAGGGAAGGTTCAAAGGGTCACACCTACCTATCCTATGCATTGATCTACCGCCGAACTCTCAATTTCATTCTTAGAGCTTTTACTAGGGTTTAAACACTATTCCATTCATGTGGGGGGTTGTTGGAAAATGATGGTTAAAATGGATATGTTAAATGATATGTCATATCGGGCTATTGGCCTAAGTGGTGAATGGAAAGTGTTAGTAATAAAGGGAAATTGGAGAAACCAATTTCTCCCACATTGGAAGGAAGGAAGGAAAAGAGCCAACATATATATGATGTTTTATTAGTGTAGTGGTAAGAATTTACCAACTTTATACACCGTTCTCTACGCGCGGGCGCAGGGGAGGTGCAAATCCAATCCGGATTTACCCTTGGGCTTGTGCGTACACGAATGCAGCTCGATTCGAAGGCTCACAGTCTAAGTTCGGTTTTGCAAATAAAACATAGGTTCAGCCGAATCGTTTTATTTTTTCAAGGGTCCGCCGACCCGAAGTTGCTGTGTACTGACCCCTGCTGAACATTCAAGTCTGCTGAGACTGTTCCTGTTCCTATCCAATTTTAATGCGTGAATAAAAGCTGAGGCTTTTGGCTTTCCAGTTCCGACATAATGGCTGACACTAATGACATTCAATACAAGCTGAGGCTGTTCCACTTCAAATTCCATCTGTTTTGACATCCTCTACAGAATAAAGCCTATATAAAGAACAGCATACAGAAGTATTACACACCAGCAATCTGCTTCTTCTTACTTCTTTTCTACATGAAAACTGAGAGTTCAAACTACAAGGTTCTTAAGCAATTGAAGGCGTTGTGCTTCCTATCATTGCTATCCGTTCTATCCTGGGAGATTAACGTCCCGTTGAAGCTCACGGCACACGAAGGTGAGGGGATGAATTAGTCTTAAGGAAACTCATGCAATGAATACATTTCCGGATCATATATCCTTTTTCCGTTTCCTTTGCAATTGTAATTTCGAATTTGTTGTTATTCGTTTCTTTGTAATTTTTCTTTCGTTTTTGAATAAGATTGTCCTACACCATATTCGAACATAAAAAAGAACATTGCATAATCACAGCTTAAACCAACTCTGAGTATCTAGTACAAAAGCATCAATAAGAACTTCCATCCAAAACCTCTTTGGATAATTTCATACATCGAAAGAGATCATACATAAACCATGTGCATAATAACATCACTAAAAATCAAAACAAATGATGAACATCTAGGCAATTCAAATCTCCAACCACGAAAAATTCAAATCTCCCGTGTCCGTACATTGCTGATGTTGATAATGTACAATTAGTAGTAAAAGCACATGTTCAACGTCGAAACAGAGCGCACTCATTCTGAATAGCTAAGCTCCGAGCAGCTAAATACTTGGCTGAAGGAGATCTCCCAACAATCCCCAACACAAAACCATGGCACCTGCACACATTCCCCGGCAAAGCGGCTGAACCGAACTCACAGACAACAAGGTCAGCCTTGCATCCATCAAAATGCTTGATAACCTTAATATAAAGAAGAAGCAAAAACACTTTGAATAACTGGATTACAAAGTAGAAGGTTGATGGCAAAATATAAGGAAGAAGAACCAAGTAATCATAATTTTCAAAGGGTCTCAAGCTAATGATAAAACCAAATCCACCAATGGAAGAAAAGAGGACACAACATGACTGTTCCATAGACAAGTTTAAGTAATAATTAATCCAACAATACAATAATAAGCAGAGGCAAACATGAAAATGAAATTTTCGTTTACCACTTCTGCAGTGCGTGCATTTGTAATGTCTCCCTGGACATGAATAACACCTTCTACAGGTGCCATGGGCTGCAAATCAATGGCAACAATAAGCCAAAGATCGTCATCTCTATAGAATATCACAATGGAAGACATGTTCGACGGCGGCGACGCCCGATAAACAGTCGGATTCTAGGGTTGTCTTCGATGCAATTCAGTGTGATTACTAACAGCATGGAGGAAGATTTAGGAATAGCGGAACGAAATCTGGAAGATTTTTTCATTGATTTTGCACTGATTGTTCCCTTCGATTGTGGATCCATTTGGCGGACGGCGGTAGTGCGAGCGATGGGATGCTGTTGTTCTCCCTTTTCTAAGGTTAGGTACAATCAAAAAGGTAAACTTGTCTAATCACGTTAATTTATGTCCTTATTATCTTATTAAAATATGCTTGTCCTTGATGCCAGTTGAAAATGTAATTGTGTTCTTAGGAGCGTTTCTCCCTTGTTTTAATTTAGTATAAGTATTTGTATTAAAGTTTTTAAAAGTTAAAGGATTAAAGTGTAGTTATATCATATTTTTTATTTTTATATGGTGTATGAAATAATTTTATGATGTGTAAAAATAAAACCCAGATACCGTAAACACGAATGGTTGTAAGGGGAAAAGGGCACAATACACTTACCATACCCCTACCTACCTGCGGCTAGAATAATTGGAAATCGAAACGGTAGTTCTCACGACCTATCGGGAGCGGGCAGGTATGGAAGCTTTTGCATTAATACATGAATGCTTTTTTGAAAATCATACATGTTTTTTCATCTGATTCGACTGTAACTATACCGACTAACACAGACAAAGACCTATGAGTTTATAGTTTGTAGTTTATTTATTAATTGTTTTTCAATGGCTCGATTTTGATCCAGATCTGGTTTGATTGAGCCTTGAGGGAAATGGAGGTTGTACCCACGATGAGTATTGATAAAGTAGGAAGGACCCCAAAGAGAAGGCGCCTAGATAATGATGTGCAACTTCCTTCTTACAATCGTCTGAAAGTTCCTACTTTTCTTTCCTACGAATATGTTGGCATATATGATCTTCCATCCAAGGTATTGGTAATAATGATATTCTCCTATTTCTGGATGTCCCATATTAATATACGAGGAGATTTGATTGACCCAAAATATCTGTTGTTGATCTTCTATCCGGTAGAGATATTCTCTGGAAGATATTTGATTATTTTTATTGTAACTTGCTTGAGTTGTCAGTGATGTCTTTATTTATTTATGTTGACGAGGGTAGATGTATGGTCGTATGGTGGAAAAACTTCTTGTCCTGTTCATTTGCTGTATGGCGGTGATTTTCTTTTTGGCATGTTTTATGGCCTCTTATATTCTAGTTGTATTCTTGTTGGGGGGAGGGGGGTTCAGTTGGAGAGATGGCTTCCTGCTATGGCGCGCACTTTGTTGGCCAATGATTGGTCTTTACTGCAGCAATTCAGTGCTATGGGTATGGTTGTTTTTTCTGAACCCTGTCTAGCCAATTGTTTATTATAAGTCATCCTTATACTTGCATTGCTCAGCTAGTTTATCTCCTTTTCTTACCTTGACTTTGTTACCAGATCCAAAACGTAGTGTTAAAGATGCCTTAGATGCTGAACTTGCTGCCTTGTGCGTCTGGTTCCTTTACATTGACGTTCCTCGCAAAATGAAGGTTCAAATTTCCATGATTCTATTTTTGTTTGGATTTCTCGCTCAAGTAGTAGCATTTGTTGTAGTTTTTCATTCTCTTCCTTAGGCTTATCAATCTAATGTCTTCTAGGTGGGTATCATTCGCGCTTTCAGAAATATTTGTTTTGGACCTTCTAAGGCCACAAATATGTCCACTGATCAGGTTAGGTTTGGTTTTGTTTGGTTTGTGTCAGTGACACTCAGTCACAGTGTGTCTGCTTGCTTGTGAGTGACTGATCATCGAGTCTTTTGTGATTGTTTATACATGCGAAGGAGTCTGTTGAGAAATTACTGGTGCGTGCTCTGAACACTGGGAATGCAGATGTGCAAAGACAAGTATGCTTAGCCCTTGCTTTCTTAGCTTGCTGTTGTGTTCTTAATCACCTGACAATCAATTTTGGTGCTGCTATCCAAGATAAACTTCTTCAACTTGTCCGGAGGTGAGTAAATCTCACTGACACGTGGCATGGATTTATTTATTTATTTTTATTTTTGTATGTAGCATCACAGTCATCATCATTATCATCGTTATTATTGTTCTTGTTTAGGAGCACACTGACTTCATTTTTTTGTCTACATATGTTTTCTTTCAGCTCTGATCCAAATTTGACCTTTCCTGTACTGAGTGCCGTTGCTGGCCTTGGCCAGGCTAGCAAAGAAATGAGGGCGGTATGAGTTTCTTATCTTAGCTACTATTTGTTTGCTGCTGTCTTGGTCCCGTACATTGTTCAACAATGACACCCAAAAGAGCGTCTGCCTGTTTCAGTATTTACTTTTTAAAGGAATATTTGCATCGTTATATTTTATCATGGATGCCTCCTTTTAAACAGGGTTGTCTTTCTTCTGCAGAAAATTGTCCGAACTGAGATCTCGTATTCTTGGTTGTTGAAGCTTATGATTAGTAGACTAGACGACAAATTAATCATGGAAAGAGCTTGCTGGACAGTTGCATGCATTCCTTGTGGTGGAAAGCTCAGTGAAGGGTTATGGGTATTGAGACCTTGTTCTGAAGCTTATCCATTTACAACAATTTTTTTTTCTCTCAATTAGTGCTACAGCAAACAATTATTGATCCTGATACTTGTTCCGTCTCTTTTGGGGCGAGGGACCTGAAACTCCGTCAATCACTTCATGATGCTCAGTGTTTTTAGTATTATGTTGCAGCAGTTGTTATCTCTCTCTCTCTCCCCCCCCCCCCCCCCCCCTCCCCCCCCCCCTCACACACACACACAAATTTTCTCAAGGATGGTTTTTGGTTACTATTTTTCTACAAAGTATTGTTTAAACTCAATTTTCTTGTCTGTATGACTAAGCTGCAGATAATTAAAGTTATTAATGGATATGATTGATTTGTGTCGCGTTTCTATGAATGTGGCAGGGACGCTTAAAAGATATTATTCGTGTAATAGTCGGGATGCCTTTCAAGGATCACTTTCTTGTCTCCAGAGGTGCTGCACATGCTATTTATATGATTACCCAATTTGCATCACCTAGTCAGATCAAGTATGTGTAGTACCCTTTTTAATACTTTTTTTTTATCCTTTCTAGGTGACTTATTATTATTATTATTATTATTATTATTATTATTATTATTATTATATATATATATATTTTTTTTTTTAATATGCTATTCTCCTTGTATATCAACCGCTTGTTGATCATTTTCATTTGTGTTGGTTGGGTTGTCAGGGAACTCGTTGATCTGGACGGTTTAAAGGTTTTGTTCATTTTTCTTGAAGTAGATGATGATGTGACTTATACTTCCTGTTTGGATGCGATTAAGAATATTTTGAAGGCTGGGGATGAAGATGTTTTGAGGGCGAGGTCGGGCAAGGGCGATGGTGAGGGCAAGGCTGGGGATGAAGATGTTTTGAGGCTGAGGTCGGGTGAGGGCGAAGGCGATGGCAAGGGCAAGGCTGGGGATGAAGATGTTTTGGGCGAGGGCGATGGCGATGGCGAGGGCGAGGACGAGGGCGAGGGCGAGGACGAGGGCGAGGACGAGGACATGGGCGACGGCGAGGACATCGGAGGTGAGGGCGACAGCGACAGCGACAGCGACAGCGACAGCGACAGCGACAGCGACGGCGACGGCAAGAGCGACGGCGAGGGCGAGAGCTACAGCAAGAGGGACAGTGATATCGAGGACGATATTGATGAGGACGTGGCCCAACTAAATGCGTATGCTAAGATGATTGATGGTTATTGGCCGGGGTGGAGAATGTTACTTGACAGCGGTGGTTTTGATACTGCCCCCCCCTCAACTGCATGTGAAGCTAAAAGGCTATTGGTGAAATATCGTCCTCGTGAGTTCACTGGTCTGTACCTTTGGTGCTGAATGGATTGTCATTCACAGCACGGAGGAGAGATAGAGAGAGAGAGAGGGGTATATTTTGGTTTTAAATTAAAAGTAGGGAATGTTGTGATGCTTTTTATCTCAAAGACCGGTCTGTGCACTACACACATGAGAGGATCCATTGTTACACTATTTCCTGTCAAGTGTAATAGTAGTAGTTTGGTATGCACGCTTGCTTGGTGTTTTTGCTTGTATTCAGACTACTATATATGTTGCTGTTGCCTTGTACTATAATTATCGTAGAAGTCACATGTAAGTTTGTTAAGAGCAAGTTTAGTAATGCCTGGCCATTTTCATAGCGGTTCGAGCTAAGTTTGTTGCATTTTCATAGCGGTTCGAGCTAAGTTTGTTGATGTGGAGGAAAATGATTGGATAAAAATTACATATATATATATATATATATTTTTTTTTTTATGGATGATGTTTGATTGATAAGATGATGTCATGATGTAATTTTTTTTAAAAATCCCACCTTAGCCAAGCAACCCTACACTTTCATGATTTTGTAGTTGGGCTTGTGGTCTTTCTACAACTCATACGGGGGTTCATCCTTGTGGCCTTTTCCACAACAAATACGGGGTTTCATCATTTTTAGAAAAAAAGATATTCTCTCAGCGAACTTCATTCTGAATAATATTCTTTTAGGACAACCCAACCAACACAAAATGAAAATGATCAACAAGCGGTTGATGTACAAGGATATTAGCATACCAACATCTCTTTTTGAGATCTATTTTACTCCCTTTGTTTCTTTACTTATCTACAAAACAGCTTGTCTAAAGACAAACATATTTGCTCCGTGAGTTTGTAAAGTAGTATCCGTCAAAGTTGTATATGTCAGATACAACCCCAAACTTTTTTGACTTTGTTTGCTTTCGAGAAGGACGATAACCCCAATCATCAACATATACAAAATTGATGTATTTCCCTTCCATATTTTTATAAATATATTATTCAACAAACTTGTGCGGAACATGGTTAAGTTATTCCGAGGAGAGGGTACGTTATGGGAAACACACATGGCTTAGCATGTGACACATCTTACTTTATGAAATGTGGTTCTTCCTTATAGACGCACAATCCAATTGTGTGTTCATGAAGGTTATCTTTTCGGGAAAAATCGTATTCTCTTTCAGACAATTCTGAAACGTACTGTCAAGATATTCACAAATTCGATTTAATCGGTTATTATTCTTTAGTTTTTTTCCCAACCTCATATCTAAATAATTTAAATTTAGCAAAACCTCATTGATGTATTTCACCTTGTATACTATTTCCAAAATAGTTAATGTGGGTGATTGACCGTATGGATATTGTTACAGCGATAGGATTGTAAGTTACACAGTAACTGTTTCATATGAAAGGTAGTAGTCATTGCTTTTGACTCTTCCGATGATTGGGGGTCACGGTGTGTTGCTAGACGCTATCCCGTGATCGTTAGGCATGAAGGACATTTTCGTAATTTGCACTTTGTGTCCACGGCCAACATATTCGGAAACCTATCGGGTCACACACATATGAACATCCAGCCGGATTAAAATGTGGTTATGGTTGATAACCAAATAAGGAAAGTTTATCTCGAGACTATAAAGGTTATAGTGGTAAATTAATATTGTGGTATTTATTTATTATGAATAAATGAAATACAAGATATTAATTATGATGATTAATTAAATATGTATATTGATACATATTTAAATTTTGAAATTAATGATATATGATATATATGAATTTTGCAAATTAATTAATCATAGCATTATATTAATTAAAGAATTTTTCATAAGTCAATTTTGGAAGGTTTGGGGCGCCACTTTTGCTTGTGTGTATGACACACTTGGATTGTGTAATTTAATTAATAAATATACCATAAAATTAATATGTGATATTAATTGATTTTTTGAGAAAAATAGATTTATGGTAATAACATAATTTATATTCAATATAAGATATTGGAGAAAATAAATTATGGAAAGAGAGATAAATTACATTAATTGATTTTCCTTAATTTTATTGGAAAGATGTTTTCTTCTCCTCCTCCTCTCCAAGCAAGCCTTGTGCGCCCCATCTACTATATATATGAGGGGTTGCCAAGCTCTTTTGTATACCATTCTTCCAAGAGAAATTGTTCTTGTGAAAAATTGCAAGAACTCATAGTTCTTGTGTAAGAAAGAGGGGGCTTCCTATAGTGAGTTTGTGAGGGAGGAAAAAGTCCGGTCTAGTAACCGGAGTTTTTCAATAGCAATCCATGGTGGGATTCCGGCGGGTTGTTCGTTTGGACTAGCGGTAGAGGCCGAACACTTGGGCGGCTCCATGCTGAACTACTCTCCTTAGACGGTCAAAGCGTCGATCTTTTATATCAACCAAGGTAACCGCCGTCTTTAGTTTATATGATTATTGCTTAAACGAAGTCGATCTTGGGAAAAGGAAATCAAAATTTTTGAATTCCGCTGCGTTCCCGCGTTGATTTCCTAACAATTACGATTATTCTGGTTCGATTCTGATTATTCCTATTATTAGGATTTTGGTTATTAAGGTTTTGATTATTAGGGTTTTGTCCATGCCCTTGGGCATGATCTAGCCCTTGTTCAGGTGTTTCATCACTGGTTTCGGCCATTCTCGTTTCTCGAGTTGACGATTCTTGAGGAGATTCGTCCAGATGTCCTTGGCTGGTGTGACCACGTTTACTCTCTACTCTTAACTGCTTTTCGTAAGTATTTATGTCAGGCTTATAAGGAGTGAGTGGGGCCTTACCGCTTCGGGTCATCAACTATCGAAAATAGAAAATAACACGAAATCGATAAAAATAAAAATAAAATTGGTAACTTACCAAGAAGGTAGGTACCAACGAAACAAAAAAAATTAGAAATGAGATTAAGAAAAGTGTTGACTTATCCTCGAGAATTTTGAACTAATAAAAGTAGTAACCATAGACACAATGAATTAGCGTCGTTTCCCCGGCAACGGCGCCAAAATGCTGACAGGGCCTTTCTAGGCTATCCAATCTAACCGGCAGTGTACCGGGTCAAATTGTAGTTCTAGTCTGGTGAGTCAGAGTCGTATCATCATGGAAATGAAAATCTAATTCAAAGTGTGGTTAAACACCAATTAGCTGTTATTATCTCAATCTAAGTCGCAGTTTTTTACCATTTATAGAGTTAGATCGTTAGAGTTAGATTGTTAGGTTAGTAATACAAGTAATAAATACTAATATAATATATAGATATATAATTAATATATATAAATATATATAGATATACATAGACATAAATATATATATATATATATATATATATATATATATATATATAGATAATTATATAATATAATAAATACTAATATAATATATAGAAAATAGCTAAGATGATGTTATTGAACCATGATCCCTTTCTAGTTAATGGATGTGATCGATCTTCCTTTTTAAGGTCCAATTGATTATGTGAAACGGTATACTCCTCAGCTGAACAATTCCCTCTCACACGAGTGTACGAAACTGTTCTATGTCTCCTCCTCTGTAAAATTTCATCTTAAACTTGGTGATTCCGGTTGTCAGGCGGCCAATCTTTAAGATCTCAATTAAATCAGGTGATTCAACGTGATAATCTCTCGAGTATAAATATTCTGTCCCCGGGTAGGAAATAGGATTCCGTTTGTCAGGCGGCCCTTTTTACCCTCCGGTTTTTCTACCATTTTTCTCATATCCTAACTTCTCTGGTCAGTTAATGATTAGGTTATGGTTCTGTTCATACTGGTTAGCTATATCAATACGAACGTTTCATTAAGTTCAAGTAGAAAAAGATTCATCATATTCAATTTTAATCAAATTTTAACATAGTCATCATCCATTTCCCTAAAAAGATCAAAATAGTTCAATTACATTTCTTGGCTAATATTATTAATACTAATATATATATATATATATATAGAAATAATAAACATAATAACATTAGAATATTATCGATTACAATTGTTGAGTTGGAGCTTTTTCCTCCGGATATAAATTCAACAACAGCTTGCAAACAACAATTGTCGATAATAACTCTAACGATTACAACGTTATTATAACTACTTTATTTATGGCTTAAGGCCTACTAATATATTATAACATAACATATATATATATATATATATATATATATATATATATATATATATATATATATATATATATATATGGGTGCCTACAAGAAAATAAAGATGAAAGAAGAAGAGGAATGAGAAGATATCCCTTCTATTATATACAGGCTAAGGGGGGGCTTTTGTGGTGCCGCCACTTGTCGCCCCCCCTTGGTCTCTGTTTTTTCTTTTTCTTTTTTTTTCCCTACCATTTAACACACACACACACACACACATATATATATATATATATATATATATATATATATATATATATATATATATATCCCCTCTTTTTTTAACCGGTACACCACAATCATGAAATTATAGGCTTTACACGTGGCAACTTTAAAAAAAAAATTGTATTGTTTTGTGTTATTTTTTCGTTTGTCACCCCCCATTGCCCTACCATTTAACAAAAAATATATTCTTTTTTTAACCGGTACACCACAATCATGAAAATATGGGCTTTACACGTGGCACCTTTAAAAAAAAAAAGTTGTATTGTGTTGTGTTATTTTTTCGTTGTTGTATATTTTTGTGTTTTATTTTCTTTTTCCATAGTTTTTTTACGTAATCTAATATCGTTTGTATTACGTTTTTTTTCTCCGGGATCCTTTATGCTTCTTACGTTTTTTATCTTTTATTTTATTGTCGTGGTTTTGAATTTTTTCGATTCCCGATGTACGTTTCCTTACGATATGGAACTATAGTGGGGCTGACACGTGGCACATTTTTATTTTATTTTTATATTTTATTTTTTAGTATTGTATTGTGTTATTTTTTCGTTGTATCTTTTTGTGTTTCCTTTTCTTTCTCCATAGTTTTTTTATGTAATCTAATATCATTTGTATTACGCTTTCTTCTTCGAGATCATTTATGCTTCTTACGTTTTTGGTTTTTTATTTTATTGCCGTAGTTTTGAATTTTTTCGATTCCCAATGTACGTTTCCTTACGATATGAGACTATTATGGGGCTGACACGTGACACTTTTTTTTTCTTCCTTTTTGGGTATTGTGTTGTGTTATTTTTTCGTTATTGTATATTTTTGTGTTTTCTTTTCTTTATTCGTATTTTTTTTTTTACATAATCTAATATCGTTTAATATTTGTATTATGCTTTCTTCTCTGAAATCCTTTATGCTTCTTACGTTTTTTTTTATTGCCGTGGTTTTGACTTTTTCGATTCCCGGTGTATGTTTCCTTACAATATTTAGATGATTTTACCTATCTTTCTTAAACCGTTTGCTCATTTAATATCCCCGTTCTTTTAACGATGATGTTTCGTTGTAGAAATGTTTTAGGTCCAATCTACATTTTTCGTTGTGTTCGTTTATTGCTTTTCCCATACGCAATGTACAACGGTTTATGCACGTCCTTTTTGGTTAATTTTATGTTCTCATCTCCGGAATGCTTTATAGTTGTTACAAACTTTCGAAACCATGATAAAACACATTAAATAAAACACAAACTTAATACACCCGCAATACTGGAATGGGCATGCACCGTGCATTGCACGGTTTCCTTCACTAGTGTATATATATAAGGATATATATATACATGGCACACCCTTTCAAGCTTGCAAATGAGGGGTATTTATAGGCAAGAAAATCTGGTCCGGCTCGAGCCGGGATTACTCCGGTTCGAGCCGGGTTCTTCCGGTTCGAGCCGGGATAACGGATTTTATCCTTTTCTGACAGGGGCCATGTGATGTAATCATGATTTTTCATCATTTCATAATCCGGTTTGAGCCGGGATTACCCGCTCGCGCCGGACTGACAAAATATCAGCTGTTCGGTAAAATTCCCATAACTTGAGTTGTAGACCTCCGATTGACGTGATTCAAAGTGCGTTGGAAAGATCATTTGAAGATCTAAAACTCTCATGAATAAGTCTTCCCCAAAAAATGCCTTTAAGTTGGGTCAACTGTTCGTCGAAGATAGGTTACGGTAGAAGCACTTAGGACAATTGATCCGTTTGAACTCGTAAGCTTATGGCACATTCTTCTATCCTTCAAAAGACTTCTTTTAGGCTCAAACCGTGTCGTCACTTAGGATCTTGGTTAACCTATAATCCTGTAATAAATTACCAAAATACCAAACGTAAATCCTACACGACACTCCGGTTACTAAACCGGTACAAAACCTAGTAAAATACGATATTTTATATTAATAATTACTACTTATACATTTGGATAAAACTAAGAAATTAATGACTTGAATTGATATAATAATGATCAAAATGGTATCAGAAGTGGAGTAAAATGTCATAATAATGAGTGACAATTTGTCTCTCATCAAACACTTACATTTTAAACACAAAACCGGGTCTCTAAACATGATGTGGAATGCTCTCTTATTACGTTATTGCCAACTGAAGTAGATGACAATGGAGAAGCTGAATACCAAATAGCTTTTCTTGGAGCACTTCAAAATGAATAGGGTGTCACGTGTTTGGAAATCTATGCTGGAACACAACGGAATTCAAAAATTTATTTCCTTTGACCTTGATCGACTTCGTTTAAGCAACAAACACATAAAGCTAGTAGACGGTGGTTACCTTGCTTGATCTAAAAGATCGACGCTTTGACGGTCTAAGGAGAGTAGCGATGCACGGAGCCGCCCAAGTGTTCGGCCTCTACCGGTGATCCACACGAACACCTTGCCGAAATCCCATCATGGATTGCTACCATAAAAACTCGGGTGCTAGACCGACTTTTTCTCTATCATAAAACTCTCTTTAAAAAGCTCTCTATTCTTCACAAGAACTATCAAATCTTAGAATTGTGTTGTACAAAAAAGCTAGCCAAGCCTCCCTATTTACAAAGTGACATGCGCCCCTATTGTTCCCAATCTGATTGGAATTAGCTTCATAGTAGATTGAGGAGAAAGAAAATATGTTCCTAATAAAATAAGGAAAAACCCTTTAATTGATTTATCTCCTTTAATATTAAATATTTTTCTAAGATATATATTAACAATATCTTATATTGAATATATCTTTATATTATCATCATAAATCTATTTTTTAAAAACAATTAATATTTAATATTAATATTATGGTAATCTTATTAATTAAATTGCACAATTCAAATGTATCATATACACTTAAAATATGCGCCCTTTTTCCAATAATTTGACATCCGGAATATTCTTTAATTAATATAATGCTATAATTAATTAATTTACAAAATACATGTGTATCAATATACCTATATATTTTTGACACGTATACATCATATGTATATTTAGTTAATCAATATAATTAATATCTTGTATTATATTTATTCATAATAAATAAATATCACCATATTAATTTACTACTATAACATTTATAGTATGAGATAAAACTTTTCTTATTTGGTTATCAATTATAACCACATTTTAATCCGGCTAGATGTTCATATGTGTGTGACCCGATAGGCTTCCGAATATGTTGTCCGTAGACACAAAGTGCAAATTATAAAAATGCCCTTCATGCATAACGGTCACGGGATAGTGTCTAGCAACACACCGTGACCCTCAATCATCGGAAGAGTCAAATGCAATGACTACTACCTTTCTTGTGAAACAGTTACCGTGTAACTTACAACCCTATCGTTGTAATAATATCCATACGGTCGTACGTCGGTGTCAAACATTAACGACCGTATCTTATAATCTGGATATCATGCTCTCTCGTAGTAACTCATTTACTTCCACTTTGCAAAAATTCACGAGAGTAAGACATTTCATATAAGAAGGCCGTTTCGAATATTCACCCCTACTGATAGGGTACGCGATTCCCATACGACCAAACATGTATACTCCGCATTCTTCGGTATCACACCCAATCACTACCGCATGATCACCCCATGACTAGGGGAAACTTCAATAGTGCCAAAGCATGACAATTCACTCCGTGATGCCATGTAGACTCTGGTCTTAAGGATAATTACACAACCGCCACATAGTGTGACATTTATCAGTGTAAGTGAGTTAGTCTTATTAGGAAATCTACGCGGGAACGCATCGGAATTCAAAAATTTTATTTCCTTTTACCCAAGATCGACTTCGTTTAAGCAATAAACAAATAAGATAAAGACGGTGGTTACCTCGATGATCTAAAAGATCGACGTTTTGACCGTCTAAGAAGAGTAGTTCAACATGGAGCCGCCCAAGTGTTCGGCCTCTACCGCTAGTCCACACGAACAACCCGCCGGAACCCGTCATGAATTGCTATTGGAAAACTCCGGTTGCTAGACCGGTCTTTTTCCCCTCTCACAAACTCACTATAGGAAGCCCCATCTTTTTACACAAGAACTATGAGCTCTTGCAATTTTCACAAGAACAATTAGATTTTGGAATTATGGTGTACAAAAGAGCTTGACAACCCCTCATATATATAGGGGAGAGGGGCGCATATTCTACTAGTTGAGTGTATGAGAAGAAACCCTTTTTCCAATAAAATAAGGAAGATTTAATTAAATTGACTGAAATTAATAGTAATTGTACTGATAATAATGATATGGTTCTAATTTATATGTGCTCCTAGAAGGAACTCTGAAATTGTCTGAGGTTGCAGACCGGATTTCCTGACCGGATCCGGCATATAAAACTGTACTCCTTATTATAGCCCGGAAGTAGGGCCTGATACCGGGGATTCTCGAGAACTCACTGCACTGAATCTGAAATCTAATTTCTACCTCTAATCCGGGAGTGGGGTGTCTGTCTGAGGAACCGTAACATTATCAAATTTATCTTGTAAATTTTATGATATATATTTATCTGCTTGTAGTGTCTTTTATACTGAAAATACAACTACCGCAAATACACTAAATTTTTTGAAAAACTGTACAACTTCTGTTATCTCTTTTCGTCTGACAGTCCGTTAAAATCTTTAAACATATTATCTTCGAGAAAATTGATAGGGTTCTAAAAACCGACTTGGACATCTTAAAAGAGGATTTGCATCCATCTTTCTAAAGCATACTTTTAAAAGTAGTATTGGTTATAGTCTTTACAAAACCCTTTAAAAAGAATTATATGATTGATAAACTATTATATCTTCTAACCAATTCATACATTTTGAAAATAAAATATATATACATATATATACACACACATACATATACATGTATAGATAAATATATATGTGTGTATATGTATACTTTACAAATAATATCTATCTTCAAACCTTTGTTTTACCAAATCCTCATGTTACATAAAAAATGTTTAACATTTTGTATTACTCATAAAATATTTATTAAACACATGTTCAGCTATTTAACTAATTAATCTAAATTGATTTGAAATGCATGAAAAAGGCTTAGAAACATGAAATCATGATGCTTATAAAATAACCCTTGATACTACACTCCTTACATCAAATTCCAAGCCAAGAACCCGTGAACAACACCCACTAACTTGATTTCTCATTCCTATAATCCAACCATCATATTTATATCAATATTTTTCTCCTATAAACTACTATATATCAAACTAAATAAAATAAATTCAAATCTTAAAATGCTTATCATTCTATCAAAACAATCGTTGAATTGTTCTAAGACTTTCACCGGATCAATTCGCCACGAAGATGGTGTTTCAAAGTTTCTCTCCTTTCTTTCTTATATTTTATTCTTCCATTCCCGTCATTTTTTTCCCTTTCCTCTATGTTACTGAATCGCCCTCACCTCACTGTAACTCCTTTCACCTACTTTTCTCAAGGTGTAAATATATAGGTTTCGGTTCAAATCCGGGTCAAAAGTAAAATTAACTCGTGTTGAAGATATTATAGATAACCCTAATAGCTAACGTGTTTTTACTATTTTACCCATTGTACTCTAGTATATATATTGTACATTGTAAACACTTTTGATACATCAATACACAATACCAATTACCACATGGTATCGGAGCCTTGATCCATCATCAAAAAAAAACCATAGCTTTTTTTTTCTTTCCTGCATCGCACAAACAAAAAAAAACACAAAACCCTAGTCTTCTTCTCCGATCACCCACCATGTCCGACGAAGAAAGCTCCGTCATTGCTGGAAACCGGTACCCAACCTTCCACCCTCGCTCGTCGCTCCATATCACCAAATTGACGAGGCTGAACTACAACCTCTGGAAGGCACAACTCCTCCCTTACCTTACGCGGCCATGGTGTGTTTGGCTTCATCGACGGCTCCATCGCATCTCCATCACCCCAGCAACTCAATGCCGCCGGTAAGCTTGAAGATAACCCTGAGTATGAAGATGACCTTGCCTCCTGGACCAAAACGGATCAGATGATCCTCTCAACCATTACCTCGTCCCTGTCCGATGAAGTTCTCCTCCAAGTCTACACGGCCACCACCTCCGCCGCCATCTAACGCCCTGCAAACCAGCTTTTCCTCTCAGAGTCGTGCCAAACTGGTTCAACTCCGCACTGAATTGGCCTCCACCCGGAAGAATGAATTATCTGCCTCTGAATACTACTTTAAACTCAAAAATCTCTCTGATGAACTTCACATGGCCGGTCACCCACTCTCCAACGACGACTTTATTACCTACCTACTCGCCGGCCTTGGGCCTAAATACGACTCTCTGGTCACCATGGTCTCCACCAAGGAGTCGATCACCCCTGACGAGCTTTACGCGTTTCTCCTCACCACCGAGTCTCGGATTCGGCATCACCGACCCATTTCCTTGATTTCTCCGCCGGCAGCTCAACCTCCACAGGCACACTTCAGCCGTCCCAATGGTACTTCTGGGACCAATTATGGCAGCAGCTATGGACATAATAATAACAATTTTATTAATCACAGTAACTCGAATCGTGGCAGAGGACATTCCTCAAATTATCGAGGCCGTGGTGGTCGTGGCCGAGCCCGTGGAAATTCTCGCTCCAACAACACTGGTAATGACTCCTCTATTATTTGTCAAATTTGTGCAAAAGTAGGGCATACTGCCCATGCGTGTTATTACAGGTACATCGAATCTGCGGACCCTGCAGCCACTCCACCACCCACTAACCCCAACCGTTCCCCCCGCCCACCCCAGGCCTATGCCTCTCACCCGACCTACAACCCGAACTCTGAATGGATTCCCGACACCGGTGCTACCCATCACCTTACCAACGACTTCCGTAACTTGAACATCCATTTTGAACCTTATGATGGTCCTGATCAAGTTCATGTCGGTGATGGCTCAGGTTTGTCTATCACTCACTCTGGCTCGTCTAAATTTCACTCACCTCCACACACGTACCACCTTTCAAATATTTTGTTTCTCCTGCTTTAACCAAAAATCTCCTGTAAGTTCAACACTTTTGTGCTGATAACTCTGTTTACTTTGAGTTTCATGCTTCTTTCTTTCTTGTGAAGGATCACTCGGGCAACACTCTTCTTAAAGGCTTTGTCCAAGATGGGCTCTACCACTTCCACGCCCCTCCTCGCAGACCTCTCCAAGCTCATTACTCCACAGCACAGTCTTCCCCTCCCTGGCACCATCGTCTTGGTCATTGCTCCCATCAAGTTCTTCGTCAAGCTCTGCGTAGTTTAAATATTATTATTCCTAATAAACCACCGGAAGCGGTTTGTGCCCCGTGTCAATTTTCAAAAAGTCATTGTCATACTTTATATATTTCTGATTTCACCTATACTTCACCTTTGGATTTAATCTACTCGGGTGTTTGGGGACCCACTGAGTCCTCTATTTATGGAAATTATTATTATGTGAGTTTTCTTGATGACTTTACCAAATACATATGGCTTTACCCTTTAAAACGTAAATCTGACGTCGAAATAATTTTTCCAAACTTTCTCGCCTTTGTAGAACGTCAATTTAATTGTAAACTCAAAGCCATACAAACCGATTGGGGTGGCGAATACCGTCACTTTTCTCGTACCTTAACCCACTTGGGAATTCAGCATCGTCACTCCGCACCTCATACTCACGAACAAGCCGGTGCAATAGAACGTAGGCACCAACAAATCACTGAAGTTGGTCTCTCCCTTCTTGCTCATTCGAATCTTCCTTTGCCCTATTGGGAAGATGCCTTTATCACCGCCACCTACATCATAAATCGTCTTCCCTCTCGTGTCCTAAACAACAAGTCACCGTTTGAGCTTGTCTATCACCGCACACCCGACTACTCCTTTCTTCGTACCTTTGGTTGTGCTTGCTGGCCCTACCTTCGCCCTTACAATCGCCATAAAACCGACTTCCGCTCCAAAACATGTATCTTCCTTGGATATAGTCCTTCCCATCATGGCTATAAATGCCTCGATCTCTCCACCGGACGCGTCTATATCGCTCGCCATGTAGTCTTTGATGAGCACGTCTTTCCCTACACCCCCACCGTCCCTACCCCACCACCCATTTCCCCTACTGTTCCTCTTCTGTGTTATCTACCATCCTATCCCACCGCCCCCCGCACCCTCAAAACCCCTCCCGCACCTCCACCAGCCGCCAGCCACAACCCCCACCCCTCCCACCGCTCGAACCCAATCCCTCTTCCCCTCAACCCGCCAGTCCTGCCCAGCCCACACCTCCTCCACCGCCCCTCCCCCCTCCTCATCCTATGACCACTCGTACCCGCACCAACACACTTAAACCCAAACACCACAAAGACTTTATCCATTACCCGTTGCCCAAAGCTCTCATTACCACTGCTTCCTCTTCCGAACCCACATCCTATACCGAAGCCGTCAAACATAAAGTGTGGCGTGATGCTATGCAGGACGAGATTAATGCTTTACTTCGTACTAACACGTGGGAGCTTGTGCCCTATCGCACGGATATGAATGTGGTTGGGAATAAATAGGTCTTTCGCACCAAAATTCATGCCGATGGTCACATTGAGCGTTACAAAGCTCGTCTTGTTGCTAAAGGTTTCCATCAGTCCGAAGGTATAGACTACACTGAAACTTTCAGTCCGGTTGTTAAGCCCGTTACTATTCGTATTTTGTTGTCCCTTGCTGTCTCACATGGGTGGTCTCTCCGCCAAGTCGACATCCAAAAATGCATTTCTTCATGGCCATCTTACCGAGACCGTATATATGGCACAATCTCCTGGATTTGCCCATCCGGATCACCCTGACTATGTCTGTCGGCTGAAACGAAGTTTATATGGTTTAAAACAAGCTCATCGGGCATGGTTTTCTCGGTTTACTGATATCCTCACTCAGTTCGGTTTTCATGGCTCCAAAGCTGATACGTCTCTATATGTTTACTCTAGCGGTACTATTCGGCTCTACATTCTCATCTATGTGGATGACGTTATACTTACTGGCAACATCCCTGCTCACATTGAAGCGGTTATTCAATTTCTTGGCACTCATTTCCCGGTTAAAGACCTTGGGGCCTATCCTACTTTCTCGGTCTTGAGGCACTTCACACATCATATGGTTTATTCCTCACGCAGCGCAAATACATATTCCAATTACTACAAAAGGCCAATATAGATAAATCCAAACCGTGCTCAACCCCGATGTCTGCCTCCACCCGCCTTCAACATGATCCGGGCCCTTTATTCTCGGACCCGGCCTTATTTCGCACTATCGTTGGGGGCCTTCAATATTTAAGCTTTACTCGACCGGATATTGCGTTTGCGGTTCACAAGGCTAGCAAGTTTATGCATGCACCTACCGAGGCTCATTGGATAGCGGTTAAACGTCTCCTTCGTTACCTCAAGGCAACCATTTCTGAGGGCTTATTTTTCTTGCGTCGCTCCACTCTTCACCTGCGTGCCTACTCCGACTCTGATTGGGCTGCTGACCCGGATAATCGTCGATCAGTTGGTGCTTACTGCATCTTTCTCGGTGATCACCTTATTAGCTGGCGTTCCAAACAGCATCTCACCATCTCCAAGAGTAGCACCGAAGCCGAATACAAGACTCTCTCCAACACTGCGGCTGCATTGCAATGGATTCGGAGTCTTCTCACCGACTTGCTTATTACTACTCCTACCCCAACGTTATGGTGTGACAATATTGGGGCCACGTATCTTGCCCACAACCCGGTTTTCCATGCTCGAACCAAGCACATTGAGATAGACTTCCACCATGTTCGCGAATTGATCGCCGCCAAGAAGCTCACTGTTGCATTTCTCACCTCTAAAGATCAACTTGCGGACTTACTCACCAAACCATTGGGGAATCTGCGTTTTGCTAACCTGAAGCTCAATCTCCGTGTCTACTCTCTACCCACGGGATTGCGGGGGTGTGTTGAAGATATTATAGATAACCCTAATAGCTAACGTGTTTTTACTATTTTATCCATTTTACTCTAGTATATATATTGTACATTGTAAACACTTTTGATACATCAATACACAATACCAATTACCACAACTCGAGACATTACAAAATCAGTATTAGTTACTGTTAAGGGTGATTTTATATGATTTATACTGTTATATTCCGTAACGATTTCCCCCATAATCTGATAAATTGCATAGAAAAGTAAGTGTTTATTGGATTTATTGAGCAAGAGAGGTTAAGAAGTGTTTAAGTGCAAAAACCGGGTTAAATTGTGTGATTTTATGAGTATTTATCTATCTATGTGTGGTTTTACATTTTTGCATGTTTTTATGGTTTTAAAGGTACATTTACATGTCGTTTAAGTTAAAAGATGACCACGGAAAGAAGAAGGTGCAAGTTGAATTTGGATTGAAGATATGCAAGTCATGCGTTCACTCCGGCTGGGGATCAGCGCGTCCGGCATTGACCGGCGTCCGGAGGAGGGAATTTGAACGAGAGAGTTTGGATAACGAGCGTCCACAAGGTCGGACGGGCGTCCGTACATAAAAACCTGTTTTATCAAACACTTTTCGATACATCAATAAACATCTTTTTAATAATTATGTTATTTCTATTCCAACGAACTCGAGACATTAAAAAACCTATAAAGGGGTTTTATCAAACGAGACTATTTCGACCCTAGGCGGCTACAAGCCCCTTTTTGGGGCTTTGCCGCGTTTTTCCTCTAAATCTGCGGCGTTTCAATTTCTTCTTTGGATGTTTCGTGAGTTTTATTTAAAGTTCGTTTCTTTATTATGCGTTTTTATTGATTATGCAATTTATATCGAGAGATGGTTGCTTATTTGATGTTTAACGTTGATGAGAATCGTTGTTAAAGATCTTGATAAAGTTTGGATCTTTAACCTAAAAATAACGAGAGTTGATAAAATATCTAGGTTGCTAGATTGAAAATCTTACACCTTGTTTTGATAGCATCAATCTTATAGATCGAGAGATGAGAGATTGATAGGCATTATCTACCATACGTTTGGTAGGTCCCACAACCTTTATTAAATCTTCAAAACGATTTAGGGTTGAAGTTGTGAGATAGGAATCATGGCAACACGTTAAATTAATTGAAATTACCTTTGTGCCTTGGTCTTCGTTGCTTTAGGTGTTCGAATTATCTTCCCAATCCAACTTGTGTTTTAGTTTAGTAATAAATAGTAGTGACAAAAATTATCCCTAATTAATAAGGACTAGATTAAACAACCTCGATTCCCCGAGATCTCTTAATCGCCGGTTTTGTTGTTTTTCATAGATAAAATCCGTAGACAGTTACTAATAATTTTAAATTTGGTTTCCGTAAAAAAAAATCTTTCAACGTAGAGATATGAAAATGAAAGGAAACATACCCCCTTCCCCAAAAAAAAATTGAAAGAAAGGAAATGGCAACACACATGGGTATGCCAATCCAACTTGTGTCCATCCCTAAATGGAAATCTCTTGGTTTTGCACGGCTCCTATCTACACATCACGATTCGAACTCAACATCTCTTGATTTTCTGATTGTGACCGGTTAGATGACATGAACAAACTAAAGGTTTTTGAGAAAACTCTCCGATCGTAAGCAGCTCGACTCGTTTTACACCCCTAAACACCCTCCTACATACACATGATTCGAACTCAGCGTCTCTTGATTTTTCGATCGTGAGCAGTTTGCCCACATTGGATACTAATCTAGGAAGGGATGTCGAGTCAGACATAAATTTTAAAAAAATAAGAGACTGACAACCGCCTGGGGATCTATCCATTATCTAAGATATAAGATATTTATTTCCCCACAAATGGAAGGGTTATGCCGCTTCAACCTCTCCTTTCAGTCGAGTGACTTACGTTTGAGTTGCGAGAGCGATTTACAGAACCATAAGTTTGTCTTTAGGTGGACTACAATATGGTCGTGTAGGATTTATTACCATAACTAATTATATTGGATTGACATTTTTTTCTAGATAAGCTTAGTCATCCTAAACCTACTACTACCTTCGTTCCAAAATATAAGTCAATTTAAAGGTTTTCACACAAATTAAGAAAATTCGTTAAATTAATTATTTATTATTAATTTTAATATAACTTTTGACTATTATTAATACTGAGTAGTGAAAAGTAAATAGGTAAAGTAAAAGAAGAAATTATAATAAATATTTTCTTAATTATTTATGTTTTTTTGAGAAATTTAAGTCAATGGTTAATCATAATTTAGCTATAATGTTACCAATAATAAACATTCTCTTCACATGAATAGCTGATCATGAAAAGTTGATCACATGCTAAGTGACAGCAACAATGGAGAAGCCAATCTCTACATTCGCTCTCATTCTTCTTCTCCTAGTCGTAACCGAAACCTGCAATTTCTACCGATTCACGGATGGAGCAAAGCGGCGGATCCACGTCGACGATGATCTGGATGATGTTGTTGATGATGAGGAGGACGATGACTGGAAAGAATGGGGAAAAACGAAGCCGAAAGCCGATCTGCCGCCACCACCTGATTTTTCGAAGCTGAATATGGCGGAAATGCAATCGGAAATGCTCAAGTATCAGACTGGACCGGTTTTTGGATTTGTCAAGCTCCGGTTGCTCGGATCCAGGCGTACACCTGTATGTATGCACTTCAACTGTTTGTTTATTTGCTTGTTAAAATGTTAAGAGTTGTCGAACGAATAGAACAGTTTGCAAACAAACTCGTATTCAGCTCATTATAATGACCATTCGTTAAGTAGCTCATGTTCAACTCATTATTGTTTGTGATTGTTCGTTGTATAGCTTAATTAATGGCCATTAGCAAGCAAGCTTGTGTTCATTTCATTACTGTTCATGATCGTTTGTTTGTATACTTTACGAACCAGGCATGAATTAGATTGTAGGTTCGAACATGAGCTTGGTTATGAATGGTTTGATTATCTTCGTGAACTCGCTTATACAGATAAATCAATATACGGCATACCCTCACTTATCATATGATGACATTGACAAGCCATTTGTTGTTCATCCAACAGAGAATTGTTTGACACTTTTCGTAGTATAATGTTATTCATGCATTAATGTTGGATTTTTCATACCTTAACGAGTGAAACCCGAGCTGCACTCGATCCGGAAGGCAAATCTACATTTAACCTTAACTAGCCTAGCTCGAACAGTTTGTCTTTTAAACGAGCCGACCCAAAACAAGCTTTAATTGTTTGTTTTATATTTGAACAATCATGAACATGGCTCATGAACTAACCAGACTCGAGTTCAAACAAAAGATATTAGGATCAGCTCGTTCATGAATGTGTTGTACTTAGATTCACTTCATGTTTCTTCTCTTGTTCTTCTGAAATTGGCAAGTTTTGTTACAGGATATGGTATCGGAAATCGCGATGAAGTGGACAAAGATTGCACAGACAGGTGGAGTTGAGGTGAAGTTCATGGGAGTTGATATCAGTACAGTCATGTTCACCATGGAGAAAGGCCAAGATGCCATTGAGGTTTGTTTCTTCTTTTTTGAATGTGATCAAATTCTTTGAGTTATTCCTTTTCCTGCATTTGAGTGAAGTAGTTGATTTTTTGCTACAAATGTTTAAAAGCAGACAGCCTACATACATTAAGCTTTTAAGTGACTCAGTCCTTTATTTAAACCTATTAGCACTTTGGAATCCAATGTTTCTTTATCAAATTCTTTATTTTATAGACTTAAACATCACTTTTTTCGTTCTACGAGGTTTCTATTTGGAATAAAACGCGTTAAAATTATCTACCAAATCATAATTTGAATAAAAGTTCTCTACAAGCAGTATAGAAGTTGGATGTTCTGTATTTTATGATTTGAAATTCTATTTCACAGATTTACCTTGTTGTACAGCATCTATTTCAAATGCACTTTATACATATTACATTTCTACGTACGAGTTGCCTTTTTTCTGAACATTGTTATTACGAAAATGATAGATACACAGGAAAGTTTCGTTGAATTTTCACGCAAAATACACTTGCATTGTGTGAAATGATACAAATTAAGCTTTAGTTTTTGATGTCTTAAAATGACTTTGCAGTTGAAAGACTTCATATTAGGACAAGAAGATGCATATGAAGTGAAACTTGGTGATCAAATTTTTAGAAGGCCTGGTGATCCTCCTTTTGATAAAGTCTTCAGTGAATTTCAAGAGAAAAAAAATCAAGCTGACAAGAAAGATGATAATAAGCATGATGAACTGTAGTTTTCTTCAGTTCTTACTTTTTTTGGGGGTGGGGGGTGGGGGTGTTTGTAATAATTCCACTTTAACAAACAACCCTTTACCTCTACTTCATGGAACATTCAGATTCATTTCATTTGTAACAATTTAATAATTTGTTGCTTTCTGTTTTCATTTTTCATTGAAGGATCTATATTTTGTTTAAAGGAACTAACTGTGTTTAAAGGCTTTGTATTCACTAGTAAACAATGGATTATTACTTAGTATTCAGATCTGTGCCATCTTTTGAATCTAATTTTGGTTGAAATGTTGTTTGGATTGCATCGAATTTCGCATTGAATAAAGGGAATATAATATATTGCAAGAAGAATGGGAGCTTGATGATCGGCTCCATGAAATGCTTGTTCAAATATGATTTAATCGAATTTACACGAACTCAAACAATTCGTCAATGTTAACAAGCTGAATTCAAGTTTCTTAAAGCTGAACTCAAACGTTAATAGTGTAGTGCAACTAGTAGAACCATCGAGTATTACGAGAGAAACATTTACACCTAGGGGCTGTTGCACCTTGTAAGAAATGAGTCAGCCGACCCGCCAAAAAAATATTACATTATTAAATTTTTTTAGGTATACACATGAAACTGACCTGCTTATTCTTATGTATTAATCTGTATTGACTCACATTGAACTATATATATAGAAGACTAAGTGTAGTTTACAAAATATGACAGATTTTTGACCCGTATCACCAACTTCCTGAAGCTGCCCATGTTTAGATCATTAATCACGACGAGTCTACATGATGATCAATGAGTCATACATCATGATCAATAATGTAAAAGTATGTTGTATCAATCGTTGTGTCTGAATGGTTATGACAATAACGATTACCCTAACACATAACATTTTTTTCGAGCCGTTTGAACTTGAACTCGAGTTTGAGTTTACGCTCGATTTCCCCCAGTGTAACTGAAACTTAATCGAACCTTTTCGGATAGTTTGTTCTTGAGTGAACAAACTCGAGACAAATTCATACATCATTTAGTTGTTTGACTCGATCATAAAAATATATGTTTCGGCTCGGATCGTATACACCCTACCGTTCATAGACTTGACGTGACCGGGATACCCGGCTCAATCTTTATTTTTCAGGCCGCTGTTATGTTTTTTAATCTTCTCTACTTCGCCTACTTTTATACTGAAAATAAATAAATAAGAAATAAATAAAAACTCTTTCGTGTTTATTCGTTATCATCTGATAACGGGGATCCTTAAGCCTCTGTTATCCTCCTCGGTCGTCATCGCATCGTTTGTACTGGGTAAGTGCTTCACGCTTATCGATTGATCAATTTTGTAAGCTACTACCGATTTTATATGCTTAATTCATTATAATTTTGCTTGTTTATGTTCGAGACTTGTTGATTAGTTATGATTCGCGACTTGTTCGGTTTTTGTTGCTTACTGAATCGGATCTCAGCAGACCTAGTTTTGTATGCAATTGTCAGTTTGTTATTGAACGTATTTTGTGATTTGTTTGTAGGATTTATGTTCAATTTTTGCTTACTTTGTATGTTTTGTTTCTTGCTGCTGATTTTCCTCCTTAGTCGTCCTGCATCTTTCCACTGTGTGAGTGCTTTTATTATTATCGATTGATCAATTTTGTTATCTAATGGCAATTCTGTATGCTTAATTTATCGTATATTGCTTGTTTATGTTCGAAACTTGTTGATTAGTTCTAATACACGAGCTGTTCTGTTTTTGCTGCTTACGGAATCAGATCTCAGCAGACCTAAGCTTGGATGCCATTGATCAGTTTATAATTGAGCGAACTTTGTGATTTGTTTGTAGGATTATAGTCAATTTTTGCTTACTTTGTATGTTGTGGATGATTTCTTCGGTTTTGGATAAAATTGGATGGATGTTTTAGGTTAGTTATAGTGCCATATGTGTTTTGGCTTCCTAATCGATGCTGAGTACATGAGTTCTCTCGATGAATTTCACTTATCAGAAAGGATAATATTGAACATGAACTTACTCTAACTTTTGTTTAATTATTAAGGTGCTAAATCTCTGTAATGGTAGAGCTGATTATCATGTCTCTAATCTGACAGTATTTGTACAAGCCTCTGTTACCTTCCTTTGTTGTCATCACGTCTTTTCGGTTTGTATGTGCTTTTATGATTATCGATTGATCAATTTGCAAGCTAATTCCAGTTCGATATGCTTAATTCATTCTATATTGCTTGTTTAGTTTCGAAACTTGTTGATCAGTTATGATTCTCGACTTGTTCTTTTTCTGCTCCTTACGGAATCGGATCTTAGCAGACCTAGTTTTGGATGCGATTGTCAGTTTGTTATTGAACAAGTTTTTGTTATTTGTTTGTAGAATTATAAGTTATTTGTACCTACATTTGTATGTTTGTTGATGATTTCTTCGTTCTTTCATAAAATTGGATGGATGTTTTGGGTATGTTATAGTGCGATATGTGTTTTGGCTTCCTTATCGATGCTCAGTGCTTCAGTTCTGCACTCTTTTATTCTGATTAGACATGGACTGGGTGCAAATATTTTATTTTTAAGGAAATACGCTTCTGCCTTCTGATTTTCAATGCCGCTCAGGTATGTGTACTTGTGTTTGGATGTTGATACAAATTTCTTGAAAATACAGTTCTTAACGAGAATGGGGGATGGGGAGGAGATCCCGGTTCGTGAGTGGGAAGTTGTGTCAATGACAGAGTCAACATATGCTGCTGCTCCAAATAACAGCAATACTGTGGGGCAAGATGGAGATGAAATTGCTGATTACGGTACCAGTAATAGCTCTGGAAAAGAAGCTGCAGAAACTTCTCGTTACATGTTCGCATTTCGTGATCTGGTCTTTCCGCCAAGTCAGCATGAGAATTTGCCTCTCGAACCTGAAGTTTTCAGTGATCACGAAAACGAAGATGCTAACGAGGAAGGAGATTTTGGCAGTGTTAATGAAGGGATGAGATCGGGGTGGGAGCAGCAGAACAAGATAAATATCAAAGGCTACCACTTTCCAATATTCGATGCAAAGGGTAACTTGTTATCTGTAGCTGAGACTGAACCCACAGAGCCTGATGTAATGCTGAGACCTGCACAGCTTAGGTATTCGCAGAGTGAAGTGTCTGGATCTGCCCCAGTCGAGAGCTCGGTAATTGATGAAGTGACTGAATCTTTTCATAACCAAGGCTCTGATTCAAGCATCTCCTATTTTCCTAAACCTAGAGACAAGGACGATGATGCATGTAGTAACCTTCCTTGTGGAGCTTGGTGGAACCGGAAAGTTGCTTCTCTTTATTCACAAGCCAAAGAAGCCAACGGTTTTGGCTCTATATGTGTTGCTGCTACTATCTTGGGTCTTTTGATTCTTGGTCAGCACTGGCAGCAGGAAAGATGGCAGCTTTTGCAACTGAAGTGGCAGTCTAGCATTTTTGATGAGGTACGCTTTTGTTAATGTTTGGCATGCATTTCTTTAAGGTACAATAATATTCTTTATGCTGCTTTTACGGGGAATGGGGAATTTACTTAAAGGAATATATTACTAGGGAAACCAATCATCTAATGCAACCCTATAACATACATAGAATCAAATTTGTATAGATGTAGATCCTTGTCAATGTAATCAATCACTGTAGTAATCTTGCGTGGCAGTTTAATTTACGCATTGGAATGATGATGGTGCATGTTTACCCTTAGGAGTACCAAGCAATCAAAAGTTTTATGATGTGCACGAACACACACAACACCCTTTTTGTAACGGCATCTTGCAGTTGCAGAGGCGCCCCTCGCCTACTTTTTAGGCACTAAGACCTTGACTCTCGCCTAGGAGAGGGCCTTGAAATATCGTGTAATCTTTTGCATCACTTCAAAATATAGTGCCTCCTAAGTTTTGCATGGGGTTCCACTTTTATTCATTCTTGGATCAAGATAATGATGTTATGGTAATGCTACATTGTGTGTTTGTGTACATCTCTTGTAATAATCGCAATAATGACATCACATATCTCTGCTAATTTGAGCATATAATCTATTTCATGTTTTTTTATATTAACAGGCTTTCTGTTTGTGTTTAATCATTGATATGTATGTTTTGAAATGATATTATATAACAGAAGATAGGCAGGATGCTGGGCCCACTTACTCGGTTGAAAGATTTGATTATCGGTGGCGAAAGGCGTGGTTCCTTGATTAGTTCAAGTGATAGTTGTTGATGATGACACGTGGCGGAGGCATTGTGATGATTTGTACAAGTTCAAGACCAATTCTTCCAGTGAATTGGGCAAAGAAGAATAATGCTATATTGTTCTTATTGTTGAATTCAATTAGGTTATCTTTTACAGGTTTAAAAAAAAAAAAAAAGTATATGTTTTAATTGAGTTGGCATCTGTCATACATAGATTCTTTTGCAAGTAAATATTTCCATGGGATCTAAGGTTTTTTAACGGGGGAGGGTGGCGGGGGGCTTTAGTGACACTACATTGTCACAACATCGGGAGTGTGAGGCTCGACTTTCTAGAGGTCGATTGTCGTTTTCAATCTTTGGAAAGTCGAACCTCGTGTGCGTGGTTTGATTTTCCGAAGTCAAACCTCGTTATGGTGGCCTAAAAGTAAGTGTGGTGTAGTGCCACTCAAAGTTTTTCCTTTTCCCTTTTTGGACAGGTCAGGGATGGATCAAAGGTTTTAATCCTTGGTTTTTAACTTTAGCCGCTGAGCCATTGATTGATCTAAGGAGCATGCATGTATTTTGATACACACCATACTAAATTTTTCTTTCCAATGATTGATTCTCACGATTGATCGGATAATAGTTGAATTTAAAATCGAGAATCGATTGCTTAAATTTTTCGATGGTCGATATTCACCATCGATCCGATTGTCAGAGAAGTGATTATTTATTTGTGTGGAGTCGAAAGTTAATTCATTATGATGTCTTTAAAACATCCCATTTTGAAATGATTAGCTAGCTTACCATTTTCTTTCATTAAATCACTTTACGCATTTGTTCTTATTTCCTTGTCTACAAATTACTGGTTTAATTTATAACCAACATTTCTTTGATTGAATACGAAAGATTACACATATCAAACAAATGAAAACCATTGTAAAAATGTAATATCAAGTGACATAAAATATACTTGTTTATTCATCTTTCTCTTGTTGGATAAACGGATTTATCTCGGTATTCTTTTTCATCAGATACACAGTATCATTACATTACTCTAAACTAAAAAAGTACATATGGTGTGCATAAAATGCCTAGTCTAAAATTCTCTCTCCAGTTGAAAACAGGTTCCAAACTATAGTACCTATGATGTATAACCCGACTGCGACTTTAAATACATCATCCCAAGAACCTGAAAGAACCAAAAACACAGTTTTTTAATCGCAGCAATCATCACGATCCACCTTTTGAAAAGTCAATTATATAGCTTAGAATCTACTTTAAAAAAGTCGAATGTGTGATTTGTCAAAATAAATTTGGTGTCATCTAATAGTATATAAAGGAAGGAGAAATGGTACCTTTTTGGAGAATGTATCCAGTTGCAGCTGTGCCCAAAACACCAGCTAAGACCCCTGCAGTGTTTGACAGCCCCAGCAATACTCCCTATCCGACAACAATAATCGAATTTCATCTCGGTTTTTGCAATAACTTATCACAATTAAACACGTGGCATACAAAATTGATGACTAATTGAGCAATGGAGTTTAAAAGCGTAGCTTTGAAATCTACTACTTCCGTTTTAGTGAAAAGGAATGTGTTTTAAAGATCTTTCACAAAATGTATAAGAGACAAAAAGTAACATAATTGGAGATTTGTAGAAAAAAGGCTGGTGATAAGCTTCTAATATTCACACTTACTAAGGGTTACCCAAAAAATATTGACTTACAGAATAACGGGGGCCAATATCTTGGTGATTGGAGTAGAGCCCGGATTGTGAAAACGCGTCTGAACCCTGTTGAGAAAGATGGAAATCGATCATCAAGGTGGCTTTAAAAACTCGAAAGCAGATAAAATTCTGTTTAAATGTTAATCACTCCATTCCTATATAAAACATTCTTCAAAACAGCATTAATAGTCGTTTTTGCTCCCTATCATTATTTAGTCTTTTCATCTTTAAAATCGAAGCATTTACTCACTTGATCGATACGTGTGATTTTGACATATGCTTCAGTTAAATACTAATGTAGGGAGCATATACCTGGCTGCATGCCATGCACAACACCGCCATAGCTGGAGTCTTGACACGGCTAAGCAATGATAGAAATAAAGCTGGGCCTAGAAATCCAATTGACTGCATAATCTGTACAATCCCAAATATTCCAGTCATTTACTGCGAAAGTACCAAAATATACACATTCGGTCCCTTTAGTTTCATAACGTCTACACTTCTATCTCTGATGTTTCATCTCAGCATTTATACCCCTCATGTATGCGTATTTTCATTTACATTTTCAGTCCAAAGTGCCACGTGTCCAACAACTAGTATTGAGGTATGAAATGCTCAAACTTGACACAATGCAAAAAGGGTCAAATAAAACATTGGGGATTAAAGTGCAAAAATCATGAAACAAAAGGACCAAAAGTGTATTCATCCCTATACACATTTGTCTCCTTTCAAAGTGCTGATCATACTTTTAAGAGACAACCAGAATCTGAAAAATCAATTCTTTCTCAATACCAAGCATGTTATACTATTTGCTAGAATGTGCTTAGATTGCAGATGTATGAAAATAAGAGCACAAGCATCGGTTTATTTACCAGATTTTCTATTGTACAGACTCAAACATTGCTTTTCCCTATTTTACAAAATCTCTATTATGTGTGAAATGCATCAGAATCTCTATAGCATGTAATTTAAATAGAGGATTTGTATTGTGTAGTAAAAGTAATGCATAATTTAGAGATTCTGTATTTTACGGATTTAGGTAAAGATTGTACCGAAGGTGGTTTTATGGATTTAACTAATTTTAGAGTATCTACTGCAAATGCTCTAAAAAGATTTTATGGCCTTGCCTTACGAACGGATGTTATTGAGAGACCTCTGCTCACAAGTGTATCTGCAATCCAACCTCCTATGTTTGCAAAGACAGCCATGGTCAGCCATGGCAGTACACAGAGGAGTCCAGACTCAGTAAGGTTGAACTTCAAAACCTGAATAAGTCTCAACAACAATAGAATCCGAGTTAAATCGATGAATCGGATACTATTAGACCAGATGGATGTGCTACAAACATATGTGCAAATGAAAATGATGCCTTTGCTATAGCAGAAAATTCTATCATGCCAGCACGGTTCAGTTAACGTACCTGATTGTAGTAAGTTGGCATCCATGTCAGGAGAATGAAAGTTCCCCAATTATGGCAAAAATGAGAAATTATAAGAGCCCAAACAGGTTTTTTTGACAAAATTAGTTTCCATGGAATGGAAGAGACAGGTTCCTTTGGCACGTTGCCTCCTAATATCAACTTTCTTTCTCTTGCACTAAGCTCTGGATCTTCAGCTGGAGAGCTATACGCCTGAAACAACAGAAACGTGAAGCCTAAAGATTTGTACGATAGTAAAAAAACCAGAGGAATTCGGAGAAAGAAAGCAAGCAAAGGACTTACTTTATTCAGCCATAGCGCAATCCAGATACTTCCCAAAGAGCCAAATGAATAGAAAACTGATGGCCAGCCAAACTTATGGATTAAGAAAGGAGACACTGCCAAACCCGTCACGGAACCAAGATACATGCCGCTGTACACTAGTGCTAGTGATCTGCTTCTTTCAGAGACGGGGATCCACTTAGAAAGCAGATTATTCATGGAAGGCATAGCAACACCCTGATAATAGATTATAGATTGCTTAAAACATCGAATTCCGCGGTATGCTTACGTATCTATGCCTAAAAATCTGACCAACAGACCATCAAGTTCAAGAAAAATCACAGATTCAACAAAAAGTCAGTTCCTTGGAAGCAAAGTTGACCAGAAGAGCCTAACCTCACCGATTCCCATGAATGCACGCATCATAAGTAAGAATGGGAGGCCAATCCTTGCAGCAACTGGTGTAAGAACTGTTGCAACAGACCACCAGATAACTCCAAAACACAATACACGTTTACACCTATTTTGTCTGCCCATATACCTCCTAATATCTACATGGAAAGACAAAGCCAACACAGACAAGGAACTGTTAGACCAAACCAAAGATCTTTAAACAAAAATGATGAGCTTTAGTATCAATTGTAAAAAGTGATTTCGGTAAGAAAAGAGAGGTGATTGCAAGATTAAAAGGTACATCGACTTTTTACACCTGGGTCAAAAACATGATTCTAGCAGTTCAAAATTCCAAACACAAGTAAAATGCTGTACAAAGTGAATGAGAATATATGGTTTTTAAGAACTGATATTTGTAGCTATCCGTCCCAGAATATATTATACCAGCTATGAGACGAGTTAGATACAGAACGAAGAAACAAGACTACGCCTAGAGGTGCGGCTATCTAAAGGAAACTATTTTTTTACGTTAAGCGAAGTTTCAGCTTGGGCTCCTAAACATGTTATCCTTCACAATAAAGAACATCGACGCAAAAGTGATAGGCAGAAGTTATCTAAAGTTGAAAAGATGACCGACAAATCCTTCACAGTATGCGCATTAAAAAAATATCACAACCATCCTTAGATTAAAACCTGAGTGAGCAAATAGCCCCAGAAGAATGATGACTGGATAAGACCAACTGTAGTACTGCTCCAGTTAAACTCCTTTGACATTGGAAGTATTGCAATACTCATGTTCACCTGGATTAAAATCATTTAAACAAATCAATACCCTGCAAATTTTAGAAATCTAGTTCTATGACAATCAAACTGTAATAATCGATAAGCATAGATGGGTGTACTGCGTGACCATATATCTTGGACTTCATGCGGGAAATAAAGAGAACATATATCACTTACACGGTCCATGTTGCAAAGTAAAAAGGCAGCAAAGCAAAGCAGCACCATCACCCAGCGTTTTGGGAAATCTTCCCACCAAGGCTTGTCTTGCTCCAGTTCTCCAATTAAAACTTCAGATGCCCCTTCAGCCGGTACAAGGGACTCTAGATTTACTTCAGCTATGTCAAAATCTCCTGATGTGTAGCGAGTTCGAATCCAATTTACTGATGCTTGATTTGGCTGCTGACTTTGTCCATCAATGAAGCCAAGCTTATGTGGCTTTCTTGGTCTAATCTGACTATTGCGACAGACACCAGCACAAAGGAAGCATTTGCATATTCCTCTGGTTCCTCTTTTAAGACTTGTGGTCAAGTTATCAACTCTCTGGCAGGTGAATGAAAGAGGATCATATGCTTCCATACCCAATCTAGCTTTCGATTTTCCGCAACTAGAAAGACCAAGTGGATGTAAAGTATAGCTATTTAGACATCGATGCCTTGAGAAGCTTCTCCAGGAACATACAACTTGCTGCAGAACATGTTTCTACGCTCTGGCTGTGAGGTAGCGAATTTACCCCGGTGAGTCTCTATATTTGTTTCACATTGATAAACTCTTCCTGGTAGAAAAAAGTAACTCAACAAAATGATTCAAGGTAAAATCCGCTAAGAACGGCAAGGAACTGAAATAAGAATAATGTATTGATTGTGTCAAAGATCATAGTGAATGCTTCATTGACATTCATAAAGGCGTCTTTATTTTCACCCCAACAATTCTACCGGTACACCACTCTACATGTACACCACATGAATCGACCTTTGGAAAGTCGATTCTTGAGTCAATATCGACTTTCTGAAGGTCGACTTTCACATTTGACTGTTGGACCGCGTGAAAGTCAATTCTTGCAAGATCACATTCCCCTCCTAGCTCCAACTAAATGAGATGTGACCAAATTTCAATTCACAGCGTTACTCCAAGTCAGCATTGGCATAAGGACGCGTAAAAACTAATTACTCTGTTCAACTGCAATAGGATCTGTGCGTGTTAGCATTGTGTGCTAAGCACCTGCTACCTCTCTAAACTTAAATTCAGAAAACTGAATGACGATATTAAGCATACATTTTAGCTCAAACCTTAATCTCTTTACTTTTTCTTCGAATTGGAAGTTGGAATGGTGTTAAGCTCTTACGTAAATGACTAAGAACTGAGCAAGAACAGCAATTGAAAGAATATTTAGCATCAAATTCCACGTTAACTCACTCACTTGAGTCCAATAATTAACTACATATCACAACAATTCAAGCTCAGTTCAGTTGGAAACAATGTCTATCTATGCATTTCAATATACATACAATGATAAAAGCACGTTAAATCAAGCAAACCTGCACCGATGAATGAACCGAAATTCCTGGTGGAACTCGTGGCTCCAATCGGCATCCTGACCGAAAACACAGAATTTACTCAGGATTGCCGAGTTCAGTACACCTTCAACTCGAAATTTTATGCTCGAATTTGACGCTTCTTCATCTGCACCATTTTGATTTTCAGAAGGAGAGAAACGAGAGCTAAGAAGATAATGAGCCACAAGTCCTTTGGAACGAGATTTTTGCTTCATACGTGATCTCAAACCCAGTGGGCCCACATTAATTGATTATAACATTTTCATTATTAAATTTCTAAAATAATGAATAATGAAAAAGTTATAAATTTATCATCATATTTGTTGTGGAACAATCATCTCATTTAAACGCAGAGAAAATAAAGGTGTCCTGTTTGGTTGGACGATTTTGTTGATGCTTCCTTATTACTCCTGACACCACCGGTGTTTAACGTGGTCAGAATATTACTTTGAAAATCAGGATTATTTTTTATGACATTAACTGTCACTGCTACAGACGTTATTTTTTCTACAAAACGTATGTGGCAATGAAATTTTTTAATAGCACGGGGAGCAATGATAAGTAGCGTCGATAACATTTTCGTTATTAAAATACGGGGTTTATTCTCCCAAAAAAAAAATATATAGATATTCGCATTAAAAAATATTAGAGATCGTAGAATATTTTTCCCTAAAAATACATATTAAATTTTTTGTTGTATAGTGAAACATTATATTATGATAAATAACATCATTTTTTATATAGTTAAAAAAATTTTTGTCCTTATCATCACTGTCCTGATTCTCATTTTCTCATTTTTTTTTTATTTTTTTTTTGGTTCATTTTAAACCACTTCCCCTCAAAAACGTCAATGACAGCAACGTTCATATCATATCAACTTAACCACCTTAACCTCCGATATGTTATTTTTATTTTATAAAGTAAATTAAAGATTTATTCGAAAAGTTTATTAAGCAGCCGAAATAATTCTGACTTTACATATGAGTGGGGTTGAGGAATTGACACGTTAGATTTTTTTATTTATTATTATTTTTTTTTTTACCATCGACACGTTAGATATTAATTGGGGACTTTAATTAAATAAACTTATCCCAAACATTCTTTTATTTAAATACGATTACTCCAACTTTTTTTACCTTTCTAAATTTCATGTTATAAATCAATCCCTCCACACCCATAATATCCCTCCTCTCTCGATTTTTTTATTTCTTTTATTTATGACATCTTCAAAAACAAAAAAAGCAAAAAAAACTGAACGACATTATTCCGAAAAAAAAAAACCAAAAAACACACACACGCGGGGATTGGAAGGGAAAAAGAAAAGAAAAAAAAAAGGAAAAAAAAAACCGAACCAGCAACACACACAACTAAGGGTATATATGAATACGGTTTATCAGAAAACCAAACCGATTCGAGGTCATCGGTTTGATTCGGTTAATACTCGTTTTCGGTTAATAATATAGAGAAACCAAAAATTTCGGTTCGGTTACGATTCATACTACAAATTATCCGTAAACCGAACAATTAATCGAACCGAATTAAAAACCGAGCAATTAACCGAACCAAAACTGTACCAAACAAAAAACCGTAACCGAACCATTTATATCCAATATGTATGATTAGTTCTATAACCAAAATATTAAATTTTTTTTTATAAAAACTTCTTATAACTGAACCGTTTATGACCGAATAAACAACCGATCCGTTCATGACTAAATAGAATTGTTAAATATTATTTCGGTTTTCGGTTAACCGAACCATATATTTCGGTTCGGTTCAATTTTGTTTCCTAAAGCGAATGGATCGGTTTCGGTGTCGGATATTTACTAACCGAAATTTTTGGTTCACTTTCGGTTACGGCCATTAACCGTATCATACCGAACCGTGTATACCCCTACACATAACATTGCAGTTACAAGAAATGGGAAGATCTGGCGAAGTGGGGTGGGGAAGAGGTAGTGCTTTTAATGAGCCGAGCTAAACCGAGTATCAGTTGTTCAGATCACGAGTTGTTCATGCTCGTGTTCGAGTTTGGCTTACTATATATACTTTTGTCTTCCAGCTCGAGTTCAGCTCGTTAAGGTATCAATAATCAAGTCCAAATGAATAAATAACAATGTACAAAGCAATGTTTAAACATCATAGAATTTAATTGATATCGTAATCAAAATCGCATACTAAAGATATGAATTAAGACTTTGACTGTTACGATTAAATGACCAAATAATCATTAAATATAATTAATGCATTCTTATTTTTGAATATAGTGTGTCATGAGAATTATACATGATTGAACGTTAAAGTTGATGTTTGAACATTAGTTTAATATTTATTTATGTTGATTATGGCATTTGATGATAAATATAAAAAGACGAATTTTGACTTCTGAATTGTAAGTTCAGTTAGAATTCTTTTTTATAGGCTTTCAGAATTCTAATGCTACGAAGGTCTTTTTAAAGGCAAACAGACCCTTTATTTGGCGTTAAAAGAAAATGAAAAGAAAATTTTAATTTCAAAATACAAAAATATTATTAAAAGGAGATGAAGGGTTTTACATTTGAACATTCAAATTGATGTTCATTTAATTATATTATAATATTTGATGATAATTATAGGTGATCGGACATCGTATTTGATGTTGGAACATCGATATGCTGTGTATTTGAGTTAATTATGGCACTGATCATCAATTTGATGCTAATTATGTTTATTATAGTGTTTCATGATGACTTTAAGTGTTTGAATATCAATATGATGTTTGTTTAAATTAATTATAGTGTTCAACAACAATTGTTATTGATTAACATCAGCATGCTGTTTATTCGGGGCTTAATGAATGTAAATAATTGAACATTCAATTTGATGTTCATTTAACTTTATTATAGTGTTTGTTAATGATTACAAGTGAGTGGACATTATATTTGATGTTTGAACATCGGTATACTGTTTATTTGAGTTGATTACGGTATTGATCATCAATCTATTGATAATTATGTTTATTGTAGTGTTTGATGATGACTATAAGCATTTCAATATCAATATGATGTTTATTTAATGTAATTAAAGCGTTCAACGATAATTATTAACATCAATATGATATTCATGTGACTTAATATATGGTGTTTAGGGATGATTATACGACATTGAACATCAATTTGATATTTGTTTAAGGTTATTGTGGTTTTTAATAACAATTATGAGTGTTTAAAGATCAAAGTGACCTTTGAACGATGATTTGATGTATAAATAAGTTCACTCAAATGTTTAATGATGATTATAACATGTTGAACACTAAATTAATATTCATTTGAGTTTATTGTAGTATTTAACGATAATTATAAGTCACTGAATAGCAATATCATATTCATTATAGTTAATTACGATGTTTGATGACGCTTATAAGTAATTGTACATTATTTTGATGTTTATTTAACTTTATCATAGTATTTAATATTTGATTATAAGAGATTGAACTAATGCTTGTTATGTTGAATATATCGTTTACTATTGATTATATGTATGATGTTTATTTGACTTAATTATAGTGTTTGGCCATTGACATTATAGAGTTTGATTTGAAGATCCTTCTAAATGATTAAATTTTGTTTAAAGTGGCTAATGTGAAAAATTAGTTGAAATAGCCCCAAAAAGAAATAGTAGAAATTAATTAACCCGTTATTAATTTTTCACAAAAAAAAAAAAAAATCTATTTACGATATATCACTCCAACGGCTCCGGTTGTATTAATATTTAACGTACCTATTTCTATAATAAAAAGACATGTAGCATAGCGTTAAATAATGGTTACTTTTAATAATTGAGAGCTGGTTTCGAGTCTTTGTAGCTACAAGATTTTCTTGCAAAAAAAAAAAAAAAAAAAAAAAAAAAAAAAGACATCGGAGAAAAGGGGGGGAAAGTAGTAGGCTAAGAAAAACGGAAAGGGAAAAAAATGAAAAGAAAAAAAACACCTTTATGGAGGTTAAAATTGTCTTTGAACATTTTTTTAGATTTTTCATTTTCTTATAAAATTTTGAAGCTTATTCGGATGAAAGAAAGTTTGAGAATGACTTAAATAAGCCATTATCCCATATTAATTTTGTGATGGGGAGCCGTTTATAGAAAGTCCACAAAAAAAAAAAAAAAAAAACTTTATTAATCGGACAAGACAATAATATTCCTTTGTATATTTCAAGAGATCCATTCTCAATTTTTTTTACAAAAACTTATATCGGCAGAAGAATGAAAGTATGAAGTATTTATTCCCACCCCAACAATTCTCTCATGCATTACATTGAATCGATAATTCAAAGTTGTTTTTAAATTAAAAACCAATTTTCAAACATGAAATTGCATTTCGTCGCAACTGCCGAAAGAAGAGGTTGCCCTGCATTAGTTTGAAAATATGAAACAAAAATCAATCGTATAAAATGCAATGAAAATCAGGCTGATGTGCTGGTGCATATATGTACGATGATATGTTCAGCTCACTGAGGCATTTCGTCGAACACTTGTGTAGAAGAGCAGTTAAGTTTGTTACTAGTTAATTAAGCCGTTGTAACTATCTTAGCTATCAATTAGGTGGTTAGGAAGTCTATATATAGACTCAATTGTAATCTAGAAGTTTCAGTTTTGCAAATACAATCAAGATCAATGTAAAAAGTTTTTTCCCGCCTTTCTGTTTTTCAAATTTCTTCATCTTCTTCACGAGCCGTTCTTCATACTTTTTGCAGTTTTCAATTCATTTTCAACATGGTATCAGAGAAAAGTTTCAGCTGTGCGTTTCTTGTTTGATTGCGGTGTGGAATCGCAATTCTAAACTGTAGTGTGGAACTACATTTCTCATCTTTTATTCGGTTTGATTGAGTTTCTTAAGTTTTTTATTCAGTTTCTTTCTCATTTCTTTATTCGTTCTTGGCAATGGCTGAAGAAGGAGATGTTGTAGTTGTTAATCCCTATCATATTCATCCTGGGGAGAATCCTTCGGCTGTGATTGTCCAGCCGGTACTAAAGGGAGCAGAGAATTATCATTGCTGGACGAGAGCAATCTTCATGGTTTTATCAATGAAAGGTAAATTGAAGTTCGTTGATGGTTCACTGCCCAAACCCCCAGAAAATCACAGGCATTATGAAATCTGGTGTCAATGTAATGATATGGTGTTGAATTGGCTTGTCAATTCTGTGGATGTTTCCATACAACAGAGTATTTTCTGGTTGAACACAGCAAGGGATATTTGGGTTGATCTTGATCACAGATTTGGAGTTGGTAATGCTTATCGTTTGTCCAATCTCCAAGAAGAGATGTATGCAACAAAGCAAGGTACATTGTCTGTAGTTCAGTATTTTACAAGACTGAAGAGTTTATGGGATCAATTGCTGGTTTTGAGGCCTGCACTTGTGCTGCTCTACCAATCTATAGAAAGCAGGATGAGACTGACAAAGTCATCAGGTTATTAAAGGGTTAAATGATGCATATAGCAATGTAAGATCACAAGTCTTGATGGCGAAACCCATACCAGATCTTCCTATTGTATTCAATATGGCATTGCAACATGAAAGTCAGATCAATTATGCAGATATGGGAATTGATAAGACAATACTGAGTACACAAGCAACTGGATTCAGGCAAGATAATCCAGATTCTATGCCATTAGCCTCTCATGCTAGTGCTTCTTATGGAAGAGGTGGAGGAAGAGGTCTTGGCAGGGGTTTTTCTGACATAACAAGAGACCACAGTGTTCCTATTGTGGTAAAGAAGGTCACACGATTGAAAAGTGCTATAATAAATATGGATACCCTATTGGCTCAAAAGGCAGGGGAAGGGGGCAGATACAGGCCAACCATGTCAGTCTGGATCAAGGTTTTTTTTTGCCAAATATGGAAGATGCAACTCTAGATGCTCTTCCAAGTGTAGATTTACAAAGATCAGACACAGTGGCATCCAATTCAAGCACAATGACCAGAACACAGTATGATGCTATCATGGACATGCTGAGAAATGTACAAATCACTGAAACAACTGGTCCTGGACAAGCAGTGGCACTTACTGCAAATGTTCATACTACTGCAGCTTCATCAAGTACTATCTATAAATGGATAGTGGATTCAGGTGCCACTGATCATGTTATTTACTCACTGCCCTTAATGACTAATGCAAAACCTGTTTTTGGTGTCACTGTAATATTACCTAATGGAACACATACACCAATCACACATATAGGACAGGTTAAAATTAATGAAAATCTGACACTGGATCATGTCTTGTGTGTACCACACTTCACATATAACTTGATGTCTGTTAGAAGACTAACTAGTAATGAGAGTCATTCTTTATTTTTTGGAGCTAATGGTTGTACTATGCAAGACAATACATTGAAGAGAATGATTGGTTCAGCTGAATTGATCAATGGGCCTGTACATACTAAGAGCTGATCCTACTATTATGTTTTCTACACAGCCAATGGCTTGTCAATCCTGCACCATGAAGTCCTTACGCAGAATATGCCTTACATTATGCAGAGCAGATGCCACCGAGTAGGCATACCTTATGACAAAATAGTTTTCAATCAAACAGTCAGAATTATGACAGATACATAAATTTTTAATGAGAATGAAGTACATGCATTTGTTGATAATGGTGTTCCGGGACATCCCTCGCATTTCTAATACCCAGCCAAAACCTTCGTCGGTTTCTTTGTCGTTTTTCATTCTTATAGACACATTCATCCACGTTGGAGCAATTTCTTTCAGGAGTGACTGCAGTGTTTTATAAATGAAATTAAACATTAAAATGGACCGTTCGATGAGGATAGCACGCGGACATTGTGGATCATACTTCATTGATCATATGAAACATTCATTTATGTCCCCAAAAAAATAGTTTAAAAAGGGAGGGGGGGCATAAATGCACCTTCTTGATTATGGAAGGAGAGTTTCCGATTGGATCGATATTAGTCAGGGGCCCTTTATCTACTGGATAATATTTCCTTATGATTTCTGCATTCTCAAGGATCTTAATGTAAAAAAATGGATATACAGCTGGATGGTCTCCTTGTGCCAAATTAGGTATAGATTCACAAATATGTGATCTGGTTCTGCCATTAGAATGTACCTAAAACAGTCATAGAATTGGCTAGAAATCAGATCAGAAAACTATGCATTTACAAAGGGATACAAACACTTCTCGTACCTTTTGTTTCACGGTTTTTGCACTTGTATCCTCAGTGTTCCAAATTTGTACTTTAACCCTCCTTATCAATATGCATTCTTTTACATTTTCAGTCAATTTTTGTCATGTGTCAAGTTTCTATTGGCTGGAGTACGTCGTACTTTCGATGTTGTTTGTTTGACACGTGAAATTTTGGACTAAAATGTAAAAGAAATTCATAGATGATGGAGTAAAGTGTAAAGATGAAACATTGGGGATAGAAGTGCAAATTTCGTTAAACAAAGAAGGGACCAAAAGTGTCCTTACCGCGATTTACAAATCAAACATTACTCTTCTTGTATAGTTGCTTTTTCCAGCCATAGCACAAACGCCCATGGTCTATTTAACACAACATATCCCTGTGTTTCAACATCCAGAATTAGCACATTAAATGCAGAAGAGAAAAAGTAGCTTATGCACCTAAAAGTTGAAAAGAAAAAGACTAACAAACAACATTGAGAGTGAGTGAAAGAAAACTATGTTAAAAATATTCACCTTATCCATTCCCTCAGGGAGAGGATCAACAATAAAAGTCGGGATCTCATCCATCAAATTATCCGGTTTCCCAGAATGCAAAATGCACGTGTATCCACCCATATCTGATCCAGGAGCATCCTTAATCTTGTTATAATAGTAGTACACAATCCTAGATTGCCATTTGTTGTATATACTATCTTCTGCAGTCATAACAACATGATACTTGGCACTCGCCCCTTGACTCAAACTATCTGATGACACCAAAAGTCTCTCTGATCTCAAATCCTTTCTGTGAAACATAACAGCAAACACATTTGTATGTTGCAAATACAACTCCCAAAGACAATATCACGGAAGCAATAGGCGAAGCTTGTTGAGCTTTTTCTTTCCCCATCATTTCAAGAAGTAACTCCCAGAGAGTACAACAACCTTCAAATGGTAGCTGAATTGGCTTCCAATACTATCATCCCGGAGATTTTTTAATGTTTTATTCAAGGTGAAAAACTTATAAATTATTGATTGCAGGCTAACCAAAAGACAGAAGATTAAGGTATATATCTTCTCCCTCAAAACAAAAGCAGCCGTCTTCCAACAAAAACCAAGAAGCCTTGTCCCTACTCCGTAAAAAAAATGGAAGGTGAAAAGAAGCCGTCTCCATATTCGATAAAATGTCAAAAAGGAGTCGGCTTTCTGAATATATTGTGTATAAACTAAAGGCAGAAAGCATACTTAACTGGGGCATGTATTTTTCCTACAGCCATGTTCGTCTATTTCTGCTTCCTTTTTGTTTGATCGGTCTCAATTCCCTTCTTTTAGCGTCAAATCCAGTTTCCCTCAAATCTAAATTATTTTACCTATGAAAAGAAGATAACTAACTACAAACATTTTACAAATAATATTTGAAAAATATGCTTCCGTGGCATTTGTGCTATTTCGTACTGACACATAAAAACATCTCACTTGTATTCCTAGCTAAAAACGGTTATGTTTACTTCACTGTTTTGATATGCATCACGAAATCGCATCAATTCACATGATTGTTGTTTGTCAGCCCTTCATATTCACAAGATATATATTTAAATGCTGCACAGAATCATACAGAAACACGAAGTTGAAAATCGAACAAGAAATGGAAACAGAAAAGAACCAGTGAGAACAAAATACAAAGGCAATAAGAAACTAGACAAAAGCTGGAAATTGTAGAAATTAACTTTTTCATAAACTATGTTAATTGAGAACATCAGCTCTTTATTCATACATCATGTCACAAGAAGGTAGCCGCTTCCTCCTCTAACTAATCGACGGTTACTAGGTGGAATCTCTGTACTCTAACTTCTACTAACAGTGAACTAACTATTGATTACCTCTAAGCTCAGGTTTGACTAGCTGACCTGGGTTTGAGGAGATAAAATTAGCATAATTACAGAATGCAAAGGCAGAAGTAGTGCCGTTGTAGACCTCGATTTCAAAAAAAGGAGACTTTGTAGGAATCGAAAAGCTGGAGCAATGCAGACTGATTGGCTTGTTCAAGACTTTCACTGATGATTTGATGATAATACTTCTTTCCTTGAGGAGAAGTAGCAAAATGATTAGACAGTGACTCCACTAAATATTGCCTTGGATCTTTCATTTCCTTTAAAGGGCATTCTTCCTCTTCTTTCGTTCCTGCTTTGTAGATACGAGCAAAAGTATCTACACGTCGTGAAAGAAGAGTCATGATACTGTCCAACATCTTCCCCCAGAGCCTCATATCCAAAATATCTGGACACTCGCAGATAAGTCGCGTTGAAGCAATAGATGCAAGTTTCAACTGAATGGGACCTTTGATCAGTTTAAGATTGGGTATCCAAACCTGCTCCAATATTGCGTGAAAACCATTCTGCTGGACTGCATTTACTGAATTCACAAGGTTTCTAGGACCATCTTTTACCAGGAATACAGACATGAACACAAGGCTTTTCTTCATGCTTTTTACCCTCCTCTTGTTTTGCAACCTGTTAAAAAGGGAAATCCATACATTTCTTACAAATGGTGAAATCACCTCAAAACCAAGGTTTTCAACAACAGTGTTTAGGACATTAAATCCATAGTCCTCTGTGGCGGAAGACAAAACAAGCTTATTATATATCCCAATCATAGACAATTTATGCATAGGTGGTAGCCCCCATCTCAGGAAAGCCGTCTGTGGAAAATTTCCTGACCTTGTCCACGTGTCAGGCAAACGAAAAACATCAAAGATATGTGTGTAGTGCTTCGTCAGAAGAGGTCTGTTCAAGTCAGCAAGCTCTGCCAGCAACTGAAAAGCATAGGGAAAGAATTCTCTGATGTCTCTAACCAAAATCATTTGCAGAAACGGATAAAGTTTCTTTTCCAATTGAGATACAAGAGAAATCTTCTTCTGAAGAGGCTCTATTTTATTTCTTGTTTTTTTTGAGAGAATACTTACCCTTCTAATAAGGGCAGTCAGTGATTCAAAAATATGGTGATTGAATAAAGAACTTTTTGGGTTCTGACAAACTTTGTCAAGAATGGTAGTCAGGCCCTCTATGCAAAGTGAAGCTACATCAACAGTCAGGTCACTGACACAAACAACACGCATTATACACTTCATAACATACTCATTTTCTTTAAATTTGGGATCACTGAGGACTTGAATGAGGTCACTCATCAGGGTCGGTAAGATTGGACGAATATCATCTGGGGTATACCTACTTCGAGCCTCATAATCTTTAATCAGTAAAAGTTTCTCAATGCAGATTGCCCCATACGAGTGAACCACCAGATACGGTAAATTAAGCAACATAGATAATTCAGGAAGAACCGACAATACGGAATCTTTTGATATCTGATTTCTGAACAATGTGAGGAACTTCAGGGCTCCAGCTGTCATCATGGGAAAAGATATGGCATCCCGCACATGCAACTCTTGAACAACAAATGCATCAAAAAATAATTGGACATTCACCATGTCAGATGAAACGGAAGTTTCATCAGCATTTTTTGCGGCAATAGACACAACCAAACGAATGGCACAATCCTTGTACTTCCAGTTGCCTTTGCTATTAGATGCATACAATTTCCAACACTTGTCTATTTGATATCTAACTTTCTCCCTCACTTTATTCTTATAATGAATAGCGATTCCTTTGAGGAGCTCAATTACAATCCCTCTCCTTGTTTCAATATCGCTTCCTTCCATATCCCTCTTAATGTACTCAATTGGATCCGTCTGAAACAACTTCTCCTCCTCATCCTGCAACATTACATTAGGAATAACAATACTCTCACAAATCTGCTGCAATACATCATCACTAGAAAATAGAGCGTGGTGACCAGTTTTACAAACTGTAATCAGAAACTTAATAGCAGTGACCGTCAGCTGCTCCCTTCCATTACCATGTGATGAAGAACAAACAAGAAGACTCAGAACGTCCTTCACAAAGCCACTCAAACAGAGTTGGATCAATTTCTCCTCCTTTATCACATAAAGACTAATATTCTCACAAACAGCTACGCGAAGCTCATCAAACATATATCCAACAACACCACAATCATCAGAATGCTTTACTGTAAGGCACTTCTTGAACGTAACCATCCATGCAAGCACATTGTCCTTAAAGAAATCATGCAACTCTAGAAAATTCAAAGAGTAGAAAATAGAACAACACAACCTTTGTGATTCAATATAAGGCTTAAGTATGGCAGCATTAGCTTCCCCTGAAGCCATTACTTGATCAATCAAGCTTCCTGTTCGTTTAAATACTTCCATCAGAGGCTTTGCAAAATTATCAAGACAATATTTCAAATCCACAAGCAAATCATTAGTCTTGAATGTACATCTAAACTTCATAAACAAAGAATTCACAATACCTAAAAGTAAATAAATCGATGCATAATCATTAGTCACGCTCAATTTACGAAGATGTGCTACTATCTCCGGCAGCAAAGCAGGCCACTCCTTAGGAAAATCGTGATGTCCAATAATTACATGCAGAGCTTCACTAAGCTGCGATTGAATCTTCGGACTGTTGGCATTGATCATAACCGAAACAATCAGGGTTTTAGTGTTCTCCTTCTCCACATCAGAGATAGGGTTTACTGCAATCGGATTCGAATCAGAAACAAGGGGAACAGGTGACCAATGTGCCTTGACGTGATTATTGAGGTTGAGTGCAACGGAATACCGGATATCATGGTCGATACAACGTTCTCCGACGACACCAAGGGACCAGTGAAGTCTGGTTTCGGTGGTCACTTTCTGTGACTGAGAAGAAGAAAGCTTCCCTTTTCTCTCTTTCATATCCTCCATTTTTTCGGTTCTGCTCTTTGCTTGTCCGTATCTTATAAGCTCCGGAAATTTTAATATGTTCCGGGACCAGGTTTATAAATTATATTTACATTATTACTCTTGTTTAAAATATTGTTATTTGTGGAACATGTATGACATAACATACTTGGGCCACCATAAAACTGTCGGATAAGCTCCGGTTTTCTCATTGGACTCTATTTTTTTTTTTTTTTAAAAACTCGTTCTCGAAAATTTTGATAATCCTGTCACTATCCTTTATTTTCTACGGGAATTTATAGTTGGCCGGCACTAATGTTAGAGTTGTGATGCTCCTGCCAGAGCATTTTTCCGTAATGCTCCCTTAAGTTTTGGATGAAGACGGCGCCAATAAAGTGGGTTATAGTTGAAAAGTACAATGCTATTGTGACTTTGTTTTGTCCGGATTTTAAAGGCGACACTGTAATGTGCTTTTCGACAAAAAAGAAGCCGGAAACCTTTCATCATCTGCATATTTCACTTTTGTACAAGAATAACCACTACTTGTGTGCTTTCATGAAAGATGATTGTCCACTACCTCCTATCATCAATCCGTGGAAGGAAGAAGCTCCCAAGGTGTCAAAAAGACGGCAATTCATGACTACAATTATTTGGGGAAAGGATTGACAAGGGAACATAGATATATATATATTTTTTTTTGAAATAATATCTATGACTAATGTATTCTTATACATGATATCTACCCGTAAATATCTCGTTGCGTAGATAAATCTGATTTTAAATATCTATGATTTTTTATTTTTTTATCCATAAAATATCTATGAGTTAAGTTATTTATTTGTAGATATTTAGGGTTATAAGCGAGTCAAGTTACTTATTAGTAGCTCGAGATCGTCTCGAGACAGAACTCGACTCAACTTATATCAGATTGAGCTCAAAATCATCTTAATTTAAAAATTAAACGAACGATATTCGAGTAATGCAATACTCGACTCGGCTAGCCGCAAATAAGCCTGAATATATATTGTATAAACATATGTGTATATTGATAGGGATATACATACATATATTATTATGTATGTATTTTTCACCCGTGGGAGTGAATGTGATTCTCCAAACCCCAGTAGCGGGCCCTTCTCACCCGGATAAACGTATTTGGCATCATGATCGGAGGGGGCGTTACACGGTTAAGTCAGGCTACTTCTTAGTCTGAGCTTGCGATGGGGGTTATACTCGGCTAGTGGGTCATCCTCTGCTGGACCGGATAGAGTATGGCGTGGCGCATGATTGTACCCCCGAGAGTCCAGCATTTTTTTGGCGGTGCCTGCAGGGCTGCATGCCGATCGGGGAGAATCTTCTTAAGCGGCAACTTGGAGATGGAGTTTGTTTGGCGCGTGGCCGGGAACGGGAAACTATGCTCCATGTCTTGTTTGATAGCGATTATGCTAAGGCAATCTGGGGGGCCTCCTCTTTGGGAGTCGGTTGGTTCGACAGCCATCTGGGTTTCGGGAGTTTTTCGGGGGCCTGGTGGAGCACCTGTCAGTAGAGGAGATGCCTGAGTTCTGCATGACTCTATGGAATCTCTTGAAGGCACGTTGTAGTACGGTTTTTGAGGGTACGCCCGTCTATGTCTCTCGTGTCATCTCGGCTGCTTCTGCAGGGGCGTTGGAGTACATGAAGGTGATGAGTGGCGCCACTGTTGTGCCGGAGGGGACTCCACATCCGGTTATTTGGGTCCCTCCGCCCTCGCGTGCTTGGAAGTGTAATACGGATGCATCGGTGGCTGATGCTAGTTCGGGCATTGGACTGATTTTTAGAGACTCTGAGGGGGGGATTTTTTTCAATACACCACCCATTCTGTGTGCTATTTGTCAATATACCACTTTAAGCCAATTTTGGTTCGCAATTTTCGTTCATATCCGGGGATTTTTTTCATGAATGTGCACGATCTTAAGGTACACAAATCCCCTATTGGGTTCCCCCTTCCCAATTAGGGTTTAGAAGGCTGCCGGAAACAATGAAAACGCGAAAAACGGAGTGGTATTTGGACAAATAGCGTGGTAGTCCAACAATTACCACTTCTCAAAAGTGGTATATCGACAAGGGTCCCCTCTGAGGGGTCTATTGTGGCGGCCTTCTCTTTCCAAATAGACCCTGGCGATACCCCGGAACTTCTGGAGATGCGTGCAATCTTACTTGCTCTTGCAGAGGCTGATCGGCTGCGTTTATCTTCTATGATCTTTGAGAGTGACTGTCTATCTTGCATTCAGGCCTTATCTCGACCGTTGGAAGACCTATCGGTTTTGGGCTGCCTAGCTCGTGACTGCCTCTCGGCTTCAGTTTCTTTTGCTTCTTGTCGTTCTTCTTTCGTTAAACGTACCGGTAATGTCCATGCGCACCTTCTTGCCCGGCATGGAGTCGCGGTTGTGGGGTCTGTTTCTTGGGGTACTCATCCCCCTTTTAATGTAATCTCCGCCTCGATTGGTTGTCTTAATAAAATTGGTTGGTTTTCCTATAAAAAAAATATGTATATATTTTTATGTTTATAGTCGTATAATTTTTTTTATTTTTATGTTTATAGTCGTATAATTTTTTTTATATATTTTTATGTTTATAGTCGTATAATTTTTTTTAGAAACCAACCACTTTTATTAATTAACTAACTCCGTCAAAACAACGGTAGTAACAGAATTCAGGGTTGTGCTCCCCAAGCAAGGACACCCAATGAATCAACGCCTAGACGCACTAGAATGTGTGCCGGTTCATTAACCACTTTTATTAATTAACTAACTCCGTCAAAACAGCGGTAGTAACAGAATTCAGGGTTGTGCTCCCCAAGCAAGGACACCCAATGAATCAACGCCTAGACGCACTAGAATGTGTGCCGGTTCATATGTATATATTTTTATGTTTATAGTCGTATAATTTTTTTTAGAAACCAACCACTTTTATTAATTAACTAACTCCGTCAAAACAGCGGTAGTAACAGAATTCAGGGTTGTGCTCCCCAAGGACAAGCAAGGACACCCATTGAATCAACGCCGACGCACCGGTTCATATGTATATATGTTTTATGTTTATTAACCACTTTTATTTTAAAACCAACCAACTAACTCCGTCAAAACAAATGTAGTAACGTAATTCGGGGACACCCAATGTTAACGCTCCGCACTAGAATGTGTGCCGGTTCATTAACCACTTTTATTAATTAACTAACTCCGTCAAAACAAATGAATCAACGCCTTGTGCTCCCCGAAGCAAGGACACGCACTCAACGCCAGACGCACTAGAATGTGTGCCGGTTCATATGTATATATTTTTATGTTTATAGTCGTATAATTTTTTTTAGAAACCAACCACTTTTATTAATTAACTAACTCCGTCAAAACAGCGGTAGTAACAGAATTCAGGGTTGTGCTCCCCAAGCAAGGACACCCAATGAATCAACGCCTAGACACACTAGAATGTGTGCCGGTTCATTAACCACTTTTATTAATTAACTAACTCCGTCAAAACGGTAACGTCGGGTTGTGCTCCCCAAGCAAGGACACCCAATGAATCAACGCCTAGACGCACTAGAAAGTGTGCCGGTTCATATGTATATATTTTTATGTTTATAGTCGTATAATTTTTTTTAGAAACCAACAACTTTTATTAATTAACTAACTCCGTCAAAACAGCGGTAGTAACAGAATTCAGGGTTGTGCTCCCCAAGCAAGGACACCCAATGAATCAACGCCTAGACGCACTAGAATGTGTGCCGGTTCATTAACCACTTTTATTAATTAACTAACTCCGTCAAAACAGCGGTAGTAACGTAGACAAGAATGTTGTGCTCCCCAAGCCCAATGAATCAACGCCTAACGCACTAGAATGTGTGCCGGTTCATATGTATATATTTTTATGTTTATAGTCGCCAACAACTTTTATTAATTAACTAACTCCGTCAAAACAACGGTAGTAACGAATTCGGGGTTGTGCTCCCAAGCGGACACCCAATGAATCAACGCCGGTTCATTACCGGTGCGCCTAACAAAAGAAAAAGAAACTAAAGAAAAATTAGCCATCTCCACAATGCAATCCTGTAAAAACACCTAGACACACGCACACACTTTTGTCTTTGTGATACTCGAACCCAGAACCTCTAGATTAATGTTCACAGCAATTACCGCTAGACCGATGCCCATGTTGGCTTTGAGTCTAAGTTAATGTACTTTCTTAATATTCGGTGTTGTCCCTCCTCAAAATATATAAAGAAATATTAATTGCAAATCAAATAAACTTTATGTTTTTAACAAAAAAAAAAACTAAAAATAACTTAATATAAATTACGTGAAAGTAAAAAACAAGAAATTGCGATTAAAAATTTAAAGTTAGCAAATTTGTGAACAAGTGAATCAAATAATTAGGAAGCGTTGGAATACATGTATTGCCTGCATGAAAATACTAAGTGAGATGTTTTTCTATTATCTTATCTTGCTGAAAAATACAATATTAGATATAATTTAAGAATCCGATAGGTGAAATAATAATGCATAACAACTTTTCAGAATTTTCATGAAATCACTTAAAGCGGATATCATCAATAATCGCATATAATATAAATATTAACGTTACTATGTTTGCATGTTCCTTTTGATTATTGTATTTTTTTTTTTTTTTATTTTTATTTTTTTTGGTTTGAAGAGCTTAGCTTGTCTTCAAATTTTATATTGTTAAAGAAATCAAGAAAACAAATCCGTATTTTATATTGTCCAAGAAATCAAGAATACAAAGTCAACCTAGTTTTTTTTTTCAAAAATTGGGGTCTGCAATTTTGTTATTCAAGAAGCTGTACTTTTAATGAAAAAAACTATGCATTTTGAGGAGCAGTATTTATTCGAAAAATGATTTGATTGAAATTGTGTTCGTATGGTATCCGTACTTGTGTTGTGTGGATGAGATGTATTCTAAAGAAAAAAAAATAAGAGAATAAAAATTACTTTAATGAAATGAATAAAATTATTTTCTTTTCTTGGTGTGGTAAATAATCTAAAAAATCCAAACAACATCAACTAATGGTTGTGAGTGTTTGTATTTTTTTTATTTTATTTTGCAAAGGTATTTAGTTTGTTTTTGTAATAAATGGAAAAGTATATATTGAAATGATTGTTGACGATACCGGGTTACGCACCTCGATATATCATCATCGAGTGGGCCCCAGGGATCAAATATTTACTGAGGCATACACGTCAGACTATTGGTCTCGGAACCATGACACATATGTCGATCCTCGAGGCGGAAATATATCTAGGAGCTCGAGGTCACAACTATCGACTTACGGCGCGTGCGGGATGTGAGTTCTGGAGTCGATCTTCCCAGGTCGGGGCAAGATCGATATCGAGAACGTAGTCCACACCAACGGTATGTTGGCCCAATATCCACCGGATAACTTGGGCGAGGGGTAAAGCCCAATTAAGGGTAGATATGACAATAGCCACGACCGACCCATATTAGTGGTTAGGTCACGCATTGTCCTTATAAATACAACGTTCCAGGGAACTACGTACGGCTTGATTCCCGAGATATAACAGATACGTAGGCAATCTAAGAATACCACTTAGATTCGAATCATAAACACATCCACACCCCTCTTTATTCTTGGCCGGGGTTCTTGGTTATTCATCATTCTAAGAAGAGTAACCCGGATTCTCATAGTGACTAATTTGTCATCGTCATTGGCGCTGAAGGAGGGTCCTCTTTCAATCGTTGAATACGCCGAGAACATGCCGCCAAAGGATAAACAACCCGGAGAACCACTTCCAAGAACACAGATCCGCAAAATCCGCAGCTAGAAGAAGAAGTGGGCGTGGAGACACAGGGTCGAAAGAGCGAGAACTGGAACCGATCCAGGAAGATCCTTTGAAGCGTACGCCGATCTAGCCCCGAACAAAGAATTGTTGGTGGATCAATTGGCGGGTCAAGACATCGACGCTCCGCAAAAGATCATGCAAGAAGTCCTCGCAGGACAAAATCCTCGGCAGAAACAGTCGAGGGAGGTTTAAATATTAACATGCCTAAACCTAACCCACCCGGTTTCGCTTTCAGATATCGCGCATCCTCTAGCTCGTTGAAAAACGGAGGAAGGAAATTCATCAGAAGCATCAAAGGGATGCAGAGGATAGCGCCAGATGCGAGTTAGACGTGATCCTGGGAAAAGACAAGGTTTCATTGTCCTTAGAATCTCCTTTTACTAAGGAGATTGAAAGCTTTCCTAGACCCAAGGGGTTTAAGATTCCAAAGATAGAGCCTTACGATGGCACCACCGATCCGGAGGACCATTTACATAGGTATCTATCGCAGATGAGGTTAGATGGGGCGCCAGACGAAATGCGGTGCCGGGCATTCGAGACTCTGCTCGTAGGTCGAGCCAGAGAGTGGTTTACAAAGTTGAGGCCCGGGTCGATCTCCGCTTTTCCATGTTGGCCGAAAGTTCATAGACGCCTTTATTGTCAATAAAAAGTTCCAATTAAGTGAGACGCACCTCATGAATATGAGGCAGCTTAGAGACGAAACGGTGCTAGAATATTTAAAACGGTTCAATATCGAAGCAATGCAAGTAAAGGACCCTCAAGACAGACTTCTGATCACTTCGTTTGTAGGAGGCTTGAGGAATACCAAGTTATACGAAAAGCTGAGTAGAACTCTCCCGAGAACTATGGACGAGTGTGTGAACGTGGTCCACAGATTTTGTCAAGGCGAAGAGGCAGTGCGTAGGCACACCCAAGCCGAATGGATGGATCCGAGGAAAGAGAGTCGAGGGTCGGGAAAGAGTCAACCTCGACAGCATGAAGCCGAGAGGAAAGCCTCTGTTTGGGACCGAGTCGATAAACCTTCTGTGTTTAATCGAGTTGAAGCACCTATCTCGGATCGGTCAGAGAAAAAAGGAAGGAAAGATAAAGACTTTGTCCCTCTCAACCGATCGAGGTCAGAGGTACTGTCCATCATGATATCAAAGAACCTAGCAAAGAGGCCTCCACCGATCAAGAAACCTCGAGAGAGGCGGAGGTCAAATAAGTTTTGTGACTTCCATGAGGACATAGGCCATGCAACTGATGACTGCATGGATTTGAAGAGAGACATCGAAGCCTCGCATCCAAGAAGGCCACCGGATGAGGTTATCGACGAACTCGTTATACGAGCCCAAGGGCATAGAAATAGTAAGAGAAAGAATCCCGACCAAGATGGATATCGGGGAAGAGATCATCGAGAGACGACGAGATCGGTCTCCGGATGCGATAGAGATAACCAAGGTCGGGACGATATGAAGACAACCGGCCGAACAATTATGTTAACACCATATTTGGGCCGGGGGAAACGGAAAAGAGCGAGCCGCCAAGGGTCGGAAGACAGCTCGAGATATGGAAAGCAACAAAGACTTTCGACGGAGGTCGGGTATGGGCCGAGAGATGACGTTCCCAAGTCAAGGAATCACAGCGAAGGACTAGTGATAGAGGCAGTGATAAGTCGCACCAGGGTGTCGAGGGTATGCATCGACAATGGCAGCGCAGTTAACATCCTATACTACTCAGCCTTCCAAGGAATGAGGTTGAAAGATAAAGACTTGATCCCTATAGCCTCCCCACTGTTCGGGTTCACAGGGCAGGCAGTCCACCCGTTGGGATCCATAAAGCTATTGACGACAGTAGGAGAGGGGGAGAGAGGGAGGACGTTTGAGTTAAGCTATGTGGTCGTGAAAGCCCCCTCCGCATACAATGTAATCTTAGGGCGACCTCGCCCTCTTCGAGTTACGAGCCATCATTTCGACATACCATAACAGTATGAAGTTCCCAACTCGAAATGGTTCTCACGAGGTCAAAGGGGATATTGAAGTCGCCAGGAGTTGCAATTCAATTATTATGAATGGAAATCGGCGACCGGCAAAGTCCTTATCGAAGAACCGATCCCGTAGGAAGAGGAGGATAAATCCCGGGCTTCAAACGAGGCAAATAAAATGTTGACCTATGGGGGGGAGCAGAAGAGCAAAATGTCCAAGTCGGGGTTTGGATACCGACTCGGGAGAAAACAATCATTGATCGACTTGTTGACGGAATTCCGAGATGTTTTTGCATGGAAAGCTTCGATATGCCCGGTCTTCCAACGGATATCGCGATTCACAAGCTCGAAGTTGACCAGGCCAAAAGGCCGCCAAACGAAGAAAAGAAATTTCGCATCGACCGGTTGGAAGCCATCGAGTCCGAAGTCGGTAAGTCGTTAGCGGCCAACATAGTAAAAGAGGTGTTATATCCCGATTGGTCGGCTAATCCAAAGATTAGTGAAAAAACCGATGGCGGTTGGCGCATGTGTGTGGACTTCACCGATCCGAATAAGGCCTCGTCCAAAGGACTCTTACCCATTACCCAAAATCGACAGTTTAGTGGACTCGACCATCGGTTTTGAGGTATTTGCCTTTTTAGATGCGTACAAGGGGTACCACCGATTTTAATGGATCCTCGAGATGCGGACAAGACGGCGTTCATCACGAAGTTTGGCACCTTCGTTATGTAACCATGCCATTCGGACTTAAGAATGCCGGAGCTACATACCGAGGGCGCTCAATAAAATTTTTGCAAAACAGATCGGCGAAACATGGAGGTATACGTGGACGACTTGCTCATTAAAAGCCGATCATTGAAGCGCTTTCTAATCGATGCACGAGAGGTGTTCGAGGTGCCGAGGATACGCAAATGAAATTGAATCCTAAGAAGTGCACCTTCGGGGTACGGTCGTGCAAATTTCGGGATACATGATTTCGAGGGACGGGATTCGAGCTAATCCGGACAAGATTGACTCGTTAAAGAATATGCCGCCCTCGAAATACAAAGGAAGTACGAGAGACTCACAGTCGAATGGCGGCACTAAACCGATTCTTATCTCGATCGCTCGGCGAGCATTGCCCTTTTTCAAGATTCTTCGAAAGGCCGGTCCTTTCCAACGGGATGATGAATGTCGACGACCTTTCGAAGAGTTAAAAACATATCCGTCGAGTTGCCTACCCTCACCTCACCTCGAGAGGGGGAAAGATTGTTGGTTTACTTATCGGTATGCGAGGAAGCAAGTGAGTGCGGTCTTGGTCCGAGAAGGGGACAAGGGCTGTGTGCCCATATACTTTGTGAGCAAAGCATTACACGGTCCCGAGGTCCGGTACTCACCAAATGAAAAGCTCGCATTAGCCCCGGTACATGCCTCGAGAAAACTCGGACCCTATTTCCAAGCCCATCCGATCTTGGTAGTCACGGACCAACCACTCAAGCAAATACTTGCGAAACCGTACACATCGGGTCGACTTGCGAAGTGGGTAATTGAAATGGCTCGGTACGATATGAGTTCACTCCCCGAACCGCGATTAAAGCTCGTGCCTTGCGCATTTTTTAGCGGAAGGTATTTCGGTACAAATCGACCAGAAAAACGGGGTCACGAAGTCGTGTGGATTCTACACGTCGATGGGGCGTCGAGTAAAGAAGGAGCCGGAGCGGTGTCCGTTGCTAGTCAGCCCGAAGGGGGAAGAGTTTCCTTATGCTCTTCGATTCGACTTCAAGGCAACTAACAATGAGGCCGAATATGAAGCAATGATAACCGGACTAAAACTTGCTCTGAAGCTGGGGGTCGAAGATCTGACGGTTTATAGTGACTCTCAACTGGTCGTTAATCATATGAAAGGGGAGTACGAGGCCAAAGAAGAGACAATGAAGAATTATTTAAGAGTTGTTCAAGGCCTTATAGCAAGATTCAATTCGATTCAGATCGAGCAGGTACCTCGAAGTCAGAATAAGAGGGCCGATGCACTCTCAAAGCTCGCCTCGAATTTTGTCTCGAGTAAAAAAGTTCTAGTGGAATTGCTAAGTAACAGAAGTTACGAAGAAAAGGAGGCCCAGCCGATCACTCAGCAGGCCACATGGATGGATTCGATTGTTCTATACCTAAGGGACGACATCCTACCGAATGACAAAGTACAGTCAAGAAAGATCCGACTTCAGTCGGCAAGGTACGCGTTTTTCAATGACATACTTTATCGCAAATCTTTCACAAGTCCGTGGTTGAGATGTGTGTCCGAGTCGGAAGGCAAGTATATTCTTGAAGAGATTCATAAAGGGGCCTGTGGAAACCATTGTGGAGCAAGAATGTTAGCTCGGAAAAGCAAATTAGCTGGATACTACTGGCCCTCAATGCAACGAGATGCGAATAGCTTAGTTCGTAGGTGTAACTCATGTCAAGTTCACGACAACATCTCCCATCAACAAGCGCAAGAAATGAACGTTATTTCGTCAGCTTGGCCGTTCGATATATGGGGAGTCGATATAGTAGGTCCTCTACCTCGAGCTCCAGGAAATAATCGATTTGTGGTGGTCGCGGTAGATTACTTTACCAAGTGGGTAGAAGCCAGGGCTATACCAGACATCAAAGCAGCCACCATCAAGAAATTTTTGTGGGTCGATATTTTGTGTCGATATGGCATTCCGAAGGTACCGATCTCGTATAACGGAACACAATTCGAAGACCGAAGAGTTCGAGAATGGTTGGCGAGTATCGCATCGACCAACACTTTACCTCGCAGCGCACCCGCAGTAAACGGTCGTCGAACGTACCAATCGACGATTAAACTCGGATTGAAAAAGAGGTTGGAGGAACAAGGTCGAGACCGGGCGGTCCAACTTCCGAGCATCCCGTGGTCATACAGACGCTCCAAATTCATCAACCGGCGAAACACCTTTCTCCCTAGCTTATGGGTGCGAGGCGCTTATCCCCGCCGAAGTCGGAGTCCCTTCTCCTCGAGTTCGGCGTACAACATCGAAACAAATGAACCCGATGTCCGACAAGAAAAAGACAATCTCGAAGAGAAGAGAGAGATAGCCTCAAAAATGGCAAGGTACAAACAAAAAATCTCTCAATACTACAACGAAAGAGTCGATATCGATATTTCAAGGTCGGAGATCTAGTTCTCGAAAAAATGAGGCCGGTAGACAAGAAGAGATGGGCAAGCTAGCCCCGAATCGGGAAGGTCCATACCAAGTTCTAAAGGTTCATCCCTAAGGGTCCTATCGCTTAGGTCGAGCGTACGGAACAACAAGACTCCGACAATGGCATGCAAACAACCTTCGGAAGTATTATGTTTAAGTGTTAGATCGACTAGCTCGTATTTACTTTGATCTTGTGAAACTTGTAATCGGTCCAAGGGACAATTCCGAGTTATCATAATAAAACGTCTACTTTTGTGTTTATCGTGTTATTAATTTTACTTAACTATAATATTCTAAGTCCAAAGGGACACGAAGTTGTAGTCGAGAATTCCAAAAATTGAGCAATCCGATAGGCGTAACTCGAGACCAAGCCGAAGCTAAGTTCGCCTAAGAGGCGACAAAGCTAAGGCGGGGTCTAAGATTCGCATAGTCGGAACTCGGGACCAAGCCGTGAAGCCGAGTTAGCCCACGAGGCGACGTAGCCGAGGCGAGTCTGATTCGCATGGTCGGGTCAATGTCCAAGTCGGAAGCCCAACGACACCTAGGGTCGAATAAGGCAAAGACAAAGGACGGTTCGCAATGTCGGGCCACCGTGTAAGTCGGAAGTCTATACCTACATATGGGGCAATACGACTGAGATAAGCACAGTTCGCAATGTCGGGCTAACCTACCCAAGTTGATACCTAATAAGCCGATTAAAGCTGAAAGGCCAAGGCAAAAGGGTCGGTTGGGATTCAAATAAATCCTAAGTGTGTTAAGAACCAAAGGTCCAAAACAACACTTGGGGGGCATATACTCAGTAAAAGCAAGTAGCAAACAGAGTCATAGACTCGACCAGCGAAAAGCAAACAGTAAGTAAAAAGCTAAGGCAAAAGTAAATAACATGAATAAAGGGAAAACAATAAAATTCCAAAACTGGGCCAGGTCGATAAGACCAACCCACAAAGTGTGTTAATTACAAAATGTCAATAAAGATCAAAGTTGCGTATAAAATTACAATGGAAAGATGTAAAGAGCAAGAAAAACTAAGGAGCGAAGATCGAGACTAGAACCGATTGCCGGAAGTCGAAGTCGACCCCGAAGATACTTTGCGAAAAGAGAAACACCTTCTTGGAACTCGCAAAGCATTGGTCGTAAATCGCTTCAAAGTTGGGGTCGTAAAGCCAAGGCTCTTCAAGCTTTTCTACGCCGACCCCAACCTCGGGATATGCCCTCCGAATCCGATCCACACCTTGGTGAATCCACCAATGATGGCTTTGTTCATGATTATGGTTAGGTCATCACTCGCCGCGTCGACTTCCGATACTCGGCAACAAATCGGCTCTCTGATCTCTCAATTTGACCAGGGACTTGGCTCAAGTTGAGTTTTAGCATATCCCGTTCTTGTTCCAGTCCGCACTTCTTTCCCCGCTCTTGCCTTGGGTCTCCCGGACATCCGCCGAGTTTTATCTTTCTCTCCGGAATCCTCCGCAGCCCGGGCCGATTGGCATTCGCAAGCAGCCGGCTCATTCTCGAGCCTTTCCCGCTCGGAGACCGCCCGTGCCCGAAGCGTGTCGAACCGGCCCTCGAGAGCGCGTAGGCGGCGCCTTGGGCGAGCTTTTCGAGACGAGCCGCCGAATCTCCTTCTTCACCCTTCTACCGTTTTAGAGGGCGCATTCGTACGTCGAGCGACCTCCTTACCCATCGATAATTTCGCCACAAAAGAAACGCAAGTCATAAGCTTTAAAACGAAATGACAAGTGTAAAAAGGGAATCGAGTGAAGAAAACAAGTAACTTATCGCGCGGCCCACTTCTCGGAAGGAGCTAAGCAAGACCTTGTCCTCCATGACGATATACTCCTCGGCGGTCATAGCTCTTGATTGCGAGTCGGAGGAGGGAACCTCAGCAGACTTGGCCCTTTTGGCCCTTCTCTCGTTGCTCTGCTGCGGATCCGCGGGAGTCGGCCTCTTTACCCCGGACATCTCGACCTCTTCGACTCGATCTCCCTCTTCGGGAACAACCACGCATCATCGTCCTCATCCCTCAACGAACCAAAGCGGACCGTGAGCTCACCGAAGTCGATGGAGGTATGACGTATCAACAAAGGTACCCTCGCCGAAGCTACGTTAATAGAAGATGGGTTCCCCTCGACCCGGGAAGCGATCTTGTCTCCCCCACCTCTCGCAACTCGAGGAGGAACGACCGAGCGAGGGATGGAAGGATTGACAGCTGCTGCAAATTTTCCCACTGCAAGACGACAAAAACAGAAGAGGTCAATATATGATAAATGTAAGTTAAAGAATCAAGACTTAATAATAATATAACAAAGGTCCGTACAATTTTCCTGATCGACAGGATTAAGCGCTATGCATGGTACGGGGCCCGCCTCCTCGAGGCGGGCAAGGTCATAAAGAAGACTCGGTCCCGTGTAGCCACCTCGAAGGTAAATCTCTCGAGAGTAAGAGCTTCGTTAGGTGCGGCTTCCCGACCCGCTTGTCATCTCTTCCTTCTCGAGACCTCCATAAGCCGACATAAGGGTTGTCCGACCCATGTCGGAGAAAGAAGAACCTGGGTTTCCAATTTCCATGAGATGAAGGTCCTCGAGACACGAACTCGTGACGATTGGTGCGCTTCTGAAACGTGTACCACCCCGAATCTGGCATCGCAGCAATCTTGTGCCACCATCGGAACAAAGGGACGGTAAACCCGATGCCTGCGACTCGGCAGGGCGATTAGAAAGCCCATCGAGTCCGGATGGCATTCGGGCCCGGTTGAGATATACCGATCTCATAATGGCGAAGAACGACTGGACCGCCGGGCATAGGGGGAACCTTAGCCCCATCAATACCGGGCCTCATGACCGTACGTAACCCTTCCGGGGGCTCATCGGCAAATTGATGCCGGCCGGAGGAAGCCGAGCCACCGGTTGAGGGCTTGATAGCCCATATCTCCGCCGCAGCTTGGTTGAGATCATCCATGGTTAGACAAGAAGTGCACCCCTTAGGCCCCTTTCCATCCATTCTAGTGGATAGTTTCTTGGGCTCTTTGATGATGCCTAAGGGCTCCCCAGGATTTGGGTTCTGGGGTTGATCGGAAGAAGCGGACATGTGGGTTTGGTCGCCGGAATGGGACTCTTCTATCCTATCGTAGATTGTAGCACTACTAGATATGGACGATTTAAGCAAGAACAAGTAGGAACGATGAAAAAGATGATAGCGAAAATGAAGCTTACTTGTATTTTCTTGAGAGAAAATGGAGAAATTGATAGGCGAGTGATTCACCGTCCGGACTCCTCTCCCTTTTATGTGGTGCTAAGTGCCGAATGACAAGTGAAAAGACGTGATTGTGGGGTTACTAGTAGTTATAACTCCCCACAAATCGCGAAGATCAAGGATGACATCATTCGGGCGTAAGACGAAGCGATAGTGCGTTATGACGTCATAATGAAGGGCCACGATTGGCTAGGGAGACAGGTGGCATGTGAAGCGGTTACACCATTTCCCGCCCAAGATGTAGCCAACTCGAAGATGATTTCAAATTGGCGTATCCGACCTCGGACAACGGTAGTTGCCTCTCGTGTCCGGGGGCTTATGACGATACCGGGTTACGCACCTCGATATATCATCATCGAGTGGGCCCCGTGGATCAAATATTTACCGAGGCATACACGTCAGACTATTGGTCTCGGAACCATGACACATATGTCGATCCTCGAGGCGGAAATATATCTAGGAGCTCGAGGTCACAACTATCGACTTACAGGCAGTGCAGGATGTGAGTTCCAGGAGTCGATCTTCCCAGTCGGGGCAAGATCGATATCGAGAACGAGTCCACACCAAGGCTATGTTGGCCCAATATCCACCGGATAACTTGGGCAAGGGGTAAAACCCAATTAAGGGTAGATATGACAATAGCCACAGACCGACCCATATTAGGGTTAGGTCATGCATTGTCCTTATAAATACAACGTTCCAGAACTACGTACGCTTGATTCCCGAGATATAACAGATACGTAGCAATCTAAGAATACCACTTAGATTCGATCATAAACACATCCACACCCCTCTTTATTCTTGGGTGGGGTTCTTGGTTATTCATCATTCTAAGAAAGAACTTGATTCTCATAGGTGACTAATTTGTCATCGTCAATTGTTATAAGCGTTATGTATATTTTTAGAAAAACTCTATCATTAAAAAAATGAACTTTTTTAGAGGTAGTTTAACTATTAAATAAATAAAAATTCCACCAAAAAAATAAATAAATAAACGACCCTTTAAAAATAAAATAAAAAATTTATAGAATCGATTTCCTTCATATGTACTACGTGAACGAACAATTAAACAAAAATATGTGCAAACGTGTAATAAAACATTCAGAATACAGTTGGGAAAAAAAGAAAAAACTCATTCATTACATGTAGGGGTGCACATGGTCCGGTTTTCCGGTTTTTAACCACTTTTAAAACCAAACCATTTCTTACGGTTTTAAAATTTACAAACCAAAACCGAACTATAGCTAGGTAAAACCAATTTATCCGGTCCGGTTTGGATCAACTTGGTTACGGTTTTTTTTCCGGTTTTTAGTCCTCTCTTTTTTCATAGATAATTCACCGAAAGAAAGCATTATCACGGCTTCAACGAATTCACGTCTTCATTCATACGACAATAATACAATATTCTCATTCTCCATTTACCATACACCATAACTCGAATGTCACTATGTGTGTGTGTACACACAACATTATATTATCATATTTTTCAATTAAGATAATCATATAAAATCACGTAAACTTGTTTTATTTCATCTTCATCATAGGTCCTATTAGGATGGACATCAAACTACGTGTGTGAGGTAGTTGATTAAAGTATTAATAGATAATACACCGAGATATTAGTTATTTACGTAGTGATAATTGAGGGGGACCGACGAAAAGTCGGTTCACATCGTGATGATCGCACAATGTATCGATGAAAAGTCGGTTTCACCGTGGTGCGCGATAGAGTGGTATACGAGTGGATTGGTGTGGTGCGAATAAAGCGTCCCTTAATTTATAGTGTCGATATTCACACACACACACACACACGCATATATATATATATATATATATCCGGTTCCGGGTTGGTCCGGTTTTTAGCTTTTAAAACCAAAACCAAATTGTTTTTTACGGTTTGGTTTTTTACAATACAAAAACCAACCAAAAAAACGCATTTCGGTTTGGCCGACCGGTTTGGTTCCTAGGTTGGTTTGGTTTCTGGTTTTTTTGTTCACCCCTAATTACATGTGACTAGTATGAAATGAAAGGAATGTTTTTTATTTTTTTATTTTTTAGAAGAGAGATTTTCCTCAAAATTTGAAAGATGTGAGAAAACCAACGCGCGCTGTAACTATATAACAGAATCACTGCTTGTTCAAACAAAACAAAAAAAAAAAAGAAAAACAACTCGGCAACTCGTTTTGCTTTGCTTTCCCTGGTAATTAACTCATCTTCTCCTCCCGCCTTTCTTCTTCTTTTGAATTTCTGCTTCTGCCGGTAAATTTCCTCCTAATCGACGCTTAATTAATGTGTTGCAGTAGATCGTGAATTTCTTCCTGAAGCTGTAACAAAAAATGGTAATGTGATTTTGCCGATGTTTGAGAATGATTAATCAAAAATAAATTACGATGTTTGTGTTTGGTTGAATTGAAACAGAGCATACTTCATTTAGCAATCACTAAATTGTTATGTATGCGTGATAGCAAATAGCATATGGATATCGATTTTTCCGGTGTTTTCTTCTTCGTAATCTGAAAATTTCAGCATAATTCAACTTCTGAAATTTCCGCATAATCGTGGATCGATTAAGTGTACTACTTCCTAATTTCAAAATTCAGCATAAATCAACTTCGTCTTGAGAATTTGTGTGCAGGTGGTCCATGCAGTTGCGGTTCTCGGTGAATCTGGAAAAAGTAAGCTCAATCGCACCGACTCATTTAGCTTTTACCTCTCTTGTTCTTTTACTTTTACTAACTGCAAAGCTTTTCGTTTTGATTTGATTTTGGGAATGCTGGTTGATTTTAAATTCAGTTTATGTAGGTGTACTTTTAGAGAAATACAGAAAATCGATTGCACGTAGACTATGATAATAATCATTCATGAGAAGATCAGAGTGATTGTTGCATTATTCAGTGATTACTTTGGCTCTGTTTTTTTTATTTTTTTCTATTGAAGATTGAGGAGTCAAATTAATGCAACAGATGTTATTTGCTGTCTTGTTTGATTGCTCTTAAGTCTTATCTAATGGAATCATATTCTTACTTTAAAGCCTTTTAGTTTCTTAGCTTTATGTATTTTCTCTTAAATGTGTCCTTGTTGCCATATGTTGCAGTACTTGTTTGGAGACGCTATGTTGATATGACTCGTTATGAAATTGAAAGATGCATGGGAGAGTTTCTACATCTGCTGAAACAAGGCCAAGAGAATAACCATGTTGAAACAGAACACAAGTATTATCTTTACCTGCCAATAGAGTCTATGTATGTGGTGATTGTTACCGACAAAGATAACATCACTGCATACATGGAAACAGTGAAGCTGCTTCATAAACTTGTATCCTTTCTTTGCCAGTTACAATTCAGTGTGTGAGATTCATTTTTACATTGTTATTTCTCTTGTTCATGCATAGGATTTTTCTGTATATATATTACAAATCTACATAACCATAAAAAAAGGGTAAGTTTGTAATTGTAATCGATGTTGTGTGAAATATTAGTGAACTTTTAGATCATAGGAGGACAGGCAATTGCACATATAAATTCTTCCTCAACTGTTATTAGGTGTCCGAATCCTCTCCCCTGAATGAAGAAGGCGTTTGCAAATCAGCTATTGAGCTTATTTTTGCTTTTGATGAGGTTATCCGCCCAATGGGACACACGTTTGATGTGGATATCGATCAGGTAATGACCAACTTGCAAATGTGTAGTGAGAATGAGTTATCAAGCAACCTAAAGACACAGATGAAGGTTGCTAAAGAGATAGATAACAAAAAGGTATGAAATAAAACCTCTCCGGTTCTTCTCTCATCGTGTGTCGTTGTTTCAATTTTCTTTACTTCTTGCATATAAATGACTGGGAGTCTATGCGCTTTTTTTTTTGTAGAATGTTGAGGTCGTGGTTCCTAAGGATGACCGTGATATTGATGCCCTTGTATCTTATATTAATGAACCAGGTATTATAATGACATGATTTCCTTTGAAGTTAAAGCATATTCTTGTATTCTTAGATCAATAAACTTGAAGGTTGAATGTACAATCGAGACAAAGCATGCCTATATAGTCATGATATGTGACCATTAATGTCAGGTTCCAAGAAGAAGAAGAAGAAGAAGAAGAAGAAGAAGGGCCAGAAAAGGAAAAGTCAGAAGCAAACTTCACCAAAAGAGACTGTAAACTCTGTACCAGATGACCCTGACCCTGACCCTGACCCTGCATGGGAGGCTGCATGGGAGGAAGACACAGTTAGGCAAGTAGAATATCTGACACAGGTGTGTGCTGCAGCACCTGTCCAAGAGAGGCGTCTGATACCTTATGGAACTCCATTGGTACGTCTGGTGTGATGCCTTTAATAATCTCCATACAGAAATTCGATATTGTGACAATAACACCGTTGTCGTCGGACCTTTTTTTTTTCATGTCACAGCATTCACTAGGCCATGAAGAGACTGATAATCTTCCATCTTCAGAAGAATCAGATGAAGATATTTTCCTTACAACAACGCGTATGCTGTAAAGGTAAACGCAGTTTAGTTACATTTTTGTTATTCGACCTAGGAAAAATCGAATCTAGGGTTAAAATTAGATTCTTTTTATTAAAAAGGTTGAATATTGATCACTGTGTGAATTTAACAATTCCTTTACATATACATGCCTGTTGTATCACAACACCATGATCAATATAGTAAAAGTGTGTTGTATCACATGATATGGCCATTTTACTGTGACAATAACATCACTCAAATGTGTGTATATATATGTCTGACTATTATGCAGGTTCCTTTCTGCAGTGATAAATCATTCAGAAGATTGTGGTTGAAATTGAACATGTGGGCAAGGTCTCTCAGCTCAGGCTCTCCTCTTGTCCATAGATTCTCTATATCTGCTTTTTGCTTTGCCATTGTTAACATTGTACCTGCAAACAACAACAATAGAGATCATGCCTAGCACCATTAGATAGTGTGATTATTATACGCAATAAGAGGTGGCGAAATGACAAGTTTTACTGCAGGGGGTCTGTAATAAAGAGATGCACTATCTTCAAACCAAAACCCTGACACGTGGTCTGGTTTTTTAGGCCCTTGACCCTGTGAAAAAAAGGACCTCTAATTCAATAGCTTCTCAAGCCATGGACTTATATTTCGAGACAGAGGCAGTAGATATTACTGATATCAGCAAAAAGCTAATGGATTAAATGGTGGATCCGATTCTACGAACAAGTAGGAACCTTTGTTTTTCTTTTTACCTAAGCTAAAAGGAACAATGTAGAGCAAAGCCGGTTGACCGTGTCCATCCATCAAGTTTAAGCGCGACATAAGTGACTAGGAGACCTGTATAAAAAGAACAGAGGAAGTGTTTTAGATGGATGGATGGAGATAAACGAGAATACGCGTGAAAATCCGAGAGAAATCACAGAGAAAAACTTGGAAGATAATAATAACCTGATCCATAAGCAATTTTATTGCCCAGAGAAAATATCCTTGTTTTAGACTCTTCTTTGATAGCCAATCATACCTACAAGAATTCCATTTGAAAAAAAAAAAAAAAGGCAAAGCCATGGATCAAACATACGTGTGATTTTTAATAGCATTGGAATACCATCCTCGCTGTTAAGGGTGATTTTATACGTTTTATAAGGATATATTTTATATCACTTTCCCCCATATTCGTATGATTTATATAGAAATCGAGCTTTATATTGAAATATTGAGCAAATGATGTTTTTAATAGTTAAATCTCAAAACGTAACGATTTATGTTCGTAATTGATGATTTTATGATATTTTGGAAATACGTTACGCTTTGGTATGTTTTCCTATTCTTGTAGATACTCATTGATGGTGGAAAAGGTGATCCTAAAGAGCTAATTTCGAGATGAGGGAGGATCAATCAAAGTTATGGAAGATTGGAAGGGATAAGGAAAGAAATCAAGCAAGATAAATGTCGGAAAATCGGGATTCCGGGTAGTGACGACCTTCCAACGCAGTTCTTGATATGATAACAACCGATTTGACTCTCGACCTCAAGAGAAGAGTTGTAGGGCTTGAAGAGAGGATTCTACAGGATTTTGAATCACTCCATTCCGACTTACGAGGCCCGAGATATGAGCGTTACAAGTTCAGAATCTGTTCCAGAAAGCCGGACGGGCGTCCGACACTATGGACGGGCGTCCGCCACCGACCGAGCCGAAACCGCCTCTGATTTTCTATAAATAGCAGCGCGTTTTCAACCCTAAAACATATATTTTCGACTCCTATTGATCCCTAATCATAAGAGAGCAACCCTAGGTCGCCCCCTGCCCCTTTTGGGAGGTCAGGGGGCAAGTTAGATTAGGTTTTTATTTCTCGCGTTTTCCTTCTTGTTCTTCCATGTTGGTGGTTTTAAAGCCGTAAACTCGGAGCATCCATGGTTATTTTTCAGCAGCGTTTTGATTTCTCCTTTGGATAATTTTGTGAGTAATTTAATTTAAAGCTCGTTTCTTTCCTTTGATTATATGTTTATGCATGTATATCGGAAGATGATTGCGATTGATGTTTATTATATGATGGAAGTTGTGTAATTAAACCCGGATCACCATAGGAAAGAATAGATTTTTAACCTTGACATAACGGAAGTTGATAGGTTGATTATCTAGTTGTTAGATTTAATAAATCTTGCACCTTGTTTTGTTTGCGTCAATTTTATACATTGGAAGATGATAGATTGATAGACGAATTGCTTACGGAAGTAAGGATTCATACTTTTGATAGGTGAATCACGACTTTGATTAAATCATCATAAGATAATCTAGGGAGGAAGTTAAGGGTTGCGGGATGGTGGATCATGTTTGTTCTATGTTTTATTGCTTTGGTCATTATCATGTTCGTTTTATTGTTTTCCGTTAGTTGCCGTTTAATTTAGTTTATCGCTTTCAATCTTTCCCGGCTTTGGATTAACAATCCTCTCATCCGGCTTATTTTCCGTTTTAGTTTAGGTTTAGGTTTAGTTAATAAAGAAGAATTAATTAGATTAGATTCAACGTCCCTTTTCCCCGAGGATCGATACCCGTACTTATCCAACTTTACTAGCAACTACCCGGTATTCGGCCGGTTAGAGGTAGTTTTGCATGGTAGTATAGGTTTTATAAATTTTCTTTTGTTTTAATGATGCAAAATCTCCCCAACAAAAGTGGCGCCGTTGCCGGGGAATAGGTGTCATGTTGAATCTAGTTTTGTTAGTTCTCGATTTTGTTACGTTTTATTTTTGTTTTTAATAAAAGTAGCGTATACCAAGTTGAGAGTTTTTATTTTGCCGTGTTTCGATGACCGTTAGGTTAAGAATGTGCAAAAGTTTTTTACTCAACTTGTTTTACGTGAAGTTTATATGTTTATGTGTTACCTAGTCTAACCCCCGTGCTTAATTTGATAAGGCCGCCGTGTTGTGATCTCGTGTTGCCGTGTTGTGTTCATAAGTATTTAGGGTTTTGCTGTGTTTTTCCCGCTCGTCCGTGCATTCTTGTTGTATGGACGAGCGTCCGTTCGTTGGATGCCCGTCCGCTTCTTCATCCGCAGTGAACGAGCGTTGGGAAGTATTGGACGCTCGTCCGTTCAAATATTTTCAATCCCGTTCGATTTAGAGGACCGGACGAGCGTCTATACTTTCGAACGCCCGTCCGGTCGGTGTTCAAGGCGGCGCACGAGCGTCCGCAAGGTGGAACGCCCGTCCGCCCGAACGCTAAGTGAACGTTCGTCCGGGGTTCAGTCCAGGTTCTAAATTTCTTGATTTCATTTTCAATGCTTTTATTTGATGTGGATTTTTCATTCGAGCTTCTGTGGCTAATTGATTTTTACGTAGATGCCCTGAACTTATATGTTTTTACCTTTCCATCTATGAATCCATGTTAGATAATTGATCAATTCTTTAGATATGATTCATCTAGGCATGTTATAGTGACTGTCGGTTCTCGTATGCTATAACTATTCTTATTGTTAATTAGTAGCTAATGTCGGTTTCCGTATGCTACATACCGCTGTGATGAATCTTTTAAGCTTTGAGACTTACGTGCTTCCTTTGTTTTTATAGTTCATATGGGTAGCTACTCGTCGGTTTCCGTATGCTACGTCTTAGGCCATATGAGTTATGTCCGTTTAGTATAGCTAACTGTTGGTTTCCATAATGCTATCACCTTTGACGAGTCTTAAGGCGCGTCTACACTGCATGTAATGAACAGCACTGTCGTTTATCGTAACCTGTCATTATTTGGTAGACGTTTATTTTATACATGTCGTGTTGCAAATGAGTGGGCTAGTTTTCTTTCTTTTATTTTCTTTTATTTTTGCATATCATATAGATGCATATCATTTAGTTGCATGTCATCTAGTTGCATTGTTTTTTATTTTTATTTTATTTTTTAAGTGTGGTCCCGAGCGTAGTTAATTTTTCTTTTTGAGTGTAGTTAACGTTTTTCCGTAATACTACCTCGTTTTTATTTTATTTTTAGGATTTTTCACGTAGATTGCATTGTAGTATAATTTCATATAGTGCACCTAGCCCCGCTATGTTGTAATGTTCCATGTATCATTATTTCGTATGCACATGTTGGACTATATTTGTATTATAAGCTTCGTGGCTTATTTGACGCTTAGGTGTCCCGTACTTTCCATTGTTTGGTGATTTTTCCATCTAAGCCTTTATATCATGTGCTTACTTCTTGTTTTAGCAATTTGTTATTTCCCCCGTGTCCCCGAGATGCCGCCATGTTTCTTCAAGTGGTGCAGTACATTAGTAGCTGTTTTTGTCAAGCTAGCATTGGAAGTTGAAGCTGGGAAGGACTCCATATGACATCACCATTGTTTTCTTCTTCACCACTCTTCGGATCATCACGAAATCGCTAAGTTCTTTTATCTTTTCTTTAATTCTGCACAACATGAGGACATGTTGTAATTTAAGTGTGGGGGAGGGGAATAGCTTATGTGGTATCTACATTCATTTGCCATACTATTTTATTTCTATGAAAAAGTGTTTAATTTTTAAATTTTTGTTTTGTCCCGAGTGAACAAATGCATATCTTTATTCGAGTTATTATGTCATTGGTGCATTATTTTGCATATTTAGTAAATTTAGTTGTTTCACCCGACACTATTTTTCACGTGCCATAGTAGATGAAGAGCTATATTTTTAAAGCTATGCCCATTTGATTAGAGATTTTTTGATGATTATCGCATGATTCTTTGCTTCCATACGAATTTTGGAAATTTTAATAGTTTGTGCTTAGAATTAAAGTATGACATACTGTGAATATCTGAAGGTTTGAATGTGATAGGAGGGATATAATTTAAGGTTTGAATACCAATCTAGGATGAATAATATGAATTATATATATATAAGTGTCGGAAGTAGCTGCCGATGATTTGAGTGCGGTAGGGCATTATCACGAAATGTCCTATACCACTATGAGGTTAATAGCTCCCGACTGCCTGATGATAGTAGTCCAGCTAGGGTGTTATCCCGAAACATCCTATTGCTGGGAATGAGGGCATATATGCTATATATGTGGAATTGATTGAACTTTAAGAAAAATTTAGTGAATGGTAATGTGAAAAGATGGGTGAGAACCGTAGTTATCTTCTGACTATCCCCAGTATAAACTGAAAGATATGTTGTAGGGACTATCCTCTGAGTATGTCGGAAATATTTTAAATACTCCTTATTATTATTTTTCGAGTACGTATGTTTTGTGAGGTGCATGTTATAATCGTTTTTATATTTCTGATTTAAATGGGATGTTGGCTAGTTTTGCTTGAATCAATTTCAAGTGTGGATTTAGTGGAAATTTACTATGGCTATGCACACACGCACTTGGGTGAACCTCTAAACTACTTGAATATGTTTTATATTTGCTAAGATGTTTATTTGTCTCGAGTGATGATTATGTTTTGTCTTGCTCGGGACGAGCAAGGTTTAAGTGTGGGGGAGTTGTTAAGGGTGATTTTATACGTTTTATAAGGATATATTTTATATCACTTTCCCCCATATTCGTATGATTTATATAGAAATCGAGCTTTATATTGAAATATTGAGCAAATGATGTTTTTAATAGTTAAATCTCAAAACGTAACGATTTATGTTCGTAATTGATGATTTTATGATATTTTGGAAATACGTTACGCTTTGGTATGTTTTCCTATTCTTGTAGATACTCATTGATGGTGGAAAAGGTGATCCTAAAGAGCTAATTTCGAGATGAGGGAGGATCAATCAAAGTTATGGAAGATTGGAAGGGATAAGGAAAGAAATCAAGCAAGATAAATGTCGGAAAATCAGGATTCCGGGTAGTGACGACCTTCCAACGCAGTTCTTGATATGATAACAACCGATTTGACTCTCGACCTCAAGAGAAGAGTTGTAGGGCTTGAAGAGAGGATTCTACAGGATTTTGAATCACTCCATTCCGACTTACGAGGCCCGAGATATGAGCGTTACAAGTTCAGAATCTGTTCCAGGAAAGCCGGACGGGCGTCCGACACTATGGACGGGCGTCCGCCACCGACCGAGCCGAAACCGCCTCTGATTTTCTATAAATAGCAGCGCGTTTTCAACCCTAAAACATATATTTTCGACTCCTATTGATCCCTAATCATAAGAGAGCAACCCTAGGTCGCCCTGTACCCCTTTTGGGAGGCCAAAGGGGCAAGTTAGATTAGGTTTTTATTTCTCGCGTTTTCCTTCTTGTTCTTCCATGTTGGTGGTTTTAAAGCCGTAAACTCGGAGCATCCATGGTTATTTTTCAGCAGCGTTTTGATTTCTCCTTTGGATAATTTTGTGAGTAATTTAATTTAAAGCTCGTTTCTTTCCTTTGATTATATGTTTATGCATGTATATCGGAAGATGATTGCGATTGATGTTTATTATATGATGGAAGTTGTGTAATTAAACCCGCATCACCATAGGAAAGAATAGATTTTTAACCTTGACATAACGGAAGTTGATAGGTTGATTATCTAGGTTGTTAGATTTAATAAATCTTGCACCTTGTTTTGTTTGCGTCAATTTTATACATTGGAAGATGATAGATTGATAGACGATTTGCTTACGGAAGTAAGGATTCATACTTTTGATAGGTGAATCACGACTTTGATTAAATCATCATAAGATAATCTAGGGAGGAAGTTAAGGGTTGCGGGATGGTGGATCATGTTTGTTCTATGTTTTATTGCTTTGGTCATTATCATGTTCGTTTTATTGTTTTCCGTTAGTTGCCGTTTAATTTAGTTTATCGCTTTCAATCTTTCCTGGCTTTGGATTAACAATCCTCTGTCCAGTTATTTTCCGTTTTAGTTTAGGTTTAGGTTTAGTTAATAAAGAAGAATTAATTAGATTAGATTCAACGTCCCTTTTCCCTGAGGATCGATACCCGTACTTATCCAACTTTACTAGCAACTACCCGGTATTCGGCCGGTTAGGAGGTAGTTTTGCATGGTAGTATAGGTTTTATAAATTTTCTTTTGTTTTAATGATGCAAAATCTCCCCAACACTCGCCGCGTGCAACCTATGGAACAAATGCACCGTCATCAATGTTCGTTTTTAGTTGCCCAACTGGTTTCTCTGCTGTCACACTGGGATCGATTGTTGGGGTTTGATCGTGATGAACTCAATATGAGGGGTTTACGGTATCTTATTGAAGGTCGGTTTTTTAACTTTGTAGTTCTATTATCACATTCGATATGTTGAAAGTCGATTCTTAAGCCAAGTAATCGACCGTAAAAAGGTTGATTCAATGTAATGTGCATCACGAGACTCAAATATCGACTTTAAAAGGTTGACAAAAGCTGTGCAAGTTATCTATCTTCTTCTTGTACTTGTTTGATGTAGGAAACCAAAAAAAGCACTAACAATAGTTTAACAAGAAAGTAAAGGTTATAGGTGATATATTTTGAATGGTGAAAATGGTAGCCTAGGTATCTAAGAGAATTATAGGGTTTAAATATGAAAGGTAAAATAGGGATTGGAAACAGTGGTGAATGTCGTTGCCGAATGTCATAAATTGTAGTAATGATAAAGGTCTAAAATACCTTTTGACTATGTTTAATGCAATAGTTGTGAAGCCCATATAAAATTTGTGGGTATCTGAAGTTTCAACTTCTTCCAAAGATAATGGCGTGGGCGGGCGAATCAGAACCAGTTACTCTTGTTGAAACCTTTGAACAGAATGGTGGGAGTGAAAGGCAAAATCATTGTTTCCATGAATCATCGACATCCGATAATAGTATTGACTTTGATTTTGATCATAACATCGATGGCAAAGGCGCTGAAATGATTTTGCAGGGAGGTGTTAGTTCATCCGGAGGTACAGACTTGTTCTGGAGATGGAGCCAGCAGACCATGTCATTGTTCAGGTGATGCCTTGGTTAACAAAGCAAGCGTGTCTCGTGAGTCAGCAGGTGAAAATTATGGAGCTCCATATTCCTGTTCAATGTGAAACTCCAGAAAACTCCAATTTACTGGTGACTGCTTCTGACACTGATTCATCAATTACCAGAAGCCAAAGCAGATGCGAAATAGGATCAGAAACCACCGTCAATCTATGAAGGCTGTGATGGTAAGAAAGAAGAAATAACTCAAAGAGATAGGGAGGTGTTGATAGGAAATTTCCTGGATAACAAACAATATGAGCCAAACTGACAGTATATGGGCTTCAAAAATTGCGAGATGGTTTGAAAGAGCATGAACTATGTGTGTTCTTCAGAAACAATCACTTCAACACCATGCTTTAGTTTGAAGGTGATTTATATATTTTGGCAACAGACCAGAGCTTCATAGATTACCCTGGCCTAGTGTGGGAAAAGCTGAATGACTGGCGACTTCAACAAGTTCAATGGGGAAGACCATAACAATACAATACCGCGTGGGAGTCTGTTGCAAATTCAGCAGAATGCCCCGATTTTAAACTAGCGAGGGATCTTCAGCAACAGGAATATGATCAATCTCTACCAACAAAATCCACCACTGCATCAGATGGCTCAAGGTTTATTTACTGTTGGGCCTCAGGTAGATTAGTGTGGCCTTCTCTTTTATGGCGTGTCAACTGTATCACTCTTTACAGTAATAGTATGAGTTGTTGTTCTTGCTCAAACGCATCTAGGGAGTAAACAAGTCGAATTGAGTTTTTTTGTGATTCATGGAAGGTTTAAAAGCCCAACCCTAAAAAAATATTGTATTGACTGTCAGCAATGATAACTGTATAATCTTTAAATGAATTATAAGTTTTGTGTTCTGTCTGGTTGCGGGTCCTGATACGATATGTATTCCGACACATATACGCATTGGATACTTAGTTACACACCTTGGGTGAATTTGTAAATTTTTCTGAAGTTGGATACGAGATTTCGGACATGCATACCCATAACTCGGCGTCGGCTATGTAAAGTTAGTTCCCCATGTTGAAATATGAGTGAAAACCGACAAATAATGAATGAACAACTGTCCAAAATGATGGAAAACTAACGACAAAAAAAACCACCAAAAATTGTTATATTATTTTGGTCCTTGTAGTTTAATTATGTACAGTTTGGGTCCCTACTCTTTTTAGTATCTTGCAATTGTGTGAGGTTCTTTGTGCTGAATTCAGCTTACAATTAATGTATCCTCATGTGTGTAATAATGCAACATTCAAAGTTGAGGTTGAAGTGGATCATAAGGATGACCATTCCATTATGGAGCTTCCATCTTCTATTAATGGACCAAATGAAGGTATTCTGGTCTCTATCTCTCTTTATTTTCAGGGTTTTTTTATATTTTTTTATTTCCACTATTCTCATTACACTTGAGACATCATTTTTAATGTGTTTGATGTGTCTGTCCATTAATCAGATTTGAATTTACAACCAACATAGATGTCTATGCATCCAATGTGGACTTTTTCATCAAGGGTTTTTTCCGATGTCCCTATGTTAGCTTCATCAGTGTAACTAAGACCCTAAATACAGGCTAGTATCTGGCAAGTTAGTAGTTAATACTGTTCCGTGAAATTGCATTCCATGAATACTTTCATCTGCAGTACTAGAGAGAGATATCAGTACATTTATGTTAACTTTACGTTTAGTCCTTGTCATAGAAATTTCTCTATGATGCCGACGTACTGCAAGGTAATGATTCTCAAAGGATATACAAAATCAAGATGCCAATGTGGCATCAGCCCAGCGGCAGGGGCGGATCCACGTGACCCGGGGGGGTCACGTGACCCCACTCAATTTTTAAAATAAAAAAAAAAAAAAATTTAGTATTAAAATTATGTAGTTTTGTTGTTAAAAAGTGTTGTTTTGCCGATAAAAATTGATGTTTTAGACTCTGGTGACCCCACTGAATTTTTTTTTAGATAAAAGATGTAGTTTTAGACTCCGGTGACACCACTGAAATAAATTCCTGGATCCGCCAGTGCCCAGCGGTAAGTGATGCGGTCATTAACTTGGAGGTTTCGGGTTTGAGTCCCAGAAGGGACAAAAGTGTGTGTGCGTGTGTCTAAAAAATGATATGCAAAATCAAGATATACCTGCAAGTTATGTTTGATATGATGAAGATTTATTATTTTTTGGCTGGTTTGATGAATCTGGCAGTTTGTCAGGTTATATTTTTTTTGTATAAAAAGAAGAGTAAGTAGATACTTCATATTGTCTCATGTATTATTCATGAGACAATATGAAGGCTCATTCATCTGAACATTAATGTCAGGTCTTATGTAGTGTCTTCTTCCATCTGTAGACTCCAACGGAGCCGGACAGAACCGTCAGAAGCAAATTTCTCCAAATATCAGTCATGCTTCGAATCTAACTTCAAACGCTGAGGTGGTAAATACGGGTGAGGTTAGTCCTGTCCTGTCCTGTCTTCTCTGCTTTACAATGTTTCAGTTTGTGGGGTAGATAGGTCTTTCTACATGTCACAGCAATCAAATGTGCATGGTTCACTAGGCCATGAAGCTGCAACCAGTGATTATCTTCATTCCAACCTTGAAGAGACTGATAATCTTCACTTCAGAAGACAGCTCTGTACCAAATGGCGATATTGACCCTGCAAGCCAGGAAGAGGAGGATAGGTATGCCCATTTGAACTTATACATACTTTACTTTCTAGATCCCTATCTTTTTCTCTGTATGTAATATATGTTCAGGCTTTATTCATGACTATCCAGTTTTACCAGAATTTCATTTGATAAATTACCGACCCACATAAAATCGTAAGTTGTTAAGGAGAAGTATAATCTATACATATGTAACTAGCATGCCCTCCTTCCCCGAGTGACTGACCTTAGTCAAATGCCACAACATAGACAATAATTTACATGTTGTAGCATATCAGCAGTAGCAGTAGCAGTAGCAGTAAAAGCTTTCGTTGTAGCAGCAGTGTCAACATTCCTGGGCTGGCAGCAGTAGTAATAGTTGTCTTATTAAAAAGTGGGGAAAGAGTGGGATTCGATCCTGTGACATCATGATAAAGTACCAACTTATTCAAAAGCTTATACTGTGAAGGAGAAGATTTTTACCACCAAGAACAACATCCACTTCAAATGCTAAAAGTTGTAAGAACCAAACTCTCACTAGCATTAAACTCGGGTGGTCTTTTGAATACATACAACCCGACTTTTCAAAAGTGCAGAGCACAGAATTTACATTGTATCTTCTTCATGTATAGATAATACTGGTAAAGATATATATCTTCTACGAAAATATAATGTTTTGTACTATATATGCTACTGTTGTAATACTTGGCTTGATAATATATGACTGACTTGTAATAATAGTCATTCAGAAGATTGTGGTTGAAATTGAACATGTGGGCATGGTCTTTCAGGCTCTCCTCTTGTCCATAGATTCTCTATATCTCCTTTTTGCTTTGCCATTGTTAACATTGTACCTGCAAACAACAACAATATGATCATACATAGCACCATTAGATAGTGATTATACGCAATAAGCGGCTAGGAAACTTCGTTTTTTTATTTTATTTTATTTACCTAAGGTAAAAGGAACTATGTAGAGCAAAGCCGGTTGACCGTGCCCGTCCATCAAGTTAAGCGCGACATAAGTGACTAGGAGACCTGTATAAGAAGAACAGAGGTTATATTAATAAGATAACGAGAACAGACGTGAAAAACCGAGAGAAATCACAGAGAAAACTTGGAAAGATAATAACCTGATCCATAAGCAATCATTGCCCAGAGAAAATATCCTTCTTTTAGACTCTTCTTTGATAGCCAATCATACCTACAAGAATTCCATTTGAAAAAAGAAAGGCAGAGCCGTCACCTTTCATTTTGGTGGGGGCTAGGTTGCATGGTACGGATAGGCGAATACGGGATATAGTAGGATCATAGAAAAATCTAGAATACGGGTACGTAGGGCATATACAAATCCTACATGAATTATATAAGGACCAACATGTATATAATAAAACTATAAAGACCAAACGATAAACATATTGAATAAAACAATTCTAGTTATTCTTTTTATTTTTGTTAGTTTTTTAATTCATTATTGGGTGTTTTTTTCATTCATTATGAATATGCATATCTGAATCTTGTATCCAACTTTTAAAAATTACAAATATGCCCTCAGGTGTGTATCCTGAGTATTTGTGTTGGATATGTATCAGATATGGGACACACTATCACACAGAAGTATCCGTGCATAAAAAAAATTTGCTAAAACAAGGAAAAATGCAAAAAGTTGGCATCAAACCTTAGTGAAAAAGCAACAAGTAAACCAGGTAAGATGATGTCACCAAACCCAATAATGCTATAGCCACCCCATGGATCAAACATACGTGGGATTTTTAGTAGCATTGGAATACCATCTTCTCCACTTCTGTCGCCACGTGCAACCTACGAAAAAAATGCACCGTCAGCAATGTTCGTTTTTAGTTGCCCAAGTAGTTTCTCTGCTGTCGCATTGGGACCGATTATTAGGGTTCGAAAATTGTGATGAACTCAATTTAAGGAGGGTTTGGTATCTTAACAGTTCTTTTTGGTTCATAAGGTTTGAGTTCTCGAGACCTTGAGAATGAGAGTCTGAACTTCTTACCACTAGGCTCAACAAGGATTGGTTACCCTCATTAGTAATCAACCCTATTACTTCATCAAGAAGTGGTTTCATATGCATGTTGACTAACTGAAAAGAATATTGATACTGTCACAACCACTCTGACACAACATAATCTGGCAGTGAGACCCCTCATGATGTGGCAGTGGGACCCACAACCACTCTGACACAACATAATGTGGCAATGGGACCCCTCATGATGTGGCAGTGGGACCCCTTTTTATACAGATGCCACATCATCAGAGGCCCTACTGCCATATCATGTAGTGAGTGACATTTGTTGTGTTAGAATGGCCGTGACATGGTACCCCTCAGAATGTGGCAGTGGGACCTCTCATTATACAAATGCCACATCATGAGAGGCCCTACTGGCATATCATGTAGTGACATATGTTGTGTTCGAATGACTCTGACAGTGGTACCCCTCATGATGTGGCAGTGGGACCTCTCACTTTATACAAATGCCACATCATGAGAGGCCCTACTGCCATATTATCATGTAGTGACACTTGTTGTGTCAGAATGACTATGACAATGGTAGTATGGTACCCCAGGGGCGGACGCAGGATCTCACGTAAGGGGGGCAATAAAATTTTTAAAGGCAAATAAAAAATTCAAGGGGGGCAAACTATATGCATCGTATAAATTTTAGTGTATTTTTTTCGGATTCCTTGGTTGTATGTAGGTCCGCCACTGGGTACCCCTCGTAATGTGGCAGCGGGACATATCGATCTTTATACAAATACCACGTCGTTGGAGGTACTACCGCCATATCATGTTGTGACATTTATTGTGTCAGAACGGTCATGACGGTACCATTATTGTAATTGAAAAGATAGAAAGGGGGATATATGTGTAATTACCACTATCATGACGCTCTCTTTGAACATCTTTTTTGAAACAAACACCCAAAATATGTCATACAAGAATGCACAACTTAAAAGAACTGTGCCAACCTGATGATAAGAATCGAGACACGTTAGAAACCATCATCGAAAAACATTGGTAACAGTTGCATCATTACATCAAAATATGTAGACTGTAGAGGGGGTGGGTTGGGGGGGGGGGGGGGTTACTAACAGTTTCCTGCTTTACCTTGAGATTTGGAACACGTATGATCTGAAGAACCGTAACGATTAAAGAAATGCCCTGGTTAAAGAGAACCAACCCCATGTCAAATTTTACCACTTCCTTTTGCAGTATGCAAACATGCCAGAAACCTAAGATTAAATCAAAACTATAAAAGCTATTTGGAACAAAACTGACATCTTTATATGCCACAAAGAATGTCTTGTCCCATGATTAATCAACAACTTATATACTCGCCAAAATCAATAGCATGCGAGTATATACGCGTGTGTATACGTATATGTATGTATGTTAGAACAAGAAGAAGGGTATTTCAGGCAATCTTACAAGAATATTTTGACCAATCCAAGCGAAGGAGACGCGTCGGAAAACTGCCCACACAACGGCGAAAGCTATGCAGAAAGGAGAAACAGCCAGTGTCAGATATGATACAGCTCCAAGTATCGGCACTTTCACGAATGACTCGGCTCCGGTTTGAAAGCTTCTGAAACTAAAGATTTTCACACAGACTAAAAAAGTTAGTGAATGTCATGAATTTCAAAAGGAAAAGTCTAAAATACCCTTTGACTAACCACAATGAGAGAAATACAAGCAAAGAAGATAAACGTACCATGATAACAACGCCACTAAACACGTCTGCAAACCCTGCAGATAAAGACAGCTACCGGTATGAACAATAAATGCAAAACCAACGACTTAACGAAGGGGGGGGGGGGGGGGGGTATGCCATTGTAAGATTGCGGTTTTGCGAATAAAGGGTCCCGAAAATAATTGGGTAAATTCAAAGGGTATAACTAAATAATAGATGTTTTAACTACTAACCTCTATGCCGCCGATGCAAAACAGAACCACGAGGATCTCAATAAACCAGAACGACATGAACTTGTACAGCATAATCAAGAAACACGACGCAAACACAACAAACATAACCGCGAACTTTATGGTTATATCAACAACGCCACTCGTGTGGGTATCGTCCAAATGAAAATATTCATATGAACCATCCTGTAAAACAATAAAAAGCATCAAGAAAAGGCGATTGTGAATAATATAATAACACCTATTTAGTTTAACGAAGATTTAAAAAAAATAAAAAAACGAAGTTTTGACCTTTATGAGTTTTTCGTACTCAATAGCGGCTTCTCTGGCGCTCCATGCGGACCAGTAAGATGCACATAATATGGTACCAACAGCCATTAGCCATAAAAATACTTCAGCAACGTCGACCAATGGGCGATGCGGCGAGTATAGTTGTACAGCAACTGAACCAAAGAAAAGGTGAATATAGGGATGTTTATTGTAACAATGAAAGATAGAGGATAGTTTTGAGAAAATAAAGAAACAGGGGGGACTAAAAGTGTAATTATCCCTTTTGTTGTTTGTGTCCTGATACGCATTTGACATGGATACACACAGGATACTTAGGATATACCCTTGGGGCAAATTTGCAGTTTTTTAGGGTTGGGTACGTGGACGTACAGAAAATATATGCACATACATAACTCGAATATGTAACACGAAGAACCTTGTTAGAAGTCGAAAACAGACTACCAGAAAATCAATATATATAGCTACTAAAGATGAAGAAAAAACACTAATTACGAATTTTACATTGATAATTTGATCATTATAGTTTCATCATGTACAGTTTAGCCCCTAGACTTCTAATATTTACGCATACCCGTATCCTATATCTTTCGAAAATCACACACCCGCGTATCCGTACCCATGTAACCTAGAACTACTTAACGTGTTCAATATATTTTTTTTACGATCTGAAACCGCAAAACAATATAGGACTAGGAGGAGGCAAATAAAAGTGAGAGAGACATACCAACAGATTTGTTCCTCATCTTCTCCACCAAGCTTGCACCGGCATCTTGTGGAAGCATAACAGCCGGTATACCGATAACGATATCGGTTTCGTTCGGTTCGCAAACCATCTTGAATAGTTCTGTAAAGACATCAAGAAACTCAACAAATGCATAAAGCGGGTAACAGCAATGATCGAATTGTGGAAAGTCGATTTTAAAAGGTCGGTCTTCACAATCGACCTTCGGAAAGTCGAATGTTTAGTCAAGAATCGACTTTTGAAATGTCGATTGTGTGGTGCAAATGAAAGGCCCTCACTGTAGTTGTGGTTGGCTTTAAAGGGTCCCGAAATAAAAGAGAGAAGGGCGCCTTTAGTGACACCACAGTACTATTACTATGGTATCACACCGTAAACAATCAGCCAGTTTCTATTCTCAGCTCTATAAATGACTTCCATTCAGTTGATTGTGACAATCGACCCACAAACAGTCAATTCTCAACCATGAAAAAGTCGAATGTCACAGTCATGTCACTAAAGACGTCCAAAACCGAACAGGTATCCCGTAACTTTGACCGGACAAGGTACAAACTAAGATACTAAGTAACATGTCTTGAAAACAACAGAACATAAATCTAGTTCATATTTAGTTGCAAAACAAAAGAATTGAGAAAACCTGTCTGATTGTTTATGATAAGGATTGCTGAAGCACCAGCATCATCTGCAATGTTTGCTTTTGTAGTGAAACTACAATTCCCTCTATGCACCAATATTGCCTCACCAGCCAGCTACCACAATTAATTAAAACTATAATTAACTTATGTTTAACATCCAATTAAAACTTCTCAACAGTAAAACATGTCCAATAAAAAAAAAAGGCTCTTTATTTGCACCAGCTTCATTTCACCACAACATATACTAGCAGCACCACATAATTTGGAAGTCAAGATTCTAAACCATATGATCAGATTTCGGAAAATCGATTATAAGCCAAATTAACCGAATATATAGAAAGTCGATTATGTGACCTTTGGGATGTTGAGACTTTTTGAAAGTCAAATTGAGACGAAATGAATATGATCAGCTTTCTGAAAATCGGTTTCAAACCAAATTAACCGATTTTTTGAAAGTCCATTCAAGACCATATGATCAGCTTTCTGAGAGTCAATTCTAAACCAAATTAACTTTTGAAACTTGATTATTCAGGGTAGTTAGTAAAGTAGATTGGATTTGTTGCAAATAAATTAATACAAAAAAAGAAAGTACCTGATTTCTGGGTTTACTACAACAATCTGGAGGATCTGCAACAACAACTCTCATTTGATTAGCACGCTTCTCTTTGGATTCTAAAGTCGGGCCGAATCGAGCCCCAACACCAACAAACTCCATTTCTTCTTGACCATCAACCCAAATAGGAACTTTCACCTATCAATAAACAAAATCATAGAGCTAAACATCAAAACAGAGCATGCAAAGCTAAACCAAAGATTTAAAAAAAATTCTACAAAAATATAAAACTGCCAAAAAGAACAAAGAATAAATAAACTTACGAGAACAAAATTATTCTCACAACCAGGTCTCTTAGGTGCCACGTTATCTTGGTGCACTATATCACCACCAAAAACAAGCAAAACATCAAGAACAGCAAATCCCAAGCACCAAAAAGCTGTCTTTTTTAACTTCATCTCCACCAATTCACCACCAAAATGAAATATTAAAAAAAAAAAATCTAAAAAGATTGCTCCTTTCTGGAAAAATAAAGTAAAAGGCTGTTTCAACTTCCCCTGAATTTCTTTCTCTTTGTCAAATGAAAGGAGGAAAGTAAGTAAAGAAGATAAATATGAAATGAAGGGAGAACTTTTTTTTATGCTTTTTTTTTTTAATGGGGTTTATGGGATTTTTGTTTCCTTTTTAACTGTTAATTTGTGGGTGGTTCTTGGATCTTGTTGAGTGATAAGTTAAGTAAGTTGGGGAATTAGCAGGGGTCATGTCAAAAAGAAACAAAAGCCGTGTGTTGTTGTAATTAATTTATGCTGAAAATGATCACAAAAAGAAAAAACTTCCGATTTTCTCTCAAAAAGTTTTTATGAGACAGCGCGTATACTACAGTCTCTCATAAGTTGACTTTACCTGTTGTTCTACTTTCACCTGTCATTATTTTTCTTTTTCCATTGTTTTTTTTTTCCGAGCTATCGATTATACCGGTTAATTATACTATATCCGTCCCAAAATGTAAGTTCCTGTTGATTTTTTAATCATTTTTCGAAGTCTAATTAATCTTTTGAATTTCATCAAATGATATAATACTTTTTACATTTATGTAATTTAAGTTTCACTTTATCATAACCTTAATAATATTACATCAATTAACGAAATTTCAATGATTAATTTGACTTCAAAAAATGGTTGAAAAGTCAACAGGGACTTACATTTTGGGACGGAGGTAGTATCTTTTAGAAACAAAAAAATTGACTTTCCGAAGGCTAATTTTCACGTTCGACTTTTCGAAAGTCGATTATTGATACAAAAATTGACTTTCAGAAGGTTGATTAAGATGTAGTGTGATGATCACTTTCACTATCACAACTTTATTAGTAAGTGTACTAGTTCGATCATAGTATATAAATGTTAGTCAAGATCGAATCAAGAGGATTTTGTCGAATACCATGGTTATTTCTCGTCCTTAGTTTAGGTCAACGAAAGTGCAGATTGTTTTTAGCAACTAAAATATCAATAACGTAAAATTATTTAGAAAATAATGATAAGATGGATGTAGCAAGATTATGATTCAATCAACTAATTTTTCACCCTAATCAAATTCTCAAGGTGATCTTACTTACCGACCTATCATTTATAATTTCTTGATACAAGCACACGATTGCAATTTTCAATTTTAGCTAACAATGCACTCTCGCGTCACTGGCGTCCCGTGTTTGATTTAAAGACACATCTTTATAGGCTACGTGGCCAAATATGCATTAATTCTATATGAAACGCTCAACTATCGATGAAACACTTGATTTGTGTAAAGAAATGGAATCTAGGTGTGTTTGTTCACGAACCTAGCTAAACAAATATTTACGAGCTACTCATGTTTCATTTTCATTCGTAAAATAAATGTCTAGAATATTATGTTTAGGTTAAATTCGTTTAGTTTAAGAGAACAAATCAACACGAGGTTATATGAGATGAGTTTAGATAATTACTCTTATTGATGTAAAACTCGAACGCAATGATCTTCCATCGATCTTTAGGTTGAGCTTAAGTTCAAAATATTCATACGCAAATTCAGACTCAAAAAAATTCTAATAAGTTTAACTTGTTGAAATTATTAGAGACGATTCAACTCATTTAAAGTCTTAATCTTAAGGATGAACTAGCATGATGAATCCTAGGTGTAAATGGATATGTGGTTTTTGTGACCGAAACCCGGGTTATTTTATTATATAAAAAAAAGGCGCGTGAGATATACGGGAATGGGCTGACCAAAATTAAAATAAACCGGTGCCGTATAGGTCCGTACTGATATTGTTTAATTAATCTCAGATTCAGGTACCTGGTTCTTATCCTGTGCATCCCTTGTCTTTTTGTACATACTGGACCCTCCCTTCTCTTCTTTCGAAACGTGTCCCTTTTTATTATTTTTTTTGTTAGTAAAGACCTACACCTTTGGTCTTTTTTTTTTTGAAATTTAAGGTAAAAAGGTGTTTGGCATCTTTGATATCTTGGGGATATAGTCGTCTTTTTGTTCGTAAATGGTGTAAACGGTCTTTTTTGAAGCCTCTAAATCTTCGCGTTTTAGGTGTTTTTTGAACTTTGGTGGAAGGGGGAGCTTTAGGGTGATTTGAGGACCTTAAGATCGTGCGCACATTTGTGAAAAAAATGGAAAATCGCGGTCAAAAAAACTTTTTTTTTTTTTTCCCTCTCTTTGTACTTTTTTTTTGTGTTAAAAAGTATAATGTGATAATATTTATTGAATTCATTATGATTTAATTAGATGCTGTTGGGTTTGAGTTCTGGGTCATTGTTTGTAGTACTAGAACATAATTAATTGTCATATTATTAAAAATGGTGGGGATCTATTGAATCTTTTGGTATGGTCTTGTCAATGACGGTTAGTTTTAAACATGAGGATAATTTAATATTTTATATTGGAAAAATAAGAGTCTCTCTAAAATTTTCCGATATCGTCTTGTCGACGGCGTTAGTTCCTAAACATGGGATAACGTAAAATTCCAGATTGGGAAAGTGAGAAAAACATCAAGATATAAGTTTCTGACATATGAGACTTGATAATTTAGTTTAACCATTTCGGGTCATTCGAGGCATATGTCTAAATGGTTTTGAGTAGTCCGGTCCTCTACTTTGAGAATCTCAGCTTTACCCGGTTTTGGGGACATGGCCGGAATTGTGTGTTCTCTCCCCGGTTGGAATAGGCGGCCGTGATCCGGCCACGTCTCCAAAGCCGGGATTCTCAAAGCCGAGAATCCGGATTCGGTATTGAGGTGTTACATGTGGTATAAAAGTTGGGTATCACTTGATACTAAGTGACGCGACATTGAAGATACTGGTAGGGGTCACTTCTAAAATTATATGGTGAGTTACAGTATGTTACACATACGATACATTTATCCAAACCATTCATATTGAGATTTTAACTCTCTTTTTTTGTAGAACTTTTTTGTTTTTTTTTGTTTTTGTAAAAAAGGAAATTTGTTACACTAGCAATGAGGGTTTCCACTCCTCATATCTCACGGGATGAATAGAGATATTAATCATGTAACTTTAATGGCTCAAAATCATTTGTTTGCTATTGTATTATACCGAAAAAACCGAAAGAAATCACCTTTTACGGGACTCGAACTTTCAAACTCCAACTTTTAACTTTTTTATCTATAATCTAAACCATCCCATACGGAGATTTTAACTCTTTTTGTATCTATAATAAAAGTTACCCAATACTATTGTTAATGCTTATATTAAAAACTTTGACATCAATACTTTGAATTTCTTTTAATGAGAATATTATGTTTGTGGATTTTATACCCAATGACAAGGACAAAAGGAAACAAAGCAACAAATTAAAAAGCAATTCCACTGGCTTATGGACCATCCCCATTTTAACCTTGGTGGTCCTTTATAACCTCATATTTATTTTTACTTTTTCTATAATCCCACTTATCTTTTTATAATATTAATGATAACATCATAAATTATTCTTACACTTTTATATATGTATCATGTCATGTAACTTTTCAATTGTCGGTATAAAAATAGAAACATCACTTTCCATATCAAATGTTGAGGGTATTATTGTAAATTTTAATAATACATTTATGATTCTATTTATAAGTGGAGTGTGCACGTGTATTAATTTGCCATAGTAAGTAGTTTCTATATGATGTGCATTTACAGGGCCGGCCCTCGCTTTTGTTGGGCTTAATACCAAGTCCTCGAATTGGGCCTTTTAGTTGAAGTTGTTTTTTTTTTAAAAACATACTTATTGTTAGATATTTTTTCATAAATAAATATTTTGGTTATCGTTTGCATACGTGTTTCCGTACGAATTAATGTTATCGCAACGAAACGGGGTTCGACCTGCCCGGTCATGTCGCGGTGGGTCGAGGGGGCGGCGTCCCTTCGCAAGGGTCAAGGGTGCAGCGCCAACTCGTGGGGGTTTGGGGGAAACGCCCCCGAAACCTAAATCAATGCATGCATCAGTTCATGAAGGGATATGCATTTTCAGATACATGCATTTTCGAACTGATATGTACTTACCCTTTCGTGTAAGGGTTGCATGCTTTCATCCGGTGAACAGTGACAACCCTACCCTTTCGTGCAAGGAGTACCTCCATTCGTTTATGAGATACTTGCAATCTATAAAAGGCATAAGTATGCAGACGAAAATTCATAAGTTTGACAACATCATCAGAAAAACTTTGATTGTCCTCGGGTTTGATTCAAACAAGTCATTGTTTGAATCAAACACCCCCATTGTATCCTGAAAGAGATTTTCATTTGATCCCTTAGTGACAAATCGTGTGGGACGAAACACCTTTTAAAAGACAACGTTATTAATGTGCTTTGGAGTTTCTAATTCTCTGTCAAATTTATCCTAAGTAGTACATTTTTTTCCAACACTTATCGCGTTTTTAACATCCATAAATGCAAAAAATTAATAAAACTTGTTTGTCTGTCTAATTTTTTTTTTGGGGCAAGTAATTTTTTTATTAGGACCTTTATCGATTGGAGTAAAAAAATAATTGAGCCTTTATCAAAAAAGAAAATTAACATATTATATTAGGTTGGATCGGATTAAATCTACACGATTTTTTTTCTTTTAGCGAAACATGTGCCGTTGGGCCCCCCGACACCGTTGGGCTTAAGACCCGGGTCTCGGTGGCCTTAGCATAGGGCCGACCATGTGCATTTACATAAACGATGAGTTCCGATCCAAAAGGTTTCCGCTATCTTTTCCCTAGAGTTTCGTGAAAAATTTAAACCAAATCTCACCGGTTAACTGTATGTATACATTTTTTACTGAGATAAATCGATAAAGATATTGAACTCTCATGCCTTAGCTCAAAGACAAGAATATCGGTATAGCATATTTGTTATTTTATCACCAAGTTATGTCCCTGAGGGCAAGGAGTACGCTACCTTAGGGTACATGATTGGTGAATCCATGAAAATTGTGGTAGATGGAAGTCTATAAAGAAATTATTTATCACAAGATTGGTCGAACACGCTAGGGTTCTGTTCAAATTAGTAACAAATACTTAATTTTGGTGTGACTATGCTTGATTTTTTTTTATCACGTTCAAGCTCAAACTATAACCAAACGATTTTGTTTAGATATGTAAATTATGTGCGTCGAATTGAACATTTAAGTCTTGAGTCGAGTTTACTATTAAAACCATCATGGTTGATCTCGGTTTGAATCAGTTTGAACTATGTTCGAGCTCAATTCTACAATGCAATAGTTTCTCAACAATTTCAAGTTCGATTTTAAGCTCATACGTGCAAAATTAATCGTCCTAAAGCCTAAATATATTTTTTTTCAAATATGATTTTTTAGAATTGACGATATTGTAGAAAATATATGCAATACCCGAAAAAAAATCATTAGAATTGATGAAATTTCATATCACAGGACAAATCATTGTATGGTGATCGCCGCACAGATCCGGGTTTCATTTTCAAGTCATGTGCCCCTTGCCCTTTAGATTTGTCGGGTAACTAAAAATGGGTGATAACCTCCAAATTTTGAGAGCATATTGATTGGGAAAAAAGTGGGGAAATTCCGGGAAAAAGTTAGGGGGGAAATGAAAAGAACGTGTAATGTTACGTAATAAAATCGGGGAAAATATATTTAGATAAATTATCAACTATATTGTCATTATTGAATATAAGTTAATAAAAAAAAATATTTTGCTGAAAGTAATGGTAAGGTATAGTATTTAGTATAATAAATTGTTCCTTAACATAGGCTAAATGGAAGTGAATGTTCTTAATTTATGTGTTATTTTTGCATGTTCTTTGATGAATGGACTGAAATTGAGCTTAAATGTAGTAAATAAATACAATACAAATGGTTGCGAACTCAATAACATTAAAATGCCTCGGGGCGCCACGATTACTACATGACACCATAAAATCATTTACATACGATCATCATATATTTATGTGGTTATTTTTTTCCAAGAAGGATAGTCACTAGTAGCGACGAACCTTAACATACAAGAACATCATTAGCGGTGATGATGGTGGCGGGAACGTTAGCAGTGGTGACGCTCGTCACGCTCCTTGTGTATAATGAGAGTAAAGATGATAACGTTTGTACGCAACCATTTTTTAGCATGAGATGAGTAGTCACCGGTACGAACGTTCTCTACCTTACATGAATATCAGTCAAGATGATGGTAGCTAGAAGCAGGGACAGACCCAAGTGGATAATGTTGGGGGCCAGTGCCCGCACTAAGATCCGAAAAACAATATAGTTTTATTGATGAAAATGTTAAAATACTTTTAATGTCCTCGTTCGATCTTCGAATCTGTTTTGGTGCTCTCACTGAGAAATTTTTTTAAGTCCGTCACTGGCTAGAAAGCCTCATTGGCGGTAATGTTTCTTATCGATAATGAGAGTTAATGATGACGACATTCGTACCCGACATATTTGAGCACGTGATGAGCGAAAAGTAATTTTATAGTGTCTTCCAAAACAAGTTTATGATGCCAATAGAAAACGTTGTAAAAAAAAGGAAATAGTAGGCCCAGTAATATACAAGTGAGGTTCACATCCACCCGGCCCATAACCAATGACGGCCCAAATGTTCCGTACAAATTTCTCCCCGGTTATTTTCCGGGGGATATAAATTGTGCTCTTGACCGATAACATCACCTTTCATTACTTCAAAGTTCGAATCACTCTGCTTTGCTTCTCAACTCAAAATAATTCTACTTCTTTTTCTTGCCGAAGAATGCAAATCTTCAAGTTATATGTTCGGTAAAATGAAGCTGAAAATGAACAAAGCTTGCGATCTCAATTCCATTTCCGTTCTTCCGCCTCATGCAAGGTTTACCTTCAGCTTCTGATTTCGTTTTTTCAGTACTACATTGATTTACATTGCGATTAATCTACATCTTCTGCTCGTTTTTTGATTGTAATTGATAATTATTCGCATTCACTGTTGTAAAGTTAAATTCATCCGGAGTTTCGTTTTTTGATGCCCGATGATTGTTGTATACTGTTACTCGGTGTGCTTATCTTGTTATCTATATCTGTGAGCACGCATTTTGATGAAGCTCCTAATTGGATTTGGTTTCGTAATATGATTTAATTACTGCACTTTGATTTCTCTTAGAAGAAGATCCAGTGGACCGCTGATAGGTGTTTAGTCGTTGTTCCATATTCTGTTTGTTTGATTGTAGCTGATAATTGTTCACTTGAATACATTTGGAATTTTATTTTTTCATGCTCAGATGATTGTGTATACTTGGTGAGAGTGCTTTGATATTTGTGTTTATTATCTATATCTGTGACTGTGAGCACACTTTTTTTGATAAACTCGTGGATTTAGCTTAATAACATGCTTAATTTGTTGCTCTTTGATTTTTTTGTTAGAAGGAGATCCAGTGCACCGCTTACAGGCATAGATTCGTCGATGTTCGGAAATAGTCAAGCGTCTGCAGGGTCAGCGCCGCAGCTCCGATCGCAGTCGTTTTCACAAGGAGCTTCATCTCAGCAAGGACTCTTCTCTCAGCTTTCTCAGAACTCTCTCGAGGATGTCCTCACTAATGAGCAAGTAAATTTTCTTAAGTTCTCTCTAATTGCTGTCACACATTGTCTGTTTATCCATTGTTAGTTAGATTATTCTAAGTAGATTTTTTCCGGAGCTATTTACACAAGGTTTTAGAAATTTTCTTGAAGGTTTTATTTCTTTTCTGACTTTTAGCATGTTACCTTTAACAAGTTATGTCAATTTGTGCTTCTGGTGCTTTGTAACTGAATCATGTTTCAGTTGCTTTTGGTTGATTAAATACTAATATTGTATCACAAGGTATTTCCACTAACAGAATAAAGTATCTCCAATGTAGTTTTCGTGTTATTGCTGTGCGGTTGTCACATTGAAAAACTAGAATGCTTTTAGGCTGCTGGATGTGTAGATTACATTAAGAAAGTTAATATGCTCATCTTAGGGCGTGTAATCGTTTTTTCTAAGCCAAAGCAATGCCAACTGATTACCATCCTGTTGACTTTGATCGGATACTACAATTGATAGTATTAAAGTACACTACCTGAAGCAAGAATTGTAGGGGATAGCTTGTTGTTGACTAAAGTATGAGGTGATAGAATGTGAGATTGCATTTGATTCACTGTTGCTAATTCTTCTTTCAAGATGCATGCAAATCATCGGAAAAATTAAATCTTTTCCACCTGCATGCAAAAGAAAATGGAAATTCAGAAAATAACGGGGTAGCCAAGAGTGAGTAGAATGCCTGTGTTCAGTTGGATTAACCATGTCTAAAGTTGAATTTACACATTTTCTGATTAACTCCAGAGGTTGGCTTCCCAAGACATGGAGAGTTCAGCAAAGAGGGTTCATTGCTTGCCTCCAGTCAATCACGTGCGTGATGAGAGTCAAATGCAAATTACTAGATCCAATACCAATTTAATGCGCAAATGGTCTCCTCCTGAATACAAGTGTGAGTACTGTTGTCTCCTAAATGTCCTCAATATTTTGTTCAGAAGTCAAAACACATCCTAAAAGAGTTCTCTTCCTGGATTTGATATGTATTATGTCCCTGCCTTGTCAGAAGAATATCACATTTGCATTCCCATGAACAGGCCAAATCAGTGAAGAACTGCAACACAGGATCGGAGTAATGGAAACTTCCTTAAGCAGGGTGGGTATGATCTTGGATTCTGTCCAAAAGGATATTATGCAAGTCAACAAAGGAACAAAAGAAGTAACAATGGAATGTAAGTAACTTCTTAACAAATTTCGCACTTCCATTGTACAAATATGACTCGTACTTTATCTTGTGAGTTTCTCTAGTCCCCCCTGTGGCATGTTCCCTGGGGGAGTGGGGGACAGGTTAATTGCCCTCTGTCCTGTGTGTCACTTTGAACGGGGAAACTTAGATGCACATGACGTATAATTTGTTCCCATCGAGAAATTGTTACTTTTGCTCTTTGCCATAGGCCTGTATGTATATGCACAAGTTTTGGGATGAGCTGAGGTCGGAGAAGCTATTATGAAATGGATATACATTTTAGTCATATGTAACGGGCATAGCTGTTTGGAAGTGGTAAAGGACATGTTTATAAAAATTTGATGCTGCACAAAACTCAATATTTAGTTAATAATATAGTCTTTGGTTGTCTCTCTCTTTTGCAGTAGAAAGCCTACGGCAGAAGATAATGAATCTTGATGACTTGCTGCAATCGACGGTAACAATAAACTTGGCTTTCAATATGTGTCCCCCCTTGAGAAGTCTCAGTGTTCTATACAGCCATGTATCTGGGTTTTCTAATGCAACTATAATTTGATAAATCAGCGCAAAGGGCAGGAAGACGTCAAAGCTAGTTTTGAAGGAAGCATGAAATCCTTTTTCGAGCAATTCAAGCAAAGTATTCTGCAAGAGAGTAATAAGGAAATCTCCATGATGCTTTCAGTTTTCCCTGAAAAAGTGGAAACCGGAATATTGAAATCACAAAACGAGCTTATGAAGACCCTCAACAGGGAACTACAGGCAAGTTCATGTTGAACTTGAAATCATAAAGGGATAAAAAAAACACTTTTGCTCCCTTTGCATTCACGATTTTTACACTTCAATGCTCAATGTTTCATCTTTGCACTTAAACCCCCTCATCTATGCATTTTTTTACCGTTCTAGTCCATTTTTTGCCACGTGCCAAGTTTCTATTGGTTGGAGCCTAACATACTTCAATGTTGGTTGTTTGGCATGTGAGACTTTGGACTGAAATCGTAAGAAAGAATCCATAGCAGAGGGTTTAGAGTTTAAAGACGAAACTTTGGGATATGACTCCAAAACATAAATGGTGAAAGTCTATTAATACTGGATTATGAAGTCATGTGTGCTGATTGCTGAATAATCTCTCAGACAATTATTTGTTCCTTATGAAAGTTGAACTACTTGCAGGCAATATCGAGCAGCCTGAAGGATTCCATCCAAAAAAATACTACTCCAACTGTCCAACAGCCAAAGGTAATTTTCTGTTAAAAAGAAGTAGAAAAGGATTTGTCTTAGCCATTTTAACGCTCTGCAGTTATTTTCCTCGAGTTTAATATTTTCACGTTTGTAGGGAATTAAGCATCATGTTCTTAATCAAGAAAGCAAGTGCCCAAAAAGGTATTATTTTCATGCCAATATTTGTTTTTTCATTCCAGCACTGATGCAATGAGATTATTTGCTGCAAGCATTTACTGTACAAGAAAATCAAACATTTAGAAATTAGAATTAATAGATTTGGTTCATCAGCGGATTGAAAGTATAACGCTAAAAGTTGTTACTAAAAGTCTCTTAAATTAGTCAGGCCTGCATTGGCTAGTGCATTGGCTAGCTAGGCATGCCCAAAGATCAACAAAAACGGTTCATACCAAAATATTCTTTGTTTTTCAAGTTTTAAATTTACTTTACCTCATTTTTGGTGTCTTTCCTGTTGAATCACTATCATAAGTTGCAAGAACACCTTGAAGTTTCATGAATTAAGTCGAATAATCCAAAACAACGACCTAGTCTTTATGATCATTAATATTTAGGATCACACCTATTTTTGTAGCATCGTCGTTTCTATACTGCTGCATGGATGATGCATTAGATCTGCTTTGGGGTAGTTTTTTTTTTTTTCTATCACTCTTTTGACCTGGACTCTGATTTAATGATTTTCCATTTTGAACACCTTTTTTCTCTCTCCCTTTTATTCCAGTGGGCCACTTCCAGTCCAAGCCCGTGTAGCGTCATTGGCTCCAAAGGTTGAGATTGGGGCCTGGACCTCAGTTAACAATAAACAAGCTGCCCCTAAAGGAAGAATTTCTGATAAAAAGCCCAGCCTGAAAGGCGTTTCACCGATCCCACAGGTAGGTGATGCCTTTCTATTAAATCTACAATGATTTTGTTAAATGATAGTAGTTTAACAACTATGCTTCTTTTCTGTATAGGAAAGAAAATGTCGAGCCAATCCCGAGTCAGATGATGACATTGATGGAGGCTTCTCCTGCTTGTTCAGTGGAAAGGAAAAAGGTTGGTGCTATCACAACACTAAACTCCTCCCTTTGTCCCTTAATTATGTTGTTTTAGCGTCGATTAATAAAGTGGTTAAATGTCATCATAGAAGATGTAAGGCAACTGATATACTTTACTTTTTTTTCTTCTTCTCAATTTGTGTAGGAGATTATAGTTTAGAAGATGTAAGGCACGAGACAGAACGTATACTGAAGAAAGCAAGGCGTAGAAAGAGAAAGAACTGCAATCCCAATACCATCATTATAGACTGAAAAGCAAAATAAAAAATTGTAAGCTACTCATTTATTAGTCCAATTTGAAATTATCAAATTGAAAGTATAGTACAAATATACAGACTTATTATAGGATACCATCAAAATATGCTCTTATCTTTCAGTAATATATAATAGAGTACACCACTTAATTTAAAGACAATAGAAAGCAAGTTTTACATTTAGTATTGAAATTGAACAGGACAATATTGTCTTATACTTACTGTTGGAACTACACGTAATGTGTTGATTGATTATGACGGTACCATTACTACTCGTATTTTGCTTTCTTTGCACGAATTTCCAATTATCTATAAAGAGAGTGGCGGTTGAGCACAATCCAAAAAAATTATTTTCGTGAGGAGATAGTAGATATTATTAGGCCACCAACCTACACTAGTAGTTTGGGAAAAGTTAATTATGCAAACGTGTTAGTTACTTATTAATAGGCTTGATTTTTTTGGCAAGAACTTTAATCATTACTTTATCGACTACTACTAGGTTTGCATTTATTTTTTTCTTGCCTTATTTCCTTTCTATGTGGGGAAAAAAAAAGTGTTATTATTTGTGCCACACCGATTCTACCGGTGCACCCACGGTAGAATTGATCTTATGAAAGTCATTTCTGAAGCCAATAATCGACTTCTCGTAAATGCATCGTGAGAATCGATCTTATGAAAATTGATTCTTGGCTCCAGGTCGACTTTCAAAAAGTCGATTATAGTATGGTGTATAGGTAGAATGGTGTACCGGTAAAATCAATGTCGTGGAAATAAAAGCCCCGAAAAAATTGAGGTTTTTTTTTTTCTTTCTTTCTAACTTTCTGTATAAAAAATAATTACATCTATACGTCTCTTTGTATATACCATCTCAGACTTGCCCATATTAAGATACTTGAATACGGTCTTGTTTAGCTTCCCTTTACTTTGAGTATGATCCTTTTATTTTAACCATTGACACAAGTTTGTGGATTTATTATTATTATTTTTTAGGAAAGTTTATGGATTTATTATTAAGTTATAGTATATAACCATAATATGTTAGATTTGCTGCAATCATTAATCTAACCACTCAGCCTGACCTTAAATCTCCTCATAATCATTTATTTTCAGATGCATTTAGTCCTAATCTGATGAGCTAACCTAACAAATTGATATGAGACATTCCAATATTATACATCAACCCATACCAAAAGTCATCATTTTTAATCATGATGATATGTTATGAGTGTTTCAACCTTTAATTGTGACCTTTGATCTAATCTAATACAAAAAGTATTTTAAAAAAAAAAACAGATACACATATTGGGGGATAAACACAATTTTAATCTATTATTGTTTCAAGATTTTTTGCCTTCTTATCATTATGTATGTCATATGATGGAAAAATTGGTAATACATCAAACTTCTTTCTTAAAGCAATTTGCCTAAACCAAGTTGACGTCTATATTACCTCGTTATGGTGGCATATAGCAGATTAAATATCAGCAACATATCATGGATGTTAACACACCAATATATAAAGACTTAAATAATAATTATAATTAAAAGGAAAATTTGAGGTTGGTTGAAAACGTCAATAATAAATAAATAAAGTTCCATTATATAAAGCAAATGATTGCATTGACAAGTGACCCATTGCCCACCATGTGTAAAAAAAGAAGGTAAAATAGAAGGTGCATAATGATTTTTTTTTTTTTCTTTTCAAGATGGATGAATTGTAGTATTTCAATTCTTACCCTTTTCTCTTTCTAATTACCCGATTTATTATCTCTCAAATAGAGTCGTAGATTTTGAAGCATTATAGGTGGTACTAAAGTCGATTGTCATTTGAAACTGAATGTCACGTTATGAGGAATAGTGTTGACCGCTTTAGAATCCTCTGATAGGGTGTTCTAGCAAGGACGTCGGTATTTTAAATACGGAGAAAATGCAACAAATATCAAATTTTACTAAGATACAGGGTTGAGGTGTAATAAAATTTATAACTTATAGTATTGACTATTGTAAAATTCGAACGACGGCGATGGTTTAAGTAGTTACTGGGAGATGAATTATACATCGGAGACTTCGTAATAAGGTGTTCTCTTTCTATTCAATCGAAACAAGACACCTGTCATATCATATATAATAAAGTACAAACAAGGAAAATTCTACCATAAAAACTCTTTAATAGAGAGTTCGATTCGGAATAATAACATGTCAAATACATTCCGCGTGTCCTGCTTTCATTTCACTAAAAGCATGTTTTCTTTTGTTTGGTTGCAAGTATAAAGGAGTTTTTACATTATAATTCTCGATTATTGGATCTATAATGATTTAAATGACGCTGCTAAACCCGAATTTCGAGGCGTTCTATGTTACTCACCATAAAAAAAATTAATTTTGTAAATATCACTAACCATAAAGTATGTTAATAATGCCATTAAAAGTCTAGTGTAATAAATGAGAAAAAATAATAGGACCCAAAAGGATAATGTATTTTTGTTATGAATAATAACTTGAAGTGTCCAAAACTTCAGACTCACCTGTCCATTAACAGTAGAGTTATTATACCGACATCTTTTTATTTTCTTCATTATATTTGCTATTGTCACATTATTTTATTGCATCATATTATATTTTGACACATCTTATTAATATCATATGTATACAATTCACCGGGGCGGCCGACACCGATCTAGGAAGTGTGGATCCGCCCATGACCAGATAGTGTTGTTAACGAGTCGAGTCGAGTATCGGTTGTTTGAACTCAAGCTTGTTTACCTCATGAGGCCGTACGTGACTATTTGTTTGTTAAATGAACAAAAATTTATGTTCGAGATCAAATCGTTTAAAAGAGAATTTGTTTGAGCTTGGCGTTGGAGTTTGGTTTGTTAAACATATTTTTGTCTTGCGACTCGAGTTCGGCTCGTTAAGGTATAAAATACGATATGCAAATGCAAAAATAATAAATTATAAATCAATATTATTACATACATTATGCGACAAAAAGTATTAGAATAATTCCCTAAAAAAATTATGATATGATAAGTTAGAATTATGATGTACATTGTTTTATCTATATAAGAAGGTTTATGAATATAATCAGATGTTTGTGATTCAAGCTAGTGTTTGTTGTTTAGCAAAGAATCTACGAGTCTATTTTGGTTCGGTTCTTTAAGCTAAACGAAAAAACGATCGAACTCTTATAAGCCAAACACAAGTTTATTCAAAAACGGTTTTGTTCGTTTAATAAAAGTCGTTATAGCCTTTAAGATAAACTATTTGAAGAGGATATTCTACCAACAAAGACATAACACTATATTTAAACAAAATAAAGAATCAAAAAAACCAAATTATGCCATAAACGTAACAATTAAATTAACAAGTGAAAATTACGGTTCTAGCTAAATGTTAGAGTATAGTTAGTGTATTCTCCACTTTGTTTGGCAGCCTTTTGGAAAGAATCCCTGTAGTTTGTAATTTGTAATTTGCTAATTATCGTTACATCGTATTTCGGGTTAGATTCGACTTTACGTAGGACGAATAACAGAATTTCAATCTCTACAATGTTAAATGTGGAAATTATATTCAACTTTCTATAGGTCCTACAAAGAAAATAGTTGTGCTTTGTTAGTTACACTAGTGCATGCGCGTCACATCCGAATCGACTTTTAGAAAGTCGGTTTCTTAAGCCACTAATCGATGTTTAAAATGTTGATTCATTGTGATGTATGATAAATGTGGTGTACTATGCTCGAATCGATTTATTAAAGTCGGTTTTTTAAGAACCGATTTTTAAAATATCGATTTAGTGTGATGAATGGTAATTGTAGTAAAAGGTAAAATCGATGTGCTCCCAATCCATTTGACACCATCAAGGCCGGCCCTACAGTGAGGCCAAGGAGACGGTCGTCTTAAGCCCAACGGTACAAATTCGCTAAAAGAAAAAAAAATTCCGTTTAGATTCAATCCGATCCAACCTAATATAATATGTTAATTTTTTTTTTGATAAATGCCCAAATTTTTTTTTTACTTCCTTCATGAACTGATGCATGTATTGGTTTAGGTTTCGGGGGCGTTGCCCCGAACCCCCACGAGTTAGCGCCGCCCCCGACCAAGGGGCTCGCCCCCTTGACCCACGACCCGACCGCCAAAGCGAGTCGAACCCCGTTTCTTTACGATAACATTATTTCGTTCGGCAACTCGTATGCAAGTTATCACAAAAAATATTTATGAAAAAAATATCTAACAAAAGGTCCCAATAAAAAAAAAATTTATTTGGCCCAAAAGACTACTTTGTAGGTATGTTTTGAGACTATCAATAAATTGATTTTGTATTTACGGATGTTAAAAACGCGATAAGTATGTTTTTTAAATAAATAAAAAAACTTCATCTAAAAAACTCAATTCGGGGACTTGCCCTTAAGTCGAAAATGACATTCAATATCCCAAATCGAATATAAATTCAATATTCAACTTTGTTATAGTTTATATTATCAAATTTTGACCTCCGAAAAATCAAATCTTACCGGATATATGTGGTATATATTCTGAGGAAGTTACCATGGAGACTCTTATCGTAGGGAGTGATCCATGTGGACTGATTGAACTCAACCTGAAAAGTATAAAGATGTATGGTCCTTCTTGCTCTAGGATGAAATTGAGAGTAGTTTTTGTTATGGACTGAACTTAAGGAATAAGCTGCCTACGTATCCAAATATATATTTGGAATCAAGTCCAACCGTAGTTCAGGCGGTTATGCATACAAGTGGAGTTAGTGGGCAGTTATGCACTCTACCCACGTCTCACGTATACACATAACTGGTATTTACACATATCTTTTGTATGTTTTGTCCTGATTAGGGATTTACTCTGATCGTCTGGCCAATAGAGGCCTGCCCTGGTCGTATTGATCAGGTCGTCTAAATAACGGGGACTTGCCCAGGTCGCTTGACCAAGAGGGACCTGCCCTGGTCAGTACAACTCCTGGTTTAAATGTATCCTTGATCTGATATGCTAATTCATCCACGGGATATGTGTCACGTGAGACATTCGGATTATCCTCAATCATGAACGATTCTGGACCACATAATTTATCGTCCACATGGATTACTCTTCATGTGAGAGTCTCCATAGTAGAACTTCCATATATTCTGTCAAATTTGTGCACGGCAATCAACAAAAAGCAACTCCACATCACCAAACGCCGACATGCAATCGAATTCCGTTTCCGTATATTTCTGTCTTTTTTCTCTCTGCTTTTAATATTAAAAAAAAGGAAAATCAAAACGCCATTTCTCATTTGCCATTATATGCCTCCAAGTCTCCAACTAGGCAAAAGCTTTCCATGGAAGAAGAAGCAGCAGCATTATTTCAGAAAAAGCATCTGACAGAAAAGCACTGACCTTGTTCGTGGAATTGCCAAAAATTTCCCGAAAAGGAGGAATAGAGAGAAGCATACCTACGCCACCGTCACTTTCCCAAAATTCCACAAAAAACCATTGACAATTTTCTTTTCTTTTTTTCTTCATTTTCTTGATCAGGAAATTAGTTCAAAACTTCAACTTTCCAGCAAATCCTTTGGCAAATTTTTTTTTTCTTCATCAGGAACTATAAATTTTAGTTAAAAAACTTCAACTTTCCAGCAAATCCTTTTCTCCATACCTCTGTCCTATTTGTTTCCTTCCCCTTTTTTTCCACCAAATTCTCATCTACTTTAATGGCTGCCCCCACCCCACCATTTTGTCTGTTTTTTAGTGGGTCGGTGGTGTCTTTGTGACATCCTGTTCGTATTCGCTTTTTCTTTTTTGGCCGGGGTAGATACTAGATAGTAAAGCAAAAGCAGTACCATTTGAAGAGGAAAACGTAATCCCAGAAATAAAAGGAGCCTCATTTCCTCTTTTTTGCTTTTAATTACCTTTCTGGTTTTTTCATTGAAATGCTGCTATTCGTTTTTCAAGATTGAATATTGATTGATCAATTGGGTTGCCTTTAATTACCTTTCTGTTTTTTTTTTAAAGAGGTTCCCAGCATTTGATGAATTTTCTGGTGCTTTGTGTCTTAAGGAATATTCGATGATGATCACAAGGATTTGAATTCTGAAGAGAATTGCTTGAATTGGGAACATAAAGCAGATTTTCTGAGGGACTTTTTTTGGGATCCATTGATATTAACATTGGAATTCTTTGGGTTTTTAGCTAAAGATGGAGGTCTCTATGGAATCCAGTGGGCTTTAGTTTTCCTTGAGCTTAGTTTGTTACGAACAAAAAAATCTGTGATTTAGACTTGGGATTCTTTTGATATCAAGAAAGTTGTATCTTGAGGCAAGCTGGTATTAGTTCTAATACCAGAAATTCAGGTAATTTGCTGCCTCCCTATTCCTTGCTACTGTGTCTTCTAGCTATGCATTGTGATCTTCTAAGAACCTGAGCTGTCACTGCCATTCTTTTCTCCTGTTGAGTGAGTCTAAGATTTGAATTCTGTCTTGAATAATGGTAGTCTTCATGTAAGAGCACATACATCACTTCTCTTTTAACAAATTTTGTATGTTACAGACTGAAATACCACTATTTTTTCATTTCACAGAATGCCTATTCAGATTTAATTGCATCAGATTCTCTATAATAGAAATCATTTTGTGCGGTACATGTATTTTTTGGATCTAAGTAGAGATTTTGCTGTAAATGATTTCTAGTGGATCTGGATGATTTCAATCTCTATTCCACGGATTTACCTTGTTTTACAGTATCTATTGCAAACACTTGTTTCATTTTACAGTATCTACTACTAGTAGTCTAAAGCCTTATCCCATATCTCAAGGAGGGTAAGAATAATGAACTTAAAGTGAATATATTTGGTTAATATCAAGAATGACATTTGTGCCTTTTTTTTATGCTGAGAATCTTGAACTGCTAAGCATTTTATTATACATCTGTTCTAGTTACGGCTAACCAGAAATCTGAGGTCATATTCTTGTTTTGTTGATGACCAATCGAACATGAATAATTTAAAATATTTCAGCTGATAGTTGTACTTGTACTTGTGCTTTCAGGCATATACTTTGTATCTGATTTTTTTTCATAGATGCACTGTTCTTTTCTGTAAATAAGCTTCATTTTAAGACATCACAGTGTAAGTTCATTTACTGTTTTGACCTTGTCCAATGCCCTGACTTCTGAACAATGTAAATCTTGTTTTTTTCCTTCTTTTTTATGGTTAAATCTGATTGGAAATAATTTATGGATACCTTGCTTTTGACAGATTTCGTTGGATGGAATCAGATTCCCATTTTCATATACACTCTTCACTTTCTTTATCAAGGAGAAGTGTTAAGGAAGATCTCATAAAAGAAATAGATTGAAGTTAACAACTCATTTCTTATCATGGCAAAAAGAACACATAGAAGGCATACGCGCAATGTAAAGGATCAAGTGGGCTGTATGCAGGGACTGATTAGCATGTTTGATTTCCGCCATGGTCGTTACACTAGGAAGCTGCTTTCAGACCGGAAATGGAAGAGGCAGTCTAAGGGTAAGAAATCTATTCAGTATCTGTTTTAAAATGCATAAATATCTGATTTTAATCTCCAAATTATATTGTGGCTAATATGATATGTTCCCGACTCTTAATTGATTGCAAATTCGCCTCATACATGCATCCCTAGCATTGCGTATATATGTGTTGGATACGCATCATATATAGCGCGCACGCTAACAAGCAGAAGTATTTGTGCATCGTAGATGGTACCATGCGCTAGAATGCTATTGAATAAGAACAATATTGATTCAATGCAAATTTATTTTTCCATATCCATTCGGAATAAAGATGTACTATCTGAAATATTAGAACTAGTTAGCTAACTGATACTGTGTGCTATCTGTATGGTTCTTATCTTTTATGAACAGTTGAATTCTTCTAACGAATATTTTTCTTTAGGTGCCGAGTGTTCTCAAAACGAATTGACGCCATCACATTTTCTGAAGGGTCAAGATTCAGAAGTAAGTACGGCTTTATGTTTTCGTTTATAGGATCTTCTATGTTACTACGATATAAATCAGTATTTACCTTAAGGGATAAAGACGTTTTTTTCTCCCTTCTGTTTCATGAAATTTACACTTTTATCCCCCATGTTTCATCTTTGAACTTTAAACCATCATCTATAAATTTCATTTACGTTTTCAGTTCAAAGAGCCACGTGTCAAATATCCAACATAGAAGTTACAACATGCTCCAACCAATAGATACTTGACACATGGCAAAAATAGGCTGGAAAAGCGAATTAAAAAATGCATAAATGAGGGGCTAAAGTGCAAAGACGAAACGTTGAGGATAGAAGTGTAAAAACCGTGAAACAAAATGGACTAAATGTGTCTTTATCCCTATAACTTAATTCTAGATTATAAGTTAAAGATGTCTATTTAAAATGTTAAAGATCTTGTTTAGCTACTTGTGTAATCGATGATGTTTTAAAATGCTAATTCTATTTTACAATATTATGAAAAAAGGGTGATGAAGAAAGAACTGCATACGTTGTCAATGGTGAAACAAGTGTCAAAAAGCTCATGGAAGAAGACATGTTCAACCAGCTAGGTCTGCATATGCCGATGAACACTTCTCAAGAGGCAGTAAACATGAGAGAAAACAGATGCTCAAGACTTGCAACTTGCAAATCGGTTGATGACAACGACATCTACGACTTGTATCTTTCAAATTCTTTGGGCAATGATACAAAGAAGTTTGAAAATTATGATCCTCAACTTGTATTGCAAGAACTCCGCCAGATGCTCGAGAAAAGCTGTAGTGGCGTATTGCCCTTGAAGAATATCTACGATATGCAATCGGATCAAACGTTGAAAATTGACAAGGAGAGATTAACTATTTTTATTAAGGTACTTATAGATCAGTTTAGAGATGATGGGCAGTTCTTCCAGTCCAGTGTGTTCATGGAAGCTCTACAAGAACTCGGTTCACAACGAGATTTGTTCTTAAAACTCTTGCAAGATCCGAACTTTCTGATGGTAAACCAAATTGAAGGCTTAGAAGAGGCCATTGTTGAAAAAGATCCAAGCTTTATTGCATCTAAAACAGATGAGGTCATCAACAATAAACCGCGCAAGTTTTTCAGGAGGAGGAGCAAATCGCAGGGTAATTTACCCTACCCGGGAGATGAAAATTGTCGGTCCTCTAGTAAAATTGTTATCCTGAAACCTGGATCAGGACCAGCTGCTTTGCAAGAACCTGATCCAACGGTCAGTAAACTCGGAGGTGAAAAACATCACTTTTCGTTCAGTGAAATCAAACGGAAACTTAAACATGCTATCAGAAAGGAAAGGCAAGTAATTTCCACCGACGGATTCCGTAAACAAGAGAATCAAAAGCAGATTGGTGGAGAAAATAGTGATTGGTGCTTCTCTCCCAACAGAAACCATTTCTTCAATGAAAGATATATCACACCTTGTATTGGCATGAAGAAGAAAGAAACGCTTGGAAAACCGAACCAAACTGAATCATGTACAGCATTATCTGATACACTTGAGCCTAGGGTTTCAGATATATACGTAAAAGCGAAGAAGAATATCTTGGAGATGATTGAAGATGGGGATAATGATGCACAGAAAATCACTGGAGAGTTACCGAAATCCCTTGGGACGGTACTCTCTTTGCCTGAGTATGGATTTTCTTCCATGGACAAAGATTTTGGTTCTGCAGGTGACCAAGACAGACCTTCTTACAGCAGCGATTCACAGAGTGTTAACGAAAGCTCGGATCGTATTGATGAAGACGATGTTGAATGTCAGCCAATTCCATCAAGGCAACATTGTGATACTTCTGGTGAGGATCTGGATAAGGTAGATGAAAGCGTTCCTAGTGACCATAATAAAGGTAATTTAGAGGAAGAAAACCTTTCTTTAACGAGCAATTTTGGTGATTTCTTAGGGTAATTTTCCTTCATTTTGTCGTATACATGACATGCTGCATCATACTAATGCAGGGAACGCGGAGATTAGAGAAATAGACGACCGTGTGTGCCAGGAAGACAATGCCAATGCGGAAGCTGATTATGCTGCTGAGGAATGTGTGGTAATGGTGTTTCCACTGTGCTGATTAGTGTTTTTCTTGTAATGTGCAATTTAGAAATGAGTCTCTTTAGTGGCACCACAGTGGCAATCGACTTTTTCACGGTTGATTCTACGGCTGAGAACCGACTCTCCACCAGTCAACCGGGTGAAAGTCGATTCTAGAGCTTAAAATAGACTTTCCGTTGGTTGATTGTTTTCGTTGTGGTGCCACATTAAAAACACCGTGATACCACTAAAGATGAGCTTTTCTTCATAAAGATTAATGATCACCTTCCTCTCCCCACCCCGGTTTTTCGTACTTTTGTTTCTATATCATTATCTGCTTTTCTCCTTTCCAATCTGTGACCTTTTTTTTCCTTCTGTCTGCTGCAGCAATTGTCTGTGGACAATGAAATGTTCTCTTCTCCACCAGCATCTCCCTCTCCCTCTTGTGCCCCTTCAAAGTTGAAAATCTTGAGGGATCTACCGATAGAACGGAACGACCTAGCCCCGTGTCTGTTTTGGAGCAACCTTTTTCAGAAGATGACATCAGTCCAGCAAGGACCATATCTTGGCCAGGTTGGCTTATATCAAAGGGATAAAGAGATTTTTCGTCCTTTTTGTTTCACAATTTTCCAACTTATATCTTCAATGTCTCATCTCGACACTTTTGCCCCTCATCGAAACGTTTCTTTACGTTTCTGGACCAAAGTGCCACGTGTCAAATAACCAGCATTGAAGGTGTGAATGCTCCAACCAATAAAATAGTTGACAAGTGGCAAAAAATGAACCGGAAATGTAAGAAAATGTGTAGATGATGAGTAATAGTGCCAAGAAGAAACATTGGGGTGTAAAAATCGTGAAACATAAAGGACTAAAAGTGTCTATCTAAAAATTTCTAGATTCTGTTAATTTTAGTACAAGTAGTTTGGCCTACTACTGACTTAAACCTTTAAAAACTTTCAGTTGATATGAATATCCAGCCACGAGAAATCGTGTTCAGTGATGAAAGACCTTCCGATGACCAAGAAACTTGCTTAAGAATCTCTTCAGAAGATAACGAAACTGCTTTCGAATACGTTGAAGCAGTATTGCTCGGGTCGGGTTTGAATTGGGACGAATATTTATTAAGGTGGCTATCTTCAGACACAGTTCTTGATCCATCATTGTACGATGAAGTCGAATTGTTCTCCAGTAAACCTCAACACGAGCAACGAATGCTATTTGATTGTACCAATGAAGTTCTTGAGGAGGTATGTGATCGCTATTTCGGATCGTTTCGTGGGAATTCGTGTACTCGACGTGATTTTCTTGCAGTTCCGAAGGGAATGGATCTTATACTTGAAATATGGGAAGGAGTAAAATGGCATCTACATCGGTATCCGCAATCTCAGTCATTGGATCAACTCATCAAAAGGGACATGGCAAGATCTAGGGCATGGATGGATCTCAGATTAGATAGTGAATACATTGGTATAGAAATCGAAAAGGCCATTTTTGAAAATCTAGTAGAAGATATGGTTTGGAGTTGCATCAATGGCGTTTCTGAAAGCCATTTTGTTGCGTTTTCTGAAGGTGTAACAGAAATTGAGAGTACAACTGATTCTGAGCTCACTTCTCTGTGAGTAGTAACTGTATAAGTAGCGGTTTGTGGTCGTGCCATGTAGGCGCGTCTCTTTTTTCCTTTGGTTAAAGCCCTCGGTATCCGGGACCAACTGACGTGACTAATCCAGAATCCAAGGTGGGGCCTACAAAGTATTAATCTTACTCAGGGTAAAGGTCTGACCCATAGCTCTTTAACATGGTGCCTTTTAAGGATAGTCGAACCTGGGACCTCCTCAGGCATTCTCAAGCCAATAGCCGTTTCAGTCGTGCCATGTAGGCATGCTTGTCGATGAAGAAAGAGGAGAGATGTCTGCTTTGGGGGCCATTGCAGCTTTAAACCAATAGAGAAGATGATATGCTTATGTTCAACTGCTGATTGTTTTTAGAGCTAGTTGTGTTTTGGTGTGTTTTTGTATGTATCTATCTTGTATATTCTTGGTGTGTGTATATGTGTGAGAGGGATTGGTTTTTTAAAGGTTCACTTTTTATCTTTGAAGTGGGCCTTTTTTTTTCTTTTCTTTTTTTTGAGTGCAAAAGATGTGTGGGTGTGATCAGAGTTTGGCTAACTTAGAACAGAGACATAAGAAAATATTGAAAACACAGATTTGTTTAAATATCTGATCAAATTTCTTTTGTAAATTCTTGCTTTTTAATCTCTTTTTTTTGCTTCAAAAAAAAAAAAAAAAAAAAATCTCCTTTTTTTGGCCTTATTATCCTTTTTGATAATGTATGTGATGAGGGGTGCTTTTAAAAGCACCAGATTGAATTTACTTTTGATACTATACAAAAACCGATTATGTAAAACTCGATTTTTAGCTTTAGAATCGAATTTCTTCCTGTCAGTTATGGTAGAAAATTGATTCGAGAATGTACCATATAAAATTTTATTGTCATTCTTAATGATCACAGTATCTGTATAAATAAATATTATAGCTCATTTGCTCAAATCTTTAATTTAGGGTGCTTCAAACAAATCGAATCAATACTCATCAAGGATTGAGATAGAATCAACTACAAGAGCTCAAGCTCAAAACTCGATTGGAATTCAATCGAGTTGTAAAATGCAAGATCATAATTGACTTGTATGCTCAAATATTTTGTTTACAACTCATTTAAATTCTATAAATGTGGTAGACTAGAATTCAACTTGCTTCACAACTCAAATCTACCGGTATTTAATGTTTTATATAAAATGTTAAATAAAAATTTGATTGTTCGCTAGTTATTTGATTACTAGATTGTGAAGCTTAAGATCAGCTCGATTAATTAATCGAGTGACTCAAACTCAGTAAAACCGAATGCATTACCCACCATTTCGAGTGTCAAAAGTATCCCGACTCACTTATAGCCCTCCAGACTTTAAAAAGACCAAAACTATAGACAAAACTTACCAGCCAAATAGATATGCTCTTTAAACTTGTGTATATAAGTCAAACTATTTAAACAAAAACAAAAACAAAAACAAAAAACTTCATTGAATATCTAGATTCAAGAAAATTTTAAGTGTAAAATTATGCAGATTGCATACTACTCAATTTTCCAAAATACTCAGATTATCTGTGCTTCTTGTTACCCTTTAGAGACAACGCGGAATTCTGGGGCCTCTTTTTCGAAAAAGCTTGTGCTTTGCTCTCTGGTCCATCATCATCATCTTCATTGTCGCTTTCTTGATGAGAAACTCCATCTTTAACAGATATTCCAGATTCATCAGCTTTCTTGGCAAAAAGTTTCTTGCCTATATCCAATTTAAAGCGAAGATTTCTTTCAACAGGATCATTCGAATCAAAGAAATTGGATTCACGCGGAACTACTGCACCAACTCCGAGCCTAATCAGATCCGAAAAAAGATTAATGTTACCTCACAAATTAGACAAATATGCACGATATGAAGAAAGATCTTTAGTCGCATCACACCAGAAACAATCAACCAGTGGAAAGTCGATTCTAGAGCTGAGGATCGAAAGTACAAAAGCCAATTGGGTGTGGTGCCAATAAAGACGCCCCCTATAAAGATGGTACATTCGGTGTGGTGCCACTAAAAGCGCCCTATAAAGAAATGTTGGATGTTACTCTACCTAGGAGGCCGAGGCTCGAGTTTTGATTGTGTTGAGTTATCTTCCTCATCCCATTGGGTCATATTGTTAACCCATTGCTCCGCCTGCATTCAAATCATAGATGCTTAAACATATATGAATTTCTTTTTTTGTGTGTGGGTGTGTGGGTGTTGGGGGGGGGGGGGAGGATAATGTTTTTTTGGTCCCTTTTGTTTCATGAAATTTTCACGTCCATACCAATGTATCATTTTTGCACTTTAGCTCTTGTTTATGTTTTATTTTTCACATTTGTAGTCCAAAGTACTACGTGTCAAGTTACTATGAATGGTAGCATTTCGTACCTTTATGCTAGATGTATGACACGTGAGAATTTGGACTTAAAATGTATATAAAAAGAAGATGAGGGGGGGTAAAGTGGGAAAACGAAACATTGGGACTAAAAGCATCATTACTTTTTAGTCTATTTTTTGTCACGTGCCAATTTTTTATTGGTAGGATCATGTGGTACTTCCAATGCTGAATGGTGGAGACGTGGCACTTAGACTAAAATTTAAAGATGAGGGGTATAGGTAAAAGTGCTAAGGTGAAACATTATAAATATCGTAAAACAAAACGGACCGAAAATGTGAACAAAGTAATGAGAAGCCCTATTCAAGATTCAAAGTAGACCTTACCAGTTTCCATGCCTTGTCAATTGTTACTATTTGAGGTCTTGCTTTCCTTGAACCATCCTCTTGGTTTGTGGCCATTCTTTCAAAGGGCAAAAAGGGCAATTCTGAAGAAACCGTGAAACGAAATGCAATTACACAAAAGAAATTGTGAAACAATGCATGAGTTAATATGCAGACAATTAGCCCTAAAATATTTTCTAGCTCATATTATTGCACAAAGATGATAATATGCAGACGATCGGCCCTAAAATATCTTCTAGCTTAAAAGTAATAGCAGCAAATAAGTAAAACTTTGCTCATCGGGCCCTACGTAGTCTTTGACTTTCATATAAACGATGCTTCAATTTAGAGCAAGAGAAACCAAAGTGCACAGGCACAGATTTAACTAAGATCACAGCATATGACCGTCTAATGAGATGCTAGGAGCACGAAAATGGCTCACGGGCTCACGCCCTTCACAATGTCAATTTATCGGATAAGTATCAAAAGTGTCTTACATGGCCACATTTTGACACCCCATCCACAATGGCCTTAATAAAGACTTTCACTTTTACTGCCAAAATCCCATCAAAACACATATTTCCCACCAAATTCAACCACCATGAACGCCAAATTTAACAACCATGCTATAAGAGCTAGTTTCATCCTAGGTTCTTCAGCCAAATTTTCAGGCTTGTCATGATATTATTAATCTTCACCGGCACCGCTTGGACTGAGCTCCCATTAATGCCCATCTCCCCAAACTAAAGCTAATCATAGTCCCGTGCGGCAAACTCTGATACAATGTTATTCGCCTATTACACCCTCGGCCAGAACCTTATCTTCTTCAATCAACCAAAATATATCTGCAAAGTGCAATCTTGGAACTAGACAACAAGCCTTTCAACCTTAAACTCCTTGCAGCATCAAGAAAACGGACAAAATCCTTAAAAATACCTTTCTTCTACTGATACTATTCCACCATGAATTTTCAGTAAACCCCAATTTATCAATTAGCCACTGAAATAATAACTTCAGTAAGTAACACCAAAACACACAATTCTAGATCAAAGAAAATAAAAGCTTAAACCACAAAAGTAGAGAGGTTCCCTAAAAAGAATGCTAATTTAACAAATTAGAAAAACAAAACATTATAAAGATGGGAAACTTGAAAAAACATGCTCCGAACGAATAACATCGCCGAAAATATGCCCAAAACAATAACATCGGAGAAAACATGCTCCAGAAGTTAACATCGGAAAACTCTGCTCCGAAATCATGATCGTGGTGAATTCGTATCGAGTCAATGTAAACTTTAGAGCATGTTTTGACAGATGTTATGCTTTAGGAGCATATTTTTTTCAAGTTTCCCTATAAAGATTACGACTTTTAAGGTTCAGGAACGTTTCTAAAAGGCATTCAACCAGAAAATTAAACTTATCTTGTGTTCAAAAGCTAAGGATACACCCCTCAAATCGAGAAACCAGAAGGTAAAGGTCACCCAATTCATGATTTCAATAAATAAAATTTACTATATTAATCTAAAGAAAAACCCTTCTCGTATTGTGGAATTTACCTGTTCCTAAACATACATGCTCCTTATTCGAATATTAAAGCTAAATTATATCAAATTTCCAATTGCGTTAGCTTGAAATCAGCTTGTATAGCAAAAATAAGTGAATAAAAGAGTATTAACGTGTTATGTGGTTACCTTTAATCCAAACGGCGAACAGGGCAGTGTTTGCTAGTCCCCTCTACTGTTGCTTTCTGTTCGATACGTTGATAGTTTATGAAGAAGGACAAGTCTAGGGTATTTAACCTTGTTTTAGGCGGCTAAAAGTGCCTATTATTTGGGTGAGGGGAGGGATGGAAGGGAGACTGTCGCTGAGAAGTGAGAAACAAAGAAAGAGGAGGCTGGGGGTTGAGCGACAATCAGTGAGGTTATATATTTTTTTAGTTTATGGAAGCTGGGCTGTGTAATAAATAAATTATAAGCAGGAACAATTTTGTCTATTAAGGGCACTCCCAGCAGAAGCTCTATATGGTGTTCTATCTTTAAAATGAAGATAAAAAATAGAATTTACCTTAAAATAGCTTCCACAATAGAGTCTCTTTTCCTATTTATTTTTAGGGATATGAACAACTGCATCCTCTTTGTGTGGATGATGACTTATTCACACCCTAAACATATTTAATTATTAAAAATTATAGGGATATGGATAGGATAGGGATGTTGTTGGAGTGAAATAATAAATATTTAATGTGTATAAATAGGGTTGTGAGGTAGAATATATATTATTTAATAATATTTAAAATGTTATAGGGATAAGGATAGGGATCTATTGTGGAGGTTTTTGGATTAAGATGTTGTAAAATAAGGATATGTATTATTTTATATTATTATAGGGATAAAATTTGATGCTTCTGCTAGAGTGCCCTAAAATTTGGTGCGTCTGCTGGAGTGCTCTAAAATTTGGATTGAGATGTTGTAAACGACTATTGTCGAAATATCTGCCCTGGGGTTAATTTTTGCAATACCAGCTGCCAAAACAAAAAAGAGAAATTATGATTTTATATAATTTACTCATCAATATATATATAGTCTCTATCGGCATCACGAAAATACTCACTGCACCATATAATTACTCTTGACACCACATTGAATGTTTTTATTATTTTGAACAGTATAACGCCAGTGGCACTGACGCCCATTTACGGTACGAGTGTCACTGGATCTGACGGTTTTCAATATCAACGTCAGTGACACTGATTTTACAGTTATAAATGTGTCCTTGATGTAAAACATCAGACTCACTGACTTTGTGAGCAAAAAAAAGACACGTAACGTGGTGTCAAAAAGTGATTTTGATGAGTAAATGAAAAATAATAATAAAAAAATGAGTCAATAGTAAAATTGTATATATATATCAGTCTCAACCCAAAAGGCCCGATATCCGCTCATAGTGGGATGCCAATGGGCACAGGTTTAACAGTATTCATACCCTACCCATCTAACAAATTTTGTACCCATACTGTATAGTCTACCCACTATCCGTACGGGTAGGTATTTTTAAATACCCTACCCATGCGGATATCCACGGATTTATGGATATCCATGGATATTCGATTTCATTCACAAAAATGAAATGGACCATATTGGTGCCATAAAAATACTTCTTACGCCACTTTTTGATTAATTTTTTTACTACATACACTAAGAAATTACTTTCAGCACAGTTATACTCTAGTTTTTTTTTTCAGTCTATCTTTATTTATTAAGGTTGACTCGGAAGCCATAGTAGTCACGGATATAGAATATATATATATCTAACAATTGCTTGTAATAAATAGTACTTGATTTCGCTTATTTTTTATAATTCAAGAAAACATAAGTTGAGAGAATTCGAAAAAAAACATCACCATTTAAATTGTGGTTTAACTCATGCTACAATAACGTTCACTTCGTCCTCTGAAAACTAACAAAAATGATGAATTTCTCCGGACATCAATATCATTATCTTTATGATATTGAACTATTAAAGTTTATATTCACCTTGCTGGGTTTTTTCATTGATGAATTCAATCACCATCTAATGATCAAAAGAGAATTGTTTGTTTTTCTCTATGCTTTTGAGATAAAATGGTGAATTGTCATTTGTATGTATGTTTATATAGATAAGTTATCATAAGTATATATAAAGTTTAAGATAATATAACATGTGGTGGGTCGGGTGGGTAATACGCCGGGTAGAAATAGATATGCATACCCTACCCTACCTACAGCGGATTTTGAAAATTCAAATTCATACTCTATCTTGTCCTTAAAAATACCCTATCCTAACGAGTAGGGTAGGTGGATATCCATCGGGTTGGATCAAAATTGACATCCCTACTCATGGATGGATAATGTAAACCGATGATTATGTATGAATGGTCCATATTATAAAGGGCGTTTGTATATCTCTTGTTGCTATAGAAAGTGATTTTTTACTGGATCGAATCTTAACATCTCAGCTTATTACAATGTTTATGTTTTTTCATTATAGGATTATGCCTCTCTGTGATTAAGTAATTATGAAATATATAGTTTTTGTTTGGATTGACTTTGATGGAAAATATAAGAAAAGGTTAAAAATAAAAAGATAAATGACAAGTGCATAAGAATAATTTTTTTACTTCAACCGATACTTATTGCCTTTCTTAGGACTATGTCGACGATATAAATCGACGGACGTGCCTCTGTTGTACGGTATACCTAGGATGCTTACATTCTTTTTGTTAGAATGAGTCGGCTTTTTGTGAAATCGAACCTCACACAATAACTCAAGGCAAGGTTGTTATTACAACCCTCAATTTCTTTAAGCGATGAGTTATGGCCATGGGGAACTTTTAGTCGTTGTAAAAAGAATGTTTGACGGTGAAGGAACGGCATTTCAAAGAAAAAAACAAGATATGTAATTAAATATGGTTTGTTTCATTACGTTCCTCACCAAATTTGAACGTATGTAGGATACTCGATTTAGTTAATGAGTTTCTCCCTCACTTTCCCTTGGTATGGATTTCTTTCTTTCACATTAAAGCATATCAAACATCCTCAATAAAATACTTCCTTATCCTTACGCGTCTTTTTTCTTTTATAGTTATGACGCAGGGCCGGCCCTCATATGAGGCCGGAGAGACGGCCGTCTTAAGCCCAACGGTGCCGGGAAGGCCCAACAGTACATGTTTCGCTAAAAGAAAAAAAAAAATCCACGTAGATTCAATCCGATCCAACCTAATATAATATGTTAAATTTGTTTTTGATAAATGCCCAAAATTTTTTTACTCCAATCGATAAAGGTCCTAATAAAAAAATTACTTGACAAAAAATAAAAAACTTAGACATACAAACAAGTTTTATTAGTTTTTTGTTTGCAAGAGCGATCTTGAAATAGTAATATGTAAGTATGTTTTCTGTATAAGTATGAATTTGGTTTTAATTTATAAATATGCTAGAAAAGACTACTTTATATGCATGTTTTGAGGCTATCAATAAATTGAATTTTGTATTTACGAATGTTAAAAACGCGATAGGTATGTTTTTCAAATTAAAAAAAAAAACTTTAACTAAAAGGCTCAATTCGAGGACTTGGCTTTAAGCCAAAAAAATGCCAGGGTCGGCCTTGCGCGTTTGCTACACAAATATTGGATGAAATGTAATGAAATTATAAGGATTAAATAGAATAAAGGCAATGTGATGTATGGTAGGGTCAAAATGGTAGGTTTAAGTAGGGTGGGTAAGGTAGCTCTATCTTACCACCTCACCATATCCACCTTACCCTACTCCTCTCACGCTGCCATTGTCCTAATGCATCATACATCTCTACTCACCCTTATATTCCACCCCAACCTACCATGTCACTCACCAACCCAGCTTTACCATATCTTACCCTACCATACACAACTTTACCCCACCACCTGCCCTACCCAATCCCATCCATCATATCCAGCCTAGCATGGCCTTACTTAACCCACCCGCCCACTCGACTCACTTTACTCGACCTCACCCACCCCACCTCAACCTATCTCTCCCACCACCCTTACTCTACCCTTATGTTCCTACCACTCACACTTACCCATCATCTATCACACCCTACCTCTCCAAATACTCTACCTTACCCCCCACCACCCCAAACCTACCCATTTACCCTTACCATAATCTACCTTATCATACCTCTACCATACCTCAATGTAACATATACTACCCCATCCATGCACCCATCTTACCATACACAACCATACCTTACCACTCACCCTACCCTACCCTTTCTCACCACACACCATACCTCATCACCCATCTTGCATTACCTAACATGACTCCACCCCACCTTACAATATCCTACCACATTACCATACCATATCTAATCATACCTTACCTAACCTCACTTCACATCCTTTACATCACCCTACCATACCCTACATCACTCATACTCACCCTACCACTCACTCTTACCCACATGTATTGTCGACGACTTTCATTCCATTTCATCCGTTTTCGGAGATAATGAGAATAGACGTTTTCATTCCATTGGTATGAAAATTAATTAAATTTCATTGCCTTATAATTGTATCTAAACATTGGAATGGAATAAAAATAATTTCATTTCATTATATGCATACAAAATAAACAAGTCGTAAGTGTGTTTTCACTACTTCTGTACCGAGTGAATTTCAATATAAAACTCGGTGAAAGGAAAAATGTTGGACATAACTAAAAAAGATGGAACAAATGAATCATGACTTGTGAATGTCCATGGGGTCAAGACAATGTTGCTCTAAAAAGAATCGTGGGTTAGTTTTAGGGTTTTATATTGTAATTTTCAAAGGAGACTCTCTCACGATTCATCAATATCTCTCCACTAAGTTTCGCCAATTAGAAGTGTTATTGAGGATTGTCGAATTTTACTCCTTTGTTTTACCTCGGTTAATTTCTCATTCGGTAAGAGGAAATTCAATGCACATGCTCATCTCATTGCTAAAAAGGGTTTGTATTTACCGTTCTAAACATTTGTGTGACCTATTCTATCGTCTCGTATCTCTTGGGAAATCAACATAATATCAGTCCCTTTGGCGACTAAATGGATAACTCCTTTCAATGGGTTAGTCAAATTCAACATTAACGCGGAATCTGGATATCCACCCGCAGATGTAGGCGGCCTCTTTAGGAGTAGTCACAAAACCATCTTCAAGAGTGTTTCAAGAAGACTCAAAGGCTGATCAATGTTTTGACTAGTTAGACCTCAATCGTCATCTACCCTATCATGGTCTTCACTATTATTTAGGGTTCCTTAAGTGTAAATTTCGAAGGCGTCTCTCTCCGCTCAATCGAAGGATTAATCACCAGTTATAAGTATCATTGTTGATTGTCAAATTTTACTTATATGTTTTACATCAGTTAATTGCATATATCAATCTCTTAACCGAATAAGGTTTGTACTTATGATTTTAATAACTCATGTCATCTATTACATAGTCTCATATCTCTTTGAATATATAACTATAGGTCAAATCAATGTCTCTACAAAAGCATATACTACTTTTAATTTTTAAATGTTTTTTCATCAAATTTTGAGAAAAATATAAACCCACAATTTTCTACTTCATTTACATTACAACAACCCGCCCCTTTTGCTAGTTCTCTGTCTCAAAGTAATAATCTTTCTGTATGGTTTCTCTCTCTAGACCTATACGTACACTGACCTATACGTATATTTCATTTTGTATATTTTTACACAAAATATTCGTGGAACGTTTCGTCCCCGATTTCAATCCCTAAATTCTCCCAAATCATCACTTTGATTTCTGTCTGAAATCTTGAATTGGGCATCCAATTGGTATCATTTTATCGTTTATTTGTTCCAATTTTCTTCTTCAGCAAAGTAAAAAACCCTAGTTTTTTTTTTTCAAACCTCATCTTTGTGCCCTAGTTGGTGGAAAGTGATTTCACTGAGTTGAAGTAAAAGTATCAGAGCTCCATTGCCTATAAAGACTCATAATTTATTTAAATATTGATTTTGTTGAGGTAAGGTTTTGCTTGGATTGAGCTTTTTACTGTTTTTTGTTGATCTTTTAATTGCTTTAACTATATTTGAATGTGAAGTTGAATTTTTGAATCCTTGGAAGTTGGAGTAAGATAAATTAAGTTCCTTTTGAGTTTTGGAGGTGCTGCTGTGTATTTTTTGTGAGGCTTCTTTGGGGTCAATTTTGTGTTGGTTTTGTTTGCAACAGTTATCTGGATTTATCCTTCTACTTATGAATTTGTAGCAGTTAGTCAAGTGCTTGGAAAGACGTATAAAGTTAGATCAATTCCGGTAAGGATAGGTCTATAGGCTTTGCTGGTAGAGTTATGGGGCCAAAATGCAATCTCATTGTTGTATTCGAAACTGTATCCAACAATTTTAGCTATGGTTACTGTTGTGGTCATTCTTTGCATCAAGGAGGTTTTTCTCTTGCTTCCGATAGTGTATATATAAGCCAATAGATAAGAAAAGATTTTTTTTGGATCTAATTTGTGTCTCAGTAGCAGCATGGAGCTGTTTTGCTCTGATATCGCTATGTTAGGACATGCACTATGCTGTATAATATATGCTTCGAATTGCTGACTCAATGCTTAGTTTGCAATAAGTAATGCCCGCGATCAATGCTTGGTATTTCGAAACTTCGAGTAGCTTTTAAAGGATACTTGATATGCACCATGATTGGTTTCTTAAACAGTTTCCAAGGATACAAAGTGGTCTTAGGGGCATAATTCATGAAGATGATTAGATGGTACTAAAGTGAGTTTTCTATTCATCAGTTAGTTTTAGGTGGATGTCCAAGGTTAAATTTTAAGGACACACCAATCACATTAATTATCTACTGATATAGTCGATAGCCCCATAATTTTTGGTTTTTATAGGCTAGCCTAGTAGCTGGTGTTGCTATTGTTTTCTTATTCTCTGTGTTTATCTCTTTATTAAAATTCCGTCTGAAATTATTTAGTTTTATGGTAAATTATTCCTTTGCTGTGCTGGCTTCCCTTTATTGTCTGAATGTCGATTTGATTCCTTACATTATTTGGATAGTTGATTGTGTGTTGTGAATCTCAGTTGCTGCTTGCTCAGCATATGCTTTGCTATGGTTCATCGCTGAAGTAAGCAGTATGCGGATAAAAGCTGGGAGAGATGCAAAGGTATCATGCTGCCAGCTGCTCCAGTGCAGTCAATAACAACAGCACGTTAAGTGGATCAGTCAGGGATTCACGCGTCGAGTCATCTTCTATTGCTCCAAACTATTCTCTGAATTCCAGGTACAAGTTTTATAAGTTTTCTGTTCAAGGCACATTTATGAACTATGATCTTAGGGTAAGGCTGAGATCTTCGGACACATGTCCTCTTCAGATTAAAGTCCGGGATTTTATGCCCCCATTTTTTCCGTTTTGGGTTTGTTTTTAAAGATTGCATTCAATAAAAAGCCCTTTTCAGTTACATTCTCTTGAGTGCCAGGGACTGTTTATTGTCTTTTGTCTATTATGTCACCAGTAGAGAAGCAGGGGAAGGGTGAGATTCCTAAATACAATAAGAAGTTGATTTCAGGAGTGGGATATTTGAAGTAGCTTCCTCATTATTACTATAGAGAGTTATTTTTTCAAATTTTCTCGTTTTATTTCTTTCTATATATACTTTCGCTTGAAGAATCTTTATTTGCCTCTTGATTTAGTTTCAGGTTCATCAGAACTGAATTGTTTATTCTAATGATTTTCTTCGTTTCCAGTAGACGGCCATTGCCATTAACTCCATACAAATTGAAGTGTGATAGAGACTCTTTGAACACTCGGTAATTTCTGCTTATATTATTTAGCTCTCTAAGTCTTACAATTTATCTTCGTACGAATTACTTCAATTGTAATTACAAGGGCCTAATCTAATCGTGGATGCTACAATCTAACTTGCAGGCTTGGGCCACCTGACTTCCATCCTCAGACTCCACATTGTGCCGAAGAGACACTACCCAAAGAGTATGTGCTATCCGGTTATAAGGAGAGTGTTGAAGGGCTTGAGGTAATGATTCCTTTTTCATTGTCCTTTGTAAGAATATCAATTTCGATTCCGTCCATAATTGTCAAAAGTGGAAAGCCCACTAAGGCACAAAATTTGCAGCACTTGAATCATAAATTGAGCAACCCCACACCAGGAATCTCCAACTAAATTTGTTTTTTCTACAAAAACATGTTGTTGCCAAAGCACACTTCACGCTTCATTAGTTAGGATTAGGATATTCATTCATCAATAATCTGATAATAGTGTGCCAATTGGGACTCGTGGATCGCACCTTTGACTTCTGTTGTTTAGGTTCTCATATTTCGGGCGACAATACTTGATTGTGTGATATTTTGCAGGAAGCCAGAGAGATTTCACTATCTCAGATTCAAAATTTGACCAAACCAGTTATATCTCGGTGCAGGGAGGTAATTTTATTATTGTTATTTTTATTTTGTTTTGGTGGAGGGATATTACATTTCCTATTGCTATTCTGGTGTCTTCATCTGCTGTATACTATCTGTGTTTTCCAGGCGTTAAGAAAATATCACAGGGCCATAAACGAATCTCGTGCTCAAAAGCGCAAGGTAATGTTTGTTCACGCTCATCGTATATTCCTTTATTTATCTTTCAGATTATGTGAATCCTCAATCTTTTAGTAGTTTATTCCTTTTTGTGCGTAACAAGTCGGAGTTACAACGTTTGTCTACATGTGAGAAATCTCACTATTGACAATTGTTCATGATTTACAGGCTGGCCAAGTTTATGGAGTGCAGCTTTCTGGTAATTTATTGACTAAGCCCTATACCTTTCCCGAACTAAGGCCATGTGGAGAAGAGTTCCGGAAAAAGTGGATCGAGGTTGGTGGCTTTTCTTGTTGAAATTCAAATTGATTCTATATGATACATTTTATTCTCTCATCTACTGCAGTTACAACTGCTATATTGAATGTTCAGCCTTAGAGCACCTTTCATAATTTTAATTGACTTAAGTATGTTGGTTTCATTATTTTCGGCACGATGAATTACTATTCACTTATTCAGATGAAAATGGGTATTTATTTATATAAGGAACTCTCTTAGATATGCTCTAAATTGATGAGGAAAATATAATATTTGTGCTGCATCTTACTAGTGTTTTAGTATTATCCTGCATCAGGGTGTCTTGAAATGTATGCATCATGATCTATGAAAATGATTTAAAACTTTTGATTTGGTGAACCGTCTGCAGCACTCAGCTTTTTCCTATTAAAATCTTATATTTTGCTTGCTCTAATGTTGATACTATTCAGGGTTTATCTCAACGGCACAAGAGATTGTGTACTTTGGCCGATCACGTTCCACATGGCTATCGGAGAAAATCTCTTTTTGAGATTCTTATTAGAAATAATGTTCCATTACTGAGAGCTACTTGGTTTATTAAGATTACTTACCTTAATCAGGTATTTGGTCCTACTGGAGTTGGTTATCATTTGACACTCGTTGGCTTAACATGTTCTTGTTTTCGGTTCTGTAGATTTCTAGATGATTAAGGTTTAATTCTACAGGTTCGACCTGGATCTTCTAGTTTTTCCACCGGGCTGCCGGACAGAACCCAGATTTCCCGATCAGAGCAGTGGACAAAAGATGTTATTGATTACCTTCAAGGGCTCTTGGATGAATTTCTTGTAAGAAACGATTCTTTATCTTCTGTGAATTTTAGGGACCGTTCACCACAAGTTGTGGGCGTTGGATCATCCATGCAGCACCGAGTTGATCCTGCTTCTGATGGTGAGGAGCCTTCCTTGCATTTTAAATGGTGGTACGTGGTACGGATTTTGCAATGTCACCATGCCGAAGGATTGATTCTTCCTTCGTTAATTATTGATTGGGTGTTCAATCAATTGCAGGTATCAATTATATTGTTATATCTGGTAATGTTTTTATTGAATTCAGCATCGTTTTTTTGGTTGGTGACCGTCATACTTTTGCCTCTTCAGGAAAAACAGCTTCTTGGGGTATTGCAGTTGCTATTGCCTGTTATATACGGTGTTATAAATGCGGTTGTATTATGTCAGACTTATGTACGAACTTTGGTTGGAATAGCTATACGTTATATCCAAGAACCTTCGCCTGGTGGATCTGATCTTGTAGACAATTCTCGGCGGGCATATACTATCTCTGCTTTGGTTGAGATGTTACGCTATTTGATATTTGCTGTACCTGATAATTTCATTGCTTTGGATTGTTTTCCTTTGCCATCATGTGTGGTGAATCAGTTGGGCAATGATGGGAATTTCTTGTTGAAGGCCGGTGAAAAGACTAGCAAAAGGAGGGGTGAGTTTCAATCCGACTCTGTGAATTCCTTACATCGTGTTGTTTCATCGGTTCAGAAGTGCACTGAAACCCTTGCAAGAGCAGCAAGACCAGGCCACCCGGGTCAAAATTTTGCTAAAGCTCTACAAGCATTGGATAAGTCCCTTGTGCATGGGGACATGAGCTCGGTGTATAGACTCGTGTTTGAAAATCTTTGTGATGGAGCTATTGGTGAATGTTGGATTAGTGAAGTCAGTTCTTGTTTGCGTTCTACACTTACGTATATTGGTGGAGTCCCGTTGCCGTTAATCTGCTCTGTTTTCTTAATTTGTGAGTGGGCCACGTGCGATTTTAGGGATTTTCGTGCGGTCCCACCTTCTGGTTTGAAGTTCAGTGGTAGAAAAGATATTTCTCAGATATACATAGCAATGAGGCTTTTGAAGGTAAAAAACAGGGAGTTGCAAAGCATGTTTCGGGGCAAGAATATGAGCTTACTTGCAGTTGACGATAATTATGATCTCATGAATATTTCAAAGCATGAGATTAGAAATGATAAATTTAATATATTCGGAAGTTCAAGCCCGTTACATGACATTATCGTATGCTGGATAGATCAGCATCAGGTGCAAAGTGAAGGTGGAGTCAAACACCTTCAGTTGCTTATAACGGAACTCATACGGGCTAAAATTTTCTACCCCCAGGCATATGTGAGGCAGTTACTTGTTAGTGGTATTATGGACAGCCATGGAGTTCTTGAATATGAGAGACGAAAGAGACATCACAGAATCTTGAAACAGCTCCCCAGTCCGTTTGTACAGGATGTTCTGGAAGAAGCAGGAACTGCAGAAGAATCAGTACTTTCAGAATTGATGACTATATATTCAAATGAGCGGCGTCTAGTTCTTCAGGGATTACTTGATCATCCGTCAAGTTCCGGTGTTCGAAGCTTTCCAGATCAGAAGCCAAGGTTTAATCATTCCTTGGGGAATGGCGGTGCTTCTCCATCCTCTTTCGATCAGTCTAGATCACTTCAGTTACTCGGTTTGACTAAGAAGAAGACTGACCGAGCTGTGGAGCTTGAATATCTAAAGGCATCGATATCAGCATTGCTGCAGCTCCCTGGTTCATCTGATAAGCTACCTGAAGATTCAATGGGGAGCAATAAGAGGTCTTTTGCGTCGCTTAGCAATAAGGTGGATGTCGGTGATGGAACACCGGGATGTGAAGAGTGCAGGAAGGCGAAGAGGCAAAAATTAATTGAGGATAAGAACTCTTATCTCCAAAGGCATTCACCGAATTCGTTTGATGACGATGAATTTTGGTGGGTAAAAAAAGGACAAAAGCCTATGGAGTTGTATAAAGCCGAAACACCTAAGCCAGCTAAGCAGGCCGTTAGGGGGAGACAAAAGGTTGTGCGTAAAACTTCGAGTCTTGCACAGTTAGCTGCTTCACGGATTGAAGGTAGTCAAGGAGCCTCAACGAGCCATGTTTGCGATAATAAGGTTATCTGTCCACATCACAGAAGTGGTGCTGAAGTAGATGCTCTGAAGCCATCTGATGGGATAAAAACACCATCCATGGATCTGGTTTCAATTGGAAAAGCATTAAAGAAGATGCGTTTTACAGACAAGAGGACAGTAATATCATGGATGGTGGCTGGTGTAAAGCAGCTTCTTGAGGAGTCTGGAAAGACAACGGCAAAAGCTAGTCAATATGGAAGACCGCCTTCAACTGCTGGTGATCGGAATGCTGTACGATGGAAGCTTGGTGAAGATGAACTATCGTATATTTTATACTTGATGGATATCTCCAGTGAAATAGTTTCTGCAGTCAGATTTCTTCTCTGGTTGTTGCCAAAGGCTCTTAGCAGTGCTACTTCCATTAACGGTGTCAGGAACATTCTAATGCTTCCGAGAAATTCAGACAACCTTATTTGTGAAGTGGGGGAAGCATTTCTGATATCGTCTATTCGAAGGTGGTTAAAACTATTTGCTTATGTTTTGTTGTGACTTCCTGTGTGTGTAAAATCAATGTGACTAACTTTTAAACACATTTCATTTCTTTGTTGTGAAAACAGGTTTGAAAACGTTATTGCAGCAGCAGATTTGGTTCCCGAAACATTGTCAGCAGCTATGCATCGTGTTACAACCACAATGGCTTCTACCGGAAGAATTTCGGGTTCAGCAGCTTTGGCTTATGCACGGCACTTATGGAAGAAATACAGTAATGTTGCAAGTGTAGTGGAATGGGAGAAAACCGCTAAGTCAACCTATGACAAAAGGCTGATGTCTGAGCTTGAATCTGGAAGGCTGTCAGATTTCCCTCTCGGAGTCCCAGCTGGAGTTGAAGATCTTGATGATTTTTTCCGTCAAAAGATAAGTGGTGTTCGGGTGTCTAGAGTTGGTTTGACAATGCAAAGGCAACTCGACGAGGTTTTCCGGAAGATTTACGGGCCAGGGATGTTAAAAAATCCTGCTGCTGAGAAATCAGATGACGGTTATCAGACTGCTCAACAAGTAGTTATGGGACTAATGGACTGCATGAGACAAACTGGTGGCGCGGCTCAAGAGGGTGACCCGAGCTTGGTATCCTCTGCTATTTCCGCTATCTTGAGTAGTGTGGGCCAGGTTATTGCTAGAATTCCTGATTTAATTGTTTCTAATAATCACCTTAATTCATCTGCCACGTCAAATCCTCTGTCATTTGCTCGACGAGTTTTACGCGTCCATGTACTTTGCTTATGCTTACTTAAGGATGCACTTGGTGAGCGTCAGAGTCGTGTCTTTGAGGTTGCTCTTGCTGCAGAAGCATGTAATGTCCTTGTACAAGTTTTTGCTCCGGGGAAGGGTCCTCGTAGTCAGTATCAAATGTCCCCTGACCCCCATGATTCAGTACCAAACTCTTCTGAAATCTTGAATAGTATGACAAAGGTGGCACTTGGTAGGACTGCTAAAATTACCGGAGCTATTTCTGCATTAGTTATAGGGACAATTCTTCAGGGGATTACGAACCTTGAGAGGATGGTTTGCCTCTTGAGATTAAGGGAAGGGCTGGACCCGATTCAGTTTCTTCGGAGTATAAAATCTACTTCAAATGGAAATACCCGTTCGATTGGTGTTTTGAAGCAGGATAGCTTGGTTGAAGTTTCTGTCCACTGGTTTCGAGTTCTTGTTGGTAACTGTAGAACGGTTTCTGATGGATTTATTGTTGATCTCTTGGGTGAAGCCTCGATTATCTCTCTTTCAAGAATGCAGCGGGCTCTACCTATTAACCTTGTCTTTCCACCAGCCTATACGATGTTTGCTTTTGTAAAATGGAAAGGGTTCATGCTTAACTCTAGTATCGGATCACGAGATGATTTTCCGCAGATGTACCAATCCTTAATTTCGGCATTAGGAGATGCAATAAAGCACTTGCCTTTTCGTGAGGTGTGTCTTAGAGACACGCATGGACTTTATGATCTTATAACTGCGGATTCACTTGATTCCGAGTTTGCTGTCTTGCTAGATTCAAGCAATTCAGATTTACTTCCAAAAGCTGCTGCACTCGTTCCTCTTCGTGCACGTCTTTTCTTAAATGCCCTCGTGGATTGCAAACTGCCGCAGGCTGCGCTTAAACAAGATGACGGAAATCGTATGTATGGACAAGGTGAGTCAAGGGCTGATGAGGTAAAGGACAAGCTTGTGCATGTGTTGGACACGTTACAACCTGCTAAATTTCATTGGCAGTGGGTCGAGCTCAGGCTTTTGTTAAACGAACAGGCGGTTATAGAAAAGCTCGAAGCCCATGATACCTCTTTAGTCGAGGCTGTCAGATCTGTTTCTCCGAATCCCGAAAAAGTTGCAGCCTCCGAAAATGAACAAAACTTTGTTGAAATCATCCTTACTAGGTTGCTCGTAAGACCTGATGCTGCTCCGCTATTTTCCGAGGTTGTGCACCTGCTTGGGAGGTCACTTGAGGATTCCATGTTGTTGCAAACTAAATGGTTTCTTGGAGGAAACGATGTTCTTATCGGACGGAAGTCAATTCGTCAACGCCTTATAAATATTGCCGAGAGCAAGAATCTTTCAACAAGATTACTGTATTGGAAGCCATGGGGTTGGTGTCCTTCAAATCCTCAGCCTTTAAAAACAAAGGGAAATAAAAGAAAGCTTGAACCGAACCCTCTAGAAGAAACTGATGTTGATGACGGGGTCGAATCAAGATTTCCCGGAAGAGGACCCTTGGATACCGAAACCCTTGTTTTTAGCCGAGAGCATGTAACCGAGAGAGCATTTATAGAACTCATTCTCCCTTGTGTTGATCAGGGCTCTGATGACTCACGAACCACTTTTGCTAGTGATATGATTAAGCAGATGAATAACATCGAACAACTAATAAGTACTGTTACACGTGGAGCAACAAAATCTTCTGGATCGGTTACACCAGGAATCGAAAGCACTGGTGGCAAAAGTAGTGGTAGAAAGGGTATGAGAGGTGGTAGTCCCGGATTAGTCAGACGGCCTGTCGGAGCAACTGAGAGCGTGCCACCTTCCCCTGCAGCGTTACGTGCGTCTTTGTCATTGCGGTTGCAGTTTCTTCTGAGACTACTACCTATCATCTGTTCAGACAGGTAGGTTACATTTTTACTAACAATGTTTTCCCGTGGTTCGTTATTACGATGCAAAAAGTCTTATGTCATTACTTTAGGTGTGTCCATATGAAATACACGGGTGCGGGTTTTCTAGAAAATATAAGATACGAGTATGGGGTACGGGATACAGACGTCATATGCTTTATATATTCAAAATATAAGGACCAAATTGTACATAAAACTACAAGGACCAAATAACAACTATCAAGAATCTCAAAATAAAACGATTTTGTGTTTCTCTTCGTTTTTGGTAGTTTTTGATCATTTTGGACGGCTTTTGATTCTTACAGGGAATCATCTGTTCGGAATATGCGGCACACTCTTGCTGCTGTGATATTACGGCTTATTGGAAGCAGGGTTGTTCATGAAGATGCTGCCAACAACTTCACTTCATTTACAAGTTCCTCAAAGCGAGATGTCGACTCACTTATGGAGTCTTTTGCTACTGCATCTGTAGTTTCGTGTGGGGAAAGTCTCTTTGATAGGCTGCTGTTGGTACTGCACGGATTACTTAGCAGCTGTCCGCCGAGCTGGCTGAAGTCGTCTAAACCGGGCCTTAGGTCAACAACATCTGAAAGTTTCAAGGACTTCGGTACTTTCGATCGTGAGGTGGCTGAGAATCTGCAGGTTTGGTCTTTACTTAACTATTTGGTTGATTGCTTAATGTAAGAAATTTTTGGTTCATAAAGTCTAAAATACCCTTTTGACCATCGTTAATGCATTGAATTAGTAAATTGAAAAGTTGTTGGATGGATAGCAAATAGAGGGTAGGATGAGGAAAAAAACCTAGTAAATGTTATCTTGGTATTCTAGAATGACTCTAATTTCGGGACAATTTTTTTGGGGCTAAAATGACACTCATTTAGAGACGGAGGTAGTAATCTCTTAATTTTCGGGATTGAGAACTTAAAGTTGTGTGTTTCATTTACTTATTTTTATAAGTTTTTGTTTTCTAACATACTCTGAATGTTGCACTTGTGATTGTGATGCCTATTGTCAACTGATGCAGAACGAATTAGATCGAATGCAATTGCCCGATCCAATCAGATGGCGTGTCCAAACCGCAATGCCGGTTCTTTTACCATCGGTTCGATGTTCAATATCGTGTCAGCCACCATCTGTCACATCAGCCTCCCTTAATATTCTTCAATCCAGTAACCCGGTATCCGTTGTTCAAGCTTGCAATTCAGTACTACCACCTAAAAATCCAGGTTCTTTGCTACGAACCGTTACGAAGGCTAAGCCGGTGCAGCAAGAGGGTATTGATTTAGAGGTAGATCCATGGAGTTTATTGGAAGATGGAGCAGGGGCTCAATCGTCGAGCGGTGGTGCTGTAAGTGGCGGTAGTGACCCTGCAAATTTAAGGGCATTGAATTGGCTTAAGGGTACTGTCAGGGTGAGACGGTCAGAGATGACCTACATTGGGGCTGTTGATGAAGACAGCTGAGAATTTGAAGGGCACTTATTTTTTGTTACTAAAGGGCAATCTTGGCAACTTTTTTGGGGATTTGAAGGGCACTTATTTTTGTCACCAAAGGGCAATCTTGGCAACTTTTTGGGAATTTGAAGGGCACTTATTTTTGTTATCAAAGGGGCAATTTTGGCAACTTTTTGATGGATATTTATACTTTTTGGGAGGATTGCCCTTAAAAGCAGAAAAAAGGATCTATCTCTGCAAAGAAGGCATTTGGGGTAGGGGGTATGGCGTTTGTGGAAACCATTCACTGAGGGCATAACGGTCCAATTTCGTTTGGGGTGGGTGGTGCAGGGTGGTGGGATGCAGAAGTCTGTACATATAGGACCACTTGGGGTGCCCTTTTTCGGGTCTCGAGTACAACGTCTCATCATCCTCTGTGTTTGCTGACGTGGCAGTTTTCTCTTTCCTCTGAAACCGAAGCCCGAGGTTCAAGAACTATGTCCAGATCACTGCTTTGTATTACTAATTTTCTCAGGCTATGTCAGCAATTCACTTGTCCATGTGGCGTTATCAGATCACCGGCTTTTTGATAGCCCTCTCTCCGCCTAAAACCGTCGGGCTCGAAGGCGGTTCGAAGTGGCTATTATACTCTCTCTGTGTCCATTATTGCTGTAAAATTTTGCTGGCTTTTCATTTTGTTAGCAAAATAGGGTTTTTTTCCCCCTTTATTTATTTAGTTTTCTTTTTTACTTTGATAAAGAAAAACAATACTATGATCTTGTCATATTTTGGATTTTGTTAACAAGTTGTTCTGAAATGTGTTGTAAATTTTGTCCAGCATGAAATTCTTCATGGGAAAAAAAAAAAAAAACAAAATAGAGAAGAATATCATGATTTTGCCAGTCATATATATTGGTGGCATGTACTTTTTCATGTGTTAGAATACAAGTTCTAAGTTATAAAAAGTCGACAAAATTTGTGAAAAGTGGATCAATATATTTTTTATTTGATTGTTTTGCATTTATCCATTGTTGCTCATGAATAGGCGATGTAAACGATCTGAGTTGAATGGTGGATTAAGCTTATCTCGAACTGAGTTGAGTCAAGAATTAAGTTTATCGAGTCAAGTATATGTTAGAATTTATGCAGGGACTTTTACTATTACCTTGTATTATATTGAAATGATCTTTTTAAACGGTCGATTCTCACATTTAACTTTTTTTGAAAATCGATTCTTGAATAGAACGTTCATTTTCTTTTTTAGTTTTGAAAAATATCAAACAAAAAGAATCTTATAAAACAATTAAAGATATTATATTAAATGGGTGTGTTTCTTTCGTCTCCGAAAAAAAAAAAAAAAAAAAATTAAAGATATTATATTCAAATGGTTTGCATGAACTTAGCCAAAATAAAATAAATGGAAACTAATGAAAGATCCACAAGATCTCATAACTTCTTCACCAAGAAACCTAATGTGTTTTACCTACACCTAACTTATTCCGACACCAAAACGCTTATTAAGACACCATACTAAAAACAATGTTTTAAAAAAACGATTATTTTTGACCTATTATAATTTAAACTTTGACTTTTTGAAAAGTCGGTTTTCAATACGATGATGCAGAATAGGTGTGATGTCATGGTAGGCTGATAGCATCAAAGTTGTTGCATTCTCATGGCTTTGTCTACAAATAAAACATCTTCAACCCAAGCTACTATGTTGTATGCCAACCCCTCTAACACTCTTGAATAGCTCTCTAATATAGCTTTCCCAACATCCTACAAAAAGAAACAATTCACATTTAATCCATAAAAAAAAATTAATTCTTCAATACATTGAAAGAAATTAGCCTAGGAAGTGATACTTTTGGTCCCTTAGTTTATCTCATTGATACAAAGTAGCCCCTTGCCTTTCTATAATGACGATTTTCACCTTTAACAAGACATGTTTGTGGGAAAAATACTTGTGTGGAGAGGGAATTTGAGGCGAAGTAACGAGTGAAACGATCAGAACCACACAGAATGAAAGTGTATGGTTGTGGTGTCCCCACACGGTGTCTCCACACGTGTGGAGACACCACAAAAGTATCTCCCATGTTTGTGACATCTAACGGATCCGATCCGTTGACTAAAGATAATTGCCATCTTATAAAAGATAATGACTAATTCAAAGGCACTATAGGAATAGAATGATCACTTTTTTATAAGGATAAAACACTTTTTGACACTTTTACCCCTCACTTATGCGTTTTTCCCCGAGATTTTCAATCCATTTTTGCCATGTGTCAAATCATTGGCCGGAGCATGTCCTACTTTCAATGCTAGACTTTAGACAAGTGAAACTTTGGACTGAAGATGTAAAAAGGATGTATAGATGAGGGGTAAAAGTACCAAAACAAAACATTGAGAAAAGAAATGCTCAAATTGTAAAACAAAGGGACCAACAATGTCTTTCTCTTTTTTTATATTACTTTGCAACCAATAGTATGGCGACACATGGCACATATAGTAAAGATTAACCGTCAAACAATAATGAACTAAGTGTTCTCATTACGTGTCCTAAAAGTATAACAAAAATATATAGTTAGGGGGTGTAAAAAGTCGTTATAACATACTTTGATTCTTGAGAGACGATGAAAAAAGACAGGGAACCAAAAATGTAATTATCGCGTGATATTCATACCTTATTGTTCTGGATTTTGCTAGCATCCAATGAAGTCTGTGAAAGTTCAGGATACCTTTGTTTCAAAGCAAACAACAATCTCTCTGCTTTTTCAGACAAGACATGATTCTTGTCCGTACGATCAACATCAGACATGAAATCCTTCATTAAATTCCATGATGATTTTGAGTTGTTGCTGTTTGGACACGCTTTACGTCTCCATATGTACATTGAAGCTTCAATCTTGTCTGCAAGCTTAAGTGCTTCATGTTCTGAGTTTATTGTCAAGCTATTTAAAAGATCATCTGGGATGAACTTTTCTGCACTTGTCATGTAGCTGTAAATTGTATCTCCCAGAATTGATTTTCCACTCTGAACAAGGGAATGCGGGGCCCAGTTAGTAGTAATTACCATCTCTTTCGAAAACTTAAGATAATTTACGTATTAAACACAACTGATTTCAATTTTTCAACAGAGAATAATACAATGATGATTTACCTTTGGAAGTGATGAAATATAGGAATCTGGGATTTCAATATCAGAAAGCATGCTACTGTTTAGAGCTTTAGCTGCCTTATGAATTTGATTGGTGCATCCGCGCATATACTGCAGGTGCTTTCTTGATATTTCAGTGAGCCCACCGGTTGGAACACACGGAATTGGAAGCCACCACTTCTCTTCCGTGTGCTGCGGTGTTGGAATCCTGCGGAATGATCCGGAGCGGGTCGAGTTCCCAGACATGGTTCCTTGTTCAACATACCAAAATTCTGTGTCCTCAAAGCTGTCTAATGTATCCTGCAATAGATTCATCGTTTCGTACCATAAGCACCATATTTTAGTAATTATCCAATCAAAACACGACACATGGTATCAAGCACACAAACACAAGCAATGTGTCATATTCTGATTGGATTTTAGTGGATTTCTTCATTCCGGATATTCGAGGTATAGAATTTCACACATAAACAAGTAGTACTATTGAAACTAAGCAAATATTTTCAATAGTAAAAGTTGTATGAATTTTCATTACCAGTAGCATAGCATCAAGCTTTTTCAAAGCAGGGAGGTTTATAGCTATGTCTGATCTTGGTCTGCTAACCATCACCTGAAAGAAAATACTTGATCAAAACATGTACTTGTCTTACGGGCGTCTTTCGTAGCATCACACTGTTTTTATCGTGGTACCACACCAAAAACAAATTAACCAATAGAAATTCGATTATCAACTGTAGAATCGACTTTCACCAGTCGATTCTGAGATTTAGAATTGTTTGTGAAAAGTCGGGCTGTCTCTGTAGTGCCATTAAAGACGCCCTTTATCAGATACAAATAGCAAAACTAGAGAATTGAAGAATAAAGACATGGATGTAAAAAGATTTATCACCTCAACATTAAAGCAATTCTTTTTACTCTCAGATGAAGGTACATATTCAACAATGTAGTCACACACGGTAAGCAGACAATTCATTTCCCTTTTCCACATCAACTTCTTATCAGAATTTAATGGTTCTAACTTCAAATGGTGCCCGAAAATCGATGCTGCAGAATAACAAAAAAAACAAAATTTAGATTCAAGAAGTAATATATTGAAGGTAGTTTCAAGAATTTGTATAAGATAATAATTACCATAGAGATTTGTTATGGCATTTGATATTGCTACAGCACAACTAACACCTTTGCCACTTCCTGACATGTCTTCTCCTAACAAAAGCTTTGAAAACTTTTCTTTCATGTTTTGCATCTCTACAAAAAAGTTCAATTAGACACATCATCAAATGGAAAGATGTACATAAAACATGAGTCTTCTGTGAAAAAGCACATGATATGCAAGGTAGTGTAGTATATCATATCAGTATTTTACATTCAAGCAAGATACAAATTTTCCTTCATAATTGTTGAAGAAAGGAAGGTTTTTACAAAAACAATCCTTAGAAAATCGACATACTTTCATCGATTATGGAGTCAAATCTGAACATCTGGGTTGTTATAAGAGCACTTGCATTAGTTATTTGAACGAATTCTTGATTCCACGGATTTGAACATATTAGAGCACTCGCATGACTTATTTTTTGACATATTCTCGATTTTACAGATTCAAACACCATTTTACTCTTAGTCTAGTTTACAGAATAATGCATCAAAATTTATGCACCATATAATTTGATAAAAAAAAAAATCTCTATTTTCTGCAATGCATAACTAGAGATTTTGTGTTTTTTTGGGGACAGATTTACATTGTTTTACAGTATCTATTGCAAGTACCTGAATCTTCTGGAACATGATCATCAAGGTTGTTGTAATGCTCCATTCCAAATCTTGAAACCATTGAACATTTTGGAGATCTCAATCCAGGCCAATGCCTAGGAGATGGAGTCCCTGAATAGCTGCTGCTTTCATCAACAGAAACACTGATAGATACATCAGAGCTTGCTCTGCAGAAAGAACGACCACTTGATCTTGAAAAAAATGGAGTTTCTAAAGGAGATTGATCACTTTGATCCAAAGAAGACTCAGATGGTTGATATCCCAGATCATCATTTTCCTCTAAACTCAAAACTTTGTTTCTTCCTGCCATTTTCTGCACACCCAAAATGATTCTGCACAAGGTGTTTGAATCAATTCCCAAAAGAAGCAACTTAAGAAAAAAGTTATTATTTATGTAGTTAATATATACCTTTAATGGCGGATGAAATTTGAATTTGAAGAAGAATCTGTAAGCAGCAGACTGAGCAGAGTGAAGTTTGAAACAGTTCCCTCCCAAAAATGAAAGCTTTCTCCTTTTTTATCCATTTGCTATAGCAAAAAATAACGTAAAATTCACTGGCAAAAAAAGAATAAAAGAACTTTCCTTTTAGCTTTTGATTAATGATTGGAAGAAAATCCTGCGTGATTAATACTACAAATTGCTGTTTTTTCGGATTGAAATAAGCTGCAAGTAAATGCAGAGAGAAGAATATGTCGGAATATGGAATTTAAACTCTGCAAATTTTGAGAAATAAAAAAGAAAAAGATAGCTGCTTTTGATGTGGGCTTTAAGGTTTATTAATCAAATAGTGACTAAAACAAGTAGAATTTGAAATGGAAAATTTGAAAAAAAAAATTAGGGGTCAAATTCATGTACATATCATTGTCAAAGCTTGCATGTTATCTTGGGGAGTAGTGTTAAAAGATTCATTTAACGGATAGGATAGCAATACTGTAGGTACAATACGTGAATATGAGATGTATAAATATAAAAGTTTTGAAAAACATAGGATACGTGTATATATATATATGAATGGAATATCGTAAATATTAAAAATATAAGGATCGATTCGCTTTACTTTTGGTATTATTTCATCATTTCAAACAACTTATCGGTTGATGTATGATGGTAGTTACTCAACTTTGAACATTAATCTTCATTCCACATATCCGACTTATAAATATGCATGTACAAATCACATGTCCAACTTTTGGAAATTACAAACTCGTTTCTAGATTTATATCCTAAGTATTTTATGTGTATAATACAAAACACACTATAGAGAGACAGACGGAAGTATATGTAATACTTTTATATCATCAAGTACGTTTTGATAACGACACAATAATTATGGATGTAGACTACATCTTACACGAAACACATTAGCATGTGACTCGTATCTATCAATCGATATATTATACACTTCAATCAACAATACGAAAATGTATAGCGAAAAAATAGAATGCACAAATCATTTATCGGTTATATAAAACTCGTAATAATCACTATATATATATATATATATATATATATATATATATATATATGATATATATATATATATTAAAATATATAATGCGAAAATATATATATATGGAAGGTGCATGATTTAAGGGATTGTGGAGTCGGTCTTATAAAAATGTTATATAACGTGTAAAAAATAATATTAGCCAAATCACATCGTACGTTATTAGGTGAATATTAATTGAAGATTCCTTTTTGGACGTTATTTTTCATTTACATACCGACTGTTTTCAATTACTATTATTAAATAAATGGTTATTCTAAAAAATATATTTGAAATATATGCAAGTTTTGAAAATTCTAAACCGTGAGTTAATCCGAAAATATTAAGAACGCTGATTTGCACATCCTTTAACAAAAGAAAACTTATCTTTTATCAGTCTCAAATAATGAGACACGAGACTGCATTTCAATGTTCTTTTGACATGTTCTGCTGATTTAAATCAATAAAAAAAATTGTTTTCCCTAAAAAAAAAAATGATATCTACACAAATTTTTTTTTTTTATTTTCAAGATATTATTGATTGACATATATCTCTTTTTTGATCATTGATCAATGATGTATAATCATGGAGTTGAACTTGGAATATCATTTTTTTTAATGTGTTAATCAAGTTATAATAAATATTATAATCGTTCTCTCAAAAAATATATATAATCTATCATATTCAATTCAACTTAATTATATAAAGGAAAAAAATAAGGTTATGACTTGTTAAATGCTCGCTTAACGCTTTCGAGCCAAGTTTAAGTATGGTTTTTCTTAGAATATACATGCTCGACTGCATAACTTAATGTTCAATTAAACTCAAATCATTTACAGCCTAGAAAAAAGAGAAATGCTACTGCATAGACTCTAGTATTATCGATTTATCATTTACTTCAATCATATTACAACCTACCAATAAAAACAAGGGAAATAAAGTCGGCATAGCAAGATGCTAGAAAAAAAATGAATATGCCAATATTTTGACCTTTTTGGTAAAAAGTCAAACCATATAATAATAAAAAATAAAAAATTGCACATACAGAGAATAGTGAGTAGAAAGTGGTACACAATGAAGTTTTGATAGTGAATTTCCGGGATAGACGTGAATGCCATAAAGCCCATAAACCGACATTGCCACATGCCATATATATAGAATAATGATACGTGTACTACACTTTTGTGTATTACACAAACCACTACATAAAGTAGCCATTGATTAAAGTGATCAATCAGTTTTTGTGATGGGTCCCAACAGAATATGTGGTGTTGATTGTGTTGTGTAAGATGTTGTGGTTGAAAGTGTAGTTGTGCTCTTATATTGTTGTTGTTATCCTGACCCAATTCTAGCCTGAATGTGTATAGTATTCCGGACTCAATATTGGTTAGAATGATGCTCTGACTATATATGAGTTTGGAAAACTTCAAACATTCTACCTAAAAGATGGTTAGAATCAAACCAGTGTGGACTCTCAACACGTATATTCTGACCATATTTCAGTATGGATAATGTGTCACATTCGACCAAACTAAAGCGCGTAATATATATATATATATATATATATATATATATATATATATATATATATATATATATATAAGGTTAGACATAAGGTGAGAGTAGAGGCATCCAAAGTTTAAATGATACATTAAAATATCAGGTACTATTTCTGTTTCTATGTTGAATTAGTTGTGTTACAATGAATGTGGGGAGCTTACATACCAAGTATTAGTATTGAAAAGGAAAATAAAAAAAATGGTAGTAACAAACTATATATAGGTTTAGTTACATTTCATAAGTCTACCTAATACCTATAGTTTAGTAACATTTCATAAGTCTACCTAATACCTATAACCATTGGCAAGGTTCATAATTTTTCTTACCGGGAAATCGGAGTAAAAATGATGATCCATGGGAGACATCAATGATATTTTTACATTTTCTAACAACCGAAAATGTATAATTTCAATACAAATTTTTCTGGATATCAGTGGGGGCATTGACGCCATCCCAATAGCCGTACGTGCGTCCGCCCCTGCCTATAAGTAATAAAAGTTTGAGCAAGAAATGGTGATACTTGTCCCATACGTAGTGAAAAATGATTTTTATTTGTTTTGTTCGCTAATGGAAGAAAAGGTTCTCAACGATGTGAATTGCACACTCTTATTATCGTAAAATAATGGTGTAACACTACAACAAAACTTGTTTTTTGGGACGACAATAAGAGTGTTACACCCTTTAAACTTTTTATGGGACGATAATGGTTTTAAACAAGTTGGATACGGAAGTTTGCGTAGGGCCAAGGCCAATCAAATAATCTCGTCTAGTTCCTAAGGCGCCCTGAAAGATTGTCTCCTCTTCTTCAAAAGTCATTGGTCGACCTGGTGCAATCATAGCACGCCATTCCTCCAGCCTCCTCTAAACACAACATATATCGTTGGCAATTAAGATAAGAAAAAGGAAAATATGAACGTATTGAATTGAAATATATACAACGTATTTCACTTACGTAAGCAGCCTCCGCATCACCGTTGAGAAACGAGCCGTCAGCTTTCTTATGCTTGCTCGCCCATACATGGATAGGATCATGCCCCAAAGGATCTTCACTCAGACTTAGATTACCCTTGAAAAACAAAAGTATTAGTTATGAAAATTCAAAAAAATGAAGTGATAAATTTTTTTCCTAATACTTACCCTTCTTAACATTTCTCATCGAACTACGACCATAGGCGTTCGTCCTTGGCGGCCTACATATTTACTCCTGGCGCGATTCTTCTTATTCTGATCAGGTCTTTTCTGCAAAAAAAATGGTACTTTTGTATTATATATAAGCAGTAACAAGTAATAATAATCGAATCTACGTAACACATGTAATGGAATACAAGTTTTACCTTAAAAGTCTGGCTACTAACATAGCGGCACTTCCCATTGTTGTTGTGAACCCACATCTAGGGGTGATCATTGGTCGGTTTGGGCTGGTTCGGTTCGGTTTGGAAAGCACGAGGTCGGTTTGGGGGCTATACTTTGTAACCCAAACCAAACCAAACTCAAGTCATCCCCAATGGTTTTGTTCGAATGGGTTTCGGGTTGGATTTGGTTTGGGTTCGGTTTTAGCATGCCTTGTTTTTTAAAAGAGATACTTTTATGACAAACAAACAATTTCATCTTAATTTTTAATTCTAAAGAGTACGTTGTTGTAAAAAAAACATACTTGGTGCAAATGTTGTTGCTATTTCATGTATTTAGCTGAAAAGATATGTAGAATATATGATGCATGATTATTCTACAAAATATAATGGACCGGACATGAAAACAAAAAGATCAGAAGATGTGACAGAGAGCAACGTTATCCATGGAAAAAATGAGTACAAAAGTGTAATGGTTCTATTAGGATTATATATGTATATTTTGTATTTATTTGTATTTATATATAGTTCCGGAATATTCTATCCGTGTATATATATACTGTTGTATTGTAAAATCAATTCAATCAATGAAAACATAATTTCCAATTCTTCTATCATGGTATCAGAGATTAGAGAATTCCATTTTCCCTTTCCAAATTCCTTTTCAGCCGCATAACCCTAATTTAAACTTTTTTTTCCCAAGTTTTTTTCCCTTTTCTCCTCCTGCTTTCCATCGTCCTCTTTCCTTCTTCTTTTGGTTCAGCGTTCCTCTGGTCATCATGTCTGCTGCAGATTCAGCGTCCAGCAGCCTCCAATCCGGCACCACTCCTCCGCAATCTTCTTCCACCGTCATCTCCAAGCCTATCGTCGCCCTTAACCCTGCTCTCCACGTCCCGATCAAACTCACCAACTCCAATTATACAGCCTGGAAACTCCATCTTACCACTCTTCTCGCCGGGTACGACATACTCGGATTCGTCAATGGCTCCACCCCATGCCCGCCCAAACTTGTCACTGTTGATGGTGTCTCCTCCTCCAATCCGGATTATGCTATGTGGACTCGTCAGGATGCTTTGGTGCATAACATCATTCTTGGATCAGTCTCGTCGGACCTCGTCACCATTATTCAGCATACTACCTCGGCTCAGGAAGCTTGGTCAATCCTTGCAGACACCTTTGGTAAGCAAAGTCGTGGTCGAATTAAGCAATTGAAACACCATCTTCGATCCATTACGAAAGGTAACTCTTCTGTATCCGCCTATTTTACATCGATTAAATCCAAAGCTGATGAGCTTGCCGCTCTTGATTCTGCTGTTGGTCCGGAAGACCTAGTTGATCTTATTTTGCAAAATCTTGGACCTGAATATTCTGAATTATCCCGTGCTATTCAGGCTCGTGACTCGTTAATTTCTCTTCCTGAACTGCATGAAAAATTACTCAACCATGAAGCTAGCCTTCTCCAACAACACGCAGCTTCTCCTTCTCCGGGCTACACTGCATTTGCAGCCCATTACCCTCCTCGGCCACCCCATCCCAGCGTCCCCCAATGCCTTATCAACCATCTCCACCTCCCTTTCCCTCTCCACGTCCTGCCCAACCTCCCAGACCTCCTATTCAGCCCCCAGCTCCAGCCCCATTTCCAAATCTGCCACCCAATTCTAACCGAGGCCCACGTCCTTATCAAGGTAAATGTCAATTGTGTGGGGTTTTTGGTCACTCTGCTACACGGTGTCCTACTTATCCGTTCTTTCAACAACTACCTCGTCCCCCTACCCCCAACCCAAACCCGAGGCCTCCTCCCTCTCCTCAGGCTTATCCAGCTCAAGCTGCGTCCTCTTGGTTACTTGACAGTGGCGCCTCGCACCACATGACTCATGATCTCAACCTCTTGTCATTGCACGATCCCTACACAGGTTTGGATAATATTATCATTGGTGATGGTCGTTCTCTTTCAATTAGTCATATTGGCTCTGCAATTCTTTCTTCTTTTTGCTTATCTAATGTTTTGTGCGTTCCTCAGTTATCCTAGAATCTTTTATCTGTTTCAAAATTTTGTGCTGATAATTCTGTCTCCATTGAGTTCTTATCCGATTCCTTTTTTGTGAAGGAGGTCGATGCCTCCACCAGGGCCAAGCTAAAGATGGTGTCTACACTTGGTCCTCTAGTCCATTGCTTGCTTTTTCAGCCAATAAGACGACCACCTCGACTTGGCATCGTCGCTGTGGTCATCCTGCCTTTCCGATTATTCAATTTTCAGTTAAAAATAATTATTTGGACTTATCATCTGTTGTTTCTTCACCTTGTGATGCTTGTTTAAGTAATAAAAGCCACCGGCTTCCTTTTACTAATCTACCTTACAGTCTTCCCGTCCCTTGGACGTTGTTTTTTCTGATGTTTGGACTGCTCCCATTTATTCTGTTGATGGTTATAAGTACTACGTCATTTTTGTTGATCACTATACGCGCTTTATTTGGCTTTACCCTCTCGTTCATAAATCTGATCTGTCTGCTATTTTTCTTAAATTTAAACCTTACGTCGAAAAACTCCTTAATGCATCTATTAAAACACTTTATTCTGACAATGGCACTGAATACATTGCTTTACGTCCTTTTCTGTCCTCGCATGGAATTGCCCATCACACTTCCCCGCCTCACACTCCTCAACATAATGGTATTTCTGAACGCCGTCACTTGCATATCGTTGAAACGGCAATCACCCTTCTCACCCATGCTTCCATGCCTATCACCTACTGGTCCTATGCAGTCAGCACCGCCGTATACTTAATCAACCGTATGCCCACCAAAACCCTGGCCATGAGTTCTCCCTATGAAAAACTCTACTCCAACCCCCCCAACTATGATAAACTTTGTGTGTTTGGTTGCCTTTGTTATCCTTGGGTTAAGCCATACAATCAACATAAACTAGATTCCTCTTCCATATCATGTGTTTTTCTAGGGTACTCTCTCACCCAAAGCGCTTACCTATGCTATGATCTCTCTGGGGCTCGTATGTATGTTTCTCGCGATGTTCGGTTCGTTGAGGATCTATTTCCCTTTGCCACCACTCCCCCTGATCCCGATCTTCTTTCTCTTACTACTTTAATCTCGCCTGACATGTGTTCGGATCTTCCCACCCCTCCCCCCTCACTCTCTCCGCCCTCCCCAGCTCCTTCCGCCTCCTCCCAACCCTCTCCTGGCCCCGTCGCTTCCTCTGATTCTGCATCCTCCTCCTCCCCCCCCCCGACGCCTCGCCACAATCGTCCCCTTCCCCACCACCTCCTTCTCATCCTATGGTTACTCGAGCTCGCAATCACATTTTTAAACCTCGCCAGCTTCTCAACCTTACTGCCCAATTGGATTCTCCATTCTCTGATACTGAGCCCTCCACTGTTAAACAGGCCCTGCAAAGTTCTCATTGGCGCCTTGCGATGTCTGAGGAATTTGATGCGCTCGTGCGCAATGGCACTTGGTCACTGGTTCCCCCTGCACATGATCTTAATGTTGTTGGTTGTAAGTGGGTCTTTCGCATTAAACGCCACCCCGATGGCTCCATCGATCGCTATAAAGCTCGTTTAGTGGCAAAAGGTTTTACTCAGCGGCCCGGTATTGATTATTTTGAGACATTCAGCCCTGTGGTCAAACCTACAACTATCCGTCTAGTTCTCAGTCTTGCAGTCTCCTTGGGTTGGTCCCTTCGCCAGCTCGATGTCAACAACGCCTTCTTGCAGGGTTCTCTCTCCGAGGATGTTTATATGACTCAGCCTCTGGGCTATGAGGACACTGATTGTCCGACCTACGTCTGCAAGCTTCATAAAGCCATTTATGGGCTTAAGCAGGCACCCCGGGCTTGGTATCATGAACTCCGGTCGTTTGTACTCTCTATTGGTTTTGCAAATTCTACTGCCGACTCTTCTCTATTTATTGCTCGCACTTCATCCAGTATTACTATTTTGCTTGTCTACGTTGATGATATTATTATTAGTGGCAGCTCTTCCTCTCATGGTACAGCAGGTTATTGATTCCCTTGCTCAGCGGTTTTCTATCAAGGATCTTGGGCCCTTATCATACTTCTTGGGCGTTGAGGTCACGCCTAATGCTCGTGGTCTGCTGCTTACTCAAACAAAATATATTCATGAACTTCTCTCTCGGACAAACATGCAAGACTCCAAACCGGTCTCCACCCCGCTTCCTCCTGATGCCTTTACAAACAGTGACGTGGCATCTCCCCCACACTCCGATGTTACTCAGTATCGTCAGGTTCTAGGTGCTTTGCAATACCTTCTCTTTACTCGGCCTGATATTGCTTATGCGGTCAACAAACTTTCCCAGTATATGCACTCTCCTTCAGATTATCACTGGTCCCTCGTTAAACGTATTCTTCGTTATTTGGCTAGTACATTACATGAAGGCTTGCAGCTATTCTCTGCCTCCCCTTTAGCGCTACATGCCTTTTATGATGCGGATTGGGGCGAAAATCAAGATGCAGGTTACTCATCCACCTCTGCTTATTTGGTTTTCCTCGGCAAAAATCTTATTTCCTGGAGTTCGAAAAAGCAGTCGTCTGTTGCTCGTTCCTCCACTGAAGCTGAATATCGTTCTGTGGCTGATACTGCCGCTGAGATTGCTTGGCTCAATTATCTTCTCTCTGACCTTGGCTTCTCTATTGATACTACTCCGGTCATTTTCTGTGATAACGTTGGTGCCACTCAATTATGTGCAAATCCTGTTTTCCACTCTCGTATGAAGCATGTTGCAATCGATTATCACTTTATTCGTGATCATGTTCAGCGTGGCCTGGTTCGTGTGTCTCATGTTTCTAGTGCGGATCAACTCGCCGATGCCCTCACCAAACCACTTTCTCGGCTTCCATTTACTAACTTCAAGTCCAAGCTGGGTCTTCGGTTCCCTCGTCCCGCTTGAGGGGGCGTATTAGGATAATATATGTATATTTTGTATTTATTTGTATTTATATATAGTTCCGGAATATTCTATCCGTGTATATATATACTGCTGTATTGTAAAATCAATTCAATCAATGAAAACATAATTTCCAATTCTTCTATCAGGTTCAAAACAATATTTGATCATTTAGAACTTTGAAGACTAATTTGCAAGACAAAGCATTCACCCAGAGACACTTGAACAAAGTTATACTTTGTCAACAGTGGATTAAAACAATCAGCTACAACAAAGGATGAGAAAAATAATACACAATAACTGAAAGAAGAAACTCATTTTTTTTTTAATGTTATATGCTCACCATTTGTTTTACCCAAAGACTCAATAGATTAAGCAAAGAAGAAAACATTCTGGATTAAGAATCCATTTATGTAAAACTACTATAAAATTACTAAGAGGGGAAAAAGCACATTAACTGATGATGAAAGCATATTAGAAGGGTCATTAACATGGTGTATGAGGCAAACGATTATAATTGAAGCTGAAATGGAGCAGAGAAAAGAGAGGTGTCGATATGTTTGATTAATGATGAATGGAATGAGTTGGGTTCAGGGTTATCTTCTATGCTTATATATCAATAACAAAAATACGTCTTTTTGTATTAATGATCTCGGTTTGGGTTCGGGTTGAGTTGGGGTAAAATAAAAATAACCAGATCCAAACCAGTATTATTTGGTTTGGTTTCAAACCAAACCGATTCATTAGGTTTGTTACTGGTTTGGTTATTTTGGTTTGGTTCGGACTGGTTTTCGGTTCGGATTGGTTTTTCGGTTTTTTGCTCACCCCTCCCTGGGTCGGGGACAAGGCCCTGGCAACCCCTTGTTGTTGTGTTCATCTACCTCCTCCCTTAGTCTAGTCTTCCATTCTCTGAATAAAGTACCGGCGCTTTTCAACACGGCATCGCGGTGAATAGGCTCAAGGGGTTCGAACAATGCCTGAAAACACAAGAAATGAAATGATTGGTATCAAAATTAATATAATGAAACTTACAATTTGAAAGTGTTAACAATTTGATTAGCTAAGTACCCGAAGTTCTTGCCAAATTAATTCGTTATGTCGGTCTTCCACCTTTCGCCATTGTGGGACGCAACAGGGAACATGGGACCTCACGACTTTCCCTGTCTCGGACTCAAAATCCTTCGCGTATTTTCCCAAAACCTTCTGAACTTTGGGAAATCTAGGATCCCATATAAGAGGAATCAAGCCCTCTAACTTTTTCTTGAGGGCTTGGACGGTGAAACCTTTTGCAGGTCCACGTTCACCCTGCTTCTTTTTCGTGGGAGAAGATTGTGGTATCCATTCATCATGCTCATTATCTGCTATATTATCTGTAGTATCGGTGTCAATGTTAATTCAACGAATTAAGAATAATCATACTAGACAAAAAAAAATGAAAGTGAATTAATTACCGTCCTCGCATCGGCCCGGTAGTCTAACTGGATGCTCGTGCGGTGGTTGAGAACCACCTGCCGATCCCGCGCAAGCCATTCACCTATATGATCAAGTATGATAAAAAATTTATATAAAGAACTCATATTTGTTGATGTAGTATAAGTAAAGCACTACTATTATATAATTTTTAAATTTAAGTATATTTGAATGAACTTACTAAAAAAATATTAGATTTATAGCATCATTCATAATCACTTGCATAGTTTGGTGGGATCGAGTCGTATATGTCATCATCTACACAGTTATTATCATCATCGCAATCCGTTGAAGCATACTCGTTACTGTCATCCTTTTTATTTTGATCGAGATCGTTTTCATCGTTTTGATCTGTTGAAGCGAGATCGTTTTGATCAACATGTGTTTCTATATCATTTGCACTCATGTATAACGGTTCCATCGGTGGCAGTTCAACAAGAAGTTGGAAATTTCCGTGGGCTGTTTCGTCGATTACCAAATCATCAACAACCACATCAGCATTAATATTTGGTGCGTCTACGATATGACGGTGTTGAAAATGCTCAACAACTTTCCAGTCACATCTGTTATACAAATCATCTATGTAGAACACTTGTTCTGCTTGTGAAGCAAGAATGAATGGCTCCTCTTCGTACCAGGTGTTTGTAGTGCGTATACTTGTTCTATTCTTATATACACGGACACCCTTCTTAGCTGGACTAGTATCGAACCATGTACATTTGAAAAGAACAACAGTGTTATCATTTGTATAGCTTACGACATATATGTCTTCTAAGATTCCATACCATGTATTGCCTTCAGCCCCTTTGACAGCAACCCCACTGTTTTGAGTTGTGCGTGTGCGATCCCGTTTTTGTGCATTGAATCTGACACCGTTCATCACACAACTCTGATAGGATTCGACCGTTGAAAAGTGCTAACAATTGGTCATTCAAGTCTGATGGGTTCTGTTTACTCGTTACAATCATTTGCATAATGTACCATAAATAAGTATTTATATAACGCTCATAAAAGTGCACAATAAATGTATCAAGCTTTATTTTGTACATTCGAATTAAACCATTCAGGAGATTCTTGACGGTGCATTTTGTCCAGGTTCTTTTTGTGCAATAACTTGACAGTTTTGTACGATGTTCACTGCTCCATGTGTAGAAGACTAGTTAGCTTTAATGGAATTATAAAAAAAAAAAAGAAATAAGTTTGGATTGCTCACTTACATGAGGTATTCATCGATCTCATGGCAGTTTTGCAAGACATACCACTGAAGCTTCTCTCTCAAAGTAGTATTGAATGTCAAGCATTTCATCGATCCCATTAATCGAAAATGAGTCTTGAATACTGATATACGGTTCTTGATTGTATCTTCGTTCTCAACCCAGTTCCTTTCGGGGCTATTGAACTTTGTCTCATTTCCCAAAAAATACAACGAGCAAAACATCAAGGTCTCGTTAGCCACGTATGCCTCTGCGATGGATCCTTCCGGCCTGGCCCGATTTCTAATATACCTCTGCGATGGATCCTTCCGGCCTGGCCCGCAGGGACATACATGACGAACGCGCGCCGCATGCGTCGAAGCATATTTTTCCCAAACAATTACTTTACAGACATAGTTCTTCAAGTTTCCCGATGTTTAATTAATTTGTACAGACCAAGAAAATATAATACTCCGTATTCCCTTGTATAAGTCAATGACCTGATTAATATATGTTGGTGTCCTTGTCAATGATGATTTTTTTAATTAATATGTACGTAGTACAGACCAAGAAAATATAATACTCCTGATTAATATAATTACCTAATGCGACAGCCTTATTGTCTTCCTTTGACTAATCCCAATATTATTGAGAAACTTGAAAAAATATGTTAAAAAAAGATTAAAATATGTAAAAACATGTTCCGTTTTGATAATATTAAGGCTATATTTTCATGATATGTCATATAGCTAAGAAAAAACTACCAAATAATTTATATAAATGCAAAATGATATGGTAAATATACAAAATGGTATAAAAAAATGATGGTGAATGTTACAATATCATATAATTCCTATATTTTCAAAACCGAACATATTTAATATAAAGAGTTTTCAACAACATCACACAAAACCTATCTTTTTTTTAGTATCATAATGAGATTTAATTAACTATCGAAAAGTCGAACCTTACACATAATATTCGATTTTTCAACAAATTCAAAATTTAAAAAAAATTAAATCTCATACATCGATATGATGTAAAAATAGATGTTGTAAAGTGATTTAAGGTGATACTCCCTCTTTTTCAAAAAAGGAAAGAAAAAAAAAAAGTGATACTTCCTTCGTTAACTGTCGCAGTTGCCAAAATCAAAATTTCTTTTTTATCTTATATTTTCAATACATATTTTAATACTCTTTCCGCTTTTCAATATTAGCTTTAAACTTTTTAGGCTTATTCAACAAATCAATTTTTCATATTCAATATACCACTACATTTTTCAAGAATTTTTTTTTCTTAAAAGATGTCAAGATTTTTTTAGTATTTTATAATGAAAATCAATGCAATTACTCATTTTCTTAATTTATCTATTTTTTTTTTCTCAAATGCGACAGATAATAAGAAATGGAAATGTAATTACTCATTTTCTTAATTTATGTTTTTTTTTCTTTCAAATACGACAGATAATAAGAAATGGAAGAATATATGTTAAACACAGTAACACCCCCTTTATTTTGTAAAAAAAAAAAAAAAAAAAAAAAAAAAACTCCCTTTATAATTTCTCAAATTTACCATACAATTTTTTCTTTTCTACTTTCCCTATCCATTAATATTGACTGAGCAACTTCTCCTTTCTGTCAGTTCATTTATTTCTCTTCTTTACTTCTTTATTCTTATAATATATACAAATTAAAAACTTCAAGTTAATTATAATTCCCTAATACATTTTGAGGTTAATAAATCAAGTTCTTATCCTCTTTGATTATAATGGAACATCCTGGATTAATGGATACTGAATCAGGTAAGTAAAATTTCATATTTCCCTGAACTCAATGTGTGTGTGTGTGTATATATATATATATATCGGATTAATGTAGCTTGGTTATAAATTCTGATAAATTTGGTTTTAATTTGCAGTGATTGAGTTCTTGTGCTGTGTGCCAATGCTACAAAGACTTCCCAGTTCATGTATCAGAAAGATAGCACAAGTTGTCAATGTTAAACAATATGGTTAATATTTCCCATTTCTTTCATTTAAAAAAATCTCTACTACATGTGTTTTAATTAGTTAAGATTAGTTGTGCTATAAATATTTGTGATGATATTCATATATATAGGTAAAAAGCAAGGAGTTTTTTAAGCTCGGTTTTTAGATGATTGATCTGTAATTAATTGTAGGTGATGATGATTTAATTACGTAGTGCAGGTGTTGGAGAAAAAGTTAGACAGCAAGGAGAGTTTTGGGATGGAGTTTACTTTGTATTGGAAGGGATGGTAATACTAATACTATATAATAATGTCTGACTGACAATCTGTTATTAACTCACCGGCCGCCGGCCGCCCCGAGAGGCGACTGGCGAGAGGTGTTTAACGTTTTCACAACCGAATCAAACCGGGCTGAACTGAACTGATACTAAGCCAACCGTTTTGATGTTTTTGCAGGCTCAAGTTTGTGGTTCAGCTGTGATGGCTGCAGATGAACAACGTCGTCATACGGCATTTCAGTTAAACAAGTTTGATTATTTTGGTCATGGTGAGAAGTTTTTTTTTTTTAATTTTTAATTTTTTTCTTTTATTTTAAGTTTAAGGCTCGGCATGAAGTTTTGTGTTTTATTTATTTATTTAAATTTGAAATGTTGAGTCTGCATTTTTCAAGATGATCCTAAGACATTTTCTGGTACATATATATATCGGGGTATAATTTGCAGGTTCAAATGTAGCATTGACTCAAGATGGGGAAGTAATAGCATTGACTAAGGTGCCTCTAACACCCCCCCCCCCCCCCCCCCACACTTAAGGAGGAGGACACTACCTAGGAATTATGGGCACTGAGAAATTAAAAAGACATATATTATGGCCATTAATGACCCATTTTCTCGGACTAATTAAGTTTTCGTTGTAGCTTTTGAGCTTTATTTGCTTATGAAGTGCAGCTAACATGCTTGGTGCTTGGGCAAAAGCATTTGAATTTACTGCAAACAAAGATGATATGGAACACCGTCGAGGAATCAACCGAAAACTGCCCCCTCGTTGAGAGTATATTGCAGCTCGAACCAATCGAGGTATGCCACATTCATGCTTTTCCATTTTTATACCAATCCGTTTTAATAGAGACTTTCTATATATCCAAGAATCTTCGCGAAATCAGACATTAATTTTTAAAATTCTTCTTTCAATTCAAATTAAGGTGGATATCTTTCAAGGGATCACTTTACCTGATGCTCCTAAATTCGGAAAGATGTATGGAGGCCAGTTTCTTGGGCAGGTATGACTTGCATCTGTGTGTTTTTGTGTCCAAATCATTCAAATCTAATTTATTATAACAATTGCAGAGTCTCTACTAAAATCTTTAAGATACAGAATCTCTATATTCTTATTTATTCAAATTATATATTATAGAAATTCGGATGTATTTTACTCGGAATAAAGAATCTATATAAAATGAAGAAAAATGACGTTTGAGTCGGTAAAAAAAAAAAAAAAAAAAGTCTGTTAGTCTGTACAACTGTTTTAATTATGCAGGCATTGGCTGCAGCATCAAAAACAGTGGGCTGTCTTAAAGTTGTACACAATTTCCATGCTTACTTCATCCTTGTTGGAGATTTCAACAGTAAGTTTTTTTTCTTCTTTTTTTTTTTTGTTGAAGATATACCATAGTTTATTTATGGTGCAAAACATTTGAAGAACAAATTAAATCAATGAAAATTCTTTTATTATTATTTTAAAAACTTTTTTTTGGCAATAATCTCAGTACCGGTAACATATCAAGTTCATCGTATTCGTGATGGAGGAAGTTTTGCTACTAGAAGGGTTGAAGCAATACAAAAAGCACTTGTCATTTTTACTTTATTTGCTTCTTTTCAGGTAAATTAAGTGATCAATTTTACATTAGTTTTGGTGTTAAAATGTTATTATTAAATCATAATACAATTGTTTTTTTTTTTTAAAATAAAAAATTAAAATTAAAATTTTGCAGAAAGAGGAGCATGGTTTTGAACACCAGGAAGCATTGATGCCCCCTGTACCCTATCCAGAAATGGTAATTTAGATTCGGTCCGAATAGTTTTTCTGTGGTGTATTCGTATAGAGATAAGCTCAATATACAACATGAAGATACACGTATCGGCTTATGAATACAGTCAATACACTAAATAGCGAAATTTCCCGGATCATATACTTGTCTTTCAAGATCGATTTCATTTTTCTTTTCTTGCCATTTATGCAGCTTTTATCATTGGAAGAGTTGCGAGAAAGGCCTGTCGTAGATCCCCGTCTTCCAAGGTCAGTTTCTTTTATTTTACGAGAATCTGAGTGCATTTTGATTTGGAGGCTGTATCTATCTTCGGTTTTAGTTTGGTGATGTCGTCGTGATCACTTCATTCGCATCATAAGTTTACTTTCTGTAAAGTAAGCTCGTGTTCATCGGTCTAAAGTGGGCTTTGGGCTTTACGTTATGCAGTTATGCTTACTAGACGGATCACATTATCGTACTCTGTGCACAATAAGCTCGTTCAACAGATCACAACACTGTTTTTTTACTGGATATATATGATCCGGATTCCAGTGCATTGTAGTATCCGTTTATTGATGTCGTAACATTTTTTATTTCTTGTTTTCAATAAAACAGGAATTACAGGAACAAAGACGATGATGCAGGATTTATAGCTTGGCCTATAGAGATAAAGTTGTGTGATCCTACACCTTCCATACACCAAACAAAGTCTCCTCCAAGGTCTGTTTTTTTTAGTCTTTCTGCTAATTAATTAATTGATGCTGTAATTAATTGAATACTCTTGATAAACCACAGACTTATATATTCTTAGCTAGGGAGCATTTATCTTCACCCCAACGATTCTATTGGTGCACCACAGTGAATCGGCCTTTTGAAAGTCGATTCTTGAACCAGAAATCGACTCTCCGAAGGTCGAGTATCACGTTTGACCTTTTGAAAGTCGATTCTTGAACCAAAAATCGACTCTCCGAAGGTCGAGTATCACGTTTGACCTTTTGAAAGTCGATTCTTGAGCCGAAAATCGGATTTCCGAAGGTCGCATTCTCACACTCGACCTTTTGAAAATCGATTCTTCACTCAAGAATCGACTTTCAAAAGGTCGAAACATTGTGGTGTACACGTGGGCGTGGTGAAAATAAAGACGGCCTTTTAACCCTTGCAGGTTATTATTTTTGCTAACATGTTCTTTTTTCCCCTGTATTATGGTGCAGTTTGAAGTATTGGTTTAGAGCAAAAGGGAAGCTTTCTGATGATCAAGCCCTCCATAGGTACTAAGTCCTAATACATTTCGTTCCCCGAATTCTTTTCTTTTGGCTCGGCGTCTACAGAATTCGACTCTTACTCAATGCAAATGTCTGACCCGAAGCTCTAAAATGGTTCACTCGATCAGAAGAGAATCGAACCCGAGACCCCCAAAAGCATTCCAAGCCACTTACCCCTACTCATACTTTATTACTACAACACTTCTACTACCTATTATTTTGTCCATGTGTCGGTAAGACCGCACATAAATTAAGTGTATATCAAAACGTAGATACATTCAAACACTTCAACAGAGGGTACGAGACAACGTAAGACACCTTATAAACACAAATAATAAGGTGGTTTTGATCTTATTGCATTATAATCTTATATCGTGTTGAGTTACTATAACGTCTCGAAATCATAATAAGCTGTGGAGAAATCAGTAATTTCACATATTTTCTCTTTGCTAAAAAATGCAGATGTGTAGTAGCATACGCTTCAGATCTTATATTCGCGAAAGTGAGTCTATATCCTCACCGTACGAAAGATTTAAGGCCTATCACTCTTAGTCTTAACCACTCGTAAGTATCTCTATCTTTTTTCGATTGTCATTAATGATAAGTATATATACACATATATATAACAGTCAAAATGATTTGTAATTTACAAAAAGGAAGAAAAAAAAAGAACACTAATACGCGAAACAAACGAATGAAATACCGTACCTTACTACGAGTTTTACAATAGTCTCTTGCTTTGAAATGTTTTCTTCAGGATGTGGTTCCACAGGCCCTTTAAAGCTGATGATTGGTTGTTGTTTGTTGTAAGTTCTAACCTAATACTGCTGTTACAATCATATGTATATATAATGCATTGAATGTAATCTCAAAAACTACATGTTACAGATCAACAGCCCTATATCTTACAGTGCAAGGGGATATATTGTAGGACAAATGTTTAATAGGAAAGGAGAGGTATGTCTATGCATTCTTAAGAGCACTTGCAGTAGATAAAGTAAAACAAGATGAATCTATAAAATAGAGATGGCAGTTGTAAAAGCACCACAACGGATCTGCTTTTGGGGCACCAGCACCACTGCACAATGACATTCGACCTCTAGAGAGTCGAACTGAAGCTCAACGTTCGACTTTACAAAGGTCGAATGTCTGTTTCAACCTCTGTAAAGTTGATTTTTTTCCAAACAGTGGTGCCGTGGTAGATTCGTTGTGGTGTCAATAATAGTGTTCATCTATAAAAATAGAGATGACAGTTGTTAAAAGGGACCATCACAGTGACATATTCGACCTCTATAAAGTCGAACCTAAGCCTGAAGTAAAACGATCTCTAATATATTGATTTCTTAACAGCTGGCTGTATCATTGACACAAGAAACACTCATTAGGAAGATTAGGCCTCCAAGAGGATCTACTGTCAAGCCAAAGCTGTAAGTCTGTAAAAGTGAAACAGGACAAGTGCTCTGGACTATACTCTCAAGAGGAAATTTCGGTGTGGTGTAGTGTGTTTGTATGCAGATATTACATATAAGATACGTACATCTATTGTAATTGTAAAATACATGTAAAGATATGTGTGTACAGGGTGTAGAATCAAAGTACATACCTCTACGTGGTCATGGACCTGCCAACGTCCCTCGTGATGGTCAGTCTGTAGACTCAAAGTATATACCTCTACTGAGGTGTCAAACAGTTGTGGCATGCCTGTGTCGTAGCAAACAAGTATCGTTTTCATGTGTCAAATGCTCGAGTTATAAATCAAATTGCACTACAAACTTTTTACATTATACACAAAGCAAAGCAAATTCAAGAAGAATTGATTCATTCATTTCCAGTAACTAACACACACATGTTTTGATAATTGTTCAACATCATTCAACTTCAAAATCTTTCTACAAGCACCTTTTCTGCCACTGTAATTACAACGGCACAATCATTTCTCTTTCCTATTGACAAAAAGTGTTCAAAATGACTATTCTACCCTTCAAAAGCTAAAGAGGAGGCATTGCACAAAGCCGGAAATTCAAATGCCCCAATACAGACTAATACAGGACCTCTTTGAAAAAGAAGCTACATGAACTATGATTCACTGTTAATAGAAGAAAACAGTTAGCTGGTTCGTTTCCTTTTGAAGGCCGGATGAATGATCACCTCCGAAGACTCCAAATCATCAATTTTCACCATGCAATCCTTCATTCTCTTTAGTAAGATAGGCATACGAGAGGCATTACTTGAAATCTTTTGTTTGAGGAGAGCAATCTTTTCGTTTTCTTTATTCTGCATTTCTAACAAGGCCGCGTTACTTAGCTCAGAAGGCCTTCTGGTATCTATATAGAAGAAGATTGGATAAAAAATAAATCAATCTAGATCTGAAAGACTAAAATCTCAAGAAACATGTTAGAAAAATGTGATTTTGATCACTTTTGTTATTTAGCCTCCGATACAGTTTGCTTAACTTTTTAATGCAATACACTAAAACATCACACCAGAACGACAAAAAACGAGTACAGTATTTAAGACACATCTATGCAGTCTAGCCGCGATTTGGAGAGACCAATTTTGATGGTTTGTCAACAAGGGTGTAATTAGACCTTGAACAGCATATTTTCATACAAAACCGGGACAAAGACCGGATTAAAAAACGTGACTAGCAGCCTACTTGTTCATAGAGCTCTAGGGAACGGGAGCCAACTGGGCAGGCCCATATCCGTTTGCCAACTTGAACAATCAAAATCAGAAGTTGAATGCATAATGCATAGGACTTTTCTACAAAGCTTACAAATGTACCTCTCAACCATTAAAAAGAGAACACATAAAACCAGTGATTGCTTGCTTGTTAACAAACGATACGTCCATTACGCGAAAAAAAGTTAGGACAGCTCAGTGCATGAAACCATCTTGTCTATGTACTATGTAGGTTTCAATGAAGGGGCCAGATTCTTTCTGCCAAGTGCACACAAGTGTGCATTCTACTTACAGGTGGCTTCTATTGACACCACAAAATTGCTCTAGACGCCACATTGATTGATTAGTTTTTACATGACATCACAAAATTACTTCTAGCACACCTCAAGATAAAAACTTGAGGTTCTTTAGACAAAATAACGACATCTTTGAAATGTTGGAAACGACCCTATTCCTCTCATGAAAAATAATCGTTGAAAAATGGGGTGTCATGTAGTGATTTTGTGGTGCTTTTGACTGATTGTGGTGCCCAAAGCAACTTCAAAGTGAGAATAGAACCACCCTATTTGTATATGAGATTGTTTTCCTCTTGTGATTGCTAGACAGATAACAAAAACAACAAACCAAGATGAGGAAGCATTAAGCTAAACTAACTCCAATTTCATTATGAACATTCTTAATGAAATTAAAAAACCTCATTTTAATTTCAAAACATGGAGCAAAGCAAAGAGAAGCTGTATAGCAGACCCAGAACTTGTTGCACAAAACAAAGAACAATAGTGTAAACAACAGACCACTCACTAATCCTCGTACCCCATAAAATTTAATTCTCATTTCCGCCACAGCACTTCAGATCCCCAAAAAAATTGAACAAGAACACAATTTTACACAATTTCAGAGCTGCCAAAACCTTTACAAGTTCAATTAGCTGAAAAGGCAGCAATTAGAGGAGAAATTATACCCGGATTAGAGTTGTCGGACGGTCCTGGTTCAGGATCCGAGCTCAATTTGGAAAGCCTTTCCACAATAGGCGGCCTCTGGGCAGCGAGAATGGAAGCAAGAGACGACTTAAGCTGATCTGGAAGTGAAGTTCTGTGGTGAAGAATTTTCTGGGCCATTTCGTTCACCTCTGTCTCAAGCTTCTCCACTTCGTCTTCTTCTTCTTCTAGCTCCAATTCAACGTCGGGTCCGACCCGGGTTGTCTGGGTTTGGGTATGGGTCGCCATTTTTGTTTCTGTAGTTAGCTGTGAAAAGAGGGAAAAAATATAATGAAAATGAAACCGGGAAACGATTATAAAGGCGGAAAGTTTTCAAATTTTTTGAGTGGGGTGATGGGAATTGTAAACTAAAAGTTTGGTGTAGCGGTGAACAAAAATTTTAGAAATCAAACCAATCGATCATATTAAATTGAATCAAACTGGAAAACGTAAACTATGGTTTTTTTTATCGGTTTTCATATAATTAAAAATCAAGTCGTTTAATATAATTTGGTTTCAATTTAAAAAGTTGAAAACCGTTTGAAACCGATCAAAACCTGGATACATTATATGAAAATTTTAAATTATCAGTCTACTTAATTCACACTAACTCATTTAATTTAAATTCATATTTGCAATATATTAGTTATATCCATCATTAATATGAAAACATTCAACTTGTTGTAAGTTGTACACGTTTTTATTTCAATAAATCGATATCATAAAAGAACAACACAACACGAATCAATTAATGACTCGCAACCTCTAATCATATGTTCTCTTTGCTTTCTCATACCAATATTTGAGATGACTTGTCATTTTTTTTCCTAATATATGCAAAAATTAGTTACGTTTCTCCTATCTCACTCACTTACGAAAAATAATACATTCATATTTCTCTTCTAATCTCACTCAAATACTATTTTATCTTAAGCATGTTATTATTTATCTAAGTTAATTATTCAATGTTGTAGGTGGTAGTTTTTTTAGAAATATATAAGTTCAATATTAATAATGTGCCGGTGTTAAATCTTCATTGGTGAATTGAAATAGGGAAAATATGATTAGTTATTATCTTGATTAAGCCTAGTTATGAAGTTCGGTGGTAGGTAACACATATGTTAATTTGGATGATGGATGAGGTTGAGAGGGGGGGGGGGGGTTGATTTTTGGGATCTAATTTTAGGATTCATATGAATTAATTCAATATAGATAATTTGTTACATCATTTCTTCTGCTTCAATCACATAGTTGTATTGATGTAACACATATATTACCATATGTTTTTTTTGGATAAGTAGTGATTTTCAATTGATAATTTTATTTGTTCATGAAACCGTGAAAAACCGGAACCAAGTCAAACCAAACCGGACCGAACAAATGGTTTTAGCCAAAAACCGTTTCAGTTTGGGTTGAAAATTTAGTAACCGTATAAAATGGTTTGGTTTTATAGACGGAAAAAAACCGCCAAACCGGACCAAGTTCACCCCTAGTTTGGAGCATTTTGTAATTGATACGAGTCGAGTCGGTATTTTTTAGTGTTTGAATTTGATTTGATTATAAAACATGGGTTAAAAACATGGCTTGAGCTTGATCTATCTATGAAAATACATGATCTAACTCGATTCGTTAGGTACTCGATAACACTCAATCTGGCTCGTAAACTTGATTATCATTTTATTTTTTTGGATTATCATTTTAGAATTCGTTTAATTCGTTCTGAAATTTAGCAAATTGTCTTGCATCGTCTAATACTAGACTCGATTCGAATAATAATTAATCATTTATATAAAATATTGCTTAAATAGTTATTTAATATAGCATTAACTCGCGAGCTACTTTATTGTTATATTTTGAATCTCGAGATCGGCTCGTTTGATTATTCGAGTAGCTACAGTCGAGCTCGAACTGGGGAAAAACCGAATTGAGTAAATATCATTTGTGAATCAAGTGCGGGTAGCTTACGAATAGTTTGGTTCACTTACAAACTTAATTTGGAAAGACTTCATGAATCTCTGAGGGTGCTCTGGGTGTTCATTGTCTTGTTTGAGCCTCGAACGCCTACACAAAAGCTTCATGGATAATTTTATTTTAGAAGCTCTTTCAATGCTTATGTCAATGTAATATCAGATCGTTCAAAGACCTTCCGAAATCGAAAAAAGACGATGTACTTAGCCATTGCTGACGCTTGTAGTATTCACGAACTTTGAGCAAGCAAGGTAGCAAGGTAGGTAAAGAGTCTGGTAATGACGATGAAAGATGGGTAACTGTCTCATGATCTGAAATGTGTCATAAAGTTTGAGAATCTGATATGCAATGACAACGCAAGTAAACTGAACGTGTCTTGACCCAATGCATTGCGAGCATATAAACCTACCAAAGGTCTCAATGATCTATGATCAAGTTTATTTGAGGTCAAGGTCATGTTCTCGACTCTCATGTTACATGTGGTCATTCACCTCACCACCGCCACCACATGTCGCTATAACCCGCCTCACCGCAATCACTCACTCTACCGGCACCACCCATCTTATCATAATCTTTCACTACTCAATGTAATACTTATGCGCCGCCATCCATAGATTGACACTACAACACCTGGTTTTTTTTTTTTTTACTATCGAGCTATGGCTGCCATACCATGTGTGCGAATATTAAGTACTACCTCCGTCCCATAAAAAGTAGGGCCAATTATTTAAAAGGACTGATTTTCTACTTATTAGGGGTAATAGGACACTCCGAAATCTTATTTAGTTATAAGTACATTCTAATTTCAAGTGGATAAAGAGGAAGAAGGAAAAAAAAAAAGCTTTCAAAATAAAATTTAAAAAAAAAACATAACAAAAAAAAAAATTACTGTGCGTGGGTTTTTTTCTTTTTTCTTTTTTTTTTATAATTTATTTATAATTCACCATATTTCTAAAGGTCATATATTTTGATCTAAAACTCGGATCATCATAAATTTTTCACTAAAATTCATATTTTTTTCGTCTTCTTTATTTTAAAATTAAATTTGATATTTTTCCGAATAAATTTCATAAAATCAATTTTTTTCTTCATAAAAATCGACGTGACGTATTGATCACCGTCATGCATTGACCACCTACCCGGATGCATTGGCTACCGGGATCCATTAACCACCCCGATGCATTCACCGCCGTGATTCATTGGCTACCATGATGTATTGACCGCCGCGATCCATTGACAACCTTGATCAGTGACATCTCATTGTAGCGATTTATGCAATGACGTCTCATTGTAGCGATTTATGTAGTGACTTCTTATTGTAGCGATCTATGCAGTGATGTCTTATTGTATCGAATTATGCACTGACATGTTATTGTAACGATTTATGCAGTGACGTGTTATTGTAATAATTTATGCATACCTTTGGTTGTAAAAATATCGAAAATTTAAACCAACACTAATCAAATAAACCAACATCAATCAAATATTTAAAGATAACAAAGAAATAAAGTTACTTTACAAAGTTATCAAATGTGTGTATCAAGTTGTATATGCGGTGACATCAATATCATTGCATCAATTATCTAATTGTAAATACGATCATCAATGTCACTCGTGCAGTTGACATCAATGTCACTTTGCAAAAGTCATCAATGTCCCTGCATCGACATCAATGTCACTTTGCATAAGTCGTCAATGTCACCGCATAAGTCGTAAATAAGTTTTCTTCTTAAAATTAGGATGTCCTTATAACTAAATAAGATTTCGGATCCAAATTTTTTCTCTAAAAATAACTAATTTGCACTAAAAAGTATCATAAAAAATGAATTGTCCATTTAGAAACCAATACACCATTTAATGCACTTTTTCCAAACATACTCATGTCATAACATTTAATGTTTATATATTCATTTTATATTCCAAAATAACATTTATTATGAGATAGGAGCATATATGTCTAGCACTACTTAAAATACAACACATTGATTGTTTTCTTAATATATGTGCACCACAGAAATTGGATAATTTTTATGAGACGGATGTAGTAATTTATAAACTTTACGTACGGAGAATAACATTTCCACATAAGAGATAAACATTAATTTAGGCAATACAAGTTTAACTTAACAAGTAGTATTATTTATTTTACAAATCAAAACACCTTATTTGGTGTTCTATAATACAATATTCAAGGTTAAAAAACTTAAGAATGATAAGTTTACAACAACAAAAAAAAAAAAAAAAAAAAAAACAAGATAATAAAAATTCAACACATAATATAGAAAACAAGTTCTTTAGGTAAAACCTTGTCTCCACTTATTTTTTTAACAGATACAAAAAAAACACACATTCACTACAGTCTCCATAGGGATTCGAACCCAGAACCTCTGGGTTAATAACCTCACTTATTACCCTTGGGCTAATTCTTTATTGGCTTTGTCTCCACTTATTTCACATACACCAAACATGTATTTATAAAAGTTTCCGCATTTTCATTCAAATCTACATATCCCATATTTAAATGAAAAAAATATTAGATGATATATTCGTAGGATACAGATACACTTAAAAACCACTTTTTAAGTGTAATAAGTGTTTTACACCTAAAAACCCTCGATCTTTTACCTGATATATATATATATATATATATATATATATATATATATATATATATATATATATATATATATATATATATATATATATATATATATATATATCTGTATACGAATATACCATCCAAAAATTTCTTTGTATTTTATACATTATATATATCATCAGCCCAATGTATATCTAGTTGACCCCGATCCTTCTCTTTTACACCTAAACCTTTCCAAACACCTTTAGATCCATCCACAATATTATTATGACAAGGTGGTTGAAAATCATGGCCTTTATCACACCCCAATGTTGAATCACATTCATCAACAACCAGAGCTCTAACACTTTTATTATTACCATAAATAGTAATAAACTTATTGCATCTTTTACCATGGTTGAACCACCCGGTCGATAGCGCCACCACCGGCGAGTTGTCGTTATGGAACTTGCTATCGCACTCTGATGGTCCGCCCCCGTCGCCGTGCGCCTCGAAACTGTTGAGGGTTAAGACGGCTTTGGTTAGATTTGTTATGGGAGGAGAACAGTTGTAGACGATGTATGATTTCCCTGGTTTACAACATTCTGAGAAATTCTCTTTGTTGCATGTTCCTCCACGTATGACTTTACCTGGTGGCGGATTCACGATCGAAAAAAAAAACAGTCATTATGATTCTATATTATTGAAACTTAATATCGAATATATATACCTAATAAACAAATCAAGTGAGAACTAGTAAAAGCAGTTCACAAGTAGCAAACTCTTCTATCTATTTGTTATTGGGGATAATTACAATTTTGGTCTTGTATTTTTTTTTTTTTTTCTTTTGGCATCATTTCAGAACTAGCCTAATTTTTTCTCATTTACATTTTTCACCCTTGTATAACTATATTTTTTTCGTTACACTTTTAGGACACTTAACGTTTGACCTAATTGTTGGATCAGTTAAGTGTCCGAAAAAGTGTAACAAATATCAATAATGATCGAGGCAGGGCCGGCCCTATGCTAAGGCCGGCGAGACCCGGGTCTTAAGCCGAATTGTGTCGGAGGGCCCAACGGTACATGTTTCGCTAAAAGGAAAAAAAATTCGTGTAGATTTAATCTGATCCAACCTAATATAATATGTTAATTTTCTTTTTTGATAAAGACCCAATTTTTTTTTTTACTCTAATTGATAAAGGCCCCAATAAAAAAATTTACTTGACCCAAAAAAAATAGATATATACAAACAAATATTTTTTTTGGTTTTATGACTTTATCTATATTATTAATTTATTATATATATCTATATTATAGAAGAAAAAAAAAAGCACACACAAAAATAAATAAAACAAACAAAAATAGATAGAACTCATTTTTCACTCTTAAGTTCCGGCCCTCCCATTCTGTCCTGCCTTCGTTTCCCCAGCTCCCCTGCCGCTTGAGCTGTTGATTTTTTTTTATTTTTTTATTTTTGTTTTCCTTTCCTTATTTCAATTTTTCATTCATAAATGATAAATTCTATTCTCAAATTCTCAATTGAGAAGAATATGGTTAATGAAATTGACAATTCTACTTTGATTAGTGATTTCGTCTCTAAATGTGTTGCAAGAGCGATCTTGAAATAGTAATATGTAAGTATGTTTTATGTATACGTATGAATTTGGTTTTTGTTTCTAAATATGCTAGAAAATACTACTTTGTAGGCATGTTTTGAGACTATCAATAATGTTAGAAAAATGTGATAAAACAAATAGAATTGAATGATCTCCAAGGCATGTATAAAACGTTTCTTTAAAAAGATGTTTTAAAATCTCTCTCAGTATTCAATGAAGTACTACTTTAGAGACACAATATGTTTATACTTATGATGCTTCTAAAAAAACTTCATTATCTTTCACATCGAATGCTGATGTCTCTCTATATATAGACAACGAAAAGATACTGTACATCTTTACGAAAGAACAAACCAGTTCGTCTTCAAAGGATGTGTCCCAATGAACATGCACAACCGAAATAATGTGTCCCAATGAAAAATCCCTTCTACGAAATGGTGTGTCATTCGCATAGGTTCGTTTAGGTTTTGGGGGCATTGCCCCCGAGCCCTCACGGGGGGTGCTGCCCCCTCGACCCACCGCGACCTGACCGGGCAGGTCGAACCCCGTTTCTTTTCAGCGACACATGTCGCACTCAGTGTGCAACAACACATTCAAAACAAAAATAAATACAGACTTTGTGAATAAAATATCTAACAAATAACTTGAATTTTGTATTTACAGATGTTAAAAACGCGATAAGTATGTTTTTCAAAAAAGAAAAAAAAAAACTTCAACTAAAAGGCCCAATTCGGAAACTTGGTCTTAAGCCCAACAAATATGAGGGCCGGCCCTGGATCGAGGGGTGGAAATTATCATTGTGAAAAAAGATAATATATAGTTATATATTTCTTTGACAATAGAAAAATATAAGGTACCAAAAGCATCGTTTTTTAAATTCTTTTTCAACCGATAGTACAATGATACATTGCACAAGTCCTTCCATATATGTGAAATGTGGAGATGAAAGATATATGATAGTTTCGAGAAAATAAAGAAAAATAGAAAACCAAAAGAATTGTCATTCCTATTACTCCACAGAAGCTTAATATCAGATATATAGAGATAAGAAGAAAACAAAACTAGGAACGGCAGCGGCCCGCGGCCGCCGCCGGTGCCGGAAAGGTGGCTCCGCAACTGATTTTATTACCTCTAATTCTTCCGCTGTGTCTGCAGGATTTGTTTGAATGCTTTTTCCCCGCAGAAACTGCAGTTAAGATTACCACAAGGAGAAAAATACTTGAGAGAAAAGAAATGCTATTTGATTTGGCCATTGATTTTTTTTTTTCTTGGTATGTATATAATTGTTTTTGCAAGAGTTTATAATTTGTAGAATTCCATATTATGATGATATTTATAGATCAAAAGGCGGCAATTTCTAGTGAGAGATAATGATTTAATTATAAATTAAAGTGGTGATATATACTAGATGCCATTTTTATGCACTTTTTTTTTTTTTTTTTTTTTTTTTTTTTTTTTTGAAGAGCATGCACATATTTCTAACTATGACAAATGAGAAGTGGTCAAAAATATTTATTCTTTTTTAGAATCTAAAGTGAATATATTCACATCTATGTAGAGACACAATATTTTTAACTTTTTGTAAAGTCCCACATCGGTAAAATAAGAGAATACTCACCCCATATAATTAAGTGTGAGACATAAAGGTCTTGTCAACTCGGGTTAAGCCATTTAGACCAAGCGAGGACGGCGGTCTAAGCAGTTGACCGGACATTTATGACTCATTTAGCGCTACCAGGGCGTTACACTTTTTATTGGTGTTTTCAGAATCTTTGTTTTGATTAATCACAATAAAATGTACATTTGTTTTTTAGTTGTTTTTGTAGGTGTAAACAATGTATTTACAAATTTAATAAAAGAAAAGAATGTATTTTACAAATTTTATTGGAGTGATTAAATGGTCTTCGCATATAAAATAACGAAATATATCCCTAGCATTTACCGTCGGTTAATTAGTAATTGATTAAACATCTCATTTAAGTAAAAATAAATGATGCTGATGGTTTATATAATTGTTTGGTTTCAAAAATAAAAGAACTTAATTAGTTGATTATTACTGTAACATACTATCTCAACGAGTCTGGATCCCCTACGGTGATAAACCTTCAATAATTCCTCTTGTAAAATGAAAATCGACGATACCATAGAAGCAGTGGCGGACCCAGAAATATTTTTCAGGGGGGTCCATAATTTTTTTTCTAAGTAGAATAATTTTTTTACGGTGTCCAAAATATTTTTCTATAGGTATAATGTAGCATATTTTTTTGTTCAGGGGGTCCATGAAACCCCTTGTGAAACACATGGGTCCGCCCCTGCATAGAAGTTTTCTATGATACCGTAGTTATTACTCTAGTTCACATGGCTTTCAAAATTTTCGATAATTTTCAAGAATACCGCGACCCAAAAAAATGTCTATGGTTCACTAGAAAAAAACATGTGGTATCGTAGATTATTTTTACGTTGCCATTGATTTTCATTCCATAGGAGGAATCACCGGAGGCTTATCACTGCATGAGGTCCAGAATCCTATTTCAATAACCATCATAGCAAAATAGTACTCCCTCCATCCCGTATTATAAGTCCTTTTGGACTTTTCACACAGATTAAGAAAAATCATAAATTAGTAACATTTTAATATTTGAAAGCAAAATATTATATTGTTTTTTGGGAGTTACTTATAATATTGCATCGTTTAGAGTGAAAGTAAAAACAATGCATTAATCTTGTAGTGAAATGTGAGAATGACTTATATTTTGGAACACCACAAAAAAGTTAAAAGGACTTATATTGCGGCACGGAGGGAGTATATGAAAAAACGAAATTAATTCAATCTGAGATAAGTTATATACCACTCACTTTATTAACATATATTGATCCACATTTATCTTCATGAACTAACACAAACGCCTCACAAAATACGATAGTTTAGTCTAGTTCGATTCCTAGAATGCGGCTCACATCTCCGCGTGGAACCTCCGATTCACCTCCTACATGCCATTACACCCAATCATTTCGAAGAAAACTTCCCCTCCTCTTAGTAGGAGCATTTCAAAACTCAGAAATGCATCAAACATCAAACTGTTAGACATGGTGCCTGAAAAGCAATATTGTATTGTTTTTAATTAAATAAGATGACATTTGTAATTAATCCTTTCATCTATATATTTGTATATATTTAAATGTACATCACAGAAAATCCCAAATGGTTCATAATGTGACCATAATACTCAGTGCATGAGAGTTATTTACAAGAGAATTTAGTTTATGGTGATACTCTTTAAATGTTAAGTCCGTGGTGAAATTAATGGAAGTTCGGGATCTTTCAATTAACACACCATTAGTGCCCCAGAACACTTTATGTGTGACTGCCTGATCCGGGCCGTCGATGTTGGACATCTTAGTGGCAGCACTTATATATGATTTGATCAGGACTTTCACCGATTTAATATGACGATCTCATGATAATTCCGTAATGAGAGAATCTAAATAAATCATAAGATGACTTTTTATAGATTAATCTAAATCCTGATGTGATTATAGACTCATGCCTATTTCAGGGTGGTGTTTGATGTGGCGTTAAAGTTAGCTCGACGAATTTTTCCCAAACACGTCCATGTGGGCATCATTCAGGGATAGGTAGCCGGGAATATAAGTCACAAAGATGGAGTCCATTCCTTCCCGTGGGAAGTAGAAAGACGGTTCCCTCGTCTGTTAATTCTGGAACTGATCGATCGGCCGAATTTATGATCTTGGATTATAAATATCGATCACTAGTGAATTAATGGTAGTCGAGGATAAGATGCTATGAAGGGGTTAAACGGAAAATGCCTGGCTTCATATACGAATCGTCTATGAAGGGTTATCCATAGGAAATGGTTATATCAATGGACACTCGGTATCTATTTATTTATATATATAGTAGAGTAAGTAATTCTATGACCGTAAGAGTACAATCCTGAATTTATGGTGGCATAATATCGGGATTAATAAGAGGATAATATGATTAAATAGTTTGATCTGTTATTCGTTTATTGGAGCTTTTGATTATAGGTCTATTATCCCCATATTGGCTCCCGTTATACGAGTTGAAATCAGTTCTATTTTAATTGTCTGATTAAATAGAAAACATTTTTCTATTTAATATAATATGCTTTGATTATTTATTTGATAGATAAAGTATTAAAATAAAAAAATATTTTTTATATTTTAAGTGAGTGTGTGCACATGTTTGCAAGTAGACTAAGTGGAAATATGTTTTCAATTAGTCATGTGTGTATTTTATTATTTATTTGATAAAAAATAAAAATAGATAATTAGTAATTAGTTTTTTTTTTTCCTTTAGGAAAAAGAAAATTGATTTGAGATAAACTCTTAATTATATTCAAATTATGTTTGACCTAATATTTACAATATAAATTAGAAGAGTTGGCCATCTCCAAGCACACAACAAAAAACCAACGTGGTTTTCCCTCTGGCATTAGTCGCATGTCCCAAAATTAGGAGAGGAAAAATTAGTTTTTCATGAACTCCAAAATTAAGGGAAAAATCTAGTTTTTAATAGAAGCATATTCAACCAATTCAAGAACGGAGATTTAGACGCCCACCCGTCTTCGTGGGAGATACAATCTGGAAGATCGTGGCATATATATAGTTCTTCAAGATTGGTAACGATTTCTATCTTCTTTTGCATAGTAGATTAATTAAATTTAATTAATTATAAACATTTTTCGTATTTAACGGATTTTGAATCCAATTCCGCTGCGTGATTCCATAAGATTGAATCTTTGTTGATCCGATCCGGATCTACATTTCCAACACAAACGTCATCCGCACTTACTTGGAAATATTTTCTATTGACATGCTCGTCACGATGCCATTCCAATGTATGACTTCCTCTACAAGCATCATGTCCTTACTACGGCTTGGTGCCCTCTGTGCCATGTTTTCACGGAATCTAGTGTACACACCCTTCGGGATTGTGCTTGACTCTCAAGAGAGACAACTGGGACATGTTCTTTACATCGATTCTAATTTGCAAGCTTTTATTTCTCTAACTATGAAGAGAATCGACACTATCTCTTTAGACAAACTAGTTACGGGATATAGTACTGACGAAATAAAATTTGATAATTCCACTCGTCCCCTCTACATGTTTTTGTTTCAAATGTTGTTTATAGAATTAGGGAGCTTAAAATAGTTTGACATAATTTTGGCATTCCATAATTAATGTTTCTTTTTATAGTTTCTTTGTGTAGCTCTATAAACTTTGTCTAGCTTAGGGGTGTAAACGATCCGAGCAGCTCGCGAGCCGCTCACCGCTCGACTCGGTAAATGCTCGCTCGAATATGGTTTTAATCGAACTCGAGCCGAACTCGAGCAGCTCGTCATAGTTAACGAGCCGAACTCGAGCAGTTTAATGCTTGACTCGACCTGCTCGCGAGCCTAATCGAGCATTACATTACATTTTATATATATATATACTAGTAGGAAACCCGTGCATTGCACGGGAGAGTGTAATTTTTTTTTTTGAGAGGAAGAGTGTAAATTTTGAATATCAATCAGTAAGATTTCATTATATCCCTCCAAAAGTATAAATCCACATATACAACAATTACAAAAACACCTCCAAAAAAAAAAAACAATCACTAAAAGAATAGTAAAAATAAAGATGCTAAAAAAACCATTCAACACATTACAGATTACAGAGGTGACATGCATATTCCCATTCATCATTCAGAATCGTATGTGTGTTAAAGATAGAGAAAATAGGCTCAGAGATTTGAAGTTGGTGGGGAAAAAGAAGCCACATTCTCCATGACTGCAAAGGAAGAAAGAAACTCACAAAAGGGTCCATCATTCTAGAGATGCCAAGCAAAGATACGAATAACAAATCCCAGAGTGCCCAATTAAAGTCAAGAGTCATTTGCTTTGACAATGTCTTCACAGCCTAGGAAAAAGGGAGAGATCATGAAGAGTGGTATCACAGCATGACCGTATACTATAATAATCATGCTGCTACTCCAATTCAGTTAAATGAGGATGAAGTTTGAGTGGTATCACAGTTAAATGATAATTTAACACTTGCATCAGAAATAAACAGGCTCAGCTCAATTGTTCAATCAATTGCATCAGAGATAAACAGATCATATAGCTATTTGCTTGATTAAGCAACAGAGGCAGAAACAAAATTACCCATGACAGCCTGTAAAATATAGCCCTGGCAATAATGACGGTGAAAAGCTAGCAACAGCCGCAATCACAAAGGTCTGAAACCAAACCCACTGCTTGCATAGAGCTTACACGACAGGAGAATGATCATAATCCAAGAACTTAGTAAAGTACTTTGAAAGCAAAATCCTTCTCATAAGCAAAAGATCAAAGAGTAGAGACTCAGAGTAGGAATAGCAGTAGCAATAGAAGCAAATGCGGCTGCTTTAAAACCTGCAATAACACCCTCTGCCCAAAAATAAAAAGGAAAAAAAACAGATAATATTGATTAGAATCCATATTTGTGTTGCAACTTGCAAGTTCGAAATTAGGAATTAGTGGGGTTCATGTATATGAGCGAGAAACATACCACCACCACCCCCACCCCACCCCCCTAAAAAAAACAAAAAACAAATTTATAGTACCATGAGAGCAAACGCTTGGCTAAGGCAAGCTTCTGGTCTGGAGAATTCAAGTTTCTGATGCAACGATCTTTCTGTTGTATGTGCTTTCCATTTTGGAAACAATTAATATATATATGGTGGTCTTAAAGATTTTGGAAACAATTAATATATTTCAAGGTATACGGAAACAGCAACACATTTTGGTACATTTTAGTTGTTATATCATATGTAAAAGATTTCATGAGCTTCCATTTTCTTTGCATACCTTTATTCAGTCTCCAATAAGCAATCATTGTTAGAATATCATTAAATGCCTTCATACCCCAAATACAATGCACGGGGTAACGTTAATCTACAAATAAGTATATGATAGGAAAAAATGTTATTTGTGAGTTTGAAATAGAAGCAAGATAAACAAAATAATTGACAGCACACCGCAAACAATAAGCACTACAAATACATGGCTAAAACTGATAGTGTATGGAAGGTTTGTAAGCTTTGTACCACGGATACACCTATAAACCCGAAATAACCTACACATGAAAAAAAAAAGGATGTACGTAAAATAAGAAACCCCACATAAAATGCGGATCATGTAGAATGAAATGCGTAAAATAAATAAAAGGGCATGTTCTATCTTAAAACATGTGTAGTACCTTAAAACAAAGTTGAACAGGTTAAAACTACCATTCACTTTTTCTTGGCCTTGGCTAATCCAGCAGCAGCCACAGCAATGACACCAACAGCAAAAAGAACCACCGTTTGACAAAACCAAATCTATCACCCCAGAAACGTAGCAGCGATACCAACAACAAAAATACCACCAACATCAAACATACCACCAACATCAAACTATCGATAAGACATCTCCTGTCATCACCCCCAACAACAATAGCATGCAGACCCTTGGGAAGATCGGCTGTTCCAACCGGTACACGTATAGGCGTTGCCATGGGAAGATCGGCCCGTTCAATATTTCAATTATTCATTGTTTGTCCACCAAAACCCCAACACACACTTTCAATATGCACTTACCAAACGTAACGCTTGCCCATTCATCGACCCAATGCTAAAGCCACGTCGGCCACAGAGGCCGGATCCTTTCCAAGCTTGACACTTGTAGGCGTCATCATCTCCAAAAAACTCTTATGATTTGTTTTCCTACTTATCATCGCATACAAGACGCTCCATCATGTTAAACCGCAACAATACAAAAATACATCAAATGAATTTCAAGTGCTGTCTAAATCCAAGAACCCAATTGTTGAAAATGACTACTTACTTCAAGAGACCGCAAGTTACGAAACTGTGACTTGCGAACACACAACAATTTTGTTGCTAATAATACAGCTACATTGATCTTACCTATCTGTATATATACCAATCAAATGAAAAAAAAAAAATAATTGCAGGTGGTGGAAAAAACAGCAACTTCCAACAAAAAATATAAGTTTAAGCAATGAATTTACTTGTTTTGCTTGCTTCTTGAAATTCTTAGCAACCCTGAAATGGAAAGAAAAGTATAGTTCTCAATAAACCAAAAGCTGTTCATAATCGCTATACCAAATCCAAAACCAAAAAAAAAAAATTGTTGTATAAGACGAAACAAAATAAACAATATGGTTTAGCACATCAACCGTTTGGCTAAAGCTTAATACAACATTTTTGAGTAATACAACATGTTTCATTAGAGTACTTTGAACACATCCCCGAATATATATGCATCAAAGGCTTCCATAGAAAGACATGTTGAGATTTGAAAATGTTAAACTGCAACAGTATCTCAGCATGAGTGATGTGCGGTACATAAGAATGGAGTACATAATTCAGAAAGATGTAAGAAAGAAAAAAAGAAGAAGAAGAAGACAGGGATTAGAAATAAGTCACGACATCTCTTCAACAAAGTAACAAACTTTTCAATAATGCCCTTCAGAATGCAAAGGATTTCCCTTGTCAATTGAATCTGAAAATTAACCAATAATTAGTATGGGTCAAAATTGAGCAAGTTACAAAGCAACTAATAAAATTGATCAATTTCCTCGTCTGAAGCTTGAGTGAGGAAGAAACAACAAACATCATATGCCACTTTAATGATCAAGCACAAAATGTTAATAAGGAGTCCAGAAAAATAAAATAGAAGAAAATAAATTAAGAACCAAAAACCAAGAATCATTGTAGAGCAAGAAATGAAATACCAAGCACATAAAGGGGGCAGATGCTTATACCAAAAACCTTGCAACCGAGGAATGCTGAGAATAAAGGGGCATGGCTCAAATTCTGTGACACTCCTTATGCGAAATCTTCCATCAATGGTTCTTATAAAACCCAATCTCCAAAATTGAGAGGATCAAAATCGGGATACTATGACATACGCAGCAACAACAACAAACAAACAATAAAAAAAACAAAAACATACCAAAAAAAATGCACAAATAATTAAATACCGATAATCATGGCTTCATCATCATGATTCTATAAAAGACTCAGTTTGACCTAGGGCCCAACTTTGACATTGAATCTCTTATACCATGATTTTCAGTTCGGTTGTTGATCTTCCGACGACGGAGAACGTGAATCTCTGCCCGGGCTCCTCTGATCATGTGCAATAAGGGTAAATTTGTATTCGCAAATTCTGATGGTTTGATATACCAATGTCATGGCTACAATTCAAAATTTGGGTGAAACGGATTGTGCGAGTTTGTGTAAACCTTCCAGACATAGAAATAGAAAATATGAGAAGGTGAGATAAATGTGAGATGCCGTTTGACGGTTTATCATCGTGTCAGGAAAGGAGTTAGGAAAGGAGTTGGAGGTTGGGGAAAAGAAGATCATGGGGAGGCTGTCGTGGAAGGAGATCGTGAAGTTCGATTGCGGGTTTCTGCGTTTGAGACGGGTAAAAATGCGGGTCAATTGAAAGAAACGGGTTAATGGACAGTTAAACGATTGAAAATATAATATAAGATATATATATATATATATATATATATATATATATATATATATATATATATACACACACACTTATTACTATTTTTTAAAATTAATTTTTATCAGTAATACTTAATATAGAAATAATGTTTGGTATTTCTATATTTTTATTGTTCTTTATTTTCGGGCGTTGGATAGTAATCCTTCAAAACCCGAGTTTTCTTTTGAGGTCAACATGAGCAATGCCAATGATGAAGATTAATGACTATATTTTGCTTGATATCTTACACTTTACTGTCGGATGTAATTAAAGTGCACAAATGCATTTGACATTGTGCCACTTAATTCTATGCATGTTGATATTTAAGCATTAGCTATATAATTTGATTATTATTGTTATGCTGCTAGACTTGATATTTTATGTTCATATCTTTAAATTTGAAATTGAATCATTTTTCCGAGCTGCTCGAGTTCGAGTTCGAGTTCGAAAGTGCTCGAATTTTATCGAGCATAATCGAGTCGAACTCGAGCAAGATTAATGTGTTATCGAACCGATCTCGAGCATTTTTTTTCATGCTCGATCGATCTCGAGCCGAGTTCGAGCAGCACTGTTTTATGGGGGTTGCTCGACTCGATAAGTAAATGCTCGATTCGGATCGGATCGTTTACACTCCTCTAGCTCTTGTTTGACTCGTTTACTATAATAGGTCCCCTTTTTTTTTGGGAATTCTCTTCATATAGTGCTTGTAACTAAAATGTATGATTCATGAATGTCAACTATCTTGAGTTATCACATGCCAGTTTTACTTATATATAAAATCTACACTACTACAAGTAGTCTAAAACTTTTTCATGTAATTAAACATCAAGGGTCCATAGCTCAGTGGTAGAGCAATTGACTGCAGATCAATAGGTCACCGGTTCGAACCCGGTTGGGCCCTTTAATATTTTAGTTTTTCTAGTTTTTTTTTTACCCTTCTGGGTTTTTTTTAATTGAATATATCCTTTTATAATTCTCTTAATACCCCCTTTAATCCCTTCTATTCTAGTCTTTTTTTTAAGGTCATGGTAATATTCTAGTTTTTTTTTACCCTTCTAGTCTTTTTTTAATTGAATATCCTTTTATAATACCCTTCTATTCTAGTCTTTTCTTTAAGGTCATGGTTTTTTTTTTAACCCTTCCGGTCTTTTTTTAATTGAATATCCTTTCATAATACCCTTAATACCCCTTTAATATTCTAGTTTTTTTTTACCCTTCTAGTCTTTTTCTAATTGAATATCCTTTTATAATACCCTTCTATGCTAGTCTTTTCTTTAAAGTCATCATGGTTTTTAGTTTTTTTTTTATACCTTTCTACTCTTTCTTTTATTTATTTTTTTGAAATTGCTCTTTCTTTTATTTGAATATCCTTTAATACATTTCTATTCTAGTATTTTCTTTAAGGTCATCATGGTTTTACCCTTCAATTCTAGTCTTTTCATTAAGGTCATCATGGTTTTTTTTTACCCTTCTAGTCTTTTTTATACCCTTCTATTCGTGAAATTTTTGGGTAGTACGTACCTACGTAGGTACATGTGAGGTGGCACGATCAGAACCACACAGTTTAAGTGCAGAATGAAATCGTGTGGACAGAAGTGTGCGACGTAATGTGTACCTACGTAGGTACACACTACGCAAAAACTTCCCCTTCTATTCTAGTGTTTTTATAAAGGTTATCATGGTTTTTTTTACCCTTCTAATCTTTTTTTTAATGAATATACTTTAATACCCTTTTATTCCGGTCTCTCTTTTTTTTTTTTTTTAAAGTCATCATGGTTTTTTTACCCTTCTAGTCTTTTTATATTGAATATCCGTTAATACCCTTCTATTCTAGCCTTTTCTTTAAGGCCATCATGCTCTCAAAAGGGTATTACTGTGCTCTTCTAAATTACACCAGAACATGTTTAAATCCAAACAAATAATTTAAATTACCATCTAAGCATGTTTTCTTGAAGTAGTATTTTCTTTTTAAATCTTCCCTTTCAATACACTAAAGCATAGCAGACACCAATTTCTACAGCACAGGCAGATATATAATCTTCTTCTATGGGTAATTTCTAATGTACAACATCATTTTCATTACATCACACCATTATATATATATATATATATATATATATATATATATATATATATATATATCAAGAAAAAGAAAATGAACTTTTTGCAGCTCAACAGGAAGCACTACATGTCCATTCTTAATAGTCTCCAAGTCCCTTTTATTATCTTCCAAGTAAGCTTTAATGAATGCAACCATAATCCCACCTACAAATCTCCTCATGGGCTCTCTAGATTTCCCATTCTTACACAAGCAATACGTCGCCTTTCCTCGTATACCCGTCGTATCATCATCGAGCATATCGACATGGCCATAATCCTTAACAACAAAGTAACAAGCCGGTTTACGACATTCGTTGTAGAAGTCTTGATGGTTCACTCCTTTAGGTGCACAAGGAGGAAAAAAAGGGTTTTTTCTAATTTCGCCTAAGCCTGACCCGAGGACCATAACGGGGATGTTTAGGTTAAAGGAATGTGGGATGTAGGTAAGGATTGGAGGGTTTGTTTGTTTGCCTTTGTCTGTTCCATCAACAGGGCCTACACCTATTAGGGCTGAGTATTTTAGGGTAGTTGTAACTTTGCCTAGTGCCGCACCGAATGCGACTTTTCCACCACGGCTATGGCCTGAAAGTGCTAGCTTGGTTAAGTTGGGATGAACATATGGGGGAAGACATTTTTGAAGATTGTTGGAGAACCAATTTGTGATTGCTGCTGTGGCGGTTATTTCTTCGGTGGAATCAGTGCCTGCCACGGTGTATAACTGGTGCAAAAATATTCATGAAGTAATAGTATGTTAGCAAAAATGTGTACATTGACATATGCATAGTGAAAGTAAGAGAGATTATCATTGAGATTTCAAACAAAATTTTGGGGGGAAACCCTTTATGGCATGAACTTTAGTTATGAAACGCTACGTCAATATAATCTGGGAAGACGGACATTGTCACTGAACACGTACCTTCCTAAAGAAACAATTTTCATCAATAAAAACACTTGCAAATTCATTGGATGGCTAAAGTAAATGAGGTACAGACAATGTTCAAAAACCATGTTTCTGCAGAGGATTTGAAAGATCAATCTGTTTGATACCATGATCCAACATATTTAGGCAATTTCACAGGACATTATGTGATGACAGCCATAAATAATATGTACATTGTTACATGAAATGTGTTGCCTATCACAAAAAAAAAAAAAAAAAAAAAAAAAAAAAAACTAATCCATAATGGAGCAAACATTGATTCTGAATTGATGTATTCAACTTTCAGAAGTTGTAAAGATCAAGGCAGCAAGGGTTATTGACATCGATATTGCTGATATAAAAAAGATAAGAGAGATTGATTTGGTGAACGTTTACAGATTGGTTTTAGTGATTTGGTTTTCAACACCATTGAAAAACTTCTGTTGGGAACAACAGATATTGCTTTCTAGCAGAAAATTTTGACTGTTTAGTGGCAAATAAAGATGAATACATACAGATTAATCTAACACTTTAACCCAGGTTGCAGAGGTATGAATACCACAGGGGGGGATACATGAGTGCAGGATTTTCAAAAAGTATAAATATAAAGACCAAATAATCAGTACTTTAACATAAACTAAAACAAATTTTAGTGGCTCTGTTAAATTTGTATAGTTTTTTTCCCCATCAATTTGGATTGTTTTGCATTCATTATCTTGGGGTATTTACTCAATTTTCAATAAGAGTCCTCATTTCACATATCCAAGTTATAGATATGTATATACAAATCATGTTTCCAACTTTTGAACATTACGAATTCACCCCTAGGCCCTAGCCTAGGTGTGTATTCTTCGAATTCATGACACGCTAGCTACCGGATCAGAAAAAGTATCCGTGCATATCGTAGCAATTCACTACTCCAACCAACCACTAAAAGTATTACTCCACCAAAACAACTAACTAACTAAAGCAATTCAACTTACTCCAAACACAACATAAACAACGGAATGCTCAACAATTGAAAATACATTAATAATAAATCCAAACCTGTGGAGCGACAACGATGAATCCATGTGAGGCAATATGTCGAACAAGTTGAGAGTAGAACGAATTATAAAGCAAATATCCATGAAGGAACAACACAACCGGATACACTCCCGCCTCCGACGGTGTTCCGATTAGCAGTGGCCGTGGAACATCAACACCACTCCAATTCGAGGTAACACCACTGCAGCAACTCTGTTCTCCAACCTTTAACAGCTCAACCGAGTACTTTCCATCAACAAAAACATCAGTATTGTAAGAAGAGGAATCAATGGAAGAGGAATTCGACATTAATGGCAAGAATTTGAAATTTCTGCTGCTTTGGTTTTGGAAAATGTGAAGTTTTTGATGAGGATAACGGTAAAAAATCTGGTGGCTGTTTATATAGTACCCAGATAATGTAGTTTTGTCGCGTGTATTCTTCATTTCCGTGGGAAAGCATGAAAAATATTCGTGCTTGAATTTTCATGCGGAAATTTACCACGGAAGTTATTTATTTATTTTTAGCAAGTTACCACGGAAACACATGAATTCAATGGGACGGGTTGTTGTAACGTCGGAGTCTTTATTTCGTATCATAATTTATCTATATGTGTGTCGGTATATCATACTACTTCCGTCCCGTATTATAAGTCTTTTTAGTTTTTCACATGGATTAAGAAAAATCATAAACGAGTTACTTTTAAGTGAAATATTGTATTGTGTTTTTAGGAGTGACTTATAATATTGCATTGTTTACTGTGAAAGTGAAAATAATGCATTAATCTTGTATTGAAATGTGTGAAAAACTTATATTTTGAGACACCACAAGAAAATTAAAAGGACTTATATTGCGGGAGGGAAGGAGTATTATTTTCACAGAATTGAATTTGTGAAAATCGAATGTGTAAGACAACATTCGACTTCCCGCACCGTAGCACACTATTTTTCATAAAATGGACCTTGTGAAAGTCGAATATACGACGAGACAACATTCAATTTCCCTCCCGCTGACACCGGAAATGTCGAATGTTACATTGTATATTCGACTTTCACTTGATACATTCGACTTTCCGCACCGTCGAATTAGAATCGACACCGGAAATGTCGAATGTTGCATTGTGCATCCGACTTTCACATGGTCGATTTTACTGTGATGTATAAGTAGTGCGGTACACGGTAGAACGATTGTGGTACAGATAAAGACCCCTATAATATTTATAGATAATGATACGAGAATGTCTACGTAGATCACACGATTAATTCTTCTTCTAACAGCCATGTTAAAGACCTTTGGACAAAACTTTTAACATTAAGTAAAGGTCAGACTCTTGCAACATCATCCTCGAGTCGAACTCTAGATTAGTTATCATCCAAATCGAACTCAAGATTAATCAGTAAATACTCAAAGTGAAAGCACTCCAAATATATAAATACAACTCTTTATAAACAAGATTTCATGAAAAATCTATACATACAAATAAGAAATAATTTACGGCGTTATTAGTGGCATCACACCGAACCTAATGCTGTAGCATCACAGTAGCAATTGACTTTTAAAAAGTCGTTTGTTTTTCCCTGTGATGCCACGTAAAAATCAGTGATACCACTAAAATCGCCTAAATCTTTTATGGTACAACAAATCATACAATTTATTACAACATACTATCAGTCCTAGCTGGCAACCGCCGGAAGAAATTCAACGGCGCCGGCGGCAACCGATGCCGGAATCTCGGATGCCGCATCAAATACAAGCCTCCAACAGCAACCAAAACCTGAAAAGGTGTAACATACAACACAATAGCAGCAACAAAGCAGAAGATCATGTAAATGATCGTGGCTCGTGTGTCTCGCCAGCTCAGCAACGCCTGAATTCGTTCCCCTTGACTCGCCAAGTCACCTACAACTGTCTGTATCCGACCGGCTACACTTCGTAAACGATCATACCTCATTCGAACTAAATCCGACCCGCTCGAAGTCGGAAACGAATCGAACTCCTCAGAGAGCTCATCAGACAATACCGAATCAGCATAAGATAGTCTAGTATTCATATGAGGTGGATACATTGGTCTGAATCTATAATTCCATAGACCTAATATGAACATGTAGATAAAAACCGTCGGTAAGATCAATTCGGGTAGAAAAACGAGCAATAGAAACAGGACATGAACCAAGCCCGTTGTAACCGGGTTTTTCCATAAGCATACTTCCCCGAACCATTTACCACCGGAGATTAACCCGTTGAAGACCGACATTAACCGGAAAAGGTTTGCTTTGCTACGCCTCATGCTCCAAAGATGTGAATTCGCGTCCGTCATGTACTCAATTACTTCCTTATTGAGCGGAGGTTCGGCTCGTGATAAACGAGCCGCCACGATATTCACGGCCTGGTGGCGTAAAACTTCAAGCTGGATTAAAGACAATGGCCTCACATAATGCATTTTCGGTAGCATCGGTTTACTGTATAAATACATCATATCAGACATCGAATTACACGAAAACCGAATGGCTAAATGCAGTTCCCCCATTTTCTTTACCCCTGAAGGATGAAGAACAAGCAATGGATAGGAGTGGGTATAAACCCGACCCGTTTCTAACGTGGATACCCGGATCCGGACCTTCCCGATTCTCATATCTTTAGAAGTATCTGACCCGTTTTCTGTGATCTGGCTGTTATCGAAAACACCGATTGTAAGAACAGTTGATGGATCAAAAACTTCCCAGCTATATTGCTCATTGAATTTCGGGTTTAAGCTATCAAGAATCGTTCTTGTTCGAACCCATTTATCACCGTATTTTGCTACACAAAACGTATCCGCCGTACCCCGATTATCTCTCTCTTTGAATGGATGCAAACCATCAGCATTCAGTATACCTAATTCCAAGATTCCAATAGGCGGTTTCCATAGCTGTTTTGCAGAAGGCCTAAGATCACTGCTGTAGTTAGTCGATTCATCAAGCACATGGTAGCCACCGTCGAGTGAAACACGAACATGAAGTCGGGTTGCAAATTTATCTTTCATTTTCTCTTCGTGATCGGTTTCCATATGTTTATGAAGGTTATACCATCGTGAATGAACAACACGATCATCAACACGTTTTTCAACCGTGTTTAACGGTATGACGACCTTGCCAATGGAGTCGTCTTTGTTGGGACCAATACGATCTTCAACCGAGAGAATTATATGATCTTCAAAGGGCTCAGAGGCAACAAAGATCAGATCTTCGTTCCAGTACGCGTTCGCAGTTCGAGCTTGAACCGGCCTTGTTCGATGAACCTGATTACCGATATGTACTTTAACATATACATCTGGAAACCGAGTATTATCTGAAACAACCAAGTCTTGTACCTCGATTACATTGACACGCATATACCACAGTCTTGGAGAATGGTATACTTTGGATCGTATTGATGATATTGTTCGAATTGAGCTGTCAATTGGGCTTACGGCATCTGAATGCCATGCTTCAGAATAGGCTTCATCGGCTTGTGTGCCATTCCAAACAGCAAGCATGAGTTCCCCTTTTTTCTTTTCACTGTTCTTGGATTCTAATCGATACCACTCTGGAGCCAAAGGACTATCCGGGGGAACTCGAGTAGGAATATCATTAAGATCGAATCTAACAATCCCAACAAAATCATCTTTGATCATATCTTTATCCTTCACTACAACATCCAAAACAGACGATTGCATCCTTTCTTTAGAAAAAGCAAACACCAAGTTCCATTCCGGGTTTTCACTTTTCTCGAAATGATGCGTTTTGCCTCGGTAATTCCCGACTCGAACTTCCACATAAGGGTCGAGGCCCCCTGTGACATCCTTGCTAGGAAGATCTCGAGCTTTGACTACTCGAACAAAGAGAAACTTCATCGGTTCAACAAGATCGTATGTGCTCGTAGGCCTGTCGGCCCGTATAATCCGTCCTCCAACGACTTTTCCTCCACCAAGAATAGGGCTAGTTTCTTTTAGAGCATGTTCAAATGGCTGTGAGGATAAACTCGAGAACATACGGACTAACTTCGAACCACGTGGAGGTTCGATTCGCATCTCACTAACTCCATAGCTCATAGGTCTTTGAGAAGCTGATCCAGATAAAGAAGTAGGCTGTTGATGTTTATGATTCACATTCGGCAAATGGCGAAAAGTCCGTTTTAACCCTTTTTTATTATCTTCTTGACCCCTCTCATCCGAGGTTTGTTCCTGCGTTAAATCCGAACCCATATACGAGGAAGAATCCATACCCGAAAATGGATTTGAGGCCCTAATAGATGGATCCTCTGTAAGAAAGACTTTCAAACCGAGCTCACCCTTAGCCCGTGTAAAGATGCCACCTTTTTCTAAAGGATAATACAGAGTAACAGCATCAGGATAGGACACAAACGAGGTACCCGAGATCCGAATCTTCCCAAGAGACGATTTCGAGTTCCCATTCTTAATATTGCTATAGACATGCGCTTCAAGTGCTGAGTTCACTAGATCTTCCGGATTCGTTATATTGAAATAGAACGTCTCGTTCCAAACCGGATTAAGATCCTTTTCTTTAACAGTAGTTCGGAATTTCTGGTGATCGAAATGAAGCTCCACAAATGCATTTGATGAGCCTTGTCCATCTTTAGCTAATAGGTTGTGGGAACTTACAACTTCCACTCCAAGCTTGAGATTACTCATCGAATTATCGCGTAAGGGTAAAGACGGTATAAAGCGAATTCGCAGTCTGGTGTGATCAAAGCTGTAACAAAGTTATAAACATATAGATTAGAAATGGTTTTGATATAAACACAGAAATTCAAGAACAGAAGAAACTTGCGTTTGTATAGCAAAAATCTTTAACATCAAAGCTAGATCTTTACTCTTTACACTGCTTAAGGGTTCCAGGCACCCTTAAATGGAGCCCGGATCCCCTCCCGTGTACAGGACTGTCCACTGCGTTTTTACACTCAAAACAGCGTTTTTTTTTTTTTTAGTTTTGATCAAAACGGCGTTGTTTGCCTTTAAAAAACACACTGGATGGAGCTGTACACATGAAGGGATCCGGGCACCCCGTAAGTGTAGGCCTATAACAAAGAGTCAGGGGCCAACATAGGGCACAAAAAGATATGTAAAGGGCACCACAAAGCCCAACAGACAGACACAACACTCATAAAAATATAAATTGAAAAAAATATTGGCAGAGATGTTTAAAGTTTAAACTAAAGGGGCTCTGGTGCAATGTTGAATTACTATGAAAAAAAAAAAAAAAAATCATGTTTGTTTTCAGGATCAGGGGTATAATTTTAAATATTAATTACAATTATATTTCAACAAAAAAAGGTTAATCTTCAAGTTATTATTCAATAGCTGGAACAAGAATATACAAATGGGATAGAAAAATGAGGATCTCAAAGCTAAAAGCAGAAATGTAGCCCCTTATTTTTCTTCACCTACAATAAACAGCCTCCTATTTTCGCACTAATGCTTATTTGAGGACTTAAGAACTCCCAAAATTTAAGTACTTTAAGATTAAAAAAACTTAATAATAGAAAATAAAAACTAATTAAAAAGTGAAACACTCAGGAAAAAAACACTGTACATTAGGAAAAAGCAAGAAACAAAACATGAAAGGAAACCCAGAAAAAAATGGAAATAAAATAGCAAAATACACAGCTATGATCCTATAAAACTCTGATGGAAAAAAAAATTACCTGGCAGCGATTCATTCGTGCAAAGTTTGAGCTTTTCAGATGCAGATGGAACAGAAAAGGAGTCTGCGCGTGTGTGATTTATGGTATGGGTCTTTGAATTTGAAGAGAAAAATAGTATAAAAAGTATGTTTGGAGGAAGGAGAAGTGGAAGTTTCTGCGATCGTTGATAGAAACAGAGCAACAATTGACAGGAAAAGAATATAAGGTCCACGTTTATTTTTTGTGTAAAGAATTTTATAAAATATAGGATAATATTAACACAAAAATGATAGTACATGCATGTAAATATAAATAAACCGGTAGAAAAACTCGTTGGTGTAACACTTAAAAACAATTATTAAATTTTTCATTTTTTATACACATGCCCATATTCAATACATCCAAGAATTTTATCTAATCAACTCTTCGGATTTTATAACTACATTTTTTATCCAGAAATTTGTTCATTATGTTACCGAAGTCTAAAACTATATTTTTAAACTACAAAATAACATTTTTTTAACTACAACTACATTGTTTTAATACTGGTAAGAAAATTTTAGATCTCAATAGGATCAAATGACCTTATCCTTCTCAACATACATCCGCCCATGCCTGTTATTTTAGTAGAAAAAGTTTGTGAATGGAAATGATGTTCTCTACATTTATTCTCAGCAAAACAGGGCTTTAAATAGCCATTACAAAGAAAGGAAATAATACCATGATTCAACTACATCCTAAAAAATAGGAGAGTGGGCAACTATCCCTAAAGAATAGGTAAAAGCAACGGAAATGGGAAAATGCTAATTAAACAACAAATACTTATTATCTAAAAGCTAAATTATCAGAGAACAAGTCAAACAAACCCTCCCTTAAACCAAAACTTCCTAGTTTTGATTTATATCTGCCATGGTCTTCATTCCAAGAGCACTCCTGAGCTTTTCAAACACTTCCAAACGTAATGGTTTGGTCATAATGTCTGCCAACTGATCCTTTGTTCCACAATGTAGTATGCTAACTTCTCCTTCTTTGGTGAGATTTACGAGGAAATGGAATCTCACCGCAATGTGTTTACTCTGCCATGAAAGACGGGATGTTTGGCTAGCTTGATGGTAGAGGAATTATCACGTAACATAGTGGCGGTCTTGCTCTTAGTTCCCCCGTCTGTTGCATGATGTTTTGCATCCAAATACTTTGACAAGCACATGTTGCTGCTGCAATGAACTCAGCTTCTGTGGTTGATAAAGTCACCACAGATTGCTTCTTAGATGACCAAGCTACTGCTCCATGACTGAACATAAATACATATCCAGAAGTACTTTTGTACTCATTGATTTTGTCTGCATAATCACTGTCTGTATAGGCAGTGAGTTCATCTGTACTTTCCCTTTGATAGAATATCCCAAAGTCAGTAGTTCCCCTTAAATATCTCAATATTCTTTTGGCTGCTAGCATGTGTGACTCCAGTGGATCTGACATAAACCTGCTGATCAGACAAACACAGTACATCAAATCAGGTCTAGTGGCAGTAATGTACATTAAGCTGCCCACCATTTGTTTGAACAGAGTAGAATCAACTGGTTTTCCACCTTCTTCCTTACTTAATTTACTTCCAGGAACCATGGGATTTTTGACACTATTACAGTCTTTCATCCCAAATCTTTCAAGCAACTCCTCGGCATATTTCTTTTGACAGATGTGAATACCTTTGGGGCTTTGATGAACTTCAACTCCCAGAAAGTATCTCATTTCTCCCAAGTCTGTCATTTCAAACTCCTTTTTCATGGATTCTTTAAATTGTGCCAACATCAAGTCATTGTTACTGGTGAAAATTAAATCATCAACATAAAGACTTACAATCAAGATGTTTTTTCCTTCTTTCTTGACGAACGAGTGTGTTCATGGTCGCTTCTTTTCAAATCCTTGTCTTTGCAAAATGACCTTCAATCTGCTTGAACCAGGCTCGGGAGCTTGCTTTAATCCATACAATGCTTTTCTCAATTTGTATACTTTCCCTTCCTCTCCCTGTTTCTCATAGCCTTGTGGTTGTGCAACATACACATCCTCCTTTAACTCACCATGTAAGAAAGCACTTTTGACATCTAGTTGATATAGTGTCCATCCATTTCTTGCAGCTAGTGCTATAATGGTTCTTATGGTGTCCCATCTTGCAACCGGAGCAAAAACCTCATTATAGTCCAGTCCTTTTTCTTGAGCATACCCCTTTGCCACCAATCTTGCTTTACACTTGTCCACTTCACCATTTTCATTCAGCTTAGTCCTGTAAATCCACTTGACACCAATTACTTTAGCATTGAATGGTGTATCTACAAGCTGCCAAGTTTGATTCTTGCAGATTGACTCAATTTCCAGATCCATTGCATTCCTCCATTTTTTGTGGATCACAGCTTCCTCACAGCAGGTAGGGTCATCAGAGGAAATAAACATTACACAATTTTGCACTTCTTCTTCATCAGTAAGACCCTCCCTAGTGATATAATCGACAGATAGGCTGGTGCCCTTGTTTTCCTTCTCTCCAACAGTTGACTTTCGGCACTTGTTGATCCCAGATTTGTAGGGTGGACTGGACCCGGTAATTGCGATAGGTGAATCGGTGAAATTCGGGTTGAATTTCAGTTTGATTATCTTGCTCAATTTCTTCATCACTTGAATCATCTAGCTCAAGTTCTGCTCCATCCCAATCAAGAGTGTCATTCATGATTTCCTGATTAGTTCTTCCCCAATTCCAGCATTTTTCTTCCTCAAAGACCACATCTTTGCTGATGATTACCTTGTTAGATACTGGATTGTACATCTTGAATCCTTTGGATTCATCACTGTATCCCAAAAACACACATTGCTGACTTTTGGCATCTAACTTCAGTCTCTTGGCATCTGGTATGTGAACATTTCCCACACAACCAAAAACTTTGAAATATTCCACACTAGGCTTAACTCCTTTCCAGCATTCCTCTGGAGTTTTGTTCTTGACAGCATCTGTTGGAATACGATTCAAGACATGACAGGACCATTTAACTGCATCAGGCCAAAAAGACTTAGGCATGTGTTTTTCTTCTAACACACATCTGACCATGTTCAGGATTGACCTATTCTTGCGTTCTGCCACTCCATTTTGTTGGGGAGTGTAGGATGTGGTCAGTTGTCGTTTTATGCCATGATCAGCGCAGAATTTCATGAATTCATTTGATGTGAATTCTCCTCCCCTATCTGTTCTTAAACCACATATAGACATGCCACTTTCTTTTTCAACAGTTAGTTTAAATTGCTTAAACATGGTAAATGATTCATCTTTGGAGTTTAACAAATACACCCACAATTTTCTGGAAAAATCATCAATGAAGGTTAAGATATACCTTTTGTTGCTGTGAGATGTATGACTTATTGGTCACAAATATCGGAATGGATCAATTGTAGGGCTTTAGTTGCTCTCCACTTGCTTCTTCTGGGCATACTCATGCGTTGTTGTTTGCCTTTCAAACAGATTTGACACACTTTATCTGTCAAATTGAATTCCGGAAGACCACTGACCATTTCTTGTTGCTTCAGTTGTTTCATACTTTGATAGTTCAGGTGCCCCAACCTTTTGTGCCACAAGTCTCCAATTGTATCAGTCTTTATACTCAAGCATTTCAGATCATTCTGCAATTTTGCGGTGACTACAAACATTTTGTTTGCGGTCATCATGCTACGAAGAATGCGACCACTTGTTTGGATGATAGACTTTACACATGCCCTTTTTGATCAATATGGCCGGACCACTTTTCTTGTAGTTGACCAATACTTAGCGAGATTATTCTTTAACTCGGGCACAAAATACACATTACTCACTTTTTGTGTTACCCGCTTGGATTTCCAGGTTAGTCTCACCTTTACCCATGACTTCCATCCCGTGATTATTTCCCGGCTTTACTGAGTGCCTAAATTCCTCATTCAATTTGCTGAACCATGCCTTGTTGCCAGTCATATGATTAGAACAACCTGAGTCTAGAAACCATATTTCTTCTCTTTTGGCATTCATTGAGTCTACATATGCCATAAGTAGCATCTCTTCTTCTTGCCCTAATTCATCATCTGCATAATTTGCAGCAGAATTGTCCCAAGTTGGACACTCAGATTTGAAATGGCCTAACTTGTGACACTTGTAGCATTCAATTGTTGCCTTGTCAAATTGTTGCCTGCCCCTGCCTCTTCCACGGCCTCCCCTTGAATTTCCTCTTCCTCTACCCCTTTCTTCAGTAGCTACTTTCAAAACTTGTTCCTCCTCCACAACATTCTTCATTCTCAATTCATGAATGAGAAGGCTGCTTTGGAGTTCATCAACGATGAGGTGATCCACATTGTTTGACTCTTCGATTGAGCAAACCACATAATTAAATCTTGATACTAATGATCTCAAGATTTTTGCTTTGTGATGTCTGTTCCTTTACTTGTTCTCCACAAGCTTTCATGTTCTTGGCTATGGACGGGGTTCTCCCAAAGTAGGCATTTACGATTCACCTTCTTTCATGCGTAGCATCTCAAACTCGCCTTTTGAGAGCTTGAAGTCGTGCCTCTTCACTCTAGTAGATCCTTTAAATTTACGGGCCATGGAATCCCAAATCGCTTTGAAGTATCATCATTAAGAATGGTATCCATAATTTCTCTATCTATAGCCCGATAGAGATAATTCTTAATCTTTACGTCCTTCAACTTCGCTCCTCCATGTCTTTCAACTTGCGCCTCCGTTGCTGAGTGCCTGCTTGGAACCACGAGAGATGCCATTTTCAACCGACTCCAATACTCTTTGGATCGAGAAAATTCTCCATTAACTTGGCCCGTGTTCGTAATGGCCGTCAAACTTTGGAATAGCGGGTAGTATGAACTTCCCGTTTCCATTGTTGCCCTCGGCCATTTGTTCTCTACATATTATAAAGAAAGATTAAATCCCAACCCAAAAGATTTTAACTTTCAACTACATCCAAAATAGGAGAGTGGGCAACTATCCCTAAAGTATAGGTATAAATTGGAAATGGGAAAAGCTACAACAAATTTATTATCTGCTAAATTATCAATTTATAATGGCGCTTATAAAGAAAAATCGTACATCTTTTGTTGTTGGAAGTTGATCCCGGTGATGAAACTTCAACATCTTTTGTTGATCAAAGTTGATCATACTCCTATATACTCACACGTTTATTACACGTTTATTCGTACTGAACAATGCCCCTAATATTGGTATATTTATATTCTGAAAGTATATTTCAATGTTGTCTTTAATAACATCACACTTTTTTATATCGAGAAATGACTTTTCAAAAATCGATTGTACAAAAGTCAATTATAATGTGTTGCTCGTTAATTCATTAAATAAAGACCATAACTTAAATACATATTATTGTCATATATGTATGTACGTGTGTTTAATAGTCATCAAACCACTATTCTATTATGGAGAGGGAATGCATGGTCCAAATCCACACGTTAAGTTTGGTAGTATGGGACCACGGTGAAAATATAATTTAATAAAAAAACGTCGATTACTAATTTATTTTGGGTGGGTCAATAACTTTTTCTCATGTCTCACTAATTGTTTATGAAAACGTAATAAAGTGGGATTAGATCGGTTTCACGTCACGTGTGCATGTATCGTTATACTATAAATTTAGATGATAAATTTAGAATATTCACATGGGTAAATGAGACGTAAACTAAAATGTCCTTAATTCTGTAGAAAACCAAGGTATAATGATTATTTGGGAAAATTATGAAAAAGACAAAAATATTTATGAAGTTAGTAAAAAGAACATACACATAATTTTTTTTTTTAGTAAAAAAGACAAATTATCTTGCGTTAAGAAAATTTTGCCCTCCTATTCACCCCTTAAAAAAACTATCATGTTTTCTTAAAAAATTATAAAATTAAAAAAAAAAACATAACCCAAAAAAACTGACCACGTTTTCTTTGGGAAAAAAAGCAACACCACAAAATAAATCCCACGTCCAACTATATAAAAATAGTAGTGTCACGTGTATCGTAATGTTAAATGTTGTGTCAAATAGTACTATCACATAGTCTTGTTACTGTTCTTATAGTGTCAATCTATAGTATCATAATGTCAAATAGTAGTGTTAAATAGTAGTGTCACATGATATCATAGTGTTTAGTGGTAGTGTCAAAAAATATGATAATTAGTAGTGACACATCATATATATGGAGTTTATTATTATCACTAGTGACACACCTTCACTACTGTCAGTGATATAATAGTGACAGATTGAATGACATATTATTCACACACAAAAATGATTTCCAAAATTATATCGGAATGTATCATCAATACTGATATCAAAATAAAGATCATGAAAAAATTTAAATTATGGTAAAAAAAATCATGATGATTGGAAATATAAATTAAAAGATATAACTGATTAAAAAATTGATACAAATGATTTATATATATATATATATATATCTTACTATAACTAACTAATACAAAGACATACAAATGATTTATATATATATATATATATATTCAATTCCTTTCCTCTACCCTCCGAAATTCACTCCAGTTTTCCTCTTCATTAATGCATGCTTGTGTGTTTCGCTTATAAGTTAGTGATGATTGAGTTGCTTTGTACTTAGCTCTTTATTGTTCTTCTTACAATTGTACCAAATACTAAGTTTTTGTTTTTTTGCTTGGTTCCTGTAGAGAATCAGTAGACAGTAATAAATGTTGTTGGTCTCTGATTTTGTCTTCAGTGGCTTCTTTAAAACAGCCATTAAGATTGAAGTCACGTTTCCTCTGAAAAACTGGAGTCATTTTGGGTTATGTACAAATGTAGTATTGCTTCATAGTATCAGATTTGGATGAAATTCAGATTTTACAGTGTTTACAAATGGTCCTTAGGTCTCTAAAAAAAATCCTTAGGTCTTTATGTAGTGTTGATTATTGGTTAGTCAAACTTCATGTGTTTCCTGGTTTATTTATTCTTTCTGCCTTTTCAGAATACCATTGAAGGCATCATGCATTTATAGCTTTCTTCCATGTTTTTTGTTTGTTTTTTCCAACTGCCTGCAAGTTAAATGAATGTAGTGTTGCTTCATGATATTATATTTGGATGGAATGTAGATTCTGCAGTGTTTAAAGATAGTGCTTAGGTCTTCATATTCCATGTCACGTACGTGTAGGCAAGGATAGGGCTCTCCCTTCTTTTGCTTTACGGGAATCGAATCCACATTTCCATTCCATAAGTTTATCTACTGCCTCTGATTATGTCTCCCAGGACACCGATTCCTCAATTTCCACCGCCTTGAACTTGGATAATTGAATTCCGGCCATCATCATCACCGGCTTCCTCGGCTCAGGAAAAGTCAATCATAATGCCTTTTTACTTGCAATTGTTTGTGCGCTATTTTTTCTCAATCATTACGTATTTAATGCTTAATATTGATAATCAACTTTCTGTGTGTGTTTTTGTGCTTTGAAATTAAGGAGCTGGAAATGATGCTTTTGTAGGTAGGTAAAAATTGTTGGGACTTTCTAAAAGTGCAGAATTGGTTTTCTTAATTTTGGCGGTCGATGCTCTTGAATCATATACTCACGTCTAATCACGGGAAGCGCATTGCTGTGGTAGAGAACGAGGTGAGTTTATTATTTTGGTTATGAACTTCAGTTTTTCGTATTGGGCTAACAATTTTAGATCCTTGTCTTTTGTATCTGGCTTAAGCATCGTGTTTCCTTTGCTTGGTATGTTTGCAGATTGGACTTTCGGTAATTCTTCATGTACAATTATAGTCGTATTATGGAAGATTTTGTATTGTCTTTTTACTATTTGTTCTTGGCTGCAAATGTATAACATCAAAGGTGATAAATATGAAGTTCACTTGTGTTTACGTTTCATCCTTCAAAAACATAACTAATGAAACGCTTTTGCGTGTGTTCTGATCGATTAAATTGCGGTTTTGTTAGACAGTTACTATTAATAGCTTGTGATTTGTGTTTGTTTTTTTATTTTTAGAACATGTTTTTAATTTCTTTATGCAGTTCGGTGAGGTTGATATTGATAGTTCATTAGTTGCTAGCCATTCCTCCTCAAATGAAGACATTGTCATGGTGAATGATGGTTGTCTGCGTTGTACGGGGAGATCTTGTTAAAATGCTTTTCGATTTGGTCAAGAAGAAGCAAGACAAGTTTGATCATATCGTCATCGAAACAACAGGTAAACTACATTTTCTTTCACGAAAACGGAGGGGATTTCCACAAGTTTGAGTAACTTTTCAGTTGTTGTATCGTATGCGCCATTATTGGATTTAGGATATGGCATAATGAATGGTCAAGTTAAATGATCATCATCTACTTTTTTAACTTGATAAAGTTACTGCTTGCTTGCTGAAAGAGTATTGTGCAGAGCCGTTTCTGAGAAAACTCAACAACAAGCAACCTGTGCATTTTCCGGGTTTGGGGTACGTTCCAAAAAAAAGTCAGAATCTGTTGGGAATTTTGTCCATAGTGCACTCTTCTGGTAGATTTCGTGATATTTTCAGATGAAAAATGGGTTATACTTGATGAAAACTTGTGCGTTTGGAGGCCTATACTGACGTAAGATTATAAGTTCTACGATATATGTGCACATATCAAAATCAACATTTGCATTTCTTCTGGTCTTTTCCTTTTCTATCAGGTATTTCACATGCTGAAAGTTATTGATTTTGTCGTGCTGGAGAGCTGTTATCATTAGGTGCTCGTGGACTGCTTATAAGCTACTTCTTAATTGGTTGAGTATACCCATCACCTATCACAAACGAATTTTCTAGCCTATATATTGGCATATTGTTTTCTTACTACATATTATGATTTTGTTGATGCTGGTACATATTTAACCAACATTTGTAAGCTTTTATTTTCTGTAATATAGGTTATACAATCAATATGTGCATAAAACAGCAGGGCAAGCAACTACAGTAACCTACTCAGGTAGATCTATTTTCTCATCTATTAATACCTTCTCTCGTTTATTGCTCTCGTTTTAGAGAGGTAATTGTACTTGCTTTTAGTCTTAGAAATTTATTTAATCTTTGAGCCGTTTGTGGATTAGTTGATTTTGAAATTTCAGGTTTCTCAAAAATGAAGACGATGATGATGAGGACTTCACAGGATCTGAATGAATAAGCATTGTTGCGAAAGGTGTATTGTTATTTTCACGTATTTTTAGCCTTCTCTTGTAGCGCATAACCCATTGATGTACTTTTATCTTCTACTTTTGGTAGTCAATCTCTTTCGTGTTACTTCGCTCTATGAATGATTTCGTTTCTCTAAAATATGTTTGGTTTTTGTTCTGATTAGGTTACTTTGTCTGGTATACCATACTGTCTAATAACTACTTTGAGTGTTCCTTAAAAGTTACTTTGTCGTTACGAACATAAGGTTACTTTGCCATTAAGATCATACTGTTTATGTAGTCTGGTGCATTTGATTATAGGTAGGTTCTTCGGAGGCTCATGGATGGCATTTTAGTTGTAGTGCTTAGACCAAGGAAATCTCAATGTCCCGATATGCACTGTATTGCTACAGAACTTCTAATTTGTTTAGCGATGCAACCTGTTGTGAATTTGGCAACTTCCACGCCTGTCAGCCATCTCACTTCTCTTCTATTTTGTGTATGTCAATAAGTTCATTGTTTCAGGACTCTAAAGCTCAGTATTCCAAGTTTTGGTGATTTGAACCATTTGATCTCTGCAACTATGAGTGGGGTTACCTGCTGATTGAGATTTCCTGGGCAGCTCAACTCAGATTTAAGGAAATTGGCTGTGAACCTAATCCCTTTCCCACGCCTTCACTTTTTCATGGTGGGATTTGCACCACTCACTTCTTGTGGATCACAACAATACATCTCTGTAACAGCCCCAGAGCTTACTCAGCAAATGTGGGATGCAAAGAACATGATGTGTGCTGCAGATCCACGACATGGTCGCTACCTAACTGCTTCTGTGATGTTTAGCGGGAAGATGAGCACTAAGGAGGTAGATAAACAGATGATCAATGTCCAAAACAAAAATTCATCCTGCTTTGTGGAGTGGAATTCCTAACAACGTAAGGTCAAGCGTGTGCGATATCCCACCTACAGGACTAAAGATGGCTTCTATTTTTGTTGGAAATTCAACCTCAATTCAAGAGTTGTTTAGGAGAGTTACCAAACAGTTCACAGGCATGTTTAGACGCAAGACTTTCTTGCATTGGGATACCGAAGAGGGTATGGATGAAATGGAGTTTACGGAAACAGAAAGTAACATGAATGATCTGATGGCTGCGGAGAATGATTAAGAATATAACAAGGAGGGTGCTGAAGACCAGCACTATGAATCATGATGATGGTAACCCCATGCTTGTGATTTGTTTATAAAATGTTTTTACAGCAGTGGTTCTTATAAAGCCTGATGAGTTGGTAGTTTTATATGGCAGATACATTTGAAACCAATGTACAAAAGTGTTTATATCTGGAGCGAGCCCCATCCATATCTGCTAATAAAATAATCAAGTAAATAAATATTGTTGCTAACATTTGTTATAAGCATAGTCAAATTCTACACCCAATTAAAAAGTGTACAAGATTTACTCCTACAAGCAGTGATAGCAGAGAGGGTGTTTGAACCTTCTGTTTTAAATCTTAATTATTGTAGGTGGCTAAACTTTCCAGCAGTACCCCTTAATTTAGTCATTGTATTCACGGAAAATTAATATTTGAACTCACTAATCACGGGGGATAGATGACAAGTAGTAGTTTGCAAATGCCAAGTGTGAAGTAGCCAAAGGTATGTAACTCTTACACAGGTTAATTATGTTCCCTGACTTTTACTTTTCATCCAGTAACATTCAAATGTAGCAACCGGTCATTTCATGCTTTTGAAAATGCATGTTTTGGTATGTACTTTGTAATGGGCTTTGAAACGCACTCTAAGGCCATTTGTTGTCAACGAGGCTGTGGAGCAAGTTGCATATGCGGATCGTATAATCTTGAACATGGTGAATCTTTTGCACTTAGTTTTCATCGTGTTTTAGCTATTTTTTCTCTTGGAATAAATGCATAGTAGCTTTTGTATACATGTAAATGACCTTAGTACTTAATATTGTAGGATATCTGTCATCACTGATCATCTATATTCTCAAGCTTTTTTTTTAAATGCTTAATGGATTGTTTAGCCTGAAATTCATTGGATTGAACAATAAGCTTTATGTTTAGAGGATTTGAATATCTGATTTTGCAAGTTGTGTTGAGAAATGGTCCATTCACATTGTGTTTTAGTCATGAGTTCTTCTTTTTCTTGAGAAATGCAGAGTAGCTTTCATTCCATGTAAATGAGCTTTACTATTCTGGGAAATCTGTGTCACCGATCGGTCATATTTTCCTTATAGCATCGTTCGTCCAAGCCTTTTTTAGTGTCATTTTACATCCACTTTTTATGTGTTGCAATATGTTTTTTTTTTGTTTTTTTTTTGTGGTGTTGCTGTTGAAGGGATCCAAGTTGTTTAGTAGGAAGCTATACAACTTTCTCTTGTATGTTATCATTGATGGGTTTCTTTTTCTCTCTCTCGCTCTCATTTTTTTGGTTTAACTTATACACAGGTACCAGCCTGCTGCATAAAAAACCAAAACATGTGCAGCTTCTGAAGGAATCACAGTATGCTTCTCTCGGGTGAAAGTTGCTGTGGCACCTCAAGTAGTAAGTGAGGTCTTCAATGCAGGTGAAATGAGGTTATTTATATAAACTATACTGGTTCTTCAAAATATTTAGTCATAAATTGTGCCAAAGAGTTCAGATGACTGAGAAACAACTATAGCAGAGGTCTCTTTTCTCATGTCTCAATGATTATGCTTTTGTTACACTGACTATTTGGATTTTTAAGACTGTACCTTTTTGTTGAATATAGCTTCATGTAGTAATATACATAACTTCGGGTATTTTGTTGTCAGACTCACAACCGCCATATCTATTGCTCATGTAGTGTATTATATATATATATGTAATCTATTCCCAGAGTCATATCTATTATGCATGTTGTGTATTGTGTATTTATGTAACCTATCCCAAGTGATTGCTATGGTAGGCTGCAGTCTAATTAAATTAAGAAATCAGTTAATGTTGTGTGTTGATTGTGTTTAATACACAACTGTATTCGAGTTTGCGGTTGTTTAAAACACAATCAAACTTATTTTAGGTACATTGGCCCGACATTTTCTGTTTTTTTTTTCCCTCTCTTAAGACTTATACCGACGCTTTTGCCTCTCTTTTAAGACTTCTAGCGACGCTTTTTCCTCTCTTTCCGGTACACTTTCCCATTACCATTTTTTTTTTCCCTCTAACTTTTCTCTTTTCACCTATACATGCATATATATGTATCTATATTTTTTCCCTCTCTCTTAAGACTTATAGCGACGCTTTTCCCTCTCTTTCCTGGTACACTTTTCCACATTTACGATTTTTTTTTTTTTTTTTCTCTAACTTTTCCCTTTTCACCTATACATGCATATATATGTATATATATATATATATATATATATATATATATATATATATATATATATATATATATATGTCTTTTCTTTTTATTCACCTCCTCCAATCTTTTTTTTGCGACGCTTTCGAGTTTTTTTTATCCGATTTCTTATCTTATTGTATTACATTGTATCGTTTCGTATTTCGATTTTATTTCATTGTAGACTTTTATTATTATAAATATCGACTTCGTGACGTGTTATTTTTTTTTCCGTTCCTTGCATTATACAATGATATATTTATGCTTCTTTCCCCTTCGATTCTAATTATTATTATTCTGGTTTTCTAGGAGTGTGAGTCGTTACGTATACACGTTATTATAGTTAATATATATTTTAAACGATTAATGATATTTTATGTTATCTTAGTTTAGTTCGTTAGATTGTTATTAAAAACGATTTGTCTATTTAGATGTTTAAGATACGATAGTGGTTATTGTTATTAGTTCGGCCAATAGTAACAAATTCACATCAATTTTATTATGATATCGGTTTTTTTAGGAGTGTCGGACTTTAGTATACACGTTAAAATGAGTTTATTGTTATTAGTAGATGTTTCCTATCACTTTTCCGTTGATGTCTACGGCTATACGCGAAATTTTTCTATATAGTGTATTCATTCCTCTTTTCCTTCCGGATTCTCCGATTCATTAGTGCCGTCTACCGATGGACGACATATTTCTATGGATTTATTTTCGCCGTATTAATTCGGACAATACTCACAAATTTACATAAATTTTAGTATTATTTCGGTTTTTTAGTAGTATAGCTCGTTGCGTACTTACGTATACACGTTATTATAGTTTAATATATTTTTAAACAATTTAATGATATTTTATGTTATCTTACTTTAGTTCGTTATATTGTTATTAAAAGCGGTTTGTCTATTTAGATGTTTAAGATACAATAATGGTTGTTGTTATTAGTTGGGACAATAGTAAGAAATTTACATCAATTTTATTACGACGTGTGGTAGATTTTAGTTAATTTTTTTTTCCCGTACGGCCATTTAATTATTTTGTTATACAATGACGTTTCGTGTTATACTTGTTTTTTAAATTCGGTGTTCCACATTCGTCGTGTCCGTTTAATATTGCTTCCGGTGTAGTACAACGTAATATACTTCATGCTACGTTATAATACAACGTATTAAGTATATTATACGGAATATATTTATCACATTCGGTATAACACAACACATGCCATGTCATGTCCCTACTTCTATTTGTGTCTTTGAAAAACACCTTATGATAATGTATAGTTAATGTTTCAAAGCTTTTATGATTCCTTATAGTCTTTACTCATTTCGTACAATCGCAACATATACCACACAAAAAAAGACCCTAATTACATCCACCGATCTGGAATGGGCATGCACCGTGCATTTTGCACGGTGTACGGATACTAGTATATATATATATGTGGACGTGGCCATTATGATTGTAGCGTGGTCATAGCTTCTGTTTGGCAGTTGTTTTATTAAAAAAATGATTTGAGGGGTAATTTTATCATTCTGACGTTTATTTATCATTTTTACTAAAAAAATTAGAAAAATTTTATGGTGCAACCGTTGTACGAAGGTTGTATCAAGTGGTATACTTTACAACCTTTTATTTCTAACCTCTCACACACGCCAAAAGTGTATTATGTGAAAGAGAGTTAAAATGAATGACTCTAAAATATGCCACTTGGTACAACCTTCCTACAACCGTTGCACCATAAAATCACTCAAAAAATTATTGTGTCAGTCCTTTTTGCTAATTTTTGAGTTGTTTTGTCATTTTCAAAACGTCTTCCTAAATATTTTTAAGATATACTAAGCGAAAGTGTGTAAACACATTAATAGATAAGTTGGTAAACATTTTTTGAGGTGAATATATGTAGGTGAGTTCTATTGGCATCACCAAATTACTCTTGGCACCATGAATACTACTGGCATCCTATAAGTTACTCTTGGCACCACAATGAATATTTTTATTATTTATGTACTCCAAGCACCACCAAAAAAATGAAAAACTTACTTCTCATACCACAAATCTTATAAAATGCAATTTAGTCTTTTGATAATTAAAATAAAATATTATAATCCCCCAACTTTTTTTTACACAAATCATCATCAAGTTGTACAAAATCATCTTCATCTTCATCATCATCATCAAAAAATTCTTCAACTTCATCATCATCATCAAAAATCATCTTCATCTTCATCATCAAAAAATCAACTTCATCTTTATCTTCCTCATCAAAAAATCATCTTCACCTTCATCATCAAAAAATCATTTAATCTTCATCTTTTTCAACATTGTTCTTCATCATCTTCATCTTCGTCTTCTTCAACCTTCTTTTTCATCATCAAAATCCTTCTTTTCATCATCAAAATTCTTCTTCACTTTTTCATCTTGGGTTTTCATAAGATTACATGAAACACTATTAATAATGAGAAAATGAAGTTTTTTTGAGTTTTCCGACCGGCTCCTGTATTTTCCGGCGGCAACCCACCAAACGTCAGAAGTACTGACGTTCGTGTACAATAGAAACGTCAAATCCAGTGACATTCTGAACAACCAAAACTATCTGTTTCGTTTCCACAAGGACTACGAACCTAACATTTTAATTACAAACAAACGTCAGATACGGTGACGTGTTAGACAGCAGAACTGAACACCCTTTGTTTCAAGCACGTCAACCAAGTTGACGTTTTGAATTAAACCAAACGTCAGTCATGATGACGTTAAGCACTCCAGGACTAAATGAGTTTTTGTTTAACACATGGCACCCATTTGGACGTTGGTTTTGCAAACAAGCGTCATGTATGTTGACGTTTGTGTTTGACGTCAGCGTTCCTGCATAGGCCTTGTTATATAAACGTCAGATATAGTGACGTTCTGGATCCCAGTATTGAAAATATTTATGTTGGTGTTTTTGTATTATCCAAACATGGTACACACAATCATGCAAACAAAAATACAACGGGTCAAAACGATAAATACAACGTAATTCAAACAACGTAATTCAAACGGTTTAAAATGATCAAAACGTTAATAATCCAAAATAATCCAAATGTTAATAATTCAACATCCCTAAATAAATGTTCTTCAATGTTTAGTAATCACCACATTAAACACGACATGATTTTCTCTAGGTTGATCAACGACTTCAAAGCTGCATTCATCTCCAACGTTTAGGTAATTGTCCGTAATGAAATCATTCAACCCGCTTAAACGAACTTGTTGATAGTTTGCGACAGAAGCTACAATTCTAACAGGCCATGATTCCCCTATGGCACTTCGCAGTTCCACGGTCTTGTTTCACAAATGTTGCTTGTTCTAGCAAATGGCATTGGAATATTCTACAAATCACAAACAAATTTAAATATTGTTAGAAAGTGCAATGAGGAAAAAAGATAAAACAAGAAAACAACTAAAAAGATTTTAACATATCTCACCACATAACCATGTGAAAATGCCCAGTTTGCCAGCGTCGTCTGAAAATGGGGATTTTGGTTACCTGCGCCTGCATCATCATCTGCATCCTCGTCTTCGCTCTCGGACTCAGAAAAAGTCTTCTCGCTGGAAGTGTGATCCAGCACAATAGTGTCGAAAGTAAAATCCCCCCTGTGTTCAAATACTATAAACTCCCTCTTATTCAAGTCATGAGCGGCCACATACTCCTCCCAACCTTCCCCAAAGAAACGAAGAAGTCCATTGTCTACGGCTCCAACCCTCACTTCCCATGTCCCTAATCGGCTTTTGAGAACGGCCCTATCTAGGTTCCTCAGCGTGTCGTTCAATTTATTAACGTATGCTGGAGGTAGTGTCTATGAAAAAAGAAACATGTCACGTTTGTTCAATCATAATATAAGTGATAAAAATATAAGTTAATTAATAATGACATGCCAAACTTGTTGTGAAACCGCCAACAAGAACTTTAAAGAAACGATCAATATCCATTTGCTTCACTGTAGATTAAAAATGAATGAGTAATCAGAATTTGAATTAGAATCAATACGCATGCCAATCCAAAACAAGACATCATATATACTCAAGCCAAACATAATCAATCACATAAAACAGGACTAGTATCTTAATCCATACTACATACCTGAAGTTCTTCTACGATCAACAAGTTTTGTTTTAATACATGAAGTTCTTTTAATTGTTCGTCGATAGATTCCCAGTTTTCAAAGTGAGGGGGACATCAGACCTTTTTACGTAGATAACGGCTAGCCTGAATTAGTCCATTAAGAAATGGATATCATTGGCATATCAACTTATGTGAGATATTAAGAAATGAATATCATTGGTCATTTCTTAATGGAACTCATTCAGGTAAGCCAGTCTACAAAAACAACAAAGAGATCCCAATGGTTTGTAAGATATCCAAATCTGTTAAAGCAAAGAGATCTCACGGCTTATATTATCGGGTCCACACAACATACATAATGGGAAAAACACACTTACATTACACAAATAGATTTTTAAGACCCCTATCATGACTACAAATGTAACTAGATTAATTATACTTTTCATTTTAACTCAATTTACATGGCCAAAATTCATAGTTGGAAAGTTATTTACAATATGAAGAAATACACTAAATCATAGTTGGGAGTACACTAATTCATTAGTGGACAATTGTTTACAAACTCAAGATCCACACTATTTCAAAGTTACATTAAAACAACAACGTCATCAGTCTTGACGTTTAAATGTACGAATAACGTCAGAATTACTGACGTTCCAAGAAACGTCAACCTTGCTGGCGTTATGAGGCAATATTAACGTCATTTATTGTGACGAAGAAACTGGCAACCCCAGTGGATGTCTATGATTGAAACGACAACCGATCTAACGTTGTATGTGCACCAAAACGTCAAAACATGCGACGTTTCAAACACCCGATCATCTTCTCCAACCCTCCGATCGGAAAACGACCGGATTATAGAAAAATAGTCAAAAAAAACCCTCCGATTTGAACCCTATTTTCATCCGATTTCAACCAATAACGAATGCACATTGCAATGAAACAAAAATTCGACCCGAAACCTTCGCTTTCTAGGACTAATACAATTAAAACCTTAAACTACTCCATTAAACCATTACAACCTTCAAACATTTGGAAAAAATTACTCCATTAAACTAGATACTTACATGATTTGGCTTCATTTGCGGTTTCCGGCGAATGGCGAGATTTCCGGCGAGATTTCTCTAAGAATATATGTTGCAAGTGAATGAAAAATAAAGAGAGTAATGAAGATAAAGAGGTTTTTTTGGGTGATGAAGTTGTAGGGGTTTGACGAAGTTGGATTTTGTCATGTATAATTTGAGGCCAATTTAATCTAGGGATGATAGAATCAAGGATGGTTTTGGGGGTGATTTTAGGGTTTTATGGCTGAGTCCAAGAATGTATCTTGGATTGCCTACGTATCCTGTGTATTGTTCAGGAATCAAGCCTTACGTAGTTCCTGGAGTAGTGTATTTATAGGCACATGCCCTCTTACTAAACTTAAGACGGTTTGGTCTATTGACATAAATACCCTTTAATGGGCCTTGCCCCTTGCCCAAGTAACCCACTGGAAAATTGGGCTTAGGAACCTGGATTGGAGCTCTGATATCGACTTGTATGACACCGACATGGTTGCTCGAGTTGACACACTTGCAAGATCGATGGGCTGCGGTGGTGATCACCGATTCGTCTCGTATTCGACCCGATGTGGATAATATACTTGGACTTTTCCACATGCCGAATGGACCAATTAGATAATTCCACGTGGAGGGGTGAAATCCCGTATCGTCATAAGCCCCCGGATCGTACGAGCTCTTGAGGTCGGGTCCGATCTCAAAGTGTATCTCGGCCACTTTGTCACCCAATGCTACGAATTTAAATCGCCATGCGGACTTACTTCTGTGGAGTCCGACATACGGCCTTTCCATGTACCTTTGCAAACTTTTTTATCTTAGCATTATCTGTCCCTAGGACTTATAACGTGTGGCTAAGTTGACATCGACTTCGATGCCGTAGCTGTCGAAGGAATGATGAGATGTCAAACTTGGGACTGTCTCGGTCGAGGTCGACTTCTCTGAAGAATCTGATTTGCCTGGATTTTGGAGTACGGCATGCGGATCTCGAATGTTAGTCTAACAGTCTTGAGACTTTGCCTTATGAAATTGTCACATGGACTTATTATAAGACATAAAAATGTAAAAACAGAAGTTAATTGAGATAAGGCTTAGCTTATTTGGTGTAGTCTGTTGGTATCATGCTTAGATGGCAGGTGGACTTACGTAAGGTCGCCTTCGAGCTCCGAATATTATGCCGAGGCGAGCTCGGTCTTATTAAAGATGCGCTCAAGTTGAGCTTCAAATATGGGGGCGAGCCGACCTGCGGTTTTATAAAGATTCGCTCAAGTTGAGCTCTAAATATGATGCCGAGGCCAAGCTCGGTCTTATAAAAGATACGCTCGAGAGAGCTCCAAATATGATGCCGAGCCGAGCTCGGTCTTATAAAAGATACGCTCGAGAGAGCTCCAAATATTATGCCGAGGCGAGCTCGGTCTTATAAAAGATACGCTCGAGACGAGTTCCGAATATTATGCCGAGGCGAGCTCGGTCTTATAAAAGATACGCTCCAGAGAGCTCCAAAATGATGCCGAGACGAGCTCGGTCTTATAAAAGATACGCTCGAGACGAGCTCCGAATATTATGCCGAGGCGAGCTCGGTCTTATTAAAGATGCGCTCAAGTTGAGCTTCAAATATGGGGCCGAGCCGACCTGCGGTTTTATAAAGATTCGCTCAAGTTGAGCTCTAAATATGATGCCGAGGCCAAGCTCGGTCTTATAAAAGATACGCTCGAGAGAGCTCCAAATATGATGCCGAGCCGAGCTTGGTCTTATAAAAGATACGCTCGAGAGAGCTCCAAATATGATGTCGAGCCGAGCTCGGTCTTATAAAAGATACGCTCGAGAGAGCTCCAAATATGATGTCGAGCCGAGCTCGGTCTTATAAAAGATACGCTCGAGAGAGCTCCAAATATTATGCCGAGGCGAGCTCGGTCTTATAAAAGATATGCTCGAGACGAGCTCCGAATATTATGCCGAGGCGAGCTCGGTCTTATAAAAGATACGCTCCAGAGAGCTCCAAAATGATGCCGAGACGAGCTCGGTCTTATAAAAGATACACTCGAGACGAGCTCCGAATATTATGCCGAGGCGAGCTCGGTCTTATAAAAGATACGCTCCTGAGAGCTCCAAAATGATACCGAGACGAGCTCGGTCTTATAAAAGATACGCTCGAGACGAGCTCCAAAATGATGCCGAGACGAGCTCGGTCTTATAAAAGATACGCTCGAGACGAACTCCAAATATGATGCCGAGACGAGCTCGGTCTTATAAAAGATACGCTCCAGAGAGCTCCAAAATAAGATAGGTTATTTAAGTTGTAAAAACGTAAATAAATTTCCATGACGGCTCGTACCTGGATAGCTTGTAATGAGAGAGCTCGTACTGGGGAGATTAACAGCTCAGCTCGGGTTTTGGAGCCTGAGCTCATCCATGAGCCGACCTGCCGAGCTCATGTTGAACTGTCTAATCTTTGCATCTTTCCGGGGAACGATCGGGCATCTAAACCGACCCCGATCGGTACGAAATTTGGAGGGTTTGTTCGTCCCTCCTTCCTCTTCAATCGACGGTGGAAATTGTGTTTCACCTGTTTGATTAGCGGCTATAAGCCATCGATCAACCTCGCTTTTTCTGCTCGGTTTTACGGGATGCGGCGGCGTCCTTTTAACAACGATCGGGCATCGAGAGAACTCCGATCGGCATGAAACTTTTAGGGCTTGTTCGAACCGCCTTAAATTTAAATCTGACCGGAGGATATCGTGTTTCATCGGTTCGATTAGCAGCTATACCCCTTTAAAGTTTCGGTTTGTGTGTCTTTGTGTTTTTGGTGGCACGGCGGCGGCTTTCGGATGAAAAGTACGCATTGAAACGGCCTTTGATCTTCATGAAATTTTGAGGATTTGTTCGTCCCCCTTTATTCTTTGATTTGACCGGTGGAGATCGTCTTTCAACTGCTCAATCTCTGTCACGAAGCCGTAGATCTAACTGCTGTGTCCACTTGCGTTTATGGCGGCGCGGCGAAGATCTTTCCGGCGGCTTTGTGCCTCCAAAACGACTCCGATCGTCATGAAATTTTGAGAGTTTGTTCGTCCCTCTTTATTATTTGATGTGACCGGTGGAGATCGTCTTTCAACGGTTCAATCTCTGTCACGAAGCCGTAGATCTAATCTGCTGTGTCCACTTGCGTTTAATGGCGGCGCGGCGGCATCTTTCCGGCGGCTTTGTGCCTCCAAAACGACTCCGATCGTCATGAAATTTTGAGGGATTGTTCGTCCCTCCTTATCCTTGAATCTGAACGGTGGGAATCTTGTTTCAACGGTTGAAACTCCAGCAATAATCCGTCGATCGACTGCGTTTTTGGTGGGCTGCTTTGCGTTTTGGTGATACGACGATACTTTCCGGCTTCGATCGGGCATCTAAACGGACTCCGATCGTCACGAAATTTGGAAGGCTTGTTTGTCCCTCCTTATCCTTGAATCTGAACGGTGGGAATCTTGTTTCAACGGTTCAATGTTCGGCAATCAACCACCGATCAGACTGCGTTTTTGCTGTTAAATTGATCACGAACCACCTCCTTGATCCATCACCGATAGAAGACCCTCCTTCTAGCGCCAATGACGAAACTGAATTTTGTCATGTATAATTTGAGGCCAATTTAATCTAGGGATGATAGAATCAAGGATGGTTTTGGGGGTGATTTTAGGGTTTTATGGCTGAGTCCAAGAATGTATCTTTGATTGTCTACGTATCATGTGTATTGTTCATGAATCAAGCCTTACGTAGTTCCTGGAGTAGTGTATTTATAGGCACATGCCCTTCTTCTAAAACTTAAGACGGTTTGGTGCATTGACATAAATACCCTTTAATGGCGCTTGCCCTTGCCCAAGTAACCCACCGGAAAATTGGGCTTAGGAACTGGATTGGAGCTCGATATCGACTTGTATGACACCGACATGGGTGCTCGAGTTGACACACTTGCAAGATCGATGGGCCTGCGGTGATGATCACCGATTCGTCTCGTATTCGACCCGATGTGGATAATATACTTGGACTTTTCCACATGCCAGCTGGACCAATTAGATAATTCCACGTGGAGGGGTGAAATCCCGTATCGTCAGGGTTAAAAGGATTTTTAAAAAACAAGGGACTAAAGAGTTTATTATTTAAAACAATAGGGACTAAAGTGTATGGTTTTTAAAAGTTATTCAATTGATTATTTTCAAGTGGTGCTATTAGTAATTATGTGGTGTAGATTAGTAAATGAAAAATAATAAGAAAAATGGTGTCAAGAATAATTTGAATAGCAATAACCCACTTATATGTATTGATAGGACTCTTGCAACTAACATATAAAAACAAGGATTTAGATCGTGACTTTGTTAATCTGCCTTAAGGACACTTGGATTTATGAGATGAAACACTACGCTTGTGTTTGTATTAGTTGAAAAAAAAAATTTGGAGTTTTTTTATATAACTTTATCAACAATTTTTTACAATTCTCTTACCAATCATTATTTCAACTATAAATAAAAAATATTAAATTATCTTTCACTATTTCATTTTATCTACTTTATTAATTTTTTTACCATTATTTTATTCATTATACTATTTTATTTTAATTTCTCTCACCAATCATTTCTTTATCTACACAAATTTCAAAAAAACATTTTAATTTTCTATTATTACTTCAATCATTTTTATTATATTTTATTATCCACTAACATATAAAATACTCCAAAATAAACTCCAAACCAAAACAAACCTACGTATTTTGCTAATTCTCGAGATTATTTAAGAGATTCATATTTACAAATTTGACGATGGAGTCTGATTCACTTACGAGACTACTATGATTTGTTGAGTAGGGAGTAGAAACTAGAAAGCGGTCGTTGTTCATAAACCGAGAGAAGCGAACCGTGTTGTTGATACTATGGCACTACGGTTAACATTTTTATTTTTTTATTAGCTGCGGTGATTTAGTGAAAAATTATCTCAACAAGTGCGGCCTCCGAAACCTAAAGCCCACTACAATCATGGAATCTGATGAAGAATCAGAAGCATCAAGAACAATCGAAAAGCTTGGATCATACAACGGAAAGGTAAGAATCATAAGCAGAGAAGATCCAGCCGAAGAAATAGCTCTTTTATGGTGCATTCAACAGCCATTAATATATAAAAACAACGCCTTTGTTCAACAATCTTCTCTACAATTCAGCGTAGACGCTTGCGGCCGATCTCTTTCAATTTTACAGTCCCCGTCTTCTTTAGGGACTGCAGGTGTAACTGGATCTGTTATGTGGGACAGTGGGATTGTTCTTGGGAAATTCTTGGAACATGCTGTTGATTCTGGTGTGATGATTTTGCAGGGGAAGAAGGTTGTTGAATTGGGATCTGGCTGTGGATTGGTCGGGTAATGATAATTTGAATCTTCAACTTATTATGCGTTTTTCTTTTAGCTTTCCAGGAGTATAAACGAGTTGAGCCGAACTGATTATCAGAAGTTCTTTTGAGCACAAACGAGCTTGAGCTTGTTTGTTTAATAAATAAACGATGTTTGAGCTCTGTTCGTGTTCGTTCGTTACTCTATTGTTTAAGTTTGAGCCGAGCTCAAACGAGCACGCTACACCCCCCTATTTTTTTCCCTGGACTTTATGTTCAGTTTTTGATATTTCTTGCTTCTTATGTTTTGTGTGCAGCTCAATTGCAGCACTTTTGGGTGCTCAAACAATTCTCACTGATTTGCCAGATAGGCTCAAACTATTGAAAAAGAATGTTGAAGCCAATTTATATGGAAATGTGAAAGGCTCTGCTAAAGTTAATGAGCTAACATGGGGAGATGGTCTGGATACGGATATGTATGACCCGTATCCGGAGTATGTATTTGGGTCGGATGTTATTTACGGCGAGGAGGGAGTGATTGATTTGTTGGATACATTGTCGGATCTTTGTGGGAATGAAACAACTATTATTTTGACAAGCGAGCTTCGTAATGATGCTATTCTTGAATTCTTCTTGGAGGCGGCGAGGAAGGTGTTTGTTGTTGGTTGTATCGATCAGAAGCAGTGGCATCCTGATTATTGCAGTCAACGTGTTGTCATGTTTGTATTAGTCCGTCAAAAAGGATAGTGTGGCATCCTGATTACTGCAGTCAATGTGTTGTGATGTTTGTACTAGTCTGTCGAGAAGGGTAGCGGCGTCCTAATTATTGCAGCCAACATGTTGTGATGTTTGTACTTGTGTCCATCAAGAAGGGTAGTGTGACATCCTGATTATTGTAGCCAATGTGTTCTGGAGTTTGTACTTGTTCGTCAAGAAGGGGGTAGTGTGGCGTCCTGATTATTGCAGCCAACGTGTTGTGATATGTGCACTATTCCGTCTGGAAGGGTAGCCGTATGATTGAAGACGACCACTTTGCAGTGGAACATTCAAAGTAGAGGACAAGATATTATTAGTACTCAATCAAGTATTGAAACAATCCCCTAATGATGTTTAAGCTAGTGTAAGGGGCTTTTAAAGGCATCCCGGTAAATCTACCTGATGGGCCCCACAACAATGTTTAAAAATAGACAGGTACTAGAGTGCCTTTAAGGGCAAATATAGATTTACTGAGATGCCTTTTAAAGGCCCTTATAGTATATTGTCGGAATCTTTTACAAGTTACAAAGAAAAAAAATTGTTGAAAGGTGATTAATGAGAATAAACTCTGATAGTACTTTTGTATCCATTTTGTGCCTTTTTACGAGTTTAACTAATACTACATTTTTTTTAAAAAAATGATTTTGATATAGATCACCTCTTTAGGGCAAGAAAAGCTTGGGAGGACTCACAACATGTAAGAAAATAAACTCTTCATTTTCAACCAAAATCAGTCCTAATATATAGACAACAATTTATAGCTCCAAATAAAAAAATAAATAAATAAATAAATAAATTTTGGTCTAAACAAAATGAAACTTATATTCGATAGTTGTTAAAGGCATCACACCTGGTCTATTTTCACTGCACAATGATGATATTTGATCTCTAGAAAGTTTGATTTCAAAATCAACATATAACTATGCAGAGGTTGAATATCCATTTTCGACACCTAACCTAAAGTGTGGTGGTGCCATGGTAGATCAGATACGGTGCCTTTAACAGACGCCATAGATTATCCTGAGTTTTAAACCTAGGGCATCATGAAAATAAAATAAAAATCATAAACTCTTTTTTCTGATATTTCCATTAGCCTCCAACAACTCAACTTGCCTTGTCAAATCTTCTTTTTTCTTAACAAAATCTTGAAGATCAGTATACTCAAAAGAAGGTTGAAGGGCACATGGCCCTGATTCTGAAGGACTATGAACCATAGAGTTTGCCCTAAACCTCCTTTTCATTCCTTTGACAGGGCAGATCATTGCCTCTGGACATATTTCAACTGCCCCTTTGGGTTTAACGGGTCGAAATTTCAAGAGCTTTGCATATTCTTGAAGGAGATGGAACATGTAATCATATACATATTTCATCTTTAGCTGTTCTTGAACATATTTGCTTCCTGCTTTACCAATTTCTTGTGCCTGTGTTTAGAAAGTAACATACAATTATTTGAGGAAAACACTTATACTATAAAAGAAAGGGCGTTCTTAATGTCACTACATTGAATCTACCATGATACCACATTTCGGGCAAGATTCGACTTTACAGAGGTCGAATGTTGAGCTTACATTCGACTTTTCAGAAGTCGAATGTCACTGTGGTGCCCCAGAAGTATATTCGATGTGGTGCCACTAACGACTACCTAAAGTCTATTTTATTTCACGAAATTTACACTTTTGTCCTCAATGTTTCATCTTTGCGGTTTAACCTCTCGTCTATGAGTGTTTTTTCTTATATTTTCAGTTCAAACTGTCACATGTCAAGCAAACATCATAGAATGTACGACATGCACCAACCAACAATAGAAACTTGACATGTGACGATAATGAACCGAAAAGGTAACAAGGATAAATTCATTTTTGGTCGCTTTTGTTTCACATTTATAACACTTATATCTCCAATGTTTCATCTTTACGAAATTTACCCCTCATCTATGCGTTTCTTATTCACATTTTCAATCCAAAGTGCCACGTGACAAACATCAACATCGAAAGTACGACATTCTCCAACCAATAGAAGCTTAACACGCGGCAATAATTGACTGAAAAGAAATACAAAATGCATAGATGAGGGTTAAAGATGCCAAGATGTAACATTGGGAATGCAAATGCGAAAATCATGAAATAAAAGGGACCAAGAGTGTCTTTATCCAAAAAGAAGAAGAAGAAATTATTACACTTTTGGTCCCCTGTTTTTCTTTATTCTCTCAAAATTAACTCTTGTGTTTCATATTGACATTTTTTTAGATATATTGGGGTTAGTTTTGAGAAAATGGAGAAAAATAAGGGACCAAAAGCGTATTTTCTCACATTATGGACAGAAATACAAAAAACCGTGAAACAAAAGGGACCAAAGTTTATTATCCATTCATCCTTAAAAAAAATGAATAACATTATTGAATAATTAAGATGAAATTACCTCCTTGGCGTGTTTGTTTCCCCAATCTACAGCAAACTTGATAGAGCTGCATATGGATTTTTGATTTATAGGCCAATAATGAATTGTGGGTAGTAAATTTCTGGTGAAGAAGTCATAATAATGGGGACTTATGAGCAAACTCACTGAGTCACAAGCTAGTATATACTTTTGACTCACAGACCATGCACGTCCTTCAACATATATTTTGTATCTGTAATAACAATTATCAATGACAAAATGCTTGTAAATAGCTGCCACAAAAATTAGTTGTTATTGGCACCACATCGAAAAAGTTGAATTTAAGCTCAACATTCGACTTTGTAGAGGCCGAATGTCTATTTCGACCTATGTAAAGTCGAATTTTGCCTGAAGTCTGGTGTCCTGGTACATTTACGTGGTGTCAATAAAACCTCCGAAAAAAAGAGAAAATAATCACAATAAAGAATGCCCTAAAGTAATTACGTGGTGCCAATAAACTCCGTTTTTTTTTACCTGTGAGTGCACTGGCTGGATAAATTTGCTGTCTGAAATCGATCCTTTCGTTCTCGTCGCCAATCCTGCAATGCCATTTTCTATCATTCTTACTGTCTAGCAAAACTAATGCACGTTTTTACGGACATCACACAAAGACGGATGCAATGTGGAGGGACTAGGGGCACGTACCTTTGGTGGATTTAAAAAATGTTATACTAAAATGACGTCGTTTTACTCTTAAAAATGAATGATTTTGTGTGCTCAATGTCGGGATGTACATGCTCCGATCCGAAACAAACATTTACTTACCAAGTCATGCAAACCTTTACAACAGTCATGCTCGAACTAGACTCAAAGTTTGTTCGAGCAGGGAAAAAAATGCTTGAGATTGGTTATATTAAGTTTTAATTATGCTCGAGTTCAGCTCGTTAACCTTGATGAACTGCTCGAGTTCAGTTGAATCATATATGAACAAGAATTTCATGAGCCTTGCGTCGAGCTACATGTAAGCAGCTCGGATCATTTATAACGACAATCGACTTTCTCACGGTCGATTCTAGACTTTAGAATCGATTTTAGAAAAACCGAATGTTTCCGATACGATGTTACGGTAAAAATAGAAAGAGCTAGAAGTTCAAACCACATTATAGATTTGTGCATTCCATTGCTGATTTTCCGAGACATTACATTTGGCGAGAGCGCTTCTTGTGGGCCCCAACCCTGTATTGCCTTTCCAATATGCATATGGCTCTCTGTCCATCCATTTTAACTTTTCATTGCCTTGCTCTATATCTTTCTTCAGCATTTCCCATGGCTGTAAGTTAAGTTCTGGCCTGAAAAACAAAAACAAAATGGAAAATCAAAATCTTTCAAACCAATCAAAATTATCGTTTGAGATGTTAGTGACACCACAACAAATCTACCACTATAGCACCTCAGTGACAATCGGCTTTTTCAAAGTCGGTTTTAGACCTTAGAATCGACTTTCCGCTAGTTCAACCAGGTGAAAGTAGATTTAATGGTTTAGAATTGATTCTTGTTGATTGTTTCCGGTGTAGTGCCATGTGCACCACACCAAAAAAAAATGACTTTTTTTTTAAAGTCGAATTTAGAGGTCAGAATCGATTTTCATCCAGCTAATTGTCACAATCGACCATCAGAAAGTCAATTCTCAGGTCTAGAACGGACTGTGAAAAAACCGTTTTTGTCACTATGGTACTGTCACTAAAGGCCCCCTAGTTAACATGGTTTCAAATATAAATGTTTACCAACCCCAGAAGGACCAGTCAGGGAAAACAATGTCAAAACTTGATTCATCCCCACAAAAGCGAAACAACGGCGGAGGAACTAGCTCGTTCTTCGATCCGCCATAGCCGTTTTTCTTTACAACCGGCTTGTCGTCGCACTCAAACATCATATCCACGTCCGGTATCTTCCCGGGATACAGCCTAAGAAGCTGCAGAATCCCCCATATTGTTATTGCATCTCTTGTTTGATAAGCTTGTTTGTACTTCTCAACATAAACTCTCCCACTAATTATCACTAGCCTAAAATGTGCTAAGCCTTTGGCTCTCTCTATCATTTCTTCCGATATTCCAGTGTCCTTCCATGGCTTTAAATCTTCGTGTATCCAACGGAAATATCCGGGACAATTTGCATCAGGTTTTGAATTTTTAGGACTTTGTACTAATGCGATGTTCTTGAAGCATTCTGCAAAGCATTCCGGTTTTGTTATAAAGGACTCGAATGCTTTCGAATTTCGAATTTGCTCCGGTACAGTACCTGCAATCATAGACTGAAGAATAATGATCATTAGAATCGACTCGTGATCATCCTTTGATATGACAAAGATTTTGTAAGAAAAAAATAACAAACAGAATATGATTAATGAACTTCAAGGCACGTAAGAATGTTATCTTTAAGATATATCTCGTCCTACGTAAATATCACAATTGGGAGACTATTGAAAATCTCTTTTTATGGTGCATTGTAAGAAGGTTGTACATTAGTCTCATTTTTACTCTCTTTCACATAATACACTTTTATCGTGTGTGAGAGGTTAGAAATGAATGTATTCGAATAATGAGATACGGTGCAGGGTGTTTGATTCGAACAATGAGTCATTTAATCAAACCGGTGACACCCGAAATTTTGAACTGATGATGCTTTAGATCTCTGTAAGAGTTTTCTTGTTCGCAATGGCTATTCATAGGCAAAACATGCCCTGTCCAAAACAAAACAAAAAACGCAGGTCTTCACGAGACGTTGCAAAGACAGCACACTGGGATGTTTAGCTTTCAGGGGGTGTTGCCTCTGAGCCGCAACGATTGGGCACTGCCTCCCCGAACCACCATGAGCTGACCGCCGATCCCCGTTTCGTAACAGCAACTCGATTGCAAACGATCACTAGAATTATGCAAATTATGAAAAGATATCTAACAGATTTCCCACATGATAATTCCGTACGAGTATGTGATTATAAGGAAAAGTATGAAAACAATATCACAGGATGAAATGGTGGATCAAACATAAAACATGGGTTGGTGTATGCAGGCTTACATTGTTGATCAATTTTGTTGTAATGGCAGCAAAAATGAGGATACCAAGAAAAAGAAGAACTGTACTTTGCAGCCAAATCTTTTGATGCCAAATAACCATTCTTGAGAATCAAATATCTGTAAGCTAACTAGATCTCAACGAACATAATTTCTTTTAGACCTTTTATCAAACACATAGTGTGCAAAAACAAGCTTGACCCAATCACTCCAATCATTTGTCCATCAAACTATGGAATCAGATCATAATTTCCTTTTTCTACCCCTATTTAGATCAAACTGTAAATAAATCAATAAATGATCAGAAAAATATAGCTCTCATTCTTATCTGAACTGAGCTGATAAATGTTTTTTTTTTTTGGAAAAAAAAAGTGTGTCCATTTACAGCCAATCATGATATTTTGCTTGTAAATCTCTCGACTTTGAACAGATTTACATTTTTCTTGGTAAAAACTAACTGCATTGCTAGGAATATAAAATAAGGGTGGTCACGTAGTATGTATTGGAGAGACGCTACACACATCTTATCCGCACATTTAAAGTAGTACATTTTAATTTGTGGATAAGATGTGGAAATGTATATTCATTACACACTAGCGGTAGTGGATATATCATTTTTCACAAAATAAATATAAACAAATAACTAAATAAATAAACTAATGATACGTTTGTTAGGATTGAATGTAATGGAATGAAATCATTTTTCATTCCATTTTAATGTTTGTTTATAATTCTGAGAGGATGGAACGGATTGAAATTTTATTTCAATGAAATGAAAAATGTCTATTTTCATTCCTTTTAAAAAATGAATGGAATGCGATGAAATAAAATGAAAATCGACAAAATACGTGGGTGATGTGGTAAGAGTGGGTGGGTGGTAAGGTAGGTTACGGTAGGGTAGGGTAGAGTAGGTGGTGAGTAAGGTAGGTAAGATGAGTAAGGTAGGATAGAGTGAGATAGGGTAGAGTAGGAGGATAGATAAGGTGATGGTAAGATATATGGTGGGGTGGTGGGCAGGGTAGAGATGGGTAAGGTAGGGTAGGGTCTGGATGGGTAGGGTGGTGGGTAAGATAGAGTAGGGTGGGTATAATAATATAAGGTAGGGTGGTAGGTAAGGTAGGGCAGTGGTGGGTATGGTGGGGTGGTAGATAGGGTAGAGAGGGTGTGATGGGTTGGGTAGGGTAAGGGTAGGTAATGTGGGTAAGGTAGGGTAAAGGTAGGGGTATGTAGGATAGATGGTGGGTAAGGTAGGTTGGAGTGGGGTGGTGGGTAAGATAGGGTAGTGTAGGGTGGGGTAAAGTAGGGATGGGTAGGATAGGGTGAGTGTGGTAGGTAAGGTAAGGTAAGGTGATAGGTATGGTAGGGTGATAGGTAAGGTGGTTGGTAAGATAGGGTAGGGTGTGGTGGTGGGTAGGATAGGTAGAGTAGGGGTGGGTAGGATATGTGTGGGTGATGGTGGAGTAGAGTAGATGATGGGGCAAGATAGGTAGGATGCGTAGGGTATGATAGGGTGATGGTGAAGTAGGTAGGGTAGGGTGGGTAAGGTGAGGGTATGGTGGGTAAGGGTAGGTAAGGTGGGGTGGGTAGAGAGGTAGGGTGCAGTGGGGTGTGGGATAGGGCTACCCCACCCATCCCGCCACTTCCACCAAATATCTACATTTTATTACATTTTTTCACATCTTAAATGCAGTTCTATTTCATTCCTACGTAACAAACATGTCATAACTGCATTGCTATGTTGTACCATTAACAAATAAAAAAAATGCTAAAATAATATTAACAAATTTTTTAATTGAAAATGTAAATAATTAATGTCTTAAACATCGTAACAATAAAAATGAAAATATATTGTATGTCTCGGTGTCTAATATATAATGTCTCAACGGTTTTTGTAATATTCGTTCTCCCAGGTCTCCACCTCGTAGATCGACTTAATTTTCTCATCATCAAAAGCTCTAAACGTCGCCGGATCATACGGTGGTGACAATGTGCACGGGTTTCCGTAGCTAGGAGAATTCTCTGAGGATTCCTCGATGATCTTTCTATACTTTGTGTCGGTTGGACATGCCAAACATTCTGGACAAAGTTCAACCGCATTTGGTGGAACGATTGGCTTAAACTTCAGAAGCTTTGCGTATTCATTCAACAAATGGAACATGTAGTCGTAAACACGGTCCATCTTCATATCTTCGTGCACGAATCTGCTCCCCGATGCTCCAATAGATTCAGCCTGAAGAACATCCATGACTCGAGATTAAGAATAAACATGCATGCAAAGGTTAAACTATGCGCCTATATATGAATATTTTTTTAGATCAAGACCTTTTTGGTGTGGTTGTTTCCATATTCAACGGCGAATTTGAGGGATCGACACTTATCATTGTCACGGACGGGCCAATAATGCTGTTGTGGCATCATTCCACGTATGAAAAAATCGTAGTAACGAGGAGTTATCAGTAAGACTGGGGAGTCGCATGCGAATATATACTTTTCGCTCACAGACCATGCCCATCCTTCAATGTATATCTTGTATCTGTCAGAGCATAAGACGAATGTAAAATATAACATGATATATACACACACATATGTGTCTATATGTATACGTGTATGTATATATATTCTTATTGCAAAACCAGGATTTTGTATGTGAGACAAACTTTATGGTTATATCAAGTGAACGAAAATATAATACAATCACTAATCCTGTCTCACATAGTATGGGTATATAGTAAAGATGCAGTGGAAATTACCGGTGATTACATTGATCTCCAAGATTGGATGCTTTGTAACCATTATTTCCTTCGGCTTTCCAATTCTGCCAAAGAAATCGTTACTCGTGTGATATTGTATTTCAGAATATGGAGACCACACCCAGCTAACCACGACTGCATTTTGAATCGACTTTCAGAAAGTCGGTTCTTAAGTAAATAAAAAATTGACTTTTAAAAAGCTGATCTTCATGATCGACCTCCAGGAAGTCAATTGTTGACTTAATAATTGATCTCTTGAAAGCCGATTGTGTATCGTTGTGCAAATAGTACGGTGCCTCTGAAAAACTGTATATTTAACATATTGTTTTGATAATATATATACACTATCACAACACGGTGCACTGTAGGAGATCCAAGGTCCATATTTACGGGAATATGTAGTACCTGAACGTATAAACGAATGTTCCAGTCAACCTCATTGGTAGCAGTGCAATTCATAAGGTCTTCTCTCCATCGCGCCACATAAGGGTTCCCTTTCCAATAAGCATAGGGTACCCTATCCTTCCACTTGCTCCTCTTGTTTCCCTCTTGAATATCCTTCAATACATTCCTCCATGACCTAATGTTTATCTCTGGCCTGCACAAAAATTTCAATCTACTCAATCGCATAATTGACTTTCTGTCGGTCGACTAACATTCGACCGGGTCAAAAGTCAACCCTAAGGTTCCAATGTGGTGACACGTTAAATGTTCTGTGTGATGTCATTAAAGTTGGCCATATATATTACATACCATCCCCAAAAAGTCCAGTCGGGAAACACTATATCCATATGCATCCCATCAGAGCAGTAACGAAACAACGGCGGCGGACCAGAATCCGGTCGGAGGTACTCCTCGGCCTGGACAATGGGCCGGTCATCGCAGTCGAACATAAGCTCAAGATCCGGCAATCTTCCTGGGTAAAACCTCAAAAGCTGAACAATCCCCCACATTGTGACCAAAGCACGAGTCTCTATCGATTGCCTGTACTGCTCTACGTATATCTTTCCATCTAAGATCACTAGCCGGAAATGGGCCTTGTATCGAACCTTTTCCAACATTTCTCTTGTGATTCCGGTGTATTTCCAATGGCGTAAATCTTCGTGAATCCATTTGAAGTAATCGGGGCATGTTGAGTTTAATGACGGGTCGGGTTTGAAGGTAACCGGGTAATAATTTCCCGGACAAGTCTTGTTTTGCAAATTCCATGCTGTACAATTGAGAGGGAATTCAATGGGAGCTTGTTTTTTGTTGGTGATTTTTGGTGCCGTTCCCTTATACTTTGCCTGCAATTTATGAAAAACAAAATAATTTGTTTACAAAAATTGGCACACGTAATTAAGGTTTATACTATAAATTAAACATGGGATAAGTCAACCAGTTTGTCTTGGTTTAAGGTTTCTAAGCTCCCACATGCATGCCAATTAATGACAAACTTAAAATCATCAAAACAAACTTTGGAAGACTCAACAATAAAGATGGACATGGTTAAAGGCATCATAATACTAACAGATTTACAGCGGCACCACAATTAATGGGATCTTAGACTCGACTTTTTCACTCGAATCTGAGGCCAAGATTCGACTTTCTATATAAGTGTGGTATCCATTGATATGATCTGCGTTAGTTGAATTTGTTAACACGATACTTATAACTCTTTATACAAACAAATGCATATTTGTTAGTCATTAATCAATCCTTGTGACCAGACCAGACCAAGCAGATCGATCCATGTTTTTGTTGCAGAAACATTATTAAAGTGTCACTAAATTATACTATAGAATGATATAACAAAGCATGACTATAATTTTGAATAAATAAATTAACACATAGTATAGTAGTACAATAAACTTTAGAAAATATGAAAATATATATATATATTTATACTCACAATATCAAACCAAGGGGGCAAAAAGAGGACATAAGCACAGAAGATGATGAACATGAAAACTAGAGCTGCAGTGGCTATGGTTATTGATCTTTTCTTATTGGTAAATCTCCAAATTGCCCCTAAAGAATCTCTTTGATATGCAGGCTTTAGCCAGAAGTCTTTCATCTCCTTTTCATGGTTGACTTCCATGCTTCTACACCACCACCAACTACTTTGACTCATTGGAAAAATCAAGAAAACTTGGAGAGAGGTTTTTTTCCCAAAGATATAATATTGGAGAGAGGTTTTTTTTCCCAAAGATTTTGTGAATGAAAACTTGATGTATATAATCACCTTCTAGCTAGTCAACTTGTTCATATTATCTTGTACTATATAGATAGTAGTGAAAGTACACCTTAGGGGTGACCAGGGCCGTCCCTGAATGTTTAGAGGTCCTAACATAGTCTTTTGAATTAACAAACAGTTTTTAAAATACATGTCACTTGTTTAGACTAATAAACTTATTAAATCAAAAGAAGGAAAAAAAAAAAAAACCAAGGTCTTAAATTTTGGTCATTTTCCAAAGGCTCTGAGTCGTGGCATTGTTGCGTAGGCCCAAAGACAGATCTAGGGTGACATAATATACTTTTAAAATGTTAATTACGGGGAATGCTACAATCACAAAACCATAATGAGTGAAAGAATATACTTTTATACCATTGATCATGATGTGGATCCTATTGATATCATGATTTAGACTTATCAACATCAAAGGTGTAAATGTAGGTTGTGTCACCCCATTGTGTCTGAATGGTTGTGACTATAACATTACACTTGATCATGCTGTGTCTACAGAATAATCAATGATTTAAAAGTGTGTTGCGTTGCTGATTGTGCCACAACCGGCGTTGTAACAATATAATTCAAATTCATAAAACAAAGACTCTCAATTGGAAGCAAGAAACAAAGCTACTAATAAAAAAAGTTAAACGACGTTAAATCTGTTTTACGGATTCAAAATGTTTAGATATATATATAAAAAAAATAGTAATAAAAAATAAAACACTAGCTACCTTAGAATCTGTGCATGAATCTTTAAAAATTCAGATTTGGTAATGATTAGGATACGTCCGCTCCAGAAAATTCGGATCTGTAGAGGTGCTTGTTTCTTTTTTCATCTCCCGGCAATATTAGATAGCAGATCTCATCCGCTTACGTTACCAGCGTCATATACCTTCCACCTTGGACCTTATGAATTCAATTTTAGAATGAAGAAATTTTGATTTTAAGAATATCATTTATATAATTAACCTTTTAATAACCAATTATAAAAGAATCGATTATAAATCATATAATTAATTTTTAAAAATTAAGGTAACGCCCTCATTTACAGCTTCATGTCCGAGTATGAAAGGGAAATTTAGGTGATGCTATTAAAGATGTATATAATTCTCTTATTTGTCTCACCTAGAAACTGACGGACGGCTGCCAAAGTTAAATAAAAAGATCCAAATGAATCATTGAATATTGTTTATTATATTATAATATGTTTTTCAATTAATGCAGGCCGAATACGAAATGTTCAACAAAAAAAAAAAATTTGGTTGAAAAAGTAAGCAAGATTGATGACTCCGCCAGGCACGATCGTCCTCCCCAGGTGGAGGTATGTTGTCATTGTCTTTTTGTTGGTATTGTATGTTCTCATTATCTTAATTTGTCTTTATATATAGGTATATTTTGGCGTATAATTAAGTTAGGTCATTTATTTATTTTTAGCATTTTATGATTTGCATGCTTTTTTTTGAAAATAAATATGATTTGCATGCTGATCCACGTTTCGATGAGTACGTATCTATTAATAATGGGTACTGTTAATGTTATTACAGCAGCACCAAAAAAAAAAAAAAAAATTTTATTATTACCGCAACAACTTACATAAAACACGAGTAATGATAAAGACACAACAAAAATTACACAAACATGATCTTTCATCCTTGATTTTGATGAGAATTAATTGATTGTGATGTGGACCCATCAAAATCAAGGGAATGTTATTACCGCAACAACTTACAGAAACAATTTCACATACTTAATTATGATTTATGGCCCATTGTGTAACAACCTATCCGGTCTCACGGAAGACGTTAACATCCTTGACCAGAATAACATGAATTCGATCAAACCTTTAAGGAATCAGTAAATCATCACACCCAAAAAAAAAAAAAAAAAAAAAAAACCATGGCTATCGTAATATTTTTGGGCTTTCAGCGACTTTGACGAAGTGACCTTTTAGTTTGAATTTTTATTTTTAAAAATATACTTACAAAATTATTACTTCAATATCGGGTTTCTAAAATCTGTGAATACAAAATTTAAATATATTTCTTCATATATTGTTATTGTTTGCATTTGATTTGCCGTAACAAAACGAGGTTCGAATTGATGAATCTGAGTTATTATAAATTTGGGTCAATAATTTGACCCTTTCTCAATTCAAGTAAATTTTTGTAACACGTTATATTAGTGGTCCTATAATTTGGGTCTTTATAAATTCAAATAAAAAAGAATTAACATATTATTTATATTAGGTTGGATGAGATTGGATCTACACGGATTTTTTTTTGCAACACATGTAGTTTCGGCCCCCAGACGGTTGGGCCTTCGGCCGACGCCTATGATGCACCGACACTCCAATATGGGTGCCGTGCGCCGTATCCGACATAATTCCGACCAGACACTCGTCCGACACGCACCGAAAGTCGTCCGACACGCGCCGACACGTGTCCGACACGCGCCGACACGTGTCCGACACACGCCGACATGTATCAGATGATTTAAAATAATGTTAAATAAAATTTTAAAAACCGACACATCTGGATACGTCAAGGACACGGAGGGACACAAAAATTTGTATTTTTTTAATATATTTTTCATACATTGTCATAATAAAACTTATGATGCACCGACACTCCAATATGGGTGCCATGCGCCGTATCCGACACAATTCCGACAATTCAAATATATATATATATATATGTATACACTATGTGTAACACCCTAAATTATTGGGTTGTAGACATATAAGATACTATATTTGGTTATATTACTTACAGTGGCCGTTATAAAATAAACAAATGGAAACATATCGTAACCCCATTATTTTATTTTCGTTTGTAAATAACCGTACAAATAATAGATATATATATATGTATATACACATGTATACAGATATATATTATATATACATATATATATATATATATATACATATATACACACGTCTAACTCTTTCTTCCTTTTCTTTCAAAATAATGATTACACGTCTATCTCCTTTCTTTTTTTTTTTAAAAATAATGATTAGGTTTGTATATATATATATATATATATATATATATATATATATATATATATATATACACACACACACACACGTCTATATCTCTTTCTTTTTCAAACATAATGATTAGGTTAAAAGTGATAGGCCGCACCGCATGTGGTTGGGATTTTTTTGAAGATAATTTGTAACAAATTATGTGTTTAATTTAAGGATAAAGTGTAGATTGATACCTTAACCAAAAATATCAAATTAAGAGATAAGAGATAAGTTGTTAAATCAAAAATTCAAATATTTAAATTAGGACTTATCCATAGAGGTTTAGTAGTATAAATAGGACATTGGACCTGACTTCTTAGCACACAAAGAAAAAAGGAAAAAAAAAAAAAAAAAGAGTAACTCTTCTCCGAAGCAGACGGTAGCAGGAGAAATAGCTGGAGTAGGATTGTTGACAGTGAGTTCCATTTTTTTTTGTTTATACTTTCTCCCTCGGTTTCAATATTTATTTCATTGCTAAGGATTTCTAAAGCATTAAATGCATTCATACACTGACCTGTGCCTAGCCTAGCTTTTTGTTCGACTTTTGCGAAGGCGTAGTAATTTCCAACTTGCAAATATTATATTAGTATGTTGAAAAGGTGTGTGCACTGTTTTGTTTACCAGGTTAGTTTCTTTTATTTGTCTTGATGCTCCGTGTATATATTCATATATATAGATACACATATAGCACCAAAAAAAAAAAGATGCGCACGTATGATTTTGAACGATAAATCTATACAATTTGATGTGAGTTCTATAGTTTTGTTCCACATAGATGCATATTGGTCAGAGAAATATTTATTTTAAAACCATGAAATTTCACGTTTTCTATTGAATAGGCTAATATATTTTACGCAGAAAGTTATACTCTTGACGTTTACTTATTACTTTGATCAAGTTTTGATAAAAAGGATGGATGAATTCTACTTTCATATAAAAACAAAAGTGTGTGTATCCTTATCAATTTAAATTTTTTTTTTAAATCTAGTTTTGACTTTTGATCTTATATATAAATAAAGGTTGGTTCTCATTTCTGTAATAGGAAACAATGATGTTTTCACTAATCCATGGTTATGGATTGCTTCGTTAATATATATGTATATGTTATGAAATACTAACTTTATTTGAATAAGAAATGTCATTTCAGTCTTATAAAGTTAGGTTTGACATACACCGGTCATCTTAAAATTTATGAAGAGGTCGTCATGCTAACCAATTCTTGTTCCTGCTTAATGCGAAACTCTCAGCGACTAGGTGAGTTTTGGGCCATTGCACCGCAGAACGGCTAGTCATCGGTCTCGGGGCCTCTTGACCTTGGCTCATCGACAGTCCTAGAGAAATGGTACCTAGATTCCCCGATGTTCCATGTGCATGGCCGGGAAAGCAAGGGCCGACGGCTATGTCATGGTCCAGAGGGCAATGGGGTTGGCTGAAGCCTTTTGGGAGGTTCACTAGGTGACGTCGAACCCTTTCCCTGACAATCGGCCGGAATTGTCAGGCAATAGTTTGCTTGGTTGTGAAGTGCGGTAGAAAACATGTTGGAGTAGGGTGGTAATGACTCATCGGCTAAGGTAAACCGGTGTCAGACTTGAGTACGCCTAATTTCAAGAAAATTGCTTTATATTCCTTACAAATATCATGTTTTTGCCATGTTCTAACAACAATTAAGTGCAGGTAAGGAAAAAGCCTTTTTGTTGTAACGTGTAACGTTTTTGTAACTATTATTTTTGTATATAAAGAATCACGGGCACACACCGGAACTCACTGGCTATTTTTAGCTCACACGTTTGTGAAATGTTTTTTTTAGGCTTGGAGGAAGAATACCAGGGTGGTGAGGTAAGCAGAGTAACCTTGGAGGCGGTTCGGGAGGGGAAGTGGACGAGGAGTTCAATGTGGACCTGACAGCTTAGTGTCAAGCTTTGATTTTTTTTCAACTCCTTGGAGTTTTCATGTTTCCGTTGTAATAAGAGTTGACGATGTTCTTCCATTTTGGAGTCGTGACATTTTATTTTATTTCTGGATTTAGTAATGTTTGAATAAAGATCTAGTTCCCTCAATCTTTTCTTGAGAATTTAGTACTTGGGCGGTGGATCGCCGGCTTGTCCCTTGACCAGACCCCAGTGGACCCTAGGGGTCGGGGATTGGCCTATTACAATTGGTATCAGAGACAGGTTTGATAGAGGTGTTAGGATAAAGACCCATAAGAACTCGATGTTAGATGAGGGAACATAGGAAGAACTCGCTCTATAAAACTTAAACCTAGTATAAAATAAACTCCCCCGCGTGTCGTGTCCTATATTTTTTAAAGTTGCCGTATCTCCGTCTCCGTGTTGTGTCGTGCATCGTATCCGTATCGGTGTCCTTGCAACATAGATCTCCCCACACATTCCTTTTTTTTTTTTTTTTTGGATTGGCACACATTACTTTTCTTTCGGCTCTGTATTTTTTTTTAAAAGTTTTAAAATAACAATATGTCCCCTCAAAAGAAAATAACAATTCGAATACTCCAAAATAATAATAATAATAATAATAATAATAATAATAATAATAATAATAACGATACCAAAAAAAAAACCGTACAATGTTGGTCTTGTTGAAATGGTTTGCAACATAGAAATAAAATGCAGAAATAACATGTCTTACTTCATCTTTGGATTTCAAGAGGTATACCCAAGTATATCTACTAAAATCATCTACAATTGTTAAAAAATATGACTGTCCATGGATAGTTTGATGTCTATAAGGACCCCAAATATCCATGTGTACCAAATCAAAAATAGAACTAACAGAAGTAGTAGGAAAAGGTAATTTCTTCTGTTTTGCTAAAGGACACACATAGCATACAGAATTTTTAGGAACCTGAATCTGAGTACAATTCTTATGTAACAAATCAGTTCTAGTATTTGAAAGATGGCCTAATCATATAATTATCTTGTGTTTATATTTTAATTTTTTCATAAATTAAAAAAGTGTATAATGCGCAATTATTTTATGTGTACATTGTGCAGGCTTTTTGTGTGGATGTAATGTTGGCACAATAAGTATATATGTATCAAATAACGTATCACTAATTCTTGAAATATTCGTTTTCCCAAGTCTCTACCTCTTGAATTGACTTAATTTTCTCATCATTAAAAGCTCTAAACGCCGCCGGATCATACGGTGGTGGCAATGTGCACGGGTTTCCAAAGCTTGGAGATTTTTCTAAGGATTCCTCCATGATCTTTCTAAAATTTGTGTCGGTCGGACATGCCAAGCATTCTGGGCAAAGTTCAACGGCATTCGGCGGTACAATTGGCTTAAACTTCAGAAGCTTTGCGTATTCATTCAACAAATGGAACATGTAGTCGTAAACACGCTCCATTTTCATATCTTCGTGTACGAATCTGCTCCCCAATGCTCCAATAGATTTAGCCTGAAAGTTCATTAATTAATCACTCATGATTCAATAATAAACACGTGTTTTAATTATAGGCTAGGGTTCTTTTTAATACCTTCTTGGTGTGGTTGTTTCCGTATTCTACAGCGAATTTGAGGGATCGACATTTGTCGTTGTCACGAACAGGCCAATAATGTTGTTGTGGTACCATTCCACGTATGAAGAAATCGTGAAAACGAGGAGTTATCAGTAAGACAGGGGAGTTGCATGCGAGTATATACTTTTCACTCACAGACCATGCCCATCCTTCAATGTATATCTTGTATCTATCAGACCATAAGACAAATGTAAAACATAACATATGATCAATTATATACACATACATACATGCACGTACATGTACACACACTTATTTCATAGTAACGATGTATAGTAAGGGTGTGAAGAGGTAGAAAAACAATAACATCCCATTCGATACACCATCATTATACCGATTACGCTGCATATCTGAATATGGAAGCTAGATGTGGTGGAAATTACCGATGAGTACATTGATCTCCAAGATTCGACTCTTTGAAACCATTATTTCCTTCGGCTACCCAATCCTGCCCAAGAAATCGTATACCTCGATCGTGTGATATTGTATTATTGAATTTATGTTTAACGATAAGATTGTGACACTTATGTACATAGATATATAGAGTACCTGAATGTATAAACGAGTGTTCCAGTCAGCCTCGTCTGTAGCGTTGCATTTCATAAGGTCACCCCTCCATGGAGCCACATGAGGGTTCCCTTTCCAATAAGCATAGGGTACCCTATCTTTCCACTTGGTCCTCTTGTTACCCTTTTTAATATCCTTCAATACATACCTCCATGACCTAATGTTTATTTCCGGCCTGCACGATTTTATTTAAAGGGGGTAAACTAGAAGTTTATTCTTCGCAATCAGCCGTAACCAGAAGTATTATATATGTGTAGTGTAGTGAATGGATCGTTATACAAACCGAATAACGAAACATTACTTGGCAAAATAATTACGTGAATGATACGACACGTCCGTAACATAATTTTTTAGCATTGATTATGATATATGACCTATTGTGACAGAGTTTTACTTACCAGCCCCAGAAAGTCCAGTCCGGAAACACAATATCCAAATTCGACCTATCCGAGCAGTACCGGAACAACGGCGGCGGACCGGAATCCGGTCGGAGATAGTCCTCGGCACGGACAACCGGCCGGTCATCACAGTCGAACATAAGCTCAAGATCAGGAAATCTTCCAGGGTAATATCTCATGAGCTGCACAAAACCCCACATAGTGACCAAAGCTCGCGTTGAATCTTTCGGATCATTGTATTTTTCCACATATATCTTTCCATCAAGAATCACTAGCCGAAAATATGCGTTGCCGCGAACTTTTTCCAGCATTTCTCGAGTGATTCCGGTGTATCTCCAATGACTTAAATCTTCATGGATCCATTTGAAGTAATCGGGGCATGTTGAGTTTAATACCGGGTCGGGTTTGAAGGTAACCGGGTAATTATTTTTCGGACATGTGTTGTTTTGCAGATTCCATGATGTACAATTGAGAGGGAATTGAATGGGAGGTTGTTGTTTGTTGGTGATTTTGAGTGGAGTTTTTGTTGAATTTTCGTAATTTGCCTGCAGTATGATAGAATATACCGTAAGTTTGATACGGTTTCGAAAATATTACTGTCGCGAGGTAAGGTGCTTGTATACGTTTATTTTGCTGAGAGAAGACGAACATTGTATCGAACTCTTACACTCCAACTCAAAGAATACAACCCTGTGTTTTTTTACCGCTGAATAATGCACCCAGAGGTTCGATCAACTAAATAATATGTATGATCCACTATCATATTGTCTACAATTCTCATTAATGGCCCCCTTTAACCATTTGCATAAAATTTGACTCTGAAATAGTCGACCTCTGTAAATTCGAAATTTAATCGAGATATGATACCCGAATATATTGACTGTTGGGGCCATTAACAGTGTCCTTTATTAAAATATGCAGTAAAGTAACGTGGAAAACTAACATTTGTAGAAAGGCATGTGTTACCTACAGGCTATAAAGTTGATGCTTAGGTTTCTGCACGACGACATCAAATTTACACGGTTCGGTTGATAGTCTATTTAAAACTCTTCACTTCTGAAACTCAAATAACATAACACTAACTCAAACAATGACAGTAATTTAACTATAGTAAATTGTACAAGAAACTTTAAAAACACTGACAAAGATATAGAGAGAAGGATATATTAAAATACTTACAAAATCAAACCAAGGTGGAAAAAAGAGGACATAAGCACATAATATCAAGAACAAGAACACAAGGGCTGCAGAGGCTATGGCGACTCTCTTCTCAGTAAATCTCCAAATTGCCCCAAGAGAATAATTTCTTTGATATGCAGGCCTTAACCAGAAGTCTTTCATCATCCTTTCTTCATTGACTTTCATGCTTCTTTAATCAATCTCCACCACCATATCAATCAAGAAGAAAAGAAGTAGGGGTAAAATGGTCATCCAGAGCATTTACAAGGATTTTGTGGAAGAAACTTGAACCTCATAGTAAATAACTTGTGCATAGAAGGCTTATACTTAGAGAGAAAAATAGTGAAAAGTTACAAACACAAAACAACGACTTTATTAAGATATATAATAATGACTTGTGGAAAAACTTAACATTTGGAATACACTTCTAGTAGAACTAGACAAGAACAAGTTGTGGAAAATTAACAATATAAAAAGTCAAAGGATGGTACGGGTGAGGAGAGGGGACCTTTTATAGGCCTATTGGTGGATTCAGGATTCAGATTCAATGGGTGCATCGAAGAAAATTGAGGAGGTTTCCAGGGGTATGGATGGTATTTATATTTTTCTATTTAAAAGCAAACTTACATCGTTTTAATATATATATAAGAAAAATCCACAAAATTGAGTGGGGCTTGTAGCCCCTCCCTCTATCCTATACAGATCTGCCTCTGACCGTAAGTCTTCATTGCAGTCAATCGCAGATCCGCGACGACTGCATTAAAATATTTTATCATGTTTTTGGACACATTTTCTCTACGGTGGAATTTTTCTAATGTCATAGCATGCCAGTGAATTGATACCTATTGATAACTACATAGATAATACAATAAATAGAGACAAAAATATTAAATTTTAAAAATTCATTGTCGAAATTCACTGATTTTCGGGATTCACTATTGAAATTCACTGATTTCGGGATTCAGTGATTTTTGGGATTCACTGTTTGTCCTTCTCGCTATAAAAATTATGAGAAATTAGGGATAATGACACAATCTGAAATATTTTTAAGTAACATGACAGCTACATATTTTTTATAGGGAGAATGACAACTGCATAATTTTTATAGCGAGAAGGACAAACAGTGAATCCCGAAAATCAGTGAATCTCCCCAATAAATCCCGAAATCAGTGAATTTTGACAGTGAATCCCGAAAATCAGTGAATTTCGACAATGAATTTTGAAAATTAGTGAATTTCGACAGTGAATTTCGGCAGTGAATTTAAACAGTGAATTTCGACAGTGAATAAATAGTTTTGTCATTTATGCAAAAGTTTCAAAAGACTTTCCTTCTACTCAATTGATGAAATATTTATGTTCTTCTCTCTCATTCCCCCTAAAAATTATGCAGTTGTCCTTCTCCCTATAAAAAATATGTAGTTGTCATGTTACTTAAAAATATTCCAGATTGTGTCATTATCCCTAATTTCCCAAAAATATTATGTCACTACATATTTATAGTAATATAATAATGACAGCTCCACAGAAAAAATTACAAAATATTCCAGATTGTGTCATTATCCCTAATATCCAAAAAATATATTATGTCACTACATATTTATAGTAATATAATAATGACAACTCCACAGAAAAAATTGCACAAAAAATAGTAATGATTCGGGCACAACGGTTGTGCCGTAACGAACGACACAACGGTGATTTGTACCGTTGATTATGTAAGATTTACATCATGTACACTCATTATGATCAGCGGTGCAAATCATCGTTGTGCGAATCGTTGTGGCACAACCGTTGTGCCCGTATTATTACTCGCACACAAAACGGGTAGTAATCAACATTGAATTGGTTGTGATTGTTTCCGGTGTTCTACGGATGAAAAATGCATAATAACTCTAAAAATTAGGTCTCAATAATTCTTGTAATATTCGTTCTCCCAAGTCTCTACCTCTCGAATCAACTTAGTTTTCTTATCATTAAAAGCTCGATACGTAGCCGGATCATAAGGTGGCGACTGTAAGGTGTAGTGCCCGAAAGACAATTATATAATTGTTTTAGGACAGAATTAGTAATTCATCTTATTATATGCATGTATGCTTATAATTAAGACACTACGAAAACCCTAAGTACCTCGTTTATGTAATCACATAACTCGGTGTATGGCTATACACAAGAGGATTGAGTTTGTGAGATGTACTTAAAATTAACTTAGTCCGTAGCGTTTATTAATCGAGTACGGGTCTCATGATTAATTTGCTATTAATGCGCCCGAACACTTTAGGTGTGACAGTCTTATCCGGACCGTCGGTAATAGGGTACCTAGTGGGGCATTTATATATGATGATAATCATATAGGGGTGGACCGATTTGATTTGAGTTATCGATATAATTCCGTAATCGAGAAGTCTTATCGAATCACAAGATGATCATATATGGATTAATCTTAATCCCGAGGTGATCACGTGAGACGGCGATTAGACTAGGGTAGAGTTTGATGTGTTAGTAAGGATCACTTCGAAGTATGTGGTCCAACACTTCTCGTTGGCTCTATTCGGGAATGGGTGAGTGGTCTGTGCTATCACAGATATGGAATCCATTCCTTCCCTCGGGAAGTAGAGAGACAGTTCCCTTATTTGTTGACCCTAGAAACTGATCGATCGGCCGAGTTCATATTATATTGAATATGAACTAATTGATCACTAGGGGGTTAATGGTAAATAAGGATAAGATGTTTCGAGAAGGGTTTACGGAAATATCCCGAATCGAAGTGAACAGTCTATGGAGGATTTATCCGTATGTAATGATTATATCAGTGGACGCTTTCGACTCATAAATTGAGTGTAAGTTATCTATATTCGATAGAGTTCAGTTTCGGGTTTATGGTGGTGTAATCCCGGAATTAATAGGTTGGATATAATTATTCTGTCTGATGAATAATTTTATCTAATTTATTGTAGCTACCGAATATGGGTCCATTCCCCCGACGTGGCTCCCGAAATAGCATAATTGGATTTCTCGTCGTTGCACCTCAATTATAATTAAATAGTGGATTGGGCTATTTAAATTGATATGTGGATTAATTGTTTAGTTGGACTAAATAATTAAATACACTAAAAAGACATTTTTCGTGGACTTTCGGTCCAAATTGGTGTGTTGACCTTTTTGACCAAATTGGTCAAATATAGAAAATGCGTGTGAACCTTTTTTGATCAAAAGGTGGCGCCATTTTAATGTTAATAATTAGAAAGAAATTAGTTTTCTTGGATAATTATTTGACATGTGATTTATCTTTTATTTGTTAAATGATAATTCATGGAATATTAGATAATAATATGATTTATCCTAATTTGTTTGGGATAATTATTTTATTTATCTTTTATTTGGAAAAAGGATTAATGTAATAATTATCTCTTAATTATTTAATCCTTGGAGGTTAAGTTTTACTCTCCTATATAAAGAGAGTTCTTCCAAGCCTTTTGACACACTAATAATCACGCCATATACACAAGAAAGTGGCTTAGAATTTTCGGCCATCTTTCTTTGGGTTTCGAGTTGGAATAATCTTCGGGATTATTCCGGTAGCATATCAAGGAGGTCCGGCGGCGGGAAACACCATCCACCTGGTGTTGCTGGGAGACACACGTTGGAAGGCTGTGGCTTCTCGATACACGTGTTCTTGGAGATCTATCGTTCTTGGAGTTGAGCACCATAAAAAGGTAGGTTCCTAAACCCCCTTGTAGGTTTAGATCTTTTATTTATGTATTTTGTTTCGTTTAGATCTAGATCTGATGCCTTCCGCTGCGTAATCGGGTCAATTTATGATTGATCCGACGATATTACTTCTAACAAGTGGTAGCAGAGCCTTTGATCTAACGATCAAAGTATATGAATTTTAGATCTTGGAGTGGAAAAGCATGTTTTAGAGGTTTTATTTCGTTTTTTTTGGTAAAATTCGAATTTAATCATGATTGTATGCTTGTGATTGTTGTGGTTGAAGAGATGGATTGGGGTTGGTATTGTTTACTCGTTAGATCTATTGTAAACTCATATAAATTCGTTTATATGAGTATAGGAAATTTTGTAATTTTAATTTCCTAGAAGTAGATCTGTTTTGTTGTTGTTCCGTTTTTTATTTTTTCCCGGAGTTTGAGCCGTTGAAACGACAATCCCTCCGGTCAGAGTGAAGAATAAAAGTTGATGAACATGCCCTCAAAATTTCGTGACGATCGGAGTCGAGCTCGATGTCCGATCGCTGCTATAAAGTTGCTGCTGTAACAGAAAAGCACAGCAGGCATTAAAACCCTAGCTGTGAGTTCGTCGAATTTCTGGAAGAGATTGGACCGTTGAAACGAAGATCCGACCGTTCAGATCGACTACCATGGAGTTATGAACAAGCCCTAAAAATTTAAGGTCGATCGGGATTTGTCTCGATGCCCGATCGTCCCCAGGAAGACACTGTTGCGCCGCAGTTATAAACAGATGCAGCAGTTAGATCGGCGGATTTCTGGAGAAAATTGGACCATTGAAACGAAAAATCCAACCGTTCAGATTGAAGTAGGCGGAGTGAAGAACAGATCCATAAAGTTTCATGACGATCAAGGTTCGTTTGGATTTCCGATCATCGATAATTCGCAGCAGCAGCAGATTAGCAAATAGTAAATCCTAGTTAGGGTTTGTGTTTTTTTTTAATAGGATAGATACGGGGGTACCAACGATCCATCTCGGTGTTTACTTTTCGGTATAATTTTGTGTTTGATCAAGATTACGTGCTTAAAACCGGAAAATTGCCATGACTTGCATCTTCATGATTCCACTCCAATGCATACATGTAGCTAGTTTATTTCGAATAAATTAGGCATGTATAACTCGAATAATTAGTATGAATGCTTATTAATTTAATATGTGGTAGTTAAATAATAAGTAGCTAATTATAAAAACCGAGGACCCGGGTTTATGTCAATCGTTTACGATTTTAGTGATGGATTCTCGGTGAATCCCACTTGGATAAATCGTTGAGCTTTTTCGGTGATGGCTTCTCAGTGAACCCACCTTAAACAAAAACGAGATTACGCTTTGGGTTACAATTTAGAAATCGGAGAATCTTAGTACATGGGTTCGGAAATGGTCTAACCATGGTTGGGCGAGTTCAACCGAGTTTCGGCTCAATCGACTCCCCTCCACGTGTGATGTACGTTACGCGGTTCGACAGACATAGCATAGCCGATAAGCCTTCGGGCTAAACGGGGCTTCTCTTGCCGGATTGGCCCGAACCGTCACATATGTTCCAACGAATAAGACGGCGTAGGCTTGCCTACATAACCGACCCTATTCGGAGTACTTTGATTTGTTGTTTCTTATTGTCAAGACCGCAACCGTAATTAGTAAACCCACCACTTTTTCGAATATTGAGTGGGAGCGGGGAAGGCGACAGGCCAACCCCACGGCCTCTACTATAGGTGCAAGCACGTGAGAGAATGGTGACGCCTCGTGCCGCTTTGATTTCGGCCCCTTCGGATGGTGTTCACCGCTATCAAAATTCAAGGCTTGGTCTCCGAAAGGATAGGATATCGGGTACTCGCCGGGTCACGACTCCGCCCTCGTAGGCATACTCGGGGCGTACTCTGAGATCTGATATAGTAGGTCACACTCTTTGTGGATATTTTCGAAATATCTAGGCTAGAAAAAGGAAGGTAATCAATGATTAAATGTCCGGGATGTCTGATTCCCGTGAGATGTTCGATTCTTGAAGCTTAATCATTGAGAGAGATTGTCTCAGTTTAACCATCATAGTGCTGATATCGTCCCTCTCGGACAGTACTATGCGAGGTTAAATCCTTGGAATGGTAGGATAGACTTTATAGTTTATTATTCCTAAAATAAAAATCTAGTAGTGAAAATTTAATTTTGAATTTAACTTTCTGTCATATTTTTTACAACTTTAATCTCTAGACTACTGAACTATTAGAAATAGGACTTCATTAAAAAAAAAAAAAATGTGGAAAGCAACAAGTACGTTGTAATTATCAATAAATGCAGTTAACTTTTCAGAAGAGATTTTTTCTCTTGAGCTTTTAAAAACTTAAGTGACATAATATAGGTATGTCACGGGTGTCACTCGTGTTGAACGAGAGACGACCATACTTAGTTTACAAAAGATGACATAGGACTATCAGATAAAATTCATTTAGTGAATTTTAAAAGTGTAATTACACAACAAATTTCTAAATTGAAAAATTGGAAAATCATATACATAAAGCGTTGCTAGTTAGACGGTATTTGGAACCGATAAACTAGTGGGAGCCTTACTCTTATGATTTGTTGTTTTTCTGAATCATTAGAAATGTGTAATGGAATGCACAAGAGTTTCTCCATTCATTGGAAAAACAAGAATAAAGCGTTACTAGTTAGACAGTATTTGGAACTGATAAACTAGTGAGAGCTTTATTATGATCTCTCAAACCATTCGAACAAAGTGTTGCTAGTTAGACGGTATTTGGAACCGATAAACTAGTGGGAGCCTTGGTCTTATGTTTTGACGATTAGAAAAATCGATAGTCCAAGCAAGTAACACTGAACATCCCACAGTTCAAGAATAGAGTCTACTTGAACGAACTGCTAGTTCAAGACTGTTTTCATTTAAGGAAAGTCGAGAATGGGAAAGAATGTTTATACGTGTCAGTCATCCAAACTAAGTAGTTTTAAGGCTAAACCGAAAAATTAATGAATTGGAAATTAGAGGATAAGGAAAGTGATTTCGGATCACTGACCAATGCATCCTTAGCAATTTTCTCGAAAGCTAAGTTCTTTGAAAGAACTAGGTAGCTTTGCATTAAACGATAAATAAAAATAGACAACGGGCAGTTATTTCAGATAGACTAGTGGGAGTGATACTAGGAAATGAATCTCGGATTCAATTCTTGAGTATCACAGAAAATTAATTTTTCTGTTTTCGGATTCGTTGGAACGAACGTATTCATTTTCAATAGGGTAATTTGTTTGTCTTATTGACGATGAATATAACATTCGTAGCACGAATCCAAGACTCGTACTTTTGTTTGATAAAGTCAGAACCACTAAGCATTGCTGAAAAGGTATTAGTAACGCATCTTAAAACTATATAAACGCAAATGGTTTCCATATTAGATAAACACTTCTTTATATACTATTAATTAGTGCATATTCCCTAACGATAAGATCTCAGACGGCGGCTTAGGGTGATTCCTATCTCCCAAGTCAAAGGAACCCCGTCTCAAAGGAACAATGCCTAAGTTTCTTTTCAATCGGGAAAGGGTAATAGATTTAAAGAAGTTACATAGCTTGTTCATATCAACCTTCGGGGTCATATGAAAGATACAAGCTAGTGGGAGCTTCTAAGTAGTGACATATTTTCTGATAACTACTCGAAACTCCGGTAAGTTTATTCAAAAATATTTGGAGGAAATCTCTGATTTCACTAGAGATAGAGTATTCCATACTCAGAAATAGGTTGTTGCGTAGTCTTCGGGACTGATGCTCGGCCTGCCTCCCAGTGAAATGTTTTCACTAAGGGATACACCATAAATTTGCCTTATATAGTTATTGATGTGCTACGATACGCTGCTGAACTCATTTAAGATATTGGTTGCAAAATAACGGTTTACGTTGTTATGAAATACCGAGAAGTCTACCAAAAAGATGCCTAAGCATTTGTGGATAATGAGTGAATTCGGTTCACCCCACTTCCGTAAATAGAGGCATTTAGCACCGAGTGCTTGAAGGTAGGACTGGAAATTTTGCATACACGTTTAGGTCGTGAAATATCTTAATGCATTGAGTAAAGGTAGGTTATAAAAACTCGTAAATTCAGAAAATGACGGTAATACTGTCAAACTCGGTCTGATAGAGTCTATAAATAACAACCTTAGATCTTGAAGTATTTGTACTCAAGATGTTACTAATCGATTTGTTCGGTCCACATCCAACACCGGCGATTGGTGATAACACTAATAAAAACTACTAAACTAGATCGGTATATCACTCCACCCCGAACGCAAAGGGAGTATGGTTTGTCCATTACCCATTGCGGGACCTTACGGTCTATAGGGCGATTGATGACCTATAGTCCTTTGTGGGTCATGTAGGATCCCGATCATAGAGGTTGGTTTAAAAGCCATAACCCCGTGAATGGAGATTGATACTCCGGTTACGTTGAAACTCTTGTAGAACCACCTGAGCATCTCAGGTCCAGTGGGAGTAATTGGAACTACATGAAGAATAGTAGAATGAATAGGAAAGTTTAACTTTCACAGTAAAGCTGAGTAATTTAGGGGTGATTCCCTAATAGGTAGAGAGTTAACCAGACCGTGATCTCTCTTACTACTCAGTCTTGCTTGATTTCGTCAGAAAGCGGGAAATAGGTGTGATTCCCTGAGACTTCCTTGCCGAACAACGGAATCTGAATTCATTCAGAACAGAAGGGTTTTAGCTGAGAACAAATAATGGATTCGTTAAAACGCAGAAAATAGGGGTGATTCCCTAAGAATTTTTTGCAAGACTAACGGTATCTTAATTTATTCAGAAAGAACCTTTGGCAGGATGCCTGCCATAGCTTATATCCTTCGGGGATTAAAGCAAACCTCTAGGTCATACATTTTAATATGTGGACTTGACCAGAATGTTGATAAGTCTTTTGTAGAATTGACATCAATATTAGTAAAGTAGTATGTAGACTAGTGTTTGTGAATGATAACACTGAAACAGTTGGAAACAACATGGGTGTGTTATCTGAAGTCAGAGTCTGACATGCCATCGGGATTCATTCTAAAGGAGTTGATTCGGTCAAATCCGTGAGAATCGATCATTGGCAATCCCACCCATTCACCTGGTTAAGACATTCTTGCATTATGCAACATTCAACGATGTAGTCTACCCTACCTCTCAGGAATGGTTATCTAAACCTGAGGATGAATACGAAATGGGATGTTTAGTGAATCCTCAAGTATCTTCGGGAGAATGAGGAATAATATGCTAGTATATTCAGGTGCAAACTAGAATATAAGTGATGACACAAATTCTGACTTTAGGTCAGATTAAGGATGATCGTTAAGTCGATTTCGTCCTCAGTGTTAAATCAAAGGCATATTGAAATCATACCACCGGATTAGATGGAAAGGCGATGTTTCGATCCCAAAGATTGACTCAAGCCGACATCCTACCTGATCAGTGTACCAAGTCACATGGTATTGGGATTCTGAGTACGCGCCGGGTCACTGACCTACCTGCGGCGGCACACTCCGGTCGTGCTTGGAAGGATGAATTACTAAGATGCGCTTGGAGGGTACGATTTGAGGGATTCGTCTCACTTGTTTTGAGCAAGTGGGAGAATGTTGTAGATATAGATAAATAAGGGTGTGCTCTAAAACAATTAATCCACTTGCCTTTCGTGCAAGTGGGAGATTGTAAGGTGTAGTGCCCGAAAGACAATTATATAATTGTTTTAGGACAGAATTAGTAATTCATCTTATTATATGCATGTATGCTTATAATTAAGACACTACTGAAAACTCTAAGTACCTCGTTTATGTAATCACATAACTCAGTGTATGGCTATACACAAGAGGATTGAGTTTGTGAGATGTACTTAAAATTAACTTAGTCCGTAGCGTTTATTAATGCGAGTACGGGTCTCATGATTAATTTGCTATTAATGCGCCCGAACACTTTAGGTGTGACAGTCTTATCCGGACTCGTCGGTAATAGGTACCTAGTGGGGCATTTATATATGATGATAATCATATAGGGCTGGACCGATTTGATTTGAGTTATCGATATAATTCCGTAATCGAGAAGTCTTATCGAATCACAAGATGATCATATATGGATTAATCTTAATCCTGAGGTGATCACAGACGACTGATTAGACTAGGGTAGAGTTTGATGTGTTAGTAAGGATCACTTCGAAGTATGTGGTCCAACACTTCTCGTTGGCTCTATTCGGGAATGAGTGAGTGGTCCGTGCTATCACGGATATGGAATCCATTCCTTCCCTCGGGAAGTAGAGAGACAGCTCCTTATTTGTTGACCCTAAACCGATCGATCGGCCGAGTTCATATTATATTGAATATGAACTAATTGATCACTAGGGGGTTAATGGTAAATAAGGATAAGATGTTTCGAGAAGGGTTTACGGAAATATCCCGAATCGAAGTGAACGATCATGGAGGATTTATCCGTATGTAATGATTATATCGGTGGACGCTTTCGACTCATAAATTGAGTGTAAGTTATCTATATTCGATAGAGTTCGCTTTCGGGTTTATGGTGGTGTAATCCCGGAATTAATAGGTTGGATATAATTATTCGTCGATGAATAATTTTATCTAATTTATTGTAGCTTTACCGAATATGGGTCCATGGTCCCCGACGTGGCTCCCGAAATAGCATAATTGGATTTCTCGTCGTTGCACCTCAATTATAATTAAATAGTGGATTGGGCTATTTAAATTGATATGTGGATTAATTGTTTAGTTGGACTAAATAATTAAATACACGGAAAAGACATTTTTCGTGGACTCGGTCCAAATTGGTGTGTTGACCTTTTTGACCAAATTGGTCAAATATAGAAAATGCGTGTGAACCTTTTTTGATCAAAAGGTGGCGCCATTTTAATGTTAATAATTAGAAAGAAATTAGTTTTCTTGGATAATTATTTGACATGTGATTTATCTTTTATTTGTTAAATGATAATTCATGGAATATTAGATAATAATATGATTTATCCTAATTTGTTTGGGATAATTATTTTATTTATCTTTTATTTGGAAAAAGGATTAACGTAATAATTATCTCTTAATTATTTAATCCTTGGAGGTTAAGTTTTACTCTCCTATATAAAGAGAGTTCTTCCAAGCCTTTTGACACACTAATAATCACGCCATATACACAAGAAAGTGGCTTAGAATTTTCGGCCATCTTTCTTTGGGTTTCGAGTTGGAATAATCTTCGGGATTATTCCGGTAGCATATCAAGGAGGTCCGGCGGCGGGAAACACCATCCACCCGGTGTTCTTTGGGAGACACACGTTGGAAGGCCGTGGCTTCTCGATACACGTGTTCTTGGAGATCTATCGTTCTTGGAGTTGAGCACCATAAAAAGGTAGGCTCCTAAACCCCCTTGTAGGTTTAGATCTTTTATTTATGTATTTTGTTTCGTTTAGATCTAGATCTGATGCCTTCCGCTGCGTAATCGGGTCAATCTATGATTGATCCGACGATATTACTTCTAACGGCGACAATGTGCACGGTTTCGTTAAACTAGGAGTCTTCTCCAAGGATTCTTCAATGATGTTCCTATATTTTGTGTCGGTTGGACATGCCAAGCATTCCGGACAAAGTTCAACCGCATCCGGTGGAACAACCGGTTTAAACTTCAAAAGCTTTGAATATTCATTCAACAAAAATGGAACATGTAGTCGTAAACACGCTCCATCTTCATATCTTCGTGTACGAATCTGCTCCCTGATGCTCCAATAGATTCAGCCTACATTCGAAATTGATTCTCTATGATTCAGCCCTTTGTCATTCTGATACGTAACAAAAGAATGTAATCACCTAATATAACTTCCGAAATAATAAAAAAATTCATTAGTACCATCTCGGGGTGGTTGTTTCCATATTCAACGGCGAATTTGAGGGACCGGCATTTGTCTTCGTCACGAACGGGCCAATAATGTTGTTGCGGCATCATTCCGCGTGTGAAGAAATCATAGAAACGAGGAGTTAATAATAAGACTGGAGAGTCACATGCAAATATATATTTTTCACTCACAGACCATGCATATCCTTCAATGTATATCTTATACCTGCCAGATAATGAAACAAACGTAGAAAATAAGAGGATCACACACATACATACATACATGTACATATATATATGTATACACAAATGGTGTTGTATATGAGTTTGTAATATAGAAAATCTGCTACTGCTAAAATATATATCGAGATAAACACTATACATCTCAATAAGGAAAACGTAGCAGTAATTACCGGTGAGTACATTGATCTTCGAGATTGGACTCTTTGAAACCATTTTTAACTTCGGCTTTCCAATCCTGCCCAAGAAATCGTAACACATGTGATATTGTATTGTAGAATATGTTTAGAGATAACGCGTGTTACATCTAATATATTATAAGCTTTGTAATTTGTGTTTAACTATTTTATTTTAAGTGAAAATGACATGCCTAAGCAGTTATTGAATTCATAATAACTTGAGTAATGTCGTCAGATCCAAATTTTGATACGTTACATATACAATTACAATACCTGAACGTATAAACGACCGTTCCAGTCAACCTCATTCGTAGCATTGCATTTCATAAGGTCATCCCTCCATGGAGCTACGTGAGGGTTCCCTTTCCAATAAGCATAGGGTACCCTATCTTTCCACTTGGTCCTCTTATTCCCTTCTTTAATTTCCTTCAACACATTCCTCCATGGCCTAATGTTTATCTCCGGCCTACACAAAAGTTCAATCAACTCGATCACAAGACTTAAAGAAAGGACTTCGGATCCTCTGCAGTCATTTTACCGTCCTGTGAAGAATATGTATGTTGAATGCATATCTTTCATAGTACCGTAAAGTGCCCTGCATAGGTTCCGGACTAGAAAGGAAGGACATCATTTTGATCAACCGGGTGATACATTTATTTATCTAAGAGAGTCATCAAATTTCGTCAATCTGTATGAAAACCCCTGAAACGACATATAAATTTAGAACGAAAGGATACTTACCAACCCCAAAAAGTCCAGTCTGGAAACACAATATCCAAATTCGACCTATCCGAGCAATACCGGAACAACGGCGGCGGACCGGAATCCGATCGTAGATAGTCCTCGGCCCAGACAACCGGCCGATCATCGCAGTCGAACATAAGCTCAAGATCAGGCAATCTTCCGGGGTAAAATCTCATGAGCTGCACAATCCCCCACATAGTGACCAAAGCTCGGGTCGAATCATTCGGATCCTTGTATTTCTCCACATATATCTTTCCATTTATAATGACTAGCCGGAAATAAGCATTTCCGCGAACTTTTTCCAGCATTTCTCGGGTGATTCCGGTGTATTTCCAATGACTTAAATCTTCATGGATCCATTTGAAGTAATCGGGGCATGTCGAGTTTAATGACGGGTTGGGTTTGAAGGTAACCGGGTAATAATTTCTTGGGCATGTTTTGTTATGCATGTGCCATGCAGTACAATTTAGAGGGACTTCAATGGGAGCTTGGATTCTGGGTGTAGTTCCAAATGATGTTATGTAATCATTTGCCTGCGGTTTTATAAAGGATACTTACATTACATTAGATACCTTAAAACAAGATAAATGAGTAAAATAGATATTTCAAAATTATAATATGATTCCTTAAACATTATATTTCATGTCCTAAAAAAGCATCATTTTTCCTTATTTCTTATAATATGTTCATATTCATAGTAAAATCATTGGAATATCTACAACATGTTTTTTTAATGAAAAAAAAAACAAAAAAAAACATGTATTTTGTGCATAGAAGTAGAAATAGCTAGTGTAGAATTATTTTACAGGTTTAAGTGGAGATTCTCTTAAAGATTATTTTTATAAATCTAAATGATTTTTTTTAAGGAAAATCTAAATGATTAGAATATCTATTTTATGAATTTTTATATTATATTACAGCCAAAAAGGAGCAAAATTAATGAATTAATACAACGAAATTCATACCCCCTTTAATATTTTTAATTTATTATGGTAAGACTGCCATTCTCATTAATTAATAGTACCCCCCCTTTAGCCAGCTCTACTCTGAATAGGATGCAACGACTTTATTTTTTTAATTTTTTTTGAGGGGGCAACGATTTTATTGCAAAATAATTTGAACCCCAAACCTAAAGGCTCCCATTATTTTAAGCGCCCCCCTACACCCCCCCCCCCCCCCCCCCCCCCCTCCCCCTCCCCCGAACTTTGTGCATACGTCAATCAATTATTATGCTTCGGTGATATAATCTCCAAATAGTGTATGTACACTTTTATTCTTAAAGTCGTTGATATAAGGTATCGATATCGAATTCATGTATATATCTCAACTCAAAAACAAGACTCTCATTACGACATCTGTTTTCTCTCTTCTTTAAACCATTATTGATCAACACTATAGATACAAGTATCAAGAAATTAAATAAATTAAAAAAAATTACGAAAAAGATGGAAAGAGACTTACAAAAGCGATCCAATCGACGGAAAAATAGCAAGAAACATAGAAGAAGATGAAGAAAAGAAACACAGAGGCTGCTGTTATGGTTGCATAAATGTCTTTTACTGATGATGATGATCTCTCCATTTTTTTATATGCACCTAGCTTTTTCCACCAAAAATCCATTGGAATTAATTAATTAATTAGAGGGAATTTGAGGGGGGTAAAAAATTGGAGAAGAATTAATTTGGGGTTTATATCAAGAAATGAACTGACATTATTTATAGAATTTGGGGTTTCAAAGTGGTTTAAAAAGGGAGGTGTTGTGTGAAGGTTTGATGATCGACTCTTCTAGCAATAAGAAGTGTATAGGCTCAGACAACCCCTTGCACGTCACACTATAATACTAAGACGTACATAACTCTCGGGTTATGTACATCCTCCAGAAAGTTCCAGAGGCGTGACAGTTGGGCCTTTTTGGTTTGAGCTCAAGTCTCAGTTGGCAATCCCTCGCAGTCTGGATCACGGAGATATAATTCTCGATTTATATCCACCATGAAACTCTAGAAGCAGGACAGTGGAGCCTCAGCGCCTCGCCCTAATTTTTTTTTTTTTTTTTTTTAAAAAATGAAAGGATTCTTCCACAAATTTCTAGAAGTAGGACAATTAATAGGGCGTTTTGGGTTGTAGCTCAACGTCTTGACCTTTTTCCTTTTTCTTTTCTTTTCTAAATGCAGGATAATGTATCTAAGTCAAATATTCTCAGGATCTTTTTTATTAGGTTGTCTAGTACTACCTCATCATTTATTATAAGTCATTCTAGCATTATTCATTTATCTGACAATATAAGTTATTTTTATATTTCAATGCAATAAGTAATGCTATTTTTATGTTTTACTCATTTCAATGCATAACCTCATACACCATTTAATAAATTAGCCTAAGAGCATTTTAGTCCAAAATATCAAAATTGGATCATTTCTTGAGTTTCTTAATCTGTGTGCATAAAGGTATGATGACTAATATATATGACGGAGTTAGTAATTTATAGGCTTGGTAAGGTAAGTTTTAAACCTTTTTTTAATAGGAGAAATACAAAAGGAAAATAATTTATTGCAAAAACTGCATATGTATTGAGTTGTGGAATTCATGTGCTTCAAATTTAAAAAAAAAAAATTCACCAAATTTAAAATTTTGAGTAAAAAAAAAAAAGACTAGGTAATAAAGAGTATCACTATTTACTGTAAATTCTGAAATAATACAGTTCTTTTATCGCTATATACGTGTAAAAAACTAAATCTAAAAACCGGAATTTCATGTATGAAAAATGTCACTTGATACTATCTCTTTATATATCCTATGGAAAGAATACGTATTTGCTATGCTACATGGGGATTTATGCTACTAGATTCGCCTCCACAATATAAAACAGTGACGGCATTCATGGGGGGCTGTTTAACGCCTCGCTTGTTTTTGTTTTAATCTAAAAAGGGATGCTATTGTTGTGTTGTTAGGACTCACCGTTACAACGGTGGTTAATTTTCATCGAGATCTCAGTAACATACTATCTTCTTTCCTTAGAAAATGTTCATTGTTCATAAAAATAAAGATGAAAGATTATTTAACTCGAGAATAGACTTATCCTCCCTTAAAAAATGTTCATTTTTTTGTTTTTCGTACACATTAAGATGAAAGCTTATTTAGCTCGAGAATAGACTTCTAAAAGAGCTCGAGAATAGGCTTTTAAAAGAGTGATTAAAATATAGTAGATAATAAATGTGATAGCGGAGTTTATAATAAATGAGATGCACCAATAAGATCGTCATGTTGAAATAAAGCCCCCTTGTTTTGATATAAAGCCTTTTCTAGCCCAAAACAGCTAAAATAGGCTGGGACCGCACGACAGCAGGTCATTCTAACACAATTTTGAAATAAAAGCCCCTTTAATTTGATATAAAGCCTATTGTAGCCCAAAGCAGCAAAAATTAGACTAAAATTGGGCAAGTGCAGCGCGAAAACAAGTCCCTCTATCAAAAATTATGACTTGTCTCTTCCCTTTCCAACATAAAATAGCTAAAATTTGACTAGAATTGGGCAGGGGCTGCATAAACGCAAGCCCCCTCTATCACAAATTATGACATAACAACTAAAATTAGACTAGACTTGGGCAGGGGCCGCGCGAACACAGGCCCCTCTATTACAAATTATGACGTTGGCTCTTCCACTTGAGAAGACCATATAGGAGCACCCCTCCAAAGTGCAATGGAGGTCACAACTCTAGGCTATGGACCTTCTTGATCGTCCATTGACCCCGTCCAGGTAAGTATGTAATCTAGCATTCTAAGCCCATTAATATGCAGTCTGCCCTCTTGGCCTTTCTCCTCTTTTCACAATGTGGGACAAAATGACGAAACTAAATCTAAAAACCGGAATTTCATGTATGAAAAATGTCACTTGATACAATCTCTTTACATATGCTATAAATGGAAAGAATACGTATTTGCTGCGCTACATGGGGATTTACGCTACTAGATTCGCTAACCAACGGCTCCACGATATAAAACAGTGACGGCATTGATGGGGAGTTGTTTAACGCCTCGCTTGTTTTTGTTTTAATCTAAAAAAGGATGTCATTGCTATGTTGTCAGGACTCACCGTTACGAAGGTGGTTAATTTTCATCGAGATCTCAGTAACATACTATCTCCATCCCTTAGAAAATGTTAATTTTTTTGTTTTTAATAAAAATTAAGATAAAAGTTTATTTACCGCGAGAATAGACTTATCCCTTAAAAAATATTAATTTTCTTTTGTTTTTCATACAGATTAAGACGAAAGTTTATTTAGCTCGAGAATATAGACTTTTAAAAGATTGATTCAATATAATGTATACTAATTATGGAAAATTAGGGATAAGGACACAATCTGAAATATTATTAAGCAACAGGACAACTACATATTTATTATAGGGAGAAGGACAACTGCATAATTTTTATAGCGAGAAGGACAAACAGTGAATCCCGAAAATCGGTGAATCTCCCTAGTGAATCCCGAAATCGGTGAATTTCGATAGTGAATTTTGACGGTGAATCCCGAAAATCGGTGAATCCCGACAATGAATTTTGAAAATTAGTGAATTTCGACAAATGAATTTCGGCGGTGAATTTAAACAGTGAATTTCGAACACAAGTGAATTTCGATAGTGGATAAATAGTTTTGTCCTTTATGCAAAAGTTTCAAAAGACTGTCCTTCTACTTAATTGATGAAATATTTTTGTCCTTCTCCCTCATTCCCCCTAATAATAAATGTGATAGTGGAGTATATAATAAATGATATGCACCAACAAAATCGTTATGTTGAAACAAAGGCCCCTTTGATTTTATGTCACTCTATTGACAAGCTCCTCTATCATAAATTATGACTTGTCTATTCCCATCCAACACACAACACAGCTAAAATTAGATAAGAACTGGGCAACGGCCATGCGAACGCAGGCTCCCTCTATCAGAAATTATGATGTTGGCTCTTCCACTTGGAAAGACCATAGAGAAACATCCCTTTACAATGCAATGAAAATCACAACTCTAGGCCATAACCCTTCTTGATCATCTATTGACTCCGTTCAAGTAAGTAAGTAATCTAATATTCTAAGCCCATTAATATACAGGCTGCCCTCTTGGTCATTCTCCTCATTTCACAATGTGGGACAAAATGACGTTTTGACTCACCATGGCTTTTCTCAAAAGATTTATGGCCTAAATCTTTTTGTATAAACTGTGATACAAATGAACTTTGATGCAACGTTATTTTCTGAAACTATTGTCTCACAAAAACATTATAAGATGTAACTATATTTTCTGAGAAAGAAATCGAATATCGACATCTTAAAATCAAGTTAGGATTATAAACTATTGTACTAAGGTGTTTACATGGGAAATGTTTCTTCAACTTGTCTCAATGTTTCATAATTACGCGGTTTCAAGATCCAGTTTTTGAAATTCCGGCTCTGTTTGAACGTCTTTAATGTAGAACCGTACTCAAGTGCCTTATCCTGCAAACAAAATTTACTCATTTTAGAACGTTGATAAATCCAGTTCTTGAAATTCCGGCTCTGTTTGAACGTCTTTAATGTAGAACTGTACTCAAGTGCCTTATCCTGCAAACAAAATTTACTCATTTTAGAACATGATAAATCAAAACATTCATATGCAATTATTAAAATAACACAAACAGCTGAAAATTGCAAATAAAAGGAAAGAAATCACTTTTCTTGGACACCTAATCAACAAAATATATAATTGGACTACAAGAAGAAATACAATTAATGTGTTGTGTGTGATAAAAAAAAGAGCAACTACACTTGAATGGTAGGTACAAGTAAATGCCTTTGTTAATGTCTCACTCGAGCAAAGACTCTCAGACTCTGTGGGCACCACCCAAGCCAACCTACAAATAAGCCGAGCACATAAGTGTTGGAACAAGACACTTGTATATCACCAAAACACAATTCAAGATGGCCCGGATTATCAATAAGGAAAACCGAAACAACACACATGCAAACGAAAAACCATAAAATAAAATAAAAATCACCGGAAACTGAATGGTGGTGGGGTTCTTTGCTTGTACAACTTCAACAATATAGGATAATAATCCAGAAAACAAACTAACCTCGAGTTCGTTGTATGACACCTTGTCAGCTGCACATTATTCTGTTCGCCAAAAACGATCAAAGAGAATAAATCGATTCCAAAAATTGCTTCTGAAAAGAGATTAAAGAAACCACATTGAATGACAAAAGTGACTTCTATATACTAAACAGAAAGCATAACTCTATGCATACATATACAGCAGTTCTGCAAGTGCAAGTGCTGTGAAGTTGAATAAACTGATGCAAGTGCTCTAAGGAAGGAAGCAGAGACAAGGGCAACTAACCTAAACAAGTAATATTAGACTAGAATTGGGCAGGGGCCGCGCGAACGCAGGCCCCCTCTATCACAAATTATGACGTTGGCTCTTCCACTTGGGAAGACCATAGAGAAGCACCCCTCCAAAGTGCAATGGAGGTCACAACTCTAGGCCATGGACCTTCTTGATCATCCATTGACCCCGTCCAGGTAAGTATGTAATCCAGTGTTTTGAGCCCCTTATTATACAAACTGCACTTCAAGTCTTTTCCCTCTGTTTACAATGTGGGACAAAAATGATAACCACTTTTGCCTTTACCCATTTTAAATGGCTACATGATTGACTCACAATGGGTTTCTTTCTCAACAGATTTATGCCCATAAATCTTTCTGTATAACATTGATACAAATGAATTCTGATGTTTATTATATCACCTTCAAAACAATAACTCATCAACCAATAATATGCGAATGTTACAATGGAGACCGACAAAGAAAAGTCAATTTTAAAACTTTATTGTTTCGATATGGTGTCAAATGTTGCCACGAAAGGCGTGCCAAAACGAAACATTCCAAAAAGATCTAGAACAAGCTTCTCAATATTCCATGTGTGAAAATGTTTCGTACTCAAAGCAGTCTCACAATGCTGAAATTCCCGTGGAGGCTCCGGAGCTACACGAAAACATGGCTGCAAAAACATCATTCATAACAACAATGAATTTCACTGCACGTATAACCATATCTAGACACAGTATGTGCACCCTGCAAGGGGGAGGGGGGAGGGTTTGGAGGACAAAACACTGTCAAAAGATAGCATCTTTAGTGACACCACACCAAATATATCGTTGTAGTATCATAAATGATAATCGACTTATTCACAGTTGATTCCAGAGCTGAAAATCAATATTTCACCAGTCGAGAAAAGTCGATTGTTTTTGGTTTGGTGCCAGTAAAGACGTTATTACAATTGATAAATATACACCTTGTTGACGTGAAAAGGGATTGGTTATTTGTTTAGAAAACGGTAAGATCCTTTCGTAAAGTGCTCTCGGCATGCTATTTTTTATGTTGATAGCATGGTTGTGTAAATGCGATAAACCGACAGTAACAGATGATATGTAAACAGGTTCCATAAAATAAGACAACAAAGCTGCTGCAATAAGCACAAAGGTAAGGAGAAAGAATACATAAATTTTCAGAGATAAACAAAATAAGAAACTTACATTTATTCAGCTTACTTCACTAATAAGCATATAACGACTAAATAATGAACATGATAAAGACACTTTTGGTCCCTTTCGTTTCACGATTTTCGCAGTTCTATTCTCAATGTTTCATCTTGACACTTCTACCCCTCATCTATGTGTTTTTACCTTTTCAGTCCCTTTTTGCCATGTATCAAGATTTTTATTTGTGGGAGCATGTTATACCTAAAAAGTTGGTTGTTGGACACGTGACACTTTGGACCGACAATGTCAATAAATGCATGAACGAGGGGTAAAAACGTCAAGATAAACATTGTGGACAAAACTACAAAAAGAAAGGACTAAAAGCGTCTTTATCCAATACGGAGTAGCACTAATTAAAGCAAGACAAGATAGCCATTCCATCCAAGATAGAAGGACATAAATGGAATCAAACCTTGAACACCAAAAACATTCCAACGAGCAATCTTATCCGAGCAGCTTATGGAGAATGTTCTATCTCCACGACCCGGCTTCTTTTGTATCGTACCTCCCCCTTCAAGTAAACAATGAACCAATAAAGACTACTTTAACTACACAGAACTTGATGCACTTCTATAATCATAAAGACTACTCCATCAGTTTCATCTCAGGATTCGCATCCAATCTCAAATAATCAAACGTTGTAGAGTTTGTGGAGCAGAATTTGTTGAATCTGTATTTTACAGATTCGAGTAGAGATTCTGCTACATATGGTTTTTTTGTGGATTTGGATGATTTTGATAGCTATTTTTAGATTTATGTAGTTCTACAGTATCTACTGCAAGAGTATATATCTACTTTACAGACTTGTATAGTTGTACGGGATCTACTGCAAGTGACGTAAGAGCATACCATCACGCCCCGCAATATGTTCAAGATGTCCTTCCATGGCATCATCAGTTCTTACATCGCCGTGTGGAAGGGGCCATCTAACACGGGAAACACAACCGGACTAACCGATGCACCGCCACCTACAAAGGGTCCAAGAAATGAATGCATATATCACAGTATTCTCATCCAACAACTCACAGAAATGAAAGACTAAAGGTTGAGATATGTACAAATGCAGCTTCCAACCATCTTTCATTTTGACTTTTTCCAAAAATGAAATCGGGTCCGCAACGTTGCAACTCCATATTTACATCGTTTTTTCTATGATTTTTGTGAGTTTCTGTAAGACTATGGTTTTCAGAATACAGGTACCTGGTAATGGTATGATAAAGAGTAATAGGTCAATTAATATTCACTGCTAGGGACTTGTGAGCTACATGTACTCAATTCGTGAAGATGTTTGACTCAATTAGATACTTTTCGAGTTAGAGCTCAAGTCGAGCTACTCAAATAATTAATCGAGCCGATCTCAAGCTTCATAATCTAGCAATTGAGTAGCTCGATAGTTATTCACTTTATCGACCGCCCACACATCGTGAAGAAGTATTTTCAAGCGCTAAGCGAACTTCAACTCCCTTGAAGCTCAAGTCGCCTAGGCGTTTCGCCGAGAAAATCAGTAAAAGTGCACGAAAAAAAACGGATTAACGGTCGCGGAGATATGCCCAAAAGTATCCAATTATTTTCTCGTAGGAGCCTAACTTTTAGCCGAGTCCAATCTTGCCTTTTTATGACACGGTCGTGTTCAAGTTTCGAGCCTGAGTTCTTTGAATCCAATCGAACTTTAGAAAATCAGTAAAAGTGCACTAGGAGCGATGACACGGTCGTGTTCAAGTTTCGAGCCTGAGTTCTTTGAATCGACTCGATGAGACTCGAATAATACACCTCCACTCACCACATTTTGTTATCTCAGTTCAAGCAAATCTACAAAGTTTATGTATTTCTACTACAGCATAAAATAGTGATCCAAATCACCGCCGGTGACATTCTTCCACCGCAAAATTTGATTGAAATAAACAGAAAAAAAAAATCCATAAAGTATTACCTCAATAGAGCTCTCCTTGCAATAATTTCAGCATGAGAATCATTAACAACTTCTCCTTTAGAGCTCAGCCGCGACCTCCCAATACACTTGGTTCCGGTTCCCATAGCCACCACTTCCAATTCTAATAATTTTGAGAATAAATTATTATTTTTTTAAATTCTAAAAGCTCATGGTAGTTCTTCATCCCAAAAAACAGATGGGAGAAAATTTGAGGAAAAAAAAAAACCTTTTGAGGGTGAAGAGATGAGAAAACCGGCCAAGACAGTGACTTCACGACCTTGAGGCTTTCCTCTCTTTGGAATGGAATTATATAATGAAATTAACTGCATCTGATATTCTTTGTCCGCAGAGATTTTCCTGCAAACATGAAGATAACGAAGATCAAACTAGAAAGCGTCATTCTTTTGCAGCAGAATGAAGAATGCAAACTGTTTGGTCTCAAAGTAATGCCATTCATCACATTATTACCATGTTTATTAAAGTGAAGAATAATAGACTTTGAAGAAACTTAAACACAAACTCAGACAAAAGCTAAAAATACAATAAAGAATATGTTTATCAAAAAAATAGACTAGTAATCATTCTCCTTAAAGATGCGAAATATATCTCTTTTTAAACATTATTGGTAGGGACGCCAACGGGTACGTCGCGTTTTTGTGCCGGTAATGTGCCTATATCCTCCCAAGATATAACTATCCATCAAAAAATTTATATCTCTTCAATGACTCAAAAAATGAATAAACAAAATGCTATACAGAAATTTGTATTTAAAATTGTGTGTATTTTTCTATATTTACAAGTCTGTACTTAGGCCAATATATAAGAGGCCAACCGGTTGATGGTCAATTCCCAATTGATACTTCTGTTCGAGAAGTCATATGCCAATACATATGTCATATAAGAGTCGCATCTTAAGACCATTAGCAAGACGGAAATTCTAACCTAGCACAACAAGCTCGAGCAGGGAGTGGCTGGCATATCCGATATCCATTGATATTTTTTTTTATTTACAACTATGTATCATAGTTTTTCACATTCATCAAAAGAGATATATTAATATAAAAATATGTCCTTTAATCCGTATAAGTGATTATCGAAATAGTATGTCCAACAATTGGTAGGGATGGCAATGGGTACATGTGAGCACGGGTTTGACTATCCCATTACCCATGCGGGTAGAAATTCTTAAACTCATACCCTCTCCATATGGATATCCACGGGTCCATGGATATTTTTTTTTATTTACAACTATGTATCAAGTTTCGTTTAATATAAATATAATTGCATACGATTTTCAATGCCCCATTCATTTTTTTTTTAAGATGTTGCCACACCTCATGGTTTAGCTTTGATACATCATACTACTTACTGTGTTTGAAATCACCGTCAGTTTGATTAGCGAGTAATGAATTAATGCTCTCAATAAGTGAACAATTTATGGGGTTAGGACATTGTGTAATCAATAATGTTGTGGCCGATGCTCTCATGTCACAAACCAACAAATACATTTTATTTCAAGAATAAGTTAAAAATTCATAAAAAAAACACAATATATTAGAAAAATCTAACTCTTGCGTTCCACACTTGAAAAGTGAAATTTTGACAACTTTGTGAAATACGAAGGATTAGGGGGCTACGGCCCTTAATTAGATAGATTTCTTATTTAGGATTTTCTTTTCTCTTGTTTTAGATTGTTAATTACAAACATTGATTATAAATAATATAGATAGTCGACGGTTATTTTTACGGGTTTATATATTCAAATAACCTGTTACTTAAAATACTTGTAGATTATAATTAAAAATTAACATAGTATATGAATTAATATTGCCATCCCTAATTATTGCACTCCCCTACACAAAAACTTGATTAGAATTGGGCGGGGGCCGCGCAAGCCCCCTCTATCAAAAATTATGACGTTGGCTCTCCCTAACAGATATCTAGCTGTGAGATGTCATGCCATAAGCTACAGTCTTAGCAGCGTTTGGCTTAAAAGCGACTAGCTGTGAGATGCCGTGCCACAAGCTACCCCTACACAAAAACTTGATTAGAATTGGGCGGGGGCCGCGCAAGCCCCCTCTATCAAAAATTATAACGTTGGCTCTCTCGTTTAGGAAGACTTAGCTGCGAGATGCCGTGCCATAAGCTACGGTCTTAGCAGCGCTTGGCTTAAAAGAACTAGCTGTGAGATGCCATGCCATAAGCTACGGTCTTAGCAGCGTTTGGCTTGAAAGCAACTAGCTGCGAGATGCCGTGCCATAAGCGACGGTCTATGCCGTGCCGTAGGCGACAGGCTTAACAGCGTTAGTTCTTCCTCTTGGGGAATACCATAGAGAAGCACCTCCTAAGTGAATAGAAATTACAACTCTAGGCCATGGATCTATTTAATCAAACCCATAGACCCCGTCCAGGTAAGTATGTCAGAATATATTTTGAGCCCCTTAATATACAAACTGCACTTCAAGTCTTTTCTCTTTGTTTACGATGTGGGACAAAAATGGTAACCCCTTTTGCCTTTACCCATTTTTAAATGGCTACATGATTAACTCACAGATTTATGGCATAAAACATAAATCTTTCTGTAGAACATTGATACATATGAATTATGATGTTTATTATATCACCTTAAAAACAAAAACTCATCAACCAATAATATGCGAATGTTACAATGGAGACCGACAACGAAAAGCCAATTTAAAATTTTCATTGTATTCGATATGGTGTCAAATGTTGCCAAAAGGCGCGTCAAAACGAAACGTTCCAAAAGATACTTGAAGTAGCTTCTCAATGTTCCATGTGTGAAAATGTTTCGTAATCACGAGGTTTCAAAATCCAGTTCTTGAAATTCCGGCTCCCCTTAAAAGTCTTTGATGTAGAACTATACTCAAGTGCCTTATCCTGCAAACAAACCCAAGCCATTAATCAGGTTAGTTAGTCTCGGACAATGATGGGCTAGTAGAGCATGGAAACTAAAGAAATCAATCGATATAGGATAATCCAGGAAAACGAACTAACCTTGAGTTCACGATAAGATACCTCATCGAATGCACATTCTGTCCACCAATAACGTGATAGAGAACAAAACGAATCCAAAAACCGCTTCCTAAGAAGAAATAAATAAGTTAAACATATTGAATGGCAAAAGCAAAAGGTCAATACTAAAACAAAAACCATAACGGTTGGTGTGAGGGTGCACATGTATTTCTGATTAGATGTTGTAAAACAATATAAATCTGTAAGGAAAAACGGTGTTTGAGTATGTAAAATAGAGAATCTGATAAAGAAACCGATGCAATTGCTCTATAGAAGAGTTTTAAAGAGGAAAAAAATGCTTACTTGCACAAAGAGGTCTCTGTAGAAGCGTACATAGACCCTTTCGCAGATGTACCCTGCTTTCGGCCTGTTGTCCCTAGGATTACTTCATGCAATCCAGACTTGTTCCAACTTATAGAATACCTATATATATATATACATACATACATACATATATATATCATAAGTAAGCATACCACTAAAAAGAAAAGAAAAAGGCGTTTAAATTCCTAAATAAAGCACCATGAGATGGTGCAAACCCTACCCACATGTTAGAGTACTCAAAGCAGTCTCACAATGCTGAAACTCCCGTGGAGGCTCCGGCGCTACACGAAAACAAGGCTGCAAAACATCATCCATAACTATGAATGTCACTGCGCGTATAACCATATCTAGACAAAGTATGTGTACCACCAGAGGGGAGGGGGGAAGGGGGGAGGGGGAGGGTTTGGAGGACACTACAATGTTAAGGGATAGCATCTTTAGTGACACCACTCCAAATATCTCATTCATAAATACACACCTTGTTGACATGAAAGGGATTGATTATTTGTTCTGACAATGGTAGGATCCTTTCGTAAAGTGCTCTAGACATGCTGTTTTTTATGTCGATAGCATCGGTTTGTGAATGGGATAAACCGACAGTAACAGATGATATGTAAACAGGTTCCATAAAATAAGACAACAAAGCTCCTGCAATAAGCACAAAGGTAAGGAGAAAGAATACATAAATTTTCAGAGATAAACAAAATAAGAAACTTACATTTATTGAGCTTACTTTACTAAGCATATAACTTGTTAATCTGAACGATTTTGTTTCACGGTTCTCGCAATTCTATTCTCAATGTTTCATCTTGACACTTTTACCCCTCATCTATGTATTCTTCACCTTTTCAGTCCCTTTTTGCCATGTATCAAGTTTTTTGTTTGTTGGAGCGTGTTATACCTTCAATGCTGGTTGTTGGACACGTGACACTTTGGACCGAAAATGTCAAAAAAGTGCATAGACGAGGGGTAAAAATATCAAGATAAACATTGGGGACAAAACTACAAAAAGCATGAAACAAAAAGGACTAAAAGCGTCTTTATCCAATACGGAGTAGCACTAAAGCAAGACGAGATAGCCATTCCATCGAAAATATAAGAACATAAATAGAATCAAACCTTGAACTCCAACAACATTCCAACGAGCAATCTTATCCGAGCAACTTACGGACAATGTTCTATCTCCACGACCCGGCTTCTTCTGTACCGTACCTCCCCCTTCAAGAAAAATCAAGTGAACAATGAACCAATAAAGACAAACTACACACAACTTGATTAATCATATTATTCATATAATAATGACATGAAACTCCAACCATTTCATCTCGGGATTCGCATCAAATCTCAAATAATCAAACGTTGTAGAGTTTGTGGAGCAGAGTTTGTTGAATCCGTATATTACAGATTCGAGTAGAGATTCTGCTACATACGGTTTTCCTGTGGATTTGGATGATTTTGAATCCGTATCTACTGCAATATCTATTTTAAAGATTTATATAGTTCTACGGCATCTACTCCAAGTGACGTAAGAGCATACCATCACGCTTTGCAATATGTTCAAGATGTCTTTCCTTGGTATCATCAGTTCTTACATCGCCGTGTGGAAGATCATCTAACACGGGAAACACAACTGGACCAACCAACGCACCTCCGCCTACAAAAGGACCAAGAAATGAATGCATATGATCACATTATTCTCATTCAAGAACTCACAAAAAAAGAAAGAGTAAAATTGACAATACAAACATGGTGGTTGAGATATGTACAAATGCAGCTTCCAACCATCTTTCACTTTGAATTTTTCTCCACCAAATCTATCTTTTTCCAAAAATGAAACCGGGTCTGCAACGTCACTGTTCTGTAACTCCGTATTTACGTCGTTTTTTCTATGATTTTCTGTAAGATTCTGGATTTCAGAATATAGGTACCTGGTATAGTAACGAGAAAATGGTTAATGAGTGCTCACTAATAGGGCTATGACTGAGTTAGGTTATTCGTGAGCTATTTGTACTCGACTCGTGAAAGTGTTTGACTCGATTCAGTACTTTTCAAGTTAGAACTCAAGTAAAGCTACTCAAATAATTAATCGAGACGATCTCAAGCTTCAGAATCTAGCAATTGAGCAGCTCCACAGTTGTGAAGGCGCTAGGCAAGCTTAAGTCGTCTAGTCGCCTAGGCATTGCGTAGGCTCACCTAGCATTAGACGAACGTGGCAAAAGTTGAAAAATAGAAGCCGATTGACGAGAAAACCAGTAGAAGTGCACAAAAGAAGCCAATCCCTAACCACCAAATGATATATCAATGAAACTAGTCATACTCATACATGAACAAACTTAGACAGTAGTACTTAGTAGTAAAGAATTTTATCATATACACACATCCAATCTTAGTCTTTTACAACTCGAACTCTATCGTGTTCAAGTTTCAAGCCGAGTTCTTTGAATCCAGTCGAAATCGAGCTCTAATGAGTGACAACTCGACTCAAATACACCTCCACTCACTGAATTTTGTTATCTCAGTTCAAGCAAATCTACAACTTTATGTATTTACAGCATAAAAAGGTGATCCAGTAGATTGAAGAACAGAAAGAAACAAATCCATAAAGTATTACCTCAATAGAGCTCTCCTTGCAATAATTTCAGCATGAGAATCATTAACAACATCTCCTTTAGAGCTCAGCCGCGACCTTCCAATACACTTGGTTCCGGTTCCCATAGCCACCACTTCCAATTCTAATAATTTTGAGAATAAATTATTATTTTTTCAAATTCTACAAGCTCATGGTAGTTCTTCATCCCAAAAAACAGATGGGAGAAAATTTGAGGAAAAAAAATGAAAAGAAAAAAAAAAAACCTTTTGAGGGTGAAGAGATGAGAAAAGCGGCCAAGACAGTGACTTCACGACCTTGAGGCTTTCCTTTCTTTGGAATGGAATTATATAATGAAATAACTGCATCTGATATTCTTTGTCCGCAGAGATTTCCCTGCGAACATGAAGATGATGAAGTACTAGAAAGAGTCATTCTTTTCCAGCAGAATGAAGAATGCAAACAGTTCGAAAAGGCTATGTTCACCGACCAATGCCTCCAGAAAGATTACCGAAACCCAAACACTACCTTTGATTTTTTTTTTTTTTTTAATCATGTCATGATTTTAGGAAAAGGCTACATGCCCCGAAAAAAAGTCCCGAATCTTCACAGAATGTAAATCTGTACCTTTTTTTTTTTTTTTTTTCCTCTATCTCCTGTCTTGTCAACAAGAAAATCAAGCGGGCTGATTCATTTTCGGGGCTTTTTCTGTGAAAACTTTCAGGTGATGTATCATTTTCCTTGATTTTAAATGAATTGATTAAATTTCGGTGCTTTATTTTTGAACATTTTCGGGATCGGTTTATTTGGAGGCAATGAAATAAAAATGAAATCCTCAACAAAAAACAAAAAAAAAATATAAGAATAAATCTAATTCGTGGTATAAAATAAAAAAAGAATATAAGAATAAATCTAATTCATAAATCTATGAAAATATTAGAAAAATGTAAATTAGCTCCTGGTGAGGATCGAACTCACGACCTTTCGCTTACGAAGCGAACGCACTACCACTATGCTACAGAAGCATTTGAGATAAATTGCGAAACATGACAATAATGTTCAGCCAAATCCAAAGGACCTTATTGTTACTTCCCTTGAGTTTCAGGAAGAATGTAAATCAAGGTTCATATCTCGGTGCTTCAATTTGCAACGGATTTTCTCGACTCCTTTTATTGCTGAGAAAAGACAACATTTTACGGAATCAAACACCTCAACCGGTACGAAGGCTCGTCCTTACATCACTCATATTATTTTAACATTGAGCGATGTCCCTTAAGGCAACTAGATTATATAGTATATGTTTTGTTATGGGTGATGAGTGATGTGTTAGGGTGAGGGTGGGGGTGACATGGGGTAAGGGCAATGTGGTATGGGTGCCAAGGGTAAGGAGTGATATGTTATGAATAATGGTATGACAACGGGTAGATGATAAGAGATAAGGTTGTGATAGGTAGGAGATGAGTGTGAGGTGGGTAATACGGTGGGATATGATGGTGGTTGTGGGGTGGTCAGAATTGGTTGGGATGAAGGTAAAAATTATGGTAGGTAGAGTACGAGAGGGGGTAGAGGGCTTGGCAGTGTGCATGGGTGGAAGGATGGGATGTTATGGTAATCATGGTAGGGAGTAAAAGATGTATAATGTGGTAATGGTAAGGGTGAGGGTAGGCATGACACTGGGATACGGTGGGTTTGCTGTAAAGGTTGGGTGATAACGAGGAGTGGAGGGGTAAGGTAGAGTGAGAGAGCACACATAAGGTATGGTCCGGGGAACCGCGTATATTGTCAATTTGCATTACCTCTCATTTCATCTATTTTCAGAAATAATGAAAACAAATTTTGGTTCGTTTTATTTCTCTTCTCTATTTCACAATCATATTCCAACATTGTAATGAAAATAAAAAATATATTATTCATTTCCATCGAAATAGATGGACCTTCCTTTACATATAAATTCGCTCTCATTTCTCTCTTCCCCTCTAGACGTTCTTCAGCAGTAGTTTTATGGTGATCAAAGTATGCCATATCATACCTGTTCCACCAATTGTATTTTTTAAAACAAAGGTAATGATGTAAAATTCATGTATAAAACAGGGGACCCACCACTTTATAAAATACTCTATTAATCCAGGATCACCAAGTCATACTTGGTCTTGAATCATAATAAAATTTGCCGTTCTTCAGATTTATCAGGCCAGCGTCGGCGGCCTTTGGCGGCCGGCGTCCATCTTCCTTCATTTTCGCTTGTTTTTTTTTCCCCATCTTTTTCTGTTTGTTTTGCCGACAGCTACTATGGGCAATCCCTTTGAACCCTATTTTGGTTTCTTTGCATCCCGTCCTTCGGCTTTGTTGGCCTCCCGGTCCCCCCCAGTTGGCTAGTATGGTTTTCGATGGAGCTTCAACGCGATGGTTGGTCTTGCAGATTTGGCGTTTGTTGTTGTCTTAGCGCCGGCGGCGACTTGGCTTCCATGGATGGCGCTGAGGTGGTAGTCAATTTACGGGCTTTTCCGGTTCCGGATGTTAGCTAAAAAAAATGAAAAATGACCATGATGGTGTTGTTATTTTGGTTCTGTGGCTCCTTCCTTCTTTGGCCCGCGTGAAGGTTTCGGCATCTGTGTTTTCACTCTTGCTTGTCAAGGCTTCTCGTGGAGATCTATGCTTTTGACATATTAGATTAGCTTTAGGTTTGTTTTTGCTTTGTTGTTGTTAGTGTGCATGTTTGTAGTCCGGTTTGTTCGGTGACGGCCGGTTGTGGTCTTTTTATGTTGTTTGTTTATGTTGTATCTTTTGTTTCTCTTCTCGTTAATGGATTTTCGTTTTCCAGAAAGAGGAAAAAACCGGATCTATCGGACTTGAACGACCTTATTACATTTGTTGTCATGGGATTGTGATCGGATTGCAACTTTTTCTCTTTCATCATTTTCCCTATCTATTACTTGACTTCGTTGTGTTGTAGGCTCGATTTTTGGTAGTAGGCTAGTCCATCGAGTGTTCAGCTATAGTCCTGCATTAGGCCAGGTCATAGTGCGGCGTTTTATTTAGCATCATTTTCCCTATCTATTACTTGACTTCGTTGTGTTGTAGGCTCGATTTTTGGTAGTAGGCTATGTTAGGTGTGATGCCCGAAAGACAATTTTGTAATTGTTTTATTTAATAAATGAAATGATGTTATTATTCATATTTATTATTCTCATATTCACCGATGTGACAATAGTATTTACACTACAGAAAACCCTAAAGTATATCGTTTATGTAATCACTTAACTCGGTGTATGGTATATACATAGGAGGATTGAGTTAGTGAAGATGTACTTAAAATACAATTAGCCCGTAGTGAAGTTAATCGAGAGTATCGGGTCTCTCCTTTAACGTGCTATTAATGCGCCCAGAACACAATAGGTGTGATTGTCTTATCCGGACTTTCGGTTAAGAGAACCTAATGGGGCATTTATATATGATAGATATATCATATAGGGCTGGACCGATTTGATTAGAGTTCACGATATAATTCCGTAATCGAGAAGTCTTATCGAATCAATGGATGATCATATTTATGGATATATCTTAATCCCGAGGTGATCACGATCAACCGCTTGAATCGTATGAAGTTTGACTTGACGGTTAAGGATTACACCGAGTCCGTGGTCCGAATTACCCCATCTTGGCATTGTACCGGATTGAGTGAGTAGTCCGTGTTATCACGTATACGGAATCCATTCCTTCCATTTATGGAAGTAGATAGACAATTCCCTTATTTGTTAATCCTAGAACCGATCGATCGTACGAGTTCATATTACACCGATTAGCTACCAGGTGAGTTGTATGAATTAATTGATCACTAGGGGGTTAATGGTAAATAAGGATAAGAGGTTCTTAAAAGGGTTAACGGTAACTTCCCGATTTAGAATGAACATACATGGAGGATTAATCCATATGTAATGATTATATCAATGGACGCTTATTATTATTCTCGTGAGGAGATAAATATAATCTTATAATCGGAGGAGTGCGATCACGGGATTATGGTGGCATATTCCCGTGATTGATTTATCGAATATAATTATTCTATAATTATTTATTTGATTTATCGGAGCCGCCGATTATTAGTCCATGGTCCCCGACGTGCCTCCTAATATAGCATAGCTATTCTCGGACGTCGAATCCTAATAATATTAATTTAGTTCTTGTTGGACTTTATTAAAACGATATGTGAATTAATTGTTTAGTGGACTATTAAATTAGTTGGCTAAATAATTAAATATGTGGAAAAGACTTTTTTCACAAACTTGGCCCAAAATGGTGTTGGCCGAAATTAAACCCTAAGGGATTTGATATTGGCGCCTCATGCACTTGATTATTGACTAAGAAATTATTTTCTTGTGATTAATAAGACGTGTGCATAAAATATTTATTGGATAAATATTTATGGTAAATAATAAAGATAAATATTATTCTAGATTTGTTCTAGGATATTATGGAATTATCTTTTATTAAAGGATTTATTTTGTTTGATAAATAAAAATCCTTGGAGGCTAAGTTTTACTCTCCTATATAAAGAGAGTTCTCCCAAGCCTCAACACACATATAAATTTCGACTTCTCCCTATAGTAGAGAGAAGAAAATAATTTCGGCCAAGGGAGATTTGGGGAGAAATCTTGGAGATTTTTCCGGTAGCATATCGGAAGGGTTCGAGTCGAGAATTCCTTCCACCGGGAATTGCTTGGATCACACGATCGGAAGACTGTGGTGCTCTTCACATCTTCACATTCATCCTTTGCGGTTCTTCAACTTGAATTTAGAGATTCAAGAGGTATGATCTACATCCCCCTTGTAGAATAGATCTAGTTATTTTATTACGCATATTATATAGATCTAGATCCATAAATCGCTTCCGTTGCGGATGGTATTACTAACAGTGGTATCAGAGACCAGGGTGATCTATATTTATACGTATAAAATATTAGATCTTGGAGTGGTAAAACATGTAGATTTTTTTGTCCCAATTTTTTTTTAAAAATAGGGCCGACGCATGATTTATTTATTTTATGTTATGAATGTCTTGGTTGAAGAGATGGATTGGGGTTGATACTGTTTACTCGTTAGATCTATTGTAGCTCCTTTGTTTAGCAACAATTGAGCATAAGAATTGTATTTTTTTTTTATGTCTTTCTTTTCGAGATTTATGTAAAAAGTAGCATCTTTTATTGTTATTTTGATTATCCGGGCTGGAAAAGATGAAGATCTTGCTGAAAAATTGAAGATCAAGACGAAACCCAAGGTATGAACGAGGAGAAACGGATGAATTTTATTAAAAATCTGCTACAGGACTTTCTGCGACGCTGAAAAGCGTCACTAAAAGTCCTGTTTAATAAATATATGCGGCTAGGGTTTTATTTTAGATGCGGCTGCACTATTTTTTTTTTTTGTGACCTAAATTTTTTTTATTCAACAGCCGTATGATAAAATAATAAAAAATAATAAAAAATTTATTTTTTTGGAAAATAATTAAAAGCAGCCGCATGTAATATATAATAAAATAAAATATATGATTAATTAAAATAAATTGGATTTATTTAATTAAAAAGACCTGATCTCCTCTCGGGTGTTCGTGGTTCGTGTTCCGGCGGTTCGAGTTCAAGATTCGAAGATCAAGACTCGAAGACAAGAAGATTGTAATTTATTTTTCCTAGGATAGATTAGTTACGGGGGTACCAACAATCCATCTCGGTGTTTAAATTTCCGCAATTTATTTTTTATGTGTTCGATCATAAAATAGATATAAAATCGGAATTGCCATGACATGCATCATATCCACTCCATGCATACATGTAGAATTTTAATTTTGGTAATTAAAATAGGCATGTATTCAAACTCGTGTAATTAGTTGAAATTTAATTAATACGTGGTAATTAATGAATTTAGTAACTAATTAATGATCCGAGGACGGGTTATGAAATCGTTAGGCTTTTCGGTGTGTGTTCTCGGTGAACCGCCTTAAAGCCCAAACGAGATCACGTTTTCAATTCGTAGTGTCTACGAGATTGAATGATGGTAAAAGAACAAAAAATCTTGGATAAAAACGGTTCGCTTATAGGTTGGGTGGTCAACTGAGCTAGGCTCGACCGACTTAACCCTCCTAGTGTGATGTATGCACGGGGGTCCGGCAAGACTAAGCTACACCGGAAAACGGAGGGGTGATTCCTTCTTATCTCAATGAGGCTGTCTTGACCCGATTTCGTCCGACTGTCACATATGTTCCAACGAATAGGACGGGTAGGCTTGCCTACGTTACCGACACCATTCGGAATCCTTGATTTGATGAGCTTTTATGATAACATCAAAAAGACGTGGTTAGTTAACCCACAACCACTTCCAAATTATTGAGTGGGAGCGGGGGAGGCGACAGCCAACCCCACGGCCTCTACTATAGATACAAGTAAGTGAGAGAAGGGTGACGCCTCGAGGCGCTTTGATTTCGTCCCCCTAAGGATGGTGTTCGCCCCTATCAACATTCATGGCTTGGTCTCCGAAAGGATAGGTTTTCTGGGTACTCGTCGGGTCACTGACCTATCCTAAGACGGCATACTCGGGGCGTACCTAAGAGAACCGATATAGTAGGTCACACTCATCATGGGTATTCTTGATAATATCTAGGCTAAAAAAGGAAGGTAGTCAATGAATAAAGGGATGTTCGATTCCCGTGGGATGTTTGATTCTCACAAGTTATTTATTGATGAGATTGTCTCGATTTAACCGTCATCTCTTTGACCTACCCTAAGGCGGCACTGAGATGCGAGGTTAAAATCTTGGAATGGTAGAGTAGACTTATTTTTTAGTTTACAATTCCTAAAATTTAATATAGTAGTGTTAAACTTGAATTAATACATGTCATTTTATTTTCAGCAAAATGTCTGCTCAAATTTCTGCTTTACTGTCTGAAAAATTAACGGGAAACAACTTTAAGAAATGGAAGAGTAACTTAAATTAACGTGGTGCTCACGTATGAGAATGTGCAACATGTACTTACTTCGAATGCCCTACGCCGGCGATCCAAAAACCCGGTAAAGCGAGATCGAACGGCGTAATCGCCGGATCGGCGATAACCGGGCTCGTGGGATCATCCCGGCGGCGTGTCGGAGGTTATTAGGACCCGCATTGAAGAGTTTGAGTCTCAGGAGAAATCATGCGGAAACTTACTACGATGTTTGGATCACCTAGCAACCAAGCAAGACACGATGCCATCGGTTTGGCCGTCAACACGAAATTGAAGAAAGGTCAAGCGAGTGAATGGTCATGTTCGAATATGATCGCTTACTTCAATGACGCCGGTATTCATGGATCAAAGTTCGATGAAGCAACTCAAGTATCAATGATTTTGGAATCGTTGACTCCCCGAGTTTATCCCGTTCAAAACTCGCATCGATGGGCAAATATGAGTTGACCATGACACGATGCTCGAATGAACCGACTATCTACGAGGGCCTCGCTATCGAAAGATAAGGTCCAAGTAGGGGATAAGAAAGTCGAAGCCAATATGGCCGAAGCCGTGTCATCAAACAAGCCTAAGGCGAAACCGAAGAAGAAGGGTAGTGTTGCACCCGTGCCCAAGCCAATGAAGAAAAAGGTCGCCAAGAAAGTTGACGAGTCCAAGCCCAAGGGCAAATGCTTTTACTTGTAAGGAGGTAGGACATTGGCGACGCCATTGTCCCGAATACCTTCGTGATGTGAAAGATGGCAAAGTCAAGGTCGTCGCCGGGAAAGATAAGAAAGGTAATTTGGAATTACTATTCTTGGAATCTTTTAATGTAGCTAAAGATGTGTCCACTTGGATACTTGATACCGGAGCTACTAACCATGTATGTTCTTCATTGCGATTCTTAGTTCGTACGAGGAGCCGGAAGAGGGTTCTCGTTGATGCGAGTAGGCACTCGGGGGCGCTCATTTCGGCTAAAGCGATGGGGAGCCGTGGACTTGCATTTTAATAATAGAATTTTACATTTAGACAATGTTTATTTTATTCCCAATTTCGGGAGAAATTTGATTTCTTATTCTCGCCTTAGTTGAACAATCATTTTCTCGTTTCAAGTTTGAATGGTGAATTTGTTATTTCAAAGAATGGCTTTGAATTGTGTTCAACTATAAATGAAAATGGTTTATATTTTGTAAGACCATATAAAGCTCCCCTACTTAATACCGAAATGTTTAAAATCGCTCATCAAAGATCCGCAAAAAGGCGAGAAAGTTTCTCAAGTAAAAGAAGATAAAACATACCCGTGGCATCTAAGGCTTGGCCATATTTCCTTGGAAAGACTCAAAAGACTTGAAAAGGTTAATGCCTTAGGTGAGTCATCTGTTGACACACCGCCCGTCCGCGAGTGTTGCCTCGGAGGGAAAAATGACTAAGCGTCCCTTCTCATCAAAGGGTAATAGAGCCACGGAACTCTAGACTTAGTGCATTCGGACCTTTGTGGTCCGATGAACGTACAAGCTAGAGGCGGATACGAGTACTTTGTGACTTTCATTGATGATTACTCGAGATTCGGTTATGTTTATCCGTCGCATAGAAAGTCCGAGGCTTTTGGAAAGTTCAAGGAGTTCTAAGCGTAAGCCGAAAGGCAACTAGGCAAGTCATTGAAATGCCTCCGCTCGGATCGTGGAGGTGAGTATTTAGATGCGAGTTCATTGACTACTTGGCCGAAAAAGGAATTTGTTTCCAACGTTCGGCGCTAGGACACCTCGGCAAACGGAGTTGCCGAGAGGAGAAACAGACATTGATCAACACGGTTAGATCAATGATGAGCTACGCCTCACTACCTATATCCTTTTAGGGTTATGCTTTAGAAGCGTCGGTCTACATTTTGAATGCGGTACCGTCAAAGTCCGTCGAAAAGACACCCATTGAGATGTGGTCCGGACATCGCGAAAGCCTTCGTCACTTCCGCATATGGGGTTGTCCTGCACACGTGCTGATGGACAAGACTACCAAGCTACAATCACGTACGAAAGTATGTTTGTTTGTAGGCTATGCAAAAGGTACACGTGGTGGTCTATTTTACGATCCGGAAGATAACAAAGTGCTAGTCTCGACTAACGCTACGTTTTTGGAGGAAAGTTATATGAAAGACCACGTACCTCGAAGTACAATTGTACTAGAGGAATTACTCTCCGATGACATCGTGCCTATTGTGGCCGCCGATGTTCCCGTAAACAACACTAATAATACAACGATCACTTCCGACATTTCTGTTCCACCCGTACGTACCGCGAGAGTGGTTCGGCCACCGGCTCGGTACGGCATGGATTTAGAGGCAAACGTAGTCGCCTCGATGGGGTGGAAGATGATCCTCCGACCTATAAGAAGGCCTTACCGGATCACGATAAGGATAAATGGATTGACGCAATGAATCGGGAGATGGAGTCTATGTACTCTAACTCGCCTAGAAACTTGTAGAACTTCCTCGGGGTGAAAGGCCCATTGGTTGTAAATGGCTCTACAAGCGAAAGAGAGGAGTAGATGGGAAGGTTGAAACCTTCAAAGCACGGCCGGTAGCAAAAGGTTACACACAATGGAGAGGGTATAGACTACGAGGAAACCTTCTCACCTGTGGCCATGATGAAAACCATCCGCATCCTCCTTTCGATTGCCGCATGTCCGGATTATGAAATCGGCAAATGGATGTTAAGACGGCGTTTCTAAACGGCTTTCTTGACGAGGAAATCTATATGCGGCAACCGTAAGGATTCATTGAAGAAGGTCGAGAGCACATGGTGTGCAAGTTGCTCGATCCATTTATGGGTTGAAGCAAGCATCTCGTTCCCGGTATCATAGATTCGATCACACGATCAAGTCTTATGATTTCGAACAACACTTTGCCGAATCTTGTGTGTACAAGAAGGTTATCAAAGATAGTGTTGTATTTCTAGTGTTGTACGTTGATGACATACTCCTAATTGGCAACGATAAGGGGATGATGTCCGACGTGAAAAGTTGGTTGACCACGCAATTCCAAATGAAAGATTTGGGAGAAGCGAGTTATGTTCTAGGGATCCAAATTATAAGGGATCGTAAGAACAGGATGTTAGCTCGTCCCAAGCAACTTATATAGATAAGGTGCCGGCACGCTTCAAAAGCATGGAGAACGCAAAGAAGGGTTTTCTACCAACCCGTCACGGCGTTTACCTATCTAAGTCTCGGGGCCTCAAACCCCCGAAGAGGCCGAAGCTATGGGAAGAGTGCCATATGCCTCGGCCGTTGGTAGTCTTATGTATGCTATGAGGTGTACGAGACCCGACATTTGTTACGGCGTTGGATTAGTCGGCCGTTTTCGGTCAAATCCGGGGCAACCGCACCGGACAAGAAGAAAGAATCTCATCAAATATTTGAAGAGAACCGTAAATTATATGCTCGTCTATTCGAGTGGGAGTTTGGAGCTAGCGGGGTACACCGATTCGATTTTCGGTCGGACGAGAGATGATTCTAAATCTACCTCCGGTTCGGTTGTTTACGCTTGGTGGCGGTGCGGAGAATGGAGAAGCCAAAAGCAATCCAAAGACGTACCGATTCAACAATGGAAGCCGAGTTCATAGCGGCCTCGGAGGCGCCTAAAGAAGCGCTTTGGTTAAGAAAGTTCATCGGCGGATTAGGCGTTGTCCCGAATGCGAAGATCCTATTACTCTCTATTGTGATAACAATGGAGCCATTGCCAACTCTGAGAACCTCGAAAGCACGAGAAGTCGAAGCATATAGAGAGAAAATACCGGGTGATCAACGATTTTGTCGATAGAGGGGACATTTCCGTCAAGAAAATCGCCTCCGCCGATAATCCCGCTCGATCCATTCACCAAGACGCCGTCGATTGAAGCTTTTAGTCGACACTTGGAGACTATAGGTATTAGAGACATGTCTCATTTGCTTTAGAGCAAGTGGGAGTGATAGTTTGTGTATTTTAAATAATAGGGTGTGCTCTAAAACAATTAATCACATGCTTTCGTGCAAGTGGGAGATTGTTAGGTGTGATGCCCGAAAGACAATTTTGTAATTGTTTTATTTAATAAATGAAATGATGTTATTATTCATATTTATTATTCTCATATTCACCGATGTGACAATAGTATTTACACTACGTAAAACCCTAAAGTATATCGTTTATGTAATCACTTAACTCGGTGTATGGTATATACACGGGAGGATTGAGTTAGTGAAGATGTACTTAAAATACAATTAGCCCGTAGTGAAGTTAATCGAGAGTATCGGGTCTCTCCTTTAACGTGCTATTAATGCGCCCGAACACAATAGGTGTGATTGTCTTATCCGGACTTTCGGTTAAGAGAACCTAATGGGGCATTTATATATGATAGATATATCATATAGTATTTGGACCGATTTGATTAGAGTTCACGATATAATTCCGTAATCGAGAAGTCTTATCGAATCAATGGATGATCATATTTATGGATATATCTTAATCCCGAGGTGATCACGATCAACCGCTTGAATCGGTATGAAGTTTGACTTGACGGTTAAGGATTACACCGAGTCCGTGGTCCGAATTACCCCATCTTGGCATTGTACCGGATTGAGTGAGTAGTCCGTGTTATCACGTATACGGAATCCATTCCTTCCATTTATGGAAGTAGATAGACAGCTTCCTTATTTGTTAATCCTAGAAACCGATCGATCGTACGAGTTCATATTACACCGATTAGCTACCAAAATGAGTTGTATGAATTAATTGATCACTAGGGGGTTAATGGTAAATAAGGATAAGAGGTTCTTAAAAGGGTTCACGGTAACTTCCCGATTTAGAATGAACGATCATGGATGGGATTAATCCATATGTAATGATTATATCAATGGACGCTTATTATTATTCTCGTGAGGAGATAAATATAATCTTATAATCGGAGGAGTGCGAATCACGGGATTATGGTGGCATATTCCCGTGATTGATTTATCGAATATAATTATTCTATAATTATTTATTTGATTTATCGGAGCCGCCGATTATTAGTCCATGGTCCCCGACGTGCCTCCTAATATAAAGATAGCTATTCTCGGACGTCGAATCCTAATAATATTAATTTAGTTCTTGTTGGACTTTATTAAAACGATATGTGAATTAATTGTTTAGTGAATTATTAAATTAGTTGCTTAAATAATTAAATATGTGGAAAAGACTTTTTCACAAACTTGGCCCAAAATGGTGTTGGCCGAAATTAAACCCTAAGGGATTTGATATTGGCGCCTCATGCACTTGATTATTGACTAAGAAATTATTTTCTTGTGATTAATAAGACATATAAGCATAAAATATTTATCGGATAAATATTTATGGTAAATAATAAAGATAAATATTATTCTAGATTTGTTCTGGATATTATGGAATTATCTTTTATTAAAGGATTTATTTTGTTTGATAAATAAAAATCCTTGGAGGCTAAGTTTTACTCTCCTATATAAAGAGAGTTCTCCTGCCCTCAACACACATATAAATTTCGACTTCTCCCTATAGTAGAGAGAAGAAAATAATTTCGGCCAAGGGAGATTTGGGGAGAAATCTTGGAGATTTTTCCGGTAGCATATCGGAAGGGTTCGAGTGAGAATTCCTTCCACCGGGAATTGCTTGATCACACGATCGGAAGACCGTGGTGCTCTTCACATCTTCACATTCATCCTTTGCGGTTCTTCAACTTGAATTTAGAGATTCAAGAGGTATGATCTACATCCCCCTTGTAGAATAGATCTAGTTATTTTATTACGCATATTATATAGATCTAGATCCATAAATCGCTTCCGTTGCGGATGGTATTACTAACAGGCTAGTCCAACGAGTGTTCAGCTATAGTCCTGCATTAGGCCAGGTCATAGTGCGGCGTTTGGCCGTACCTCTAGTCTAGCTCAGGCTAGACTTTGTTGTAAATTTGTTCTCTTTCAATGTTTAATAAATATTTCGTTCTTTGTGGAAAAAAAAAAAAAAAAAAAACCCGCAAAACACAAATTTTACATGCATTTCTCTATTAAGATTGATAGTGTTCAAGCGATAAAAAAAAAATAGAGAAGGAAAATTTAAAAAAAAAAAAAAGTTGGTTAAATAGTGGGTTGATTTTTCTCAGATAAGTAATATTGATTAATGTAACATTCTGATTGATCAATAATTAACAGAACTTAGCCTAACCCGAAAAAATTATTTAAAACTCAATTTTATAGAATTTCCTCAGTTGTACGATATATCAATATCTATTGCAAACTCCCTTTCAAAAAAAATATCTAGTGCAAACTATAACATAATCTCACTAAGGCAGAAGAACACAAGAAGAAGAAGAAGAAGAAGAGAAAGAACAATCTATAATTCAGACAAACATCGTAAGCTCGGGCCGACAGTAGACATTGTCTGATTCCTCTTCCAGCACAGGGTAAGCAGCAACAAGAGAATCTTGTGCACCGATATACAACAAATTGTAGATCTTCCAGTAAACTTCTCGAACCTTCCTTGCCGGATGGAACAATCCCTGAAGACAGTAATTTAGAACAACTGCAGCTCCTAAAGCCACCCTCATTCCTTCAATGGCTTCCATAACAGCGTTTATAACATGTGGAGATGTCTCGAAAATGTTGGGCCATACGTAGTTTAACAAATGAACCAAAGCGTCCTCGCACCCGAGCCCTGCAACGCCTAAAGCCATGTGCTTTACTGCCGAGGCAGCAGTTTGTCTGTGTACTAAGTCTCTATCCATGAGAGCATCCTGTAGTAGTGGAGTCACGGCGTATATATAGTCTTTCCCCATTTCACCAATGTATTCGAATAGGAAAGAGAGTGATTTCAAAACACCGTTCTGAACGTTGAGCTCGGGGACACGATATTCGTTCATCAGGGCAGGTAAAACTGTAAAAGGAGAACATGTTTCTGCAACGATTGCAATCGCCACGGTTGTGCACACACGGTTTTGGCGTTCCTGCACCTTGAGATTATTCAACAATGTTGCAAGGACATCTTGTGGGCCAATAGCTTTTGCAATATACCCGAAAGTGTTGACCGTTGCTCGCCGAATCCCTTTTTTATGGGCTTTAAGCATCTCGAGAAGCTCAAAACAGATTCTCATCCATTCCCTGGCAGGAACAAACTCAGCACCACGATCAGCAATTCTGCCAACTAGATCGATACAGTTTTCCTGGACTTTCTCATGGCGATTTTTCAAGATTGGAGTCAACCGGGGAAGTAGGTCCTTTATCGGAGGAGTCATCTTTGTCATACCAATTACGTTAACAATCGCCTTCAGGGCTCCCAGTATTGACCCCAGAACCTCAGGGTATTCCTCCCCGAGATACTCGTACAAAACAACACCAAGATGCCCCATGAGCTGTTCCTCTCCACACTGCTTCATTATCACTGCAATCCTGGAAATAAGATCTGCAGCTTGTTGTCTGACCTTTGCACTCTTGTTATTCAGACGCCATTTGATTGTACCACAAATCTGAGGAAGGTAAGGCTTTACACGTAGCCCAAGAGAATTTACAACGGCTCCAAACCCATTAAGCATCACATTAGCATCATCACTGGTCTGCTCTTGGAATGCATATAGTATACCGTCAATTAGCAGCTCCTCTAAACGTGAATCGATATCAGATGCACCAAGATTGACAACAACCTTCTCAATTGTTTCCATGACCATCCTTCTATAAGGTTCACTCTCATCCTTGAGGTCTTCAACAATTCTGCCAACGATATCAGCCACACCGACTTTATTTGCAATCTCAACTGTAGTCTCAACAAGCTGCTTGTAATTTCTACGGTCCAATGCCATTCTTCTGACCCAAAAGTGGCGGAAGAACTCAGGAAGAATATCGTTGCGGATATAATCCGGTTCAACACCTTCAGTACCCACACACTGCTTCACAACTTTCAAAACGATTTTCTTCATTTCTTCATCAGGTGACTGGAACTCGCGAATAAGAATGTGCACCACTTCCTTGGTATAGTAACTAGCATAGATGGCATCCATGAGAGGAATGATGAAACCAATGGCCTTCAAGAAGGCAGCCAAAACCTTCCCACGATGTGTTCTTATACCTTTCCACATAGGCTTCAATACCGAATCAAAACTTTCGATACCATATGGAGCAGATGCCTCAGCAAGAGCAGCAAGTGAAAGCGCAGTAATCGTTCTCACCTTCTGATTCTCATCATTCAGACCATGTTCTATAATTTCCACCAAGGACCTCAAATGCGGTAGAACGGCACAACCAATCAAGATAGCAATCTGCTGAACAATTTTAATACCTGTGTGACGAGCTTGCCATGACTTTTTACTCTGGCACACAGCCTTTAAGAAGGGTAAAAGTGCAGGGATTCCAAGGGCAGATGCAACCACACTGAAAGCTCTTGCAGTAGTGTTCCTCACGTACTCATCAATGTTATCAATATCGGGACGCATTGCAGCAATCATAGTAGCCAAACCTGCTGCCTTGCTAAGATTTGAAATAATTTCTCTACCTTCAACACGAGCATAATAATCTTCATCAATTAGCAAAGGCTCAATGACAACAAGAATCTTGTGGACAAAAGGCCGCACCAACTCGTCCAACTTATAAAGCACGCGGTCAATGACTTTCACTAGCAAATGCCTTTCTTGATCTTCTAATGTTGGTTGCATGAGCAGCGGTAGGATGCAAGTATATAGTGGCCCAGCACCAAGCTCCCTGGCCTTATCAGTAAGCTGTCTCAAAGCTGTTTTTCGCTGAGGCGGTGTCCCATTCTTCACCTTGAGCAATAGTTTCATTATTTTTCTTTCTTTCTGCTCTTCAGGAGACAGCTCTTCTTCATCCTCTTCATTCAACAAGGCACCAAAATATTGGTAATCTTCTGGCTTCAAGAATGGCAGTCCCCCGGGCGTCTCTTTAGGCACATCAAACTGCTGACCCCTATTTTCTACAGGAATTTGATAACGTGTGGAGATAGGAGTTGGGGTAGCAAGAAGCTTCCTGGCTGGGGTTCTAATAGGCACATAAGTGGCAGGTGGGTCCGAAATTTTATACCCCTCCTGAGGAAATATAGCATCCAGTTCTTCATCTGTCAAAGGATGGTTCCTCTCTTCGATATCTTTCTCCCATCTTAATAGATTATACTGTTCTGGAGTGATGGCACCAGGGTGCAGATTAAGAGAACTTGGTGTCGGTGTATCAACATCTACTCCTCCAGGAGGAGTCTTACCAGGAGTGTATGGTGCAGCAGGAGTGGCACCACCAGACATAGGAGTGACACTTCCAATGGTAGCAGGAGTCTCATCCCATCTTGATCTCTGCCTTTTCGGAGTGGGAGTTGCAACAAGTCCAGACAACTTAGGGGTGGCGTCCCAATTCATACTAGCAGGTGTAGCTCCACCAGCAGCAGGAGTGGAATCAGAATCAGCCAATCTACCAGGGGTTGGGGTCTCATCCCAGCGGTTTCTCTTGAGAGAGGGTGTTGCATCACCAATCCTACCTGGAGTCGGTGTGGAATCCCACCTTGCTATCCCAGGAGTTGAGTCCGGAAGATCCCAATCAGAACCGGGCTCCTGAGCTTTCTTGACATCTTGCGACTGATCCCACCTGTTTCGTTTCTTACTCTTCTCAGGCTCTTTACCAGACTTCTTTTGTTCCTCCTCTTCTTTCTTCTTCTTCGCAACCTCCCTAAGCAACTCCTCCTTCTGCCTCTTCAATGCTTCCTCCTTCATCACATCAGCATAAGTCCTGACATCAGGGCCAGGTGTTTTATCAAGAAACGGATCATTCCTATCAGGAGATATCACACGATTCAACCTCCGGCGCCTGTACTCGTCCTCTCTATCAATAACCTTGGAAGGCTGATTAAATCCCGTTGGCAGCTGATCCTCTTCACCAGCTCTTGGAGCGTCCTTAAACAAGTGCTTAGGACCTGTATAAGAAGCCATCTTCCGAGCAACCTCATTCTCTACATCATCAACACCATCTTCATCGTCATTCACCGGTATTGATTTTTCGTAGCCCTCAAAACGATCAGCAGCGTAGAACTCTCGATCGTAAGTGAGTGAGGTGAGCGAAGCAATTTCCTCTTCCATTTTCTTCCTCTCTTCTTGAGTTTTCTGAATCTCACTTCTATCGACATCCATTTTGGTAAGCTGCTCTTCGAAACCCTAACCCTGATTTTCAAGTCACAAAAATGAGCAACATAAGTATACACACAATCCCTTCAAAAAAAAAAGAGTATACACACAAAATCAACAAACAAACAAAAAAAAGGAAATATTGATGAAGCATTTTTTCAATTCAGTTGGTTTTCAAGCATTTTTCAAAAACGAACTGGTGTAGACTGTTTTCAAAATTCAGAACTGTAGCTGGACTGGTTCTAGCTGCAGAACAGTCCAACCGGTTTGGTCCGGTTTTAGTTTTTTAGCTGTTTAAAATTCTTGATTTCAAAATGTATTTACTTAGTTGTTAAAAACACAATTCATTAAGTACATCAAGCTGTATAAATAAGTAGGAAAGGCAATCACAATGCAATCTTTAATATGATTTTGATTTTCAGAAAGAAAAAAATCCATATAACTGGAAAAAGGTAATTTCAAGTAGATACACACTCGCTAACTGCAACTCAAAGCATCTAATTACAAGACTTTGAAGTTTGAAAGGTACACCACCAACTAGGGGGTGTTAAACGAGCCAAGCTGCTCACGAGCAGCTCAACGCTCGGCTCGTGAAATACTCGCTCAAATATGATTTCATCAAAGTTTACGAGCCGAACTTGAGCACCTAAAAGCTTGACTCGATACGTTCACAAGTTTTACCGAGCATTAATATATTACATTAAAAATATATATTCTTTTGTATTTTGTTACGAGCCGAACTCGAGCATTTTTAAGAATTGTGTTTCCCTTGAAAGTAATAGAGCCGAACTCAAGCATAATTAAAACTAAGCTGAGCCAATCTCATGCAATTTTTCCCTTGCTTGAACGGTCTCGAGTCTAGTCCGAGATCACTGTTTTGAGTAATTGCTCAACTCAATAAATAAACATTGGATTGGACTCGAATCGTTTACGCACACGGCCACCAATATTTCACATACCGACTTATAAGGGTTTTTTTTAACCAAAAGAAAGCTAAACAACCACAAACCCTAAATTTATCCCCAAGCGGCCAATCTCACTAAATCAAGCCTATAAAATCATCCAACGGAGCAATGAAATCATGATAAAACAATTAATATCTGTGCAAATTCATAAAGGTAAAAAAAAATAGCATAAGATTAAAATATATTGAACAATGAATCGTAGAGATTGAGATTATAACTTACGGGGACTTGAAACAATGGTATTGTGGTTGAAGAAGATGACGACGATCAGCGGCGGGGTGGTGTAATCCGTCCGGTCATCAACGCAGAAAACGTGACAGGAAAGTGGTAAGGAGCGAGGCGGGACAATGTGCTCGATTAGTTATGCGTGTAAAACAAGTCAAGCCGACTGTGTAATACGCATTTAGATATACTTTTTATTTTCTTTTCTTTTCTTTTTTTATTTTATAAATCGAATCTTTATTAAAATGAAAAAACAGATGCACAACACATACCTATAAGTTCAAACACTTAAAATTTACATACATATTAAATTGCAGGATGAAAAGTCTACCTATGCCAAGCTATTTTCAACTCCATAGGCCATAGCCCTGCGAACAACTTGCGAGGCAAACACCTCCACCAAAGAGCGTTGAGCGTCTGTTCAGACCCGTTCCTGGGCAAATGCCAATAAGGCCATGACCTAGAGCCCTGAAAAAATTATTAAAATTTAGGGCTCAAATTTTTTTTGGTACAATTAATCTATTATTCTAAATGTGTATTACATCTTTTAAAACCGTTGTTTTCTTTCAGAAGGCCTTATCTTGATAATTTGGCTTAGGGCCTTAAGAAACTCAAGGACGACCCTGCATCTGTTTGGTGCAACCATTGGTTTCGCCAATACCAAACTCCCATCATGATCTCTCAATAAATGAACCTCCATTGAAAAATATCATCATTCCCGTACATATCATGGCTTAGACGGCCATCCATCCAGTCACGGTTATCCATATTTCCAAAAAACCGACGATGATTTGCCGGCGTTACCACTTTTTTCCACACATCATAAATCCACCGCAATCTCGGAAAGCGTGCGATAGAGATTCGGTGTGACTCTGACATCCCATACATGTCTCATCATGTAGAATATGCATGTGTATCAATAGTTCTGCCGTGGGCAGTGCCTTACGACGAAAGAGCCAAAGTAACATGTTCCAACTAGTTGTTTTCTCCTGGGACTGTTTAATCCCCCGAGCCATGTCGTTGTCATTAATCTCTCAACTATGTTGCATAAACTCCTCAAAAGCCTCATGCTCCATCCAGCAAGCCTAAAACGGAATATTTTCTCCCTGCGTACCTGTAGTTCAGCCCCCTCGCTATTAACCATAATTGGATGATGGTAAGAATGCACGCGGGGTAAATGAATCACAATGGACTCCGGGAAAAGTCCACACCAAATTAAGGTCATTACAAAGGCCTTGATCCAATCCTTTCGCAATGGCATTCGGATTATGAACCGAGCTCGACCAAGTAAATCTTGGCCCTTGAAAAATCATTTCATAGAGTCCGGCCCTCTCAATAAAATTCCGCATCATTTCTGCTGGCCAACCCCCAACATCACTCCCTCCTCATTTATCTTCAGCATGAATAATTTGGTTTAAGTCCCCAACAAGGCACCATGGAGTTGTGATAAAGGTACCAGCATGTGACAAAAAATCCCAAAGTTCTTCATGAATTGAAGGGGTCGGGGATACACAAATAAAAGTGAGAACGCAATAAACCTGTCCATTTTGAGTCATACCCATCATAACACACTGCTTTGTTGCACAAAGCAGCCTCAGGTTTGTAACAGAGCCATTCCAAAATCACCACAGGCCACCACTAAATCCACTAGCTTCCACAACCACTAACTATGTAAAATGGAACCGTCTCAGGATGCGGTTTGCTTTTACACTGGATACACGTGTTTCCATCGGAAAAAGGATGTCGGTCTGGTATTCATTAATTAAGTCTTTGACATGTCTGAAGAAAGTAGAGGAACCGACACCTCTACAGTTCCACGAGACAATCTTCATCACTTACGCTGAATCGAGTTGTCAAACAGCTACCCAGAGGTAGAAATTCCCATTGTATTATTGATTGCGTTCCCATGCAAATTCGTGGTTGGTTATAAGTTACTTCCATCCGGTGGATTCGCTTTAAAATATGCTCCATTGTTCCCTTCCTGAGCCACATTTGACGTATCATGGCATGCCATTTCCACATCATTTGGTTCACTTACGTTGGCAATGAATTACCTCCCCCTCGGTTTTCACTGTGCACGGAGTTGGGGTTGTTATCTTGATGCGGTAATGGAGCACCCCTGGGTAAATTTTGGTCTTGGTCTCTATCGACATTACCGCCGGTGGGCTGAAACCGGACCCGACTATTGTTTAATAGGAAACCTCATCTACCTCGTCCCCTTGAGCTACCACCCGTGTAGCCACCCTCGAAGCCTGCCTAATTATCGGAGTCTCAGTTTAGTAGGAATACTATTTAATTGTCTTTGGAGTTCATCTACAGGAGCATCCCCTTCATTATTATCCTCATCGGCCAACACGGAAAACCGCAACCCATTGTTATTCAGGTTGTCACCCCTATTAGTATTACTTCTACCATCCCTCCTTGCGGATCACCACCATCCCCTTCACAACCTTGGCCTGTATTTCTTTGATTTCTAGGTTGGTTGTGTTGAAATCGTATCCTAAACCCAATCGGATTGGACCGGATCCGTCCGGGTCGGATCATTGCTACTATTTCTTTATGTTTATACATATGATAAATGGCTTTCTATTATTATATATTTGTTCATTTAACGAACCAATTATGACATTGTATATATGATAACGTCCCTAGTGTCAAACTATGAAAGAGAAATCATAATAGTGATTATGGTTGATGAGATCTCAACTCACTTTAAAGGGTTTGATACTTAAATGTCTCTAGTCGTATGTACTATTAAAAGGGATATTAATAGTACGATTAGACTAGCACGTATTGGATGTCTTCTATCTCATTGAAGGTATGGATAGATCTCGACTATCAAAGTGTAGAGACACTTGGACTGTACGTGGACATGTATTAGAGAATGTGTACGTTAGACTGACCACTTACTTTATTAACTTGCACTATGTGGCGGTTGTGTAATTATCCTGAGACCGGAGTCTTTATGGCATCACGGTGTGGATTGTCATACTTTGACACTATTGAGGTTTCCTTTAGCCATGGGAGAATCATGCAGTAGTGATTGAGTGTGATACTGGAGCATGCGTAGGATTCATATTGCTCGTCTGGAAATCGCATATCCTATGAACATGAGTAATATCCGAAAGAGCCTTCTTATAAGGAATGTTTTATTCTCGAAAGTCTTTGCAATAAAGCGGAAGTAATATGTTACTTCGAGAGAGTAGGATATCCATATTATAAGAAACGGTCGTTGATGTTTGACACTCGAGACACGACTGTATTGATATTATTACAGCGATATGATTCTATTTACACGGTAACCGTTTCACATGAAAGGTAGTAGTCATTGCATTTGACTCTTTTGATGATTAGGGGTCACGATGTGTTGCTAGACGCTATTTCGTGATCGTTAGGTATGAAGGGTATTTTAGTAAATACACTTTATGTCTACGGTCAACATATTCGAAAGCCTATCGGGTCACACACATAAGAACATCTAGTCGGATTAAAATGCGGTTAAAATGATAACCATATAAGGAAAGTTTATCTCGACTATAAAGTGTTATAGTGGTAAATTAATATGGTGGTATTTATTTGTTATGAATAAATTAAATACAATATATTAATTATGTTGATTAATTAAATATACATATTTTATTATGTATGTGGCAAAATTATATGTGTATATGATACAAATGTATTTTGTGAATTAATTAATCATAGTTTTATATTAATTAAGAATATTCCCAAGGACGGAGCCGGGGTTTTCCGCGTGCCACCTCATTTCCTTGCCTATATGTTTCGTGGCGTACAACCTTTGGAGTCTAGGTCCAATCGGGAAATAAGTCATCACTTTGTTAGGCACACGTTGACCTCTTGCGTTCGTTTTCGGTTTATATCGATCATGGTCACACTTCCGACACTTGTCCGTATTCGCGTCCTCCTCCCAAAATAACATACACCCCGCGGGACACACGTGTATTTTCTCATGGGGTAGCTCTAATGCCTTTAACAACTTTTTGGTTTGATAGAAGTTCGAGGTCATTAAGTTATTCTTCGGAAGAATATCTCCTATCAAACCGGTAACCCCGTCAACGCATTTGTGAGAGAGGTTGTGATCACATTTCAAAGTGAGCAACCTAGAAGCCGCTTGCGCATACGGAGACACTACTTCCATCACATACAGGTTCCTCTGCGTTTTTCAGCATTTCAAAAAACGATGCAACTTCAGGGTTTGGTGTCTCATTGTTCTCCTCTTGGTTAAGAAATTCTTCTCTTACGTGATCAATCCTATCACGTAATGCGTCATTAACCATGTCCTGATAAGGGTTCACATTCCGTTCTTGCTGAACGTTGATCGGAATGGGAAACTCTTCACCATGACACACCCAATCATAGTAGTTTGCGCAAAACCCATATTTAGTTAAATGTAATCTCACGTCATGTTCGATCGAAAATTTAGTGTTCTTACACTTACTACATGGACACTTCATCATTCCATTATTTGCCCGAAACGAATCTAACTCGCTTTGCATGTTTTATGAATTCCTCCACACCATTCACAAATACCGGGTTAAATTTCTTGTTAGCATCCAACCTCTCGTACATCCAACTACGTTCTATTCTCTTCATTTTCAATCCTACACATCATATCATACAAAATATGAGATTAACAATAGTCTTTGAAGGTTGTCTCAACACTTTTGCAAACTCGGGTTTTACTCAACTTACTATGAAACTAACAACACTATAACCTAAATTTTCGATTCATGGTCAAAGGTTCGACGTCAAAATAATTCGGAGGCTTTGCCGGATAACAAAGTACCCCCAAGTACCATTTTCCAAACGGGTAGGAACAAAGACCACTTTGAGGACCTTATGTATGTTATGCTTATCATGTAAGCACATACTTATCATCATTTCAATCCAAATTCAACAAACCAATTCAACCAACATCCGGAATCTAAACTAAGCATTTTCAACCAACATCCGGCTTTGCACATACTTAAGCATTCAACAAACCAATTCAACCAATTCAACCAACATCCGGCTTTGCACATACTTAAGCATTTTCCTAACTTATCTAACTAATACACATAAGTAAGCATTTTCTAACTTATAATTACTACACACATATATCTATAAATCTATACTACATATGATACACTATATAAAAAAATATATAAAAAAAAAACATAAAAAAACGAAAAAAAAAACCAAAAAATATATTACATACTACAATATACAAAAATTACATGCTACAATATATATATACAATATAAATTGAAAAAAAAATATATATATAATAAAAATAAAACTGTACATACATATACATATACAATATATATATACATATACATACATACATATATATATATATATATATATATATATATATATATATATATATATAAAACGAAAAAAAAATATATATATATATACATACATAATAATACGCGGCGGGGGGAGGGGGGGGGGGGGGGGGAATCGGGTCCGGGGGAGAGGGGTGGGAGGGGGGAAGAGCATACCTGTGGGTGGTCGCGGCGGTGGTGGGAGGAGGTGGCGCCGGAAGAGCTTCACGGGGGGGGGGGGGGGGGCGGCGGGTGAGAAGAGGGGGAATGAAGAAGAGAAATGAGGAAGAAAAGGGTTGCCTTCGACGATATCCGCCGTTTTGCGACGGAATTTAATGTCCGTCGCAAAACAACCCTAATTCCGTCGCAAACATACATATTCAGAATAATAAAATAATTTTATAAAATTTTATTAAATATTCCGTCGCAAATTAATAAAAATTCCGTCGCAAACTTGCCCGCCAAGTGGAAAAATTGGTCCCGCCAAATGTTCCGTCGCAAACAATTAAACATCTGTCGCAAACTTAATTTTGCGACGGAAATAAAGTCCGTCGCAAAAAATCCGTCGCAAAACTGCTTTTTTTTGTAGTGGCCAGGATTTAAGTTTGAGGTGGGCTATTCGACTCTATCGAGTTCATCAGGTGGGCTGGATTAAGAGTATTTTATTAATCGAACTAAACTACGTATATTTTTTAGTGTAATATTTTTTTGTTCGGGTGGGCTTAGCCCCCCTAGCACTCATATGTACCTCCGTCCTTGAATATTCCGAAAGCCATTTTTGGCTATATGGGGCGCATGCCTTGTGTATATAATACACATGGATTTTGAAAATTAATTAATAGTATTATCATATATTAATATTAGATATTAATGTGTATAGATTTATCCACATGTGCCAATTGATTTATTGTAATATGATAAAGATAATCAATATTAGATATTGACAATGTCTTGAAAATATTTAATATGACATATTGAACATTAAATGAGATAAATCAATCAAAGATACTTTAGATTTTTGACAAGAATAACATATTTACTAATTAATCAGGTTTGAAGGAAACTGAAAATTAATCAGAACAAAAACAATATAAACTTCCAACACTACCCTTTTTATTTATTTTTATAAACAAATCATGATACACGAAAATCTGAATTTCCATTTTTTTTTTCTTTCTTCCTTATTCCGTCCATTCACAGCAACATAAAATTGCGGCTGCTGAAAATTTCCCTTTTCATAAACAATTACTGTGAAATTGCGGCTGTTGAAAATTTATTTGTCCTATATTTGATTTCTTCTTCCGTCTTACTGTGACATTTCTTCTTCCGTTCCTGAAAATTTATTTGTCCTTTATTTAATTTCTTTTAAACTCCTACCAGAAATTGCGGCTGCTGCTTGATCTCCGATCAAAATCCTACCAGAAGATGGGTGGACTGGACGGAAATTTCTTGTCGATTGGTGGTGACGATTCCCGGCGGCCGGAATCGTCCATGGGAAGGGAGGGAGCTGCAATTTCCGGTGGCTTGAACCACTGCTCCATTCCGGTGAGGCCCACAATCGTCTTCCTCTGTTGTTTCCGGCATACGATTCCCGTCAAGAGAACCTCCTGTGATTCGAGTTCGATTTAGAGCATCAGAAACGCCATGCCATCACTGATTCAGACACAGAGAAACAGTGATAGGAAAGACGGAAATTGTGATTCCATCTCTGTTCTTCTTTGTTGATTCAAGGAGATGATTCAAGAATCGTTCAAGGGATTCGAGTTCAGGCTGTTTTTGTTTATTTTTTTATTTTTATTTTAAGTTTAGGGTTTACGGTTGTTACTGATTAATTTTGCAACGTTACTACATTTTTTGATGTATTTTATTAATTTTACGGGCTATTACTACTTGTGTATTGGCGTTCTTATATTTTACGGTACATTTTATACTTGTTTTTAGCTGTTACTACTTGTTTTTAGGTTGTTACTACTTGTTTATTGGTTGTTACTACTTTTACATCGGATGTTACGACGAATTTATGGCTATTACTTGCTTTTTTCTTTAGAACTATTTGTTTTTTTTGGCTACTACTGGCTTTATCTAGTGTTACTACGTGTTTAATGTGTAAAAGGGTATTGTTGTCCATTTATTATGAATTTGTCCTTTCTAATCACATAACATGTAGTAACGTCACTAAAATTGACGTTAGAATACCAAATCACTTTTTATATTGATCATACCGTTTAACACTTGGGTTTTTTTTCACCAAATGAATGAACACGAGATCAATTACGTATTCATTAATGATAAGAAATAGAAATGATGTATAGAAAATGAGTGAAACAGGTGGCGGGGTTAAGCTTACGCGATTTATTTCACGTTGGAGATCTATTTTTTGGTATTATCGTTGGTAACGATTTATGTTGGGCTCGTCGTCGCCTTTCACGGCTCACGTTCATTAGTATATATATATAAAAGATTGAAATAGAACTTTGAAAACAAATGAGATTTCATGTGCAAAATAAGGTCACATACAATTTCTTCAAGCTGGAAAAATATGCTAAAAACAACCAGCACAAAATTCCGAGCCATAGCTACGGTGGCCTCGTGTCGCGCTTACACGTTACATAATTAGAAGCCTTTAATGACACCATCTAAAATTTAATGTGACACCACACCGCAAAACATTCCACCTTTGAAAAATCTATCTAAAACGCTTGATCCTTAGAGTAGACTATCTATGCCGATTATATGTTTCAGAATCGGGAAAAGTCGGTTACATGTATGATGCCTGAGCAAAAAGTTTAGTGTGGCACCACACTGAAACTGGTCAACCGACTGAAAGTCAATTTCAGACTTGAGAATTGACTTTCACCACGTTGATTATCACAATCAACCAACGGAAAGTCGATTCTCAGCTCAATAATCGACTGTGCAAAACCCAAAAACGACAGATTCGATGTGGAGGCACTAAAGAGGCTTACTGGCCAGAGGAAGGAATCAAGGATCCTAAAAAGCTCATATCATTGTTAGGTGTGAAATCGAAAAGCATATGCAACGTCGATTCAGACGAATCCTCCGAATCACCTGACACATTATCGCATTCCGTCTTGACAGGTGGCCAAAACACCTTGCTTTTCGAATCCTCATTCTCATTGCACTGCATTTCTGAAGGGCCTGTTGAAATTGAACCACATTTTGTTGAAGAACATGATAAAGAGCTATCACAGCAACTAGTTATCATTTTCTCTCCTTTAATACCAACATTCCGAAACGATTCACCAATCTCCGAATTCCATAGTCTCAAAATATGATCACTTCCTGGATTCGTCACTGATAATGAAGAAGATGAAGATGGTGGCATTAAAAAGAATGATTCTCTCGAAAGACGTGCCTCGGCTTCGACCCGAGCGCTTTCCCATTGTGCCATGTGGCGAGTAGAGGGAGTTTCCGCGATCTTTTTGATTAGGCCGCAAGGAGAAGAACAGGGTTCGTGAGTTTGGGGGTCAATGCCCATCATGATCAACCGTTTTTTGAGATGAGTGTTCCATAAGTTCTTGATTTCATTGTCTGTTCTTCCTGGTAAATACGAGGCAATAGCAGCCCACCTGAAAGCAAGATAGCAACTTTATAAGCATTTCACTAGTATAGTAACACAAAGAAACTTGAAAAAATGTATCTCGAAATCCCGAATTTTCTAAATATGTTTAGTTTTCACGTATAGATGTTATAGAAAGAAAGAAAGAAAGAAAGAAAGAAGAAAGGGAAGAAGAAGAAGAACCTGTTGCCAAGAATGCCATGCATTTGTATAACAAGCTTTTCTTCCTCAGTAGTGAAAGGTCCACGCTTTATGTCTGGCCTTAGATAATTTGCCCATCTTAAACGACAACTTTTTCCGCAACGAAGAAGTCCTAAACATTATAATCGACTTTTCACCGATCAATTATCAAATTCGACCAAACGAAGGTAAAATTTTCACTGTTTAGGATCGTCTTTTAAAAAGTCAAATGTTTCCGATATGATATGATGGCTCAACCAAATTCTAAAAACAATTAGTTAAAGCAAATCCCCAAAAGAAATTAACATGGTTCTGGTTTCTGTACAGAAATGCACCTTAAGAAATTATTACATAGTGTAACTTTATGTTAATGTTTGCCTTTTACCAAACAAAACTGTGACAACTGGAAACAAATAAGCAAAGAACAACTTTTGCTTTAATTTCTTTGTCTTCCTTTAAACATGTTCAAAACTAATGCAATTGGGGACCCTTGTTGGAACTTTTACCTAAAATCTAAGTACTATGATGGAGTTTAATTATCAGAAGCTATACATATACTGCTGGACTCAGAAGAAACACTTTTTCAAACCTAGTCCCAAACCAAACAAGGGCCTAAGGACCCTAATGTCCTACCCTTAGAGCTTCATAGAGGATATATAAATCGAAGGTTATATCTCAGTGGTTCAGTATGTGGAGACTGTATGTACACTTTTATTTTTTTTGCTGAGGAAGCCAATACAGAATATCGAACTCACATACCCCAACTAAAGCAAGGCTACATCAACTGCCCTCTTACCTCTGAGTTATGCCCCTAGAGGCAACCATTGCATATTACTTCTTCTATGTCCAAACTTGACTCATTTTAGAAGAAATTAATTGTCTTTTAATGGAAGTCATTTTACATTATAAAAAAGAAGCATTATTAAAATTCAATTCTCATCATCATCAGCATTTATTATATACACCCAATAAGTTCTTTGTTGGCACCATTATATTAATGATATAGTGAAATGATGTATTAGAGACATTATAGTATATCAAATATAAATTCAACCACTTTTTTAAAGCGACTCTTTCTTTGCATCCGTCTGAAATTTACCGTACACCACACAAGAATCGATCTTTCGCAAGTTGAATACTGAGTCAAGAATCGACTTTTTAAAAGATTGAGGTGAGCATCGACCCTCCTAAAGTCGATTTTTGACTTAATAATCGATTTTCAAAAGGCCAATTCACCACAAAGTTGATTGATTATTGGCTAACTTTCAAAGTTTGATTCTTTGTGGTGAACAGTAAGTGTGTGCAAATGTAAAATCATAGTGGTCTAAATATATATGTGAAAATAGATTACTCTTACGGATTAGTCACCCCAATATTGTATATAATCCATTGATCCAACATTCTGGACTAACGAAACCTCATCTTCTCAAGGAGATCTACACGATAATACTTGAATTTGAACAACAAAAAAGCATAAAGAAAGAGCAAGACAAAAATGGGACCTGCGTTTTTAGGGAGAGTACGCCAGCTGCCATGCCCATTTTTGCTGATGTAATCAACAAGCTTTTCATCTTCTTCAGCAGTCCAAGGCCCTTTCTTCAATCCCAGCTTCTTATCACAACAAGGTGCTCTTCCCATTCTCTCTAGCTTTCTACTCAACACTCTTAACTTTTTTTTCTTTTTCCTGATGTGTGTCAAGTGTTTGTGTAATTGTCTGTGAGAGCATTGAAACACAAAATAAAAGATGAGAGTGTAGTATATATCCCCTCTCTCACTTAATCAATGAAGTAAATAGACAAGAGAACAAAGAGAAGGCTATCAAGCTTTCATGAAAGGATGCATGGCATTAAATACATGGCCAGAAAGGAGAGAAGAGTAATGAATGAATAGAGCTAAGAGAAAAAAGAATGATAAGACTTGACGAGCAAACATTTCTCAACGGGAAATTATCAAACTCCGGTTGGAAACTTTCCGAAATAAATAAGTGTGAATAAAAATTAAAGATATGTGGTTCATGTCAATATAAACTTCCTTTCTCAACGTTAAAACATTGGAAACTTAATTTACTTCATGTCAATACAATCGGTCATTAAATACTTATGAATCATTAATCAATCAACATAAGTCTGATCATCTTCCTTATAGATATAACTAAGTGGTAAAATAGTAAAAGTGTTGTAGTGACACTCTTTTCTTCAAGCTGGGTTGTGGAAAGCCGATACATATAGCCTTTGTAAATTGAATTACTGAGACATAACCATCGATTTACATCATCCACAAAATTCCAAAGGTGTGACATTGAATGATCTTTGGGTTGAGGTTCAGCATTAAACTCGGTCGTTAGTGAATTCATTATGTTTCAAGTAATACTGTTAGACACGGAGTTTTAGGACTTTAAATTGCATGTTGCATGTTTATAGCCAACTATCATATGCAACTAAGTGTTACGTCGGAGACGTAGTGATGGTCACCTCCGAAATTATCTAATCCTTCTGAAGAGAGGAATGATGTAAAATATCTTAAATTGAAAAAGTGCGAGAAACATTATCATGATACAATGTCGACATTATAAGTTAACCGTTTTAAGCTTATCGACCAAATAAAAACGATGAACATATGTCATTAGTGAATCTTTATGTCTCAAATAACACTATTGGATAGAGAGTTTTGAGGTGTTTTGGGTGGTATCATAAACGATTACCAGATACAAGTAATTGTCACGCTTTGAGAGATATTGATGGTCACCTCTAGAATTCCTTAATAGAGTCTAGACGATAACATCATTTTCTTAAGATAGGGAAATACAATACCTCAAATTAGACAAGTGCTATAAACATTACTATATATGATATAATGTTGACATATAAGTTAACCATTTCAGGCGAGTTGACCAAATGAAAACGATGAATCGAAGCCGTTAGTGAATCTAGTATGTCTCAAGTAACATCGTTAAATGGAGAGTTAATTTTTTAGTGTTACATATGGTATAAAAGTCGATTATCAGATACACCTAAGTTTGCCGTGAGAGACAGTGGGGCCACCTATAGAATCCTCGAGTGTCTGGACAACGACGTCATTTCCTTGAGAGAGAGGGAATGCTAATCTCAAATTGGAAAATGTGCAAAACATTATTAGGATATAATTGACCAGATGAAAAAGTTGAATTTAAGTCGTTAGTGAATCCATTATGTCGACTCAAGAAACGCCATTAGACGGAGTAAAAACTTTTCAATGTTAAAATTTGTTTAGACTAACATCCTTTTTTCCCGTTTATTGTCGACTATGCATTAAATACAATGAAAAAGAAAATCTGCAGATATGTCTGTCAAATTGGATTCCTATAAATGTACTCCATAGATTAAAAATAAATGTGACTGTGTGCTACTGCGTGTTTGTGTGGATACGAAGAAGGAAACTGAGTAAATGAATGAATGTTTGATTGAACATGACTAAGGAAATAACCTTCAATTTAATGCCTATGATAGATTCTATTGAGAGTAATTAGTCAATGGGTAATAACCTTAGGAGGATAGGTTGAGGATTTCGAGATTCGAAACTTCTCCGGTCGTGTCTTCACGTGTGTAGAAACATCATATTTGAAAACATCGATAGCACACATTGAAAATGCATGATATAAAGTATATATGGTGTGGATGTCTCTGCATGTTGAGACAAACAGTAATGCTACAACCATAACCGCATAGGTATAACAGGTGAGACAATTTACGTACTTTTACACCATTGATAATGATGTATGTCTCATTGATAATGCTCTAAACTCATCATGATCAATGACCGTCAACTTGTTGTGGCTAGGGACATATCGAAGGCTTGTAGGGTGGGGGCATGTGGCCCCCAATAAGATCCTAATTTTTTTACGTCACTTTTGATATTTGCACAGTGATTAAGAAAACGCCTAGCTTGAAATTCTTTGAAATCGCCAAGTTTACACTACATAGTATATATCATGTCTAGCTATATCAACATTATCTCACCACATGTTTTTCTTTTTGTAAAAATCATTTTTAAAAAAAAACCCGAACACAATCACAACCAGAAGATGATGTTGGATGTAAACATTACTTTTAAATGCAAAACTATCAATTTCTGAAAAACATGGCTCCCAAATCTGCGATATTACATGCTTTCCATCTTAAAGAATCGACGTCATCGTGAGGAGCTTATTATGGGATTCTACATTTGGCTCTCACCATCTCTAAGGCTATCTCCAATCATAAACCTTTTAAAAGGTTTATGACTGTGCCACGTCATCAGTTATAAACCTTTTCGTTTATAAACATTTTCTTCTCCATTCATAAACCTTTTGAAAAGCTTTATAGAATGGACCCACTACACATAAATATTTTTTCTACTACACACAAACTAAAAAAAAAAAAAAAAAAAAAAAGCACTTTGTCAGATGTAAACCGGTTTATCTGCACAAACCTATTCTAAAAAGCTTTTGCCAACTCAGCAGCTCCCAATTGTAAAAACCCTTTCCAAAAGCTTTTTTTTTATTTTAAACCTCTCCATTGGAGATGGTCTAAGGACGTGACATTTAGTTTCATTTTGTAACCAGCTCGAATACCACCTATAAGTCTAATAACTCAGTCTAACGGTATTATTTGAGTCATAATGAATGCATCTATCATCGTCATTGGACCTAAAATAATTAACTCAAATTAAAAGATTCATTATGTCTAACATTATATTTTGATAACGTCTCTCTCACTTTATTAACATGAGATATTATACTTACACACCCATATATATATAATATTTATTTAAAATGATGTCAATCATTATTGTCTTCAATATACCTCATTAACACATATACATAGTAAAATAATTAATACACTCCTACATGGGACCATAACATGTTTTTATTACACTCAAACATTTATTGCTATGTTTGGGGCTCAATATATTTATTGATCTTGGGACAGCAATTTATTGCAATACAGTGCCCTCAATTGCCAGACCTTTGGACCAACCATGTTGAAAATCATACACCTAAAAAAATAAAATTTAAAAAAAAAAATTCAACTGGTGACTTCATTTCATACAAAGATATTCTTTTTTTTTTTTTTTTTTTTTTTTTTTTGAGAACACAAAGAATCAAAGATATTCTTATAACACATAAAATCACTAATGTTTTTACGTGTGCATATTTTTTTTTTGTTGAGGGAATTTACGTGTGCATATTAAATTATTAACTATTAACTAATTAACTCCTATTCATGGAGATTCCGTAAATATTCCATTCCAAAAATGGAAAGGAAAGCTCGGCACAATTGGGATTTTTTTTTTGGAAATTGGATGCAGTTACTAATTCATGATCTGGCATGTACAGAATGAAAACTTCATTCGGAAAATGACTTATAAACTTTATTATGACTATCCTTCATTATTAAAAGAGCCAATGCGTTTCCCCTAAAAAATGTTTCCTTCTCGGATGTTTCTCTTAAAAAGTGTTTCTCCCTAATTAATTTATTACAATAAATATCATATTAATTAATTAATTTGAAGGATATACATAATACCATTGATGGAAAAAAAGTTTACGTCATATAGAATAAGAAATCAACGCCATACACATAATATCATATAGAATAAGAAAACAACATCATATTCTTATGTTTAGACGCCATAACGTCCATAGGCGGATCTAGTAAAAGGTTAAGGGGGTCTGCGGACCCCGTTAAATATAAGAAAACTCTACATTTTATGTGTAGAAAAATATTTCGGACCCCGTGAAAAATAAAATTTACTCTGAAAAAAGTTACGGACCACGCTGAATAATATTTCTGAATCCGCCACTGATAACGTCTTATGGTTAATTATATTTATCCATTATAAACTAATTATATTCAAAGTTTATCCTGTATATATAGTATAGAATAATATAATAAAACAACATCATGAGGGGTTAGTGACAACATGAAAATTTCTCTAAAAGAATTCTTATTGTAAATATTTTCTTTTAAATTAATCCACACACACAATCTTATTGTTAATATTTATCGTTTACATTAATTGACGGTGTGGGTGTATCTTTATTAAGGTAATAACTATATAGAGAAAGAGAAACAAAAGTCCGAAAAAAAAAGAGCAATATAAAGTAGGGGCCGTGGGCTAGAAGGACAAAATAAGATACAAAATAGAAAAAAAGGACAAGAAAAAAAGATAATAGTTGAGAAGGGCAAAACGGGCATGTTACTACATGTGTTACTACAATCACATGTAGTAACACATGTAGTAACATGCGCGTTTTTGTCCTTCTCAACCACTATATTTTTTTCTTGTCATTTTTTCCTATTTTAGATTAAAAACAGTCCTCCACAACCTTTAACTATATTTATTAACATAACCCACGTTGGAAAAAGTTGCAAAAAGACGATTCATAAAATATTGAAGCAAATATCCCTTTTCGTGTTAAAGAAACTTATTATTAATTTATCTCATATCCATTTTTTTAATAGTCATAACTTTTGATCTAGGCCTATCATCCTCAAAATTCTTTCTCCGTAGTTCATAGTTTTTCGTGCTCTTTATTTTGATACTCTTTCGATGTAATTTAGGAAATCTAAAAAATACATTTGTGTTGATGGCGAGTGGCGAGTGGCGACTGTCGCAATATTTGCAGTGACACCTTATGTTTAACAACAAACTCATGGCACCACCATTAGGACTTGCCTATAAAATTGTAGGCGCTTGCAGTAACACCTTATGTAGTAATTCAATCACACAATTTTTATAGTGACACCTTACGCAGGGGCGCCCGGGGGGGGGGCCATGGCCCGGAGCCCCTCGAAAATCAATGAATTTAAGGGCCCCACAAAATTTCGACCTAATATTATATATATACTGTATTTATATGAACAAGGAATGTATTACCTTAATGGTTAGCACTCTATTATATTAGTCATGAGACTCGGTTTTGAATCTTGCTAGCTACAATATTTTTTGTTTTTTTAACTAGGACTAGGAGTCAAATAAGTAGGTTTTTTTTCCTTCCAAACCCATGACTATCTCAGGCAGCTTTTTTGTTTTATTTTTTTTAATATATATTTTGGTTACTGTTTTTATCGAAGGGCGAGGGCCTAAAATTCTTTTTGGTCCCGAGCCTAAATTTGGACAGGGACGCCCTTGACCTTACGTATACAATAAAACAATTTATATACAGTGACACCTTTTATCAGCATTGCGTAGTGACGGTAACATCTTACGAAACCGCAACAAAACATGGTAAGAATAACATACAACCTTCTCAACCGCACTAAGAGCATGAACAAAAACCATGATGACAACACTTAACTCAAGAAACTCACTTCACTTTATATTGGATCTATGAAATTATTCTTCGTCTTAATTTATATATAGCATACACTGCAATCTGAGTTTTAAAAACAATCAGTGCCGACAAACACGTAGCGGTGCCAGATGGAGAGATGCATATGGGATCGGTAACGTAATGGAGGTAACAGTTGTTTGTCGAAGCTGAAAGATTTAGAGAATATTTTCCGTAATTTCCATTAATCAGTAAGTACAATATATAATACAATGTATAACCGTTTAGCTAAAAGGAGGAGGTAATTACGCCTATTGACTAGAGTAAATACAATGGAATACAATACAATTAATATACAATAAATACTAGAATATTTCCATTTTCTATCACACCCCCGCAGTCGAAACGGGAGGGTCACGGACGTTGAGACTGGTCCGAAAATCTTCAAATAATATAAGAGGTAGGCCTTTGGTAAAAATATCTGCAATCTGATACCGAGATGGGACATGTAAAACTCGAACCTCGCCCCGCGTCACTTTTTCATGAAAAAAGTGAATATCCATCTCGATATGCTTCGTCCGTTGATGTTGGACGGGATTTCCGGACAAGTAAACCGCACTGACGTTGTCACAGTATACAATAGTGGCTTTGCGTAGTGGACAGTGAAGCTCTAAGTGTAAATTGCGAAGCCAACATGATTCAGCCACAACATTAGCAACGCCACGATATTCAGCCTCGGCACTCGAACGAGATAGTGTAGGTTGACGCTTGGAGGACCATGAGACCAAGCTATCTCCCAGAAAAACACAGTAACTGGAGGTGGAGCGGCGCGTATCCGGACAACCGCCCTAGTCAGCGTCGGTGTAAGTGACGAGATCCGAGGCTGAAGAAGGATACAAATGCAATCCCAAGTGTAGAGTACCCTGTACATACCTGATAATACGTTTGAGGGCGAGCATATGTTCCACACGGGGATCATACATGTGGAGACAGACCTGTTGAACGGCGTATGAGATATCGGGTCGTGAAAAGGTAAGGTACTGTAGAGCCCCAACGAGACTGCGATACAGAGTTGGATCATCAAAGGGAGCCCCACCCGAGGCACTAACTTTCCCTTTGGTATCCACAGGAGTCGCGGAAGGCTTACATGACGTCATACCAGCACGATCAATGATCTCAACAGCATACTTTCGTTGAGATAGGAATAAGCCGCCGTCATGGCGAGTCACACGAATGCCCAAGAAATAATTCATAGGACCCAGGTCCTTCATAGCAAACTCAGAAGCCAGACTAGCCATAATAGTGGAACGAAGAGTGTCGGAAGACGCCGTGAGGATGATATCGTCAACATATACCAGTAAGTATGCCATGTCAGTGCCACGTCGGTAGATAAAAAGGGACGTGTCGGACTTACTGTTGGTGAAACCAATATATGTGACAAAATCCGCAAACCGCTTATACCAGGCCCGGAGGGATTGCTTCAAACCATAAAGGGATTTACGAAGCCGACAGACATGATCCGGATGAGCCGAGTCCCGAAAATCCAGTGGCTGATACATATACACCACCTCCTTGAGTTCCTCATGTAAGAAGGCATTCTTCACGTCTAATTGATGGATCGGCCATCGTTTAGACAATGAGAGACTGAGTACCGTCCGAATAGTCGCCGGTTTGACAACCGGATTGAAAGTATCACCGCAATCGATCCCAACCTGCTGTGTCTTCCCATCACCTAAAACGAGCTTTATGCCGCTCAAAAGAACCGTCAGATTTTTCCTTATGAGTAAAAATCCACATAGAGCGTATAACATTAACATCAGGAGGACGGGGCACCAAATCCCAAGTCTTATTTTTAATAAGAGCATTATATTCATCAGTCATAGCCAATTTCAAATTCGGGTCACGAAGAGCAGCGACAGGGTTACGAGGTAGAGGAGATTTAGTAACTGTGTGGAGGAGGGCCTGATCACAAAAGTCTTTAGGAGGGCCGATCACAAATAAGTCTTATATTCATCGGCCATTTCAAATTCGGGCCGAAAAACTCCGGGTTACGAGGTAGAGGAGATTTAAGAATCGTGTGGAGGAGGGCCCGATCACAAAAGTCTTTAGCCGAAAAACTCCGGGCCGCGGGTGGTGGGCCGAGAGGAAAACATTGGCGGTGGCCGATTTATAATAGGTCGTGTGGGTGAAATGGGCCGGTGGGGGGGGGATTGCCGGGCCGGTTTGTTGGATAGGAGACTGCTGGGCCGGCTGCTGGATAGGGGACTAGCGGGCTGGGGATAGCGGAGGGGATTGGGCCGGGGGAAATTGGGCCTGCGCAGATTGAAGGAAATGCATCGCATTTGGGTCAAAATCAGGGCCTAAAAAATCATAGCAATCCGGGGGGCATTTGTTTAATTCCGAAAAAGGGACACGGGATTCATCGAATCAAACATGACGACATGTAATGATTTTATGACTCGATAAATCGTAACATTTATAACCACGATGATTTGAGGAATATCCAAGGAACACACAAGGAGTAGAACGAGCCTAGAGCTTATTTATCGACGTAGACGGAAATAGAGGATAATGACAGACCTAAACCTAACCTTGGAAACGGCGCCAGAAAGCTGACGGACATTACCTAGGCTATACAGATCCTAACCGGCAGTGTACCGGGTCAAATTGTAGTGCTAGTCTGGTGAGTCAGGTCGTATTCCTCAGGGAAAACATGGTAATTCTTTTAAGTGGGGTTAAACACCAAGAAGCTATTATTAACTCGATCTAAGTCGCGGTTTACTTTTTCCTGGGTTAGATTATGTTAGTAGTTAGATTGTTAGTAAAACGATAAATAAATATATAAATATAAAAATAGATAATATATATATTTTTGGATCTAGCCAAGAATACTTTCTTGAATCAATATCTTAGTAGAAATAAATGAGACGGATCTTTTTTATTCAAGGAGTAAATTATATATGAATCGGTGCACTCCTAAGCTAGACAACTCCTCCTCACACGAGCGTATGAAATTGTCATATGTCCATTGCATCGACCAAGGTCCACAACTGTTACGGTTTTTCTGAACAGGTCCCGAGTACAAATCTACCTTTAGATAAAAAGGAGTCATTCCGTTCGTCAAACGGTCAATTTTATTTAAAAGGCTCCGGTTGTCAAAGCCGGACGATTCAACTTTCCGGTTTAAGTTTCAATTAAACTGATGATTTAACATTATTACGATCTCGAGTACAAATTATAATAAGATTTATTTCTCCCAAAACAAATCTACCCCCGGGTAGGAAATAGGATTCCGTTGTCACGTTTTCACTCGGCCAATTTTACCCTCCGGTTTTTCTATCTTTTATCTCGTATCCTAACTACGAGGCGTCAATTCATAATTAGATTATGAATTCCTCAGATCAATTAAATACGTCAATACGAATACGATTAAAATAGAAAAAGATTCATTATAATTGGTTTTAGTCATTATTACCAGAGTCGATCATTTATTTTACCAAAAGATTAACTAATTCAGATTCATATCTTGGCTAGACATATTTTTAGTTTAACATAGTGATAGATACAACAAAAGTAATAACTTGATAAAATTACCCGTTTATTGTAGATCTAAGTCGTATCCTCTGAAAATAGCAACTTCTTCGATACAATTCCTCGGATAATTCTCTCGAGCATTACAACGGTACTACTTTTATTTATAAAAACATATATACATACATAGACATATGTATATACGGGCCCCGAAAAGAAAATTAAAAGAGAAACGAGATGAAAAGATCTAGATCTAGATCTATATAAATATATAGATAGATCTATCACATATATATTCATATATAGAATATATATATATACATGAAGTGTGTGTATATATATATATATATATCATATATGTATATATATATATATGATCCCAAAAAAAAAAAAAAAGAAAGAGCAGAGGGACGAGAGAAGAGGGAAAGAAAGGGGCAAAGGCTCTGTTCTCTGATGCTCTGTATATATAGCAAAATGGGAGGCCGGATCGATCCGGGAAAGGGCCGGATCGATCCGGTGTCATGATTGCGAATCCTAACTGATTCGATCCAAATCTTCGGATTATTTGATATATATTGGATTAAAACTTCTAAAATTCATATCTTGAGTTGTAGACCTCCAAAAATTATGATTCAAACGTCAAAATTAAGATCTCGGAAAACTCTTCAACTTTCATGAAGGACTCTTCTCCAGAAAACGCCGTCTTGATAAGCAAATTCATACTCCGAACGTTTTGCGGGATTTTTACGAAATTGAATCAATTAGCCACTTGACCACCATTTGAGTTGTAGAAGTCCGATTGACTTGATTCAAAATCCATTGGAAAGCTTTCTTGAAGATATACAACTTTTATTAAGGAAACTTCTTCAGAAAATGTCGTTTTGATGAGCCATTCGTATTACGAAGATATTTCGGGATTTTTACTAATCCGAATTGATTAGTCAATTGACCATAACTTGAGTTGTAGAACTCCAATTGACGTAATTCAAAGTGCGTTGGAAAGCTTATGTGAAGATCTACAACTTTCATTAAGAAGTCATCCCCTGAAAATGCCTCTAAGCTGGGTCAAATCTCCATCGAAAATAAATTACGGTTTAAGTACTTAGGAAAATTTGCTCCGTTTGAACTCGTAAGCTTGTGGCATCTTCTTCTAATCCTCTAAACACATCTTTTAGACTCAAAACATGTCGTTACGTGGAATCTTGGTCAATGTATAATCCTGCAATGAACCACCAAAATACCAAACGTAAATCCGACACGACACTCCGATTACTAAACCGATACAAAAACTAATAAAAAACTTATAAAAATACGATAATTTATATAATAACTACTACTTATACATTTGAATAAAACTTAGTAATTTTGACTTGATTTGATACAATAATGCTCAAAATGGTATCAATATTGGGGTAAAATATCATAAAAACGATCATAAATTTATCTTTCATCACAACCCCCTACTTAGCTTTTGGTCGTCCTCGATCAAAACAAGCGATAAAACAAAATGAATAAGAGATAAATTCATGAAGATAGAAGATATAAGGGACAACCGGATAATATAACCTTTAGAATTATAACCAGGCGTTAACCTCAATATAAATGTATAACGAGTGTGTGTGTGACAAGCCTTTTCAATTTCCACTATCCTCTCTTGAATAAATCAAGCAAAACACACAAATATCCATTCGAACAACCCTAATGACTTTTCTAGGTATAAGCGATAGTTCCACACAAAGTTCTTCCGTGTACTTATTAGGATAATCCCTAAAGCATATCATTCAGTTTATACTGGGGATAGTCAGAAGATAACTAAGTTTTCCCACGCTTAAATTTTTTTTTTCTTTTTTTTTTTGAACTTAATTTCACATGTGTAGCATATGCCTTCATTCCCAGCAATAGGACGTTTCGTGATAACACCCTAGCTGGACTACTATCATCAAGCAGTCGGGAGCTTTTAAACCTCATAGTGATATAGGACGTTTCGTGATAACGCCCTACTGCACTCAAATCATTGGTAGCTACAACCGACATATATATAGTTCATCTTTATTTATTTATTTATTTTTTTTTTTTTTTCATAAACTTAACTTATATCCTTTCTATCACATTCAAACCTTCGAGATATTCACAGTACACGTTCAAAAGTTAGGTACTAAGTTACTGCTAATATCTATAGAATAACCACTAGGATACTGAATGGATACAGTTTAAAATTTTCCGCTTCAATATCAAAGGCTTTACGTGAAAGAATTCATGTTACACAACTATATTTGGAATTACAATGCACTTACGGTTCACATTGGTTATACACATCCAAATTGATCATTATATCTTCAAATCCATGAAATATATACCTTATACGGTTTATTTTAATCAACTAAATAATGCTCGAAAAAAATCGAAAACTAAGGGATTTATTGATACAAAATAAACATTAATTCCATTGCTTCAGACCAACGACTCCACTCCCCACTTACGAACTTACATTGTCCTCAATGTAAAGTGAGTGTAAATAAGTTGTTGGGAAAGCAATGGTGCACTAAAACAAGTCAAAACAAATACTCGGATGATATTAAAGGGTGGGTGGGTGGGTTAAAGTTATGACCTCCACAATTCCATAGTATTTGAACTAATACATGTCACACATTATTTTTTAAATTTAAAACATACTAGATCATGATATGAAATATGTGACAAGTATTAACTCTGAGTCTTTTATACCCAGATCCTCAAGGGTTATTTCAAATCGTTCTAACAACCTAAGTCCAAAAAATGACGCATTTGAATTTTTCTCTTTTTCTCCATCGGGATTTTCGGATAACCACCTAATCATTCCCTTTTTTTAATGACATTCAAACATTCATCCTAAGACTTGGTGAAACAAAATGAAAATCAATCCGAAGTATTCGCAAAGTATCATCCAAAGTATAAGTAATTATTATATTTAACATTTTTACGGGCTGCCTCCCGGTAGCGCTTTTGGTTAACGTCGTTTGCTCGACCAAAATGATAAGGATTAACTAATATAATATACTAAACAAAACGGGATACTTCTAACAATTACTCACAAAAGCACGTAACAATTAAGCACATAATCCACTAAAAATATGCTTAAGGAGTAAAAAGGAAGGATAGTACCCGTCATTGACTACATTTATAGTCTATAGCCAGACTTTATCGTGCTTTAGTTTTTAAGGCACTGGTGGTGGGTCATCCTCACGCACTGCATCCGTCTTTTTTATCAATATTGCTTTCCAACATATGTTAGACGAATGCCGTCGAATCCAACGATTCTTGACCTTTTCCTTTGATTTTCGAGCTTTCGGTTTGTGAGCCTTCATATTATTGATAGAGTCATCTTCTTCAACTACTGCGTGTTAGTACGATCCACAACAAGGGAACACAAAGTGTCTACACAAGAACTAGATTCTAGTGTAATGTATGGATATTTCAATGAATTGTAAATGTTGAAGATAACGCGCTCATCATTCACTCCCAAACTAAGCTCTCCCTTACAAACATCGATGAAAGGGGTATTAATAGTTAAGTGCCGAAAAGTGTCAAGAAAATATGCATACTTATTATCCAACTTCATCTTTTTCATTTCATTTTTCGGGGAATGGGGAAGTAATTCAAGATCAGTAGGGTTAGAATGAATACCTCCCTTACCCTTGTCGTTAGATGAAGATGGTAAAGCTTCCTTGAATGATTGTGCCTTTTGAAGACATAGTGTGTCATCATTCAGTACCTTTTTCTTCAAAATATGCAGTGGATGTGGTGATGCCCTTCCAGGTTGAACCGATATGAATTTAGGTTGAGCCGGATAAGGTTCGGTTTGAAATGGCCCTTTAGATTCCATATTTTCCTCATATTTACCATTTAAATCATCCTCTACTTCATTATTTCTGATGTTTTCTAATCCATTACTTCCATAGATCCTTCCACTTATGGTAATAACAGCATTTACCCCACTCAGGTTTCTTTCGATATTACTTGGTAGTCCTTCTGAGGGTTTACTGTTTTTACTTTCTACTTCTCTACTCAAGTGATATTCCAGATTCCTCAATGAAGCTTCTATAATTCTTATTCTGGTATCATGTCCACTTATAGATGTTTTCAACGTACTCATATCCTTAGTGACTGGTACCTATAGAAGTCATCATAGTTTCCATATTTTGAGCTTGAGTAGATACCATACCCATCAGATTTTCCATTAATTTCTCCCATTTGTTAACTCCTTCAGGTTGAGTTGAACTCTGAGTTACTGGTATGCTTTGAGTGGTATGTTGTGGATACGGTTTAGGTAATGATTGTAGATTTTGATTCGTGGTATCTCCTTGATAACTAGATTTGGATTCTTATATTGGATTGGATACGGTGGTTGTCCTGGCTTACTAGGGGTTTCAGACCAACGAAAAGTAGGGTGATCTCTTTTAATAGCATCAAACGAGTTTGAATACGCGTCGTTCAAATTCCTATGCTGTTGTAAAAAACTCACCTTTTCCCTTGAATATCCTTTTGGTTCTTCCATCCCTAATGACACATTATCATGACTTGAGTAGTCATTTGGTATGATATTTTCTGAGTTTACATTTTTACTGGCTAATAAGCCGTCAAATTTCCTACTCAAATTCTCCAAGTGTGCAAGAACTTCTGCATTCGATGTACATTCTCCTGCAAAGGCTACTTTTCTTGTGCTAGAACCGGTTTCCCACATACGATTATTTTTGGAAATCTTTTCTATAGCATCGTAAACTATTTGAGCTTCACTCATCATTAACGAACCACCACATGCATGATCAACATCCGCACGTGAGTTTTCCTTAATTTACGACATAAAAGTTGGATTTGCATATCTAAGGAATAACCATGATCGGGACAAGCTCTTAGTAGCTTTTTAAATCTTTCCCAAGCATTCCCAAACGTTTCTTCGGATCCTTGTCTAAAATTAGCAATCTCGACTATTAATTCCAATTTTCTACCGGGAGTAAAATATCGCTTTAAAACTCGGTTTGAATATCCTCCCAACTAGTCAATGAATGATGTGGAAGTGACAAAAACCAATCTCGTGCTCTTCCTTTTAAAGAAAAAGGAAACATAGACATCCTCGTTAATTCATAATGAGCACCATGACTTTTGGCTGTATTACACAATTCTTCGAAAAGATAGATGTGATGATGTGGATCCTCATCATCTTCTCCTAGAAATTGGGCTCGTGTGTCAATTAAACCAAAAAGATGAGATTTTATTTCGAAATTATTTGCTCCTTTATTGGGTAAAAGAATTGGATTATGAATCTGGTTCCTTCTTACGGTCTGATCACATATAGGTCTCGGGTTAGGCTGGTTTCGATTATTACGATTATGCTTATTCCGATTTTGATTATTTCTATTATTCTGATTCTGTTTATTAGGTTGAGGTAAACTCTGATTAAGGTTTTGGCCATACCCTTGAGCATGAGCAATCCCTTGTTCAGGTGTTTCACCAACGGTTTCGACCATTTTCGTAATTCGATTTGACAATTCTTGTGGAATCGAAAATATCGAATAGAAAATAACACGAAATCGATAAAAAAACCACTTTTTTTTTCTCTCGGTAATTACCGAATCCACTCGATATTTACCGAGTAGTTTTTTTTTTTTTTTTTTTTTTTTTTTTTCTCTCTCTCTCGGTAATTACCGAAGCCACTCGGTATTTATCGAGTATTTTTATAAAAAAATTGATATCTTACCAAATAGGTAGGTACCAATGAAAATAAAAATACAAATGAGATTGAGAAATGTATTGACTTATCCTCGGCTGTTATGACCACGTTTACTTTCTACTATCGAAAATAGAAAATAACTCGAATTTGGTAGAAGAAGAAAATTGGTAACTAAAAGAAGGTAGATACCAACGGAAAATAAAAATAGAAACGTGATAAGAAGAGTGTTGACTTATCCTCGAGAATTTTGAGCTAATACAAGTAGTAACCCTAGACACAAAGAAAGAAATTAGTGACGTTTTCCCCGGCAACGGCGCCAAAATACTGACAGGACCTTTCGATCCCCGACAACAGCACCAAAATGCTGACAGACCTAAACCTAACCTTGGAAACGGCGCCAGAAAGCTGACGGACATTACCTAGGCTATACAGATCCTAACCGGCAGTGTACCGGGTCAAATTGTAGTGCTAGTGTGGTGAGTCAGGTCGTATTCCTCAGGGAAAACATGGTAATTCTTTTAAGTGGGGTTAAACACCAAGAAGCTATTATTAACTCGATCTAAGTCGCAGTTTTACTTTTTCCTGGGTTAGATTATGTTAGTAGTTAGATTGTTAGTAAAGCAGTAAATAAATATATAAATATAAAAATAGATAATATATATATTTTTGGATCTAGCCAAGAATTATGTTACTGAATTACGATATCCTTTTAGTAGAAATAAATGAGACAGATCTTCCTTTATTCAAGGTGTAAATTATATATGAATCGGTGCACTCCTAAGCTAGACAACTCCTCCTCACACGAGCGTATGAAATTGTCATAAGTCCATTGCATCGGTCCAAGGTCCACAATCGTTACGGTTTTTCGAACGGTCCCGAGTACAAATCTACCTTTAGATAAAAAGGAGTCACTCCGTTCGTCAAACGGTCAATTTTATTTAAAAGGCTCCGGTTGTCAAAGCCGGACGATTCAACTTTCCGGTTTAAGTTTCAATTAAACTGATGATTTAGCATTATTACGATCTCGAGTACAAATTATACTAAGATTCATTTCTCCCAAAACAAATCTACCCCCGGGTAGGAAATCGGATTCCGTTATCACGTTATTCACACGGCCAATTTTTACCCTCCGGTTTTTCTATCTTTTATCTCGTATCCTAACTACGAGGCGTCAATTCATAATTAGATTATGAATTCCTCAGATTCAATTAAATATGTCAATACGAATACGATTAAAATAGAAAAAGATTCATTATAATTGGTTTTAATCATGATTACCAGAGTCGATCATTCATTTTACCAAAAGATTAACTAATTCAGATTCATATCTTGGCTAGACATATTTTTAGTTTAACATAGTGATATATACAACAAAAGTAATAACTTGATAAAATTACCCGTTTATTGTAGATCTAAGTCGTATCCTCTGAAAATAGCAACTTCTTCAATACAATTCCTCGGATAATTCACTCGAGCATTACAACGGTACTACTTTTATTTATAAAAACATATATACATACATAGACATATGTATATACGGGCCCCGAAAAGAAAATAAAAGAGAAAAGAGATGAAAAAGAGAGTAGATCTAGATCTATATATATATAGTATCACACATATATTCATACATAGAATATATATATATATATATATATATATATATATCATGATCTACAAAATAAAATAAAAAAACAAAAAGAAGAGAAGCATGGGCGAGAGAAAGAAAAGAGGGAAAGGAAAAGAGGGGCAAAGGCTCTGTTCCCTTGATGCTCTGTATATATAGCAAAATGGGGAGGCCGGATCGATTCGGGAAAGGGCCGGATCGATCCGGTGTCATGATTGCGAATCCTAACTGATTCTATCCAAATCTTCGGATTATTTGATATATATTGGATTAAAACTTCTAAAATTCATATCTTGAGTTGTAGACCTCCAAAAATTATGATTCAAACGTCAAAATTAAGATCTCGGAAAACTCTTCAACTTTCATGAAGGACTCTTCTCCAGAAAACGCCGTCTTGATAAGCAAATTCATACTCCGAACGTTTTGCGGGATTTTTACGAAATTGAATCAATTAGCCACTTGACCACCATTTGAGTTGTAGAAGTCCGATTGACTTGATTCAAAATCCATTGGAAAGCTTTCTTGAAGATATACAACTTTTATTAAGGAAACTTCTTCAGAAAATGTCGTTTTGATGAGCCATTCGTATTACGAAGATATTTCGGGATTTTTACTAATCCGAATTGATTAGTCAATTGACCATAACTTGAGTTGTAGAACTCCAATTGACGTGATTCAAAGTGCGTTGGAAAGCTTATGTGAAGATCTACAACCTTCATTAAGAAGTCATCCCCTGAAAATGCCTCTAAGCTGGGTCAAATCTCCATCGAAAATAAATTACGGTTTAAGTACTTAGGAAAATTTGCTCCGTTTGAACTCGTAAGCTTGTGGCACCTTCTTCTAATCCTCTAAACACATCTTTTAGACTCAAAACATGTCGTTACGTGGAATCTTGGTCAATGTATAATCCTGCAATGAACCACCAAAATACCAAACGTAAATCCGACACGACACTCCGGTTACTAAACCGGTACCAAAACTAATAAAAAACTTATAAAAATACGATAACTTATATAATAATTACTACTTATACATTTGAATAAAACTTAGTAATTTTGACTTGATTTGATACAATAATGCTCAAAATGGTATCAATATTGGGGTAAAATATCATAAAAACGATCATAAATTTATCTCTCATCGATAACACAAGCAACCAAAGACACGAAGATGTGAATACGAGGGATCTTTGTGGTATAAAAGTTTAAGTGGAGATTCGTTGTTCAATAAGAGACTCGGAAAAATATTAAGAAGATACGTAGCCATTTGTAGGGCGTGAGGCCAAAATGAAGGAGGTAAAGAGGCATGTAACAAAAGGATCCTCATGATATTATTAATTGATCGTATTTTGCGCTCGGCCTTGCCATTTTGTGAGGATGTATGTGGACATGAAAACCGAAAAGCAATCCCATGAGACTGACACAATTCCCAAAATTGTTTATTATCAAATTCGCACCCGTTATCACATTGAACACTTTTAATTTGTCGTTCGAACTGAGTACAAATATGAGACTCAAATATATTGAAAATACGAAGAACTTGGGATTTATGAGCAATAGGAAAAGTCCAAAGGAAATTCGAGTAATCATCCAAAAACAAAACATAATAACGATGGCCCGACGAACTTAAAATTGGGGATGTCCATAAATCACTATGGATAATATCAAAAGGAAACAAAGTTACAGAATCAGACGCAAGAAATGGTAGTTTAATTTGTTTTCCAAGAACACAAGATTGACACAAACCAGAGGACCGAGAGACAGTAGTACAATCGATCCTTTTATTTTGTCTAAGGGAATTTAAAACATAATGGCCCGGGTGTCCTAGACGTTCATGCCAAAGAGAGGACACTAGCATAGCCATAGGAGACCCACTATGATTTGACCCGGAGGAGCTTTTGGAAAGGAGAGGATATAAGTCACCAGTACTTTCACATCTCAGGAGGCAGTTCCCCGTATGTATATCAAAGACAGAAAAACCAAACGGGTCAAACATCACATAGACATGATTATCTTTGGTAAACTTCTGAACCGAGACCAGATTTTTAACAATATTCGGGGCATGGAGGACATTGTTCAAGACCATAGGGGGGTTAGGGTGGGGTAAAACCGTGTGTACGTAACCACAAATTGGAATAGATTGTCCACTACCAACAAGAATACCATTATGAATGCTCGAATTAAAATAGGACGAGAGATTACCTTGCGCCGCCGTCATGTGGGAGGTAGCTCCGGTGTCCATATACCAATTTTGGTCAGGAGGATTCAACGACATCGTGTGCATCGCGGCTTCAATATCCGTAGGAGCCCACTGCTGTGCTGAAAAAGCCTGCTGTTGTTGGCCATTGGCAGGTCCACCATTCTGTCCAAATGTCCTTAGGCCCAAAACACCCGACTGTGGAGGCCCAGATTGGCGTCCCCATGGCTGAGCCCACGATTGGGTTGGATAAGGGCATGGTGGGGGGTCCAACCCTGCTGCAGCATGTACCACCAAGGTGGCGCTGACCAAGTCTGGCTGGAGAACGGGCGCTGACCACCCTGTTGACCACCCCCACGGTGATTACCTCTGCCGCCGCCGTTCTGCTGCCCATTCTGTCCACCGGCATTCTGCTGCACGCGATTATTGCCACCACCAGAATTCTTTGACCTATTGTTTCGGCCATTATTCCGACCCCGCCCCTGTTGACCACGCCCCTGAGACCCAGATGAAGCCGGAGCTGTAGTAGAGGAACCCTCATCGGAGGCGGCAAGAGCAATGGCCGGTGAGTCCGGTTTTGACCGCTCCATGATCGTGGTTTCTTCGAGAGCCAGTTTGAATTTGGCAGCGTTAAATGACGGGAGCGTCTTCTTATTTTGCAGTACCGTCACGATATTGGCATACTGATCCGTCAACCTTTGAAGCATCTTCAAAACCATAGCCTGATCATTCACCGGAGCACCCACATTTTGTAGCTGATCCGACAAGCTCTTGAGCCGATTACAATACGCATTGGTGGAAGGGAAATCAGCTAACAGAGTGTTAGTGAATTCCTTGTGCAAATATGTTTGGAGAAATTTTGCACTAATCAAACAAACTATATTTATAAACCGATACTTACAATGCAACTAACTCCTAACCGACCGAATATCGGGTAGTTGTTAGTACAGTAGGGTAAGTAAGGGTGTCGATCCGCAGGGAGATGGTTTGACGAGAATGTTTTATGTTTTAGATGTAAAAGTTAGCAATATACACAGACAGAGAATCATACAAGACTCAAAGCTATGGAAGGATTTTTCGGACTGAAAGTTAAAAGTGCAAAGAAACTTAAATTAATAGAACAGGAACGTAACTAAAGCTTAAATCTATGAAATTTGATTAACAAGCAATTTAGAGAAAAGCGGCAACATTGGATCAACAATTTACTCAAGAATTAAGGATTCTCTTATAATGGATTCACTGTGTTTCTAAAACAGAGGCGGGTCCACCTATTCAAAAGCAAAACGATCTAATCTCTCAAATCGTTCAATTCAGTTAACAAGCAAGGTGTAAATCTTTCGATTTAATGACCTAAACAACAACCGAGCAACTTTCGTTCTAGCTAACAACAATTGTTCGATCAAATAGCGGGAGATCTTAGTTCATAGAGCTTTCATTCAATGAAACAATCATGCATTCACCATCTTTCGATATTAATGAAATTAAACAATAAAACAAGCTAAAGATCGACCTCAATAGAAGAACACAAGAAATCGAATAAGAAACCCAAAATCAATAAGAAAATTGCATCCCCAATCTTTGCCAAAAGTCAAGTTTAGCTATCCATGGAGTGATTGATTACAATGCTTGAAGAGAAATTCGTGAAATCTAAGCTAAAAAGTGAATTGAATCTACTTTTGTGATCGTTTGAGCTTCCGAGAAATCTCGGATTTTCGATCCGGGAAGAAATGAAATCTAATAATGTCCGCATTTGAGATTACAAGTGACGACTATTTATAGAAAACCAAAGAAATCTACGGGTGGAACGCCGGTTTCATGCATGGAACGCTCGTCCCGGTGATGGGACGTGCGTTTGAATACTTGAACGTGCGTTCGGTCCGCTTTTTCTTCATTTCGAACTTCCCGTTGGACTTGAACGCCGGTTTCCTTCATAGAACGCCCGTTCTATCTTCCCGCAACTAAATTCTCGTTGAGATGTAACCGTTTTATCCACTTGTTGATGCACATTTGATCTCTCCTCTAACAAACTTGAGCTTATCTACAATCCACCTCATCCCTTTGATATTATCTTTATCTATATCATAATTAAGAAAATGCAAAAAACATAATATAGCCCAAAATGATATAAAATTTATAGTAAAACCCAATTTAAAGCCCATTTTGCACTTGATTAATTTAAAAGCAACTTTACTCATTAAATTAATTATAAAGCCCAAATTCAATGCAAAATATTACTAATGTGGGGAAATTCATAGGAAAAGTATCATAAAATTTCATATAAAATAGCCTTTAACAACTCCCCCACACTTGGCTTTTTGTTCGTCCCGAACAAAACAATACATAAGCATCGCTCGAGATACATATGCATCTTAGCAATTATAAAATATATTCAATACTTTAGAGATTCACCCAAGTGTATGTGTGGACTGCCATAATAAATTTCCACTAAATCCACACTTGAAATCCATTCAAGCAAAACTAGCTAACATCCCAGTTAAATTAGAAATATAAAAACGATTATAGCAAGCACTTCACAAAACATACATATTCGAAAATAGTAACAGGGAGTATTTAAAGGTATTTCCGACATACTTAGAAGGTAATCCCTTCAACATATCCTTCACTTTCTACTAGGGATAAGGTACATAGTAACTAAGTCCTTAACTCATTTATAATAACATTTTTCGATTATTATATCACTTTTTCACAGATTTTCTTTTAAGAACACATCAGAATAAGCTTTTGCCCGTCATAGTAGAATAGGACATTTCGAGATAATCCCCTACCTACTCGAATCATAAGGCAGCTTTTTCTGACTGTCGTAAGCTCTTGGTCATCATAGTGGAATAGGACATACGAGGTATACCCTACCGCACTCAAATCATAAACCAGCTCCGACACACACAACTAATTTCATTGTTCGAGATTTCTGGCTGGCAGTGGTTAACATGCTAAAAGCAATTCAAACCTACTGAGCATAACACCTCAAGCAACGATTTATTCATTAATCAATACGCAAGGACATTAGTTACCATTCACTTATCACTTTCAAACTTACGGATATTCACTGTATGACATACTTTACTTCTGGATACAAACTATTAAAATTTTCAAAACTTGTATGCAAGCAAAGAATCATGCAATAATCATTAAAAATTTCTAATCAAAATGGCCATAGCTTAAAAGTATAGCTCATCATTTACTATGGCACGTGATAAATAGTGGGGTGAAACATCTAAATATACTAAATATGTAAAATAACGCTTCAATGATATAAACTCAAAACAAGATATGCATTCGCTTATTCGAGACAAAAAGTTTCAAAATTGGCTCATTTTGCATGGAATTAAGAAATTATGAGTAAAGATGATATAGATTAAAATTGAATATTCCCCTCCCCCACACTTAATTGACAACGTGTCCTCAAGTTGTCCAAAAGAAAATATAGAAAAGTACTTAGCTCCCTTGTATCGAGATTGGATATCGGTGGTCAGGCAGTAGCATACCAACGATGTCCATATAGAAAAAGGGCGTAGGGTACCTGTAACACTTGAGAAACACAATACGAACAATCTAGGGGGAGTCGGGGGAAAACCACATCTAGTTAGGGCAGATTCAAAGGTGAAATGAGGAATCATGGAGCATTCAGGGAATCAAGAGTGCTATATAAGGGCATATACAATTAGCCAAGACAATTAATGGAAGAGATAAGCAGAAAAGATACAAATGTCAGCTTGACAGGCTGAACGCCCGTTCTGGGTATTAAACGCGCGTTCCATGTCCAGAACGCCCGTTCTGGTAAAAGATAACAGAGACTAAAATGAGCATACAGAACGCCCGTTTGATACAAGGAACATGCGTTCAAACTTTAAAAACAGCAGCAGAAATAGAAAACAAAACAGAGCATGTCCAATTGCATCTCAAATAGAAAACAGAACCATACAAGTCAAGTACTAGCAACAGAACAAAGAAACAGAAAGAAAATGTAGATAAGTCTATTACAACTTCAAAGTCTGAAAAAAAAACGAGAAACAACAACATCAACTAAGCATCAGAATCTGTGGCATCCTTGCTTGCAGCAGCACCATCATCACTTTCATCAACGTCATCAACGTCATCCCCAGCATCTCTAGGCGGTGCGACACGACCCGGGTATGACACGAGCAATGGTGCGCTCCACATCGTCTTCAAAGCGGAACTCAACAAGTGTTGGGAGCGAACCTTGATTCGTTGGCGATTTTGTTGCCCCGATTCAGCTCCAATTGGTTAGCCAGAATATCGTTCTGAGTACAACAAAGAATACGCATCCACTTTCGCAAACTGTGCGCAATGCTCAGCTGCAACTTGTCAGAAGGGGATAGAACAGAAAGTGGTGCGGAAGACGATGATCCGGGCGGAGTAGTAAAAGCAGTACTAGCTGAGGTCTTCGGGGTAGCCTTTTTCGTTTCTTTCTGAATTCCCCGAGGATTCTTAGGCCTGTGATCGGATTTGTATTCGAGGACCCCGGCGTCTAGGCAAAGGCTGTGGATAAGGTGAGGGCAAATGATACAACGGTTGGGATTCTTCAAATGCTTAAAGACTTCATCATAAATAATTTCCCCAACATTCACCTCGATCCCCCATTCTATACATACAACAAACCGAGATCTTCGAGGCCAAAATGGGTGATGTTATCCGTTGGACGCAACCGGTTTTGGATGAACTTGCATTTGACCCTCCAATCTTCGGGCCAATGCGTAGTGGTTATGTCCTTACGTTCATCCCTCTTCCCGTGTTTATAAGTCCACGGAGTATCCTTATCAACCAACAACCGTAAATCCTCCAACGGGTCGCATCCACTGTCTACTAATTCCTTAATCTCAACACGATGGTCTACGCCATCCAAATCCTCAAGCTCGTACTTAGCGTTGATGATTTGAGGAGAAAACGGGACCTTGACCTTCCTAACCATCACAAAACCGGCCTCTAAGTGTTTGGTATCCAGGTTGGCAAAGAATTCTCTCACTAGAGTGTCATTGACTAAAGTCTCCGGAACAACCATTAAAACATCCCAAATTTCCCCGATCCCCGAGCATCTTCAAAAAGGCGGGGTCTACCTTAGCCTCAACTATCTCTCGCTCAATCAGCATTTTCCGGGATACATACTCCTGGGTGAACAAGTTCATAGCCTTTGGACTTATGAAGTGCTGAGAAAACGGGAGAGGGATTGGGTCGCGAGTGGGGCCCCTAGGGCTTCCTATTCTAACCCCGCCCGTAGACTGTCGGGGACCACCATAGTCATCACCTTTACGTTTCTTCTGTCTATGGGGTTCAACCATGGGCTCCTTACCCGCTCTACGAGACATGTTCGCTACAACCAGAAGAACAGTGATTCAACCGAATCAGCCCGCCACGAAACAAACACCACAACACCCCATCCAACACCAAACGCAAAACCGAAACCACCATCCATCAAACAACACACAGAAAGGAAAAAAAGAAAAAAAAAACAAATTAGACAAATAAACATGACTAGAGCGTGAGTTGTGAAATGTTGAAATCCAATTTCTGTGAGTGAATGAAAGTAAAAACGATGATTGCTTACCTAATTAAGTGTGGGACGAGTGGAAATGGTGATGAGAGGGCTTCAAAAACCCAAAAAAATCGACTTTTGAACTGAAAAAGTCGGACCTTCGCAGCCCCAAAGCGTGAGAATCGGTGCAAGGAATGGAGGAAAAGCTTGGATTTTGAAAGAGAGAGGATTGAGGGCTTTCTTTTGAGCCAAAAATCGCTCGATTTGGTGGAGATTGGAGAATTGTAGGTCAAAAGGAAGGGGAGAACCCGTTTGCAAAGAATGAGGGACGAAAGAAATGGTGATGGAATTCTGCAATTTTTCATTTTATAGTCAGCCCGAACGGGCGTTCTGAGTAAAACGGGCGTTCTGACCAGAAAAACGAATACAGAGAGTTCATTTGGAATCCAAACGGGCGTTCAAATCATTGAAACGGGCGTTCAGAAAAGAAAATGTGCAAAGCAACAGAAAACTTTAAAATTCCAAGTAACGTTAATATAAATTTAAACACAAAACGTCACAAAACATACGAGAAAACGAAATACATAGAAACGGTGGGTTGCCTCCCACCAAGCGCTTTGTTTAACGTCGATGGCTCGACGATTAAAACTAGAAACAAACACTAACTAAAAACTAGTCATAGAGCGAGGACCAATTGATCAGACGTATGAGACGGCGAAGCAGGTCAATGGCGAGCCGAGAGGTCATAGTCGTGCGAAGGTTCCAATCTTCGCGGCTCGCTCAATCCCACGGGCATGCTCCTCCTCAAACACTAAGACGAGATCGGCGAGGAAAGGATCGTTGAGGATTGTGAATGGCCTATCAAGGTCATCCTCAAGCTCCTCGATGGTCCACTCCCCATCCCCGCCGGACGAAAATGGAGGCAAAACGACAACAAAGGTGAAAGTCCGGACTCGGGTGAGGATGTCGATATCCGCATCCGTAACCCTCGAGCCGCCGGGGCCCTCCTCCGGGAAATGGCATGAATCCTACCGACAAAATCGAACTCGGGCTCGGACATCCCAAAGAACTCATGCGTAGGTATGCCGTAAGGGTATCGCTCATCCGCCTCGGCCATCTCATCCGGTAGACTGAAACATGCAACGCTCGTCAAAAGCTAGACAAACAAACAGAAACGAAAAAGAAATCAAATAGCGCAAATAGAAAGAAAAAGATATCTAGGGTGCCTCCTAGTAGCGCTTCAGTTATTGTCGTTTGCTCGACAAACCGTTGTAACTCAACCCGGATCGGGCCATTTCACTTTTCTACTAGCCACATTATGCAAAGCGTGATTGTCGGGGTGACGGTAGACATAATGCGGACCGGGGAGTGAGTTTACGAAAAAAAAGCGCCAAAGACGCCGAAGTGTCCTCGTGGTAGACTCCTTCTTCTTTTGTCTCTTCTTTGATATCATTTCACGACGCAACTCCTCCATATCCCAACTTCCGGCAAGGACCTCCTCCATGGTCTCAGGGCTACCTCCCTCGGAGAATAATTCGGGCGAAAATTCCTCAAAGTCTTTAACTTCTGAACTACAACATCCGAAAATATCGAGGAATATAACAATCAACGGTGCTTCTTTCGGTTGACCGATGTAGTGTTTACATCTTTGACCATTGACTTTGAAGGGTTGATTGCCGTAGCCGTTAAGCTCTAAAACACCTCCGGGAAAAATGTTGAGAATTTCGAAAGGTCCGGACCATCGAGTCCGTAACTTTCCGGGGAAGAGATGTAAACGAGAGTTATATAAAAGAACCAACTCTCCCACATGAAATTCTCTCTTTGTTATCTTTGCATCGTGAAGGAGCTTAATTCTATCCTTGCTTATCCCGGAGCTTTCATACGCTCGGAGTCCGAACTCATCTAGCTCGTACATCCGCTTTGAAGTCCGTGCTCACCACAAGCTTTGGAATCAAAATTCAGAACCTCGTCGCCCGCAAGCTTTATGCTCAAGTTCAACCGGCGAGATGACATGGCTTTCCATAAACCATTTGATATGGATATGTACCCATAGGTGTCTTGTAAGCATCCTATAAGCCCATAGTACATCGTCCGGTTTCGGACTCCAATCCGTCCGATGACTATTAACCGTCTTTTCTAAGATCTTCTTGATGCTCGGTTACTACGCTCCACCCGACCACTTGGTCATAGGATGGTATGGTGTACCGGATTTATGCCTAACACCATATTTCTCTAATACTTTATCCGGTGGTCGATTACAAAAGTGCGTCCCCTCGTCGCGATTAAGGCTCTTGGGCGCCAAACCTCGCAAAGATGTTTTTCTTTAAGAATTTCATAACCGTTTTATGGTCATTGTGAGGAGTGGCGATAGCCTCAACCCATTTAGACACATAGTCCACACAAACTAGGATGTATCTATTCCCGCGTGAGGATGGGAATGGACCCATAAAGTCGATCCCCCGGACATCGAACACCTCACACTCCGAAATAGGTTGTAACGGCATATCATATCTTCTTGTCAAAGCACCCGTTCTCGGCACCTATCACGGCTTTTACAAAAGGCTTCGGTATCCTTAAAAATTGAGGGCCGGTAAAAACCGATTGGAATATCTTTGCAACGGTCTTCCAGGGACCGAAGTGGCCTCCAGGTGGGACCATTATGACATTGCTCAATTATGTCCCGTTGCTCGGATTCGGGGACACACCGGCGAAGTAACCCATCTTTACGGATCTTAAAAAGATACGGTTCTTCCCGGACATAATACTTGAGATCGAGAGAAGAATTTCTTCTTCTCCCGATACGAAAATTCGGGATTCGAATCGGGAATGGAGATAATTTACGATTGACGAATACCACGGAATTTCGAATCTTGACTATCAACAAGCATAACACTTTCAAGAGGAAAGTACGGATCAATATCGTCGGGGGCGACCTCTTTCTCACTCATAATCGCGAAACATGATGCGCTCTTTGCGTTTTCACTACCCCTTATATCTTTTATTTCCACATCAAACTCCCGTAGGGTAAGAATCCAACGTAGTAAGCGCGGTTTAGCGTCTTGCTTCTTCAACAAATAGCGCGAGCGGCATGATCTCATCCGGACTATAACTCTAGCTCCCAATAAGTAACTGCGGAATTTATCCATAGAAAACACAACCGCCAGCGGTTCTTTTCCGTTGTAGTGTAGTTAACTTGTGCGGGGTTTAGAGTATGACTCGCATAATAGATCGGTTGGAATTTTCCTTACACTCGTTGGCCTAAAACCGCACCAACCGCGTAGTTAGATGCATCGCACATGAGTTCAAAAGGAAGATTCCAATCACGGCGAGATCAAGATAGGAGCAGATGTTAACTGACACTTAAGCATTTCAAATGCTTGCTTGCACTTGTCATCAAAATGAAATTCAACGTCACTACGAAGCAGGTTGGATAAAGGTTTAGCAATTTTGGAAAAGTCTTTGATAAATCGTCTGTAGAAACCCACATGTCCAAGAAAACCGCGTATCTCACGCACATTAGTTGGAAAGCTCATTTTCTCAATAGTTTCCACTTTCGCCTTATCCACCTCGATACCTTTGGATGAAATTTTATGGCCAAGAACGATACCCTCCTCAACCATGAAATGACATTTCTCCCAATTGAGGATGAGGTTCTTTTCTACACATCTTTTCAGCACCTGATCAAGGTTCAGAAGACAGTCATCGAACGTTTGACCGAAAACCGAGAAATCGTCCATAAAAATTTCCATACATTTCTCCACGAGTCCGTCAAATATCGCCAACATACATCTTTGAAATGTAGTTGGGGCATTACAGAGACCAAATGGCATTCGTCTGTAGGCGAAAGTACCATAGGGACACGTGAAGGTGGTCTTCTCTTGGTCTTTCGGGTCAACGGGAATTTGAAAATAACCAGAATAACCATCTAGAAAACAGTAGAAAGCATGGCCGGCCAAATGCTCAAGCATTTGGTCAATGAAAGGAAGAGGAAAATGATCTTTCATTGTGACTTCGTTAAGCTTTCTATAATCAATGCAAACTCGATAACCAGTCACAAGTCTTATAGCGACCTCTTCTCCCTTTTCATTTTTCTCAATTGTAATTCCCCCTTTTTTGGGAACTACTTGAGTTGGCGACACCCAATCACTGTCTGCGATGGCATATATGATTCCCATATCTAACAACTTGATGATTTCTTTCTTGACAACCTCCTGCATATGAGGATTCAGCCTCCTCTGCGGTTGTCTCACTTTTTTAGCTCCATCTTCTGTCTTGATTTTATGCATACAGATGTCCGGAGATATCCCCTTGATATCCCCGACTTGCCAGCCAAAAGCATGCGCATTTTCTTTCAAGACGTTGATTAACTTTAATTCCTCGATCCGGGATAGTTTGGATGAAATGATGAGAGGAAGCTTGTTACCATCTTGTAAGAAGATATACTTTAAATGCTTCGGTAACGGTTTCAACTCAAGGTCAATTGGGGGTTCTTTCAAACTAGACTTTAAAATTTTACTTTGCGTAGATTATCGAGAGGAAAGCAACATAGCTTCTAATAAATCCACTTCCTCCGAAGGCGAAAGATTTTTATGCCTCGCACTTCATCTTCGGTCTCGACTCCAAGCTCATTCAAATCTATCCTACCATATTGATTTAGATTATCGATCAAGCGTTCGTATTCAGAATCTACTGCAAGGACTTGCTCATCTAGAAAATTACTAAAATCATCAAATGATTCCTCGATAGAGTAGCCGGTTGGACATTCAGAAGGTCTTTTGATAGCTTTAGATACACTATAGCTCACTTCTTCATTTCCAACACGCAAAGTCACTTTAGCCCCATCATCACAATCGATAAGGGCTCTAGCGAAGAGACGAAAAGGCCGTCCAAGAATCAGGGGTGTATTGGGTTGTTGGATGTCTAAGACATACCAATCCACAGGGAAGGTAAATCGATCGACCTGAACCAACAAATCCTTTAAAATCCCTGTTGCTTTCTTGGATGATCTGTCTGCGAACTGAATACTCATAGTGGTAGGTTCCAAAAGATGGTCTAATTGGAGTTGTTGACACACATATAGAGGCATAAGACTAATTGAAGCTCCTAAATCACATAAAGAATTAGGAAAAATAAGACCTCCAATCTGCAAAGTAAGGACGAATCGTCCAGGATCACCTTTCTTAACAGGTACGTCTTCATAACTCATCATGGAACATTCTTCACCAACCAACCTTTCCATCCCTCTAACTTCTTCTTGGACGAGACCACATCCTTTATAAATTTAGTATACTTGGGCATCTCAACCAACACGTCAGATAATGGCAAGTTAACTTGGGTGTTTTTCAGGAGGTTGAGTACCTTCTCATATTTCTTGTCTTCACATAAAGGAATACTAGTCTTTCTCGGAGGGAACGGAAGCTTCTTCAACTCGTCTTCTGAAAAGACTTTCTTAAGAGAGGAGCTCACGGCTTGGTCCTCAAGATCTTTCCATCTTACAGATTTTTCAACTCCCGTCCTCACGGGCTCATCCGCTTTCTCAATAGTTTTCTCACTGCTCACAGGCGCATCTACTTTAGATCCTTCCGCCTCATCCCTCGGAGGGTTAGTCTCACGAGTGCTCTTTATCGGATCGGGGAAATAGGCCTTCTCAACTCCCCTCCCCCGCACTTCCACCGGCGGGGAGGGGCTAGTGGTTTCCCCGGTTCGTGGACCGAGAGAGTTGAGTACCGGATCTCAAGCCGATAGCATTAGTATCTTCTTGACCGTAGGAAGGAGATGGAACAAGAGCGAGTACATTGACTCGGATTAGCTTGATTGACTTGACCACTTCCACCGGGGTTTTTCTCGGTAAAACTTGGCAAATGTCCGGGTGGTCTCGGAAGCAAGGCTGTTCGATAACTTGTCCCAATTGTCTCTCGAGGTTCTTGATCGTCTTTGTTTGCTCTTCCAACCTCGTAACAATTTCATTTGGGATAGGAAATCCAGGAGGGTTTTGAGAGCTCTGACTAAAAGATTGACTGGGCCTATTACCAGAAGCAGGAGTAGAATTGTTAGGCCAGTTTTGATTGAATCTTTGAGTAGACGTAGGAAAACTCGAAGATTGATTCTGATAGTTATTTGGGTTCTTATTGACGTTCTGAGAACCTGGGTTATACCCCTGATTTTGGAAATTGCTTGGACCAGAATATTGATTCGGGAATCTTTGATTTGATTGGCCATAAAATGCATTGACTTCAGGATTTTGCCCATTCCTAGGACAAGCAGGAGACGTATGTCCCTCTACAGCACAAGTCTGGCAAACTATCGGCGTATACTGCCTCGCATGTTGGATAGCATTGACTTGATAGTTAGGTGGAAATTGACATTGACCAAACACATGGCCAACTTGATTGCAATTATCGCAAAATAGAACTTGGGCGTTTTGTTGAAGCCGATTCATAGGCGAGAATTCGAATTCGTGGAAAGATTAGCAACTTTGTTGTTGAAGTAAGGAAATCAATTGATTCCGCATATTTACTTCTTCGATTTTTGGTGCGGGTGCTTGGATAGCTTGGTAAGAAGGAGCATAGTTATACTTTGCTATATCCTCAAACAACGCCCATCCTTCTTGTGGGGTCTTCTTCGAAATGTCCCTCCACTGAGCCGTTGACCATGCCTTTGGTCATCTCGGTCAAACCATCGTAAAACGTATTAGCTTGCCTTTGCAAGTCTAATCCGTGATGGGGACATTTTCTCGAGTAAAGATTTAAATCTCTTGAAAGCTTCGAAGAAAGTTTCATTGGGGCCGAGTGAAAGTATAAATATCACTAAGACAACGAGCGAGTCTTAGATGGAGGAAAGTATTGACTTAAAAATTCCCTCTCCAATTCCTCCCATGTTGTGATAGACTCAACGGGTAAAGAGTTGTACCATTCCTTGGCTTCACCTTTCAAGGAGAATGGAAACAGCTTGAGTTTAATGACATCCTCTCCAACACCTTGTAACTTTGTAGTACCACAGATTTCAAGAAATGTATGGATATGGGTGTGAGGATTTTCAGATTGGTACCCATGAAAAATAGATGCATGTTGCATCATTTGAATCGAGCGAGTTTAAGCTCAAACGTTGGAGCCGCAATGGTGGTATGATAACTCCAGGGATGAACTCGACCATGCAGTCCGGCATAATCGACTAGGGTCCTTGTATCGTCGGCCATCTCGAAGACAAACTCTTCAATTTCTTTCCGGAATTTTTCTTCCAAATTTTCTTCAACAATTTGGGTACGAGAACGGATTCTTCGGCGATTGGGACGAACTATAGATCGTTCGAGCTCAGGATCAAAGATAAGAGTGCCTTGTTTGCTCCGAGTTAACATAAACCGAAGTCAAACAAAAAGAAATGATAGAGGAACGAAAGGAAAAAAAAACGAAAACGAGAAAGATATCGTGAAATCGAACGTTCGTTCGCAATCCGGACGGGCGTTCAACACAGAACGCTGGTTTAGAAAACCAAACGAGCGTGCAGAACTAGAACGGGCGTTTACAAATGTTAAACGTTCGTTCAACCTGAACAGAGAACAAAACAGCAGAAACAGAGCAGAAGAAACCCAGAAAAACCAATTTCGAAAACACCTAAATGCTTTCTTTATCACCTAAAACAGTAAGAACACAATCAAAAACAACACCTCCCCGGCAACGGCGCCATTTTGTTTGGAGAAATTTTGCACTAATCAAACAAACTATATTTATAAACCGATACTTACAATGCAACTAACTCCTAACCGACCGAATATCGGGTAGTTGTTAGTACGATAGGGTAAGTAAGGGTGTCGATCCGCGAGGAGATGGTTTGACGAGAACGTTTTATGTTTTAGATGTAAAAGTTAGCAATATACACGACGAGAGAATCATACAAGACTCAAAGCTATGGAAGGATTTTTCGGATGAAAGTTAAAAGTGCAAAGAAACTTAAATTAATAGAACGGAACGTAACTAAAGCTTAAATCTATGAAATTTGATTAACAAGCAATTTAGAGAAAAGCGGCAACATTGGATCAACAATTTACTCAAGAATTAAGGATTCTCTTATAATGGATTCACCGTGTTTCTAAAACGAGAGGCGGGTCCACCTATTCAAAAGCAAAACGATCTAATCTCTCAAATCGTTCAATTCGGTTAACAAGCAAGGTGTAAATCTTTCGATTTAATGACCTAAACAACAACCGAGCAACTTTCGTTCTAGCTAACGATCAATTGTTCGATCAAATAGCGAGGAGATCTTAGTTCATAGTAGAGCTTTCATTCAATGAAACAATCATGCATTCACCATCTTTCGATATTAATGAAATTAAACAATAAAACAAGCTAAAGATCTGACCTCAATAGAAGAACACAGTAAATCAGAATAAGAAACCCAAAATCAATAAGAAAATTCCATCCCCAATGCTGCCAAAAGCTGTTTAGCTATCCATGGAGTGATTGATTACAATGCTTGAAGAGTAATTCGTGAAATCTAAGCTAAAAAGTGAATTGAATATACTTTTGTGACTGTTTGAGCTCTGAGAAATCTCAGATTTTCGATCTGGGAAGAAATGAAATCTAATAATGTCTGCATTTGAGATTACAAGTGACGACTATTTATAGAAAACCAGCAAATCTACAGGTGGAACGCTGGTTTCATGCATGGAACGCTCGTCCTGGTGATGGGACGTGCGTTTGAATACTTGAACGTGCGTTCGGTCTGCTTTTTCTTCATTTCAGAACTTCCTGTTGGACTTGAACGCTGGTTTCCTTCATAGAACGCCCGTTCTATCTTCCTGCAACTAAATTCTGTTGAGATGTAACCGTTTTATCCACTTGTTGATGCACATTTGATCTCTCCTCTAACAAACTTGAGCTTATCTACAATCCACCTCATCCCTTTGATATTATCTTTATCTATATCATAATTAAGAAAATGCAAAAAACATAATATAGCCCAAAATGATATAAAATTTATAGTAAAACCCAATTTAAAGCCCATTTTGCACTTGATTAATTTAAAAGCAACTTTACTCATTAAATTAATTATAAAGCCCAAATTCAATGCAAAATATTACTAATGTGGGGAAATTCATAGGAAAAGTATCATAAAATTTCATATAAAATAGCCCTTAACAAAATACATGGCACAAGAATTTTTATTGTCATGAAACAAATTTGACACTCGTGTCCATGCCGCTTCTGCAGAATCATCATCAACCAGTATGGAATTTAGAACGTCGGAGGAGACGGTAGAATAAATCCATTGGAGTACGATTGCATCAAGGCGTTTCCATAAGACCGGATTGTCGGATTTTGCCTTGGCGGCAGCCTCTTTCTCTGCGGTAGTGGAGGGGGGGATGATATGGTCCAATACATCGTGAACACGGGCTTGTTCTTTGAAAAGCGCAGGCCACGAGTGATACTGGGGTGAGTCTAAATCCAATGTAATTGGAAATAGAGCTTTGACATTGGAGATGGAGAGAGCTGGGTGGAATTTGCCAGAGTCCCCCATGGATCGCCGGAGAAGATGACCGGAAAATATCTTAGAGGAGGAAAAAAAATAATGCGGAAGCAGTTAGGATAGTAACTGCTCTGATACCATGAAAGATTTAGAGAATATTTTCCGTAATTTCCATTAATCAGTAAGTACAATATATAATACAATGTATACCGTTTAGCTAAAAGGAAGGAGGTAATTACGCCTATTGACTAGAGTAAATACAATGGAATACAATACAATTAATATACAATAAATAATAGAATATTTCCATATTCTATCAGAAGCTATAACAATGAAGCATGGAAGAACTAGATTTTGAACTATGTGACGAAGATAAATCGAATCGGGTCTTAAAAAAGCACGAGAAAAGATTTTTTTGGTAAGTGAGTCATGATTTTTTGATGCATGATCAAAATATATAGTTGATGGAGTAATTTTAATGGTGTAGGAGAGAGTGCGGGTTTAAGAAAAAAACATTAACATGGAGGAGGAAGAAGAAGCGTTGCTCATTAAGGATATATTAGTCCAATTGCACAATGTTTTGTCCTTAAAACCTAATAATATCTCCATATTGGATTATTTCCTAATTTCGCCTATACAAATATGGACTTAGTATGATCATCACTGGTAAAATTCAGTGTTTTTTTTCTTCTCAATATCACTATCAGTATTTCATTGTTTGATTTCAGTGGATAGAACCATGTATCCTTAGTAAAATATCAACAAAATTGTGTAATACTAGAAAGCATCACACGACACATTTGGGGATGTCCAAACGTTAGTGAAAATAATCTATAGGGGATGGGAAGAACATAAAATAAAAGTAGCAAAAGAAAGGTTGTGACTTTTATTCTCTAAACAAGCAAAACAATAGGAAGAAGCAGTGGCGGCGGCAACTTCTAGATCATTTTGACAAAGAATAACTTGAAGAATGGGAGTGGTTGGGTTACAAAGATGATGATGCCAAGCACTTTTTGGTATTTTATTCACTTCGGAGAGCTAGAAGGGGGTAGTCTGGCCATTCATACATCCATTTATGATCGGTCACTGCATCATAGGAGTATTGGTTTGGAAATCCTTCATATATATTTAGAGGGTAATAATTAAAAAGAAACATTATGGTCTTGACAAAACTAAGAGATAGATAATAAATTACAAGACATGTTGGGAACACAACGAACATTGACATTGGTGAGATCGGTCACCGTACACGTGACACTCATCAAACCTCACATATAGTGATAAAGCCATATCGGCATATGGGGCGACATGAGCTCAGCTCGATATCGGGCCTCAACCAGCAACGTCCATATTTAGTACAACGCATGCCACCCTTATATCATTTACAGCATGATACAGGTCGTCATCTATCCAATATGGCACAAGTCGCCTTATGTCCCTCATGACTAGCAAGACGCAAGATGTATATGGTCTCTTATTACCGACATCGTGCATGTCACCACGGTCATTTATGCTCAATACAAATCAGTTCATCCTCGACCTCAAACAATAGTTACATTCTCTTCAATGAGCGTTCCGGACTCCACACAGACATTACTCCATGGTAAAATCCCTTGAAAACGACTTCAATGCATAGTAATTCACTCCACTTCAATGGGTAATTATATAAAAGATCATCATCCTCAATTACAAGGTACACTCATAATACGCTTGCTATACATTCCCGCTTACTATTTTAATAAATTCCTCTATTCAAATATTGACTTGAGCGTTGGAGTGTCCCCTCGGAGGCAAGCTCCGGGAACTCCACGCTTTTGTTTGTTTTGCAAGCCCAGTCTCAAATCCACTCAAAAAGTTATTTAGATCATCACCCAGAGGTTCATTTACCTGAATATCAACTTAAGTGTAACCCGGACGATTTTAAACATTGTCAAACATCACTAAATGTAAAATATTTTGAAGGGGTAGAGAGAGAAATAGAACCTATGTGTGTTATGGCAATATTATTTCAATCACCAACCATGATTTCTTCATTGTCAGAATAAGACAATGACAAATTACTGAGATCGGTGGTAACATGATGCGTAGCACCACTATGAGGAAGCCACAGAGAAGATGGCAAAGCATACAAATATGTTATAAGAAGACGCTATGTAGGATGGTTGGAACGAATGAGAAAAAAATGTAAGAGGTTGAAGATTGTAAGAATTGCACCATTTCTCTGAATATCCTTGAACACGAGAGAAAGTATTTTGTGTATGTTTTCCAAGAATTAGGAATAATAAGATGTGGAAACGAACCAACACTGAGAGAGGGATGTCATACGGCCGAATAAGTTGTAGCAAGACCAACAAAAGCGGTCGGTTGCATCTTAGACGGAAGAGTATTATAATTAAGTAGCTTTTCATGGAGCTCTTCAAAATCAATAGGGGTGTCACGTGTTTGAACAACCCTAGCCAACACCACGATCCATGCACAAAATAAGATTCACAAGATCATCCGGATCCATTGACTTATTCATCAACTTTGGTTTTCATAACATGAAGATAATTAGAGATTGTGTGAGAACCTTTATGCATAGATTTGAGGTACTGTTTACTTTGTTTGAGGGCTTTTCATAAGTGTCATATAAAGTAGCCCATGGTTCATGAGATGTCTTTGCCTGCGTGATAAACGGAATAATATTTTGAGAAAGAGAAAAAAATAGGCATTTAAGACGTGTTGATCATATCTAATTCAAAGATAGTATGACGGATAAGATAGAGTACAAAGAGTAATTCCAGGCTACATAATCCATCCGTTAAATAGGAACACATTTATTATGCGGGGAGATATGTTGGATTGGTATGCATGGTTTTGACAACTTCATCAGATAAATAGAACGACGAAAGTATAACTTAGAAAATAATTGAATGATAGTTATAATTACTAAAATATACGTCTAACCATTTACGACCTACAATAAAATTCTATGGTTTCACCATTCTTCATAATATACTAATTAAATTGAATCTTAAATTCATACATCAAATGTTTAAATTATGTCGATCATTATCTCAAATGTTAGTTTGTATAATAAGTGTTACTTTAAAATCACTAAAATATATTCATAACTAAGATATAAGAAACACATAAAATTATATGTACATGAAACCTATTTGCTATACTTTTTGCATACATTTATCAAAAGGAGTTGTTTAGAGAAGAACTTTGTAAAAATTGCTTTACAAAATTTGTAATTAGTCACAGGTTTACGAGATAATTATTAAAACACGTTCTCAATATTTATTAATACACTGATTTGTATATTCAGAATGCTTATTATCTTTAAGAAGGTGAAATGTATCAAGTACATGCATTGATAAATTCAAAATACTAACAAAGAAAAACATAAGATCATTTTGTATAATTATTGATAATAGAATATTTATATTTTATTTTATGAGGAATAAATACGTAACAAATTATGTATTAATTACTATATTTATTTTAAAATTTTAAAATTTTTATTTTACTAAAACACGTACGGATGCACGTGCATTTTGCTAGTACACATAAAACCGCCGTTGATAAAGTTTTCGATAACATTATGTTGTTATGCGAATCATAGGATACGGCCCCCCAAATGAATATAAACCACAAAATATTAGTATTATTATTTTGAGAAAACAATTGTGCACCCATTAAATTGTTCTGGATACGACAGGATGTAGAGTGATCATGGAAAATTTTCCCATACAACAATAGTTACTAGGACAGACACTGTGTAGATTTCTGTGAGTGAAAGAGAGTGCATTGAATTAAAATGAATTAATGGGCTAAAGAAATGACTTGCATACACCCAAGTCTTGAAAGAGACTTGCATTTATTTTTATATATATATATATATATATATATATATATATATATATATATAATCTTTTTCTCGGGATATTTTTTCCGCAGCGTCTCCACATGTGAAGCTAAGAGGGATATATAAGTTTTTTTCTTTTCTTTTGTAACCCTAAACCTTAATCATCTTTTGTCATTCCTATCTTAATCTTTTTTGTCATTTAAACTTAAAAAAAAGGATACGTTCTCAATGTTACTCCGATATTTGAAGAAGGAGTAAGATTGATATCGTATAATTAACATTGAGGGAGTACTATTAAACTATAAAAGCATACGATCTCAATATTATCAAAACGAAACACACTTTTTTTTTAATTTCTAATATTTGAATGTTTCACTTCTTTCTAATATTGCATGTACATGTGTGCACTGTGGACCTTGGACTTAGTGTAGACTGTAGTGTGGGTGAATTTAATGCAGTCAACGTGCAAGTCTTCTTGGGTTCCTTCATCCATTGGTAACGTTGGAGTATGTATCAGTGAAAGACCTGGTGGTTCATACTAATCAGAGTAAAGAAAAAGAAAAAAAGAAAAAAAGGAATTTATTAGTATCACAACGACTCTATCGTGGACTACATTAAAATCGACCGTGTGAAATTTGAATGCATATGCAACATGCAACCTTGTGATAGTTGAATTAGGATCGACAGTGCGGCAGGAAGTCGCATGTTGCCCCATACATTCGACTTTTACATGGTCGAAATGGTGTGATGCACCGGCAAGTATGTGACAACGAGTAGATCAGCTGTGCTGCAGTGCCAATTATAATAGTCCCCCAAAAAATACATTGGGGACCTAAGTTTTTTTTTTCCCCTCAGGTATCGTTAAAGGCATCACAATAAATTTACCGTGTCACCACAATTCATGTTATGTTTGATGTTATAGAGGTGAAATAAATTGAAATTCGACATCTATAAAGTCGAATGTTAAGTCTCGAATTGAATCAAACATTCAAGAAGTCAAATGTCAATATGAGCCATATGCATCATGCATTTAACAAGTGGCTTGTTTTTATATTAAAATTACTTGGCTCCGTTTTCCAAGCTCTCTTTCATTATGAAACTTTCTCCCCGAGATGCGGAACTTTCTAGAATGGGTAGTGTGTGTTCTGGATTTAAAGTTTGGAAGTTGATTAATTGAGTATCATTTTTCAATGCAGTCACAATCCCTTGAGATTGATGATGATATATCCAAACAATCATATTCATGTTAAAGATGAAGTCTGATAAGTGAAGCGCCATAATAATGTATAACAATAACGAGACTTCTATTGATATCCTGAAAATACTTTAGGCACAAACGATCACTGGATGACACTAAAAGATTACTCGGTGAATCTAACTTACGTAAGGGCACTCTTACGGACACCACAATGAATCTACAGTGAAACCACACTTCTGGTTTAGGTTCGACTTTAGAAAAGTCGAAAATAGACATTCTACTTCGTAAAACCGATTGTTGAGTTTAAATTCGATATTTCAGATATTGAATGTTAGTGGAGTATAACGATGTTATTTTCAAGTTACCATCCCCTCAATTCATATGTCAGAATTTTAAAGTGCAATGTCTGCCCGGGTAGCTAATAACCCAGCCCATTTGTCTGCTTGTTTTGGGCTTTAATCTTCAACTTCTTCTAATTGGGGGCCTGCCTGCAGCCCACAGTATCCGCCAATTTTGCAGACCAGATTGAATGAATTACTACTATTATATAATCCAAACCTTACAACTTCTAGTAATCTCAATCTAAAAAAAAATAAAAAAATACTCAGTTCCACGTCGCATTTGATCGAAATTCTCGTTTTTATCGCTTATATGTGGACCTTTATCGCGCACATAGAGTACTTTTGTATCCCATGATATCACTTGGGTATTCATTGGGTGAACAAAGAATGGTTTCTTAAGCAAGGTTACTAAGTTTAATTAGTCGATTCAGTGTTAATAATGCATATTCGATCATTTAGACTTAGCTCGGTTAGCCAATGAATCAACAATAGAGTGCGAATGCGGTGTAAACCGATTAGTTGCTTTACTAGGAATCGTATCCGTCATTTAATCAAATGCTCTCTTCGTATAATTGTGTCATGATCAATATTTTAAGATGTATGTTTGATGAGCTGGATCAAGAGTATAATTAGCTTGGTAATTAAGCTTTTTAGTTGATAATCATAGGCGTTCCATGCAATGCCTCACCCAATTTTATATAGCCACTTTGGTACTCGACTATGAAATACGACTTTTCTTACCTATCAATAATACAATTGTTAAATACGGGTTCAATGTTAGGATCAAGCGTTACCGTTGTACTAAAGTCATTTGGTGGTAGTAAAGGTGCATATTTGCATAATTTTTCATTCAAGAGTGTGGGCCCCAACACCCCCCCTCAAGTGTGGGCAATCTCTCACAACACTTGCACGATTTTTTTTTAAAATAATGTTTCAACCTGAGTTCGATCTCATGACCTCTGGCTCTGATACCATGACAAATTTCAGTCAATCTATTTCGTATCTCATTCACAAACATAATTACAATATTTATAGCCGATGCCAGAGCTTCCATTCATAATCACAATTACCAATCTACCCTTACTAATTACACATAAAATAATATATCACAAAATAATATATCATATCGTAATATTCAGTCAATGTATAATATTAAAGTAGAGTTTTCAAGTTCTTACGTAACATATTTTTTATGTAAGATTGTATTTTGACCCTAACTTTATGTTCGGTCGTTTGTTTTTCGCGTATGGCCCCAATTCTGGAATCTCTCTTCGACGCCTACGATGTATGAACTGCCGGAGGAGGTTCAGTGCATATTCTGTTAACTTTCATGTAATATTGATGAAAGCTCAATGAATAAACTGGAAACAGAATGAAGAATGAAGAAGAAGGTAAACAGAAAAATAAACTTTCATTCAATTGAGAATTATTATTCAGTACAATGTATTTAGATGTGTAGAGCTCATATATATACTGCTACATGCGTAAGAGAGTTGGTTAGCTCTTTAACTAACTTCTCAACTAGCCTACTGTAATTGGTAGTTAAGCCAAGCCGGTATTAACGTTAGACTATACACATAAATGCTCTAGGTGGTGGTTGTGGCCTTGTGGGGGGTATCATGTCTATTTTATTATAAATATACTTGTCTCTACATTGCCTTTCAATATGGCAACTACCCTTTTTTTTTCCTAGGGTATATACCTACAGATGAAAATGACGTTTTTAAGTAGTAGTTGTCTCATTTAATTTCAAGACACTCTGTCTCATTACACTGCTTATTTTTTCCAGGACAAAGGTAGGTGTCTATTTTAAAGGTGTAATCAATGTCTATGGTGGGAAGTTCTATGATAGAGACTCTCTGGTAGGAAGAAGCCTGCGTGACATCATCTGGACCACACAGTTTCATTCTGCAACTTTACTGTGTGGTCCATATAATGCCACATAGGAGACTTCCTACAAAGGAGTCCCTACCTTAGAATTTCCCATGTTGTCCAAACGTAATGAAGTTGAGATTCATCGTTAGGAGTCGAGTTTTGACCCTCCACAACACTGTTGCACCGTAGAGGATCTGAACTCGTGAGGAGTCATTTATATGCGGTTAAAAACTCGAGTACAAAAAATTAAGTCTGAATTAGCTTGAGTTGTGGTTCCCTTGGCAAAACTAAGGACGCCTATCACAAGTGAATATTTTCTTCTTCAATTCCCATCTAAGTATATTCCGTATTAAGTTTGAATGAAAGAAAAATATACAAAGAAACTTAGATACACTCCCTCACAATGAATTTTTTTGAGACAATTATCCAAAATGACACATATTGGACTTAATTAGGTAAAAAGGACACCCAAAATAAACACTTAGTTATAAAGACACAAATTAGATAAAAAAAAACCAAAATACACCTAATGAAGAAAAAAAAATAAAAAATGGGAGACTTGTTGAAAATGACACATTTTAAACTTAATGGGTCTTAAAGGACTGTAACACAAAAACATGTATGTTTTTGTGTTACCTTTGTCCTTGCAGACCCATTAAGTTTAGAGATAAATAGCCAAAAGTCCTCTTTTTATCATAAAATAAATAAATAGGACACACATATTTTTTTAGTTGTAAAAAAGACAAACATTTTCAGAAGGACAAAACTAACCCTCGCGCGCGTCCTCAGCTACATGATACTTGAGTACATTGATTAGTTTGATTTGTTTTGTTTTGTTTTTTTTTTTTTTTTAAACATCCGTAACTTTTGATTTATAACTTCGATCATCGAAATTTTTTCACCAAAATTCATATTTTTTTTGCTCTTTAATTTGAGCCCAAATACGATACCATTCCGACGTAAATTTTGAAAGACGAAAAAATATTTGTATTAACCGGAGCGCTTTTTCTTATAAACGACTGTAACTTTTGATTTAGAACACCGATCATCAAAATTGTTTCACCAAAGTTCATATTTTTTTTATCTTCATTTTGAGACCTCGTTTGATACCTTTTCGACGTAGTATTTGAAAGTCGAATTTAATCGCAACATTTACACTAACACAGTATCAGTATCAGTAACAGTATCGGTATCAGTATCAGTATCATTTAAGGCTTAATTCAAGTGACTACTTCAAGGCACACATATATGGCTCATATAAGACTCATTTAAGGCTTAATTCAATGGATAAGGAGGGAATATAATACCCTAAAAAAGAAATCGAAAAAAGTAGAATTTATAGATTGACATAGAGCAACTCAAGAGAATGAAAGGATATGTGCCAATGAAATGAGTCAATTGAGAGACATAATGTATTTTGATGACTAGAAAAAATTATATCAATATTATAAAATGAACGTGATCTACCACAAGATGTAATCTCAAAACCAATTATTTAACGAAAGTGAGGCGGCCTATTCACCTGACTTGCGGGACATGAAGTGTGTGAAAAGATTTCTTCTAAAAGTCTTCTCCATTAGCAAATGAAGAACAATAGAACAGATTAGTTTCTAGAAAGACATTCCTATTCAATTTTACTTCACATCACCCATACAACTTAAGCATAATTAATGCTAGCACCCAAATTTTTTCTCTTGCAAAGATGACAGATATCGGGAATCCAGAAAAGTTTTCCAAGTTCCAACACAATCGGGCAAACAATTGCGGGAAAAGAAACCGATGTTCAAATATAAATAAAAACCATTTAGTTGAAAAAGTTTGCAAGTTTTATGGAAAGGGGAGAAAAGTTTTTTATTTGTATGTTGAAATTTTATTCCCTGGTCACAAAACAACCATAGATACTTTCAGATTTTTTTTTATAAATATATAGTCAAAAACACCTTGGCAAAAATAATAAGAGAAACTAGAGAGTAACATGCAAACAAAGAGGAAAAGTAGAGTGCGAGAGGAGAAACCTAGACGCAAAGTTCGGTAGTAATGCTATTTTGAGATCATTTGAGATAAACCGGACTTTGTACATTTTTCCCCTTAAAAAATGGCGAAAAACTAAAGCCCCAAAAAAGAAATGGAACAAAATATGCAACTAGTAAAATAAGGAGACTACTTCAAGGCGGGTAATCATTATCATTTAAGGCTTAATTCAAGTGACTACTTCAAGGCACACATATCGGCTCATATCGGTTCATATAAGGCAAATTACGATGCGATACGATACGATGCGATGCGTTCGTATCGATACGATACGATACGATACGATTTTCGGAATATCAAACATGGCAAACTTGTTCTAAACTTCAGGCCCAAAACTTGTTCTAAACTTCAGGTCACTTATTTACAACCACATTGCTCAACTTTCCAAACTCCAAGCTGAAATGCAAACATGACATATATTTTGAAAACCAGGCACTTAGCCATGCTCATGATGCTACTGAGATTGCTCAGGTTCATGCTAAAAATGTGGAAATCCTTTCGGCTCGAGGTTTCTTTCTTGTGGTTCTCAAATGTGTGATGAATGATTAAAGTGATATAATGCAATGTTCTAATCATTTCGATCTAAAAATAATGGTACTTGTATCTTCAGTTGTAACATTTTGAAACATTCACAAAAAAAGTACGGGGAAAACAACAACAATAATGATCTCACGTATGTCTTATTAAAAATGAATAATACAATAATGTACACATATAATGATCCAACAGTGATGTAAGTTCTGCAAACCCAAGTCTAAACCGATGAAAAACGCTCTGCATTTGTATTCTCAATTTAAATTACATTCAAAATAATCACTCTTTTATAAACGAACAATGACAAACTTGCTGCAGCCAGTGTGCAAACCTTGTTGGAAGAAAAAAGCAAACTCTTAAACGAACTTGAAGACTCCAGGAAGGAAGAAGAGAAAAGTAAGAAAGCAATGGAAAGTTTAGCAACGGCACTCCACGAAGTTTCCACAGAAGCAAGAGAAGCCAAGGAAAAGCTGCTGTCTTTTGAATCAGAGCATGAAAATTATGAATCTCAAATAGAAGACCTGAAGATGGTAGCGGCACCATATCCCCTATTTCCCACCATTTTGGGCCAAAATCAACACTTCTATACGCATAACGTGATTTCTAACAGCCCAGAAAACAGAGAGCTACTAAACTAAGTGTGCACCTAAAACAGAAGAATTAAAACTGAGCAAGAGGAACCGAAGTTGAAACAAAGGCATCAACGGGCATGGCGGAGGCAGAGCAGAGAAGACTTACAGCAGGTGGTAGCGGCGGTTAGCAAGAAAGCAACAGGTGGTAGCGGCGGCGGCGAAGGGTGTGGAGTGCCGAAGAAGAAGAGACGATGAGGTGCATGGAAATCCACCTGACATGAAGAGATTGGAAAGGAAAAGGGTAGCTGCACAATTCCTAATGGCCCAGAAAAAGGAGGATCAAAGAGATGGGGTATTTTAGTCCGAACGGATAATTAGTGTCCTTATTGCAACTAATAAATTGATAAGGATTAATGCTTTATTAAAGGGAAAAAATGGGACTTTTACCTAATTTTTCCTTAAGTTTAAAATGTGTCATTTTCAACAAAAACCTAATAAATAAAAACTTAAAAAGAGGGAACAGGGCGGGGCGCTGAATGTTGGTGTTTTTTTTTGTTTTTTTTTTTTTCTTATTTACGCTGCTGTTGTTAAGTTTTGTTTTTTTTTTCCCCAGGATATTGCATGTGGGTTTTTTTTTTTCCAGGACGTTGCATGTGGGTTTTTTTTAAATCTTCTGGACGGTAAAGTTTATTTTCTCTTTTTTCATTGATCACCGCGATGCATTGACCACCCTCGATCCATTAACAACCGCGAAGCACCACGATGCAAAGACACCGCGATGTAGAGACACCGAGATGTAGAGACGCGGCGAAGTAGAGACACCTCGATGAAGTAACACCGCAATGCACTAACAACCGCGATGCAGTGACACCGCGATGCATTGACCACGCCCAATGCATTGACACCGTGTTGCAGTGGCCATCGCGATGCATTCAGCACCGCGATGTAGTGACCACCCTAATGCATTGACCACCGCGAGGCATTCCTCACCCCGATGCATTGATCACCTCAATGCATTCACCACCGCAAGGCATTCCTCACCCTGATGCATTGACCACCCCAATGCATTCATCACCGTGAGGCATTCCTCACCCCGGTGCATTAACCACTGCGATGTAGTGACCACCCCAATGCATTGACCACCGCGATTCATTGACCACCCCAATGTATTGACCACCGCAATGCATTGACATCGGCAATCATATATGCAGTGACATCGACAATCATATATGCAGTGACATCGGCAATCATTTATGCGTGACATCAAAAATTTATGCAGTGACGTCGGCAATCAGATATGTAGTGACATCAGCAATCATATATGAATGACATCAGCAATTTATATAGTAAAATCGGTAATCATATATGTAGAGACATCACGATGAAGTGACACCGCGATGCAGTGACCACCCCCGATACAGAGACACCGCGATGAAGTGGCCACCCCCGATGCAGAGACACCGCGATGCAGAGACCATCGGGATGCAGTGACATTTGATGAAGCAACACCGTGATGACATTTGATATTTTCCACTTAATTTCATAAAATTGATTTCTTTTCTTCATAAAATCGACTTCAAATGACTATATATTTTGATATAAAACTACGATCAACATAAATCTTTCACCTTAATTCATATTTTTATGTAATGACATCTGCAATCATATATGCAGTGACATCGACAATCAAATATATAGTGACATCGGCAATCATATATGCATGACATCAACAATTTATGCAGTGACATCGGCAATCAGATATGCAGTGACATCAATATTTTATGGAGTGACATCTGCAATCAGATATGCAGTGACCACCGCGATGCACTGACCATCCCCGATGTAGTGACATTTGATGATGCGACACCGAGATGAAGCGACACCACGATGACATTTGATATTTTTCCGACTTAATTTCATAAAATCGATTTTTTTCTATATAAATTCGACTTCAAACGGATATATTTTTTGATATAAAACTCCGATCAAGATAATTATTTCACCCTAATTCATATTTTTTTCGTCCTCTTTATTTTGATTTCTCATTTGATATTTTTCCGAATTAATTTCAGAAAATCGATTTTGTTCTTTATAAATTCGACTTCAAACGGCTATATCTTTTGATATAAAACTCCGATCAACATAATTCTTTCACTATAATTCATATTTTTTCGTGCTCTTTATTATGATATCTCATTTTATGAAATGACACCTTATGCAGTGACACACAATAACACCAATATTTTATGAAGTGACATCAACACCCAAATTGCAAAAACAAAAACTTTGTAAATTGCATATACAGTGACATGCAGTGACATTCATGTCACTGCATCAATTCTCTAACTGTAAATGAAGTGACATCAATATCACCGCATCAATTTTATTCCAAATCATACATAAACCCACCATTGTCTTTACAGTCTAATCCAGCAACTTTTTCAATCATAATAAGAGCACGGAAATGTGGGATGCAAAATTTATACACCATCTAGACATCGTACTTTATGAATGGTTCATTTTAAGGCATGAGGCATTGACACAAGAGTGAAATGACCACTGTACAAGAGTGCAACCCTTCAAGCAAAAGACTTTACCATACTCCACATGAACCCTTCAAGCAATTATCTTCTTACTTTACTTCCCTCTTTTTAAATTTCAAGTCTCAGTATCTAGCAAAAAGGAAGGCTGAAGACAACGGGTGCCCCAAAAAAAAGGCACACACTAGAAAACCAAGGATAGTAAACAACAATGCTCAAGCCTTAATCCACTAGCCGGGGACAGCAGAAAACAGAATAAACGCAGAGAAAGATAATCCTCCATAATACCCTTAGTGTCACATACGAGTCTTTCTTTCTATCTTTCCGCATCCTAAATCACACATGCGAGGCTTTCTTTCTTTCTTCAAGCATCCTAAGTTGCATCTCAAGCTTAACCAAGGGCCTCTTATTCGTCAATAAGAACCAACCGTAATTGCTCAATGACAAGACTCATTCATTAAGGAATAAAAAGATGGTTTTATTCACCAAGAAATCACTATCCTATATAAATTCAAAGGGCAGCAACTCCTAATCTAGTTCACACATTTTTGTGTTAATATTCTTATAAATTTGACCAAACTCTACCCCACCCTCACTAACTCTCTGTGACTTAAACCATATTAAAACAAACAATCTGGTGTCAATAAATTTCATACATTGTGTAAATTTTCAAAGTAATAAATAAAAGAAAAAAAGAACAGAAAGCTCAATGAGTGTGATAAGATATAGGCATCTTTGCAACAGAGGATCATCCAATTCATCTTCATGGATATCATTTCTTTGTGGTTGGACAACGATTCCGAAACTTCAATCCGAAAATCGACACCCCAAGATTCAATCTTGTTGATCCTCTTGTTAGGAACACCACCGATGCACATTCCATCTACAACAACTTAATTTCATGGCTGAAACTAGAGCTGTTAAACGAACAGAGCCGCTCGTGAACAAGCTCGTGTTCGGCTCGTTAGTGTTCGTGATCGTTTGTTCTTTTAGCTTAACGAGCCGAGCTCGAACATGATTGTAGGCTCGTTTGCTTAACGAACGAACACGAGTTTGGTTCGCGAACGTTCGATTATGTTCGCGAACATGCTTATATAATGTTCGCGAACATGCTTATATAAATATGTCTAACGAGCCAAAGTCGAACATGTTCGAGCCAAAGTCGAGCCAAAAGACAAAAAAAATATGTCTAACGAGCCGAGCTCGAACATTTCATCTTTTAAATGAGCCGAGCTCGAACAGAATTTTTTATTTGTTTAACAAACGAACGAGCTAATGAGCTAAACGAGCTCGAGTTCGAACCACCAATACTCGGCTCGACTCGGCTCGTTAACAGCTCTACTGAAGCCTCCTTTTCTTTACCTCGTTATCAACTGCATAATCATTTCTATTGTTGCATCATCAAAGTTTCAGTCCAAAATCGACTCTGAATCGTCGCCGCCGTCGGTTAGTCATCATCATCTGGAAAGAGTACCGATTCCTGAATCTGATTAGATTCAGGTACACACCAATTTTGAGTCCGATTAAGCACTATTACTATATGAAGTCGAAGATGAGTATGCAGAGGACGGTGAATTAGCCGGAAGATGTTTCTTAATCAAAGGAGGGAAGAAGGGATTGAAAGGAAAAATCCGATTCCAAAACAGGGGGCTGTTAAACTGATACGCAAGCGATTACTAATGTGATTGGGGATAGCGATTCATTAAAGGGGCAATTTAGGAAACTTGATTAAAATGTGTCATTATAACAGATGATTTTTTTGGATGTCATAAATACCTAATTAAGTTTCAAAACACGTTCTTATAAACAAATAACACAATTTTTTATTAGATATATCTGATATTAAATTAGAAAATAAGAAAATAGATGAATTTACCTCTAGTGAATAGTAATTTTTTAAGATCAATCACTGTATTAAAGATAACTTAGACGCCAAGAGGTGGGATCACGTCTAATCGAAAAAATTGCATATATTACGGGAAAAGATCCCCAACGGTGCACCTTGCACCGCACCTCCCACAAGTGCATCAAAACGGTGTCGTTTTGATTCAAAACGACACCGTCTCGATGTGATTAAAAATAAAAAAAAAACAGTCAAAACGGTGTCGTTTCGGATCGAAACGACACCGTTTCGATGCACCGCACCTTGCACCGCTCGACCTGCACAGTCGGGGATCGAGGTCCCATATATTACACTAAAAAAGTCCTGTCCTGAACCCGTTAATAAAAAAGAAAACGAATGCGACCCGATAATTATTATTATTATTATTATTTTTTTTTTTTTTGAATCCGCCAATGTTGACAGTTTTACATATGTTTTTGAGCAAGATATGTGTAGCTTCTGGAGAGTTGATTCAAATGAAATTTAAGCTCAAATTCAAATTAAAAACCTTATTTTAAGCCATTAAACAACCTTTTTTTTTCAACAAAAAATTGTAATATTAATCCCCCCAACATATTAAATTTTCACATTATATATCCATAAATAAAAACAACAACATAAACCCTTATTGGAAATCAAATTTCATTAATTCATCAAAAAGAAATCAAACCAGTTTGAGCTTTAACACCAATAGGAAGACAAGTAATTACAGAGACAGTAACCTTATGTTTGATCCTTCTGATAATAATAGCCCTTTCTTCTCCCCAATGAATTACTGCAAGTAATATCTTCTTCATGTGCTTCTTCTTTGATTTGTTGTTGCTTTCTTTCATGGCTGATGATTTTTCTTTTTCCTCTGTTTTCGTTTCGTCTTTATCTTGTTCTTGATGGTGTTCTTCATCTGTGTAAAAAAGAGGGTAGCTTCTTAAGAAAGCCCTTCTGTTGTTGTAATCTTCGTAACGAAAACTCCGTGATTTCATCTCTTCTTCTTCCTCCATGACTAGAAGCTTTGAATTGTTGGTGGTGGTCATGGTGGTGGTGTTTGAATTTTTCTTGGAAATGTAGTGGCTTTTATAGCATACTTGGGACCATTAAAAATTTGGTTGTTTTTATAGAATTTGTTAACACAAAAAAAACTAATGTTATTTCCGAAAAAAACCGTGTCCCCGGGTTATAGCTCAGTGGTTAAAATGTTCAAGTGTTGTAGTGACAACTAGCTGGAATATAGGGGTTTGATTCGTGCATAGAGCGACAACTTTTAGCAAAAAAATGTATAAAGAATGTCTGAGTACACTGAATCATTATGAGAGATTATTTGATTTGCATAATCCACTAATCCTAGGAACGGGTGGTGGGGTTCAACCTTTTTTTTCCACAACAAACTCCCATAATAAATTAACAACACACTTTTGACTTGTGTTAGTTTCACAACAAATGATTATAAGTTCAACGTGGACACAACTTTTCGTGAAAATACTATGGCTATTGAAGGCATTGTTCGAGACCAAAATGGAAATATTCTGCAATGTTTTTCACGGAAATTAGAGAGGGTTTTGAGGTTGTGACTGGAGAAGCATTAGCTATGTATCACGCTATTTTCATGGCGATAATGTAGGGTTTCCATGATGTTGAGTTTGAAGGGGACTCAAGTACGGTTATCCACAAGATGACTTCAAACGCAAACCGACTTGTCGCCCTCTTGGAGAGATTGTTGGCGATTGCGAATCTTCTTAGCTTGTTTTCGGATTTTAAATTTTCTTTCGTTAAGAGACTGGGGAACCGTCTCCTCATCTCATAGCCAAGATTGGGCTTACTCTTGTTGATAGTAAAAACCGGGGATTGAATCCCACCTTAGATATAATTCTTACCGCTAAGACGGATACAACGTAGTAAAATCGTTGTTTTCTCGATTTTTTTAATAAAAATAATGATATATTCTTACCACACATATTGTTTTAAAAACAAAAAAAAGAAGATTAGTTGATGAATTTGGTCATGTATTGTCACACTAACATTTAAATCACAAGTGTACCTGCAGTTGTTGGCCAAACTAAATTATTAAGTTTTTAGAATCAATGATCAAAGATATAATTATTTATTGAATGAGTTGATATGAAAAAAAGAAGAGTGACATAGCCTGATCCTTACTTTAAACATGATGGGGTTCTTCTTATGCCATGTTGTCCTTTTGTAATGGAAAAACAATAATAAAGAATAAATAAATATATATTAATGAAACAAAAAGATTAGAAATGTTTTTATTCATTATATATATAAAAAAATGTGGGAATCCACCCTGATTATTGACAGATTAATCATTCCAAAAAATGTCAAAAACAATAGCAAAGTTCCATAAACGCACAGTTGTTCATGGTTTGACAACACATTAATCTATAAAGTACTAGTACTAATAGATTGTACTATATTAAATTTAAAACAATTTGCTTTTCAGCTGGTCAATACGATAGTATCGAGTAAGGAATGTTGTTTTTTTCTCGGATTGTGGAAACAATTTCGTGTAGCTCAATGCAAAATTATCATAAAATATTTAGTCTTGAATTTCTTTTTCTTTCTTTTTTTTTCTTCCCTTTCTTCTAAGTTATATATGAGATCATCGATCGTTCTTATTTTCATCGCCGGATCTTGAATCTTGAGAAACATATCACCACGAATTTTAATTTTTATATTTGCATCTTTAATTTCTATCCGACTACAATGAGATGAAAATTTTAAAGTATTTCGTGGATACATGCAACATGATTAGCTAGGATATATTTTTAGTACGCTGTAGAGGTATCTAGTGGCCTTCCTAGCGTTTTTCATGGTGTGACATTTAAAATATTTGTTTGGTAATCGGTTCTGACACTACATGTAATGCCCCATAACTCGGGTCTAACAGCATTACTTAATGCGCCTAGAGGTGTTAATTGTAATCCCTTCCGTGAGATGAAAATTCAAGGCGTTACTTGAGGTACCCAAGCGGCGTTACTTGAGACATAATTCGATGCGTTACTTGAAACACCTTGCGGCGTTACTTGTGGCATGATGGATTTTTGTTACACTTAAGATCCTATCGGAAGGGCATAATGAATCCAGTAACCACTTAGGGTCCTACCAGAAGGGTCCTACCAGATGTACCAAAGGTATCTATACGTGACACTAGAAGTGGCCCCTTAATGCCTTAGTAACTACTTAGGATCCTACCAGAGGTATATGTAAAGGTGGCATCTACTGCTTCTCACGGTGAGACTTAGATCCGTATGATAGTCGAATTTGTATATATATAACCCTTCAAAACTCGGGCCTAGCGCCGTTACTTGAGACATAATTGAATCATTAACTACTTAGTATATATCCTACCAGAGTTACCAGAGCTATCTAGAGGTGTCCTCTATTGCATCTCACAGTGTGAGACTTGAATCCGTCTGGTACGTAGTTGGCTCTGTAACGCCCCAAATTAAAACTCGAGCCTAACAGCGTTATTTGAGGCACTAGCAACGTTACTTGATGCATAATGTCCTCATTAACTATTTAAGTTTATCATCCTCGTTTGACTTAAAATGGTCAACATAAATTAGTAAATTCATTATGTCTCAATCGTATATCTTGATGTTCTTTCTCGCATTTTTTTTTTCAACGCGAGAGATTGCATTATTTTATTGAGATAATTCATCAAACATTAGTTGCATGCATGAGATAGAATAGGAGAAAGAGCAAGTAGTGGTCCATTCAAAGTATACATAATCACATAATCTCCAGCCTTTATTCCTTTCTTTTACCCTTTCCCATAAAGCATACATAATCTCAATACTTTGAATTATGGTGTGAGGGAGATTCATGTGTCCTTTTTTCATTAAAAAAAAATGTAAAAGTGACTGGGAACCTGACTTGCACGACTTTCCGATTACAAAAGATATAGAGATAATTATGGATAACTAAATAAAAAAATACAAAAAATAATAATATTATTATCATAATCACTCTGACCACGTAATAATATAATACATATATTGATGTGTCAGTAAAACCCTCACTAAAAAAATATCACATCATCTAATGACTTATTGCCATATATCATACTATAATATTAGTTATTATTATGTGAAAGTGTGGTTGTAATAATTAATAACATTAAATGAAATAATGTATTATTAGTAGTTTGCCATCCACGCAGTTTTGTTTGTTGCATGTCAATATCTATTTTATGCGTATTGAGTGCTTGTAGGGCACGTTGAAAACGATAACGATATCCAATATTTTTCTCAGCGTACGTGGAAATGTGCCTAACTATTTAGATAATTGTGTCTTTCTAATTATATATTTTCACACATATTGTTTTCTAATATGCAATTGTGGGAAGATTTCTAGTAATGCATGTGATATTGGGTTTTAAAGTTATATCCTCTCTTTCCTTTTTCTTTGAATTTGAATAGCTTTATGTTGAGATGCGTCTTAAATCAATTAATAATATAATATCACACATCGTAAGAAATTAACATATTCATTTATAAAATTGGAACATAATGAGCTATGTACTATATATTTTTGCATAATCAATGATGATGAGTTTAAATAGTTATTGAATCAATTACGTGATTCAAACAACTGTTAAACCTAAGAGAAGGTGAAGAGGAGAATTGTGTCAGATTTCATAATTTTTTTTGGACGCTTCTATTGGCATCAGAGAGTGAATCTATCGTGATCCCACACTTCAACCAAGATTCGATTTTTTTACAGATGTCGAAAATGGATATCGACCTCTGCATAATCGAATGTTGAGCTTACATTTTACTTTACAGATGTCGAATGTCAGCCCCGAAATACATCCGTTGTGATGTTAAATACAACTTCCTTTATTTTTAATTTTTTGTAATAATTTAGGGATAGTATTTTAATACGGTAATGATACATATAATACGTATAAGCATTGTATCTTCACTATACATACACTTTTATCACTATCAATTTCAGCCACTAATTCTTACGATCAGTGTTACGTGGGAGAATTGGTCGCAATGACGGATCCAGAAAAACATTTAAACGGGTGCACGAATATTTACTATTTTTCTTCGGTTTAACGGGTCTGTGGACCCCATTTTATTATATAATACGTAAGTCCGCGGTCCGCCTATGGTATGTCTAGACTCCTCATACATGTAATTATAACATAATATGCGGTGCACAAATCATTTTCTAGCTTCCGCCAATAAAATAGCTAGTAATGGCAAAGGATAACTTACTTAAATAACTAACTTAACAACTCCACAAATGATTACCAAACAATTTCCCACCTTACATTAACCTTAAATGAATTTAAACCACATTTCTCAACTAATTATCGGGACATCCATTCACTTATCTACTATTCAGGTAAAATCATATGGAAATTAAAACAAAAACCCCTCATTAATTCCTTTCGTGGCTTATATAACAACATTCTTAAACACAAGATTAAGATTTTTTCTTTGTCTAATTAATCTCAAATAAAGAAACCGAGGGTTTTGTTGTTGTAAATAAAGGGTCCCTTTGCTTTGATCCTCGGTGTTTCAGTTTTTTAAGTATAAAGTTTTATCGAGATTCGGATCGAAATCATAAAAAAGAAGAAAAAAAATGGCATTTACAGGAACACTTGATAAATGCAAGGCTTGTGATAAAACAGTTTATTTTGTTGATTTGTTAACAGCTGATGGGATTACCTATCATAAATCTTGCTTCAAATGCAGTCATTGCAAAGGGACTCTTGTGGTATTTATATACATCTATCTTCTCTTATTTTATTTTTTATTTTGATTAATTTCGTGCGGTTTTAATAGAGGAATTTTTTACGTGGTGTCTTCAAATACGAACACAGTGCTTAAATGTTTGAAATATTTACATGTATTTTACATTAACAACGTAAAATTACGTGTACCATTCAATGGTGTCTTGACATGTGAATCTTTATACATATTTAAAAACGTATAATTCACGTCTCGAATTTCTAATAACTTTGGTTGGCAGATGAGCAACTACTCTTCTATGGATGGAGTCCTCTACTGCAAACCCCATTTTGAACAGCTTTTCAAAGAATGTGGAAACTTTAGCAAGAACTTTCAAAATGGTTAGAAGGACATTTTTGTCTTTTCATATTCCTATACAAAACATTCTCCATGTATTAATGAAATTTTCTTGATTATTATATATCTGTGCAGGAAAACATGAGAGGGAAAATTCACTGGTATATTTAAAATAATTAAATTCATGTCAAATTGATTATTAAAAAAAACAAAAAAAAAAAAAAACTAGCTAGTTTAGAATTAATAATTTCTCTTTAATTTACAGACAAGGGCTCCAAGCAAACTATCTGCTATGTTCTGTGGAACTCAAGACAAATGTGCTGCTTGCGAGAAAACCGTTTATCCATTAGAAAAGGTTGGTTTTTAATTAACAACTTACTTACTTTATAAATGACCCAAACAAAAAATTACTTTATAAATGGTGTTACAAAGATATATATATATAGCTAGAAGAATACATCAATTCTTTAATATACCCATGTAAGTGATTCTAATCATACTATATTATAAAGATACATTCACATATGATTTTCATCCATCTATTTTTGCATGATGAATATGCCCTTACAAACTATAAAGGCGGTTGTCAATTAGATCTGTCCTCGGGCATAGGCCTACAAGTCTATGTCTAAGACCTTCGGAAAATTCTATAGGTTTACGCACTACATATAGTGCAGAATTTACAAATTTTGTATTTAATAGATTTAAGTAGAGACTCTGATCCATATAGTTTGTTTATGGTCTAAATGATTTGAATATTTGTGTACATATTTATCATCTATTACGACATCTAAATACTATATGATATATTTGATAATATATTATTAATGTCTGAATAGATGACAATGGAAGGAGAATCATACCACAAATCATGCTTCAAATGTGCACATGGAGGTTGCCCTCTTACACATTCATCCTATGCTGCACTTGATGGTATCCTCTATTGCAAGCATCATTTTTCACAACTTTTCTTGGAAAAGGGAAATTACCAACATGTCCTTCAAGGTGCCACCTTCAAGAAAAGTGGGGTTGTTCCTGTTGATCCAGAGACAGATGAATCAGCAGAGCAACAACAAGTACAGGATAAGGCCTAGTCAGAAGGTGACGTGGCATAAGAGTAGCTGTCATGTATGTGTGTTTTTTTTGACAACTAATTTTCATCATTCTTTTTGGTTTGTTTTGGGGATTGCATATAGTGTTATGTGAAGAGGTTTTTGTGTATATTTCTTATACAATATGTGTTTGTACAATGTGATATGATATATGTTTTGATGATTTATGGTACATAAATGTAACAAAATCTTTTAGAGGTATATCAATAAGCCCTTTCACATTTCTTTGTCACGATTAATCTTATAGGGTATTTATATTATTTGCAAGTGTTCACGAGATTTTGCAAAGAAGACATGCATCACATTTTGCAGAGTTGTGTGTGTCATATTCGTAGAGCCATGTCTATTTAGCTACAGTTGTTTACCTTACGGGAGCGATGCCCCCGAGCAGGGCCGGTCCTACGTAAAAAATAGGGCCTATTAACACGAAAAAAAAATTCGACCGAAAAATGATTTTTTTCTAAGTATTCAAATTCATTTCATCATTTTCATACCCAAAACATACATATATATATATATATATATATATATACATATTACTAAATATTAATTCAAGTATTCAACAATTCAACAACGCTCTTGAAGACATTTGGAGCGAAATCACTAATGATTTTTTTTCTAGTATTCAATTCAACAACGCTCTTGAAGACATTTGGGCTTTTTTTCCGAAACATTGGGCCTTTTATAGTTTTTTTTTTTTTTTTTTTTTCGGGTATAAGCAAGACATATATGTCTTTGGGCCCCCGACGGCATTGGGCCTGCACCGCCTCTGGCTTGCCTAAGGGTTGGGCCGGCCCTGCCCCCGAGCCTCCGGATTGGGCATTGCTCTATTGACCTACCAAAAAAATGGTAAACTCCTACCATTAAGGGTCCCCTCACCCCCGATCCCACATGAAAGTGAGGAGAGGTTAATCAGGTAATCTAGTAGCTCCAACATGGGCTGCCTTTGAAACCTTTGCACTGAAGGGTATTATCAATCGGAAATCAACCCCATTACGGGAATCGAACCGCTGACCTCCAGCTTAGGTTAGAGGCTGCACTACGCACCCATGTCTTTACCACTATGCCATATCCAGGGGAATGCTCTATTGACCTACCATGACCTAATCGAACATATCGATCCCCGTTTCGTTATAACATCATTTATCTGAGTGACAACTCAATTGTAAAAGATCACTATTATGAATTATGAAAAAACATCCAGTCTTATCGACTGTTCCGTAGATTTGATGCAATGCTATTAATGATGAAAAAAATTGTAGAGCGCTGAAAATAGAAGTATAATCGGGCTGAGTCGAGACGATGTTTTTTGAGATACGAGCTCGACCTGACTAAAAAACTCAGACTCAAAACTCGGCTCGAGCTTGATCGAGTCAATAAAAAACAAGATCGAACTCCACTCACTAAGTATTTGATATAACCCGACTCAGCAAGTAATGTCACTTGTTTTTTTTTTTTATTTAATTTATTTAATTTTCATAAATTAAGAAATTCGACTCGTGTAATACTCAATTAAGACATTATTTAATAATAAACTTGATTAAGATAATAAATAAAATATTTATTTAATATAACTCGATTAACTAATTAGTTGTTTGATTACTATATTTTAAAGCTTGAAATTGGCTCGGTTTATCATTGAGTCGCTCAACTCGAATTCAAACTCGAATAAAATTGAATCGAGTCAAGCTCTTTACGAGTTGAGTAGCTCACGAACAAGCTGGTTGATTTACAACACTATAATGGAACATACCACCAAACCAAACAGTGTCGTTTTGATTAATAGTATTTGCGTTTTGTTTTGTTTATGTACCGTGGTCCCAGCTCCAGCCACCGCCGTGTCCGCGTCCGCCGAATAACATCTCCTAAACAAAAAACCAAAGAGAGTTGATTGTTGAAGAAGAATCAGCAAGGATTGGGTTTAGACTTCGATACCACCAATATCTCCGGCAGATGATGGCATCGTCCTCCATGGCAACCACCACCTCTACAACCAAAACATTCTTCTCTGACACCTCTATATCACCACCTTCCACCGCCGCCATCTGCCGGTTTCTTTCCGTCAGCAGCAGGAGCAGCAGAGCTTTCAATTTCAACCACCGCTTCACCCCTGTTCTACACGTGGGCCGTGTTAAAAATCCCACCTTAGCTCCTCCAGCTCTTTATCTCCCTCTTCCGTTTCCGGTAATGCTTTTACTTTATATAAAATTTTAGTGTTCACGTTTTGCTGCTTGGGTGTTTGATGAAATGACTGAACGCAGCTGCAATGGCTTCTGAAGTTTCTGCAAGAGTGATCGATGGAAAAGCAATTGCAAAAGAAATCCGTGAAGAAGTGGCTGCAGAAGTTAACAGGATGAAGGATGCTATAGGTGTGATTCCTGGGCTTGCAGTTATCTTAGTTGGTGATAGGAAGGATTCAGCAACTTATGTACGCAACAAGAAGAAAGCTTGCGACTCAGCTGGAATCAATTCATATGAAGCTCGTTTGCCTGAAACCGTGAGCGAGGAAGAAGTTATTGAGAAAGTTAGAGAGTTTAATGACAATTCATCCGTCCATGGCATTCTTGTTCAGTTACCTCTGCCTTCTGTATGTTTTTTCTCATTTAATCTTTTTGGTGAACTCTTTAAGCTTATGGTACAAATTAAAAGAGGCAAAATTCATGTTTAGTAAATCAATTTTCCTTCTGCTAATTTAAGTTGGTTGCCCATCTCGTTTGAAGTCTATCATTTTGTTAACTGTGCACTAAAAGTTGGAATTTTTGAACTTTAACATGGTTGAAGATCTCTCGTCTCCATGTCATTCATAACCCATTGTATCTTTCCATTCTTTCCATTTTTATGAATGGTTTTGCGGAAGTGTTCAATTCTCGTTTGCTACTGTGTATAATCTGCTTCCACTCAAACATGGGTGAGAAAACAGAAAATAAGGATGAAATGCCGAAAATTAATGGATAAAGGTCATTGAATCATTCAGGTAATGCAGGTGACTCGGAGTAACAATAACTGTTGTTTGTTGCTTGCCCTTGTTTCTGTAGTTCTATAGCAAGGTAGACTAGATATTGTTTCTTTCTTAGGGCAAACTATGTCATTCTGTTCAATTCTCATAATAATACCAGCACAGTGGATAGTTGTGTAGTATTTCAGTTTTAGACTCCAAATGATGTAGCCAAAAACTCCATCAGTCATGGCTTGAACTGAGACTGAAGTCATGACATGTTACATGTATAACTGTTTATATGATATAAGTGTATGATATATTTTGGAACAATCAAACTGACTTGCACATTTTGTCGACACCAACTACAAGTGTATCTAGTTCCATAGGGGGTCAAAGGGTATTATACTAACGCTGAGTGATTCGTCCCAAAGTTTGTCAAACCTTAATGGTATTTTGTTCTCTCTGAATATAAGCTCTGTACCTAATGCTACGTAACACATTGCTACAGTTTTTGCCCTTTGTCTGATAACTTCAAGTTTCCAGTACTTAGAGATAAAGTGATGGGATTTCATGCTTGTTTGTGTCACTTCATGTAAAATCTTTTCCGATACAAAATCGGGTAACTACTATGCGTGAATGTTGTTTTTACAATGGATGCAGCTACATGTTATGGTCCACCTGAATCTTCTTTTGTCTTGTTATGTACATCTATCCAAGTAGTAGCCTTACCCTGATGTTCATTTTCTACAGCACATGAACGAGCAGAACGTGTTAAACGCTGTTTCCTTTGAAAAAGACGTGGATGGATTCCACCCACTGAACATTGGACGTCTAGCAATGCGTGGCAGAGAGCCTTTATTCGTTCCGTGTACACCGAAAGGTTGCATAGAGCTGTTGCATCGATTTGGTGTCAGTATCAAAGGAAAGCGGGCAGTAGTCATTGGACGGAGTAATATTGTTGGCATGCCTGCTGCTCTGTTACTGCAAGTAAGATTCTTGAACTATTGTTATCAGTAAACGGAACTGAAATGTCTTTATCCCTATTGTTTTTAAGATAACTCCAGTTCGACGCTTTTGATGTCATCACCCCTGCGATATTTTTGGCCACAGAAAGAAGATGCAACTGTTAGTATTGTGCACTCCAGAACCGAGAACCCGGAAGAAATCATAAGAGAAGCAGATATTATTATTGCTGCTGTTGGACAACCTAACATGGTTAGGGGTAGCTGGATAAAGCCTGGTGCAGTTGTTATCGATGTTGGCATCAATCCTGTACAGGTTTTTAACTATACCCTTAAAACTTTTTATTCTTTACGCACCATTATCCTGAAATTTCAGCATCTCGTAATCTCTCTCGTGTTTGAAAGTGTGGGAATTATAATCTGTCGTGGCAGGATTCTAAAAGCCCGAAAGGCTATCGGCTTGTGGGTGATGTTTGTTACGAAGAAGCTAGCAAGATAGCTTCAGCTATCACTCCTGTTCCTGGAGGTGTGGGACCCATGACAATCGCGATGCTGCTAACTAACACACTTGCTTCTGCAAAAAGAACTCACATTTTTGACTGATCTCCTTGGCTTCACTACCGTAAACCACGTAACCCCCTCCCCTATATACATCTTTAATAGGAGTTTATCTAGTCAAGGACTAGTAGTATTTTTTTTTTTTTTTTTTCCTTTTCTGGCAGATGTGCAGTATGCCCTGCCAAATAGTTGGAGAAAGCGGCCTAGCATATCATTGGGATCTCTGCCTCGAATATTGTATGTGAAACTCGAAAAATATGCCTTAAAAGTTCAAATATGCTCAAATTTCTTTACATTCAATCCATATGTTTTCTTACCATTTCGTATTGACACGACGAAAAAGGTATGAAAACGATGTAATACCCGTAGAAAAACGGTGTGAAATGCTACAAAAGCATCTAGTACCAAAGTTATCAAAACGGTTTATAGATTCTCGACTTTTCAGACCTTTTTTTTTGAAGTGTTTATACAATTTTTTTTTTTTTTTTTTTTTTTTTGGATTTACTCTGTTTGGTCAGATATATATTTATTTATTTGAGTGTTGTGATCATTTTTGTAGTGGTGGCATTTGGGGATAGTCATTAGATTGCAACACTTTTTAGTTTTACATTAATGAAGTATTATCTTATTTTTGAAACATGTGAAAAATTCATTATTAGCAGTAATCAAAACAGACAATATACAGTGTAATATGGTATGGTACATGCTGTAATGAACAACTACAAATGATTAGAAACTATAGGTGTTAACGAGGTGAGCCGAGTTGAGTATCTGTTGTTCAAACCTGTATTTGTATTTGTTTAGGTCACGAGCTTGTTAGGGATGGATCATTTAATAAATGGACAAATAATTATGGTTAAGCTTGATTTGTTTAAAAGACAAATTGTTTGAGCTCGTATTTGAGTTTGACTCGTTTGAATATTTGCTTTCCTGTCGGGGCTCAGTGCTCAGCTCGAGTTAAGGTTTTAAACATCAAATCAAAATGCATAAATAATAAATTATAAAACAACGTACAAAGATTATAGGACACAAAGTATTAGGAAAAATCTATGAATATTTTGTAAAATTACTCTGATTACTAATAGATGAATATATATGACTTATTATCTGATGTGTTTGAGTTATGTTATACAATGGTTTATCTATATAAGCAAGTTCGTAAACATAATCATACGTTCACGAGCCAAGCTCATGTTCATTCGCTTAAGAAACGAACTTGTAATCATGTTCAAGCTTGGTTCGTTAAGCCAACAATCACGAACACAAACTTATTCATGTGCGGCTCTATTCGTTTAACAGCCTTATTATTATCTTCTCTTTTCTTTTCAGCGTGTTTCCTTTAAATCAAACAGGGTCTAGGGTTGCTACAAAACTGTGAGACTGTAAGGTGTTGCTGCAAATGTTTTAACATAAAATTGGTTTAGGATATCAGATATTACATCGAGAGAGTATCAAATGAGATATCAAAATAAAGAACATGGAAAAATACAAATTATTATGGAAGAAATTTCGATTATCAGACATATAAATCAAAAGTTACGGCTGTTTAAAAAACTAGGTAAGAGAGAAAGTAATATGTCCAGTAATTGGTAGTCGCAGAAAACCGTTAAGAGACCAAAAAAACAATTAAAAATTTTGTTTTATTAATTTGTAGACAATGAAGGAATTAAGTATACAAAATAAAGGTCTTAAAAGTAATCTTGTCTTATAACAAGAGACAGTATGATCAAAGTATGATTTCTTCTTGTACACTGACATTGAGAGTCTTGTTTGGGAGGACAATGCTGTTAATCACAACTACTTCATCTTCAACAGTTACTGACTCACCTACCAATCACAAACATCACATCATCATTGCTCCTTTAACTAATCATCAAGTAAAATAGGTGTGTCTGTGTGTGTCTGTGGGGGGGTGTAAAATAATACAAAAAAAAGAAGACCACAAGTACCAAGTATCGTGACGCCAAGCTTCGCATTGTAATCTCCTTCACCCTGTGCAGAGAAATTTTACATCATAAATAGGACAGTGAGGGAGGGTTGATCTTAGGACAACATGCTATAATACATTACAATATATCCATCTCCCATTTACTGCTTACTAACCTGCACTCTAGACCATTTACCAATAGTAGACTTCCAACCAACAATCGCATGAATCACAACAGCATTTTCCTTCACATTAACAAAGAAACAAATGTATGTCGGGTTCAGGTAATGAATGCACTTAAAATATTCTTTCACCTATAACAAATCCCAGTGGTGTACTACCTTGATTTCAACATCATCCAGAATAATACAGTTAACAAGCCTGACACCAGCTCCGATTCGAGCATTGGCAGATATTGAGACATTCGGACCAATCTGTTAGTTATGATACGAGATTATCATTAAATTCTATTGCTGGTAACTCAAAGATTAGATCATTACAATGCACATTAATTACTAAGCAATAGAGGCATGATTTTTTTTTTACAATTTTAAAAAACCAGGTAACAGAAAGCACAAGCAAAATAACAAACATCAAAATCAATTGTGGTCACCTTTGATGTGGGGTGAACCTTTGCGGATGGATGAATATAAACATCACCAGAAATTTTTGCACTCTTAGTACCATCTCCAATTGCCAAGAGATACGGAGAAGTGAAACGAAACTGGGCAAGATAAAGCTCGGAACATCTCAATGACATTCTGTACAAATTCAGAATTGAGATCAAAAGCCACCATCAAAAGTCACAATCATATCAAGCATAAGCGCGGAGGATAATAAAATGTGTTGACATTTCCTTTACCTACCCAGGAGTTTTGATTTGTTCCCAAAAGTCCTTAGTTTCATACGTAAACAATTGCTTCTTCCCTGCAAGAGGAGTTAATAAATCTTGATCCAGTCTGACATAGTCAGCCGGAATCCTGCCAGATGAATCTCGGATCAGCAATGAAAACTCATAAGCTATAAGTAGGACACAACGTCACAAGTCATTACCATTAAATCTCTTGTAAATAATCAGTTTAAGAGAAAATATCAGTAATAATAAACATAGCGAGGAAACATTCTGATGAGTCTTATGTACAAGAACTACAATCGTGCACTTCCAATAGAAAAACAAACTCTTGACATAGTAACAATCAGTGCAAAATTTATCCTTCTTCACTCTCTTTGACTAGTCTTTTTACTCCCCTTTTTGACTAGCTGCTGTTCATGCAGTTTAAGAAAGTGTACCTCAATATGACGTATCAATTTGTTCAGCCAAGTGTTGCATCATGAATGCCTAAATATAACAGCAACAAATCCCTTAGTCCCTCTAAGTTGGGTCCGCAATATGGATCCTTAAAGGCATTCTTATGCGCTATTGTATGACATAAGGTCTCTAATGTCCAAGTACGTCACATCTCTGTTAATGGTTTCCCATCACAGCAAGATAAATACTGTCGAGGCGCATCAAATGGTTTAAATCATTCCTAATGGAGAGGAGATGCCTCGGGCTTTTAACAATTCATGCACCATGGTTAACTATAACAGATCTCTAAAAGCAACACTCACAACTCTGAGGGATAGCTGTATTACCTAAACTATTGAATGAGTTGTTACAACTGTGTAACAAACTAACAAACTGTATCTCTAACAGGTTGTCAACAGGTAGTTCAGCCTAATCAATTACAACAGTATTAAGTATTCAAACTCAATCTACAGGCTAACAGAAAATACAATATATATATATATATATATATATTCTTTGTTAGTGCAGATTGTGGGATCATTCGGGACTGTTTTTTGCCTTGGGAGTGCGATGCGAACTTGGGGAGCACTGGCGGGTCATTTAGGATGGTCAAAGCAATGGAGAGGGGAATTGCACTCCTTGATTAGGAGGTTACAGCCATGATTATGAATGAGCCGTGAATATTAATAGTCAGGAGCGAGGTTACGTGCAGTTAGAGAAAGAGCTAGACCACTTAATCCGATTCTATGAAACCTCTCATTATATTTATGTAAGAGATTGTTTCCTGGCTTGAACTCATGACCCATGGTCCAGGTCACGCAACACAACTTTACCGTTGTGCAACCTCCTGCTCAGAATTGGATTGCTCACAAATCGCAACAAACCAAGAGAAAAAACACACGAGCACCCACACATGACACAACTGAAAATGCACTAACAGTGCAATATGAACACATTTCTTTGAAATCTTATGGAGCAGTCTGAAAGAATTGCAGATCGCATGATTTTGACTTGAATGATAATGTGTCCATGAACTGACTTACGCTAAAAGCTCCAGTCTTGAAATCAGAAATAAGATAGCTACGCAAGTCAAGTAGTCCATCATGCAGTATCACTACCTCAAGCCTAACAAAAGTACATATATAGAACAATCTACAGAGAAACATATCTCGTGAATCAAAAGATCACTACCTAGAAGATATGAAGATTGTCTGATGTAAAAGCATGGTTAAGTGTAGCCATGAAGTACCTCACCTATTTGGGGGCTCAAGTGCGTCAAAGCTAGATACACGCCTCAGATTAGCTGTAAGTAGAGAAAAACATTAAATGTCATCTTTCCTCTACATTTATTTTTCAAAATAATGTAGGATAAAGCATAAACTTATATTTTTCGAAAATACAAGTGCATAAATTATCGAACAAGGAATTCAGTCTAAAAATGTACTGGAAAAGGAAAAACACCCATAAGCTGAACTTGGAATCACATCTAAAAGCAATCTTTATACAGCTACAGAGTGTAGTTGGGACAAAAGATGCAGAATCTATAACAATGCTTCCATGAAATTCACATTGAGTCATATATGAATTACTTAAAACCAGTTCGAATACTTGTTTTATTTCTGAAGTTTGCATATGCTGTATGAGCGTACAGTTCTGTTTGGATAAACATGCTAACTAGAGCAAGAAAATACCTTTGAAAGGTAAATTTCATCACGCGTTCTGAAAGAATGTAAATCCAAAAGAACATTATTAACAAATGAATCTAACATTTCAAAACAATACATGACTGTTCAGACAGACAGACAGACAGACAGACACTCTTCAGGAAGATCATAGAGGAAATAAAAAAAATGAGGATAAAGTGACAGTAGTCACAGTACAGAAGAAAACAACAGACAAGAAAGCATACATATTCATCTTAAAAAATGATTTCAGAAGAATGTAAGCAGTTACTGAAAAAAAGGTGCAAAATATATAGGAATCTATGCATGTGAGTGTACTTGGGTAAACAGAACAGAGAAACTGGAAGATAAAATTTTCATATGACTAATGTGCATAAAACCAACCTCTATCTTTTCTTTGGGTGGATACACCTTGAATAGCATCAAGGATGTCTGGCGTAAACACATATACACCACAGTTTATCCTGTCACTTACCTGGATTACATAAAACACATGGTCAAACCAGTCTTTAATGTAAATTATGTGATATTTAACTTAAAAGAGAGAAAAGTAAAACCTCAAACGTACAAATGTTTCTGGTTTCTCAGTATAGTGTAACAGTTCATTGGTAACAGGATCTGCCACCAACTCACCAAATTGGTTTGCCGACTCTGGAGGAACCTGCGAAAAATAAGAAAAATAAATGTGAAACCACCACAAACAAAGTGATTATGCTCGCAGAAAGTACTTACAAACCTTGATTACAAGAATGGTACCAATCCCCCCATATCTTTTGTGAGCCTCTGCAAACGTTTCATGCAGGATCAGCAACTAAAAAGCACAAAACTTTGATGGAAGTAATGCATGTACGGCAAGGACCGAATACTTTCAGCCAATTGGTGGCAAACCTTGCTAATAATAAGAGACAGAGAAGAAAAAAGAGAGATACTTACCAAGCATATCAGGCAATGGAAAACTGCAGCAGACGTCACAATTCAGTAAAAAAATGTGTGACTGCCCGCAAAACAAGAAAAACAAGAAAATCATTTGAATAAAAGATATACATTAATCTCACAAACAACCAAAAGAAGTAAAATTGAGTAAGATCAGCTAAGATTTCGAACCGGGTTGTCTTCCATGATAAGTTCTCTGAAGTTGTAAAGTCCACCAGCTGAACCGTGCGGTCTATCCTCTCTCAAATATCTAATAATAGAGCCACATATTTGAGATTAATCATAGAATAAGCACAAAAGGACAGGAAGAACCAGCACTCACCAAAGTACGTTACCTGACTGGAACTTTGAGTTCGTTGGATATGGAAGAGACAAACAATGCAAATTCTCGCTCCTCATAAAAGCCAATCAGGTAGATATGTGCTAGATTTGGAATCTATGAAACAATAAAAAGAATTCAGCCCCTGTCTGGATTAAGAGAAAAGGGAGGAAAAGAAGAGAGGGGATTTTAAGGGATTTATATTTGAGTTTTTGGAAAACTTTCAGATGAAGGAAATGGAGGGGAAGAGGGAAACCAAAGTAGAAGACCCTATACAATTTTAACCACCTCTTTTCCTTTTCAAAATAGGTCGGAAACGCAAGGACACCATTATTTTTTAGTTAAATAGACATCCAAATCTCTCCTACTTTTGTTTCCATCCAGCTCGATCCAAACACTCCAAGTAGACTTCACAATCTGTCACTCTCCTTTCTTTTCTTTTCTGTTCTAATATTCTCTTTTCTTTTCTATATGTTTCCTTCAACCCAAACAAAGGCAAGAACAAAAATGAGAAACAATTGACTACATCATAACTGTATGGGAAACTTATTTAAATAGGCTTTACGTAGAGGTTCTCTTATTTAAATAGATTTCCTACAATATGTTTTGTTTAAATAGACTTCTCTTCATAAAACAGCGTTCTTATACCTATTACACCCTCGTCACATTTTCCCTAACCCGCCTATTCTATAACCCGACCCGGATTTTAGTCCCCCAAACCCTATTGAATAAGGAAATTTATCCGTAACTGTATCTTCAATAAATTCAACAGCTGCCCCTGCTAGAGGTACAATGTAAACGTATAATTTTTTTAGGAATGGAACAAAATCCTGCATTTTGCTTCTTTTACAAAATTCATAGCAGAAGCATACCCTCTTACAGGCAGAAATGGGATGCTGAACCATAGGCAGTCCAGCCAATGGAAAAAGAGGCTTTGGAAGATTAAAGGACAGCGGCCTAAACCTAGTACCTGCAAAACTCTTTTTGGCATTAGCACAAATAGAAGAAAGGCCGTCAATAATAATCAACCAAAAAATTTGACTTATTTTACTCAACCATAAGTAAACAGATCTGAGTTTGTGAAGTACACGTAATGGATTTTATATATTGAAACCATAGTTACCTTTGGTGGGTCCGCCAACCATGATGACAGCCACAACTTTCTCCTCCGAACTCCCCATAGTCAGAGAGCAAAACCCAAACTAAAGATCTCGAATCCACCAAAATGTCCGGAAGTCTGATGAAGGCCAAAAAAACAAGCTCATCTTCTAACAAAAGACAACGCCAATCAAAAAAAATAAAAATAAAAATAAAAACTTGACAGCAAGATAACTGAATAGTCAGCAAGATAGTCTATTTGTGTACAAGGAGTTAAGAGCATCCACAATAAGCTCCCCCAATTACACCCTCAAAACACATCGTTTTCCGTTTGAGTTACACTTTTTCAACACCCATAAATAAATTCACTCCAATAAGCAACCTTTATACAACTCCCTAAATTTTTTATCTTTCATCTCAACTAACAAACTTAACTACCATTATATTTTACCTATTTTTTCTTTCTATTTTTCTATCAGAATTGAAATGAAATAACTTATACCTGCAAATTGTAATTGAAGAGTCTAAGTTTTCAATCTGTACCTTTGAATTCTAATTTTGCAAAAGACATTTCCTTGCTAAGGTTCTTTATTTATAAGGAAAATTTATATACAAAAATACTTTCAGCAAGAGGCTGAAAAAATATACAAAATACGGAGCAATGATAGCCCAATACACCAAAACATTAGCCTATAACCAAAAACACCACTTTTTTTAACGTCAACATCAAAGAACAACACTGCTATGTCCCAAAAGCAGGGGCGGATCCAAAGAAAAAGTTCACTGGACACAAAAATGTAGTAACCCTAAATAAAATAAAATAAATATAGTACAAAGCCGACAAATTGAAACTGTTTCGAGCAAAATATTACAAAAATAGTTGAAGGATTATAATTGTTCCTGATACAATACATGGTCAACAAATTTCAACTTATCAGGACACAAAATTACAGCCCACAAATTAAAACCGTTTCAAGCACAAAACAACCGCCGATAAATTACAATTGTCCCCTACGAGTTTTCATGTTTTGAAATCGTTAAATAACGACATCAATGCTAATACTATTTAGCAAATCCTTTTCAATGTCACAAATAAGACGATTGCTAAGAAATTGATGGACATTCGAGTCACAGAGCCAGTGTTCAATTCAAATTTAAAAAATTGGGGTAACAAATTTATTTTCTTCGACTTTGATTATACATCGATTACCAAGTATCAACACAACAAATAAACTCAAGTCAAGGCTGCTCAAATTTAAAACTAAATTTAAAATTAAAATTATGCAGACAATAAACTTGAGGTTGGAATCGAAAATGAGTTTGGAAATGGAATTATTACCTTGTCTAATGAGGAATGGATCGAGGAGTAGGACCGGACAGAGCTCTGAAGCGCCGCCGACGACGCTGCTGTTCCTGAGAATTGAGAGAGCAGCACTGCAGCTGCAGGGCCCCTAGTGGTGCCGTGGTGGAGCGGGAGTCTCAGCCTTTCCGTTCGCCGGACGATTGCTGGAAGGAGGAGGTTCAAGCCAAGGTTGCTGCGCTGCTGTTGTTCGATCTCTTTTTGGATTGACTTTTTTCTGTGGGGTCAGATATATTTATTTATTTATTTGAGTATTGTGATCAATTATTTATTTTTTATTTTTTTATTTTTTTGGAGATAGTCATTAGATTGTAACCCTCCCTTTTTAGTTTTACATTAATGAAGTGTTAACTTATTTTTGAAACATGCGAAAAATTCATTATTAGCAGTAATAAAAAACAGACTATATATATTCCCTCCATTTATATTTAACTGTCGCAGTTGTCAAAAATAAAAATTTATTTTTATATGTCGTAGTTATATTTTTAAAACATTATATATTGTATTTTTTTTTTTTTACATATATCCTTATTTATTATAGAGAACTAGGGATAATGATAAGTTTTGAAATATTTTTGAGTAACAAGATAACCATACATCTTTTATAAGGGGAATGACAACTTTTATATTTTTTATAGCCTGAAAGACAAAACCAAATAAAAAAATCCGACGCCATGGACGCGTCCTGTTCCATTTTTTTTTGTTTTTTTCTCTTTCCCCCCCGAGACGTCATATCTTTTGATCTAGAAATCCAAAAGAGATAAAAATTTCACTGAATTTTTTATTTTTTTAATGCTCTTCGTTTTGAGACTTGATTTGATATAATTATATCGTTTTTCGTGAGATTCACTGTCGAAATTCACTCAGTGGATCTTCCCAGTGAATACTGAAAATCAGTGAATATCGACAATGAATTTCGTACAATAGTGAATTTCGACAGCGGATTTTCTGAAATCACGTCGAAATATGTTGAATGTGGTATCAAAATAAAGAGCATGAAAAAATAAAAAAAAATTGGTGAAAGAACTTTTAAATTTGGAGTTATAGATTGAAATATATGAGTGTTTAAAAAAGATGGATGAGAGAGAAAGTGTGTTAGTTTTTTTTTTTTTTTTTTTTTTGGGAGGAAATGCGCCAGTAAAAAATCATTTGTTTTGTCCTTTATGCAAAAGTTTCAAAAACCCGTATTTCTCCCTAATCGATGAAATTTTTGTGTCATTCTCTCTCATTACCCCTATTTATTAAGGGGTGAGTGAGTGATTGAAAATAACATTGCATTCCCTCAACAAAAAAAAATAAAAATAACATTGCATCCAGCACAAAAAAAGAAAATAAAACTGCATTAAATATATTTAGGGGTGTTGTTGTCATTTTGATGTTAAGTCAAAACACTAATTACTCTTTTTAATATGTGTATTTTTGACAACGCGACAATTAAATAGAAACGGAAGGAATAGTGACTAGTGTAATAAACTATGGTACATGCCGTAACGAACAACAACAATTGATTAGATACTATTGCCGTTAACGAGTTGAGCCGAGTTGTTCAAACTTGTGTTTGTTTAGGTCACGAGTTTGTTGGGATCATTCATTTAATTAATGGACAAATAATTATGGTCAAGCTCGGCTTGTTTAAAAGACAAATTGTTTGAGTTCGTGTTCGAGTTTGACTCGTTTGAATATTTGCTTTCCAGTCGGAGCTTAGAGTTCAGCTCGAGTTTAGGCTCGTTTAGGTTTTAAACATCAAATCCAAGTACATAAATGACAAATCATAAAACAATGTTCAAAGATCGTAGGACACGAAGTATTAGGAGAAATCTATGCATATTTTGTAAATTCACTCTAGTATCTATTAGATGAATATATGACTTGTTATCTTATGTCTTATAGTTATGTTCTACAATGGTTTATCTATATAAGCAAATCGTAAACATAATCGCACGTTTGTGATCCAAACTCGTGTTCATTCGCTTAAGATATACATTTATAATCATGCTCAAGCTCGGTTCGTTAAGCTAACGATCACGAACATCAACCAGCCGAACACAAACTTATTTACGAACGGTTCTGTTCGTTTAACAACCATGAAACGTGACACCTCGTCCCACACCACGTTATTTTTGTCCGTTTATAAATGTGACGCAACAAATATTCTTAACGATTCTTGGGGATATAGATTTTGAAGAAGACTCGTGTCGTAGTACATAGATTATCTATATCCATTCAGGGACGGACTCGTAATCCTGGGTTGAATGTTTCAATAAATTCGGTACTTCACCAAGGTTGTATCTATCTATAACAAAGATGGATAAGCAAAACAATTCCAAGTAAGCTATTTTAAATGGCATCATTATTTTTAACCATTATACTACATCACAAACAATCGACTATGTCATCATCAATTTTAAAGTTAAAATCAACCGTAAAAAAGTGGATTGTTATAATGATGCACGACAATAGATTTGGCAAGGAGAAGTATTTAACAATAAAAGATACTTAGGTACAATATTGATAATTTTGCTGATTTAATTTTTCGGAAGAATTGCCTAGATAGTCATTTTTATGCAAGACATTGCTCAAATAATATTTGACCAAAAGACATTTAAAAAGAAAAGGAAAAACCGAAATTTAATGAAATCCTCAAAATGTCCCTTCTTAAATCTTCCCCAAATTTTTTCCCTTCCCAAAATTCAAATTTTAAATATGTAGTTCAACTCTCCCTCTTATCTTCCTTCTTCTTCCTTCTTTTCTTCCTTCTTCTTCGATCTAGTGTTCGATTTCTTCTTCTTCAACCGAAAATATGGTGGACTTCATGCTCGGTTTTCTGTTCAAACGAGCTCGAATTCATTTTCCGGCGGGATTCCGGCTGGGCTCCGGCGACGGATTTTGGATGTTGAAGAAGATGGGGTGATTTGGGTTTAAACTCGTGTAACGAGTTCGAAGTTCGAATAACGAGTTTGATTTCGTGCGACGAGTTCAAACTCATGTTGATTTGGGTTAACGAGTTTGAAGGATCAAATAACGAGTTCGATTTCGTGTAACGAGTTCAAACTCGTTTTCAAGGATATTTTGGGCAAGTAAGAAAAAAGGGTATGAGAAAAATTATCTAAACAACATTTATTTTTCCAAAAATTATTTCAGCAACATCTTTGGTCAAACAGTCTTAATAAAAAAAATGTCCCTTTATTTTAGTCCGAAAGTATGAAACATGCTTTTTAGTTCATCATCATTTGTTCATATGATTATTAAGTAAACATTAATAAAATGCGATTTAAAGGTCTAAAATAACTTAAATTTGCATGGCACATAAACATGTAACACACCAAATTGTCATTACAGATAAAGGCATTGTTAGTGGCACAGCACCAACACTACTGTTATGGCACTACAATGACAATCAATTTTTTCACGCTCGAATTTCTGTTGGTGGGTTGTCACAATCAACGATCGACCAACATAAAATATATCGAACTTAAAAATAGAGTCTTTAGGGACACCATAGCAAGGTTCAAGCTCTCGAAGGTCGAACCTCATACACGAGATTCGACTTTTCATAAGGCAAATGTGACGATCAACCTCTGCAAATTCTAATATCACACCCTCTGTGTGGTGTGGTGCTATTAAAAGCGCCCTTTAACTATATCTCCAGTATACTGCCACGGTAAAAACTCAATGATGCCACTAAAGACGCCCAAAAAACACGAATCCATTCAAAAATCCGAGACTTCTTCACGATGAAAGAACAATCCAGAAGGACCATCATCAGGCAACAAAGCCAGCCTCACCGGAGCAGCAGCGCCATCCTCTATGCTCAATATACCCATATTGTAGTTTATATCTGTTTTTACAAAGCCAGGACAAACACTGTTAACCTTCAAATCCGGGTACTTTTTCGCCGTGATTCTTGTATAAGCATTCATGGCGGCTTTCGAGAGTGTATATGCCGGCAAAATACTTGTCCATTTCTTAGCTTCCAAGGCATTGTTCTTCAAATCTTCAAGAAATTCTTTAAGGGCTTCATCAATTTTGTCCACTGTAAGGTTGTCTATATCAGTTAGTGTCTCTTTTATGTGTCCATCTGGTACATTCTGCAACAACATGTATACATAGTTTCCAGAATGTTATGCCTCAAACAACAATAATAATCCATCTCATTTTAGGGCATATTTTTCTATAATTAATGTAGACATTAATTCATACCTTTAATTGTCCCAAAGTAGAAGCAACATTAACAATTCTTGGAGACTTAGATTTTTGTAACAAAGGAATGAAGGCTTCAGTCATTCTTTTTGCACCATAATAGTTTATCTGTATGCCTTCATTAGCTGACTCATAAGTATGTTTTGCATATTTAATCACATTTGGCACTTCTCCTGCCTGCATACATCATAAACAATTAGGCATAAAGTTTCCAAGTTCTTTTGAGTGATTCTCTAATTTTGCATACTCAAACATTACGATTTTTAGGTTTTACAGAATCTGTATTCAAAATGAAATGCATCTGAATCTTTACAAAGCATAATTTGGATAAAGAATCTGTATTTTATGCACGCATCACGCCCTTTTGAGCACAAGAATAATATAGCAATCAAATTTCACAATCCAGTAGCTTGATTCAAAGAGGTAAGTAGCTTGAGAATGCCCCGTAAGTTCAGGTCGTATGTTCGATTCTCCTAAGACGGGGCCTACTGTTAAAGAGCTTTTAGCCAGATTGAATCTCTGAGTACGTAAGAGTCAAACTCTATAAGCATTCAGAGATTGACTCCGGATTTAGTCCGGCCAGATGTAGTTCCGGATACCGGGGTCCCTCAGGGGTAAACAATTTTATTATTCTTGTAAAAGATCTTGCATAACATATATAACACCTCGATTATTATGAGCAATGAACATATATATATATATATATATATAAAGGATACTCACAGCAATTGAAGCATTCAAAGCATCAACATCTACACTGACACCTCCAACCCCTGCATTGTTAATCTGTGACAAAATAAAGACTAATAACATTAGTTTCAAAGATTATGTACAATCGACTTTAGAACAGTCAATTCTGGAGCTGATAATCGACTTTCCGGTGGTTGATTCTCACGACTGAGCTGATAATCGACTTTTTCGATTGTTACTGTGTGGTGCCAGAGGTAAACTGACTGTGGTGGTTTTAAAATTAACTTAGGACATACCAAGATATCAAGCTTTCCAAATTGGGAATTGATGAATTGGGCAAGAGAATCAACACTAGATGAATCTGCAACATCAAGTTTATGAAACAACACTTTTTCATCAGAAAATCCATTGTCTTTTTTAAGCTTTTCAAGTGCTTCAAGCCCTCTTTTTTCATCTCTAGCAGTCAAAACAACAACAATGCCCTTAGCAGCTAATTGCTCACAAATCCCATATCCAATCCCTTTGTTTGCCCCTGTTACCACTGCATACCTACGCAAGAAGACTATATACTTAAAACCCAAGAATTATTTACTCTCACACCACACATTCTAAACCACATAATAGACAGACTTTCTGAAAGTAGGGTGTGCTGTGTCGCAGTAAGTTGGGTGTGGATGATTAATTGAAATCAGACCACACCCAACTTACCGATGCAGCATGATCTACTTGCACACTACAGTGTATCGGGAAGTCTATTCTTGAATCAAGAATTGGCTTTGAAAATGTCGATTTCTTGACTCAAGTATCCACTTTTCGAAAGTGAATTCAGTTGGATGGTGCATTAGTAAAATCACGATGATGTAAATAAAGATTCCGAAAGTAAGTATAGTATGTAAAAGAAGGGAAAATAGATCTTACCTTTTCTCAATCTGGCTCTTGTCTTCTGCTGCCATTAATTACTGAAATGTAAACTGCTGCAAAAGAGGGAGTTTGGAGATGAATTTTCCTTTGGTTTAATTCTTCAGATGCTATTGAGATATAATGGTTGATTAGAATTATGTGGTTTCTATTCGTACACTCCCTATTTATTATTGGCATCAATTTTTTATTATTTTTATGAATGGAAAAACCGTGACGTTAGTATTCAACAAGAAACATAAATGGAAAGTCGTGGGCTGACGTTTTCTAAGTTATAACACCTTAATAAAGGGAACATCGGTGTCACGATGTTCCTTGTTGAACACCACCGATGATGTTCCATTTATAAAAAATCATCGGATGCCGAAATAAATTTTTGTAATACGAGTAGTAAAAAGAGGTGTGTCAATAGAACGGCCTAAAACTAAACTTCTTGATGAATAAAAGTTAAAAAAAAGGACAAAATAAGATTTCGGAATTTACAATTTTTCTCAATATACCCTTGTTCTTGGCCAAAAGTGGCACATAGGCTAACAATGAATTGCAGGTCCATTTTCGAAACAAAGATACAGGAAGACAAATAAAACACGTTTATCATTATTGTGCCATACAATGGACTTCAAGTCCATTTCCTATTCTCTCTCACACCACCAGTATTATGTAAAAGAGAATAAAAATATACGGTTATAAAGAGTAACCCTTGTGACATTGATCATCATGTGGTCAACAATGTAAAATCAACTTGAGTCACTCGTTGTGTGGTTGAGTGGTTATGTAAGCGGCATTACCCGATTATAAAACATGTTTCTCGGTATGACCATATTGCAACCGTTCTACCATAAAAAGTTTGGAATTTTTATATGCAGCACACCAAATTTACCGTACAACACATTATAATTGACCTTTTGAATGCCGATTTTGAAATCAAAAACCGACTCTCCATAGGTGTAGTGTAAGAATTGACCTTCAGAATGTCGGTCTTTGGCTCCATAATCGGTTTTTAAAAGGTCGATTGAGGCTGATTGCTTTTACTTACGTATTATATCATTGCCTTGAAGGACTATGTCAGTAAAGTGACTTAAACTCTATATATGGTGGAACCAATCTGAAGACTCAGCTGTGTGATTGACAGCTAAGAAGTGTATTCAATTCTGTGCGTCAGTAGGGTGAAGTCTACTGAAGCTTCTGTCAGCAGGGTGAAGTCTGCTGAGTACTGGAATACAGCATGGTCCCACATCTGTTATTTCTGTTATGTGACAGCTATACAGTGTCATTAAACGGAGGACACGTGTAAGGGTATTTATGGCATATCAAACAAAGATTCCCTGACGGCTAGGGTTTAGGGATTTGTGCCTATAAATACAGTTGTTGCTACATTGTCTGTGTGTGTGAAATCTGTAACTCAGTGCATAATAATAAAGATCTCTTTTCTGCCCGTGGTTTTTTTATCTCTCTCACTTTAAAAGGGGTTTTCCACGTTAAATATGTGTTCTTCTTGTTTTTCTGTTATCTTCTTTGATTATTTACGTTTGATTGCATCTGTTTCTATTTCTTGCATCTGAAGTTATCTCCATCCGTCATAACAAGTGGTATCAGAGAAAGGTTCTGGAGAAAACAATCAGTACGATCAACTTCGTCTTCACCAAGACCTTCAGCAAGGTGCTAGGATCTGTGATAAAGTTGTGATCTTTAGCAAGAAAAGATGTCAGCAGTAAACGTGAAAATCGATAAATTTACAGGAAGGAACAATTTTGGTTTGTGGCAAATCAAGATGTGAGCACTGTTGAAACAACAGGGTTTGTGGAGTCCTTTATCTGACAAACCAAATACAGGTGCAACAGATTATGCCAGTCTGGAAGAGAAAGCACATTCAACCATCATGTTGTGCTTATCCGATGATGTTATCACCGAGGTTGCCGAGGAAGACACCGCAGCCAAGTTGTGGAAGAAGCTTGAAAGCCTGTATATGACCAAGTCACTGACCAACAAGTTGTTGTTGAAACAGAGGTTGTTCAGTTTGAAGATGCATGAAGGGAGCCCACTGAGGGACCATCTTGACCAGATGAACACGATATTACTTGATTTAAGGAATATTGATGTTAAAATTGAGGATGAAGATGCAACCCTAATCCTGTTGGTGTCATTACCGGCATCATATGAAAACTTTGTGCGGTCTTTCATAGTTGGGAAGGATACAGTAGCTTTAGAGGATGTGAGGTCTGTCTTACATGCCAGGGAGCTTAGACACAAGGCTGTTGGGATAGACAGTCAGGCTGCTGGGCTAATAGCTAGCAGCAATAGTGGAAAAGGATATGGACAGAAGAAGAAAAAGAAGTCAGGGTCCAAAGGTCCTAAGTCTATTCATGTCTGTAATTATTGTAAGGAGCAGGGACATTGGAAGTCCAATTGTCCAAGGAAGAAGAAACAGCAGGAATGGAATTCTGGCACAGTAGCCCTAGCTATTGAGCAATCTGATGAGGATCTGGTTCTAGTTGTAGGGGACTCTACACACCATAATGATGTGTGGATACTTGATTATGGAGCATCCTACCATATTTGTCCAAACAGGGATAGTTTTCTACTTATGAGCAGATGGATGGTGGTCAAATCTATATGGCCAACGGCAAGGTTTGCAAAGTTGTGGGAATTGGCTCAGTACAGTTAAGGACAGAGGATGGTAAATTCTGTACACTGAAAGATGTAAGACATGTTCCACAGATGACCAAGAATTTGGTATCTCTTAGTCTACTGGACAACAAGGGGTTCAATTTCAAGGGTGAAGGTGAACAGATGAATGTCTTCAAAGATTCAGTTGTAGTCCTCAAAGGCATCAAGAGGGGAACCTTGTATATATTACAAGGATCTACTGTTTTTGGCACTGCTGTTGTTGCATCCTCGCAGTTCACCAGTCTCAACAGACTCAACTGTGGCACATGAGACTAGGTCACATGGGTGAAAGGGGTATGTAGATTCTTTCTTCAGCAGGTTTTCTTGGGGGATATAAGGTCAAGAATCTGGACTTTTGTGAACTTTGTGAGTTTGGGAAATTGCATAGAAGTAAGTTCTCAGCAGGGTTGCACAACACAAAGGCATCACTTGAGTATATCCATTCAGACTGCTGGGGTCCATCAAAAGTTGAGTCATTGGGTGGTCACAGATATTTTGTGTCATTCATAGATGACTATTCAAGGATGACTTGGGTGGTGATGATGAAGAACAAAAGTGATGCATTCGGAACTTCAAGCGCTGAAGGCCCTAGTGGAGAATCGCTTAGGCAAGAAAATCAAGAAGCTTCGTATAGATAATGGTCCGGAATTCTCGGGACGGATTTTGATTCATTTTGTGCAAATTTCGAGGGTATTGCTTAGACATCATACCGTAAGGAATACACCTCGAGCGAATGGTGTGGCCGAAAGGATGAATCAAATTCTACCGGAGAGGGCAAGATGTATGCTTTCTCAAGTCCGGTTTATCAAGGAGATTTTGGGCGAGGCTGTAAAAACAGCTTGCTACTTAATCAACAAGAGTCCTCACACAGGGATCAATCTCAAGGCACCATTTGAGATGTGGTCAGGCAAGCCTGCTGACTACTCAGTTCTAAGAGTTTTTGGAAGTACAACTTACTATCATGTTAGTGAAAGGAAGTTGGAGCCTAGAGCCAAGAAGGGAGTGTGTGTAGGGTATGGTGATGGAGTGAAGGGATATAGAATTTGGTCATCAGCAGAGTCCAGAGTAATTCTCCTCAGGGATGTTGTGTTTGATGAAAATTCTATGTTAAATTCATCAGTAGGGAATCAGTGGGGAGGTCTACTGAATCTGAAACCAGAGCTGAATCTGATAGTGTTGAGAAACAGGTGGAGCTTCAGGTGGAGTCTACTAATATGCAACAATCAGTGGATCCAAATCAACACTATACTGGTGTGGATAATGAACCAGAATCTGATCCAAGCCAGCCTACTGAGACCTCAGTAGGGCATCATACAAGCATTAATTAGCAGAGTCTAGCTGCCAGCAGGTCTAGAAGATCTAATGTTGGGATACCTCCAAAGAGATATGTGTATGATGATTTGGCTGGATATGCACTCCAAGTTGCAGAAGAGGTAGAGGTTGCTGAACCTACTACTAACAGGGAAGCAGTGACATGTACAAAAGCATCTCAGTGGCATGCTGTCATGGGAGATGAAATGGAGTCATTGTTGAAGAATCAGACTTGGGAATTGGTCAAATAGCCTACTGACAAGGGAGTTGTGACTTGTAAATGGATTTTCAAGAAAAAGGAAGGAATAACTAAGGCAGAAGGGGTCATGTATAAGGCACGTTTGGTTGCAAAAGGATCCAGTCAAAGGGAATGGGTTGACTTTGATGAAATATTTTCACCAATGGTCAGACACACTTCAATCAGGGTGTTACTAGCAATGGTGGCACAACAGGATTTAGAACTTGAGCAATTAGATGTGAAGACTGCTTTTCTACATGGTGAGGTGGATAAGGAGATATACATGACACACTTTTGAGGGTTTTCAAGTTCCTGGCAAAGAAAATTATGTTTGCAAGTTGAAGAAATCATTGTATGGTTTGAAGCAAGCTCCAAGGCAAGTGGTATAAAAGGTTTGACGAGCTTTTATGCTTCACAGGTTACAACGAAGTCCATATGACCGTTGTGTTTACTACGCTTGTCTTTGAAAGATGGATCATATATCTATCTTGTCCCGTATGTGGATGACATGCCGATAGCTACAGCAAGGAAGTCTGATGTTCAAAATCAGAAGAATCTTCTCAGTCCTGAATTTGAAATGAAGGATTTGGGTGCAGCTAAGAAAATCTTGGGGATGGAGATCTGGAGAGATAGAAGTTAGAAGAAATTGTTCTTGTCTCAGCAGGGTTATGTGCAGAAGATATTGGCCCTTCACAGTCAGCTGAAGAGAAGGAGTATATGTCAAAAGTTCCCTATGCTAGTGCAGTTGGTAGTTTGATGTATGCCATGGTATGCCTAGGCCTGATCTGGCTCAGGCAGTTAGTGTTGTCAGCAGGTTCATGGCTCAACATGGAAAAGAACACTGGAAAGCTGTTAAAAGGATATTCAGGTACCTGAGAGGTACAGCTGATGTTGGTCTCATTTATGGAGGTGGTACTGGTCTGGTCACATGCTACTGTGATGCTGATTATGCAGGTGATGTTGACAGTAGAAAATCAATGACTGGGTATGTGTTTACACCGGGAAATGCAAAGGGTCGACCGGAAAGCTACTCTTCAAGCTACAGTAGCCTTATCAACTACTGAAGCAGAATATATGGCTCTTACTGAAGCAGCTAAGGAGGGTATCTGGTTGAAGGGGCTAGTCAGTGATTTGGGGTTGCATCAGGATCAGGCTGAAATATATTGTGACAGTCTAAGTGTAATATGTTTAGCCAAGGATCAGGTTCATAATGAGAGAACCAAGCATATTGATATCAGGTATCATTTCTTGAGGAATGAGAAGATGGTTGTGGTGAAGAAGATTGGCACAAAGGAGAATCCTCCTGATATGTTCACTAAACCAGTTCACCAGAGTAAGTTTCAACTTTGCTTGGACTTACTGAATATTCAGAGCTTATAATCTATTTCTGGAAACTCTACTAAGGGCCGATCAGTGGAGTGGATGTTGTGGAGATAGTCTGGTACAAGTACATCTGGCATTGACGAATGCATCTGGTACAAGTACATCTGGTTATACAATCTGTTTGACTCTGGGAGAGTTGAAGTCAAGGTGGAGATTTGTCAGTAAAGTGACTTAAACTCTATATCTGGTGGAACCAATCTGAAGACTCGTGTGATGGACATCTGAGAAGTGTATTCAATTCTGTGCATCAGTAGGGTGGAGTCTACTGAAGCTTCTGTCAGCAGGGTGAAGTCTGCTGAGTACTGGAATACAGCGGATCCCACATCTGTTATTTCTGTTATGTGACAGCTATACAGTGTCATTAAAAGGAGGACACGTGTAAGGGTATTTATGGCATATCAGACAAAGATTCCCTGACGGCTAGGGTTTAGGGATTTGTGCCTATAAATACAGTTGTTGTTACATTGTCTGTGTGTGTGAAATCTGTAACTCAGTACATAATAATAAAGATCTCTTTTCTGCTCGTGGTTTTTTATCTCTCTCACTTTGAGAGGGGTTTTCCACGTTAAATCTGTGTTCTTTTTGTTTTTCTGTTATCTTCTTTGATTATTTACGTTTGATTGCATCTGTTTCTATTTCTTGCATCTGAAGTTATCTCCATCCGTCATAACAAAATATATAAAAAGAAAGGATTTGTTTTATGTCACGGGTACAACATTCTTACAAGGATTGCATGCTTAATGCACAAATACACCTAAATGCCATGACTAATACCGGTCTTTCAGAAATCTACGACTTCGCCACGAAAAAAGAACAACCCAGAAGGACCATCATCAGGCAATAAAGCCAGTTTCACGGGACTAGCGGCACCTTCTTCCACACTCAACACACCGGTGTTGTAGTTTATATCTGTTTTTACATAGCCAGGACAGACAGCGTTAACCTTCATAGCTGGGAACTTTTTCGCCACGACCCTCGTATACGCATTCATGGCAGCTTTTGAGATTGTATATGCCGGCAAGAAAGCCGTCCACCCTTTGGCTTTCAGGGTATCATCTTTGACGTCTTTTAAAAATTCATCAATTACTTCATCAATTTTCTCCACCGTTAGATCGTTTGTATCATCAACTAGTATTTCTTTGATCTTTCCATCAGGTACAAGCTGTAATTGTTAGAGATAATGACAAGCAATAATTTAAAACAATGATAGTAAAGAGGTATTGCGTGTTTCAGCTTGACCATTAAATCCAACATCGATCATTGACATGGTATAATCTTTTCGCGTTCTTAAACAAACCGTTAATAAGCACATGTGGAAGTAGAACGATCATCCAACCATATATTCATACCTTCAATTGGCCGCAACAAGATGAGACATTCACGATTCTTGGCGATTTAGATTTTTGAAGAAGAGGAACGAATGCCTCAATCATTCTTTTTGTGCCGTAATAGTTTGTCTGTATGCCTTCAATGGCGGACTCGTAATCTTGGGTTGCATGTTCCCAGAGGTTTGGTGCTGCTGCTTCAGGCTGTAGTAATTGATCACAAGTCTATGAGCAAAACATTTTCAAACAATGACATTATAAACAAGAAAAAAATACTCACACCAACTGATTGTAAAGCTTTCGAGCCAAACGAAACGACATCTACATGGATTCCACCAATCCCTGCATTGTTGACCTGAAACAATGTCACACCAAAACTATGGTCACAAAAAAACTTAGGAATCAATGGTCGTACACGGTTCGTTTCGACATGGTTTATAACCATAGTCAAAACTGAACAGAAAATCCTTTTGGGATACGGATTTTTTTTGGAGCTAATTCTTATTATTGAATGGATTTTAGTTGAAATATTGTTTGAAATTCATCGGGATTCGTGTTGAATAACAAAACTGTCGTTTTAATAACAAAATAAAAATTTCCGGATCTTAGTTGAGACATTGTCCCTCCCAGTGGCTGTAGATCCGCCCCTGTATGCAATCTTCTTACGACGATTGTACTATAAAGTTATTCAGACTTTCACATATAAAGTACTGTCTATGAAAGTAGTACCAAAATATCAAGCTTTCCAAATTGAGAATTGATGAATTTGGCTAGAGATTCAACACTAGATGGATCTGCAACATCAAGCTTATGAAACAACACTTTCTCATCAGAAAATCCTTTGTCTTTTTTAAGCTTTTCAAGTGCTTCAAGCCCTCTTTTTTCATCTCTAGCAGTTAAAACAACAACAATTCCATTTATAGCAGCTAATTGCTCACAAATCCCATATCCAATCCCTTTATTTGCCCCTGTCACCACTGCATACCTACATAAACAATAGATAACAATACAAAGAGCGGTTTGAACTCAAGACGTTTCATATACTTCAAAAACAGATACATGTCGTGCGTGTAAAAAGACAAAATTAAACGCTTCAACGCTTGTACCTCGTCTCTGCATTGCTGTTGGCTACTGCCTTGGCTTCCTAGCATATATTGTCTTCAAAAATATGAAGTATTTGAATTCTTTGTTTACATAAGATTTTAAAGGTTTTACATCCCTTTAGTAAAGGCTTATGTAATGAATGGTGTCATCTAATTTGAAAAAAAAAAAATGGCTGCTGCAGATTGATGTATGGAGCAAGGAACTTATTAACCTTCCATTTCTCATCCAAAGAAATATGTTAACATATAATGCAGGGTTTTTTAATGACATAACATCAAACATACTTTCGATTCGAGCTGAGTATTATGTTTATTGAGTTGAGCGTACTTCAAATTTACCGAACTCGGCATGACTATCGAATTCAAGCTTGATCTCACGAGTACATTCGAACTCGAGCTGAATTTGAGCTGGTTCACGAACTAATGAGTCGAGCATAAGAATGCTTGAATTTGGCTCATAGTATTCAGACATTCTTCCAGTCAAAGCCTATTTATGCAATCTCGAGTCTTATCGAACCGAACTAATCAAGCAAAAATTCGATCTGAACTCGAATCACTCACGAATCTTTTAACTCATTTACACCTATACTTTTGAGGCATCACTGTGAGGTTAATTGCCAGAAAGTCGAACATCCTACGTGAGGTTGACTTTTCAGAGGTCAAATGTACACATTTAATTTTTTTTTTTGAAGAACGTACACCTTCAACCTTAGAAAAATCAAACTTCACATATCGGTATGATGTCATGATAGATGTTGTGTGATGTCATTAAATGTTTAACTTAACATGATATTTGTATCCAATGGTGTATCAGAATGAGTGTCTTTTTTTTTTGTATTTTTGTTTCTCAAAGTCAACCCGAGTTGAAAAGTGCTTGTGACCGAGCTTGAGATTGATAGTAATATCAAACTCATGCTTTGAACTTGAGTTCGTAAGACTTAATATATACTCGACTGAATAAACTCAATGCTTGACTCGACTTGACTCAGATCGTTTATGCTCGTTGGCGGTAAATATATACTTTAACAAAAACAAGACAAACTTATATAAATTCAAATACTTTTCTTATTCATTTCATTCCAAACATTATACACGAGTTTTTGTCTAGTTTATATTCATCAGATATCAAAAAACCAAACAATATTAAAGATCATCTCTATTCATTTCAAAAAGACGAGACTTCCTTGCGAGAAAAGAACAACCCAGAAGTACCATCATCAACCATTCATGGCAGCTTTTGAGATTGTGTATGCTGGCGTAAATGCTGTCCACCCTTTGGCTTTTAGGGAACCCTCTTTGACGTCTTTTAGAAATTCATCAATCGCTTCATCAATTTCTCCTCAGTTAGGTCGTCTACATCATCAGCCAATATTTCTTTGATCCTTCCATTGGGTACAAACTGCAATCGTTATGGATAACGACAATCAATAATTTGAAGAGAGTTTTGATACGGTTAATGATCGAAATCGAAGTGAATTAGTTAACCATAATTGGATTGACATGTTAAAGTTGTCACATATTGGTCACTTGATATTGTATCACCCATCATATTAAGAGATGATCTTCCTTCATCTCATAACCTAGGTTTTGGGGATGATGCCCCTCCTCTTATATGGGTTTGGGCTAGATTTTCTACATGGTGTCGGAGCCACCCCTTTATTGCTCAAGTGTTGGGCCTCTTTGTTGGCCTTGTGTGTCCGGCCCACACTTGAGGGGGCGTGTTAAAGTTGTCCCACATTGGGCATTTGTTATTGTATCACCCAGCATATTAAGAGATAGACTTACCTCACCTCACAACCTAGGTTTTGGGGATGAGACCCCTTCTCCGCTCATACCTTATGCTTGCCTAGACCAAGTGTTCTTAGACGCTTCGGTATTCGACTAGTTTTTCCTCGTGGGATATGACCTTAACGAAGTAGATCATCTAACCGTTCATACCTTCAACTGCCCCCAAGTAGAAGAAACATTCACGATTCTTGGCGAATTGTATTTTTGAAGAAGAGGAACGAATGCCTCGATCATTCTTTTCGCGCCGTAATAGTTTATCAGTATGCCTTCAACGGCGGACTCGTAATCTTGGGTTGCATGTTCCCAGAAGTTTGGTAGTCCTGATTGTGAAGCTTTCGAGTCAAACGAAACGACATCTACATGGATTCCACCAATCCCTGCATTGTTGACCTGAAAAATTTAGAGGAAATCGGGGTGAACATGGTCCGTTTCAATACGTTTGATATTTGTAAAATCGAAAATACGAAGAAAGTAGTACCAAGATATCAAGCTTTCCAAATTGAGAATTGATGAATTGGGCAAGAGATTCAACACTAGATGAATCAACAACATCAAGCTTATGAAACAACTTTTATCATTAGAAAATCCATCGTCTTTTTTAAGCTTTTCAAGTGCCTCAAGCCCTCTTTTTTCATCTCTAGCAGTTAAAACAACAACAGTCCCATTAGCAGCTAATTGCTTACAAATCCCATATCCAATCCCTTTGTTTGCCCCTGTTATCACTGCATACCTGCAACAATAGTAGATAAAGAATTAGATATAAGGTTGAGACTTAGTGAACTTGGTATCTTGAGTTAATCGTTTCAGACCTAACTAGTTACTGTATTCGTTCTGATTCAAGAAACGTCGATAAACCCGACTTCTATAGCATTATGGGGTCCACCTTTTAGATAGAATTATCTCGTAGTAAAAGGGTTTCGTAATTTGGGCTTAATTAACCATTTTAGTCTAAGCAGAGAGAGAGAGAGACACAGTGAGATTGAGTCTAAGTAGTTATGGAGTTTATTATAGCACAGGGTAAAGACGGTGAGTCTAAGCAGTTACAGAACACGTACACTATAGCAAAGTAACGCCGTTATACTCAAGTTCTCTGGAGCGTAATATATACTCGACTATGCATTCAGTTCAATTCTTTCGGTAACAGACACAAGTCATATGTGTAAAGAGACAAACAACAATAAATAAACACTAATGCACTTTTACCTTGTCTCTGCATTGCTGTTGGCCACTGCTTTTGATTCTGCCATGACTTTGGAAAATATTGTCTCAAAAGAAAAGATTGGAGTTTTGATTCTGTTTTTGTATTTTGTGTTTAAGAAAAGAAAAGAAAAATTCATTTATATACCCTTACCAAATGCTTATGTAATCAATGATGTCGTCTCAAAACAAAATAGCAAATGCAGCTATAAAAGGCAGTATACATGATCTACTTTCGAAGCACGATAGTGATATTCATCTAAGTTTAAAATTCAAATTTACAGAGGTCGAATATCTATTTTTGAACAATAGAAAGATAAAACTAGCCCGAAATATGATAAAAAGGTAACTTTGGTTGGTTGTGATGTCGAGTGGGAAAAAAAAGAATAATAAAAATTTGACTGTTTGTGGTTTGAAAATATTGTCCAAAGATTAAGAGTCAAACAAACCATACCCATGTTACACAACACAAGCCACACACATACACATATAGTAGTAATATGCACCACTAACAAATGTGACACCCACAATTGTCAATAACTCAACATGAAATTTCTAAGTGATGATGTGACAGAAAATACTTGTGCTCGAATCTCGATTCGAACTCAATCGAGTTATAGAACGTTAAAAATTGAAATCAATTCGTTTAAAACACAATAAAACTCACCTACCCTATCTCATCCATCCTATCATACCTACCATTCCATCTTACCCTACCCTACCTTACCTTATCTCATCCCACCCTACCCTACGTACCATACCCATTACTCCATCTTACCTTACCTTACTCACCGCCCCATCCTATCCGACTCTATCTTACCCACCCTATCCTACCCCACCACCTACCCAACATCAGCCCATCTCACCACCAACCAAACCTCACCTTACATTTACTCATCACTCACATGTTTTATCGATTTTTATTCAATTTCATCTCATTCCATCTAATTTCAGAGGGAATGAAAATGGTCATTTTTTATTCCATTGGAATAAAATTTCATTACCTTTCAGTACCTTATAAACATACACAAATCAACATTGAACGAAATAAAAAATAATTTCATTCATTCGTAACAAACATGCCATAAAGCGTTCCGTAATTTGGTCTAAAATTAACCATGTTAGTGTGATCGAGTCTAAGTAGTCACGCAGTTTATCACAGCATAGGTAAAGATTACAAGTCTACATAGTTACGGAATACGTACACTTTATAGCACAAGTAACGCCGTTATACTCAAGTTCTGGAGCGTTTTATATACTAGACTACACGTATATTCAATTCGTTCGGTACCATACATGTCATGTGTTTAAAGAGATAACAATAAACACTTATGCACTCCTCTTACCTTCTCTCTGTGTTGCTGTTGGCTACTGCTGATTCTGCCATGACTTGGAAAATATTGTCTCAAAAGAAAAGGTTTGGAGTTTTGATTCTGTTTTAGTATTCGTATTTTCTGTTTTAAAAAAACAACAAGAAGATTTACATACCCTTTAGCAAACGCTTATGTAATCAATGATGTCATCTCAAAACAAATTAAAACAAAATAAACAAAAAAAAAATGGCAGCTTCTGCTTTTTGTGCGGCAGATTGAAGTAATAGCGCACGGACTTTGTTAACCTTTCTTTGTCATTAAAAGACAGCTATTGAGGCTGAGAATTCACGAGTCTGCTGAGAATGCACGAGTCTTTAACGTCAGTACATTAAATTTAGTTTTATGATATCACATTTACAGCCTCACATCGATAAAATAAATAAATAAATGTCCACCTCATATAAATATAAAACATAAAAGTGTTGTTAACTCGAGATAATCCTTTTAGACCAAACGATGCCGGCGTTAGCAGTTGACTGGACCATTTATAACTCATTTAGCGCTACCAGACCTGGGGTCCGGGGTCGTTACAGAATGGCATTTAGAGCCGACTACCAGACAGAACTATGCGCTGCACCGTTCCGGGGTCTGGGGCGTTACAGATTGGTATTCAGAGCTGTCTACCAGACGTAACTATGCGCGGCACCGTTAGAGACGATGTAAGGATGTCATCTAGTTACCTCTGGTAAGGACGAAACTGGAGACAAATCTTGGCCGTCCTGGCGAGGAAGCCAGTTCCTTATACAGGGGGAGAATGTAAAGTCTTACATCAGTAAAATAAATGAATGCTCACCCTCATATAAACGTGAGACATAAATGCCTTGTCAACTCGGGTTAGCTCTTTTAAACCAAGCGAAAACGTAGGTCTAAGCAGTTGACAGGACCATTTATAATTCATTCAGCGCTACCAAACCCGGGGTCTGAGGGCGTTACATCACAGACTCACAGTGAGGTTCAACCTTTAGAATGTCGAATCTCATATATGAGTATCACATTTTTTTTAAATATCTTCTTAAAGTTATGTTAGAGTTTAAAGGTGTTCGTAATCGAGTTTGAATACAAAAGTAATGTCCAGTTTGTGTTTGGACTTGACTTCATAAAATTTAAAATATACATATTCCGAACATTATGCATGAGTTTTCATGTAGTGTATATTCAAATATATCAAAACCAAACAATATTAAAGACCATCTCTATTCCTTTCAAAAAGACGAGACTGCAACTGCCACAGTTAAACAGAAACGGAGTGAGTTATCTTGGCAACTGCATCGATCAGATAAATTGAAACGAAGGGAGTAATTTTCATAATCATGTTATTTCGAACATTATGCAAGAGCTATCAAAACCAAAAGGCATGAAACTAATGCGTCTTAATGGCTTTGTTATCAGAACACGTGCCGACCAGCCTGTTTATCCGGAATTTTTTTTAGATTTCGAGACGAGACGTTACACTGGATTAGGATGAAAATGATCATCAACACTTATTGTCATAACGATCGTCAACATTTATGGCCGTAACAAGATTATTAAGAGAGACAAATTTTATGGTAGTCAATACTCCGAGGTGGATCTACTTTAACTTAAACAGAATATACGGATATCGTTAAAATGATAAATTACTTAAGTTTTATCTAGAAAAATATTTATGGACACCGTTGAAAAAAAAATACTCTTAAGAAAATTTACGGACCCCGCTGAATAAAGTTTCTGGATCCGCCATGACCATCCTAAAAAGAAGTGTAGTTTGCATGACTAATGAACATAATACACCTCAAATGCATGCCATACAAGAAAATTTGATCTTTCAAAAATCCGAGACTTCACCGCGATAAAAAAACAACCCAGAAGGACCATCATCAGGCAACATAGCCAACTTCACGGGGCTAGCGGCGCCTTCTTCTACAGTAAGATATCCGGTGTTGTAGGATAAATCTGTATTTACAAAACCAGGACAAACGGCGTTAACCCTGATATTTGGGTAATTTTTCGCGACAATCCTTGTATAAGTATTCATGGCGGCTTTCGAGATCGTGTATGCCGGCCAAGAGGATATCCACCCTTTAGCTTTAAGGGTATCCTCTTTGACGTCTTTTAGAAACTCATCAATTACTTCATCAATTCTCTCATCGGTTAGGTTGCTTGCATCATCGCCTAGTATTTCTTTGATCCTTCCGTTGGGTACACGCTGCAATAAACAACAATATTATTTGGTATTTGAATAACCAAAATAACGAGTGAATCTGTTATATACATATATATCATATCATACCACCAGTCGCCCCCAAGAAGAGGAAACATTAACGATTCTTGGCGATTTGGATTTTTGAAGAAGAGGAACAAAAGCCTCAATCATTCTTTTCGCGCCATAGTAGTTTATCTGTATGCCTTCAATGGCAGACTCATAATCTTGGGTTGTATTTTCCCAAAGGTTTAGCACTTCTTCAGACTGTTGTACAATGAAAATGGTCATTCATTACAATATATAGACATGTTTAATATTACTTATAAAAAATAATAATAATAATAACACTCACACTAACTGAAGCTTTTGACGCAATGACATCAACATTTACATGGATTCCGCCAATCCCTGCATTATTGACCTGTTACAAAATAACACCAAAACTCATGTCACAACAACAAGACTAGAGAAAGGACGTCCTCGTCAGGGCTCTATTAAAGGATTTCAAATGTGACCACACTGTGTTAGTCGGCTCCGATACCATCTATAACACTTCAAACTCAAGTTTAACAACATTATTTGAGTCATAATGAATTTAGTAACTAGTGTTACTAATCACACACAATTTACATATAAAGTATGCAGAAAGTAGTACCAAGATATCAAGCTTTCCAAATTGAGAGTTTATGAATTGAGCAAGAGAAGCAATATTAGATGAATCTGCAACATCAAGCTTATAAAAAAACACTTTCTCATCAGAAAAACCATTGTCCTTTTTAAGCTTTTTAAGTGCCTCAATCCCTCTCTTTTCATCTCTAGCAGTTAACACAACAACAATACCATTAGTAGCTCTGCTTACAAGTCTCAAATCCAATCCCTTTATTTGCTCCGGTCACCACCGCATACCTACAACAGTAGATCACGTAACATACATGTGTCACGTGTATAAACAGACAAACACTGCAATGATAGATATAACAAATTCGGTTGTACTCATCGTTGGAACAGACATGTGTCACGTGAATAAACAGACAAAAAAGAATATATGTGTGCTTTTGTACCTTGTTTCTGCATTGCTGTTGTTGTTGGGTAATGGTGATTGATCTGCCATGACTTACTATAGCATATATATATTCTCTCAAAAGAATACGTGTATCCTTCCTTTATATAAGAGTTTAGAAATATAATGTTTCCACTGTCCGTGTTTTATAGTGTAAATAATATGAGAGCATCTTTTTCACACCGCACATGTTCTTCTGACCCAACATAATGTAATATCTCGACCTTTCGTAAAAAGGGCAGACGTGTCTTTTTACGGAAATGGAATATTATATTTAATATTTTGAATTTTAAGTATGAATTAAGATTAAAGGAAAAAGAAAAGAAAAATGGTCTATTGGGATTAATTGGTAATTAGGAGAATTAATGAGGACTTAAGTGGTAATAACTCCTTGGGGAGTTATTTTCTACAAGTAAACCTCCCACTTAATTGAGGGAGTTATCAGAATTGGTTTTAGCAAGAACGTTCAAACACCTCTGAAGAAAAATAGAAAAGAAAAGAAAAGAAGACTTCTTCCAATTTCTCTCAAGTTCTTGGTCGGTTTTCAGAATCGTTTGAAGATTCAGAATCAGCGGGAAGAGAGGATCGTTTTCATAGCAAAAGTTCAGAGTTTGGTAAAGGTAAGAATTTAGCCCTATCTATGGATTTGTCAAGGATTAATCAATCTTCAAGGCTTTGGTTGGTTTAAATCATAGTTCTTGTTGTTTAGAAGTTTTTGATCCCAATTGTTACTTGTTCAATTGATCAAATAGGTTTTCTCGGAGTTGTTCAGAAGTGCTGTAGATTTCTGAAGGTTTCGGTTTATTTTTTCTTGCTTATAAGGTAAGGGGCTCTTCCTAATGTGTAATTAGGTTTATAATGTTTAAGGTTGATTGTTTGTGGAATCATGCCTACTTGTTGTTAGAGAAATATGTGATCTTTAGTTATGTAAAAGTGATGCTTTTCTATTGTTTTCTTGTGCTTAATGATGTTAAACTTGTTTGGAATCAAGTGGAGATCGTTTAGATGCATAAAACTAAGTTTTTGGGAGTTTCTACGCTTGGTGCGGGCGCACCGGGAAGCAGAAAGTCTATTTTTACGTTCTGGGGCTTGGTGCAAGCGCACCAGAAGCCGGTGCAAGCGCACTGGGGTCAGTGCGGGCGCACGCAGCCCAAGACAGCGCACCGGCCGGCGAAAGTCTCTGTTTGGCCGCGTGCAAGCGCATCGGGCGCGCGCGGGCGCACTGGACTTGTCTTTTATTGTGTTTAGTCAGTTTTGAGCCTCGAGTCTAGTTTTAAATGTTGTTTCTTGATCAAATAACTTTAAATGAACATGAACAAGCCTCGATTAAGCTTCTGATGCGTTTAGTTCCGGCACTGGATGTACTCTTCCATAGAGTTGAAGTTCGGGACCGTCGGAAGGGTATGAAAGGCTTGTGCTTTGATGAATTAGAATTCATCAATGTCTGTGTATGTGTTAGGGCTTGTCCGTGTCTAGGGGTCTAAGTAAGAAAGTAGTATACTTGAGGGAGCTTACTTGAAAATACTTAGGTGGCTAGTTAACAATCAATAATAAACATACTTGTGTAGTAAAAAGATTAAACATCAATCCATTCTTGGTAAGACACAAGTCTATATCGCGATGTGTGGGCGTTCAGATAAAGTGGATAACTTCATAAGTCTTTGGACCCTACGTACGGAGGACACCACCCCGTAAGTCCGAGACCCTATGTACGGAGGGACTCCTCCGAGCGTGTACACTATCGGGCTTTCCCCCATGGCTATTGGTGTGATCCGCTGATAGGTTGCAAACGATATCTCGTGGTGGATATTCATCATGCGTAGTGCCCTTGAATGATGATGTAACAAAGATAAACTAAGCTAGAAACCAATAGTCACAATATGTTGATGAGCATGAAGTGAACCCTAGAGTTTGAGTCGGTCTCATAAAGATAACTTAATAATAACTAATGAACCTTTCATTGTAAGACTTAATTATACATTAGCTTCTTCCTCTTGCTAAGTACTTTGTACTTACCTCAATTGCATATGTTGTTTTGTGTGTTTTTGGGGTGAGAAGACGAACATGTTAGCCTTGAGCTCGTTGAGGAGTTCGATGATGATTTGATGACGTTGATGCCATGATGATGCTTTCTTTTTACTTTTATAATAAATGGGTTGTACTAGATTATGTTGTACTTTTATTTCAAGTTTATAAGACAAGTGTTGTATCTTTCTCTTGGAACATCGTACGTTGTAAGCTTCATATCGTTGTTATAAACTTTTCATTTCTACCCCTAGTCGGTTTGTATTCTATTCTTAGAGGCATTTATGATTTTACCGGAGCCTTTTTGGGCTTCCGTTGCTCTAATTTTGATACGATGGCGTAGAGGCTGGCGTATAATATTAGATTTATTTAATGTTATACGCGCCGAACGTTCTCTTCCGGATAATGGCTCGGTATCTGGGAGCGGGGCGTTACACATATATCAGAATGTGGTTGCTTGTTCTGACTTAATTTTAATCAGAAATTAAGTGTTTTCTGACCAAATACTGGTCAGAAAGCCTATTTCATTAATTTTGACCTAAATTCGGGCAGAAAATATTCAACATTCCGGCTGAATTTGGGTCAGAATAAATAAAAACGAAAAATTGAAGGTTAAAATTGGAAAAATAAAATATACGTGCTAATGTTAAAATCAATCGCTTACCGTTGTATTAAAACCAATTGGTTTTATACAACAGTAAGCGCTTGATATTAACATTATATCAGAGTCAGGGGTCATGATATCGAACCCTGGTTGGAACATTATTTAAAAGGAAATTGTGCAAGTGTTGGGACAGATTGCCACACTTAAGGAGGGTGTTGGGAAATATTCTCACATTCTTGATTGAAAAATTGTGCAAGTGTTGGGACAGATTGCCCACACTTGAGGGGGGTGTTGGGAGATATTGTCCACACTCATGAATGTATAAGAAATATAGTAGTGCATTTACTTCCGCCAATTGATTTTAGTATAACGGTAAGTGTTTGATCTTAACAGCTAAGATATTTTGCTGTGTGAAAAGACATTCACAATAATAAAACGGTATTGTTAACGGCACCATAGTCGAACTCGGGCACCACATTTCGTGTAAATTTCAATTTTACGAAGGTCGAAATCTATTTTCGACTCCACAAGAGTGACACAAAATTCGATTCTGGAAGAGTTGAAAACATATTTCGATATCTGTTAAGTGGAAATTTACAAGAGGTATCGTGCCGAATACATTGATTGTGATTCTATTGACCGTATTCATAATAAAATCACTGAAAGACAGTAAAACATGCATCTTAGAATGTCGGCCATCATAAAATAAATATTTTTTGAAGTTGGAGATTGATACCCGCAAGGAAAAAGGACAATAATGTTTACTCACGCAACGGAGACATGTAAAAAATTCCCGTTTGGAGGCTACTAGTTTTATTCTTTACCAAATGCTTATGTAATCAATGACGTCATCCCAGAAAAAAAAAAAAAAAAAAAAAAGAAAAAAAAAAAAAAAAAAAAGGATGCTTGTGCTTGTTCTTCGACTTATTGGCCACGGGACTCATTAACCTATGACTGTTTTACACATTTTATTAGGTGAAAAAATATCATATAACGAGTTTGAAGGATCGAATAACGAGTTTAATTTCGTGTAACGAGTTGAAACTCGTTTTCAGGAGTATTTTGGACAAGTAAGAGAAAAAAACACGAGACAAATTATCTAAACAACATTTGTTTTCCAAAAATTATTTGAGCAACATCTTTGGTCAAACAATCTTAATAACAAAAATGTCCCTTTATTTTAGTCCGAAAGTATGAAACATGCTTTTTAGTTCATCATCATTTGTTCATATGATTATTAAGTAAACATTAATAAAATGCGATTTAAAGGTCTAAAATAACTTAAATTTGCATATGTAACACACCAAATTGTCATTACAGATAAAGGCATTGTTAGTGGCACAACACCAACACTACTGTTGTGGCACTACAATGACAATCAATTTTTTCACGGTCGAATTTCTGTTGGTGGGTTGTCACAATCAACGATCGACCAACATAAAATATATCGAACTTAAAAATAGAGTCTTTAGGGACACCATAGCAAGGTTCAAGCTCTGGAAGGTCGAACCTCATACACGAGATTCGACTTTTCATAAGTCAAATGTGACAATCAACCTCTGCAAAGTCTAATATCACACCCTCTGTGTGGTGTGGTGCTATTAAAAGCGCCCTTTAACTATATCTCCAGTATACTGTCACGGTAAAAACTCAGTGGTGCCACTTAAGACGCCCAAAAAGCAAAAATCCATTCAAAAATCCGAGTCTTCTTCACGATGAAAGAACAATCCAGAAGGACCATCATCAGGCAACAGAGCCAGCCTCACCGGAGCAGCAGCGCCATCCTCTATGCTCAATATACCCATATTGTAGTTTATATCTGTTTTTACAAAGCCAGGACAAACACTGTTAACCTTCAAATCCGGGTACTTTTTCGCCATGATTCTTGTATAAGCATTCATGGCGGCTTTCGAGAGTGTATATTCCAGCAAAATACTTGTCCATTTCTTAGCTTCCAAGGCATTGTTCTTCAAATCTTCAAGAAATTCTTTAAGGGCTTCATCAATTTTGTCCACTGTATGGTTGTCTATATCAGTTAGTGTCTCTTTTATGTGTCCATCTGGTACATTCTGCAACAACATGTATACATAGTTGATTATAGAAGTTTCCAGAATGTTATGCCTCAAACATCAATAATAATCCATCTCATTTTAGGGCATATTTTTCTATAATTAATGTAGACATTAATTCATACCTATAATTGTCCCAAAGTAGAAGCAACATTAACAATTCTTGGAGACTTAGATTTTTGTAACAAAGGAATGAAGGCTTCAGTCATTCTTTTTGCACCATAATAGTTTATCTATATGCCTTCATTAGCTGACTCATAAGTATGTTTTGCATATTTAATCACATTTGGCACTTCTCCTGCCTGCATACATCATAAACAATTAGGCATAAAGTTTCCAAGTTCTTTTGAGTGATTCTCTAATTTTACATACTCAAACATTACGGTTTTTCTGTGTTACAGAATCTGTATTCAAAATGAAATGCATCTGAATCTTTACAAAGCATAGTTTGGATATAGAATCTGTATTTTATGCGCACATCACACCCTTTTGAGCACTAGAATAATATAGCAATCAAATTTCTTAATCTAGTAGCCTGATTCAAAGAGGTAAGCAGCTTTTGAGAATGCCCCATAAGTTCAGGTCGTATGTTCAATTCTCCTAAGACAGGGCCAACTGTTAAAGAGCTTTTAGCTAGATTGAATCTTTAAGTAGGTAAGAGTCGAACTCTATAAGCATTCAAAGATCGACTCCGGATTTAGTCCGGCCAGATGTAGTTCCGGATACCGGGGTCCCTCCCCTCGGGGGGGGGGGGGGGGTGGTAAACATTTTAATTATTCTTGTAAAAGATCTTGCATAACATTGGTGATATATAACACCTCAATTATTATTAGCAACGAACATATATATATATATAAAGGATACTCACAGCAATTGAAGCATTCAAAGCATCAACATCTACACTGACACCTCCAACCCCTGCATTGTTGATCTGTGACAAAATAAAGACTAATAACATTAGTTTCAAAGATTATATACATACGACTTTTGAACAGTCGATTCTGGAGCTGATAATCGACTTTCCAGTGGTTGATTCTCACGATCAACCAAATCAAAGTCAATTTTAGAGCTGATAATCGGCTTTTTCGATTGTTTCTGTGTGGTGCCAGAGGCAAACTGACTGTGGTGATTTTAAAGCACTTGTTCTAAAACAAATATAATCAACTTAGGACATACCAAGATATCAAGCTTTCCAAATTGGGAATTGATGAATTGGGCAAGAGAATCAACGCTAGATGAATCTGCAACATCAAGTTTATGAAACAACACTTTTTCATCAGAAAATCCATCGTCTTTTTTAAGCTTGTCAAGTGCTTCAAGCCCTCTTTTTTCATCTCTAGCAGTAAAAACAACAACAATGCCCTTAGCAGCTAATTGCTCACAAATCCCATATCCAATCCCTTTGTTTGCCCTTAACTGCAGCATTATATACTCTTGTTCTTGGCCAAAAGTGGCACATAGGCTGACAATGAATTGCAGGTCCATTTTCGAAACAAAGATACAGGAAGACAAATAAAACACGTTTATCATTATTGTGCCATACAATAGACTTCAAGTCCATTTTCTATTCTCTCTCACACCACCAGTATTATGTAAAAGAGAATAAAAATATGCAGTTACAAAGAGTAACCCTTGTGACATTGATCATCATGTGGTCAACAATGTAAAATCAAATTGAGTCACTCGTTGTGCGGCTGAGTGGTTGTATCAGCAGCATTAACCGATTATTAAACATGTCGCTAGGTATAATCATGTTACACCGTTCTACCATAAAAAGTTGGGGGTCTTTATTTATAGCATACAAAATTTACCATACACATTATAATTGACTTTTTGAAAGTCGATTCTGAAACCAAAAACCGACTCTCCATTGGTGTATTGTAAGAATTGACCTTCAGAATGTCGGTCTTTGGCTCCATAATCGGTTTTTAAAAGGTCAATTTAGGCTGATTGCTTTTACTAACATATTATATCATTGCCTTGAAAGAATATATAAAAAGAAAGGATTTGTTGTATGTCACGGGTACAACATTCTTACGAGGATTGCATGCTTAATGCACAAATACGCCTAAATGCCATGACTAATACCGGTCTTTCAGAAATCTGCGACTTCACCACGAAAAAAGAACAACCCAGAAGGACCATCATCAGGCAATAAAGCCAGTTTCACGGGACTAGCGGCACCTTCTTCCACACTCAACACGCCGGTGTTGTAGTTTATATCTGTTTTTACATAGCCAGGACATACAGCGTTAATCTTGATATCATGGTACTTTTTCGCCACAACCCTCGTATACGCATTCATGGCAGCTTTTGAGATTGTATATGCCGGCAAGAAAGCCGTCCACCCTTTGGCTTTCAGGGTATCATCTTTGACGTCTTTTAAAAATTCATCAATTACTTCATCAATTTTCTCCACCGTTAGATCGTTTGTATCATCAGCTAGTATTTCTTTGATCTTTCCATCAGGTACAAGCTGCAGTTGTTAGAGATAATGACAAGCAATATTTAAAACAACGAGAGTAAAGAGCTGGTCTTGCGTGTTTCAGCTTGACCATTAAGTCAAACATCGTTGACATGCTATAATCTTTTCACCTTCTAAAACAAACCGTTAATATGCATATGAGGAAGTAGATCATCTAACCATATACTCATACCTTCAATTGTCCCCAACAAGACGAGACATTCACGATTCTTGGCGATTTAGATTTTTGAAGAAGAGGAACGAATGCCTCAATCATTCTTTTTGCGCCGTAATAGTTTATCTGTATGCCTTCATTGGCGGACTCGTAATCTTGGGTTGCATGTTCCCAGAGGTTAGGTGCTGCTGTTTCAGGCTGTAGTAATTGATCTCAAGTCTATGAGCAAAACATTTTCAAACATATCTCTCTCTCTTTATATATATATATATATATAAACAAGAAAAAATACTCACACCAACTGATTGTGAAGCTTTCGAGTCAACCGAAACGACACCTACATGGATTCCACCGATCCCTGCATTGTTGACCTGAAACAATGTCACACAAAAACTACGGTCACAAGAAAACTTAGGAATTAATAGTTCTACACGGTTAACAACTGTAATAAAAACTGAACAGAATTTGGATGTGGATTTTTCTTGAAGCTAATTCTTATTTATTGAACGAATTTTAGTTGAAATAGCGTTTGAAATGCATCGGGATTCATGTCGAATAAGAAAACTATGTCGTTTTAATAACAAAATAAAAATTTCCGGATCTTAGTCGAGACATTGTCCCTCCCGATGGCTGTAGATCCGCCCCTGGATGCAATCTTCTTACGACGATTGTACTATAAAGTTTCTCATAGTTTCACATATAAAGTACTGTAAATGAAGGTAGTACCAAAATATCAAGCTTTCCAAATTGAGAATTGATGAATTTGGTTAGAGATTCAACACTAGATGGATCTGCAACATCAAGCTTATGAAACAACGCTTTTTCATTTGAAAATCCACCGTCTTTTTTGAGCTTTTCAAGTGCATCAATCCCTCTGTTTTCATCTCTAGCAGTTAAAACAACAACAATTCCATTTATAGCAGCGAATTGCTCACAAATCCCATATCCAATCCCTTTATTTGCCCCTGTCACCACTGCATACCTACATAAACAATAGATAACAATACAAAGAGCGGTTTGAACTCAAGACGTTTCATATACTTCAAAAACAGATACATGTCGTGCGTGTAAAAAGACAAAATTAAACGCTTCAACGCTCGTACCTCGTCTCTGCATTGCTGTTGGCTACTGCCATGGCTTCCTAGCATATATTGTCTTCAAAAATATGAAGTATTTGAATTCTTTGTTTACATAAGATTTTAAAGGTTTTACATCCCTTTAGTAAAGGCTTATGTAATGAATGGTGTCATCTAATTTGAAAAAAAAAAAATGGCTGCTGCAGATTGATGTATGGAGCAGGGAACTTATTAACCTTCCATTTCTCATCCAAAGAAATATGTTAAGTATATAAGGCTGAGAATGCAGGGTTTTTTAATGACATAACATCAAACATACTTTCGATTCGAGCTGAGTATTATGTTTATTGAGTTGAGCGTACTTCAAATTTACCGAACTCGCATACGTATCGAATTCGAACGATCTCACGAGTACATTCGAACTCGAAATTTGAATTTGAGCCGGTTCACGAACTAATGAGTCGAGCGTAAGAATGCTTGAATTTGGCTCATAGTATTCAGACATTCTTTCAGTCAAAGCCTATATATGCAATCTCGAGTCTTATCGAACCGAACTAATCAAGCAAAAATTCGATCTGAACTCGAATCACTCACGAATCTTTTAACTCATTTACACCTATACTTTTGAGGCATCACTGTGAGGTTAATTGCCAGAAAGTCGAACATCCTACGTGAGGTTGACTTTTCAGAGGTCAAATGTACACATTTAACTTTTTTTTTGAAGAACGTACACCTTCAACCTTAGAAAAATCAAACTTCACATATCGGTATGATATCACGATAAATGTTGTGTGATGTCATTAAATGTTTAACTTAACATAATATTTGTATCCAATGGTGTGTCAGAATGAGTGTCTTTTTTTTGTATTTTTGTTTCTCAAAGTCGACCCGAGTTGAAAAGTGCTTGTGACCGAGCTTGAGATTGATAGTAATATCAAACTCATGCTTTGAAAGTGAGTTCGTAAGATTTAATATATACTCGACTGAATAAACTCAATGCTTGACTCGACTTGACTCAGATCGTTTATGCTCGTTGGGGGTAAATATATACTTTACAAAAACAAGACAAACTTATATAAATTCAAATACTTTTCTTATTCATTTCATTCCGAACATTATGTTAGGAAATCTACGCGGGAACGCAGCGGAATTTAAAATTTATTTCCTATCGACCCAAGATCGACTTCGTTTAAGCAATAAACAAATAAGCTAGTAGACGGTTGTTACCTTGGTTGATCTAAAAGATCGACGCTTTGACCGTCTAAGAGAGTAGTTCGCATAGAGCCGCCCAAGTGTGTTCGGCCTCTACCGCTAGTCCACACGAATGTACCGCCGGAATCCCATCATGGATTGCTATTGGAAACTCCGGTTGCTAGACCGGCATTTTTCCCTCTCTCCAACTCTCTATAGGATGCTCTTTATTTTACACAAGAACTATTAGTTCTTGGAATTGTGTTGTACAAAAGAGCTTGACACCCACACTATATTTATAGTGTATGTGGCGCCATATCTAAGTGTGGAGGAGAAGAAAACATTTTCCCAATAAAATAAGAAAATATAATTGATTGATTTATCTTATTTAATTTAATATCCTATATTAAATAAATCTAGGATATTGTCAATATCTTATATTAAATATTTCCAAGATATTGTCAATATCTTATATTGACTATATTTATCTTATTACCATAAATCAATTTACACATGTGTATATATCACATATATATTACACGTATAAATCTATACATATATATTTTGGAAACAAGTGTACACATGCATATCTAATATGCTTCATACGCCGGAAGCACACATGTATATATATATATATATATATATATATTTTATTTTATTAATATCTAATATTAATAATATGTAATACCATTAATTAAATTACACAATCCAAGTGTATCACTTATACACATATGTGGCGCCACTTATCAATATAAGTGTATTTAATTAATCAACTTAATTAATATCTTGTATTTAATTTATTCATAATAAATAAATACCACCATATTAATTTACCACTATAACCTTTATAGTACGAGATAAATTCTTTCCTTATTTGGTCATCAACTATAACCACATTTTAATCCGGCTAGATGTTCTTATGTGTGTGACCCGATAGGCTTCCGAATATGTTGGCCGTAGACGCAAAGTGCAAATTACGAAAATACCCTTCATGCCTAACGATCACGGGATAGCGTCCAGCAACACACTGTGACCCCCAATCATCGGAAGAGTCAAATGCAATGACTACTACCTTTCATGTGAAACAGTTACCATGTAACTTACAATCCTATCGTTGTAATAATATCCATGCGGTCGTACGTCGAGTGTCAAATATTAACGACCTTATCTTATAATCTGGATATCAAGCTCTCTCGAAGTAACACATTTACTCCCACTTTGCAAAGATTCACGAGAGCTAAACATTCCTTATAAGAAGGCCATTTCGGATATTCGATCCCAATCATAGGATACGCGATTCCCGGACGACCAAACATGTATACTCCGCATACTTCAGTATCATACCCAATCACTACCGCATGATCGCCCCGTGGCTAGGGGAAACCTCAATAGTGTCAAAGCATGACAATCCACACCGTGATGCCATGAAGACTCCGGTCTAAAGGATAATTACACAACCGCCACATAGTGTGACACTTAACCGTGTAAGTGGGTCAGTCTAACGTACGCATTCTCTAATACACGTCCACGTACAGTCCAAGTGTCTCTACACTTTGATAGACGAGATCTATCCCTGCCCTTATAGACAAAAGACATCTAATACGTGCTAGTCTGTTTATACTATCAATGCCCTGTTTAATAGTACATCAGTCTAGAGACATTTAAGTATCAAACTTATTAAAGTGATTAGAGATCTCATCAACCATAATCGCCTATCATGGTTTCTCTATCACAGTTTAATACTAAGGACGTTATCATATAACAATTCACAATTGGTTCTTTAAAAGAACATATATATGACAACAGAAAAGCCATTTAATATATGTACAAACATAAAAAAAAAGTAGAAATGATCTGACCCGGTCGGATCCGGTCCAACCCGATTGGGTTTAGGACACTATTCCAACACATTATACACGAGTTTTTGTATAGTTTATATTCATCAGACATCAAAAAACCAAACAATATTAAAGATCATCTCTATTCATTTCAAAAAGACGAGACTTCCTCGCGAGAAAAGAACAACCCAGAAGTACCATCATCAACCATTCATGGCAGCTTTTGAGATTGTGTATGCTGGCGTAAAGGCTGTCCACCCTTTGGCTTTTAGGGAACCCTCTTTGATGTCTTTTAGAAATTCATCAATCGCTTCATCAATTTTCTCCTCAGTTAGGTCGCCTACATCATCAGCCAATATTTCTTTGATCCTTCCATTGGGTACAAACTGCAATCGTTATGGATAACGACAATCAATAATTTGAAGAGAGTTTTGATACGGTTAATGATCGAAATCGAAGTGAATTAGTTAACCATAATTGGATTGGCATGTTAAAGTTGTCTCATATTGGGCACTTGATATAAAAACACCCACCATATTAAGAGACGGTCTTCCCTCACCTCATAACCTAGGTTTTGGGGATGAGGCCCCTCCTCTTATATGGGTTTGGGCTAGATTTTCTACATGGTGTCGGAGTCACCCCTTTATTGCTCAAGTGTTGGGCCTCTTTGTTGGCCTTGTGTGTCCGGCCCACACTTGAGGGGACGTGTTAAAGTTGTCCCACATTGGGCACTTGCTATTGTATCACCCACCATATTAAGAGATGGACTTCCCTCACCTCACAACCTAGGTTTTGAGGATGAGACCCCTTCTCCGCTCAGACCTTATGCTTGCATAGACCAAGTGTTCTTAGGCGCTTCGGTATTCGACTAGGTTTTCCTCGTGGGATACGACCTTAACGAAGTAGATCATCTAACCGTTCATACCTTCAATTGCCCCCAAGTAGAAGAAACATTCACGATTCTTGGCGAATTGGATTTTTGAAGAAGATGAACGAATGCCTCGATCATTCTTTTCGCGCCGTAATAGTTTATCAGTATGCCTTCAACGGCGGACTCGTAATCTTGGGTTGCATGTTCCCAGAAGTTTGGAAGTCCTGATTGTGAAGCTTTCGAGTCAAACGAAACGACATCTACATGGATTCCACCAATCCCTGCATTGTTGACCTGAAAATTTTAGAGGAATTAGGGGTGAACATGGTCCGTTTCAATACGTTTGATATTTGTAAAATCAAAAATATGAAGAAAGTAGTACCAAGATATCAAGCTTTCCAAATTGAGAATTGATGAATTGGGCAAGAGATTCAACACTAGATGAATCAACAACATCAAGCTTATGAAACAACTTTTATCATCAGAAAATCCATTGTCTTTTTTAAGCTTTTCAAGTGCCTCAAGCCCTCTTTTTTCATCTCTAGCAGTTAAAACAACAACAGTCCCATTAGCAGCTAATTGCTTACAAATCCCATATCCAATCCCTTTGTTTGCCCCTGTTATCACTGCATACCTGCAACAATAGTAGATAAAGAATTAGATATAAGGTTGAGACTTAATGAACTTGGTATCTTGAGTTAATCGTTTCAGACCTAACTAGTTACTGTATTTGTTCTGATTCAAGAAACGCCGATAAACCCGACTTCTATAGTATTATGGGGTCCACCTTTTAGATAGAATTAGCTCGTAGTAAAAGGGTTTCGTAATTTGGGCTTAATTAACCATTTTAGTCTAAGCAGAGAGAGACACAGTGAGATTGAGTCTAAGTAGTTACGGAGTTTATTATAGCACAAGGTAAAGACGGTGAGCCTAAGCAGTTACAGAACACGTACACTATAGCACAAGTAACGCCGTTATACTCAAGTTCTCTGGAGCGTAATATATACTCGACTATGCATTCAGTTCAATTCATTCGGTAACCTCCGTCTTAAAATATAAGTCATTCTATCTCTTTAGATTTGTCCCATAATATAAGTCATTTTACTTTACCAATGCAACATTTATTACTCGTTTCTCATCTTATTGCTAATTTATTATCAATCTAACAACTTTTCATTACTCCATCCCTTCCAATTTATCTGAGGCAGTTGCCAAATTCACGCATATTAATGATGTGAGTTAATGCATAAACTTTTACAATGAAATGACTAGAATGTCCTTGGATATAATTAATGTGACCTTCTTTTTTATATCCTTGTGTGATAAATAAAGGTAAATCAAGTAAAAAAAAACACAATAAATGTTGCATTGGAAATTGTACTGCCTCATGTAAAATGAAACAAGACATTTTGGCAACTGACTCAGTTATTGTAGAACGTGGGAAGTATTAAACAACGATATTTACTTTGATTCCACCAATCCCTGCATTGTTGACCTGAAGCAAAACAACACCAAAAACTCATGTCACAAGAAAATTTACTGGAATTCGGGGTGAATAGGTCCGTTTCCATACGTTTGATATTTGTAAAATCGAAAATATGAAGTATACCAAGATATCAAGCTTTCCAAACTGAGAATTGATGAATTTGGCTAGAGATTCAACACTAGATGGATCTGCAACATCAAGCTTATGAAACAACACTTTCTCATCAAAAATTCCATTGTCTTTTTTAAGCTTTTCAAGTGCTTCAATCCCTCTTTTTTCATCTCTAGCAGTTAAAACAACCACAATTCCATTCCATTAGCAGCTAACTGCTCACATATTCCATATCATATCCCTTTGTTTGTCCCTATTACCACTGCATACCTGCAACAGTTGTAGATGAAAAATTACCTAATATCTCACGTTGGAAAAGTGAAAAATACATTAACAAGATATAAGGTTGAGACTTAGTGAAATCGGTATCTCGACTTAATCGTTTCAGACCAAACTAGTTACTGTATTCATCATGATTCAAGTAACGCCGGTAAACCCGACTTTTATAGCTTTATGGGGTCACCTTTAGATAGAATCATCTAGTAGTAATGGCATGTTTGTTACGCAAGAATGAAATGGAATGGAATAAAATTATAGGAATAGAATGGAATGAAACTGAATAAAATCATTCTATTGCTGTGAATATGAAAGAACGGAATAAAACACTCATATAAAAGTTGTCACGTTGAGTGATGAGAAGGGCATGGTAGTGGATTAAGATTGGGTGAGCCGGGGTAGGGTAGGATATTGTGCATAAGTTAGGATAGGGTGGAAGGTATAAAAGTAGGGCAGGGTAGGGTGGGGTAGCCTACCCCGCCACCCACTTTACCCCACCACACCACTCTACGTACCCACTATACCCACACTTCTTTACCTATCATTCACCTTACCAAATATTTTGAAAAGGATCAAAATTTTGAAAGTGGCATAAGCCTAGGCCTTTTCCCAAATCATATATTTGAAAAGGGCCTAGGCCTATTCCAAACAAAGTTAGGAAAATCCATTATTATTTTAATGTCATGTGGCATCCCAATGGCCCAAACTATTTGAACCATTCCATTAGTTAGCCACATGACACAACTAAACAAATGAGATATTAATCACAACTATGAACCATATAGAAACACAAAATACACAATACAAAAACCGGGGACCACCGCATCACACCAACAGCCGCCGGTAGCCCGGAGGCCGCCTCCGCCACCGGCGATCATACGGTGGTGGTGCCGCCGCCGATCGGCCGAGCACCACCGTGGCCGCCCTTTTTTTTTCTTTTCTTTTCGTGTATCTCTTTTGCGAATAAAAAATCTTTCATCTTTTAATTATGTGATTTAAACAATAAAATTAACTACGCAAATTAACATGCTTATTGCTTAAGCTCGAAGCTCGCTCCGATACTACTGTTGGGAAATCTACGCGGGAACGCAGCGGAATTCAAAATTTTGATTTCCTTTCACCCAAGACTGACTTCATTTACACAACAAGGATAAAGGAAGTAGACAAAAGATTACACTGGTTGATCCAATTGGATCGACGCTTTGTCTACGGTTGTTGTTTCTGCACGAAGCCGCCCAAGCGTTCGGTCTCTACTAGTGATCCACACGAACACCTCGCCGGAATCCCATCATGGATTGCTACCAGAAAAACTCGGCGGTTAGACCGACTTTTTCTCTCTCTCTAAAATCTCTCTCTAAGAAGCTCTCTATTTTTCACAAGAACTATTAGCTCTTGGAATTGTGTGTACAAAAGAGCTAGCCAAGCCTCCTATAAATAAGGCATGGGGCGCCCCTCTATGGTTCCCAATCTGATTGAGATTAGCTTCTAGTAGATAGATGAGAGAGAACACATCCCTTTGATTGATTTATCTCATTAATATTGAATATCTTATATTAAATATTTCAAATATATATTGTCAATATCTTATATCGACTATATTTATCTTGTTACCATAAATCTATTTTTCCAAAATCAATTAATAGCTAATATTAATATTATGGTAATCTTATTAATTAAATTGCACAAATCAAATGTTTCCTATACACATGAAAACATGCGCCCCTTTTGCCAAAGATTTGACATCCGGAATATTCTTTAATTAATATAATACTATGATTAATTAATTCACAAAATACATGTATATCATATATATATATATATATATATATATATATATATATATATATATATATATATATATATATATATATATATATATATATATATATATATATATATATATATACTAGCGAAACCCGTGCATTGCACGAGGACGTATGTGATTACATTCTATTAATATGCATAATATGTACTACAAAATAAAGACCCTTCAAACTTATTGTAATGCTAGCTAAAATTGTGTTATTTGAGATCGACGTCACATAGAGTAAAAAACAGACAACACAACATGTCCAAAAGTTATAATGATGTCAATAATTATGGTTATATTTCTGCTTTTATCATTTCACGGGAGAACATATATTTTATAAGAAGATTTTTTTTGAATGATGAAAAGAAGATTTTATTGGCATGTTTGTTACGCATGAATGAAATTGAATGGAATAAAATAATAGGAGCGAATGGAATGTAATGTAATAAATTAATTATATTACTGCGTTTGGAATATGCAAAACTGGAATCAAAAAATTATATAAAGCATGACGTATTGAGTGATGAGTAAAGCAGGGTAGTGAATTAAGGTTGACTGGAGTAGGGTATGGTATGGTTCATAATGTAAGATATGAGCGAAGGGGTGAGGTAGCTCTATGCCTTACCTCATTGCACCTTACCTCTCTTCCCACCATGCCTTACCCACCGTTACCATATATACCTTACCCACCACCCTATCCTACCCACCCTATATCACCATATCATACCATCGACATCCTATCTATCTTATCCATTACCTACTCTACTCATATTACCTACTTTAATCCACTATCACCCACCTCTACACTTTCCAACTCTACCCTACCTTACCCACCATACCACCCTACCTTACCCACCACCCCACCCTTCTCTACCATACCCTACCAACACCCCACCGTACCGTACACTACCCTACCCTACCCAACAGACCACCCTACCCTACCCACACCCCACCGTACAGTACACTACCCTACCCTACCCAACAGACCACCATACCCTATCTTACCCAACAGACCACCCTATCATACCTTACACATTACCCCAACCTATCGAACCCTACTCTACCCTACCCCACCCTACCAACCATACCTTTCCCACCACTTTACCCTACCCTTCCCACCCTAACCCTAACCCACCCACCGTTCCACTCTACCCTATCTTACCCACCACACCACCCCGCCCCGCCTTACCTTACCCATTACCCCAACCTACCCTACCCTACTCTACCCTACCCTACCCTACCGTACCCACCACTTCACCCTACCATACCTTACCCAGCACAACCCCTTATATACCCTACATTACCCACCACCACCCCTACATACCCTACCTACCACCCAACCCTACCCTACTTACCCATCACCCTACCCTACCCTACCCACCACCTCATCATACCCTACCTACCCCCCTTACCCCCCCCCACCTTATTCAATACGCTTCCTACCTACCTTAGCATTAAATGATGTGGCTAATTCGTAGAGGATGACCTAATTTAAGAATATCTCGTATTAATTGACATGTTTGAATTTAGTTATTTTTCAAAATGTAATTTAATTTCTGAATATTCTGTATCAATAGAGGACTTTAATTTGTACGGAATGATTTTTTTCTAAACATATTTGAATTTATTTATTTCTATATAATTAATTTAAAATTGTTTTAGAGGATTATTTTCTTTTGGCATATTTGATTTTTTTTTTGGAAAATGTAATTTAATGTAAGAATATTTCACATTGAATAACATATTTATTTAATCTAAAAACATTTCACGTTACACCACAAACATTTGAATTAAGTTATTCATGAAAATATAATTGATTGTATCAATATTTGACATTAAATGAAGTGGCTATTTTGCGGGGAAAGAATTTAATGTAAGAATATTTTGAACTAATTGGTAAAATTGAATTTCTTATTTTTTTAATATTTTACTTTAATGAAAAAATATTTCCATTAAGTGTCATAAATTTCAGAATATTTGAAATTATTTACTAATTTATAAGGGGTGTACTTAATGTGAGAATATTTTTCATTAATTTATAGGGATGTATTTAGTGTGTATATATTTGAGTTTAAATATATATTAAAATGTAATTTAATGTTAGAATATTTTGCATTAATTTGTAAAATAGAATTTATCATTTTTTAAATATTACAATTAAATGCATAATTTTGCATTAAATGACATATTTAAGTTTAGATATTTTGAAAATTGTAATTTAGTTATAGAATATTTTGCATTAATTGGGAAATTGAATTTATTATTTTTTAAGCCAAAAATATTTCCATCAAACGCCATAAATTACAAAATATTGGACATTATTCTAGGATGGATAATTTATAAGAGATATATTTAACATGAGAATATTTTTCATTAATTTATAGGGATATATTTAATGTCTACATATTTTAGTTTAGATATTCTTGAAAATGTATTTAATGTTAGAATATTCTAAATTCATTGTTAAAATTGTAATTTAAAAATGTTGGTATTAATTGGGATGGCTGATTTCTAGGAAATGATTATTGCGGTTTATTAATAAATTAAATTTTATCATAACTCTGTATTAAGCAAGGAACCACAATGATAATAATAGAGTAGATAGAACAAAGAAACTTATAAAAAAATGAAACCAACAGAATTTCACTTCATTTTAAATATTATACTTTAATTAGTGTGAATTGTAATTAGTGTGATTGAAGAGAGTAATTTATTAGAAATTCAAATTTTGCAATTAGTGCATGTTTGACTTTTTTTTAATCCTTTTTAAATATTATAACTCAATGTGATATTTCGCATTAAGTGCCATAATTTTAAGAATATTCGATATTATTCTGGGATGACTAATTTATAGGGATGTATTTATTGTGATAATATTTACAAATAAATAATCCAGGTATCTAAAAAAATAAGAAAAGTATGCAGCCATATAAAAGAATCTTACACAGTAACAAACCACCAACTTTAAAAATAAAAAATAAAAATAAACAACAACACGAAAAAATAATCCATCTATTTACAAAATAATAACAAAAATAAGCCGTGATAGAACATTCTAATAGGTTAACAAAAAATAACAAAAATATCAATACTCATATGTCACAAAGCGTGTTGTGCATTTTATTCATTGAAAAAATCGCATATTTAACAAAAATATCAATATCTCTACTTGAACATGTAGATTTTTTAAGTCTTCATTTCTTTTCGTTCTAATGTTTCCTGCAACAAAGGTCGCAGCTTTTACATCTAAATATAGATTGTATGAATTTGGAACAAAATAAAACAAAATTTCCTACAAATAAATTTAAAATAGAAAACCAAAATACTTACCTCGTAAATATAAAAAACCATTAACACGGTAAAATAATCCGACTATTTACAAAAAAAATAACAAAAATAAGCAGCTATAGAACATTCTGATAGGGTAACAAAAAATAACAATACCCGTATGTCACAAAGCGTGCCATGAACTTTATTCATTTAAAAAAATTGCCTATTGAAAAAAATATCGATATCTCTACTTTAATAGGTAGACTTTTTAAGTGTTTATTTCTTTTTGTTCTAATGTTTCATACAACAAAGGTCTCATCTTTTATATCTAAAAATGGATTGTATGAATTTGGAACAAATTAAGACAAAAGTTTCTACAAATAAAATTAAAATAGAAAGCCAAAAAATTCTTACATCGAACCGAGCTAGATTTCTGCACAAATTAACTATAAATAAAGAATGGAAAAACAAAAGGGAATTAAAATAGAAAGCCAAAAATTCTTACCTCGCACCGAGCTAGATTTTTGCACAATTCAACCACAAATAAATAATGGCAAAACAAAAGGGATGAATATGAGATTCGGCATTATAAAAAAAATAGCAATACTCGTATGTCACAAAGCGTGTCATGCATTTTATTCATTTAAAAAAATCGCCTATTGAAAAAATATCGATATCTCTACTTTAACAGGTAGACTTTTTAAGTCTTTATTTCTTTTTGTTCTGATGTTTCATGCAACAAAGGTCTCATCTTTTATATCAAAAGATGGATTGTATGAATTTGGAACAAAATAAAACATTTCTACAAATAAAATTAAAATAGAAAGCCAAAAATTCATACCTCGAACCGAGCTAGATTTCTACACAAATCAACTATAAATAAAGAATGGAAAAACAAAAGGGAATTAAAATATAAAGCCAAAAATTATTACCTCGCACCGAGCTAGATTTCTGCACAATTCAACCCCAAATAAAGAATGGCAAAACAAAAGGGATGAATATGAGATTCGGAATTATAAAAAAATCGACAATATAATACCTTTGAATGCAAATGGATGAATCAAGTGAGATGAATATGTGAATGGGATGAGATGACTTTATAAAAGAAACGACAATATAAGACCCGTTGAATGCAGATGGATGAATCAAGTGAGATGAATATGTGAATGTGATGAGATGAATATGAGCATTATTAAAAAATTAGACAATATTACAGCCAAAAGGAAAATGAAAATCAAAATATACTATTCTGAGCACGTGGGAATCAAATTTTGCAAGAGAATTAGTGATTAGAAAGAGAGCGTATTTATTAGAAAATCAAATTTTGTAATTAGTATGAATTGTAATTAGTGTGATTGGAGAGAGAGGTTATTTATTATAAATTTAAATTTTTTAGTTAATGCAGGGTTGACGTTTTTGGTATTTTTCCGGGTTTGGGTCGGGTAATTGAGGGGAAACGGGCTAAATTACTTCGTGTATATATTATTTTTATATATATATTTTTTCCACATATATACATCATATGTATATTTAATTAATCAACATAATTAATATCTTGTATTTAATTTATTCATAATAAATAAAAACCACCATATTAATTTACCACTATAACCTTTATAGTACAAGATAAATTCTTTCCTTATTTGGTTATCGACTATAACCACATTTTAATCCGGCTAGATGTTCTTATGTGTGTGACCCGATAGGCTTCCGAATATGTTGGCCGTAGGCACAAAGTGCAAATTACGAAAATGCCCTTCATACCTAACGATCACGGGATAGCGTCTAGCAACACACCGTGACCCCCAATCATCGGAAGAGTCAAATGCAATGACTACTACTTTTCATGTGAAACAGTTACCATGTAACTTACAATCCTATCGCCGTAATAATATCCATATGGTCGTACGACGAGTGTCAAACATCAACGACCGTATCTTATAATCTGGATATCATACTCTCTCGAAGTAACTTATTTACTTCCACTTTGCAAAGATTCACAAGAGTAAGACATTCCTTATAAGAAGACCCTTTCGGATATTCACCCCTTACTATTAAGGTACGCGATTTCCGGACGACCAAACATGTATACTCCGCATGCTTCGGTATCACACCAAATCACTACCGCATGATCACCCTATGGCTAAGGGAAACCTCAATAGTGACAAAGCATGGCAATCCATACCGTGATGCCATGAAGACTCCGGTCCTAAGGATAATTACACAACCGCCACAGTGTGACACTTAACAGTGTAAGTGGATCAGTCTAAAGTATGCATTCTCTAATACACGTCCACGTACAGAACAAGTGTCTCCACACTTCGATAGTCGAGATCTATCCCTGCCCTTAAAGACATAAGACATCTAATACGTGCTAGCCTGTTCATACTATCAATGCCCTGTTTAATAGTAAATCATCCTGGAGACATTTAAGTATCAAACTTATTAAAGTGATTAGAGATCTCATCAACCACAATAGCCTATCATGGTTTCTCTATCACAGTTTAATACTAAGGACCTTATCATATAAAAATTCATAATTGGTTCCTAAAAGAACAAGTATATGACAACAGAAAAGCCATTTAATATATGTATAAACATAAAGAAATAGTAGAAATGATCCGACCTGGTCGGATCCGGTCCAACCCGATTGGGTTTAAGACACTATTTCAACAAAAATTTCCAGAAAGGGGACCGAGCAGGAGCAGGGTATGGACATACTCCGAGCTGAATAGAACGATCTAGAAGCTGTTGTTCTAGGTCGGATTGCCCAAGACATTCAAGAGCACAAGGCCTCAGAAGAGTTTGCCCGGGCTCTGAAGATGTTGCTTACTCCCATCCTGAACCATGGCTACACTTTAGGTGTGGATGAGGCCAAGAGTCAGTTCCTTGATCTTGCCATGAACAACCTTGCCATCAGGGCTTTTTATTAGACTGGTATGGGTATGGTTTATGACCAACGTCTGAAGGACTTCAATGAGGGGGTGGACATTGTGTCCAAACACTCTCACCGTGGTGCGGCATCTCGCCAAGCACTTGCTGGCTCGGAGCCTTCTTCGGCCGCTGCTTCTGCTTCAACTGTGCCTACCGAGCTGCCCAGGCCAATGCTTCTGTGGAGAATCATACTTTTGCTACAGTCTGGGCATAACTCAACCCCCAATGCTTCTCAGGTTTTTGAGCTCGCACTTTTGCCTTGAAAAGTTTCCAAATTGTAACTTATTTTTTATAATATATGCAATTTTTTGCAAGTTTCTTGTCTTAACTTTATTTTCAGCACTTACTTTAAGTACTTTGATTCGTAGTAGGGTGTCCTGCGCAACAGTATGCCCTTCATTAACTTGTAGTTTTTGGATGGTATACTTAGCTGCGTATTTTTTTAGTTCGAGTCTGACCTGCAGAGCTTGGTTAGAGTCTGACTTGCAGATTTAGAAATTTTTTCAGAATGTGCCCTACGGACTTATTGATTAGGCCGATTCCGATCTGTGGAGCTCAGTTTGTCCGTCCTACAGACCTATAAATTTTGATGAGTCTAATCTGCGGAACTGAATTCGGTGTCTACTTAGCGAGTTTGTCTTTTGCAAACTTGTTGAGCTGAGTCCATCCTTCGGAGCTCGAAACGATTGAGTCCGTCCGGCAGAGCTCAGATTTTGATGTCTGTCCTGCAGACTTAAGGAGTTTGTCTTGGCAAACTGTTTTTGAGTTGAGTTTGTACTTGGAAGCTTCTACTCAAGTTCCGATCCGAGAAGAACGCACTGAAAGCTGCTACTCAAGTTCAATTTAAGGCAGCTTCTGCCCAGGCTGTCCGGGATTTCAAGGATTCAGATGAGCTTAATCAGGCCATGGTGACCTTAGTGTTGATGGTCGTGCCCATAATTAACTGTGTCGTCCGGGCATGGGCGAGGCCTTTGAGGCTCGCCTAGGAGATTTCAAACAAGGGGTAGACATTGTATATGAGTACACGGCTGGGCATACTGCTCCTGCGCCCTAAGTGCCTTCTGCTCCTGAGCCTTCTACTTCGGCCCCTTCTTCCGAGTTTCCTGGTGCTACTTCGGAGTCTGGACAGTGTTGAAATGGTGTTCTAAACCCAATCGGGTTGGACCGGATCCAACCGGGTCGGGTCATTTACAGTCTATTTTAGTTCATGTAATAACTTTATTATGATTAATAAAAGCACTTTTGTTATTATATATTGTTTATCTTTGTTTTATTGAATGTTACATATAGTAACGTCCTTAGTGTCAAACTGTGATAGAGAAACCATGATAGTGATCATGGTTGATGAGATCTCCAATCGCTTTAATGAGTTTGATACTTAAATATCTCTAGTCGTATGTACTGTCAAATGGGACATTGATAGTATGATTAGACTAGCACGTATTGGATGTCTTCTATCTTATTAAAGATAGGGATAGATCTCGTCTATCGAAGTGTAGAGACACTTGGACTGTACGTGGACGTGTATTAGAGAATGCGTATGTTAGACTGACCCACTTACATTATGTGTCACAGTATGTGGCAGTTGTGTAATTATCCTTAAGACCGGAGTCTTCATGGCATCACGGTGTGGATTGTCATGCTCTGACACTATTGAGATTTCCCCTAGCCATGGGGCGATCATGCGGTAGTGATTGAGTGTGATATTGAAGCATACGGAGTATACATGTTAGTTCGTCCGGGAATCGCGTATCCTATGATTGGGAGTGAATGAGTGGACGCTGGCTAGACGTTCGTCCAACCCCAGCTCGGCCCGACTCGAATAAGTTTTGCACTTTGGACTGGCGTCCACCCCTTTGGACGGGCGTCCAGTGCCGTTTGTGACCTAGCCACCTCAGAATTCTATAAATAGGCGTGTTATTTCAACCCTAACACATACACCATACAGCCGCATATTCCACCCTTGGAGGAGCCGCACCAAACCCTAAAGAATTATGAGTTTCTTCCCTTCAACCATATCTTGGATCATCACAAGCATGCAAGGCTAAGCACATCGCGGTAGAGCAACGGGATGAAACCACATCAACGTCATCACAACCATGATTAGTTAGTTTTATTTTTATTTATGATTCGAACATCGTTTTATTTATCGATTGATTTTGGATTGATTGCTAAGCGTTTTATTAGATAGGAATGTCAATGAAACCATATGTTGCTTTGAATTTATATGGAAATATGATTCAATAGTAGAGCTTTTCAATCGATACGATTAATGTTATTTTGAGGAATCATGTGATGTTAATTGGGTTGTTTAATTTGGGAACGAATTAATGATCTTGTGTTGAATGTTAAATTGTTTTGCTTGGAAAAGAAAACAAGAACCCTAGAATTCGATTCAAAGGAATTTAGTCGAATTGTGATTGATCATACCAATAAATCGTGTTTAGATCATAAGAATGGTTGTGTGATGGTTGTGTGGTGTATCCTTGTTGTTGTTACCGTCCTTTTAATTATCTGGTAAACAAATTAGTTCGTATTGATTGTTATTGCTACGTTTAGTTACTTCCAGGATTTTAGTGTGTTTTCTGCATATTTTCTGTTTCCAGCACGTACTTGGACGCTCGTCCACCCTTAGCGAACGCTCGTCCGGTTCTAAGTTTGTCTATTTTCTTCGATTTTACCCACTTGTTCTTCGTTTTTACATTATAGATAGTATAAACCTTAGTTTTAAGTAATAGTTCGTGACATAACCAACTTAGGATTTATAGTTTTATCGAACAGTGAATATCCGAAATGGCCTTCTTATAAGGAATGTCTAGCTCTCGATAATCTTTGCAAAGTGGGAGTAAATGATTCATTCCGAGAGAGCATGATATTCAGATTAGAATATACGATCGTTAATGTACTGACACTCAAGATACGATCGTATGGATATTATTACAGAGGTAGGATTGTAATTTACACGGTAACTGTTTCACATGAAAGGTAGTAGTCATTGCTTTTGACTCTTCCGATGATTGGGGGTCACGGTGTGTTGCTAGACGCTATCCCGTGATCGTTAGGTATGAAGGGAATTTTCATAATTTGCACTTTGTGTCTACGGCGAACATATTCGGAAGCCTACCGGGTCACACACATATGAACAATGGCGGACCTACATAGAGCTAAGGGGGGCAACTGCCCCCTTAATCCGAAATAAACTACTAATATATGTAGTATGCATGTCTATTGCCCCCCCTTAATTTTTTATTTGTTTCTTTAATTTTTTTATTGCCCCCCTTAACGGAGATCCTGCGTCCGCCACTGCATATGAACATCGAGTCGGATTAAAAATGCGGTTATAGTTGATAACCAAATAAGAAAAGTTTATCTCAATACTATAAAGGTTATAGTGGTAAATTAATATGTTGGTATTTATTTATTATGATTAAATAAAATACAAGATATTAATTATACATAAATTATATTAATTAAAGAATATTCCGGAAGCCAATTAGTTGGCATTTGGGGCGCCACATGTGAGTGTATAAGATACACTTGGATTGTGTAATTAAATTAATAATATTACCATAATATTAATATTGGATATTAATTGATTTTGGAAAAATAGATTTATGGTAATAAGATAAATATATTCAATATAAGATATTGGCAATATTCAGTTTTTATTTAATATAAGATATTATAATAAAAGAGATAAATCAATTAAAGTGATTTTCCTTATTTTACTGGGAAAATGTTTTTATCTTTCATCTATATTCTAGGAAGCAAATTCCAAAAGCTAATAGTTCTTGAGTAAAATAGAGAGCTTCCATTAGAGAGTTATAGAGAGAGAAAAAGGCCGGTCTAGCAGCCAGATTTTTCTGATAGCAATCCAGTGAGGATTCCGGCGAGGAGTTCGTGTGGATTATCGATAGAGGCCGGACGCATGGACGGCTTGCGCACGGTACTACTCTCCGTTGATGGTCAAAGCGACGATCTTATAGATCATCCAATGTATATACCGTCAAACTACTTAACGTGTTTATTGTATTAAACGAAGTCGATCTTGGGATCAGAAATCAAATTTTAAATTCCGCTGCGTTAAACTAGTGATTTATTAACAGACAGAACTTAGCTCCTGACGCTTAAGTTTCATGCCTTGTATAATTTTCTTGTTTTTTTCTTTGCAAAAACTTGGTTGTAACCTATACACGGTCATATAATATTTATGAAATATTTTGATAAGTTTGATGAGCTTTCTTACCTCAGCGTTTATCTCAACTTTTATCTCCAGCACTTATTTTAAGCACTTTTGGTTTGTAGTGGGGTACCTTGCCACCCCGTATGCCATGCACAAACTTGTAGTTTTTGGGTGGCATACTTGGTTAGTATTTGAATGGAGTTTGACTTATAAAATCTTAAGTCTGTCCTGCAAAACTCAATTCTCTATCCGTCTTGCGGACTTAATAAGTTTGCCATTTTCAAACTTGTGAGTCTAACCTGCGGATCTCACTTCTCTGTCTGTCATGCGGACTTAATAAGTTTATCCTTTGCAAACTTGTGAGTCCGACATGTGGATCTCACTTCTCTATCCGTTGCAAACTTGTGAGTCCGACCTGCGGATCTCACTTTCTGTCCGTCCTGCAGACTTAATAATTTTGTCCTTTACAAACTTGTGAGTCCGACCTGCGGATCTCACTTCTCTATCCATCCTGCGGACTTAATTCACTGTCCGTCCTGTGGAGGTCGGCTTGTCTGTCCTGCAGACTTAATGAATTTGAGCGGAGTTCGTCAGGCGGAGCTCGGCTTGCCTATCCTGCAGACTTAATGAATTTGAGCGGAGTCCGTCATGCGGAGCTCGACTTGTCTGTCCAGCAGACTTAAGGTTTTTGTCTTAGAGCCACTACATATTAAACACATTGTAGAAAAGCAATATAACATTGAGATAATATTGAAAAAGAAAATTCTTAAGTTTGGAACCTATCCTCGTTTTGTGAGCGGTATCTTTTGATGGAGGATCCATTGGACCCTTCTCCTGTATTGCAGTATGGATGATGGCCTGCAGAGCGGGCGTTTCTATGGCCGCCAATTTTTGCACCAAATTTGGTGAGCCGGATCTAGGGTAATTTCCCTTTCCTGCTGGTGTCGCGTAGCATGCTCTGCTGCTACCGCACCACTTCCATATTTGTCACCACCGGCGTTAACGATTTCTCCTTGGGTGGTTTGGGTCTTCTTTTTTGACGCGGTGATCTTGAACAATTACCAGTAAGGAGACCCTCCTTCTAGCGCCAATTGATGATGTTGGATTTCGTCAAGAAAGAAATACGGGCCGATTTTACCCTAGTGGCAAGAACAAGATCAAAACCCTAATTTCAAACCTAAAAGACAGGGGGTGGTGTTTGATTATTTTTAGACTGAGCCTGGGATGATTGTATCCTAAGTTGCCTACGTATCCTATGATAATTCAGGAATCAAATCTACTGTAGTTTTAAGGATTGTTTATATATGGAACACTTGTGCCCTAAGTGGCAATTATGCAGTGTCCTTCAAGGACTCTAGTTTGTAACGGATTATGGGTAAGTCCGGGTTAATCTCCGTGATTCTACGAGATAATCACGCCTATTTAAATGACAGAATCGGAATTGTGATCATCAGGGATTCTTCACATACTTATCACATTTTTTACTCACCAAAGATAAGGCCATGCTCTGCTCTATCCGGCCTAGGGAGAGCTTTACATAGTGCAGTAGTCCGAGCTGCGCTGCTCCGACCTTAACGTGCCCTGACCGACCTGCGGTGTTACATGCTCGGTAGACTAAGTAGACCTCCCTCCTAGGGATAAAGGTCTATATAGTTGAGTATTTAGCTGAGGCTCCTAGCCATCTATGCTATGATTTTATTTAATGCTTGGTCAATGTGGGGATGACACGTGGCGAGGTACAACCCGACCTCCGTCAATCCACATCCTATTAGTTCGTGTGTCGAATAAAGTAATAAAATGTCTGCATATCTCATTACATTCATCTTATTCAGTTATATTTCATTTTATTAACTACAAACAAAAGGACCATTAAATGAACCTAACATTATACGGCGGAGATAATCCTTCCACTCAACCTAGTATGAATATAATTGAATACCAGAAGATGAAAAACATATTACAGAACACAGAAAAATGACCACTTTCAAAGAAGAAACAAGATAATGCTCACAACAGCTGATTCTGAAACTTTCGGATGATCCATATCTACACGCACCGCACCTATCCCTGCATTGTTGACCTGAAACAAAAAAAAATAAAAAAAAAATACAATGGAAATTCTGGTCTAAAGAAGACTCGAAAATTGGTGTCATGTAATGCTAATAAGTAGATAAATTACAGAGTTTTACTATATATGATCTGATTGTTTGCAAATAGGACTAAAGTTAATGAAGGTAGTACCAAAATATCAAGCTTTCCGAATCGAGAATTGATGAATTTGGTTAGAGATTCAACACTAGATGAATCAGCAACATAAAGTTTATGAAACAACACTTTCTCTGCAGAAAATCCTTTGTCTTTTTTAAGCTTTTCAAGTGCATCAATCCCTCTGTTTTCATCTCTAGCAGTTAAAACAACAACAATTCCATTTATAGCAGCGAATTGCTCACAAATCCCATATCCAATCCCTTTATTTGCCCCTGTCACCACTGCATACCTACATAAACAATAGATAACAATACAAAGAGCGGTTTGAACTCAAGACGTTTCATATACTTCAAAAACAGATACATGTCGTGCGTGTAAAAAGACAAAATTAAACGCTTCAACGCTCGTACCTCGTCTCTGCATTGCTGTTGGCTACTGCCATGGCTTCCTAGCATATATTGTCTTCAAAAATATGAAGTATTTGAATTCTTTGTTTACATAAGATTTTAAAGGTTTTACATCCCTTTAGTAAAGGCTTATGTAATGAATGGTGTCATCTAATTTGAAGAAAAAAAAATGGCTGCTGCAGATTGATGTATGGAGCAGGGAACTTATTAACCTTCCATTTCTCATCCAAAGAAATATGTTAAGTATATAAGGCTGAGAATGCAGGGTTTTTTAATGACATAACATCAAACATACTTTCGATTCGAGCTGAGTATTATGTTTATTGAGTTGAGCGTACTTCAAATTTACCGAACTCGGCATGACTATCGAATTCAAGCTTGATCTCACGAGTACATTCGAACTCATGCTTTAAACTCGAATTCGTAAATATACTCGACTCGACTTAGATTGTTTACACTCGTTGGCGGTAAATATATACTTTTAACAAAAATAAGACAAACTTGTAAAAATTCAAATACTTTTCTTCTTCATTTCATTCCGAACATTATACACGAGTTTTTGTCTAGTTTTTATTCATCAGATATCAAAAAAACCAAACAATATTAAAGATCATCTCCATTCCTTTCAAAAAGACGAGACTTCCCCACGAAAAAAGAACAATCCAGAAGGACCGTCATCATCAGGCAACAGAGCAAGCTTCACGGGGCTAGCGGCGCCTTCTTCTACGGTCAAAACCCCTGTATTGTAGGTTATATCTGTTTTTACATAGCCAGGACAAACGGCGTTAACTTTAATATCTGAATACTTTCTTGCTACAATCTTTGTATACGCATTCATGGCAGCTTTCGAGATTGTGTATGCTGGCGTAAAGGCCATCCACCCTTTGGCTTTTAGTGAACCCTCTTTGACGTCTTTTAGAAACTCATCGATCGCTTCATCAATTTTCTCCTCGGTTAGGCTGTCTACATCATCAGCTAGTATTTCTTTGATCCTTCCATCGGGTAGAAACTGCAATCGTTTACATATAACGACAATCAATAATTTGAAGAGAGTTTTGATACGGTTAATGAGCGCATAAACGAAGTGAATTAGCTAACATATAATTGGACTGACAACTCAATTTTTAGTTAAACTACTATAAGTGTAAGTGTTCGATGAAACTCCCCAGTGAAATCTTATGCTTTGCATGGACTAAGTGTTTTATGGTAGTCGACTAGTTTCTCCTTGTAGGATACGACCTTAAAGAAATAGATCATTTAACCGTTCATACCTTCAATTGCCCCCAAGTAGAAGAAACATTCACAATTCTCGGCGATTTGGATTTTTGAAGAAGAGGGACGAATGCCTCAATCATTCTTTTTGCGCCGTAATAGTTTATCTGTATGCCTTCAATGGCGGACTCGTAATCTTGGGTTGCATTTTCCCAGAAGTTTGGTATTCCTGCTTCTGGCTGTATTAATTGATCACAAGTTTATAAGCAAAACATTTCCAAACAGTGACGGATCTAAAACATAAATCGAACATTAACAAAAAAAATAAAAAATAAATAAATACTCACACCAGCTGATTGTGAAGCTTTCGACTCAAACGCAACGACATCTACTTTGATTCCACCAATCCCTGCATTGTTGACCTGAAGCAAAAACAACACCAAAAACTCATGTCACGAGAAAATTTACATGAATTCAGGGTGAAATTCAGGTCCGTGTCAATACGTTTGATATATGTAAAATCGAAAATATGAAGTATACCAAGATATCAAGCTTTCCAAATTGAGAATTGATGAATTTGGCTAGAGATTCAACACTAGATGGATCTGCAACATCAAGCTTATGAAACAACACTTTCTCATCAGAAAATCCCTTGTCTTTTTTAAGCTTTTCAAGTGCTTTAATCCCTCTTTTTTCATCTCTAGCAGTTAAAACAACAACAATTCCATTAGCAGCTAACTGCTCACATATCCCATATCCTATCCCTTTGTTTGCCCCCGTTACCACTGCATACCTGCAACAGCTGTAGATGAAAAATTACGTAATATCTCACGTTGGAAAAGTGAAAAATACATTAACAAGATATAAGGTTGAGACTTAGTGAAATCGGTATATTGACTTAATCGTTTCAGACCTAACTAGTTACTGTACTCATCATGATTCAAGTAACGCCGGTAAACCCAACTTTTATAGCTTTATGGGGTCACCTTTTAGATAGAATCATCTAGTAGTAATGGCATGTTTGTTACGCATGAATGAAATGGAATGGAATAAAATTATAGGAATAGAATGGAATGAAATTGAATAAAATCATTCTATTACTGCGTTTGGAATATGAAATAACGGAATAAAACAACTCATATAAAAGTTGTCACGTTGAGTGATGAGAAGGGCATGGTAGTGGATATATAGATCTTTTTGAAGGTACCGTACCACCGAGTATTAAGGTTGGGTGAGACGGGGTAGGGTAGGATATTGTGCATAAGGTAAGATAGGGTGGAAGGTATAAAGGTAGGACAGGGCAAGGTGGGGTAGCCCTACCTCACCACCCACTTTACCCCACCACGTACACCACTCTACGTACCCTATTCCACACTTCCTTACCTATCACTCACCTTACCAAATACCCCAGCGCACCCTACCTCGTTACCTATCCCACCTCAACCTACTCTACCACCCACCTATCCAACCCTACCTTACCATATCCTACCTCATCCTACCCTACACCACCTTACCTTACTACCCTACCTTACTTTCATGCATAAGTTGTAATAAACATGCCATAAAGGGTTCTGTAATTTGGGCATAATTAACCATTTTAGTCTAAGTAGTTACGCAGTTTATCACAGCACATGTAGAGATAACGAGTCTAAGTAGTTACGGAATACATACACTTAATATAGCACAAGTAACGCCGTTATACTCAAGTTCTGGAGCGTTATATATACTCGACTATGTATATATTCAATTCATTCAGTAACAGACACAGTGTCATATGTGTAAAGAGACAACAATAAACACTTATGCACTCCTCTTACCTTGTCTCTGCATTTCTGTTGGCTACTGCTGATTCTGCCATGACTTGGAAAATATTGTCTCAAAAGAAAAGGCTTGTACCCTCGAAAAAGGTTTGTTCTTCTCCAAGAAGAAAAAAATAAAGTTTTGGACTTTTGATTCTGTCTATAAGAAGAAAAAAAACAAAACATTTATATACACTTTAGCAAACGCTTATGTAATCAATGATGTCATCTGAAAACAAAACAAAAATCAAAATACCTCCCGCAGATTGAATTATTAGGCACGGAATTGGTTAACCTTTCTTTGTCATTAAAAGACAGCTCTTGAGGCTGAGAATGAACGGGTCTTTAGTGACACTACACTACACTATATTTACTTTTAGGATATCATATTGGTGTTCAACCTTTAGGAAGTCGAATCTCATATATCTGAGTATCCCATTTTTTTTAAATCTTTTTTTTAATATATTTTTTTAAGTTATGTTCGAGTTTAATGTTGTTTCGTAATCAAGTTTGAATAATGTCCGGTTGGTGTTTGGACTCGACTTCAGAAAATTTAAAATATACCTATTCCGAACATTATGCATGAATTTTTGTCTAGTTTGTATTCATAAGATATCAAAAACCAAACAATATTAAAGATAATCTTTATTCCTTTCAAAAAGACGAGACTTCTCCGCGAGAAAAGAACAACCAGAAGGGCCATCATCAGGCAACAGAGCTAGCTTCACGGGGCTAGCGGCGCCTTCTTCTACTGTGAAAACCCCTGTATTGTAGGTTATATCTGTTTCTACACAACATTAACCTTGATATCTGTATACTTTCTTGCTGCAATCTTTGTATATGCATTCATGGCAGCTTTTGAGATTGTGTATGCTGGCGTAAAGGCCGTCCACCCTTTGGCTTTGAGGGAACCCTCTTTGACGTCTTTTAGAAATTCATCGATCGCTTCATCAATTTTCTCCTCGGTTAGGTTGTCTGCATCACCAGCTAGTATTTCTTTGATCCTTCCATCGGGTATTGAAAAGATAAAGGGTATTAGTGGTAATAATGGATAATTATGAGGGAGTGATGTGTCTTTTCTATTAGACCTAGATTTGTGTGTTAGATAGGTGATATATCATTGTGTACTACTGAAACATTGTGACTAATGAATGTTTTACATTTTCTGAGCTTTTCCTCTTTGATCATGGAGCTCAGCTCCCTTGCTTAATTTAACTATCAAACTTGATATCTGAGCAACAAGACCGGCGTCATGAGTTTCGGTACCTCTACACCACCAACCACCGTGGGAGCTACGGCAACAATGACAGTGTCGGAAGCGGTTTCCCAAATCGGGTCAGAAGCTCCATCAACTCGGTGACTGAACCCAGAGTTCAAGTTCCAGTGGGCTCCTTCTTTGGATCTCTTCCATATCCAGGATTCTTGTATCCACCGTCGAACTACTCAGGTGGAATTCTTTTCTCTCAGATCACAGGTTCTGTAATTCCACCACATTTTCCTTCCATGTTTTCTGCTCCCAGATCTCCTTCAACAAGTCACAGGTTTGTGAATCTTGTCAATTTGGTAAAAATCACAACTTGTTTCATCATGTATCTACTTTCCATGTTGATGCTAAATTTGATTTGATTCATACAGACTTGTGGGGTCCTTCTCCTATCAAATCCATAGAAGGATACATTTATTATGTGCACTTTATTGATGATCACACTAGGCACACTTGGATTTACCCGCTTAAATCCAAATCTGAAACCTTCACTGTCTTTCAGAAATTTAAGGCTCTTGTAGAAACTCAGTTTTCTAGTAAGATTAAATGCATACAATCTGATTGGGGAGGTGAGTATAGGTCTTTTCAACAGTATCTTGAAAATGAAGGGATTACTTTCAGACACCCTTGTCCTCATGATCATGCCCAAAATGGTAGGGCTGAGAGAAAACATAGGCATATAGTGGAAACAGGGTTAACCTTGCTTGCTCAGTCTCACATGCCATTAAGATACCGGTGGCACGGTTTTTAGGTTGCTATCCTTCTAATCAACAGTCTACCTACTCATGTTTTGCATAACAAATCTTCTGTGGAATGCTTGTTGCATATTGTTCCCAATTATAAGATGTTTAAAACCTTTGGATGTGCTGTTTATCCTAATCTCAGGCCTTATCAAAACCACAAATTTCAGTTTCACACCAAAAGATGTGTCAATCTGGGATTAAGTGCTTGTCATAAGGGATACAAGTGCCTAGATGACACTGGTAGAATCTATATATCTGCCAATGTGGTGTTTGATGAAACACTCTTTCCCTTTTCCCAGGGTTTCATTCAAGGTTCTTCCACTCAAGTCCTTACTGATCCCACTCTAAGTGCTCCCTCTCTCATATTGACTACTCAGGAAAATTGGAACAAGACAGACATCCTGAGCAGATCTCCTAAAGAAAGGGTTGTTGCTGATTCTACTACCAGTCAGGTACCTGTTTTTAATTCTGCAAATGTATCTAACACTGGCACACCCTCTAATGCATCACCTAATTCTTCATGTCCTGCATCCCCATGTCCTAGTGTGCATACACCATTACACTCACCCTCACAGGCTCCCTCATCTAGTGTAAATGAGTCTACAGTTACACCTGCTACACAAAGCAACAATACTGCTGATGTCATACATCATGTCAATCAAAACAAGGGTCATCCTATGCAAACTAGGTTGAAAAGTGGGATATTCAAGCCAAAAGTTTATTCTGCTGCCATCACCAACAGTCACACATTCCCTACTGAGCCCATAACTGTAACAGAAGCCATTAAGAATCCAGATTGGAAAGATGCTATGAATGAAGAGTACAGGGCACTTATGCATAATAAAACTTAGGAACTTGTGAGATTGCCACTAGGAAAAAGTGTTGTGGGGAACAGATGGATATTCAAGGTTAAACTGAGACCTGTTGGGAGAATACAAGGCTAGACTGGTAGCCAAAGGCTACAGTCAGAACTATGGTGTAGACTAAAATGAAACATTCAGTCCTGTTGCCAAATCTACTACAATCAGGATAATGTTGTCCATAGATGTCTCTATGAATTGGCCTATACACCAGATAGACATAAACAATGCTTTCCTCAATGGCCCTCTACAAGAAACAGTATACATGGAGCAACCAGAAGGTTTTGTAGACACTGCAAGACCTCTTTCAGTATGCAAGCTGAATAAAGCCCTCTATGGTTTGAAACAAGCTCCCAGGGCCTGGTGTGATGCACGTAGATCTCAACTATTAAACTGGGGTTTCAATCAGTCTGTATGTGATAATTCCCTGTTCATGTTTAGAATTGGTGATAAAGTTTTGTTCACTTTGGTGTATATTGATGATATCCTGCTGACTGGAAATTCACATACAATGATTCATAAATTTATCAGGTCGATTGACTCTAAATTTTCTTTGAAAGATTTGGGACATGTCTCACATTTTCTGGGAATGCAAGTGACAAGAGACAACAGTGGATTGTACTTGACACAGTCCTATTATGCATCTCAACTATTGAAGAGACTAAATATGGAATATCTTTTGCCTTGTCCCACACCTATGGTTGCTGGAAAGCAGCTTGTGCCTAAGCAAGGGGAACCTTTGGCTAATCCAGGGATCTATAGAAGTGCAATAGGTGCCTTGCAGTACCTCACTATAACAAGACCAGACATAGCCTACACTGTTAACACTCTGAGTCAGTTTATGCAAGAACCTTGCACTCTGAGCACTGGCAAGCACTGAAGAGACTACTCAGATTTGTGCAAGTCACATTGAACCATAGACTGTATTTCAT